>CM077163.1:153844910-156244910 GCA_039583875.1 Platanthera guangdongensis | reverse complement strand
TAAATAAAATTTTCATTATCAAATTGACCTCCATGATCTGAACGAATGCATTTTATTTTTAACTCTAGTTTGTTTTGAACACGTATACATAATTTAGAATATTCTAAAAACGCATCAGATTTAGATGTTAAGAAAATTCTCCAACTTAAGCGAGAAAAATCATCAATAAAAGAAATGTATTTTCTACCACCTAGACTTAGTGTATTAACAGGACCAAACAAATTCATATATATCAATTCTAAAGGCCTAGTGGTGGAAACAACATTTTTTCTTTTAAATGAAAACTTTGAAATTTTTTCTTTTTAACATGGTGAACATAAAAATGATAAATTTCCATGCAAAAAAGGTAAACCTTTAACAAGTATGTTTTGAGACAATTTTATAATTAGCTTGGAACTAGAATGTCCAAGACGTTTATGCCACAAATCTAACTTCTCATTTTTAGATATAAAACACTTTAATGAAGAATGTGACAAATTATTAAATTTAATTATACAGACATTTTGAAACCTAGGACCAGTAATAACAGTATCATTTTTTTCGGAGTTAATAATTTTGCATAAGTTTTAAGACGAGACAAATTAGATATTTAAGCCAACATCACATAACTGACTTATAGATATTAAATTATGCTTCAAACCTTTAACATACAAAACATTTGAGATAGTAAATGATTTGATACCTACTACTCCAATGTCGCTGATTTTTCCTTTACCGTTGTCACCAAAAGTAACCACTCATCCTTTCTTCATCTCTAGGCTAAGGAACTTTGATTTATTGCCCGTCATGTGCTTGGAACACCCTGAGTTCAAGTACCACACGTCTTCTTTGTCCTAAGCCTGCCAACACACCTAGAAAGAGGATGAGGGTAACGATCCAGTTACCTAAGTGGTTCCTCCCATAGAATAGGTGGAAGTCTTAGGTACCTAGATTTGTTTAATAAAATAGTGTCCCTTCTTCTTACAAGTGTGTGTTGTGTGACCAAACTTATATCATTTGACACACTTGATGAAAGAAGTCGACGGGTTTTTTAAAGTAAATTTTGACCCTTTGCTGGAAGTTACAGGGACAGTAGTTTTATTATTTTTAATTTGGAAACATGATTTTCTGGACATTTTCTAATCGCCGGCAACAGTCATCGGGCGATAGTGTTCAGGTGAGTATCCGAGTCCGAATTTTTCAGAACCATAGTACTGGTTTGCCAAAATCATATTTAGTGATTTTTGGCCCACTCCAAATTTGTTAGTGGTAATTTCTAAATCACGGACTTGTCCCCTTAATACATTATTTTTGGCAACAATGGTACCACATCGGTTTGCGAAGGACTTTCTGCTGCATTCCACTTGAGATTGAGAAAACTTTAGAGATCTCTATAAGGCCTCTTTCTCTCTTGTAAGTGTTTTAACCCAAGTCTGAGTCTTAGAGATGTCTTTCTCAAACTCTAGGATCTTTGTCAAGGAGGGACAATCCTCTTGACATGTTGCTTTCTCCTTTCCAAGTACTTTTACTTCATTTTTTAATTTTTTATTTTCTTTTACTAACAGTTTATTTTTTAATTTAATCAATTGAATTTCATCCAGTTTTTTATCTAAATATTTGCATGTTCTCAAAAATTCAGAATATAAATCATCATATGTTTAAGGAGTTACCTCAATGTCGCTCTGGACACTGCTTCCTTTCTCATGTGATGAAGCGCTCTTTCCCATCAAGCACATGTTGGCCACCTCTTCAGTTTCTGATCCTAAACTGCGTAATTCTTCAAAAGTGGCTTCATTCCATGTTTATGTCTTCATAACTTTCTTCTTATCTTTCTTTCTGTGCCACTTCTCCTTCAGCTCTTTTAGATACTTTGGGCACTTGCTCTTTATGTGGCCAATTATCCTACAATGATAGCACTCAGGTGGTGGTCTATCTTCGGCATTCTCTCCATCAGCTTAGGCTTTTCCTTTCCTATTCTGAGATTCTTGCTTCTTGAAAAATTTCCTGAAATAATTTTTTCAAAAAGGATTTCTCATGAATTTCCTGAATTTCTTCACAAATAGGCTTTCTTCATCTACATCTTCACATTCATCAGACTCGCTTTCCTCTTCCTTCTTGGACTTCAATGCTAAAGCTTTCTTTCTTGGCTCCAGCTATACTCTTGTTGTTGAATCCTCAACTCTACTTCATGGGTTTTTAAGTTGCCTATTAGATTCTCAATTTGGAGAGACTTTAGGTCTTGTGACTCCGAGATGGCAGTCACTTTTGGATTAAACTTCGGGGGAAGCGATCTAAGTATTTTTCTCACCAAATCTCCATTTGAGAAATTCTTCCCTAGAATCCTTGAGTCATTCAGTATTTTGCTGAACCTCGTGTACATGGAGTCTACATCCTCATCAACCTCCATTTTGAACTTCTCAAACTCTGATTCTAACTGGAAGAGCTTCGAGTACTTTACCTGTGATGTACCTTCATGAGTAACTTCAAGAAGATTCCATATATCATATGCAGTATCGCATGCACAAACACGATTAAATTCAGTCCTATCTAATGTAGAAAATAAGGCGTTCATTGAATTAGCGTTATTCTTACAGCGAAGCTTATCAGCTTCATCTCATTTATCCTTGGGTTTTTCCATTAACACACTTCCTACTACAGTTATGGGGGCAGTGTAGCATGTTTCTACCATGCCCCAAACATCGATGTCTTGAGCTATTAGAAAGCATCGCATTTGAGCTTTCCAATAGTTGTAGTCAGTGCCCGTGAATAAGGGAGGTCTACTTATACCTTGCCCCTCAGAAAACGTGTGAGTGTTTTGCGCCATTACTCCCGGTGGTGAAATCAATTTTGGAGTAACCTTGTTCTAATACCAAATGTTGGATCTTACAGCGCCCTTAGAGTGGCGGGGGGGGGTGAATAAGGGTTCTTTATATTTTTCTTAAGTTCAGACAAATTTACTTGATGAACAAAAATAATATAATTATTGAATGAAAATGTATACTAGCTAAAACAATAATGATATATTTCGAAAAGAGATAAATTGAATACAAAGTATCTCTATAGAGCTAGAGACAAAGGCTCATGAAACAAATAATTTACTTGTGTTTTCGCCGGTTCTTCTACCAAGAACTGGCAGGCTAAAGTGTATCTCTTCCTACATCTTACTACTAGCCTCCCCTAGATCTAATCACGATCTAGACGTTGTATATAAGGCAATTATTTCTCCCTAAGCCGCATAAGGACTTGGACGCCACTCACAATGCGGTGATTCTCTCCTAAGCCACACAAGCACCTAGACGCAACGCATAAGGTGGCGATTTCCCCTCTCGATTACAATGACAAAATAATAGAAACAAGAACAAAACAAATTGAACACATTAGGCTAGACACTCCCTTCAAATAATGCGCTGAAGATGTCGATGAATCCTTGCTAGAGTTGCTTCGAATGTTACGAACGTGTCGTCAATCTTCTGCGCTTTGCCATTCTTGAGAGTATGGAGTATCTCTGAGATCTGGAGCTCTCTGAATCGTCTTTGCAGGAAAGTACACTCCAGGTAATCAAATTTCGTGATTTACACAAGAAATGAATGGCTTTTATATTTTGGCGATGTCGCCTGACGATACTAGGTATTGCCACCTGGCGATATCGATAACTGCTGCCACGTGTCCCATGAACTCCTCAATTTCGCATCGCAGATATGTAGAGCGTCGAATCATGCACTATCGCCTGGCGATACTGGATATCACTGTCTAGCGATTGCGATCTAATGGATGCCACGTCACCTACGAGCTTCGCCAAATGAAAATGCATCGAGTGGCGCTATCGCCTGTCGGCGTTACTCAATATCGCCTGGCGTTATCTCCCTAGCTCAATTATGATCTGATTCATCACCAAAAAGACATTAGAGATAGACCTGAGTTATCTGCACACCAAAAACAACCAAAAATCAAATACAAACAAGATTTGTTATTAGCAAACCAGGAAGAGTGGAATGCATGCTCCAACAGTCATCGGTGTTGACGACAGCCATTAAGTTACAGCTGTATTTGGGACTGCTGAGAAGGTGAGGGTCCGGAGGAAAAATAATGCAAAGTCAGAGTTTATCCTCAAGAGGGTTGTTTCACCAGAGCTATTTAATCATATCATTGGATATGAGTCAGCTGCTAATATTTGGACATCCATTGATGAGTTGTTCAACATGAAGAATGTGACGAGACTATAGTTCTTGGAGAATGAGTTTGCTAGGACAACTCAAGGAGACCTGACCATCTCTAAGTTCTTTCTAAAGATGAAGATTCTGCATGCTGAGTTATCAGCGCTTGATTCTAATGAGCCGATCTCTAAGGCTAAGATGAAAAGGCACATAATCAGCGGCTTGCAGAAGGATTATGTGGCCTTTGTAACCTCTGTTCAAGGCTGGTCAACTCAGCTATCTCTGCTGGAACTTGAGAACCTGCTTGCTTCGCAGGAAAGTTTGGTCAGATAGATAGATGGAGTCACTATCTCTGAAGAAGGTAGTGAAGCGCTCTTCACAGGCAAGAAGAAGAAGAGATGGGATGGGAAGAAGAAGAATACCACTGTTGAAAATGAGCCTTCAACCTCTTATCACTCAGAGAGGATCGCTGCTCCTAAGAAGGATTGGAAGAAGAATTTGAAGTGTTATAGGTGTCATCAGCCGGGTCACCTCAAGCGTGATTGCAAGGTCAAGCTATAGCCTGGGAATATTGCAGGCAAGGAGGAAGCTTGCTCTAGTACAGTGGAAGATGGCTGTGGTGGAGCTTTCATGACAGGCACTTGTGTTCGTGCCTTGTCCGCCATCGACTTTGAAGACGACTAAATTGTGGACTCCGGGTGTGGTCATCACCTCACCAGAGACAAGTCGAAGTTTTCCTCGCTGCAAACTTACTCAGGTAACGAAGCTAATATTACTGCTGATAATACTGTTTATGTAGTAGAGAAGCAGGGGGTTGTGTGCTTGGGTAGTGATAAGGGGCCACTAACGTTAAGGAGTGTGTATCAAGTACTAGATGTGAAGACGAATCACTTCTCTGTGACAAATACAGTAGATGTAGGTTATCACGTTCTGTTTGGGCCAACAGAAGTGAAGTTTCTTCGCAACGTATCAGCGGTGAAGGCTGATGTTGCTCATGTTGGGAGGATAGTAAAGAACTTGTTTGTTCTTGCAAAAATTTCTTACATTGATCGGATTAGGGCAAACGATAGCGCTGCTATTTGGCATGAGAGGCTGGGGCATGTAGGGATGGATAAGCTGAAAGCTATGGCAAATAGGAGCCTTGTGAAAGGCTTGCCTAAGCTTTCATCCTTTGGCTACGGTCACGTTTACACAAGGTATCAGTACGGTAAGTCTCATCATCTTCCATTTGATTAGTCACAAACTAGGAGCAAGAGACCATTGGAGTGTATCCATGGTGACTTGATGGGTCCAACTGCTACTGCTAGTCTTGGAGGTAGCAGATACATGCTTGTTTTGATTGATATTACTCAAGATACACTTGGGTATATTTTTTGAAGGAGAAGTCAGAAGCTTTTCATTTGTTTGTGGAGTTCAAGGAGCTGGTGGAGGGCCGGTCTGGCCTATGGATGAAGAAGTTTAGATCAGACAATGGTGCTGAGTTTGTCTCCTCCGAATTTTCTAACTTCTACAGGAAGCACGAGATCTAGAGAGAGCTTACTTGTACTCATACTCCACAACAAAACGGAGTAGCGGACCGAAAGATCCGTCATCTGACAGAAATCTGCAAGTGCTGGGTTCATGCAAAAGACATTCCCAGGTCTTTCTGGGCAGAGGGAATGTCTTGCACTTCTTATGTCATCAATCAGATGTCTCTTAGTCCGATCAACATGAAGACTACATTCAAGATGTTGCTGAAGGAGAAGCCAAGCGTACAACACCTTAGGGTGTTTGGATCAACTTGCTATGTGCATGTCTCGGATGCTTCAAGGACAAAGCTTTATGCAAAGGCAAGGAAGATTTTCTTTGTATGCTATAATGAGTGGAAGAAGGGATGGAAATGCATGGATCCTGCAACGAAGAAGTCTGTTGTATCAAAAGACATAGTCTTTGATGAACTGACGTCGCATGGAGGAGTCTTGGTTGAGCTACCAGAGAGCAAGGTTGATGAAAAGTAGAAGGTGACTGCTGAAGTTCATCATGAGGAGCTTGGTGTATCACCAGCAGCTCCTATTGCTTCAAGCTCTGGGACAGAGGCCTTTGTTTCAGGAGGTAGGTGGAGCATTGCTCAAATTTTGCCCTGAAATGGAGCTAAGCCTGAAGAAGCAACGGAGGTGGTGAACAAGGAGCAGACCCTTCAGAGGTCAAAGAGGACAATCGAGCCACTAGCTCGATACTATGAAGGGAATGCAGTAAGCTTTGTCTCCTGCTTCTTTGCAGGCCCTCTGGATGATCGAGAGCCTGCAAACTTCAATGAAGCCACTGGAGTCAAGGAGTGGGAAGATGCCACGAAAGAGGAGATTACTGCTCTCAAGAAGAATGAAACCTGGGACCTTGTGCCCAGGGTTGATGTCATTATTCCAGTGACTTGCAAGTGGGTGTACAAGTTAAAAAAGATGGTTGATGTGAGCATCGAAAGATACGGGGATCGCCTTGTTGCTCGAGGATTCTCACAACAGTATGGACATGACTATGAGGAGACATTTAGTCCAGTTGCAAAGATGACTCCGGTTCGGGTGATGATCGCCTTTGCTGCTTGCCAAGGATGGAGGTTGTGTCAGCTTGACGTAAATAATGATTTTCTTTACGGGAGATTGATAATGACATCTTCATGGATTAGTCGCTTGGATTTATCTCTAAAGTTCATCCAGACTACGTCTGTTGTGAGACCCCCCCCTCCCGGAAGCCAAAACATGGCACAAAGGAGGTCTTATGCCCAGAACAGCCACCTTGCGGTAACATTAGCCTCGGGATAACCTATACCACAAGACGCCTATCCTACCGGCTATCTCCAATATCAATCAAATGCCAACCCAACCAAAATATAATAGAAGTCAATCCACACATAAGTATTATAAGTCCAAAGTACACCAAGAAAAGAAGCTAATAACAAGCTTATTAAGTATCAGAGTACAACTAAAACATGCCCAAAAGGCTACATCAAAACCTCTCAAAACTGACATCGGTGACTGACGGTAGCGACGACACCGTCCCTTCAGGCCCTGTCGTCCTGGCCTGGCTGTCCTGCTGCATATTCTGCGGCTGCTCTTCCTGTGGGGTTTCCTCCTAAAAAAAGGAAGACGTAGCAACCGTTAGTCAAAAGACTAAGTGGCTTTCACATCCGCTCCCCCGACGACTCCTCGACACCAGGCGGAGAAACAAACAAGAGTACCATATATAAATAGTGTTAAGCAAGTACAAGCAGGTGGAATAAGTACATAAGACATGAGCAGCAATAGAAGAAATGTACAATATCATTAACATCAGTCAATTATAGTAATTCTACACATGCTATATCAATCCATCTAGTATGAAGTTCTACAACATGAAAGTAACTTAACTTATAAGAATGTCCATACAAACTTATAAGTTCAGGATCGGTTTAACAGTAAAGTAACTCATCGTATAGGAGTGCCCATACAAACTTATAAGATGAGGATCTTGTGTATGCAATGTATTGTAATGGTATGTATGCAATGCAATGACTCACCCATGATCACGCACATGCAATCGATATGTCGATACAAACTTGAAATTCCCACTATTCGAGTAGGTAGCTAACCTCTCAGGTGTCAACAGTCATGGCCAGGAGATGACAGTAGAGTAGGCTTCTCTACTACTAAGCATGCATCCACACGGCCTTGCTTAGGCCTCCATACGCGTCAACTCTAAGAACACAACAGCGGAGCTCACATGCATACTATGGCTCAGTGGGAGTCTCAGGTAGATGTACACTGAGAACCAAGCCCTGATCTGGCCTATGTTGTGACCCAGAAGGAGCCTCGTAAAAAGTACGAGGACCAATCTAAACCGTTCACTTGGCACAGAAGGAGCTCCTTGAAATGAGCACCGAGGACCAATCCCAACCGCCCAAGGTCTAACTGTCAACTCCCGTCGGTATGACGACTGGCTAGCCTGTAGACCTGCCACACTATCCTTAACCCAGGATTACGACACCACGTGTCGACTCACACCGCATTCAATTTCACATTATCGTGGAATGGAAGGAGCCTCGGGATTGAACACCGAGAACCAAGCACATCCGTCCATTATTGTCTCTTCTCAACAACATCCGAGCCAGTACGGTCCAACACCAGCACTTACATCCTTCCACAATACTACCCGTAGGGAGACACCACTCTAAGCATTGGACTACTAGACTCATTCCGTTAAACAATTATTCACGTAGTCATAAGTTAGCATCCTACACTTCATTACCAAATGTTAACATGATGCGCATTTCTATTCATTCACCAATTTCTACCAAATCGTTTCGTTTAAGTACGCTTCACTTCACCATTTGATTACGTGGGATACATTCATCAATTTTCATCATTATTTGAACCATGATGGTTAAACATAAAAGAGTTCACCCAACCTCAATGTAAATTTGCTACATCATCTCTACCGATTCCAAACCCGATTGTACACCAACCCTAGAATTTTAGGTGCAGGACACCTTGTGGATAGCGACTTCGACCGGAGCTTCCTGAGGCTTCACGAATCCAATGAAGGCGTGTAATGCCTCCTTGGAAAGGCCTTTCCATGGGTTACAACTTTCATGTTCAGATCACAACCCATATCCGAGAGTAACACACTTGATATCGACTTAAAATCCGGTGCATACAGAACACAATTTCTGCACGCTTAGTTTGTCAGCCGTCGATTTCGTTCACACATTCTTGTGGCTACAAACTTCGCCTGAAGTCGTGCAACCACCCATTGGAAAGGTACTTTCAAGGACTTCGACTTTCGTGTTTAGTCAAAGCCCAGTTCTGGACAAATCATGCATGAAAATGGCCAAGAAGATCGCTATGTGCGGAACAAAGATTTCTCCACGCATCTTAAGGTGGAACGAACGACATCGGTTCATCTTCTTCCTCAAGCCATTTTCCCCAAATCACTTCCAGACTTCCTCCTCCCTTATTCACCCTCAAAAGTCCACTTCTTTTCACGAAACCATCTTCCATCATCCCATATAATGAGGGAGAGGTTGAAGACAACAAATCTCTATGACATAAATCCTAGCATGGCCATTCCTAGAAAACTCCTTCTCCCAAATCGACACTCTCTTGAGTAGATGTCTCACCTAAGAAATAACTAAGCATCTAGCACCAAGGGAGAGGGGAGGAAGCTCACCTCGTTTCCGGTGCTTCCACCAGTTCTGGCCAAGGATCTTGTCGCTCTTCTCGACGACATCTTCTTCTCCTCGGCGGCGGCGGTTCTTCACGGGATGAAGATTTGCTCCAGCACCTTCTTCCTCCTCTCCAGCAGTTTTTCCTAGAGAAAGGGCTTGGAATGAAAAATGAAAATGGCTATGGTGTCATTTTCCCCTTATATGTGGAAATGACACGGGTAGGGACGCGCCCGTGTCCTTACCCGTATCCTGCTCAGGCGAAGAGTCGTCTACGGTTCGACTGCCGTTTCGATACACAAACACGGGTAGGGATACGCCCATGTCTCTGCCCGTGTCCAAGTGACACAGCCGTGTTGCTGACCGTGTCCTACTCGGGATATGCTGCGTCGAGTTCTGCTTGATGCACAAGGGTAGGGACACGCCCATGTCTCTACCTGTGTCCTACTCGGGTCATGCCTCGTCGAGTTCCACTTAACAAACATGGGTAGGGGCATGCACGTGTCCCTACCAGTGTCCTCCTAGGGACACATCTCGTCGAGCTCTACTCGACACACACAAGGGTAGGGACACACCCGTGTCTCTACCCGTGTCCTCCTCGTTACACATTTCATCGAGCCCTACTCGACACACACAGGTAGGGACACGCCATATCTCTACCGTGTCCTCTGTAACATCCCATTTCCAACTAGACCCCTAGGAGTGGTTTTGTCCATGACTAGGTCATGAAAAACCCTAGGAAGCCAGAAATGGGCAAAGAGATAGGGGACAAAATGTGGAAAATCATCATGGTCTGCAAATAGTAGAACTCTGAACAATGGTTTAGGATGACCATGGGCTACACCTTAACCCCAAGACCCTACCACAACACCCCTAATACCTTGGGAGGCCCATTAGAGCCAAAAGGACCCATTAGGGTCAACCCAAGAGGCTCAGTTGACCAAGGTCAACCCTAGCCCTAAATGGGTCAAACTAGCCTACTTAGGGTCAATTGACCTACTCCTAGCCTAGAGGACCCCACCCAAGCCCTCCTAACCCTAAAGAGAGGTCAATGGGTCACTAAGGGCACATTGGGGCCAGCCCTAGAGGCCAGGTTGACGCAGGTCAACTCAACCTCCTAATCTGGTCAAAGTACCCTTGCTAAGGGTATGTGACCTCCAGATGGCAGGGTAACCCTACATAACCCTACCTAGACCCTAGGGGAAGCCAATGGGTCACCCAGGACCCATAGGGGTCAACCCAATTGGTTATGTTGACCCAAGTCAACTCTAGCCCTAGATGGTCAAAGTGCCCTTGCCAAGGGACATGAGACCACCAAGAGGCCCAACCAACCCTATTCAAGTAACCCTAGACCTTAAGGGAGTCCAATGGGCCACTAAAAACCCAATGGGGTCAACCCAGATGGTCAAATTGACCAGGTCAACCCTCATTTAGGTCAAGTCAAACCTAGCCCAAAAAGGGCTAACCCAAGCCCAAGCCACTTCTCCCTTAGGCTAACCCCACCCCCATGACCATCATAATCAAGTGGGCTGCATTTAGCTTGTGAGGTTGACTAGTCAACCAGAGGTGACTAGGAGAGAGAAAGGAGCTCCCCTCCATGATAATGGAGGAGAGAGAAATTGAGGAAGAGGAAGGGGAAGTGGAAGGCCGGCCAAGAGAGCCTAACAGCCACCATTTATGGCTGCAATCAACTCCTCTAGGGGAGAGGAGTTGATTCCAGCCATTTCCCGGCCACCAAGGGATGGGTTCAGCCCCCCTCCACTCTACCCGAGCCACACCTTTAATGGTGTTAATGGTCATTGAAGAACCAGCCTCCCCTCTCCCCCATTTGCCATTTAAACACCATCAGGGGGCCAAGGGGATCATTTTAGAGCGTTTACCTGGAGGAGACGAGCCATCCCACTGTGCGGTTGTAGAAGAAGAGCACCGCCGCCGTCGTCAATGGCATCCCGCCGCTCCTCTCGCATCCAGGCCGCCAGGAAGGTCCTCCTCCTCTCCTTAACTCGCGGGGAGATCATAGGACTCTTTAGGTTTAAGATTCGGGCTCAATTGAGCCCGATCAAATCCAGGATTCCTCATGGTTTCGGCAAGAAATCTTCTTGCTATAACCGCCGGAAAATGCCTGTCCGGCGGTAGAGCCTCCGCCTGGCGATAGCCACCACCTCAACGGAGGTGTTGGTGGCGGTGGCCGGCCGGGGAAGGGGCTGGATCGCCGGCGGCAAGGCTTGGAAATGGCTCCAGGCGGGGTAGATCCTGGCCATTGGCTCATTGAAGAAGACGATGGGATTCCGTCGAATCTGCGTCAAGATTCGTGCCTCCCCTGATTTCAAACTATAGGATTCATTTTATATTCATGTGTATTATGTCACAGATTTTGATATATTTGGTTTTAAATTTTAAAAATACTTAGGCCTCTCTGCAGGAACAGTCACCAACACAAACGTTGTAGCCCTCTGAGTCTATTTCACTTTAAAATTTGTTTGAACCCATTTGGGTGCATGGTCTGACCAGGGCACCCATTTTGGTGGGACATACCCTTAGGGCTAGGCAGTCATTAAATTGAGTGCCCACACTTCATCCCTAGCCCAAAGCAGTTGAAATTTTGATAGGGAGTCTATCCTAGCTATACCTAGGGCCTGTCCAAAAATGGGAATTTTTGGAGAAAATATTTCTAGAGTTTTTATAAACATTTAATAATTATTAAATAAATTAAATAGGTGCCCTAAACACCTCCAAACCCTCCCAAATTTTGGTGAGTCGTCCCTGGGTTCACTTTAGGTACCTGTATAGAGTTTCACCTAATTTGGATATGTTTTGAATAGGTTTTGACCCAACCCTAACTATACCTTATTAAGGGCATTTTGGTCAAAAGTGCACTTTTAATTTTGAGTGACCAAATCACCTCAACAGAGGCTAAAATTTGGGCCACTGACTTGTTATGGCACTTATCACCTCCCCATGGAATATGGGATAGTGAGGAATAGATTTGCCCTAAGTTCCTAGGTCAAACCCTAAGGAGGGACCTTTTGGCCTTGTGAATGGCATGAGTCCTAAACACCTTGGATGAACACCAAATTTTGCAAGGAGGTTCCTAGGATATATAAAACCATCTGTTAAAAATATTAGCAAATTGTGAAAATGGTAGGGTCCCGAAAACCCTAACCCTAGCTTAGGACCTAAAACTTGTAGTGTACGTTTAGGTTAGCTAAACATCTTGAAACTTAACCAAATTTGGGTAGTGAGGGAATTAGGTTATTTTGAGCCTCTGATAATTTACTTGAGGAATTTTGATCAATATTGTAGCACTTCATTTGTAATCAATAGTATTGCCCTAATTAATAATTTGGCTATTGTGGTCTCACTGCCCATAGAAAGGGTATGAAACATGGGCAGAGTTAGTTTTAGGCTATAATAATCTTGTATGAATTTTGTTAGAATTTTTGGATATCTATTTAGGGCATCTACTTCACAAGTGCTTTATTTTGATTACATATTAAATAATTCTTGCAAGAGCCCATTACTCATTGAAAAATCATGAAACTTGCTGCATAGTGTTTCTAGCTCAATAATATCATGTGGGAATTTTTGTGGAATTATTTGATGGTTAATTAGTATACTTTGTTCATTAACCCATAAACTTGAAAGCTCATGAGAAAATCAAATATAGCCTTATTCTTATGTGATAAATTATGAAACTTTTTCTAGGGTATTTGTAGGCCATGACAGTCATGCCTGAATTTTCTCTGAATTTTTGGAGGCATTATTACTGTAAAAGCTTTTAAATTGACTATTTATGAGGCAACTTTGAAATTAAATTTAAGGGCACAAACCTTGCTGAAAAATTGGAAGACTTAGGATTTAGAGTTGATTATGTATTTTGTAATTATCATAAATTTAGTGGATTATTATCTTGTCTGAAAATGGTACCTCATGTTCAAACTTGGGCCTTTTGGACACTAGAATAAATAAATTAATTATCAGACAAATTAGGAAAATTATGGATTTCTGGATTTATGCTTCAAATGTCATTTTAGCCCTCTAATAATTATCATAAGGGTATTGGATGAGTATTTCATGTGCTTCCCTTTTTACGGGTCATGTAGCTTAAGTGGTCTGCATATAGCAAAACTGCAGGATTTCATTTGGATGTGAATTAGGGCACGTATGATGGGTCTTGATGGATTGCTGGAAGGTTAAGTGGAATGGGCTGCATCTATGGAAGATGAGTGAGTAGGGTGTGGTTTTGTCTAGGGTTTATAGGCGTTCGGGTCCGACGAAATATCGTCCTACCCTATGAGAGTTGGAGTCAAATCACCCTAGGATTAGCTTATCGGAACATGAGAAAGTAATGGGTAAGGGAATCAACCAATAACAAAATAAGTATCTTGCGAAATGGAACGCTGGGCGTAATCCCAACACAGTTCCTAGTGCCCCTTGAGAGCCCTTCGCAGGGAATACCGGGGGCAGTCCTGGGTTAACGTAAACCGTTTTAAAAGCTGAAAGATTAACTTAGTAATTAGGGTTGCACCTTTCACAAACACTGATAGCACTGGTATATAGCTTGGAGCTTCGGCTCGGATGGTTAAAAGACGGACTTTGGGTCCGGGGAGCTTCGGCTCGATTGTTTGAGTCGGATGTGTTTGTCCGGGGAGCTTCGGCTCGGGTTTGATTACGCTAAATTTGCATGTGCATAAAAGGAAAGGAAATTAAGGTGGTGGGTCTTCGGTATTGCAGGGTCGATGCACCGACGCCAATTCGTTGACTCGGCAAGTGTGGTTAGCACTTCGCCATCAGAAGTCCGGTGCGCCAGCCGGCAAGAGTACGCAGGAGTCCGCTTCGTGCACCAAGCGTTGAGGCGTACGATAGGTCTGACCGGTAGTGCTTTACTGGTTAGAGGTGGGCGAGGCCCAACCCACCGCTTCCGTCTGCCACTATGGAGGTATCCTGGGAGGTTACGGCTCCAGAAAGGGGGAACTAAAGGTCTGTGTGCACAGAGTCGGGTGTGTCCGTTGCACTTGCATGATCCATCATACCCACTTGCATGTCATAGCATAATCGATTATTTTAACCCTGACACCTAAAGTATAAGTGGAATGGGACGCTTATACTTTAGGACCTGCAAAACGACCCCTTGATCTATAAGCTTGTGTGGGCAAGTTTATAAATTAAGGTTAATTTTGATATTTATAGTTACTGCTGTTTGATAACCGACACCCCAATGTATAAATTGGTATGGAACTTTTTATACGATGGGAGCTTTGCAGAAGACCCCTTGACTTATGTGTTTTCACATAAGTAAAGGTTACTTTTCATATTTCAGCTTATTATCTTTACATGCTATAAATTTTGCTAGTATAGGACCGCTGCCATCTGTTTTTGATATTCTCCACCTTCAAGTCCTCCCCTTTCTTACTCTCCGCTTGGTGCCTAGGAGCCGTGGGGGAAGGTGCGGGGGATGATAGGACTTAGTCTTTTAGACTAACGGTTTTCGAACCGCATCATTTAGGGGATCGTGGAGACCAGCATGGAGGAGCAGTCCCAGAGACCGGTGTGCTTGGAGGTGGGGCAGTCTAGCTCCGTAGTTCACACAGCCTGGACCGTGAGTCTCGACCTTGAGTAGTCTTTCTGCTTCCGCATGAGTGATCTTTTTGTAGTGAGGATTTGATGTACCGGGCATAAGCCCGTTTTTGCTACTCTGATGTTTTATTCTGTGGACACTCCCTTCGTGGAGTTATATTTACTAAGATATGTGATTTTCTGTGGACTGCAATTTGCATTTACTTCTTTATGCTACTTTTCTGTGATCGAAATGGCCGGCAGAATCGGCGCTTTGTGGTGATGACTCTTCAGGGCGTGCAAGAGTCACCGCAAAACGACGGTTCTGGGCCTAAGACCCCGGCGTCTAAACAGAGGAAAAAAAGGGGGTCTTACAAGTGCTATCAGAGGGGACCTCGATCGAAAAGTAGCAGTCCACAACCCTGGGTCACCGCCGCGCGAGTTTAGTTTGGGGACAAACTAAGCAGCGGGAGCAGTGGTGCGCCCATAAGGGGAATCACATGTAAAGTCCACCTTTTCATTAATTCAACTTGTTCTTCAGCTAGCAATTGGAATTCTTTTTTTGTAGCCTGTGGCAAACCCTGCCCCAGCAGGGAGCACCTCCGGCTGCGAAAATCCCATCTTATAATTCTCTAGTCAACAAGTTAGACTCATCCCACTAGTAGACATGACTAACCACGATAACGTACAATATGCCCTAGTCCGAAATAGACTTGGGGTATGAACTCGGTTAAGCTAAGGAGATACCTAAAGAGAATAAAGGAGGAGTATAACATGAGAATGGCTACCTATGCCATAAACTCAGGTAGCCCTACGGTCCCTATCAAGGATTACTCAAACCGGAAGGACTGCTTTAAGGAGAATTGAGACCAAAAATCCATTAGCATAATGGTAGAAGACACATAGTCTCAACCCTCGTACTAGTAAGAAGATTACCTGGAGACAACCACCATGGCAAGCACCGAGGGCCGGATAGGAATTCAAGTTCGGAAGAGACTCGGTTGGGATTGGGAACTTTTTGACCCGGATAAGGGTGTCGTAAATATGACTCGGAGGGTTTTAAGTATGGAGTATATCAACAGATTCAGGTTGGAACCCCAAGTCAAGATTGATGCCCTAGGGATTGTGCACCCAGCTATGATGGATATAACATAGATACACAGCCCAAGGCAGGTAGAGGCTTATCTTTTGTTTATTGGGGGCTCATATTTTGGGGGCGTGTCTTTTGTTTATTGGGCAAATTAGTTACTGACTTGGGGTTCCCTTAGATCTCATCTAGGAAAGTTTGCGTCGTAAATATAATGAAATGGACGTAAACCATACTCGGTGCGCCCGGGCATCACGAAGATGACTGCGGATTTGAAGAAGACTATGTACTGGTCTGGCATGAAGAAGGATATCACTCGGTTTGTGACCCACTGCGAAGCTTGCCAGTTAGTGAAGGCAGAGTGCAAAAACCCCGCGTGTTTGTTGCAACCACTCCCGGTACCAGAGTGGAAGTTCGAAGACTTCGCGATGGACTTTATTCACGGACTTCCCCGATCACGAACAGGAAATGACTCGATTTGGGTCATCGTCGATCGGTTGACAAAAGTAGCCAGGTTCATTGCGATCAGGAAGGACGACGCTGTGGGAGTATTAGTACGGAGATTTGTGGAGCAATTCGTTCGATATCATGGGGTGCCCAAGACGATCGTGTCGGATCGGGATGGCCGGTTCACTTCCAGGGAGTGGAGATCCGTGCAAGCTTACTTAGGCACGTGATTGACCTTCGGCACTGCATTCCATCCCCAGACGGACGGGCAGACAGAATGCACCAACCGGGCGCTGGAAGATCTTTTGAGGCTATGCATTTTGGACCGCGGGGAACCGTGGGAGAAACTCTTAGCCCTGGTCGAGTTCTCCTATAACAACAACTACCAGTCCAGCATCAGGATGGCTCCTTACGAAGCCTTGTATGGAAGGAAATGTCGGACCCCGCTTTCTTGGGTTCAGGACGAAGATCCGAAGGTGTTGGGATCAGAGTTTGTTGAAGACACCGAGGCTCAGGTGAGGCTGATCAGGGACAGGATGCTAGAGGCGCAGAGTAGACAGGATAAGTACTATGACGCCCGGGATTGGCAGGTGGAGTTCCAGGTGGGGGACCAAGTGTTTCTGAAGATCCGGCCCATGCATGGAGTCTCGCGGGTGTGTGGTCGGAGGAAGAAGCTCAGCCCTAGGTACATGGGCCCTTACAGGATCCTGGAGCGGATCGGACCCCTAGCCTACCGGCTGGAGTTACCACCAGAGCTGGAAGCGCTGCACGACGTCTTCCATATTTCTTCGCTGAGGAGGGCTCTGCTACGCCCGGAGCAGCAGATTTTGACCACCGAAGGGCCGGTAGCTTCAGACCGGTCAGTTCGTTTGGAGCCGATTAGGATCGACGATCGAGGAGTACGAGTCCTGCGTCGCAAGAAGGTCCCATTAGTCAAGGTCCTGTGGAGGAACCACGGCCAGGAGGAGCATACCTGGGAGCCGCAGGACCTGATGCGACAAAGATACCCAGAGCTATTCAGTCAGGTATACCTCTCAGACCCCTCAAGATGTTAATTTATTCTCTTGCTTTAATTTACTAAGGGCTTCTCTAGACAGATAGAGGCTTATCTTTTGTTTATTGGGGGCTTATCCTTGTTTATTGGGATCTTGGTCTGCCGATTCGGCGAAATGGTCATAGATCTAGGTTTCCCTTTAAACCTATTTTAGCAAACAAGCCGCCATGCTGGGATGTTACAAGGTTCTTTTCTTCGGTAGTAAGTCCCGTAGACTCAACCTTGATTTCGGGGACGAAATCTTTGTTTTGTTTATTGGGATTTGTAACATCCCATTTCCAACTAGACCCCTAGGAGTGGTTTTGTCCATGACTAGGTCATGACAAACCCTAGGAAGCCAGAAATGGGCCAAGAGATAGGGGACAAAATGTGGAAAATCATTATGGTCTGCAAATAGTAGAACTCTGAACAATGGTTTAGGATGACCATGGGCTACACCTTAACCCCAAGACCCTACCACAACACCCATAATACCTTGGGAGGCCCATTAGAGCCAAAAGGACCCATTAGGGTCAACCCAAGAGGATCAGTTGACCAAGGTCAACCCTAGCCCTAAATGGGTCAAACTAGCCTACTTAGGGTCAATTGACCTACTCCTAGCCTAAAGGACCCCACCCAAGCCCTCCTAACCCTAAAGAGAGGTCAATGGGTCACTAAGGGCATATTGGGGCCAGCCCTAGAGGCCAGGTTGACGCAGGTCAACTCAACCTCCTAATCTGGTCAAAGTACCCTTGCTAAGGGTATGTGACCTCCAGAGGGCAGGGTAACCCTACATAACCCTATCTAGACCCTAGGGGAAGCAAATCGGTCACCCAGGACCCATAGGGGTCAACCCAATTGGTCATGTTGACCCAAGTCAACTCTTGCCCTAGATGGTCAAAGTGCCCTTGCCAAGGGACATGAGACCACCAAGAGGCCCAACCAACCCTATTCAAGTAACCCTAGACCTTAAGGGAGTCCAATGGGCCACTAAAAACCCAATGGGGTCAACCCAAATGCTCAAATTGACCAGGTCAACCCTCATTTAGGTCAAGTCAAACCTAGCCCAAAAAGGGCTAACCCAAGCCCAAGCCACTTCTCCCTTAGGCTAACCCCACCCCCATGACCATCATAATCAAGTGGGCTACATTTAGCTTGTGAGGTTGACTAGTCAACCAGAGGTGACTAGGAGAGAGAAAGGAGCTCCCCTCCATGATAATGGAGGAGAGAGAAATTGAGGAAGAGGAAGGGGAAGTGGAAGGCCGGCCAAGGGAGGCTAACAGCCACCATTTATGGCTGCAATCAACTCCTCTAGGGGAGAGGAGTTGATTCAAGCCGTTTCCCGGCCACCAAGGGATGGGTTCAGCCCCCCTCCACTCTACCTGAGCCACAGCTTTAATGGTGTTAATGGCCATTGAAGAACCAGCCTCCCCTCTCCCCCATTTGCCATTTAAACACCATCAGGGGGCCAAGGGGATCATTTTAGAGCGTTTACCTGGAGGAGACGAGCCATCCCACTGTGCGGTTGCAGAAGCCGAGCGCCACCGCCGTCGTCAATGGCATCCCGCCGCTCCTCTCGCATCCAGGCCGCCAGGAAGGTCCTCCTCCTCTCCTTAACTCGCGGGTAGATCATAGGACTCTTTAGGTTTAAGATTCGGGCTCAATTGAGCCCGATCAAATCCAGGATTCCTCATGGTTTCGGCAAGAAATCTTCTTGCTATAACCGCCGGAAAACGCCTCTCCGGCGGCAGAGCCTCCGCCTGGTGATAGCCACCACCTCAACGGAGGTGTTGGTGGCGGTGGCCGGCCGGGGAAGGGGCTGGATCGCCGGCGGCAAGGCTTGGAAATGGCTCCAGGCGGGATGGATCCTGGTCGTTGGCTCATTGAAGAAGACGACGGGATTCCGTCGAATCTGCGTCAAGATTCGTGCATCCCCTAATTTCAAACTATAGGATTCATTTTATATTCATGTGTATTATGTCACAGATTTTGATATATTTAGTTTTAAATTTTAAAAATACTTAGGCCCCTCTGCAGGAAAAGTCACCAACACAAAAGTTGTAGCCCTCTGAGTCTATTTCACTTTAAAATTTGTTTGAACCCATTTGGGTGCATGGTCTGACCATGGAACCCATTTTGGTGGGACATACCCTTAGGGCTAGGCAGTCATTAAATTGAGTGCCCACACTTCATCCCTAGCCCAAAGCAGTTGAAATTTTGATAGGGAGTCTATCCTACCTATACCTAGGGCCTGTCCAAAAATGGGAATTTTTGAAGAAAATATTTCTATAGTTTTTATAAACATTTAATAATTATTAAATAAATTAAATAGGTGCCCTAAACACCTCCAAACCCTCCCAAATTTTGGTGAGTGGTCCCTGGGTTCACTTTAGGTACCTGTATAGTGTTTCACCTAATTTGGACATGTTTTGAATAGGTTTTGACCCAACCCTAACTATACCTTATTAAGGGCATTTTGGTCAAAAGTGGACTTTTAATTTTAAGTTACCAAATCACCTCAACAGAGGCTGAAATTTGGGCCAATGACTTGTTATGGCACTTATCACCTCCCCATGGAATATGGGATTGTGAGGAATAGATTTGCCCTAAGTTCCTAGGTCAAACCCTAAGGAGGGACCTTTTGGCCTTGTGAAGGGCATGAGTCCTAAACACCTTGGATGAACACAAAATTTTGCAAGGAGGTTCCTAGGATATATAAAACCCTCTGTTAAAAATATTAGCAAATTGTGAAAATGGTAGGGTCCCCAAAACCCTAACCCTAGCTTAGGACCTAAAACTTGTAGTGTATGTTTAGGTTAGCTAAACATCTTGCAACTTAACCAAATTTGGGTAGTGAGGGGATTAGGGTATTTTGAGCCTCTGATAATTTACTTGAGGAATTTTGATCAATATTGTAGCACTTCATTTGTAATCAATAGTATTGCCCTAATTAATAATTTGGCTATTGTGGTCTCACTGCCCATAGAAAGGGTATGAAACATGGGCAGAGTTAGTTTTAGGCTATAATAATCTTGTATGAATTTTGTTAGAATTTTTGGATATCTATTTAGGGCATCTACTTCACAAGTGCTTTATTTTGATTACATACTAAATAATTCTTGCAAGAGCCCATTACACATTGAAAAATCATGAAACTTACTGCATAGTGTTTCTAGCTCAATAATATCATGTGAGAATTTATGTGGAATTAGTTGATGGTTAATTAGTATACTTTGTTCATTAACCCATAAACTTGAAAGCTCATGAGAAAATCAAATATAGCCTTATTCTTATGTGATAAATTATGAAACTGTTTCTAGTGTATTTGTAGGCCATGGCAGTCATCCCTGAATTTTCTCTGAAATTTTGGAGGCATTATTACTGTAAAAGCTTTTAAATTGACTATTTATGAGGCAACTTTGAAATTAAATTTAAGGGCCCAAACCTTGCTGAAAAATTGGAAGACTTAGGATTTAGAGTCGATTATATATTTTGTAATTATCATAAATTTAGTGGATTATTATCTTGTCTGAAAATGGTACCTCATGTTCAAACTTGGGCCTTTTGGACACTAGAATAAATAAATTAATTATCAGACAAATTACGAAAATTATGGATTTCTGGATTTATGCTTCAAATGTCATTTTAGCCCTCTAATAATTATCATAAGGGTACTGGATGAGTATTTCATGTGCTTCCCTTTTTACGGGTCATGTAGCTTAAGTGGTCTGCATATAGCAAAACTGCAGGATTTCATTTGGATGTGAATTAGGGCACTTATGATGGGTCTTGATGGATTGCTGGAAGGATAAGTGGAATGGGCTGCATCTATGGAAGATGAGTGAGTAGGGTGTGGTTTTGTCTAGGGTTTATAGGCGTTCGGGTCCGACGAAAGATCGTCCTACCCTAGGAGAGTTGGAGTCAAATCACCCTAGGATTAGCTTATCGGAACATGAGAAAGTAATGGGTAAGAGAATCAACCAATAACAAAATAAGTGCCTTGCGAAAGGGAACGCTGGGCGTAATCCCAACACAATTCCTAGTGCCCCTTGAGAGCCCTTCACAGGGAATACCGGGGGCAGTCCTGGGTTAACGTAAACCGTTTTAAAAGCTGAAAGATTAACTTAGTAATTAGGGTTGCACCTTTCACAAACACTGATAGCACTGGTAGATAGCTTGGAGCTTCGGCTCGGATGGTTAAAAGACGGACTTTGGGTCCGGGGAGCTTCGGCTCGATTATTTGAGTCGGATGTGTTTGTCCGGGGAGCTTCGGCTCGGGTTTGATTACGCTAAATTTGCATGTGCATAAAAGGAAAGGAAATTAAGGTGGTGGGTCTTCGGTATTGGAGGGTCGATGCACCGACGCCAATTCGTTGACTCGGCAAGTGTGGTTAGCACTTCGCCATCAGAAGTCTGGTGCGCCAGCCGGCAAGACTACGCAGGAGTCCGCTTCGTGCACCAAGCGTTGAGGCGTACGATAGGTCTGACCGGTAGTGCTTTACTGGTTAGAGGTGGGCGAGGCCCAACCCACCGCTTCCGTCTGCCACTATGGAGGTATCCTTGGAGGTTACGGCTCCAGAAAGGGGGAACTAAAGGTCTGTGTGCACAGAGTCAGGTGTGTGCGTTGCACTTGCATGATCCATCATACCCACTTGCATGTCATAGCATAATCGATTATTTTAACCCTGACACCTAAAGTATAAGTGGAATGGGACACTTATACTTTAGGACCTGCAAAACGACCCCTTGATCTATAAGCTTGTGTGGGCAAGTTTATAAATTAAGGTTAATTTTGTTATTTATAGTTACTGCTGTTTGATAACCGACACCCCAACGTATAAATTGGTATGGGACTTTTTATACAATGGGAGCCTTACAGAAGACCCCTTAGCTTATGTGTTTTCACCTAAGTAAAGGTTACTTTTCATATTTCAGCTTATTATCTTTACATGCTATAGAATTTGCTAGTATAGTACCGCTGCCATCTGTTTTTGATATTCTCCACCTTCAAGTCCTCCCCTTTCTTCCTCTCCGCTCGGTGCCTAGGAGCCGTGGGGGAAGGGGCGGGGGATGATAGGACTTAGTCTTTTATACTAACGGTTTTCGAACCGCATCATTTAGGGGATCGTGGAGACCAGCATGGAGGAGCAGCCCCAGAGACCGGTGCGCTTGGAGGTGGGGCAGTCTAGCTCTGGAGTTCACACAGCCGGGACCGTGAGTCTCGACCTTGAGTAGTCTTTCTGCTTCCGCATGAGTGATCTTTTTGTAGGGAGGATTTGATGTACCGGGCATAAGCCCGTTTTTGCTACTCTGATGTTTTATTCTGTGGACACTCCCTTCGTGGAGTTATATTTACTAAGATATGTGATTTTCTGTGGACTGCAATTTGCATTTACTTCTTTATGCTACTTTTTTGTGATCGAAATGGCCGGCAGAATCGGCGCTTTGTGGTGATGACTCTTTAGGGCGTGAAGGAGTCACCGCAAAACGGCGGTTCTGGGCCTAAGACCCCGGCGTCTAAACAGAGGAAAAAAAAGGGGGTCTTACATCCTCAAACACACGGGTGGTGACACGCACGTGTAACTATGTGTGTCCTTCTCTAGAATAAATCGAGTCATCGACTCGAGTACTAGGTGGACACACACGGGTAGAGACATGCCCTTGTCTCTACCCATGTCCTTCTTTGGGCTGACTTCACCTCCCCTACACAAGTGTAAGCCTAGCTGCAAGCACCTCCCTGAGCCCAAATCAGCTCTTCTGACTCCAAAACGCACACGAGGGGCCTAGCGCGAATCGGGACATTACAAATCCAATAAATAAAATAAAAGATTTCGTACCTGAAATCAGGCTAAGGCTTTGGGGAGAGAAAAGGTTAAAATAAAATAAAATATGCTTTTAAAAATTACCTTGTGCGAACAACTTCGGGTAGCGCTTTTGCATCAAATCCACCAGCTCCCATGTATACTCCTCCTTCCCATGATTAGACCACAACACTTTTACCATAGGGACACTCTTGCAGCGCAAAATCCTCATCTCGTTGTCTACAATCCGCACTGGCTCTAGTCGCATAGACCTATCAGTCGCTTTTGCACCATCTGTGGTGGGGATATATTGATCGGGCCGCAACAGCACCTTTCGAAGTGATGACACATGGAACACGTCGTAAAGATTCTCTAGCTCTGGTGGTAACTCCAACCGATATGCCAAAGGGCCAATTCTTTCCAATATAGTGTAAGGCCCAACGTACCTTGGGCTGAGCTTTTTCACACCTCGCACCCGTGAACCTCCATGCATCGGCCGGATTATCAGAAACACTTTATTGCCCACTCAAAATTCCACCATCCGGTGCTTTGCATTATAATAATTCGTCTGCCGACTTTGAGCCTCAAGCATGCAGTCCCGTATTAGTCGAACAGCCGCATTAGTATCATCAATGTACTCAATTCCCAAAGCCTTCGGTTCTTCATCTTGCACCCAAGACAAGGGGGTTCTACACCTTCTTCCTTAAAGGGCTTCATGGGGTGCCATACCTATGCTAGCTTGATGGCTATTGTTGTAGTAGAATTTTACCAGTGGTAAGAGCCTTTCCCAAGGCTCTCCTCTATCCAACACACACAACCTCAATATATTCTCCAATGTTCTGATGGTCCTCTCAGACTGCCCGTCCGTCTGAGGATGAAATGTTGTGCTAAAGGTAAGGCGCGAACCCAAGTACGCTTGTATAGCTTTCCACTTCTTAGAGGTAAAACGACCATCCCAGTCAGAAATGATTGTCTTAGGCACACCATGGTACCGTACAAAATGCTCCACAAAGAGGCATACCAAAACATCCACGTGTACCTCTTTCTTCATAGGGATGAACCTGGCTACTTTTGTCAGGCGATCAACGATCAGCCACACCGAATCATTCCCTGAGCGTGAGCGAGGTAACCCGTGAACGAAGTCCATGGAGATATCCTCAAATTTCCACTCAGGGATGGGAAATGACTGTAACAAAACACCGGGGCTCTTACACTCTGCCTTCACCCTTTGATAGGCCTCGCAATGTGTAACAAGGTACCTGATGTCTTTCTTCATTCCAGGCCAACACATTGTCTTTCGCAAGTATGCGTACATCTTAGCAATACCGAGATGCACTGAATACTGAGAGCAATGTGCCTCCCTCAAAATATCGTCCCGAATCTTACTGCCCTTGGGAATGTAGAGCCGGCAATGAAAATGAACTAGGCCATCTTTTAATGTTTACTCCTTGGTCGATCCACCCTCAACTAACTTTATCACGAGGGCCAGTGTAGCATATTTTCCTTGCTCCGCTCGGATTCGGTCCCGAACATCACAAACTATGCTCATGGTCGCCAAGTACTCCGTATATTTTTCCGAAGGAACCTTATACACCAAGGTAATCTTCATCTCCTCGAGCATTCGAGCTTACTCCATACTCATCAACTAAGACTCTGAGCTCGAGTTCGGTACTTTTCTGCTCAATGCATCGGCCACCGAGTTTGCTTTTCCGAGGTGGTAGTTCAAGGTGAACTCATAATCGCACAAAAACTCTGACCCCCACCGTTGTCTCAAATTAAGTTCCTTCTGAGTGTGAACATACTTTAAATTTTTGTGGTCCGAAAATATCTCGCAATGAACTCCATAAAGGTAGTGTCTCCAAACTTTGAGGGCGAACACCACTGCCCCCAGTTCTAAATCGTGAACTGGATAGTTAAGTTTATGTTTCTTTAGCTTCCTTGAGGCATAAGAAAATACATGACCGTGCTGCATCAGTACCGCTCCCATCTCTTGATAAGATGCATCAGTGTAAACTTGAAATCCTTCCTTCCTACACGAAAATGCTTTGATGGGGGCGGAGGTAAGTCTATCTTTCAGCTCTTAGAACACAGCTTCACACTGGGGTGTCCACTCGTATGGCACACCTTTCTTTGTCAAGGTAGTAAGAGGAAGGGCAATCTTTGAGAATTCTTTTACAAATTTGTTGCAGTACCCGACAAGTCCAAGGAAGCTCCGCACATTGGCCACTGACTTTAGGGGAGACCATTCCTTCACGGCACGCACTTTAGCTGGATCCACAACCACTCCAGCCCCACTGATAACATGGCCCAAGAAGGCAACCTCTTTAAGCCAGAATTCGCACTTGCTGAACTTGGCAAACAAGGCGTGCTCTTTTAGCTTCCTCAAAACGAAATTCAGATGTTCGACATGCTCCTCCTCCGTCTTTTAGTAGACCAGAATGTCATCAATGAAGACGATGATGAAGATGTCTAGATAAGGCTCAAACACCTTGTTCATCAGACTCATGAAAGCTGAAGGGGCATTTGTGAGCCCAAACGGCATCACGGTGAATTCGTACAGTCCATACCTTGAGCTGAAAGCCATTTTCTGGATGTCCTCCTCTTGTATCCTCAATTGGTAATACCCCGAGCGTAAATCCAACTTGGAAAAACAATTTGCACCAACCAATTGGTCGAACAACTCATCGATCCAGGGTAGCGGATAGGTGTTCCATACCGTTAACCGGTTGAGATCCTGATAGTCTATGCATAACCGTAAGGTACCATCCTTCTTCTTAACGAATAGAACAGGGGCTCCCCAAGGTGAAGAGCTCGGGCGAACAAAACCTGACTCCACCAGTACTTGCAACTGAACTCTAAACTCTGCGAGTTCCTTCGGGGCCATCCGGTAAGGGGTCCTGGAGACGGGCTTGGCACCTGATACTAGCTTAATTTGAAAATCTACCTCTCTATGCGGGGGTGATCCTGGCAATTTCTCAGGAAATACCTCGGGGAAATCTCGCACCACCCGCACATCCTTGATATCCAACGTCAACTCCTTCAACTCGAAACAAATCATGAAGACTTCTTCCCCCTTCATATGGGCTTTTGTAGCCTGAATCGAAGATAATAACAGACAAGATGCAAAGTTTTTACCTTAGAAGATGACATCAGTGTCCCTATGTCTTAAGTAAATTTGATTTTCTATGCAGTCAATTCTTCTGTAGTGTCAATCCAACCACGCCATGCCAAGGATGAGATCGAATTCTGGCATTCTCAAAACTGTGGCAGGGGTATCAAAGGTCTTTCCCCCAATGAATATCTCTAACTCGTAATTAGTGGTTGTGATCATCTCAGAGCCGTCTGGGAGGCGTACTCGTCGCGCTATACCTGTAAAGTATTGCACTTCTTCAATGTCTTTAATGAAGTCCTCAGATACAAAAGAGTGCAAGGCACCGGTATCGAACAACGTATAAGCTGGTTTCCCGCCGACCACCACGGTGCCTAAGTACCAATAGCAATCCTCAACGCTAGATATCTAGTACATCTTAAGCATCTTAATGTTTAACAATGAAAATGTAATAACTAACTGTAACATACCTGCAATCACCTCCTGGGTGTTCCACTCCTGTGTCATGTCCAGTGTGAACACTTGATCCCGAGCCAGTCCGGGGTTTCCTCATCGTGGTCCTTGTCTTCGACCACGCATGTCTCCCCGCCCTCGAGGAGGTGCGGAGGGAGAGCAAGAGGAGCATTCCCAAACAACTGTGGGTAGTAACGTCGGATGTGGCCCGGCTGATTTCATTGGTAGCACACCCTCTCATACCATCCCTCGGGATGCCAAAACTGTTGAGGTTGTGGAGGTGGATGCAATGCTGCCGGTTGTGGAACCGGGTTCTCCACTCTAAATTTCCAGTGGAAAAGCCCTCCACATCTCTGATGTCCTCTTCCTCCTCTATAGTCGTGTCTCCTTCTATTGCAAGGGCTAGCTTCCATCACACCGTCAGCAAGCCTCTTACCACTTCCCAGGTGGTCTACTTCTAACCTCTTCGCCATGTCAATTATTTCCGCCAAGCTGGAGTCCGCTATAAACAAAATGGCATGCCTTATGGGGTCCCTCAACCCTTTGTAGAAGTGTTCAATGTATCCTCTATCATCTAATTCATATGAGTCCTCAAATCTCGCGAGATGTTGGAACTCACACTAATACTCCGTAACTGACTTCGATCCTTGCTTCAGCAGTAGAAATCTTTTTTCGAGTTCATCTCGAGTGGATGAGGGAATGAAGTGCTCTAAAAAGACTCCTGAGAACTTGCTCCAGATAATCTCCTTGTAAACTTGCCCTTGAAAGGTGGAGCCCATAAGGGACTTCCACCACCTCTTGGCATGCACTTCCAGGATGGACACTGCCAATGTTACAACCATGTTAGCTGGGAAACGGATTCCTGCCAATAGCTCCTGCACCATATCGAGCCATTCTTCTGTGCACACGGCTGACTCTGTCCCGAGGTAGGCGGGAGGGGAGAGAGCCTGAAAAGTTCTCAACTAGTTTGAGCCCGGAGACTGCTGCTATACTGGGGTCTTCTGCGACCTAAAGGCGTCCAGGATGGCCGTGAACGTCTGTCCCAATTCTGATTGTTGTAACTGAGTAGGTATGGAAGGGGTAGGAGTGCCCCCACTGGCTCAACGTGCATTGGAATCTACACGTAAAGTACAAACCTATGATTAGGTTGGCTAATATTAAGGTCAAAGTTGGACATACTTCGTGTTAATTACATATGACCACACCACTGCTTCGGCTAAGTCAGTTTGTCCCCAAACTGACTAATCGAATGATGGTGGTACCATTGTTGAATGACTTCTTTAGTTCAGGATCATAGCAAGCTGATACCATTTGTGAGACCCCCCTCTCGGAACCCAAAACACGAAGGAGGTTTTATGCCCAGAACAGCCGCCTTGCGGTAACATTAGCCACAGGCTACCATGTACCACAAGACGCCTATCTGGCCGGCTATATCCAATATCAATCAAATGCCAACCCAACCAAAACATAATAGAAGTCAATCCACACATAAGTAATATAAGTTCAAAGTACAACAAGGAAAGGAGCTAATAGCAAGCTTCTTAAGTATCAGAGTATAGCTAAAACATGTCAAAATGGCTACATCAAAACCTCTCAAAACTCACATCAGTGAGAGACGATAGTGACGGCACCATCCCTTCAGGCCCTGTCGTCCTGGCCTGGCTGTCCTGTTGCATAGTCTGCGGCTGCTCTACCTACAGGGTTTCGTCCTAAAAAAAGGAAGACGTAGCAACCGTTAGTCAAAAGACTAAGTGGCTTTCACATCCGCTCCCCCGACGACTCCTCGACATCGGGCAGAGAAAGAAACAAGAGCACCATATATAAATAGTGATAAGCAGGTACAAGCAGGTGGAATAAGTACATAAGACGTGAGCAGTAATAGAAGAAATGTACAATATCATTAACAGCAGCCAATTCTAGCAATTCTACAAAAGCTATATCAATCCATCTAGTTTGAAGTTCTACAACAGGAAAGTAACTTAACTTATAAGAATGTCCATACAAACTTATAAGTTAAGGATCGGTTTAACAGTAAAGTAACTCATCATATAGGAGTGCCCATACAAACTTATACGATGATGATCTTGTGTATGCAATGTATTGTAATGGTATGTATGCAATGCAATGACTCACCCATGATCACGCACATGCAATCGCTATGTTAACACAGACTTGAAGTTCCCACTATTTGAGCAGGTAGCTAACCTTTCAGGCGTCAACTGTCATGGCCAGACGGTGATAGTAGAGTGGTCTGCTCTACTATTAAGCAGGCATCCACAATACCTTTCTTAGGCATCTGTACGCCTCAGCACTAATAACACAACATCGGAGCTCACATGTGTACTATGGCTCAGTGGGAGTCTCGGGTAGATGTGCAACGAGAACCAAGCCCCGATGTAACCTATGTTGTGACCCAAAAGGAGCATCAAAAAAAGCACGAGGACCAGGCCCAACCGTTCACATGGCACGGAAGGAGCCCCGGGAAATGTGCACCGAGTACCAAGCCCAACCGCCCAAGGTCTAACTGTCAACTCCCGTCGGTGTGACGACTGGCGAGCTCATAGACCTGCCACACTATCCTTAACCCAGGATTATGACACCGCTTGTCGATGCACACCACATTCAATTTCACATTATCATTGCACGAAAGGAGACTCGGGATTGAACACCGAGGACCAAGCCCATCCGTCCATTATTGTCTCTTCTCAACACCATCCGAGCCAGTGCGGTCCAACACCCGCACTTACAACCTTCCACAATGCTACCCGTAGGGTGACACCACTCTAAGCATTGGACTACTAGACTCATTCCGTTAAACAAATATTCACATGGACATAAGTTAGCATCCTACAGTTCATTACTAAATGTTCACATGATGCGCATTTCTATTGATTCACTAATTTCTACCAAATCATTTTGTTTAAGTACGCTTCACTTCGCCATTTGATTACGTGGGATACATTCATCAATTTTCATCATTCTTTGAACCATGATGGTTAAATATAAAAGAGTTCACCCAACCTCAATGTAAATTTGCTACATCGTCTCTACTGATTCCAAACCTGATTCTACACCAACCCTAGAATTTTAGGTGCATGACACCTTTTGGACAGAAACTTCGACCGGAGCTTCCAGACGCTTAGGAATCCGATTAAGGCATATAACCACTCATTGGAAAGGTCTCTCCATGGGTTACAACTTTCATGTTTAGATCACAACCCAGATCTGAGAGTAACACACTTGAAATCGGCTTTAAAGTCCGCTGCGTACAGAACACAATTTCTGCACGCTTAGTTTCTCAGTCATCGAATTCGTTCAGACTTTCCCGTGGCTACAAACTTTGTCAGAAGTCATGAAACCACTCATTGGAAAGGTATTTGCAAGGACTTCGAATTTTGTGTTTAGTCAAAGGCCTAGTTCTGGCCATATACGCTTGAAAATGGCCAAGAAGATCGCTGCGTGCAGAACATAGATTTCTGCACGCATCTTAAGGCGGAACGAACGACATCGGTTCATCTTCCTCCTCAAGCCGCTTTCCCCAAATCACTTCCAGACTTCCTCCTCCCTTATTCACCCTCAAAAGGTCACTTCTCTTCACGAAACCATCTTCCATCATCCCATAGAAGGAGGGAGAGGTTGAAGACAACTAATCCATAGGACACAAATCCTAGCATGGCCATTCCTAGAAAACTCCTCCCAAATCAAGACTCTCCTGAGTCGATATCTCACCTAAGAAATAACTAAAGATCTAGCACCAAGGGAGAGGGAAGGAAGCTCACCTCATTTCCGGCGCTTCCACCAGTTCTGGCCAAAGATCTTGTCGCTCTTCTCGGCAGCATCTTCTTCTCCTCGGCGGCAGCGGTTCTTCACGGGATGAAGACTTGCTCCAGCACCTTCTTCCTCCTCTCCAGCAATTTTTTCTAGAGAAAGGGCTTGGAATGATGAATGAAAATGGCTAGGGTTTCATTTTCCCCTTATATGTTGAAATGACACGGGTAGGGACACGCCCTTATCCTTACAGATGTCCTGCACGGGCGAAGCATCATCGACAGTTCAACTATCATTTCGATACACAAACACCGGTAGGTATACGCCCGTGTATCTGCCTGTGTCCAAGTGACACGGCCGTATTGATGACCGTGTACTACTCGGGACATACTTCGTCGAGTTCTGCTTGACGCACACGGGTAGGGACATGCCCGTGTCTCTACCCGTGTCCTACTAGGGTCATGCCTCGTCGAGTTCCACTTGACACAGACGGGTAGAGACATGCCCGTGTCCCTACCCATGTCCTCCTCAGGACACATCTCATCGAGCTCTACTCGACACACACACGGGTACGGACACACCCGTGTCTCTACCTGTGTCCTCCTCGCGACACATTTCGTCGAGCCCTACTCGACAAATATGTGTAGGGACATGCCGTGTCTCTACCGTGTCCTCAAACACACGGGTAGTGACACGTCCATGTCCCTACCCATTTCCTTCTCTGGAATAACTGGAGTAATCAACTCGAGTACTGGGTGGACACATACGGGTAGAGACACGCCCGGGTCTCTACTTGTGTCCATCTCTGGGCTGACTTCACCTCCCCTACACAAGTGTAAGCCTAGCTGCCAGCACTTCCCTGAGCCCAAATCATCTCTTCTGACACAAAATCATGCACGGGGGGCCTAGCGTGAATCAGGACGTTACATCTGCAACTTAGGAAGGCTCTCTAAGGGTTAAAGCAGGCTCTAAGAGCTTGGTATGGGAAGATAGCAGGATACCTCCAATTCTGCGGATACCTTGCTTCCAATTCAGATTCAAGCTTGTTTATCAAGAAGAAGGGGGAGCTTTAGGTCTTGGTCCTGCTGTATGTTGATGACATGATCATCACAGGGAATTTCGAGGAGGAGGTAGCTAGGCTCATGGCTAAGCTAGCTATTCTCTTCGAGATTAAAGACTTGGGAGAACTTCATCACTTTCTTGGTCTTGAATTTGAGAGGAAGGAGAGCGGGATACTCATTTGCCAGAAAGGATATACGGATCGCATTGTGAATTGATTCAATATGGAGGAAGGGAAGAGTTGCTCTACTCCTCTGGATCATGGGCTGAAGCTTCGATGAGATGAAGGAAGGATTCTTCATGATCCCTTGTGTTGGAACACCCTATTAATGATTTGGGCAAGGATCACTATGTCTCTTAGGAAACCTGTTTTGACCTCATTGTATAGATCTAAAGGTCAATTTGAATTGAGTGTAATGGTTAGTACTTAGGTTTGAAAGCTGCCCTCAAGACCAGAGATTTCAGTTTTGGAGACCAAGTCATTTCGTCAAGCTCAGTACGACGAATCGTCGAACTCCAATCGACAATCGTTGAGCTCACTTCGACAAATCGTCGAACTCCATTCGACGATCTCTGAGCTCAACTTCGACGAGTCGTCGAACTCCATTCGACGATCTTCGAGCTCAGATCGACGATCTTGACTCTTGTTTGATTCTCTATCTCTGAGCTCAGTTCGACAATAGTTGAGCTCAGATCGATGATCTCTGTTTCTGTCTAAGTCCAAATCTCTGAGCTCAGTTCAACGATAGTGGAGCTCAGTTCGACGTTTTTCTGAAGAGTTCAATGTTGTTCAAGATTCAAATTCAGACAGCTGTAGAATTATTGTCAGCATTTAATTCAGAGATCTTGTAGCCATTTTTCAATTAATCTGGAGCAAGTTTCAAGAAATTTTCAAAGAATGTTTTTATTGGACTTTCCTCCAGAAGACAAATGTAATTAAGGAAGTAATTAATGACAGGCTAACGGCTATCTTGGACAAAGGATCATTTCTATTCAGATGAAAGGAATAAAAGATATATTCATTCTCTGCAACAAAATATAATAACAACTTCTGCAACAACTCTTACAACAACAATTACACAAGAGAAAGAGAAAGAGTTGCAGACATTCTCAGTCTCAAATATTCATACAAGAACACACATCACAAAAGGAGATCACCTAACTGAAATTTTTAGATCTCTCTTGATTCAAGTGTTCGAAGGCCATCATCATTCAAGACTCCAAACACCTCACATTTCAGTTGCTGCTGAAATCATAATTTGCTGGAGATCAATTTTCTGAAGGCCTATCACCCTACTGCAATGCTTCACTTCCTGAACAACTACAGATCTCAGGGGGAGCTTTGATAACATCCACTATCTTCTCTCTGACTGTTGACAGAGAAGATCATCTCTTTCTCTCTCTCTCTCTCTCTCTCTCTCTCTCTCTCTCTCTCTCTCTCTCTCTCTCTCTCTCTCTCTCTCTCACTGCTGTAAAGGGTTTTTCATTCTCCCTTCAAAAATTTGTATTTGATTTCTGAGACCTTACCAAAACACAGTGGTGACAAGACACCTGATCAAAAAATCTATTTTGGTTTTTGAGCACCTTATCAAAAGCTCATTGGTGCCTAGGACACCTGATCAACTCATCCTACAGTGGATTCCTACCTAGGGTGGTAGAAGAGTGGATGTACCCAGGTTGATTGGGGAACCATTATAGCTCCTTGTGTCATCTGGTTGCTTGTTTTTTTTTGTTTCTGGCTGTGGTTTGTGATTAGATTGCTTTGTATATTGTGATTGCTCTGTGATTATTCTGTGTTTAGATTTACTGTTTATTATTAGCTTCCCTGTTCACTTAGGAATACAACAACAGTTGTAAAACGTTTTTAGTAAGCACTATACTCTATTAACCCCCCCCCCCCCCTCTAGAGTATATCCGATCTAACTTGAACTTTCAATTGGTTTCAGAGGGAGGTTTGTTAAAAATACCACATCTCAGTGGTTGCACAGGATAATACCTGAACCCCAAGATCCCTCCAGTTAGATCTGCTTGTTTTGATTTTGTTATTAGGACTATTCATTCACAAATCATGGCCCAAAACAAAGATTATGCTAGTACCAGACCTCCAGTGTGCAATCTGTCTAAGTTTGCACTTTGGAAAGCAAGGATTAGACTGTACATGAATTCTATTGATGAGGAGATTTTTAATTCTGTTTTGACAGTGTGTCCAAGACCTCCAGAGAACACAAGTACAAGTGTTGTTCCACCTCCATCAGGAACAGATGCAGAGATAAAGAAATGGAAAGTTGCAGATGTAAAAGCTATGAACATTCTAGCCCAGACTATGTCTGATGAGATTTTCCAAAAGGTAGCTGAATGCAACTCAGCAAAGGATATCTGGGATAAGCTATCTGAAATAGTCTCAGGATCTGCTGATGAGAGAAAAGACAAAATATCTCACCTCATAACCCAGTATGAGAATTTCAAGAAAGGAGAAGCTGAGTTAGTAGCAGAAATGTATAATAGACTCAGTCTGATAGTCAATGAACTGAAGACTTTGGATAAAGAGATCTCATTGACTAAGCTAAATGATAAAATCCCAATATGCTTCCAAAGCACTTGGGACTCAAGGATCTGGCCAATCCAGGATGCCATAAGTCTCAATGAAATCACAATAGAAGCTCTCTTGGGCAAGTTCAAGTCTTATGAGCTGCTCATCAAAAATAGAGAAGAAGAGCAGAAGGCTGCCTCACCAGCCACAAGAAAGGAAAAGTCAATAGCTTTCAAAGCCACTGAAGATCAGCCTGAAGATAAGGTCACAGGCAATGATGAGCTGCTTAGTCTACTGGCCAAAAGATTTTACAAAATGGCCAGAAAGGACTTTAGGAAGAGATCATTCAAAGAGCATGACAAGCCAAGGTATGATAAATCAAATAATAAAGAAATTATTTGCTTTGGTTGCAGGAAACCAGGCCACATTGTGCCTGACTGTCCAGAAAACAAAAACAAGGATAGAAAAGACAGGAAAGAAAGAAGAAAAGAAAAAGACTTTAAGAAGAATAGTAATGGCAAACCCTCCTCCAGCAAGAGCAAACATACAAGGAAGGGATTTGTTGCTGAAACTTGGAGTGAGACAGAAGAAGAATCAGAAACTTCTTCCAGCTCAAGTGATGATGAGGATGATGCTGAAGAAAAGGAATTCTGCATGATGGCTATCAATGCCTCACAACACAATTCTGATGCAGAAGAGTCAGAGTCAGACTCAGAGAATCAACTTGAAGAGGACCAGGTAATAAGTTCTTTTGATTTTAATTCTGAGGACATTAAGTATGAATTTAAAGCACTATTTTTAGACTTATTAAAATCTGAGAAGGAAATCATTTCTCTCAGAAATCAATTATCTGAACATAGTACCTTAAAATCAGAAATCCTCAAACTCTCTGAGGAGTTGGAGTGCTGTAGGGAGCAGATAGCTTCACTGAAAAGTGAGCTGTCAGAGGCCAAGAAGCTTGAAGAATCCCTCAAAGGGAGAAGTATCAAGCTAATGGACATCACAAGCACAGTGAACTCAAGATTCAACAGTACACTGGGCTTGGGTACTTCATCTAGCCAACCTATAGTTTTAACAACCCCAATTAAGTTTATCTCTGATAAAGGGAAGGGAGTTGTAGAGGTAGCTAGGAAAAATTCTGACTTACCCAAGAAAACCAAAGTTCAACAGAAATCGTCGAACGGAGCTAGACGATCGTCGAATGCAGATCGACGATCTCAGGCAAGATCGTTGAACTCAGGTCGACGATCTCTAAACCCTGAACTCTGCCACTCTCAATCGTCGAACGGAGCTCGACGATCTGACCGAAGATCGTCGAACGCAGCTCAACGATCGTCAAGCAGAGATCAGAGATTTGAAAACTTCTTCAAGGGTAAATCAAATTCCAATCCTAGGGGTCCTTCATCCAGATTTAACCCTTATACTGAATGGATAATACCTCCAAGGAGATATCATCCTGAAGGTTATAAGATTCAACCAGGGATGTCAGTTATTTCTGAATTTAAATGTTATCAACCTAGACCCAAGGTAAACTAGGTCAAAAACAAGTAAATTATTTTATGTGCAGGTGAAGACCTATCCAACATCAAACCAGCAATGGTATTTGGATAGTGGGTGCTCAAAGTATATGACAGGAAATAGGGAAAACCTCACATCCTTTAAAGCCAAGCTTGGACCCAAAGTCATATTTGATGATTCAAACTTTGGACTGACAAAAGGATATGGCGCAGTTCAGATTGGCACAGTCACATTCAAGAAAGTAGCCTATGTGGAAGGACTAAAGCACAACTTGATCAGCATCAGTCAGCTATGTGATGAAGGCTACCAGGTGACTTTCAGCAAATCCTTATGCAAGATTAAATCAGAGGACAACACAACTGTGTTGACAGGTAAAAGGAAAGGTAACATCTATTTAGTAGACTTTCTTTCAACAGAAGTAGATATTTGTCTGTTTAATTCTGTTTGTAGACCTAATGAGTTATGGCATAAGAGACTAGGGCATATAAACCTTAGAACCATTATTAGGCTATCCAAGGACAACCTTGTTAGAGGACTACCTTCTAGCCCCTACAAGAAGGAAGGATTATGCAGGGCTTGTCAATTAGGCAAGCAAACCAAAAATAGTTTCACGTCACTTAATAAGAGTGATTCACCTAGGATTTTGTATCTGTTACACATGGAACTTTTTGGACCCATTACAATACAAAGCTTAGGAGGGAAATCTTACACTTTCGTGGTTGTAGATGACTTCTTTAGATTCACATGGGTGTTCTTTCTGAGGAAGAAGTCTGATAACTTTAAGTGTTTGACAGAGTTTCTCAAATGCATACAGACTGAGTTCAATACTCACATTGCCCCGATCACAAGTGATCATGGGACAGATTTTGATTCTCTTCTCATGCAAGAGTTCTGTCAGAGTGAAGGGATCAGGCACACTTTCTCAGCTCCTAGAACTCCTTAATAAAATGGGGTAGCTGAAAGGAAAAATAGAACACTTATTGAATCTGCCACTACATTGTTGTCAGATGCTCACCTTCATCTATCCTTTTGGGCAGAGGTAGTGAACACCTCCAAATATGTGCTGAATTGAAGTTTAATACATAAGCTGAAGGGCAAGACTCCCTATGAATTACTCAAAGGGAAGAAATCTAAAGTAGACTATTTTAGAATTTTTGGTTGTATTTGTTATATTCATAATAATGACAAGAGATACTTAGCAAAATTTCAAGCTAAATCCGATGAAGGAGTGTTTATAGGATACTCCATGATCAATAAGGCTTATAGGGTATATAATAAATCAACTCTCAAAATTGAAGAATCTGTTCATATATCTTTTGATGAAACTGACATGTCTTTCAAGGAGAAGAATACTTCTACCATAGAACCTTTACAGGTACACTCTCTTGCAGAAGACTTGAACATGTTACAAATCATTCAAAAAGAGGAAAGCAGTGAAGATGAAGAAGACATTCAACATCTTGAAGAGAAACTTCTTGAAGAGCCAGTTGTTGTACCACCAGAGGAAACAACAACACAGGTTGGTGAACAATCAACACCTCCTTTTGATTTAGTAACATCAAGAGACCATCCAATCTCCCAAGTGATTGGAGACATCTCAGCTGGTGTGCAAACTAGAAATCAGGTCAACCAAAACCTGATGCACACTTGCTTCCTTTCTCAAATTGAACCTCAATCCATTCAAGATGCTGAGCAAGATCCACACTGGATCATTGCAATGCAAGAAGAGTTGCATCAATTTGAAAGGAACAAAGTTTGGGAACTAGTACCAAGGTCTAAGGATCACTCCATTGTTGGAACAAAGTGGGTGTTCAGAAACAAAATGGATAATCAAGGAGTAATTGTAAGGAACAAGGCAAGGCTAGTTGCTCAAGGGTACTCTCAAGAAGAGGGGATAGATTATGACCAGACCTTTGCCCCAGTTGCAAGGTTAGAGGCCATAAGAATCTTCTTAGCATATGCAGCACACAAAGGTTTAAAAGTATACTAGATGGATGTAAAGAGTGCTTTTCTCAATGGAGACATCAAAGAAGAAGTTTATGTCAGACAACCTCCAGGTTTTATCTCTTCAACTCATCATGATTATGTTTTCAAATTGCATAAAGCATTATATGGTCTAAAGCAAGCTCCTAGAGCATGGTATGAGACCCTAGCATGCTTTCTCCTGAAAAATGAATTTATAAGGGGTAGAGTAGACCAAACTCTTTTTATTAGAACCCATAAGTCCCATACCCTACTAGTACAGATCTATGTAGATGATATTATATTTGGTCCTATTGATTCAAATTTATGCAGAAGGTTCTCCAACCTAATGCATTCTAAATTTGAAATGAGTAACATGGGTGAGCTATCCTTCTTTCTATGATTGCAAATCAAACAACATGCCGAAGGCATATTTATTTCTCAAACCAAGTATGCAAAAGAACTGGTTAAGAAATTTGGTATGTCTAAGGCATCATGTATGAAAACACCTATGCATACCAATGTTGTATTAGATGCTGATGAATATGGGAAACCTGTTGATCAGACAGCATATAGAGCAATGAATGGCTCTTTACTGTACCTTACAGCTAGTAGACCTGACATAATGTTTGCTACATGCATATGTGCTAGATTCTAAGTGAGCCCTAGAGAGTCACACCAAACATTAGTAAAAAGGATTCTCAGGTATGTAAAAGTTGTCCAAATCTAGGTCTCTGGTATCAAAAAAATTCAGCATTTGACTTAACTGGATTTTCTGATGCTGATTATGCAGGATGCAGAATAGACAGGAAAAGCACCAGTGGAACTTGTCAGTTTCTTGGTGACAGACTCGTCTCCTGGTTTTGCAAGAAACAAACAACTATGTCAACTTCAACTGCTGAAGCTGAATATATGGCTGCAGGTAGTTGTTGTTCAAAAATCTGGTTGATTCAAAACCAACTCCTAGACTACGGCTACAACTTAGAGAAGTCAAAAATATTTTGTGATAATACCAGTGCTATTTCTATAACACAAAATCCAGTCCTCCATAGTAGGACAAAACACATAAAAATTAGGCATCACTTTCTAAGGGATAATGTTGAGAAAATCAAAATTGAACTTCAATATATCCCAACTGATTTGCAAAGGGGAGATATTTTCACCAAACCCTTGGATGAAAAGAAACACACCTTTTTCCGAAATCAGTTAGGAATGTTAGATGGAGGAAGTTTAAAATAAGTTCCAAGATTTTACAAATCTAAAAGATGACCAAGACTAGGCAAACATTTTAATTTTTCTAGTGTATAAGAGTGTTTCTGATCTTTGAACTGCGTTCGACGATTTTCCCCCCGATCATCGAACGGAGATCGACGCTTTCCGAAGTCATCGACCAGAGTTCAGCGCTTCTCATATAGTGCTCAACTATCTCTCCAGGTCAGCGATCGTCGAACGAAGCTCGATGATTTTGTTTTCTGAACTATCGTCGAACGGAGATCGACGCTATCCAATATCATCGAACAGAGATCGACGATGTTGATGACCTTTCAGTTTCCTTTAGAAGCCCAGATCGTCGAACTGAGTTCAACGATCTTTACTTTTCTGCGTCGAACCCTAATATAAAATTCATTTTTCGGCCGTCGTTCTCCTTTTGCGCTTTCATTCTCTCTGCAAATTTTCTCTTTCCCTCCAAACTTCTCTACACTTGGTCGTTTGGTTGTTTATTTTTTGCAGGAATCAATGGCCGTCTTAGTTGCAGTCCTGACCGCCATGAAATTTGATGCGGGATTTGACATTGGCATGGATTCGTTCAATAATAGTGATCAAATTTTCCAAGATATTCTGAACCTTTTCAAGGAACAAAAGCTAGTTACCATCACGACTACCAGGATCAAGTTAGCTGCCGAAGAAATCAAGGAATGAGTGTATACTGCCCACACTCAGGATCAGAATATAGTTGTTGGAACAATCTCAGGAAGCCAGGTATCTCTCACACCTGCTGCCCTGACAGAGATTTTTGAATTAAATTCTGGAGAGGATTCTGCTGAGATGTTTGGAGAAGACTTTTCTGATATGCTTAATAGAATGGGACATTCAGATGTAAACCCTAGCAAACTGCTGAAGAAAAATTTATCTGTTGAGTACAGATTCCTAGCTGATGTGGTTGGAAAGGTACTGTGTAACACCCCCCATCCGTCGCATAACATATAGCAGTAGGTCTGGCCGGGGCCCGACGCCGTATGCCACAGACAGACCGGGTGGTTACTCATGGAAACCATCCAACCAATCATAACGTCCTACACAGAGCATTCTAGTGGAAGCAGTTTATAAAAGTTGCAAATAAGAACCCAACACTAAAGCATGAATGTCCACTAATACCAAAATAGGAATGTTATACATAAACCAACATAAGCCTTAAGGCCTTACAAAATGTTTCACTTGAAATTACATGATTTACAAACCACGGCACGCAGGCCGGTCATACATGAATAAAATAGTAAACACTTCCAATTAGGCCTTCAAGGGCCGGCTTCGCACTTAGGCTTTAGCCCGTTATTGACCGCTTGGTCCAGCAGCACCTGCAAGCAACAAACCACCGCACGGTGGCAAAACAAGGCAACGGTCAGCAATGCTGACCAAATTATAACGATCCCGCCCCCAACTCGGGGCGGCGATGCTCCTTCCCTGCATTTCATTAGCATAAGCGAGCAATAAAATATAACCATTTCATCACAGACGTTGGCTCGCACGGCCACATGCCCCATGCTCTCAGGGCATATTCTCGGTGAACCGCTCGATGTCACGTCAATTAAAGCCATAGACATTCCGGACTCACCACCGCCACTTTGACGGACAAACCTATGAGCAATTTGTCTTCTTCGCCTGGGTCATGACAATTTAAGCCATCGACCGCCGAAGACCCTAATCTATGCCAACGGCAAGTGCCACGTACCCTTAGGTCTCTTTAACCGAACGACATAGAGCAGGTACGGTTCCATCTAACCCGTGCTCACATCGCAACGACAATTTAAGCCATATGTGCGGGGCAAACTTCCCCCGAGTCCCGTTTCCATCACAATTCACATAACCCGGTTATGTTCAAGTTGGCTCTCAGGCCACCAAGTTGGCAAGATCACGTATCTGCCCAGTTTTCCGGGAGCACCTTTTGGTTAATCCCCAAGGCTCCCTGTTGCAATCTACTGTGTAGAAAACCCGAAAAACAACCAATAGCACGGAGTCTTCTCCTGCATTATGCAATGCAACATCATCGATCCAGACCAACATGTCCGGGTAGGCTTCACACATCATGCCTATGTCCGTTCTCGCTTACGGACTCTACACAACGGGAACTTCACATATCTACCCAAAGGAACGCCTCCAACTCTCCGCAAACTCGCGAGAGCGGGCTTCCTATACAAAGAAGGAGATCTACTCATGCTCAAGAAGAGAATCGTTACCCTAGCGTTCATCTTTGGCACTATGGTAAAGTAAGCGGATGAAAAGCACCGCATAAGCTTTGCCTCCGTGGATCTGGAGTCGGCTTGCGATTCGGAGCTTCGAAGCTCCTCTAATGGCCGGATCTAGCTTCTTCTTCCTTCCTTTACTCTCCTCTCTCTCTATGATTTAGAAAGACAACCACTCATGAAAAGTGAGGGTTTCTAAGGCCCAATCCCGGGTATATCCCTTCAGGAACAACCCCCAGCCATTGGATCATCAATTAAAGAAATGAACGGCTTTGATTCGGGACTGAAATGCCCAATCTGGACCGCACACGGCCTGGCACACGCCCGTGTCCAGGGCCGTGTGCCTCATTTGCCGTCAAAATCGGCTCGCCTGGAACAACTCACGGGTATCGAACACGCCCGTGTTCGACCTGACACGCCCGTGTTCCACCTGACACGGCCGTGTGGCCGGCCGTGTACACCCATCATTTTTCCCCGAAAACAACCCGAGCACTGCATGGGTTCTAGGACACACCCGTGTCCTTGCCCGTGTCATATCAACACGCCTGGGCTCTAGGTCGTGTACACAATCTCAACACTCGACACTTCGTCGAGTGAAGATCGTCAACATCACGACAAGGCCTTGGACACGCCCGTGTCCTAGGCCGTGTGCCTTGTCTCGACACAACGTCGAACAAAATGTCGACTCCACGGGACGAGTGTCGACACGGGTCGACACGCCCTGCGACACGCCCGTGTCGTAGGCCGTGTGCCATGACTCGACACTTCGTCTAACGCATAGTGTCGACTTCGCTGGCTAAGTGTCGACACGGGTCGACACGCCCTGCGACACACCCGTGTCGCAGGCCGTGTGCCCAGTCTCGACACAATGTCGAGACCAAAATGTCGACTTCGCGACTGAGTGTCGACACAAGCTTCACATGCCGTGGGACATGCCCGTGTCCCAGGCCGTGTGCCTGCAGCCAGAACCCAAAACTGGCCCAAAACGTCCCCCGTCGCTCCTTTGAGTTTCGGGGCGTTACAACTCGCCCCCTCTTAAAAGAATTTCGTCCACGAAATTATATAAATGAAAGACATGTACAAAACCAAAATTTGTACCTGAGCGGAACAACTCCGGATACTCGTCAAGCATGGTCTGCTCTCGCTCCCAAGAGAGCTCCTTACGACCGCAATTATCCCACCGGAACTTGACCATCCTGATCTCTTTATTGCGTAGCCGCTTGACCTCCGAGACCTCAATCGACACGAGCCTGACCTTTGTCGTCAGCCCACTATCCACCGGCACTTGATCAACCGCGATCACTTGCGAAGGCTCTTGCACCGCCTTCCGAAGCACCGAAATATGAAATACATCATGTAAACCACTAAGCTCCACTGAAAGCTTCAACCGATAGGCTGCTTCACCAACTCGCTCCAGAACCTCAAACGGCCCAAGGTACCTCGGGCTTAGCTTTTTCAATTGCCGCACCCGCGAGAAACCCTTGAACGGCTTGATCTTTAAGTACACATAGTCGCCTACAGCGAACTCCACGTGTCTGTGCTTGGCATTATAGTACTTCGCTTACCGGTCCTGAGCGATAAGCAACCTCTTCCAAATGATTCTCACCAAAGAAGTCGCGTCCTCCACTTCCGATCTCTTATACAACTTTGACTCACCCGTTTCTAACCAAGACAACGGCGTGCGACATTTTCTACCATATAGGGCCTCGAAAGGCGCCATCTGAATACTCTCTTGGTAGCTATTGTTGTATGCGAATTCCACCAAATACAGGTGGTCTTCCCACTGCTTTACAAAATGCAAGACACACATGCGGAGCATGTCTTCCATGGTTCTATTGACCCTCTCGGTCTGCCCATCCGTTTGCGGATGGAAGGCTGTGCTGAATTTCAGCTTTGTTCCCAACATTTGCTGCACAAGCCTCCAATCATTGGACGTGAACCGCCCATCTCGGTCACTCACGATGCTGCGGGGCACAACATGAAGCCGCACTATGTTATCTACATAAAGTTTTGCCAACTTCTCCACCGGATCATCCTTCTTATGCGGAATGAAATGCGACACCTTCGTTAACCGATCCACGACCACCCAAATAGCGTCGTTCCCCTTTTGCGACCTTGGCAAACTGTGCACAAAGTCCATAGAGATGTCGTCGAATTTCCACTCCGGGATAGGCAAGGACTTAAGGAATCCTCCTGGCTTTTGGCACTCCGCCTTTACCAAGGCACAAGTTTGGCACTTCGCTACGTATAGCGCCACATCCTTCTTCAAACCCGGCCACCAAAATAGTTTCTTCACATCACGGTACATCTTCGTGATCCCCGGGTGAATCGAGTACTTGGTATGGTGTGCCTCGTACAACAATTCCACCCGCAAATTGCCCACACTTGGGATGAACAGACGACCGTCTTTCCAAAGTAATTCGTCCTCCACGACAAATTAGGAATTTGACCCATCCAGAGCCTCTACCATGATCTGCTTCATATGAGCAGCCATATCCAAAGCCTGCTGAATACGATCAGCCAGGTCATATTGGACTTCAGTCCAATTCAGAACTGCTACATCACTTGATTGCCAATCCACACAAACAATCTCCAACACCTCCAACTCCCGCACCAACCGCTCATCATGCACCAATAGCCAATTTGCTTGAGCTGGGGCTCGGCGACTCAATGCATCCGCAACCACATTACCCTTACCAGGCACGTAGTGGATCTTGAATGTATAGTCCCCCAGGAACTCCATCCATCTACGCTGCCGCATATTCAGATCCTTTTGATCAATAAGATACTTCAGGCTCTTGTGATTGGTGTGGATATCAATCTTCACACCGTACAAATAGTGTCTCCACAGCATCAAGGCGAAAATCACGGCCGCTAACTCCAAGTCATGGACCGGATAGTTCCTGTCATGCACTTTTAGTTGTCTCGAGCCATAAGCTATTACACTTCCGTGTTACAGTAGCACGCAACCCAAACCGCTGCCCGAAGCATCACTATAAATCTCATAGCCTTCGGTCCCACATGGCAAACTCAGCACAGGCGTCGTGGTCAACCGACACTTCAACTCCTCAAAAGCTCGCGCGCACTCCGGCGTCCAAACGAAGTTTTGCTCCTTCCATGTCAAAGTAGTGAGAGGTAACGCTATCCGCGAGAAGTTCTCTACGAAGCGCCTATAATAGCCGGCAAGCCCCAGAAAACTCCGGACTTCCGCTACCGTAACAAGCTCAGGCCACTCCCATATCGCAATGATCTTCACCGGATCCACAACAATACCCCCTCCACTCACTATGAGACCGAGGAACGGCACTGAGGACAACCAAAACTCGCACTTCGAGAACTTGGCATACAGTTGATTTCTCCTTAGCGTCTCCAAAACCAAATGAAGATGCTTGAAGTGATCTTATTCACTTTGAGAGTACACCAAAATATCGTCGATGAAGACGATCACGAAAAGGTCCAAGTACTCCCTAAAAGTCCTGTTCATCAAATCCATGAACACTGACGACGCATTAGTCAGCCCAAACGGCATGACTGTAAACTCATAATGCTCGTATCTCGTACTAAACGCTGTCTTCGGGATATCATTCTCCCTTATTCGCAGCTGATAGTACCCATCCTTGAGATCCAACTTCGAGTACACCGTCGACCCGACTAACTTATCAAAAAGATCATCAATCCGGGGAATCGGGTACTTGTTCTTCTCCGTCAGCTTGTTGAGCTCCCGATAATCAATACATAGCCTCAAGCTTCCATCCTTCTTCTTAACCAAGAGGACCAGTGCGCTCCAAGTCGAAGAACTCGGGCGCACATACCCTTGCTCCAACAACTCTTGCAGTTGAACTTTCAGCTCTGCCATTTTCTTAGGCGCTAGCCGATAAGGAGATCGTGACACAGGCTTTGCACCTGGCACTAGCTCAATCGTAAAATCTATCTCCCGTTGAGGCGGGGCTCCAGGAAGATCTGCGGGGAACACATCAGGGTATTCTGATACCACTGAAATACAATCCAATGCGGGCTTCGGCTTTGCAACCTCCACTAGTGTAAAGAACAGTTCTGCACCGGCACGAACCTCCTTCACCACCTGAAGAGCAGACATCAACGTCTTGCTCAACCGCTTTAAAACCGTAAAAGTCGTTTCACGACTTGCTCCTAGCTTGACTTCCTTGCTACCGCAATCTATATGGGCTTGCTGCTCCGAGAACCAGTCCATGCCAAATATGACGTCGAACTCCACCAACGGAAGTAAAGACGCCTACAGATCGAACTCCTGATTCCCAATACGAATCTTAACATCGCAGATCCTATGCGCGCGCATCGAACACCCATTGGGCAACAACACATCCAACTTATCCTTTGCCATCGAAGAAGGGACTCCGATGCGTGATATAAATCCTTCGGACAAGAAGGAGTGTGAAGCTCCCGTATCGAAGAGTGCTCGTGCCGGATTTTCACAAATCAATACAAATCCTAAACAAGTAGTGGTAAGCTAACATGTGCATAACAAGTATTTAAAGAAATTGACTTGCTATAAATTAAACCGTACCTGTCACCACATCAGCCTATTTGATCGTCTCCTGTTGGCCAAGATTATAGACCCTTGGTTGGGTCGGAGCATAGTGGGACGCGGTCGACTCCACCGCCTTGCCCTTCTCTTCATAAGTAGCTCCCGGCCTTCTCTCGGACTTAGGACGTCCGCTCCAACAATCGCGGGCAAAGTTCCCCATCTTTCCACAAGTAAAACATGCGCTCGGGGTCCGACTCGTAGTCGCCCCAGAAGCACCAGAAGGAGCTGGACCCGAAGTCCTATTCTTCTTGAAAGACCTCCGATAGCCGGACTTTGAAGCAGTCAGCACTTTGAATTCAGATTTCTTCTCACCCAAGCTTTTCTTTGCTTGTACATTCTTCATGTCCTTCTCCAAGGACCGGGCAGTATTAACCAAGGTTAAGAAACCCTGTGTCATCGGCCCCGAGAGTAGTAATCTCAACTCATCTCTCAAGCCTTCGTAGAATCGATTCGTTTTGCGCTCCTCATCCGCGATGGTGGAGCTAGCATATCGACTCAAACGAGTAAACTCGTGGAGATATTAATCCACGCTCCTCTCACCCTGAACCAACTTCATAAACTCATTTTCCAACGCTATCTTCTGCGTCGAAGGAAGGTATCTAGCCAAGAACAATCTCGAGAACTCCTCCATCAAGACATCAACAAGTTTCCTACCTCTCAATAGGTGCAGCTCCAAACCTTCCCACCACATTCTCGCTTCACCGTCCAGAAGGAACGTAGCGATGGTGGTCATTTGCCACTCCTCCGTCTCCGTTGCTTTCATAACTCTCTTCACAATGAAGAGACAGTCTTTAGCTTGAGAAGGGGTTCCCAACCCCGAGAATACAGGAGGATTAAAGCTCATTACATGCTTAAGCTGTCTCTCGGTTGCCCTCCTTGGCACCACAAGCTCGACTACCACCTGTTCCACTCTACTCGGCTCAGCCTCTTGCAGTGGTACCTGCTCCATCGCAGGAGCGGGCTGCTGCATTTGCCTTGCAGGCTGCGCATTTATCACGGCCAACACTTCTTCGGCCACCAATCGTATGTTCTCAGCCGAAAGAGGTGTTGCAGGAGCAACATCTGGTGCACTGCTAGCCTCAGAAACTCGGCGTTCTGACGGCCCAACACCACGTCTGGTCACCTATAGTGGCACAAAACACCGTTAAGCGACCAAGTAAAATTACAAACAACAATTATAGGAACACGCGGGTTCCTCAAACACATGTATTTTCATTCCTAAGTGGACATTCATGGGTTCTTTTACTGTTATAACGATGACACACACAATGTGCTCACCACCCCTTAAAAAGAATTCGCCCACGAATTCATTTTAAGCCCGACCAAAACCAGTAGTCTGATACCAAATTGTAACACCCCTATCCGTCGCATAGCATATAGCAGTAGGTCCGGCCGGGGCCCGACGCCGTATGCCACAGACAGACCGGGTGGTTACTCATGGAAACCATCCAACCAATCATAACGTCCTACACAGAGCATTCTAGCGGAAGCAGTTTATAAAAGTTGCAAATAAGAACCCAGCACTAAAGCATGAATGTCCACTAATAAAAAAATAGGAATGTTATACATAGACCAACACAAGCCTTAAGGCCTTACAAAATGTTTCACTTGATATTACATGATTTACAAAACACGGCACGCAGGCCGGTCATACATGAATAAAACAGTAAACACTTCCAATTAGGCCTTCGAGGGCTGGCTTCGCACTTGGGCTTTAGCCCGCTATTGACCGCTTGGTCCAGTAGTACCGGCAAGCAACAAACCACCGCACGGTGGCAAAACAAGGCAACGGTCAGCAATGCTGACCAAATTATAACGATCCCGCCCCCAACTCGGGGCAGCGATGCTCCTTCCCTGCATTTCATTAGCATAAGCGAGCAATAGGATATAACCATTTCATCACAGACGTTGGCTTGCAAGGCCACACACCCCATGCTCTCAGGGCACATTCTCGGTGAACCAGTCGATGTCACGTCAATTAAAGCCATAGACATTTTGGAATCACCACCGCCACTTTGACGGCCAAACCTACGAGCAATTTGTCTTCTTGGCCTGGGTCACGACAATTTAAGCCATCGACCGCCGAAGACCCTAATCTATGCCAACGGCAAGTGCCACGTACCCTTAGGTCTCTTTAACCGAACGACATAGAGCGGGTACGGTTCCATCTAACCCATGCTCACATCGCAACAACAATTTAAGCCATATGCGCGGGTCAAACTTCCCCCGAGTCCCGTTTCCATCACAATTCACATAACCCGGTTTTCTTCAAATTGGCTCTCAGGCCACCAAGTTGGCAAGATTACGTATCCGCCCAGTTTTCCGGGTGCACCTTTGGGTTAATCCCCAAGGCTCCTTGTTGCAATCTACCGTGTAGAAAACCCGAAAAACAACCAATAGCACGGAGTCTTCTCCGGCATTATGCAATGCAACATCACCGATCCAGACCAACATGTCCGGGTAGGCTTCACACATAATTCCTATGTCCGTTCTCGCTTACGGACTCTACACAAAAGGGACTTCACATATCTACCCGAAGGAACCCCTCCAACGCTCCGCAAACTCGCAAGAGCGGGCTTCCTATGCAAAGAAGGAGAGCTACTCATGCTCAAGAAGAGAATCGTTACCCTAGCGTTCCTCTTTGGCGCCATGGAAAAGTAAGCGGATGAAAAGAACTGCACTAGCTTTTCCTCTGTGGATCCGGAGTCGGCTCGCGATTCGGAGCTTCGAAGCTCCTCCAATGGCCGGATCTAACTTCTTCTTCCTTCCTTGGCTCTCCTCTCTCTCTAAGATTTAGAAAGACAACCACTCATGAAAAGTGAGGGTTTCTAAGGCCCAATCCCGGGTATATCCCTTCAGGAACAACCCCCAGCCGTTGGATCATCAATTAAAGAAATGAACGGCTTTAATTCGGTACTGAAATGCCCAATCTGCACCGCACACGGCCTGGCACACGTCCGTGTCCCAGGCCGTGTGCCTCATTTGCCGTCAAAATCGGCTTGCCTGGAACAACACACAGGTATCGAACACGCCCGTGTTCGACCTGACATGCCCGTGTTCCACCTGACACGGCCGTGTGGCCGGCCGTGTACCCCCATCATTTTTCCCCGAAAACAACCCGAGCAATGCACGGGTTCTAGGTCACGCCTGTATCATTGCCCGTGTCATATCAACATGCCTGGGCTCTAGGTCGTGTACACGGTCTCGACACTCGACACTTCGTCGAGTGAAGATCGTCGACCTCACGACACGTCCTTGGACACGCCCGTGTCCTAGGCCGTGTGCCTTGTCTCGACACAACGTCGAACAAAATGTCGACTCCCCGGGACGAGTGTCGATACGGGTCGACACGCCCTGCAACACGCCCGTGTCGCAGGCCGCGTGCCATGTCTCGACACTTCGTCTAACGCATAGTGTCGACATCGCTGGCTAAGTGTCGACATGGGTCGACACGCCCTGCGACACGCCCGTGTCGCAGGCCGTGTGCCCAGTATCGACATAATGTCGAGACCAAAATGTCGACTTCCCGGCTGAGTGTCGACAAAAGCTTGACACTCCCTGGGACACGCCCATGTCCCAGGCCGTGTGCCTGCAGCCAGAACCCAAAACTGGCCCAAAACATCCCCTGTCGCTCCTTTGAGTTTCGGGGCATTACATACTGTTGGCCAAACACTCAGCCCATGATACTATCTCAAGGTATCAGCTCGTCTTGATGGGTGCTCTTGTGGATAAGAAACAATTGAACTGGGGAGAAATCTTCTTTGATCTGATCAAGAAGAAGATCAACAAAAATTTTGTTAATTTTGGGAGGATATTAGGGTTGTTTCTTCAAAACAGATGCCCTGCCTTGCTAGTTTCAAATGGGATGCACATTAATGCCTCCAAGAGGCTGACCTGTGCCCTGTTTGGAAAATGGAACAGGCAAATAGTGAAGCCCAGAAGGCCCTCTGCATCTACTACTTCAGGCACAAGGACTGCTGCAGTCACTTCCCCTCAAGTCTCTGCCCCTGCAGAAGACTTTCCTGTTTCTTCTCCTCCACCTCCACCTCCTGTTTCATCTACACCAGTCACATCCACAATCACCATTTCCACCCCATCTCCAACTTCAATCCATTCTCCAACACCACAATTCACAGAAGAAACTTTCCATCCTCTACATCAATATCCTCACCTAGAGATTGACTCATCATCCCACATTCCATCCTTAAATCTTATAGATGATTCCTTTTTGGATGATTCTCCCTCAACCCCAGCTGAGCCACCATCTTCATCCACATCTTATCAACAACTACTGCAAGATATCTTTGCACAACCATCTTTCGCACCATCCATTTCCATTCCATTATCTTCTATTTCCACAATTCCCATCTCGCAACCTTCATTTCCACCATCCACCAGTTCTCCTCCAATATCTCCAGCTGCCTCACCTTCAATTCCTACCTCTACTCAAGTTCATCCTGAGCAAGTAGATATTCTAGCTCTAGCAGACAGGCTTTATGAGCTGCTAGCTCCCAGGCTATCACTCTTGATGGAGACCTCCTTGGCTCCTCTTCTAAAAATAGTCCAAGAACTGTCTGTCAGGCTCTCCTCTCTTCTTCCCTCCCAGGCAATCCCTTCCTTTGGGTGCCTTGATCCAGCTTTCTCTGAATCTAGGCAGGGGGAGATGCCTCATGAAGGAGAAAGATTGCCTACTGCTGCTGCTGCTGCTGCTGTATCCTCAAGTCAAGCTCAAGCTCCAGTACCTCCTGTTGCAGTTATTACAGTGGACCTCAGGTCACTGTTATCAATTTTTGATTCTTTGTATTTCAACTGTCTGCCAATCCAGCAATCTGAAGATCTCTCTAAGGCCATTGTGCCCATCTCCAGCTGTGACACCAGTTTAATAAACTCTTTTGTAAATTTCCTCTATGTTGCTGCTCCTTCTGTTTCTCTTGAAAGTACTGATGCTGCTCCTACTGCTGACATTGATGTTTCTGATAGTTCTGTTGTTGCTGCTATTTTAGTTTCTGAGGACATGCATATGATAGAGGCACTTATTCTTGAGCCTGCTGTTACAGCTGCTGTTGCACCCTCTGATGTTGATTTTCCAGTTTCAACTGATACTACTACTGCTGTACCTTCTATTTCTGAAAGTGTTGTTGCTGAAAGTATTGTATCTGAATTTGTTGCTGCCAGTGCTACTTCTACTCCTCTTCCTGATATTGTTGCTGCTGTTGATGCTGTTTCTGCTGTTACTTCTTCTCCATCTCAACAACAAAAAGAATACCTCAAAAGGATTGATGTATTATATGATGATCAAAGCCCAGAAAGTGATCAGTATAGGACTGACTCAGATGATTCTTCTGCTACTATTGTAAGGAAAAGAAAGGCCAGAAGCAAAGCAATGAAGAGAGTTCCTCCAGCAAAAGTCAAAGATACCAATGACATTCCTTACTACATTCTGCATAGTTGCCCTATCACAGAACATTGGATGCAAACTCCAAAAATCAACTGAAAGCTATGAAGAAAAAGAGAAAGTATGAGAAAGGATCTTCTCAGTTCAATCATCCTCCTCCTCCTCCTCCTCCATCACCTGATGCAGGTGCAGGTGGTAGTTCAGCTGTTCAACCTTCTGTAAGAAGCCAATCCTCTTATCAACCTCAAGGTAGATCTCAATACAGAGGAAGTCAATCTAGAGGCTATCAGTCAAGGAGAGGAAATTACAGAGGAAACCAAAGAGAATTTCAAGTTTACTCCAAAGGATATTCCAGGCAACATCCATATTCAAGGGGAGGACAAGGTCCATCTGATATAACCTCTGGTCCATTTCCTTACAAACTGAAAGAGTTAGTCTCTTCCAGAGCTCCTCTAGACAATCCCTCCAATAGATATGAGCCTCCAGTTCCCTTTGAGGATCCAGAAAACAATCCTACTTCATGGACAGCTAGAATGAAATAATTATCTACTCTGGACCAGATCAAGAAAGCCAGAGAACAAGGCAAAGACACTTCCAATATTACAACCTTATCAGATCAAAGAAAGAAGGAACTTGAAAGATACTCATCCAGTAAGTTCTTTAATTCAGAAAGCTACATGAAGCTGCACCATGAAGCTGTAGTGCCCAGGCCTAAGCAACAAACCTCTTTAGGTGCAGCTGATGACAGAAGATCTAAAAAGGAAGCTCTCAATCCAAACAGAGAAATAGTACTTATAAAGAGCAAGGAAAAAGAGTAATTCTGTAAGGTGACAGTTATTTTGATTTCTGAACTATCTGAGATAATATCTGTAATTCTGCAATGTTTTGTTTGTTGTATTACTGTATTGTATGCTTTTAATTTTCCTCAAATGTCTGTATATAGTAATCCTAACCCAAATATGGGGAGATTGTTGGAACACCCTATTACTGATTTGGGCAAGGATCACTATGTCTCTTAGGAAACCTGTTTTGACCTCATTGTATATATCTAAAGTTCAATTAGAATTGAGTCTAAGGGTTAGTACTTAGGTTTGAAAGCTGCCCTGAAGACCAGAGATTTCAGTTTTGGAGACTAAGTCATTTCGTCGAGCTCAGTACGACGAATCGTCGAACTCCATTCGACGATCGTTGAGCTCACTTCGACGAATCGTCGAACTCCATTGGATGATCTCGGAGCTCAACTTCGACGAGTCGTCGAACTCCATTCGATGATCTTCGAGCTCATATCGACGATCTTGACTCTAGTTTGATTCTCTATCTCTGAGCTCAGTTCGACGATAGTTGAGCTCAGATCGACGATCTCTGTTTCTGTCTAAGTCCAAATCTCTGAGCTCAGTTCAACAATAGTGGATCTCAGTTCGACGTTTTTCTGAAGAGTTCAATGTTGTTCAAGATTCAAATTCAGACAGCTGTAGAATTATTGTCAACATTTAATTCAGAGATCTTGTAGCCGTTTTTCAATTAATCTGGAGCAAGTTTCAAGGAATTTTCAAGGAATGTTTTTATTGGACTTTCCTCTAGAAGACAAATGCAATTAAGGAAGTAATTAATGACAGGCTAACGGCTATCTTGGACAAAGGATCATTTCTATTCAGAAGAAAGGAATAAAAGATATATTCATTCTCTGTAACAAAATATAATAACAACTTCTGCAATAACTCTTACAACAACAATTACACAATAGAAAGAGAAAGAGTTGCAGACATTCCCAGTCTCAAAGATTCATACAAGAACACACATCACAAAAGGAGATCAACTAACTGAAATTTTCAGATCTCTCTTGATTCAAGTGTTCAAAAGCCATCATCATTCAAGACTCCAGACACCTCACATTTCAGTTGCTGCTGAAATCATCATTTGCTGGAGATCAATTTTCTGAAGGCCTATCACCCTACTGCAAAGCTTCACTTCTTGAACAACTACAGATCTCAGGAGGAGCTTTGACAACATCCACTATCTTCTCTCTGACTGTTGACAGAGAAGATCATCTCTTTCTCTCTGTCTCTCTCTGCCGTAAAGGGTTTTTCAAACTCCCTTCAAAAGTTTGTGTTTATTTTCTGAGACCTTACCAAAACTCAGTGGTTGCAAGGCACCTAATCAAAAAATTTGGTTTGATTTTTGAGCACCTTATCAAAAGCTCATTGGTGCCAAGGACACCTGATCAACTCATCCTGATGTGGATTACTACCTAGGGTGGTAGAAGAGTGGATGTACCCATGTTGATTGGGGAACCACTGTAGCTCCTTGTGTCATCTGGTTACTTGTTTTTCTTTTTGTTTCTGGCTGTGGTTTGTGATTACATTGCTTTGTAGATTGTGATTGCTCTGTGATTATTCGTTGTTTAGATTTACTGTTTATTATCAGCTTCCCTGTTCACTTAGGAATACAACAACAGTTGTAAAAAGTTTTTAGCAAGCACTATACTTTATTCACCCCCCCCCCCCTCTAGAGTATATCAGATCTAACTTGCACTTTCACCTTGGTGTTCAGAGCTCTAGTGGGAAGCTTGATCTACCTAACGATTACAAGGCCAGATATTGCTTATGTTGTTGGCCAAGTAAGTCGGTTTATGGCAGATCCAAGGAAGTCTTATCTGGTGGCGACAAGGAATATCTTGAAGTATGTCAAGACTACTTCTGATATGAGGCTCCTTTATAGGAGGGACACAGACTTTTCTTTGGTAGGATATACGGATGCTGATTATGGCGGTGACTCGGATAATCGAAGATCAACATCGGGTTACGTTTTCACTTGTGAATCAGCTTGCATCTCATGGTGTAGCAAGAAGCAGGACCCGGTGTCTGTCTCAACTATGGAAGCAGAGTACAAGGCTTCGGCTTTGGCTGCTCGAGAAGTCATTTGGCTAAGGAGTCCAGTTGAGGACATCCATGAGGAAGTGCAACGTCCAACTCTGCTCCGAGGTGACAATGAAAGTGCTCTCAAAATGGTGAACAGTCCAGTTTGTCATGCAAGGACGAAGTATATAGAGATCGAGAACCACTTCATAAGGGAGAAGGTGTTGGAGGGATCTCTTATGGTCAGGCATGTTCGGAGTGAAGACAACCTTGCTGACATCTTCACGAAGCCGTTGTCGAAGGGGTCATTTCAACGACAACGGGGACTATTGGGCTTGATCACCACCTCTCACTTCAAGGGGGAGTGTTGAAAATTATGAAGTGAAAGTGGGTGATGGAGCATACCGTGCGGTCTGGGCGGTCTGAGTCTGCGTCCTGGGCGGACTGTTGTTGTGGCCTGGGTGGGCTGTGGCCAGAGTAGACTTGGCGCTTGGGCGTTTAGTGGAGCGGCCTAGGCGGACTGTCCTTGCGGACTATAGGAGCAGCCTGACGGTCTGGTGATGGTGGCCTCTGTGGTGTTCTAGAGGTAGCTGTGTGGTGGTTTGGAGTTCGCCAAGCTGGGCGATCTTGGATTGAAGTCCGCATGCTTCTACGACCTGGCTTATTGCCAGTTTGTTTTGCGGGTTGCTTATCCGCAGAATGCGCGGACTGATTGCAAGTCCGGCAGTTGGCTGCTAACTTGACTGTTGTGCGAGTTGGAGCTTGCGAGTTTTACCTTGCTCTGGTAAAGAGTTGGCGATCTGTCTTGGGAGCTGGCGGACTGGGGCCTTGTCCGTCGAGCTCACGCTAGGCTCTTAGTGGTTTGCTGGACTTGGTCACACTCTGTGACAAGTCCAGGGTGTACGCAGTGTCCGCAGAGTCTGCTGTTGACCGGGCGATCTGCCTGTTGGTCATGGACTTGTGCATTGGGCTGATGTAGTGTCCGCAGAGTCCGTTGTTGACCGAGCGGTGTGCGGATTGTGGCGGGCTGAGGCATTGTTCTCGAGCTTTGCGAATTGTCTCCATGTCCGTATATGGCATGCAGATTGATGCAGTATGGGTTGTGGTTGTGTCCGTGTGCTGTAGTGTGGCGGACTGTGCTGTGCTTGCAGGCTATATGGGTTGTTGCATTGTCTGCATAGTGTGTGCGGACTGGTTCGGTGTCCGACTGTTGGTGGACTGACCTTATCTTGGCACTTGGTGGGTTGGTTAAAGTCCGGCTAAGTCCTTGCGGACTCAGCAGACTGGAGTTTGCTAGCTGCAAGCTGGGTGGTGACTCTATTCATTAGGGTGGTGACCACACTCCTCACCCCGACAATAATAGACCACCCTGACACGTCTACAGTAACTGAAGGAACAGTAAGTTGAGACTTGGTTAAGTGTTGCGACCTCGGTTTTCTTGTCTGTGCGGTTTGATCAGAGTTATCTGGTTGCTGTTTGCAGGTTGCGCGGATAGCACTGTGGAGCCAGGAGTTTGGCTTTGACTCTGGTTAGGTTCAATGAAGTTTGCGGTTACAATCAGCGGTCTCAGCAGGTTGCTTCTGCGGCTTATTAGTTTTCTCTGCTTCAGCTTTTCCAAGTTCAATAACCTGTCCGCCGGACTCGGCGGTTAGGCGGTCTGTTCTTCAGTTCGGCAGCAGCTTGCAATAGTCAGTGAATAACGGTGTGTCCGCGCGACCTTGCGATCTCAGCGGACTCCGTATTCTTTTTGTCATTCAGCAGTTCGAGCGATCGCGGCGATCTCCAGTTCTGTCCGCCCGGATTGATATTTGTATCTTTTCTGTTTTCCCTTGTGTACTGGCGAAATCATGTCTCCCACGTATACCTCGACCTGTAAATAAGTTTATAATTATATGATCTGCTTATTCCTTCTTCTTGCATTTGGTGTTTGAGCTTGCGTTCCTAGTTCCTCTTAATCAAGGTGTGATCTTGATAGCTCTGAGAATATTAATTTGGCGTCAGACTATCTCACTGATCATCTTGAGAAAATTCAACACTAACTTGTGGTTCCTTCCAAATCTTTTAACACCTGCAATCGGAGAGACTTTCAGAAAAATGAAGTCCCCAATGACGAACACCAGATCGACACTTCGTCGATTAGCATATTTCTTGTAACGTTTTTGTGCTACACGGAGCATCTCCCGAATATGAGTTACAACACAAATTATCTCTTCAAGGGCTTCCGGACCTAGTAACGGTCTCTCACCAACATTAGCCCAAAACAAAGGAGTCCTACAACGCCTCCCATATAAGGCCTCGAACGCGACCATCTGCAAACTCTCTTGATAATTATTATTGTATGCGAAATCCATGAGTTTGAGACGCTCATCCCAAGCAACACCGTGTTCCAAAATGAAACACCTGATCATATCTTCCATGATCTGATTACCCTTTCTGTCTGACCATTCTCCTACGGATGATAGGCGATGGAATACCTTAAATCGGTACCCAACCCCTCTTGTAAACTCTTCCAAAAACGAGACATAAATCTAGAGTCTCGATCTGATACGATGCTGACAGGCACTCCATGTCATCCGATGACCTCATCAAGATATAACTCAACTATCTTCTTTATAGAATACCGAATCTTAAAGTGGACAAAGTGAGCACACTTAGTCAATATATCAACTATCACCCAAACAAAGTCGTGCCCCCTGGGAGATCTTGGTAAACCGGTGATGAAATCCATTGAAATACTCTGCCACTTCCAAGTTGGAATATCAAGCGGCGTCAGTTTACCACCTGGCATTCCTTGGTCAGCCTTAAGACGCTGACATGTATAACATTATGACACAAACTTTGCTATATCATTCTTCATTTCTGACCACCAAATAATTTGCTTTAGATCTTTATACATTTTTGTGGAACCAGGATGGTAGGCAACACTGGAACCATGAGCTTAATTACAAATTTTAGCCCGAATGTCAACAAAAGAGGGAATATAAAATCTACCCCGATATTTCAAAGTATCAAACTCGTCCAAATAGAAATTGGGTAGCTCTCCCCTCTCTATGTTTTTTTGGAGATGTAACAAATCTGGGTCATCCTTGTTGAAATTTGTGAAGTTAAAGTGGGTGAATGGAGCACTTGGACCTATCCGCGCGGACTACGCAGACAGGGTTACCGGACAGCTAGGTCTGAAGGGATGTTGCAGACGGTTTGCTCTGTAGCGGCCTGGGCGGTCTATTCGCACAAACTATGCGGACAACAGCGGCGGTTAGCTAGGCCGGCTTATGCTCAGCAGGCAGTTGGATCCCAGAAGGTAACCTAGCGGACAGAAACTCTATCTACGTAGTCCGGCAAGAAGTGGACTGAAGAACTGGAGCTCGGCAGACTGGCTTGGCAAATTCCTTGGTCTTGCTCTGTTACAGTGGCAAGTGGAATCCGCGGAGACTGCCAGTCAGAGCGGACTGATACTGGAGCTCGCTGGGACAGGCGGACTGGATCCAGTGTCCTCTAGTAAGTGCGGACTGGCACTTGTGGACTATGGTGTGGACTTGGTTGGTTCTGAACCAAGTCTATGTTTGGTTGGCTCAGTCCGACGAGATTGTGTAGTGGAGCGCGGACTGTTTCTCAGTCCGCCAAGCTCGGCAGAAGTGTTGTGTGCCTTGGTTGCGAGTTGGGGAGAACCAGACTGGAGATTTTATCTGCAACTGTGTGCGGACTGGAGCTGCAGTTCGCTGAATCCAACAACTGCCTTGCTGGCATGGCTGTGGACTTGGGATATGTTGACTGGAGCAGTCTGTGGAAGATGCAGACTGGAGGTGTCTGCTGTGTGCGGACTGGATCTGGAGTTCGCTGAGTCTGGTAGGTGTCTTGTTAACAATTCTATGGACTCAAGGCATGCGGACTGGAGCTATCTGCCGGGATATGCAGACTAGAGTTGTCCGCAGTATGAACGGATTAGAATTTGTGTCCGCTGAATCCGGTAGTTGCTTGGTGGCGAGGTCGTTGTCTCAGGATGTGCAGACTGAAGCTTTTTGTCTGCTGAGTCCGGCCGGTGCCTTGATGGAGAGGCTGTTGGCTGATGATAAGCGGGCTGGAGCTGTGTTCGCGAATTAGCAGACAATGTTGCTGTGGAGTCCGACTGTGGTGGTCTTGGTTTGGCCCTTGGTGATAAGGCCGACTGGCGATTCTGTCTGGCCTTGGAGAAGCTATGGTGGATGCTATCCTGCACAGTGGAGGCAGAATGGAATGTATCCGTGGACTGCCGAGATGTCTTGCAGCGGGATGTGGAGGTAATCCTATCGGCTAGTGCAATGACCACACTCATCATTGTGCCTATAAATAGGACCCATGTCACATCAGGAATAGGAACCTGAGAATCTGAAGTAAGTGAATAGTAAATTGAGCCCACAACAGTTTCTGCGGACTGGACTTCTGTGTCCGCATGGTTTGATTGAGTTGACCGGGTTGTGTTGTGTAGGTTGTGTAGATAGCGCAGGAAAGCGAGGACTTGGCTCTGATTGCGGTCATGTACAGTACGGACTCTGCGGTTAAGCAACAAGCGGTAAACAGCAGGTCGCGGACAACGACCAGACGGTCTTCTCTTTGGCAACTTGCTTCGGGGTTCAATAAGTCGCCCGCTTCAGGCAGACTGTTCTATTCGGCATAGCAGCTTGTGCAGTCTGGTGGCTAGGCGACCTTGTGGTTAGGCGGCTTGCAGATTGGTGGCTAGAGCTAGCATTGGAATAAGAGGCAGTCCGCGTGGCTTGGGTTGTGGTCTTGCGACCTGGCGGACTATGCAGACTCCACAGTAGTAGACCGACGGCTTGATGTTTGAGTCCGCACGGCTTGTGTTACTTGTCTTGTATTTGTAGTATCTGCTTTCCCTTGGGTGTCTGTTTGGTGAAGCATGTCTCGCCATGTATGTCTAACTGTATAAAGAAGATTATTGTGAATCAATAAAAACTCTTGTGTTGCATGTGTTTTCTGGTTGACTACCTTTATTTGAGATAACCCCTACTCACTCCAAGTTCCAGGGAAATTTTCGCGTGATCAAGGTGTGATCTTGATAGTGCTGAGAAAATTAATTTGGCATCAGGCTATCTTGTTGACCACCTGGTGAATATTCAACATGGTTTTAATGACAGGTTGTTGAATTTTAACATGGTATCAGAGCTGGATTGGAGTGGATAAGCAGTGTTCAACTGAAGTGGTTGTTGCTCTTGTGAAGAGGGAACCAGTGGTAGAAAAATCGCAGTGGAAGATGCAAGTTGTCTTGGAATTGATCTCCTTACAGAGATGAACTTTGATAGGTGGAAGTCTTGTATGGAGAGCTTTCTTCTTGGCGAGGACCTTTGGGAGGTTGTATGTGGAGCAGAAAGACAAGAGGCTACTGCTGGAGATGTTGAAGAGATGAGAGCTTGGATGGAGACAAATGCGAAAATGGAGTCTATTCTCAAGCAGGTGATCTCATCGGAGCTCTTGGACCACATCAGTGGATGTCGGTCAGCTGCGGAGGTTTGGACTTCCCTTGATGGGTTTTTCAGGAAGGAGGTGAAGGTTGCTGCAAAGGATGGTCCTTCTACTTCATATCAGCAAGAGAGGAGTGTTTCTCCTAGGCGTGATGGGAAGAGGAAGGAGGGACCAAGGTGCTATAGATGCAAGCAGCATGGTCACCTCAGGATGTAGTGCAAGGTTGTCTTACTTTCGGCAAACGTAGCTCATGTTGGAGGCAAGGAGAAGAACTTAGTTGCGTCTTCAACAAGTTCAGAGGCTGATCGAATGGAGGACAGTGATAGTGCAGCTATCTGACATGAAAAACTGGGGCATGTAGGGATGGAAAAGCTGCAAGCAATAGCAAAAAGAAGACTCGTAAGAGGATTGCCTAGATTGTCATTCTATGACGATGGTAAGGGATGTCCGGGATGTCAGTAAAGTGAAGCTTATCGCTTTATTGTTGATAAGGTACAATCCAGATATGAAGCACCTTTGGAGGTTGTCCATTGTTCTCTTGTTGGACCAACCGTCACCGCCAGTCTTGGAGGCAGAAGGTTCATGCTGATATTGGTTGATGACTATTCAAGGTATACTTGGGTATACTTCATGAAGGAGAAGTCCAACATGATATACTTGTTTGTGGAGCTCAAGAAGCTTGTGGAAGGCCAGTTGGGCATGCAGATCAAGAAGTTGAGGACAAGCATCGGTTGTGTGTTTGGCTCAACCGAGTTCTCAAACTTTTGCAGGAAGCATGGGATCCGAAAGGAGCTTTCTTGTGGACATACTTCACAACAAGAAAGTGTTGCAGCTCGGATGATCCGTTGGTTGACGGAGACCTGCAAGTGTTAGCTTCAGAGTAAAGGAGTTCCTCGGGCTCTTTGGGCAGAAAGGATGGCCTGTGCTTCTCATGTCATCAATCGGATGCCTCTTAGTCCGATCTTTGTGAAGACTCCTTATGAGCTGGTGTTTGGGGTGAAGCCCAGTGTGAAGCACCTAAGGCTATTTGGATCTACCTGCTACGTACACACTCTGGTTGCTCTCGAGATGAAGCTAGTCTTTGTTGGGTATGATGGGCAGAGGAGAAGATGGAGGTGTATGGATCCTATGATGAAGAGTCTCATCGTGTCGAGAGACATTGTCTTCGATGAGTTGACGTCATATTGGGATAGCTCATATGTGGAGCTAGACGTGAGCAGGTCAGATGGTCGGCAGAAGGAGGCTGCTGCTAAGGTTTAGTTGGAGCTGTCTGAGTCACCAGGAGCTCCAGGTTGTTCTAGCTCCGGAGCAAAGGTGTCAGGGTCAGGAAGTAGGGGGAGCAATGCTCCAAGTACTTCTGGCTCGAAGGAAGAGGCTTCCAGTTCAGGAAGCAGGGGCAGCGATGTTCCAGGTAATTCTTGTTCAAGAGGGGAGTCTTCTGGTTCAGGAAGCAAGGGGAGCGTTGCTCCAAGTGCTCCTGGTTCCAGTGAGGAGGTGTCTTGTTCAGGAAGTAAGGGGAGCATTGTTCCGCGTTTGCTAGAGAATGGAGCTGGTTCAGGAGCAGCAGAGGTGGTTTGCCATGATCAGATTCTTCAGAGATCGAAGAGGATCAGTAATCCACTAGCTCGATATAGTGAAGGGAACACGGCGGGCTTGGTCCCATGTTTCCTTTCTAGCCCTCAGGTCGAGCGAGTACCTTCTGGCTGTGATGACCCTACTAGAATCAAGGAGGTGATTAACACTAAGGCTGAAGAGGTGACTATTCTTAGTGGTAACGAGGCTTGGGCTCTTACGCCCAAGGTTGTATGTGATACTCCTTTGATGCATGAGTTGCTGTTGAATCCGATGAAGAAGGCAGAGGGAAGCATGGCTCCTTTTGGGAGATGTTGGAGGGCTCCCTCATGGTCCATGATATGCGGGCGAGGACCATGTCTTGGACATGTCTTCGTAGATGCTATCGGAGGGACCAGGTGCAAGATTACAGGAGCTGCTGGAGATATTCACCACTTCTCACTTCAAGGGGGAGTGTTGAAATTTGTGAAGTGAAAGTGGGTGAATGGAGCACTTGGACCTATCCGCGCGGACTACGCGGACAGGGTTGGCGGACAGCTAGGTCGGCAGGAATGTTGCAGACGGTGTTGGATCCCTAGTTGGATTTCGGCTAAGTTCACTAAATTAGGATGTTTGACCCAACATGTATAGCTAGGGTCATGTCTGTGTCCTAGAGTATAGGCCATGTCCTTAGAGTCAACACTGCATGAATCAGCCATCAACAGACTACAAAAGACTCAAGACTTGGAGAAATTTCAAAGACTCAGAAAATGAGTTCGACCTTCGTCAAACTCAGGTCGACGAAAGTCGTGCTCATCTCGACGAACTCAGAGACAATTCTCTGAGCTGAGCTCGACGAACTTGCTTCTCAGGTCGATGATTTATGGACACTATATTTCAACATTCCAAGTCCAGAATTCCTTTCTCTAAACTCCAGTTGACAAACTTAGTTCTTAGCTCGACGATTTCTGGGTATTCTACTTCAACATTTTATTCCAGAAACATCTAAATATTCTAAGTCAAGAATCATACTCCAGTCGACGAATTTATCTTCTCAGCTCGACGAACTTAGAACACATTCTTAGCAAGCTTTATCAAGTAGCAGTTAGAAGTTCTTATCTCGACGAAACTAATTCTCAGGTCGACGATTTCTGAACACTTTACTTCAGCATTATAAAGTTCAAGAAACATTTCACTGAACTCCAGTCGACGAAGTTAGAATCTCAGCTCGACGATCTTGATGCACAGAAATAGTATGGTTCCAAAAAACAGTTAACTACTCTCAGGTCGACGATCTTGGATCTCAGCTCAACGAACAAAGATTATCTGGTCGACGAACATAATTTCTCAGCTCGATGAACTATGGGCCCAGGTCGACGAATTCTGTTTTTTGTTCAACGATTTCTGTGAAGTTTCAGACTTGGATATTTTCCTCCCTCTGTCCTTAATTTATTGCAATAATTGCTGAGTAATCAATGCTAAATATTCTCTGAATATTACCGTTAGACACATCATTGATTATGGACTTCATCAGGATTATTGCTTGTAGTTTTTCAATGGGACAGTTGGGGAAATCAATCAATGCAAATATTCTCCAGGCCGTCAGCATTGAATGAAGGAAGGAATTCAAAATTCACATGGAAGATTTCATTGAAAATATAAAAAGATTTTTCTTCCTTCTTCCACAGAGAGTTAATAGGAATTTTCTTCTTCTTTCTCGTCAAAACACAGAGAATAGAATACACAGGGCAATAACACAGTAGAGAAATCAGATGCCCTAGACCAGAGAAAGAACAGCAAGCTGAAGAATAAGAAGAACTTCAATCAAAAATCAAGAGTCTTCTTCCTTCATCATCTCAGGATTGTTTAGAGGACAACAAATACTCTATCTGTCAAAGAAGTTCCTGGATACCATCTGGTGAAGGCTGAAATATTGAAGACTTACTCACCCTACAGTAAGGCTCAAATCTTTCTAAGTTCAATATCTCAGGGGGAGCTTTTGCTAACATCATATATCCACTAAGTCTTCTCAGTTGTATTTGAGAAAGAGAAGACACCATCACTCTCTCATCCCCCACTGTAAAAAGGGTTCTTTAACTCCCTTCAAAAGTTATTCTTGGTTGCAAGTCTCCTGACCAAAAGACTTGGTTTTGTTTTTGAGCACCTGATCAAAAGCTCATTGGTGGCAGTCACCTGATCAAAAACCTGAGTGGATTCCTACCAGGGTGGTAGACGAGTAGATGTACCTAGGTTGGGAACCATTATAAAATTCTTGTGTTGTCTAGTTGCACTTTTTCTTTTATTTTTGTTGTGGCTGTGATAGTTAGGTTTTGTTGTGCATGTGATAGTACTAGATTAATTTATCTTAGATCTGTTTTTATTTACAGCAAAAAGATTTTTTTAAGTTTCCAAGATACTCTAATCACCCCCCCCCCCTCTAGAGTATCTCAGATCTAACCCTTACTTTCTATTGGTATCAGAGCAAGGTTCCATTGGTTGTACAAGCTAACCCTTGAACCAAAAGATCCTTTGTTAGATCTGAATCTTATTTCTATCAGATTTATATTCATAGCATGGCACAGAATAAAGATTATGCAAGCACCAGACCTCCAGTATTCAACTTAAATAAGTTTGAGATCTAGAAGGCAAGAATAAAATTATATATGAATTCTGTTGATGAGGATATCTACAACTCCATTTTGACAGGTCCTCCTCAAGAAATTGCCTCTACATCAATAGTAACCTCAAGTACTCAAGCAGTACCACCACCTGAGTGGACTGAAGGTCAAAAGAAAGCCAAGGTTGCTGATGCCAAAGTCATGAACATTCTGGCACAAACAATATCTGATGACATATTCCAAAAAGTGGCTGAATGCACATCAGCTAAGGCCATTTGGGACTCTCCCAACCAAATGGTGGATGGCTCTACTAATGAAAGGAAGGACAAAAGATCCAATCTCGTATCCCAATATGAGAACTTCAAGAATGAGGAAGCTGAATCTATTGCCGATATGTACAACAGGCTGAGCTCAATCATCAATGCGTTGAAGACCTTGGATAAGGACATCACCCTCACTGAGGTGAATGACAAGATCCTTTTGTGCTTCCCAATCTCATGGGATTCAAGGATCTGGCCAATCAAGGAGGCCAGGAGCTTAAATGAGATTTCCACATAATCTGTTTTGGGAAAGCTCAAGTCCTATGAGCAGCTAATCAACTCCAGAGAAGCAGCTGAACAAAGGACTCTTCCACCAGTAAGGAAAGAGCACAACCTGGCATTCAAGGCTGCTGAAGAGATAAAAACTTCAGCAATAAATTAAGAGCTAATGAGTCTCCTTGCCAAAAGATTTTATAAAATGGTAAGGAAAGACTTCAGGAAGAAATCATCCAGGCAGGATGATAAGCGAAGGTATAACAAAACCTCTACTAAAGAAGTGGTTTGCTTTGGCTGCAGGAAACCTGGACACTTCATCTCAGAGTGTCCAGAGAATCAAAAGAAAGAAAGAAGAAGAGAGAAGGATTCAAGTAGACAGCAAAGCAGCAGGCCTTCCTCCAGCAAACATAAAAAGAAGGAGAAAGGCTTTGTAGATGAATCTTAGAGTGAAACTGAAGATGAGTCCACATCTTCTAGCTCCAGTGAAGAAGAAGAAGAGGCAAGGGCCAAGGAAGTCTGTCTCATGGCCATTGATGCCTCCAAAAGCCAATCAGAAGAAGAAGAATCTGACAATAAGGAAGCTTCAGAAATAGAAGCTGATCAGGTACTTTTATCTTTTGACTATAATTCTGATGCTTTCAAAATTGAATTTAAAATCATTTGTATTGATTTAATAAACTCTGAAAAAGAAATTAAAACACTTTGGGAAAGACTAGATAATCAAGAAGATATGATTTCTGAAAACACTAGGTTAAAGGATGAACTAAACCTAGCAAATAAACAAATTAACTCCTTAAAAAGAGAGCTATGTGAGGCCAAACAACTTGAGGAATCTCTCAATGGGAGAAGCCTTAATCTGATGGACATCACAAGCACAGTCAATGTCAGACGGAATGGCAAACTAGGCTTGGGTGCATCATCAAGTTTGCCCCCCATTCTCAAGAAGAATATATTATCAACCCCCATCAGATTTGTTACAGCTAAGGGTAAAGAAGTAATGAACAACAACCAAACCACAGAAGAAGTAACTGATTTTAAAAATCACAATAACATAAACGAGAAAACCATAGATAAAAACAAAGTTCAGCAGATTTCGTCGAACTCAGATCGACGAAATGTGGCCAGTTCGTCGAACTCAAGTTGACAAACGTTGAACACAATCTACATAATAATCATTCGTCTTACTGCGATCGACGAACCGTGTATGGTTCGTCGAGCAGAGGTCGACGAAATTGGGGCACAAAAAATGGCTATGTTCATTCTCTGAGCAGAGATCGACAATTTCATCCCATTTCGTCGAACTCTGGTCGACGAACTCACAACATTTTGTCGAACCCAGAAAGACTTAATAAAAGTCATAACTATAACAACAACTCTAAAAATCTAGGAAACCATTTAACCCACTTGTTGATTGGATAATTCCACCTAGAAGATATCACCCATTAGGATATAAATCACAACATGACTTTTCTGTCATTTCACGTTTTCCCTATCAGCAAAACAAAGGACCCAAGGTAACCTGGGTCAAGAACAATTAATTATTTTCTATGCAGGTGAAGAGTTGTCCAGTTGTTAATCAACTATGATATCTGGATAGTGGATGCTCTAAACACATGACTGGCAGCAAGGACAACTTAAACAACTACAAGTCCAAGCTGGGACCAAAGGTTATCTTTGGTGATTCAAATTGGGGCCAGTCAGAAGGCTTTGGAGAAGTAAAGATTAGAGCAGTCACTTTCAAGAAAGTGACATATGTAAGTAGACTCAAGCATAACCTCATCTCTTTCAGCTAATTAGGTGATGAAGATTATCAAGTACACTTTAACTCTACATCCTGTATTATTTCTAATAAAGAAAAACAAAATGTTTTAATTGGAAATAGACAATGTAACATATATATAGTAGTCTTTCTTTCTGCCAATTCAGATATTTGTTTGCTTAATATTGTTTGCAATCAAAATGAATTATGGCATAAAAGGCTAGGACATGTTAACATGAAAAATATTGCTAGGCTATCTAAAGTCAACTTTGTGAGAGGTTTGCTTTCTTGTCCCTATAAGAAGGAAGGCCTCTGCAGGGCTTGTCAACTAGGCAAGCAAACTAAATCTAGCTTTAAGTCAGTTAATAAAAGTGATTCACCTAGGATCTTATACTTGCTACACATGGATTTCTTTGGACCCATTATTGTACAAAGCTTAGGAGGGAAATCCTATACTTTAGTCATTCTAGATGACTTCTCAAGATTCACTTAGGTGTTCTTTCTGAGATCTAAGTCAGATACATTCAAAGTTCTTATAGATTTTCTCAGGACCATACAGATTGAGTATTCTACTCATGTTGCACTGATCAGAAGTGATCATGGTACAGAGTTTGAGTCTCTTCTTATGCATGCGTTCTGTGAGAAGGAAGGTATCAGGCACTGCTTCTCAGCTCCTAGAACTCCCAAACAAAATAGGGTAGCTGAAAGGAAGAATAGAACCTTGATTGAAGCTACTGACATATTACTTGCAGAAGCTTATATGCCACTATCCTTTTGGGCAGAGGTTGTAAACACATCAAATTATGTACTGAATAGAAGTTGGATACATAAACTTAAGAATAGGACTCCCTATGAATTACTTAAAGGGAAGAAACCTAAAATCTCTTACTTTAAAGTATTTAGATGTGTATGTTATATACATAATAATAACAAGAAATACATTAGAAAGTTTCAAGCTAAGGCTGAAGAGGGAATTTTTTTAGGATATTCCCAAGTAAGCAAAGCTTATAGGGTATTTAACAAATCCTCTTTGAAAATTGAAGAATCTATACATGTAACTTTTGATGAGGATAACATGTCTTGAAAGGAGAAAGAAATTTCTACCAGTAGCACTTTGCAGGTACCTCACTTGTGTGAGAGGTTGGATGAACTAAGCCTCACCCAAGAGGTTCCAACACATCCTTCTCCACAAGTTGAAGAAGAAAGTGAAGAAGAAAGCACAGAAGTGATTGAACTTCCTTCAACAGCCAACATAATTCCACAAGAGGAATTAAATCCAAATGTTGTTGCTGAACCAAATCCACCCACTGATCTTGTCACACTAAGGGATCACCATAGATCTCAAGTGATTGTAGACATATCAGTAGGTGTATAGACAAGGCATCAACTCAACCAAGATGTGATGCATGCCTGTTTCCTCTCTCAAGTTGAGCCCCAATCCATAAAAGATGCTGAGCAAGATCCCCACTAGATCATTTCAATGCAAGAGGAACTCAACCAATTTGAGAGATGTAGAATTTGGGATTTAGTTCCAAGATCCAAAGTCTACCCAGTCATTGGAACTAAATGGGTATATAGAAACAAACTAGATGCCCATGGTGTAATTGTGAGTAACAAGGCTAGGTTTGTTGCTCAAGGTTATAGGCAAGAAGAAGGGATAAATTATGACCAAACATTTGCACCAGTTGCAAGGTTAGGGGCAATCAGAATTTTTCTTGCTTATGCTACCTACAAGAAGTTTAAAGTCTACCAGATGGATGTGAAAAGTGCCTTTCTAAATGGAGTACTAAAAGAAGAGGTTTATGTTGAATAACCTCCAGGTTTTATCTCTCCAACCCATCCTTCTTATGTATTTAGATTGCATAAAGCCCTCTATGGTCTAAAGCAAGCTCTAAGAGCTTGGTATGAGACCTTAGCTAGCTTTTTGATAGAGCATAAATTCACTAGAGGCATTGTAGATAAAACATTGTTCACTAGGCACCATAAGGATCAAATATTGTTAGTATAAATATATGTAGATGACATTATATTTGGGTCTACAGATTCCAAACTATGCAAGAAGTTCTCTGACCTCATGCATTCAAAGTTTGAAATGAGTAGCATGGGTGAGCTCTCCTACTTTCCTGGTCTACAAGTGAAGCAGCTACCTGATGGCATCTTCATCTCCCAGGCTAAATATGCTAAATAGCTTATTAAGAAGTTTGGGATGGCTGATGCCTCAGCAAAGAAAATACCTATGGCCACTAATGTTGTAATAGACACTGATGAACATGGGAAACCTATTGACCAGAAGTTATATAGGGGTATTATTGGATCCATATTATATCTTACAGCTAGCAGACCTTACATAATGTTTGCCACATATTTTTGTGCTAGGTTACAAGTGAACCCTAAAGAATCTCACCTAGTTTATCTAAAAAGAATTTGAGATATATTAAGAGTTGTCCTAGTCTAGGCCTTTGGTATCCTACTGAGTCAGAATTTAATTTAACTTGATATTCAGATGCTGAATTTGCTGGATGCAGGGTTGACAGGAAAAGTACCTAAGGGACTTGCCAGTTCCTTGGTATGAGATTAGTGTTTGGTTCTGCAAGAAACAAACATCTGTGTCCACATCAACTGCTGAAGCAGAATACATTGCAGCTGGCAGTTGATGTTCTCAGATGTTGTGGATTCAAAACCAACTTCTAGACTATTGTTTCAACTTAAATAATTCAACTCTCTTTTGTGATAACACAAGTGATATATCCATAACACAAAATCCAATCCATCACAGTTGGACTAAGCATATAGACATTAGACATCATTTCATTAGAGAGTGTGTAAACAAAAATAAAGTTAATCTTGTCTATATCTACACTGATTTACAAAGAGCTGATATTTTCACCAAACCTCTGGATGAAAGAAATCACTTTGTCTTTATAAATCAGCTTGGAATGATCAATGAAGAAGCTTTAATTTAATTTCTATCTACACTCGACGAATTTTCTAAAGTTCGTCAAATGGAGTTCGAAGAACCGGGAAACGTTCTTGAGATATTCGTTGAACGGAGATTGACGAACTCTCTATGTGTGAAGTCATTTTTGTCGAACGGAGATCGACGAATCTGCTTCAGAAAACTTTCGTCGAACAGAGCTCGATGAAATGTTTTCAAATCTTCAGACTGAGCTCGATGAATCATTTAATTACAAATTATTTCATCGACCTCAGATCGAAGAATTATTTTATTTTTCGTGGAACGGAGTTTGTTGATTCATATTCTGGAAAATCTTATATCTAGGTTTTTTTCGACCTCCGTCCCACGCTTTCAGTTCTCGTGCACTTGATCTTCATTTTTCTCTTGCAGGAGAACTAATGGCAATCCCAGCAGCTAGCCTTGCGGCAATAAAATTTGATACAGGATTCGACGTGGACTTTGATTCCTTCCAACACTCAGATCCAATATTCCTGGACATCTTGCAACTGCTTGAAGATTAGCAGTTAAAAACTTTGATGACTACAAGGATCAAGATAGCTGCGCAGAAATCAGAGAGTGGGTCTATACTTCCTCAACTACAGATGATAACACCATGACAGGCACCATATCAAGTAATACTGTTTCTCTTACCCCCGCCGTTCTGACTGAAATCTTTGGATTAACTAATGGTGAAGAGGAACTAGAAACTGCTAGTGATGAATTTGATGAGATTCTGAGTAAGATGGATTATTCTGCAGAAACTCCTAACAAATTGCTGAAGAAACACCTCTTTGCTTAGTACAAATTTCTAGCAGATCTTGTGGGGAAAGTACTGCTGCGCAAGCACACTGCTCATGATTACATTACCAAGCATCAATTCCTGGTAATGTGTGTTGTGGTGAACAAGAAGCGGGTGAACTAGGCTCAGATTCTGTTTGAGCTGATTAAGAAGAAGAACAATAAAAAAGAGGTTTGTTTTGGAAGAATTTTGGGAATCTTCCTTAAATAAAAGGCTGCTGAATCTCTGGTCTCCCCGACCATATTCATTAATGCTTCCAAGAGGCTCACCTGTGCCCTCTTTGGCAGGTGGGAGAGGAGAATCACCAAGCCCTCCAAGGCTTATTCCTCTGTAACCAGGCCTTCTGAGAGTACCAGGGCTGCTCCAGCCACTTCCCACCCTGCTGAAGATATCCCACCTCCACCTCCACCTCCTCCAGCTCCTCAAAGCCATCCTCATATGCTACACCAACTCCCCTCCACCACTTCAACCACAGTTCATACTCCCACACCTCCATCATCCCCAATTCATACATCTCCAACTCATGTTTCCATTCATACCCCACCCTCCTCCCAACATGATACACAAATTCCATCCCACACTCATATTCACTTTCATACATCCCCTTCCTCTCCCCATGGTACACTAACTCCATCACCACCTTCATCTCCCTTACCCCACCATCTGGATAACATCCCATCCTTCAATCTGCTTACATCCCATCCTCCATACTCCCTTTCCTCAAGATGTATCAATTCAAGATTCTCACCTTCCTCCTCCACCATCAACTACCATCCCCCATTCTATTTCCACTGAAACACCCTCTGCCTCACTTCCATTGGACCCCTCCATTATTCCATCTCTCATTGCACTTCTTACTCCCCTCCTCAAAATAATTATAGCAGAGGCTATTTCAGCTCTTGCTTCGTCCATTTCCTCACTTGCTGATAAGATATCTGCTCTTTTTGCTACTCCTTATTCATCTAGGGGCTTGGTTTCAGTACCCACTGAAAGCAGGCCGGGAGAGATAGTTTATGAAGAAGCAGCATCAATAGCAGTAGCTGTCACAACCCGCATTTTCACCGCAAATAAAGTTTATCAGAGTGAGGGAAAATGCGCGTTATGATGCCACGTCAGCAGGGGATAACTGCGGGCGCTCAGGCAGACACCAACTGACAATGAAGAAAGGTTCCTTTTTAAGTTGTTTTAAGGAAAAAAATCAGTCACGAGTAGAAGTTAGCCGTATCCCTCGGCTTAGTGGCTCATCTAGTCCACGAATCAAAATATAAGATACGCTGCGGAAAAATACTTGATTAGATTAACTCAAACATCCTACATGAGAATAAACGTCCCCAAAGGACAACTCATGCCATGCAGAACTCTAAATTTATTATACTAGGAAAGATAGATTTTACGGTCGCTAAAAGTAACGGGTTAGAGTTTCAAATCATGTAATGTATGAAGTAATGATAGTAGATTTTATAGTTGAAAATACCTAACATGCATTCCTATCATAAATCCTCGCAGAAAGCAAGCAAAACACATCCACTTTTAAATAAATGAGCAGCTAGCAAGTATCAACAATTAACAAAAATCAGTGGGCGCCAACAATCTGATACGAACCCACGAACATAAGTATGTCTGAACTAGTAAAACTAAAAAGCCAACAAACTACCTCGCTAAGACGAGGCAACAACCACGACCAACACTGCCGCCAGAAAACTCCAAAAAACCAGCACTGCTACCTGCTACAACTCTGAACCTGAGGCATTCCAAAGACAACACCTCAGCAAGAAGGTACAAGTAGTGGCAGGGAAAAAAGTAATAAGCCAAAATAAACAAAGGTCAACAGGGGTACCAACCCAAGACCAAAAGTACTGAAGCAAAGTACAAAAGAAACAGGGCATCAACAGGAAAAGAACTCTAACGTGACTTGTCACGTTCCACAAGGGTGCACCAGAAGCACATGGCTATAAGGTGACTACAAAAATATCTCTTCAGAAAGAAAGTACAAAACCCTCATTAGGCACCTGTGGTTGACTCTACCCCAAAAACACGGCGAAGTGGTCACTCTTGGACACACCACCGAAAAACACAGGCGTAGTGGTCACTCTTAGACACACCACTCAAACAAACGGATATATTATCCATCTAACTGCGAGGGAGTCTCATGCTCTCCACCATACACCGCAGGCATCCAAAAACCAGGTAGACTTCCACGGGGCACTAATGAAGGTAATAAATACCGCGGAGGTGGAATCGTCCACTAACTCCCGCATTCAAGAAACCCAAAAAAAAACCATAACACAAATATCTCGGGATTTGGCTCGACAAACTCTACTTGACATTACTAGATTCCGGACATGGTTGATCAACCCTTAGGAACGATTTACAATCCTAATTAAACTCTAATAAGTTGATAACGAGAGCTAAGGCATTTAAGCTATCGGTAAGGCACTTCAAGAATGATTAAACATAAATAGACAAGATCGAGTTAGCATGACAAAACATCATAACAACATGTGATCAACAAAGCGGTTAATCATAGCAATAATTTGGGAGAATAAGCGTAGAAACTTTTATGGAACATGAAAACATAGCCGTTACCATCGAATCAGACAAGGAGAAAAGAGGAGAAATCACCACTTGCCTTGGTTTTACCGGAAAAGTCCACTGAATCACTCCACGTCGTAGATCGGGGCAAAAGGATGCGGGAGAGGTTGAGATCTAGACAAAAATGGTGGAAAAGGGATTAGGGCAGAAAAACCCTAACGAAAAAAACTCAAGGAATGGGGAAGAAATTACCACGATAGCGTAGCTCTCAGCAAGAGCTTTCCAGATCTAAGTTCGGTTGAAGATTTCGAGCACCGGAGAACCGTCGGCGGCCACCGGAAGATTCACGAAAAAGAAACTCTCTCTCTCGCTCGCTGCTGTGGTTCGGGAGAAAAATAACGGAGAAGATGAATTTTGGTTTTAAAACCTAAGTCCAAATATATATATATATATATAAATATATATATATATATATATAGATATATATATATATATATATATATATACATATATATATATATAGATATATATATATACATATATATATATATATACATATATATATATATATACATATATATATATATATACATATATATATATATATATATATATATATATATATATATATATATATATATATATATATATATATATATATATATATATATACATATATATATATATATATGTTTATAAAAAGTTTTGTCGAAAACGGTTTATTTCGAGCAGTTTTGCGGGAACTCAAAATAGTGGTCTAGAATGACTTCAAATCAAAACGTTGTCAGCATGAAAGTTGTAGATCTCGTCGAGACAAACAAATTTCATGTTGACCATGTTTTGATACGATACCGTTTTGACCCTCAAAACGGTCTCTAAACGCAGACAGAAAACAGCCTACTCGAGTGGCAGTATACCTACTCGAGTAGCAACATACCTACTCGAGTAACAGCATACCTACTCGAGTAGTAACATACCTACTCGAGTAATAACATACCTACTCGAGTAGTAACACAATATACTCGAGTAGGGGCTCATTACTCGTGTAAAAATATGATTACTCGAGTAGAAGCAGCATATAATCGAGTAGCAGCCCACCACTCGAGTTATTGCAGAAACAATGGAATTAGGGGTATAAAACGACCTCAAATCGAAAAGTGGTCAACATTAAAGTTGTAGATATCGTCGAGACGAACAAATTTCATGTTGAACATATTTTGATACAACGCAGGTTGGACCCCCAAAAAGGCACCCGAGTAAGAAAATCTAAAACGGGCTAATCGAGTAGAACCATAGCTTCTCGAGACGACCCAGCACGGAAGCCCGAACGAGCGCCGAAGTAAACGAAACTCACACCGTAGGCAAACACTGATGCTACGAAATCAACGGCGAAGTCAAAACCAGAATCCGATGAGTCATTCCCGAGATATTAATCTTCGAAGTATACGACGAACATAAACAATCCAAAACCTCAATCGCGCGCCGAGACTAAAAAAATGCTCGGATTGCGATGAAACTTGACGAGCAAGTCCAAAATTACTTAACTTAAATTCCAAATGCCAAATCTTCCCATTACAACAATAATTTGGCCTACTCGACCGCACAGATGCGAAATTGCCTTAACGACATTGCGCCGTCAAATCGACGTTAAAAGTAACGCCACGACGTCATAAATCTGACGTTCCCAAACAAATAAAATCATCGAAAAATCGGGGGCGTTACAGTCACTCCCCCTAAAAATAAGTTTCGTCCCGAAACTTAACACAACTCCAAAACGAATCAAAACGATTAAATCAAAAATAACTGAAAACATAACGACATACCTGAAACTAAGAGAAGAGGTGCGGGTGAGATCCCCTCATCACCGATTCCAATTCCCACGTCGCGCTCTCGACGTCTTGATTTCTCCAAAGAATCTTGACCATAGGGATGGTCTTTCTCCACAACACCCGCTCTTGAAAATCCAGAACACGAACAGGTTCTTCCACATAAGTAAGGTTGGGCTGAATCTGGGGTATCGAGTCGAGGATTTGACGATCATTACAAACACATTTCCGCAACTGGCTCACATGGAATACATCATGGACACCAGGGAAGGTCGCAGGAAATTCCAACCTATAAGCCGACACTCCGATGCGCTCAAGAATCTGGAAAGGTCCCACATACCGGGGGTCTAACTTGTGGTTCCTACCAAATCTTTTAACACAGGACATTGGAGAAACCTTCAGAAACACCAAGTCTCCAACCGCAAACTCCAGATCGACCTTTCGAAGATTAGCATATTTCTCATAGCGTTCTTGAGCCACACGAAGCTTTTCTCAAATATGAGTCACGGCACAATTCATCTCTTCAAGGGCTTCCGGACCTAACAACGGCCTCTCACCAACTTCAGCCCAAAATAGTGGGGTTCTACAACGCCTCCCATACAAGGACTCAAACGGAGCCATCTGCAGACTCTCTTGATAACTGTTATTGTAAGCAAACTCCATGAGTCTAAGACGCTCATCCCAAGCACCACCATGATCCAAAATATAACACCTGATCATATCTTCTACGATTTGATTCACTCTTTCCGTCTGACCATTAGTCTGAGGATGATAGGCGGTGGAATACCTTAAATCGGTACCCAACCCCTCCTGTAAACTCTTCCAAAAGCGAGACGTAAATCTAGAGTCATGATCTGATACGATGCTAACAGTCACACCATGTAACCTGATGACCTCCTCAAGATATAACTCAGCTATCTTCTTCATTGAGTACCCAATCTTAAATGGAACAAAGTGAGCACACTTTGTCAATCTGTCGACTATCACCCAAACGGAGTCATGCCCACGGGGAGATTTTGGCAGACCGGTGATAAAATCCATTGAAATACTTTCCCACTTCCAACTTGGAATATCAAGCGGTGTCAACTTACCACCAGGACTTCTATGATCAGCCTTAACACGTTGACATGTAAAACATTCCGATACAAACTTTGCGATGTCGTTCTTCATCCCTGACCACCAAATAATTTGCTTCAGATCTTTATACATCTTTATGGAGCCAGGGTGGTAGGCTACACTGGAACCATGAGCTTCAGCACAGATCTTAGCTCGAATATCGTCAAAGGCGGGGACGCAAAATCTACCCCGATACTTCAGGGTGTCCAACTCGTCCACAGAGAAATCGGGTAGCTCTCCCTTCACCGTTCTATTCCGGAGATGTAACAAGTCCGGATCATCCTTCTGATGTGCTCGAGTAAGGGAAAACCAAGAGGTTTCTTCTGCTTCTAGACTAGCAGGCACAGTACTACTCCCAACCTCAATATCCATCAACAAAACTTCTTCTATCAAGGACTGCACCGACAGATTAAAAATCTTAGCGGTCTTTCTACTCAAGGCATCGACTACTACATTATCCTTTCCTGGATGATAAAGAATTTCAACTTCATAATCTGCTAAATATTCTAACCACCGACGCTGGCACAGATTTAGCTCCTTCTGAGTGAAGACGTACTTCAAACTCTTATGGTCAGTATAGATCTTGCACATCACGCCATATAATAAGTGTCTCCAAAGCTTCAGTGCATAAATTACAGCAGCAAACTCCAAATCGTGCGTCAGATAGTTTCTCTCGTGGATCTTTAGTTGTCTCGATCCATACGCAATCACCTTACCATCTTGCATTAAAACGCAACCAAGTCCGATATGTGACGCATCGACATACACAGCATACTCAACTCCCTCAGTAGGTAAGGTTAAAATCAGAGCAGTACATAATCTCCTCTTCAGCTCTTGGAAAGCCTCTTCACATTTATCACTCCAAATGAAAGCAGTATTCTTCTGAGTAAGTCTTGTTAGAGGAGCAGACAACACCGAAAATCCTTCCACGAATCTTCTGTAATAGCCAGCTAGGCCTAAGAAACTCCTAATCTCCTTCGGCGTAGAAGGTCTCTCCCATTCCATTACCGCAGAAATCTTAGTCGGGTCCACAGAAATACCGTCCTTGCTTACCACATGACCCAGAAAGGACACCTGAGGTAACCAAAACTCACACTTGCTCAACTTCGCATATAACTTATGCTCCCTCAGGGTCGACAAAACCAGACGTAAATGCTGAGTGTGCTCCTCAACATTGCGAGAGTACACCAAGACATCATCTATGAACACAATAACAAATCGGTCCAAGAAATCCTTAAACACCCGATTCATCAAATCCATGAAGGCAGAAGGTGCATTGGTTAAACCAAAAAACATCACCAGAAACTCAAAATGTCCATGTCATGAACGAAAAGCGGTTCGAGGAATATCTGCCTCTCGAATCCTCAACTGGTGGTAGCCTGAGCGAAGATCGATCTTTGAAAATACCGAGCTACTATGCAATTGGTCAAACAAATCATCAATCCTTGGCAGGGGATATTTATTCTTAATTGTTACCTTGTTCAATTCCCTATAATCGATGCAAAGTCTCATCGATCCATGTTTCTTCTTGACGAACAAAACAGGAGCACCCCATGGAGAAGTACTCGGCCTAATAAAACCACACCTCAACAACTCATCGAGCTGAGTACGCAACTCGTCCAACTCACGCGGAGCCATACGGTACGGTGCTTTAGCAATGGGACGAGTGCCCGGTTCGAGGTCTATCACAAACTCTATCTCCCTTTCAGGAAGAAGTCCTGGAAGACTATCAGGAAAGACATCTGGAAACTCTCGCACCACCGAGACATCCTCAAGACGTGGCGTAACAAAAGCTGTTTCCAGAGTAGAAATAGAAACCAAAAATGCCTCGCAACCAGACCCTATAGCACGATAAGCACGTACCGCAGAAATGACAAGAGAAACTCTGTCCTGAAATCCATAGACACTCATAGGTTGTCCGTCGTCCATTCTGAAATCCAATCGCTTAGCCTTGCACTGGATGACCGCATCATACTTGGACAGCCAGTCCATGCCCAGAATTACGTCAAAATCAGACAGATCCAAAACCATCAGATCCGCATAAGCCAGAAAATTGCCAAGACAGATAGGGCATCTCAGAACTCCTTGGTTAGATATCACCGAATCACCGGAAGGGAGCTCGACATTGAAGGAGCCTCCTAATTGGTCCACACTCAGATGGTGCTTATCGACAAATCTCCGGGCCACAAAGGAATGGGTGGCACCCGAGTCGAAAAGGACGCGAGCCCACCTATTCCGCATCTTAAACTCCCCTAAAACCGTAACATACGTAACTAAACGAACAATAACTAGGGCAACAAGGATAATTAATAAGGATAGATTAAACTGAGGCTAACCTGATATCACTTGCGTAGAGGTTTGGGCTTTCTCACTGGTCATCACGTTCAGCTTTCCCTTTCCTTTATCCAGGCTTGGCGGCGGCGGCAGAGCTCGAGGTGGGGCAGGCTGCAGTGGGGGCTGAGACTGGGGGCACGAAGACTTCTGGTGTCCCTTCTGCCCACACTGGAAGCAAACCCTTTCTTTCATCCAGCAACGAGTCACATCATGACCCTTCCTTGCACAGAACGAGCACACAAGCTCTCCCTTGGGTGCATCTTGGATGGCATGCACCTGCTGCTTCAGGGTTGCAGACCTCTTGAAGCACCTTTCGTAGGGGTGGCCAGGTCGACCACAGAAGCTACACACATCCTTACTTTTCTTCTTCAAAGAATGGCCAAATGCCCTGGAGCTACCATCCTCCACACCTTTCATTTCTCCTTCCTTGCCGCAGCACCGCGATTCTTGGCATTTTCAATCTCCTCCACTTTTAAAGCGGCTTCCACTGCTTCAGCATAACTTTCAGCTTGGTAAGCGCATGCCAATTACTGGACATCGCTTCGTAGTCCTCCCAAGAAACGTTTCACTCTACCCACTTCAGAAACTACCAAATCCGGAGAAAACCTACTTAGTTTGCTAAACTCAATCCCGTACTCGCTCACGGTGAGCTGTCTCTGCTTTAGATGCAGGAAGTTATTCATCAGGCGGTCTTGCTCGACCGAGGGCAGAAACCTTTTCAGCAACATCTTCTTAAAAGATTCCCAAGTACAGCCTTCCTTCAGGCTCTCTCTTTCCCGAATCCACCAACTCTTCGCCAGGCCTTTTAACTGATAGGCTGCAATCATCACTCGCTGGGCTTCTAGAATTCTGTAATATGAAAACATCTCCTCGATGGATATGATCCAATCATATAAAATCATAAAGTCAGCACTCCCGTCGTAGGTGGGAGGTCCCAATCGCTGGAAGTGCGATATAAAATTCATTTCTGGGGTTATCACCATTGGGGCCACCAGAGGAGTAGGGGAATCGGGCACAGCTTGGCCCAAGGCAGGCTCTTGCACTAAGGGTTGCTGCGCGGGTGCGGCAGACAACAAGGACTCAATTTTCGATTGCATCGCAACTACTTGCCTTGACAGAGCCTCATTGCTCTGACGCAGACTCTCGATTAGCACATCGCTTTGCGCACCTGATGACTCACCCTCCGACTGGGGAGTCGACCTCGTCGCAGGACGCTTTGGCAGCATTTCTAAAAAAATCAAACGAACAACTCATCGAAATCCTAGCTTACAACAAAGCCACGCAACTAGTTCAGACCATACTTAAAAGATACTTGCTTACGCTGCAACTTGCTCTGGGATTTTATAATGATACTATGTCCTACTTAGGATGATATCCTCTCATCCTATTGAATCTTGTGCCTATGACATGAATGCATGTATTCATATTCGTTTTTTGATTTAAAACCATGTGTGTACATATGTCATCCCGCAAATCTTTAGCTTGACACGTTGTGCTTATACAATGTTATGCTATTCATGATGGTTCTATGCATTCTAAAAAGGCCCTAATGCATGTTATGAGCGGCGTACGCATGAAAATGTTAAGCATCCCATACTACATGACATTCTCATGCAACGAAAAAGAAACGTGCTAGTCGCATTCATGTGGTGAGGTTATGCATCCCATACTACATAACCCTCACATGCTGCCCCTATGGTGGATCCATATACAAACACATATTATGCATCTCATACTACATAATATGCCCCGTATACTTCATGTTATGCTATGAGTGTAGTGTTCGTGCTTCGGCCAAGACGTGCTGATGACATATCGGTGTGTGTATGATATGATGCTAAACACCTTTTACCAACAAGGAAAGGTTGACCGACAAATTGTCAAGCAACCTCCCTCTGATACCAACTGTCACAACCCGCATTTTCACCGCAAATAAAGTTTATCAGAGTGAGGGAAAATGCGCGTCATGATGCCACATCAGCAGGGGATAACTGCGGGCGCTCAGGCAGACACCAACTGACAATGAAGAAAGGTTCCTTTTTAAGTTGTTTTAAGGAAAAAAATCAGTCACTAGTAGAAGTTAGTCGTATCCCTCGGCTTAGTGGCTCATCTAGTCCACGAATCAAAATATAAGATACGCTGCGGAAAAATACTTGATTAGATTAACTCAAACATCCTACATGAGAATAAACGTCCCCAAAGGACAACTCATGCCATGCAGAACTCTAAATATATTATAGTAGGAAAGATAGTTTTTACGGTCGCTAAAAGTAACGGGTTAGAGTTTCAAATCATGTAATGTATGAAGTAATGGTAGTAGATTTTATAGTTGAAAATACCTAATATGCATTTCTAGCATAAATCCTCCCAGAGAGCAAGCAAAACACATCCACTTTTAAATAAATGAGCAGCTAGCAAGTATCGACAATTAACAAATATCAGTGGGCGCCAACAATCTGACACGAACCCACGAACATAAGTATGTCTGAACTAGTAAAACTAAAAAGCCAACAAACTACCTCTCTAAGACGAGGCAACAACCACGACCAACACTGCCGCCAGAAAACTCCAAAAAACCAGCACTGCTACCTGCTACAACTCTGAACCTGAGGCATTCCAAAGACAGAACACCTCAGCAAGAAGGTACAAGTAGTGGCAAGAAAAAAAAAGTAATAAGCCAAAATAAACAAAGGTCAACAGGGGTACCAACCCAAGACCAAAAGTACTGAAGCAAAGCACAAAAGAAACAGGGCATCAACAGGAAAAGAACTCTAACGTGACTTGTCATGTTCCACAAGGGTGCACCAGACGCACATGGCTATAAGGTGACTACAAAAATATCTCTTCAGAAAGAAAGTACAAAACCTTCATTAGGCACCTGTGGTTGACTCTACCCCAAAAACACGGCGAAGTGGTCACTCTTAGACACACCACCGAAAAACACAGGCGTAGTGGTCACTCTTGGACACACCACTCAAACAAACGGATATATTATCCATCTAACTGCGAGGGAGTCTCATGCTCTCCACCATACACCACAGGCATCCAAAAACCAGGTAGACTTCCACGGGGCACTAATGAAGGTAATAAATACCGCGGAGGTGGAATCGTCCACTAACTCCCGCATTCAAGAAACCCAAAAAAAACCATAACACAAATATCTCGTGATTTGGCTCGACAAACTCTACTTGACATTACTAGATTCCGGACATGGTTGATTAACCCTTAGGAACGATTTACAATCCTAATTAAACTCTAATACGTTGATAACGAGAGCTAAGGCATTTAAGCCATCGGTAAGACACGTCAAGAACGATTAAACATAAATAGTCAAGATCGAGTTAGCATGACAAAACATCATAACAACATGTGATCAACAAAGCGGTTAATCATAGCAATAATTTGGTAGAATAAGCGTAGAAAATTTTAGGGAACATGAAAACATAGCCGTTACCATCGAATCAGACAAGGAGAAAAGAGGAGAAACCACCACTTGCCTTGGTATTACCGGACAAGTCCACCGAATCACTCCACGTCGTAGATCGGGGCAAAAGGATGCGGGAGAGGTTGAGATCTAGACAAAAATGGTGGAAAAGGGATTAGGGCCGAAAAACCCTAACGAAAAAAACTCAAGGAATGGGGAAGAAATTACCACGATAGCGTAGCTCTCAGCGAGAGCTTTCCGGATATAAGTTCGGTTGAAGATTTCGAGCAACGGAGAACCGTCGGCGGCCACCGGAAGATTCACGAAAAATAAACTCTCTCTCTCGCTCGCTGCTCTGGATCGGGAGAAACATAACGAAGAAGATGAATTTTGGTTCTAAAACCTAAGTCCATATATATATATATATATATATATTTGTTTATAAAAAGTTTTGTCAAAAACGGTTTATTTCGAGCAGTTTTGCCGGAACCCAAAATAGAGGTCTAGGATGACTTCAAATCAAACAGTTGTCAACATGAAAGTTGTAGATCCCGTCGAGAAGAACAAATTTAATGTTGACCATATTTTGATACGATGCGGTTTTGACCCTAAAAACGGCCTCTAAACGCAGACAGAAAATAGCCTACTCGAGTGGCAGCATACCTACTCGAGTAGCAGCATACCTACTCGAGTAACAGCATACCTACTCGAGTTTTAACATACCTACTCGAGTAATAACATACCTACTCGAGTAGTAACACAATATACTCAAGTAGGGGCTCCTTACTCGTGTAAAAACATGACTTACTCGAGTAGAAGCAGCATATACTCGAGTAGCAGCCCAACACTCGAGTTATTGCAGAAAAAATGGAATTAGGGGTATAAAACGACCTCAAATCGAAACGTGGTCAACATGAAAGTTGTAGATATCGTGGCGACGAACAAATTTCATGTTGACCATATTTTGATACACGCCGTTTTGACCCCCAAAAAGGCGCCCGAGTAAAAAAATCTAAAACGGGCTAATCGAGTAGAACCATAGTTTCTCGAGACGACTCAGCACGGAAGCCCGAATGAGCGCCGAAGTAAACGAAACTCACAAAGTAGGCAAAAACTGACGCTACGAACTCAACGGCGAAGTCAAAACCAGAATCCAACGAGCCATTCCCGAGATATTAATCTTCGAAGTATACGACAAACATAAACAATCCAAAACTTCAATCGTGCGCCGAGACTTCAAAAATGCTCGGATTGCGATGAAACTTGACGAGCAAGTCCAAAATTACTTAACTTAAATTCCAAATACAAAATCTTCCCATTACAACAATAATTCGGCCTACTCGACCGCACGGACGCGAAATGCCTTAACGACATTGCGCCGTCAAATCGACGTTAAAAGTAACGCCACGACGTCATAAATCTGACGTTCCCAAACAAATAAAATCATCGAAAAATCGGGGGTGTTACAGTAGTAGCAGCAACATCTGTAGCAGCAGAAACAACAGCAACAACAGCAGTAGCAGCAGAAACAACAGCAGCAGCAGTAGAAACATCAGAAAAAGCAGCAGCAGAAACAGATGCAGATGCTGATAAAGATTTACTTGACTTAATTAATTTTATTGAGACCTGCCTCCCCTCCTGTACCCTTTGAAGATTCAGAGACAACTACAACTACAAGGATGGCCAGGTTCCACGAACTGGTTGGCCAATGCATGATTAATAAAGTAAAAGCTGAAGGGAAGGATCCCTCTCAATACCTAACCAGGTCCAAATACAGGAAGGAAGAACTTAATAGGTTTGTTAAGGCTAATAATTGTTTTAATGTTGATGATTATATGAAACCGCATCCTGAAGCTGTAGTGTCAAGGGCTACTTCCCTAAATATCATTGGAGCTGCTGACATGACATTGACAAAAGCTCAAGCAGCTGATCCTAACCGGGAAATCAAGTTTACTCAGCCTAGTGAAAAAGCTAAGGAGGTTAAGCCCAAGGAGCAAAAGAAAAAGAAATAAATTTTGAACTATTTTAACTTTTTTGCTATTCTAAAATTGCTTATCTATTTTATACAAAGCTCTGTGTACATATATATCTGCTGCATATGTTAAAAATTCCTGCCAGATATATATTTTCTTGCTTTGTAATTATTGTGTGTCTATAATTAGTAACCTTACCCAAATATGGGGAGATTGTTGGATCCCTAGTTGGAGTTCGGCTAGATTCACTAAATTATGATGTTGGACCTAACATGTATAACTAGAGTTATGTCTGTGTCCTAGAGTATAGGTCATGTCCTTAGAGTCAACACTGAATGAATCAGCCATCAATAGACTACAAAATTCTCAAGACTTAGAGAAATTTCAAAGACTCAAAAAATGAGTTCGACATTCGTCGAACTCCGTGAAAGTGCAAGGGGTGAATGGAGTATATGGTGCTTTAAAACTTTTACAAACTTTTACAACTATTGTTGTAATATGTGTGAGCAGGGAAGCAATAAAAAATCTAATCACAGAACTAAGTTAACCAAAAACTAAGCACAGAAAAATCAAGGCCAGAAACAAAAATGAAAGTAAGCAAAACCAGAAGACACAAGGAAATATAGTGGTTCCCCAAACTTGGGTACATCCACTCTTCTACCACCCTAGGTAGGAATCCACTGCAGGATGAGTTGATCAGGTGTCCTGGGCACCAATGAGCTTTTGATAAGGTGCTCAAAAACCAAAGCAGATTTTTTGATCAGGTGTCTTGCCACCAATGAGCTTTTGACAAGGTGCTCAAAAACCAGGTTCAAACTTTTGAATGGAGTTTGAAAAACCCTTTATAGAGTGGGGGTGAGAGAGTTATGGCAGTCTTCTCTTTCTCAAACAACTGAGACGACTATGTGGATTGATGTCAAAGCTCCCCCTGAATCCTTGAGATCTTTAGGAAGAAAAGCTTTGCAGAGGGTGATAGGCCTTCAAAGGTTGAACTCCAGCAATAGATGATTTCAGCAATAGCTGAAATGTTGAGTGTCTGGAGTCTGAGAATATGTTGGCCTTGAACACTTTGAAAACTACAGAGATCTGAAGATTTGAGAAAACTTGATCTCTTTGGATGAGTGTTCTTCAGAATTCTTTGTGACAGAAGATTTTGAATGTATCTCTGTAATCAGTATTCTCTCTCTGTATTGTGTGTTCTCTTCTATGTGAGAGATTCAAAAATCCTGTCTTTTATTCTCTAGTCAGAATAGGATATCATTCTCTGTCAAGTATAGCCGTTGGCATGTATTAATTGCATCGTTAATTGCATAATCTCTTTTGGAGGAAAGTCCACAGAAACATTCCTTGAAAAATCCCTTGAAACTTGGTCCAGAATTGAATGAAAATGGCTAGCAAATCTCTGAATTAATTACAGAATAACTCCTAACTGATTTTGAATTTGAATTCTGGAAGTTATCTGAAATCGTCGAACTGAGCTCTGCTATCGTCGAGCTGAGCTCAGCGATCAGGAAATCTTAAGCAGCAAAATATCGTCGATCTGAGCTTAAAGATCGTCGAACTGAGCTCAGAGATAAACATCCAAAGCATAGTCCAAATCGTCGACCTGAGCTCACCGATCGTCGAATGGAGTTCGACGATATTATGAAGTTGAGCTCAGCGATCGTCGAATGGAGTTCGACGATCTGTCGAAGTTGAGCTAGACGATCGTCGACCGGAGTTCGACGAATCGTCGTGCTGAGCTCGACAATCAGACGTAGTCTCCAGACTGAGAATCCTGGTCTTCAGAGCAGCTTCCAAACCTATACTTCTAACCCTTAGACTCAATTCTAATTGACCTATTAAGCTATACAGAAGGTCAAACAAAGGATTCCTAGAGATATAGTGATCCTGACCCAAATTAGTAATAGGGTGTTCCAACAATCTCCCCATATTTGGGTTAGGATTACTATTTATAGACTTTGGAAGAACTTTAAATAACAACATACAATCAGAAAAACATAAAAACAACAGCTAGACATGCAGAGACATCACAGAGATATATATATATAGCATCCAGATAATCAGAAGTTCCAGAAATTGTCACCTTACAATATCACTTCTTCTCTTTGCCTTTAACCATTTTAATTTCTCTGTTAGGATTTAGGGCTTCCTTGTTGGACCTGGTGTCATCTGCTGCACCCAAATATGTTTGCTTTGTAGGCCTGGGAACCATAGCTGCAGGATGTAATTCCATGTATCTCTCAGCATCAAAGAATTTACTGGAAGCATATCTCTCTAATTCTTTCTGTCTTTGCTCAGACATTGTTGAAATATTGGAAGAATCTAATCCTTGATCTCTGGCCTTCTTAATCTGATCCAGTGCAGCCAATTCCTTCATACTGGCAGTCCAAGCAGATGGATTATTTTCAGGGTCCTCAAAAGGTACAGGTGGCTCATACCTGTTGGAAGGATTGTCTTGAGGAGGCCTGCCAGATACAGTCTCTTTCAGCTTGTAAGGGAAAGGACCTGATGATGTATCAGATGAAATATGTCCTCCCCTAGAATATGGGTGCTACCTGGAGTACCCTTTAAAATATACTTGCATATCTCTCTGATTACCTCTATATCCTCCTCTCCTAGAATATGAACCCCTGGATTGGCTTTCCCTTTGATAGGATCTGACATGAGGTTGATAGGGAGCCTGGCGTCTGGCTGGTGGTTGACTTGCAGAGCTTCCACCTGCACCTGCATCAGGAGGAGGTGGTGGAGGAGGATGAGAGTGCTGGAATGGGGATGAACCCTTCTCATATTTCCTCATTTTCTTCATGGCTTTCAGCTGGTTCTTGGAATACTGCATCCAGTGTTCAGAGATTGGGCAATTATGAAGGATATAATAAGGGATATCATTGTTATCCTTTACTTTAGCAGGAGGAACCCTTTTCATTGCTTTGCTCCTTGCCTTCCTTTTCCTAGCAATGGTAGTAGATGAGTCATCAGAGTCTGTTTTGAATTCATCAGATTCAGAGCTCTGGTCATCATATAGAGCATCTATTTTCTTCATAAGATCTTTCTTCAGTTGTACAGCAGCAGATGAGGCAGAAGGTGAAGCAGTAACAGCAACAGCAGTAGTAGATTCTGGACAGGTGACAACAGTAGCAACTGTCTCACTAACATCAGCAGAAACAGCAGATACACTATCAGCAATAGAAACTGAAGAGTTGATAGCAGCAACAACTTCACTGACAATAACAGAAACAGCAGAAACAGCATCAAAATCTGCAGCAGGCTCAATTTCAGTGGCCTCTGACATCAGAATGTCCTTGGATATTGGCTCATCAGAAGCAGTAGGAACTTCAGCATCAGTGTTAACAATCTCAGCAGCAGTGTCAACAGTCTTTTCTTCAGTAGCAGCAGTAGTGACTGAATGTACAAAGGAAGAGAGGATGCTAGGGTCACAGCCAGAAAAAGGCACAAGTGCCTTGGATAAGTCTTCTGGGGGCTGGACAGCATTACCCTCTGGCAGACAGCTGAAGAAGGCAGAATCAAACACAGATAGCAAAGACCTGAGGTCAATTGCAAAAACTGCAGTAGGAGGCACAGCAACAGGAGCAGAAGGAGCAGCAGACACAGAAACAGCAGCAGCAGATAAAGAGCTTGCTTATTTGCCTGTCCCACTTGCCAAAGAGGGCACAGGTTAGTCTCTTGGAGGCATTGATATGAACTCCAGAGGAGACCAGCAAGGCAGGGCACCTGGTCTGCAGAAAAACTCCAATAATTCTACCAAAATTTACAAAACTCTTGTTTATTTTCTTTTTGATTAGGTCAAAGAAGACCTCTCCCCAGTTCACAGTTTTCTTATCCACAAGAGCTCCCATGAGACAGAGCTGATATCTGGATATTGTATCATGGGCTGAGTGCTTTGCCAGTAGCACTTTCCCTACCACATCTGCCAGGAACCTATATTCAACAGACAGATTCCTCTTGAAGAGCTTGCTAGGGTTTCCCTCTGGATGACCCATCCTGGCAAGCAGGTCAGAATACTCTTCTCCAGATAACTCAGCAGATTCTTCTCCATTTCTCAACTCAAAAACCTCTGAAAGAATGGTTGGGGTCAAGGGTACATGATTTCTAGCTATTGACCCAACTATAGTGCTGTTATCTTGATTATGAGCAGTAAAAACCCATTCCTTGATTTCATCAGAAGCCAACTTGATCCTGGTGGTCATGATAGAAGTTAGATTCTGATCCTTGAACAAACCCAGTATATCTTGGAAAACCTGGTCAGTGGTGCTGAAAGATTATATATCAATGTCAAAACCGGCATCGAACTTCATGGCAGCAAGAATAGCAACTTACACATCCATTGTACCTGCAAAGACTCAACAAACAAAACGACCAAGCGTAGAACTGTTTGGAGGGAAAGGAAAAATCTTGCAGAGAAATCGAAAGCGCAAATGAGAACGACGGCGAAAAAAGAGTTTTATTTTCGGGTTCGACGCAGAATTGGAAAGATCGTTGAACTCTGTTCGACGATCGAGGCTTCTAAGGAATCTGAAGAGACTTCAACATCGTCGATCTCCGTTCGACGATATTGGAGAGCTTCGAGCTCCATTCGACGATCGTTCAGAGAACAGAGTCGTCGAGCGCCGTTCGACGATCGTGGACCGGAAGAGATAGTTCATACTATCTGAGAGGCGCTGAACTCAGTTCGACGATTTTTGGAAATCGTCGATCTCCGTTCGACGATCTTAGGGCAAATCGTCGAGCGTAGTTCAGAGATCAGAAAAAATTCTAGACACTAAGAAAAATCAGAATGTTTGCCTAGTATTGGTCAATTTTTAAGCTTTCAAAATCTTGGATATTATTTAAGACTTCCTCCATCTAACATTCCTAACTGATTTAGGAAGAAGGTGTGTTTCTTTTCATCCAAAGACTTGGTGAAAATATCTCCCCTTTGTAAATCAGTTGGGATATATTGTAATTCAATTTTATTCTTTTCAACATTATCCCTTAAGAAGTGATGCCTAATCTCTATGTGTTTTTTCCTACTATGGAGGACTGGATTTTGAGGTATGGAAATAGCACTTGTATTGTCACAAAAGATTTTAGACTTCTCTAAGTTGTAACCATAGTCTAGGAGTTGATTTTGAATCCACAAGATTTGTGAGCAACAACTGCCAGCAGCCATATATTCAGTTTCAGCAGTTGAAGTTGACACAGATGTTTGTTTCTTACAAAACCAAGGGACAAGTCTGTCACCAAGGAACTGACAAGTTCCACTGGTGCTTTTCCTGTCAATTCTACATCCAGCATAATCAGCATCAGAGAATCCAGTTAACTCAAATGCTGAATCTTTTGGATACCAGAGACCTAGATTTGGACAACTTTTAACATACCTGAGAATCCTCTTTACTAAAGTGAGGTGTGACTCTCTAGGGCTTACTTGGAATCTAGCACATATACATGTAGCAAACATTATATCTGGTCTACTAGCTGTAAGATACAGTAGAGAGCCAATCATTGCTCTATATGTTGTCTGATCAACAGGTTTCCCATGTTCATCAGCATCCAATACAGCATTAGTAGGCAAGGGTGTTTTCATACAAGATGCCTCAGACATACCAAATTTCTTAACCAATTCATTTGCATATTTGGTTTGAGAAATAAAGATGTCTTCAGCATGTTGCTTGGCTTGCAATCCTAGGAAGAAGGATAGCTCACCCATGCTACTCATCTCAAATTTAGAATGCATTAGGTTAGAAAACCTTCTGCACAATTTTGAGTCAGTAGAACCAAAAATGATATCGTCTACATAAATTTGTAGTAGTAGGGTATGGGACTTATGGGTTCTAATAAAAAGAGTTTGGTCTACTCTACCCCTTATAAAACCATTTTCCAAGAGAAAGCATGCTAAGGTCTCATACCATGCTCTAGGAGCTTGCTTGAGACCATATAATGCTTTATTTAATCTAAAAACATAATCAGGATAAGTTGCAGAGATAAAACCTGGAGGTTGTCTAACATAAACTTCCTCTTTGATGTCTCCATTTAAGAAGGAACTTTTGACATCCATTTGATATACTTTGAAGCCTTTGTGAGCTGCATAAGCTAGAAATATTCTGATGGCTTCTAATCTTGCAACAGGTGCAAAAGTCTGGTCATAGTCGATTCCTTCTTCTTGAGAGTATCCGTGAGCAACTAGCCTTGCCTTGTTCCTTATAATTACTCCTTGATCATCCAGTTTGTTTCTGAATACCCATTTTGTTCCAACAATGGAATGATCCTTAGGCTTTGGCACTAGTTCCCATACTTTGTTTCTCTCAAATTGATGCAACTCCTCTTGCATTGCAATGATCCAGTGTGGATCTTGCTCTGTATCTTGAATGGACTGAGGTTCAATTTGAGATAGGAAGCAGGTGTGCAACAGGTTTTGGTTGACCTGATTTCTGGTTTGCACACCAGATGAGATTTCTCCAATTATTTGGGAAATTAGATGGTCTCTTGATGTTACTAAATCAACAGGGGGTGTTGATTATTCACCAACCTGTGTTGTTGTTTCCTCTTGTGGTACAACAACTGGCTCTTCAGGTTGTGCTTCAATGTGTTGAGCATTTTCTTCATCTTCACTGCTTTCATCCTCTTGAGCAACCTGTAACTTGTTCATATCTTCAACTATAGAATGTTCCTGCAAAGGTTCTATGGTAGAAGAATTCTTCTCCTTGAAAGACATGTTAGTTTCATCAAAAGAAATGTGAACAGATTCCTCAATTTTCAAAGATGATTTATTATAGACCCTATAGGTCTTGCTGATCATGGAGTATCCCAGAAACACTCCTTCATCAGCTTTGGCTTGAAATTTTGATAAATATATCTTGTCATTATTGTGAATGTAGCAAGTACAACCAAAAACTCTAAAATAGTCAACTTTAGGTTTCTTCCCTTTGAGTAATTCATAGGGAGTCTTTCCCTTTAGTTTATGTATCAGACTTCTGTTCAGCACATAGTTGGAGGTGTTCACTGCCTCTGCCCAGAAGGATAGAGGTAGATGAGCATCTGACAACAATGTAGTGGCAGATTCAATAAGGGTTCTATTTTTCCTTTCAGCTACCCCATTTTGTTGAGGGGTTCTAGGAGCTGAGAAAGTATGCCTGATCCCTTCACTCTGACAGAACTCTTGCATAAGAAGAGAATCAAACTCTGTCCCATGATCACTTCTGATCAGGGCAATGTGAGTATTGAACTCAATCTGTATGCATTTGAGAAACTCTGTCGGACACTTAAAGTTATCAGACTTCTTCCTTAGAAAGAACACCCAAGTGAATCTAGAGAAGTCATCTACAACTACTAAAGTATAAGATTTCCCTCCTAGGTTTTGTACTGTGATGGGTCCAAAAAGATCCATGTGTAACAGATACAATATCCTAGGTGAATCACTCTTATTAAGTGACTTAAAGCTGTTTTTAGTTTGCTTGCCTAATTGACAAGCCCTGTAGAGTCCTTCCTTCTTGTAGGGGCCAGAAGGTAGTCCTCTAACAAGGTTGTCCTTGGATAGCCTAGCAATAGTTCTAAGGTTTAGATGTCCTAATCTCTTATGCCATAAAACATTTGGTCTACAGACAGAGTTAAACAAGCAGATATCTACATCAGTTGAAAGAAAATCTACTAGGTAGATGTTACCTTTCCTTTTACCTGTCAACACTGTTGTGTTGTCCTCTGACTTGATTTTGCATAAGGCTTTGCTGAAGGTCACCTGGTGGCCTTCATCACACAGCTGACTGATGCTGATTAGGTTGTGCTTCAGTCCTTCCACATAGGCTACCTTCTTGAAAGTTACTGAACCAATCTGGACTGTACCATATCCTTTAGTCTGTCCAAAGTTTGAATCACCAAAGATAACTTTGGGTCCAAGTTTGGCTCTGAAGGATGTGAGGTTGTCCTTGTTCCCTATCATGTGCTTAGAGCACCCACTATCCAAATACAATTGCTGGTTAGATGTTGGATAGGTCTTCACCTGCACATAAGACAATTCATTTGTTTTTGACCCAGTTTACCTTGGGCCTAGGTTGATAACCTTTAAATTCAGAAATGAAAGACATCCCAGGTTGACTCTAATATCCTTCAGGATGATATCTCCTTGGAGGTATAATCCATTCAATATAAGGGTTAAAGATTTGGGATGTAGGACCCTTAGGATTCAATTTGACTTGCCTTTAAAAAATTTACCAGAGCTCTGACCTCTGTTCGACGATCTTGGAGCTGCGTTGGACGATCTTGGGTCAGATCGTCGAGCTCCGTTCGACGGTCGACTAGGGCTGAGGTCAGGTATATGAGATCGTCGACCTGCGTTCGACGTCTTGGGCTGAGATCGTCGATCAGCGTTCGACGATTTTTCCTGAGATCGTCGAGCTGCGTTCGGCGATCGTCGATCTTCATTCGACGATCGTCGATCTACGTTCGACGATTTCTGCTGGGACTTAGTTTTCTGAGGCAGATCAGAATTTTTCCTGGCAACCTCTACAACTCCCTTTCCCTTGTCAGAAATGAATTTGATGGGAGTTGTTAGGACTATAGGTTGGCTGGATGAAGCACCCAAGCCTAGTGTACTGTTAAATCTAGAGTTCACTGTGCTAGTGATGTCCATCAGCTTGATGCTTCTCCCATTAAGGGATTTTTCAAGCTTCTTGGCCTCAGAGAGCTCACTTTTCAGTGAAGCTATTTGTTCCCTACAGCACTCCAACTCCTGAGAGAGTTTGAGGTTTTCTGACTTTAGAGCATTGTGTTGAGATAATTGATTTCTGAGAGAGATAATCTCTTTCTCAGACTTTAGCAGGTCTAAACACAGTGTTTTAAATTCAGATTTAAAATCTTCTGAACTAAAATCAAAAGAACCAATTACCTGATCTTCTTCAGGTTGAGTCTCTGAGTCTGACTCTGACTCCTCTTCTTCTGAGTTATGCTGTGAGGCATTGATTGCCATCATGCAGAACTCCTTTTCTTCTGCATCATCCTCATCATCACTGGAGCTGAATGAGGCTTCTGACTCCTCTTCTGTCTCACTCCAGGATTCAATAACAAACCCTTTTCTTGTATGCTTATTTTTGCTTGAAGAAGGTTTGTCATTTCTATTTCTTTTGGAGACTTTCTCCTTTCTTATTTCTTTTCTGTCCCTTCTGTCCTTATTCTTGTTCTCTGGACAGTCAGGAACTATGTGCCCTGGTTTCCTGCAACCAAAGCAAATAATGTCTTTGTTATTGCTAATGGACTTGTCATACCTTGGCTTGTCCTGCTCCTTGTATGATATTCTTCTGAAGTCCTTTCTGGCCATCTTGTAGAATCTTTTGGCCAACAAGCTGAGTAGTTCATCATTGCCTATGGCTTTATCTTCAGGCAGATCCTCAGTTGCCTTGAAGGCTATGGTCTTCTCTTTCCTTGTGGCTGGTGAAGCAGCCTTCTGTTCTTCCTCTCTATTCTTGATGAGTAGCTCATAAGATTTGAGCTTACCCAATAGAGCTTCAGTGGTAATCTCATTCAGACTTCTGGCATCTTTAATTTGCCAGATTCTTGAATCCCAAGTGTTGGGGAAGCACATTAGGATCTTGTCATTGAGTTCAGTTAGAGAGATCTCTTTGTCCAATGTCCTTAGTTCACTGACAATTAGACTTAGTCTGTTGTACATGTCTCCCACTGACTCAGTTTCTCCCTTTTTGAAATTCTCATATTGAGAAATGAGATGGGATCTTCTATCCTTTCTCTCATCAGCTGAGCCTGAGACTATTTCTGAGAGCTTGTCCCAAATTTCCTTGGCTGAATTGCATTCAGCTACCTTTTGAAATATGTCATCTGACATTGTCTGGGCTACGATGTTCATAGCCTTAGCATCAGCTACCTTCCATCTCTTGATGTCAGCATCTGTTCCTGATGGAGATGGCACAACATTTGTGCTTGTGTTCTCTGGGGGTCTTGGACACACTGTCAAAACAGAATTAAAGATATCTTCGTCAATAGAATTCATGTAAAGTCTGATCCTTGCCTTCCAAAGTGCAAACTTGGAAAGATTGCATACTGGAGGTCTGGTGCTAGCATAATCTTTGTTTTCGGCCATGATTTGTGCAAACAAAATCTAATAATACACTGCAAAAGAAAAACAGATCTAGTTTGGGATCTTTGGGTTCAGGTGTTAGCCTGTACAACCAATCAGGTATGGTATGTTTAACCAACCTCCCTCTGATACCAATTGAAAGTGCAATTAGATCTGATATACTATAAAGGGGGGTGAATAGAGTAAATGGTGCTTTAAAACTTTTACAAACTTTTACAACTATTGTTGTAATATGTGTGAGCAGGGAAGCAATAAAAAATCTAATCACAGAACTAAGTTAACCAAAAACTAAGCACAGAAAAATCAAGGCCAGAAACAAAAATGAAAGTAAGCAAAACCAGAAGACACAAGGAAATATAGTGGTTCCCCAAACTTGGGTACATCCACTCTTCTACCACCCTAGGTAGGAATCCACTGCAGGATGAGTTGATCAGGTGTCCTGGGCACCAATGAGCTTTTGATAAGGTGCTCAAAAACCAAAACAAATTTTTTGATCAGGTGTCTTGCCACCAATGAGCTTTTGACAAGGTGCTCAAAAACCAGGTTCAAACTTTTGAAGGGAGTTTGAAAAACCCTTTACAGAGTGGGGGTGAGAGAGTGATGGCAGTCTTCTCTTTCTCAAACAACTGAGACGACTATGTGGATTGATGTCAAAGCTCCCCCTGAATCCTTGAGATCTTCAGGAAGAAAAGCTTTGCTGAGGGTGATAGGCCTTCAAAGGTTGAACTCCAGCAATAGATGATTTCTGCAATAGCTGAAATGTTGAGTGTCTGGAGTCTGAGAATATGTTGGCCTTGAACACTTTGAAAACTACAGAGATCTGAAGATTTGAGAAAACTTGATCTCTTTGGATGAGTGTTCTTTAGAATTCTTTGTGACAGAAGATTTTGAATGTATCTCTGTAATCAGTATTCTCTCTCTGTATTGTGTGTTCTCTTCTATGTGAGAGATTCAAAAATCCTGTCTTTTATTCTCTAGTCAGAATAGAATATCATTCTCTGTCAAGTATAGTCGTTGGCCTGCATTAATTGCATCCTTAATTGCATAATCTCTTCTGGAGGAAAGTCCACAGAAACATTCCTTGAAAAATCCCTTGAAACTTGGTCCAGAATTGAATGAAAATGGCTAGCAAATCTCTGAATTAATTGCAGAATAACTCCTAACAGATTTTGAATTTGAATTCTGGAAGTTATCTGAAATCGTCGAACTGAGCTCTGCTATCGTCGAGCTGAGCTCAGCGATCAGGAAATCTTAAGCAGCAAAATATCGTCGATCTGAGCTCAAAGATCGTCGAACTGAGCTCAGAGATAAACATCCAAAGCATAGTCAAAATCATCGACCTGAGCTCACCGATCGTCGAATGGAATTCGACGATATTATGAAGTAGAGCTCAGCGATCGTCGAATGGAGTTCGACGATCTGTCTAAGTTGAGCTAGACGATCGTCGACCGGAGTTCGACGAATCGTCGTGCTGAGCTCGACGATTAGACTTAGTCTCCAGACTGAGAATCCTGGTCTTCAGAGCAGCTTCCAAACCTAGACTTCTAACCCTTAGACTCAATTCTAATTGACCTATTAAGCTATACAGAAGGTCAAGCAAAGGATTCCTAGAGACATAGTGATCCTGACCCAAATTAGTAATAGGGTGTTCCAACACTCCGGTCGACGAAAGTTGTGCTCAGCTCGACGAACTCAGAGACAATTCTCTGAGCTGAGCTCGACTTACTTGGTTCTTAGGTCGACGATTTATGGACACTATATTTCAACATTCCAAGTCCAAAATTCCTTTCTCTGAACTCAGGTCGATGAACTTAGTTCTCAGCTCGATGATTTCTGGGTAATTTACTTCAACATTCTATTCCAGAAACATCTAAATATTCTAAGTCCAGAATCATACTCCAGTCGACAAATTCATCTTCTCAGCTCGACGAACTTAGACCACGTTCCTGACAAGCTTTATCAAGTAGCAGTTAGAAGTTCTTAGCTCGACAAAACTAGTTCTCAGGTCGACGATTTCTGGACACTTTACTTCAGCATTCTAAAGTTCAAGAAACATTTCACTAAACTCCAGTCGACGAAGTTAGTATCTAAGCTCGACGATCGTGGTGCATAGAATTAGCATGGCTCCAGAGAAAGCAGTTAACTACTCTCAGGTCGACATTCATGGATCTCAGCTCGACAAATAAAGATTATCTGGTCGACGAACATAATTTCTCAGCTCGACGAACTCTGGACCCAGGTCGACGAATTCTATTTTCTGTTCAATGATTTCTATGAAGTTCCAGACATGGATATTTTCCTCCCTCTGTCCTTAATTTATTGCAATAATTCCTGAGTAATCAATGCTAAATATTATCTAAATATTACCATTAGACACGACATTGATTATGGACTTCATCAGGATTATTGCTTGCTATTTTTCAATGGGACAGTTGAGGAAATCAATCAATGCAAATATTCTCCAGGCCGTCAGCATTGAATGAAGGAAGAAATTCAAAATTCAGATGGAAGATTTCATGGAAAATATAAAAAAGATTTTTCTTCCTTCTTCCACAGATAGTTAATCGTAATATTCTTCTTCTTTCTCGTCAAAACACAAAGAACAACAAGCTAAAGAAGAAGACGAACATCAATCAAAAATCAAGTGTCTTCTTCCTTCTTCATCTCAGGATTCTTTAGAGGACAACAAATATTCTATCTATCAAAGAAGTTCTTGGATACCATCTGGTCAAGGCTAAAATATTGAAGACCTACTCACCCTGTAGTAAGGCCCAAATCTTTCTGAGTTCAATATCTCAGGGGGAGCTTTTGCTATCATCATATATCCACTAAGTATTCTTAGTTGTATTTGAGAGAGAGAAGACACCATCACTCTCTCATCCCCCACTATAAAAAGGATTCTTTAACTCCCTTCAAAAGTTATTCTTGGTTGCAAGTCTCCTGACCAAAAGACTTGGGTTGCTTATTGAGCACCTGATCAAAAGCTCATTGGTTAAAGTCACCTGATCAATAACCTGAGTGGATTTCTACCATGATGTTAGAAGAGTGGATGTAGCCAGGTTGGGGAACAACTATAAAATTCTTGTGTTGTCTGGTTGCAACTTTTTTTTGTTTTTGCTGTGGCTGTGATAGTTAGGTTTTGCTGTACATGTGATAGTGCTAGATTAATTTTTCTTAGGTTTTTTTATTTACAGCAAAAAATTTTTTTAAAGTTTCCAAGATACTCTATTCACCCCCCCCCCCCCCCTCTATAGTATCTCAGATCTAACACTTACTTTCAAACGGTTTGCTCTGTAGCGGCCTGGGCAGTCTGTTCGTGCGAACTACATAGACGACAACAACGGTTAGCCAGTCCGGCTTGTGCACAGCAGGTAGTTGGATCCCAGAAGGTAACCTGGCGGATAGAAACTCTATCCGCGGAGTGCGGCAAGAAGCAGACTGAAGAACTGGTGCTCGGCAGACTGGCTTGGCGAATACCTTGGTCTTGCTCTGGTACAGCTGTAAGTGGAAGCTGCGGAGACCACCAATCAGTATGTACTAATATTGGAGCTTGCCGGGAGAGGCGGAGTGGATCCAGTATCCACCAGTAAGTGCGGACTGGCCCTTATGGCCAGTGGTGTGGACTTGGTTGGTTCTGAACCAAGTCCATGTTTTGCTTAGTCCGGGGAGATTGCGGAGTGGAGCGTGGACAGCTTCCAGTCCTCCAAGCTCGGCAGAAGTGATGTGTGCCTTGGTTGTGAGTTTGGGAGGAGCAGACTGCAGATTGTGTCCGCAACTGTGTGCGGACTGGAGCTGGAGTCCGCTGCGTCTGACAGCTGCCTTGCTGGCATAGCTATGGACCTGGAATATGTGGATTGGAGCAGTCTGTTGAAGATGCAGACTGGAGGTGTCTGCTATGTGCGGACTGGAGCTGGAGTCCGCTGAGTCCGGTAGGTGTCTTGGTAACAATGCTATGGACTCAGGGCATGCGGACTGGAGTTGCCTGCAGGGATATGCAGACTACAGCTGTCCGCTGTATGAGCGGACTGGAATGTCTGTCCGCTAAGTCCAGTAGTTTCCTTGGTGGCGAGGCCGTAGGCTCGGGATGTGCGGACTGAAGCTTTTTGTCTGCTGAGTCCGGCAGGTGCCTTGATGGAGAGGCTGTTGGCTTAAGATAAGCGAGCTGCCGCTGTGTCCGCGGATTAGCGGACAATGTTGCTGCGGAGTCCTGCTGTGGTGGTGTTAGCTTGGCCCTTGTTGACAAGGCAGACTGGCAATTGTGTCCGGCCCTAGAGAAGCTATGGTGGATGCTATCCTGCACAATGGCGGCAGACTGGAATGTATCTGTGGACTGCGGAGATGTCTTGCTACTGGATGTGGCGGTAATCCTATCGGCTAGGGTAGTGACTACACTCATCATCATGCCCATAAATAGGACCCATGTCACATCAGGGATAGGAACCTGAGAAACCAAAGTTAGTGAACAGTAAATTGAGCCCGCAGCATTTACTGCGGCCTGGACTTCTGTGTCCGCGCGGTTTGATTGAGTTGACCGGGTTGTGCTGTGCAGGTTGTGCGGATAGCGTTGGAAAGCCAGGACTTGGCTCTGATTGCGGTCATGGACAATGCGGACTCTGCGGTTAAGCAACAGGCAGTAAACAGCAGGTCGCGGACAGCAACCAAATGGTCTTCTCTCTGGCAACTTGGTTCAGGGTTCAATAAGTCGTCTGCTTTAGGCGGACTGTTCTATTTGGCATCGCAGCTTGTGAGGTGTGGCAGCTAGGCGACCTCGCGGTCAGGCGGCTTGCAGATCCGCGGCTAGAGCTAGCATTGGAATAAGAGGTATTCCGCGCGGCTTGGGTTGCGGTCTGGCGACCTGGCGGGCTGTGCGGACTCCACAGTAGTAGACCTGCGGCTTGATGTTTGAGTCTGCGTAGCTTGTGTTACTTGTCTTGTATTTGTAGTCTCTTCTTTCCCTTGGGTGGTTGTTTGGTGAAGCATGTCTCACCATATATGTCTCACTGTGTAAAGAAGATTGCTGTGAATCAATAAAGACTATTGTGCTGCATGTGTTTTCTGGTTGACTGCATTTAGTTGAGATAATCCCTGCTCACTCCAAGTTCCAGGGAAATTTCCGCGTGATCAAGGTGTGATCTTGATAGTGCTGAGAATATTAATTTGGCATCAGGCTATTTTGTTGACCACCTGGAGAATATTCAACATGATTTCAATGCCAGGTTATTGAATTTTAACAATCCTTCTGGTGTGCTCTAGTTAGTGAAATCCAAAAGGGCTCTTCTGCTTCCAAACTAGTAGACACATTACTACTCCCAACTTAAACATCCATCAACAAGAATTCTTCCACCAAGGACTGTACAAATAGATTAAAACTTTTGGCGGTCTTCCTACTCAAAGTATCAGATACGACGTTAGCCTTTCACGGATGATAAAAAATCTGCACTTCATAATCGGCCACATATTCTAACCACCTACATTGGCACAGATTTTGCTCCTTCTGAGTGAAGACGTACTTGAAACTATTATGGTCTGAGTAGATCTTGCACAGCACACCAAACAATAAATGTCTCCAAAGCTTCAAAGCATAAATTACAGCTGCAAACTCTAAATCATGCGTAGGATAGTTTCTTTCATGAAATTTTAGTTACCTTGATCCATACGCGATCACCTTTCCATCTTGCATTAAAACACAACCCAGTCCAATGTGTGATGCATCCACATACACAGCATACTCAACTCCTTCAGTGGGCAAGTTTAAAACTGGAGTAGTACACAATCTCTTCTTCAGCTCTTGGAAAGCTTCTTCACACTTATCGCTCCAAGTGAACGCGGTGTTCTTCTAGGTAAGTCTAGTTAGAGGAGCAGACAACACAGAAAACCCTTCTAAGAATGTTCTATAATAGCCGGCCAGTCCTAAGAAGCTCCAAATCTCCTTGGGTGTAGAAGGTCTCTTCCATTTCATCACAGTAGAAATCTTGGTTGGGTCTACAAAAATACCGTCCTTGCTCACAACATGACCCAGAAAGGACACCTGAGGTATCCAGAACTCACACTTGCTCAACTTCGCAAATAACTTATGCTCCCTCAGGGTCGACAAAACCAATCGCAAATGTTGAGTATGCTCCCCAACATTGTGGGAATACACGAGGACGTCATCTATGAACACAATCACAAAACAGTCCAAGAAATCTTTGAACACTCTATTCATTAAATCCATGAATGCAGAGGGTGCATTTGTCAAACCAAAGGACATCAACAAAAACTCAAACTATCCATACCATTAACGGAAAGCAGTCCGGGGAATATCTATCTCACGAATTGTCAACTGGCCGTAGCTTGAATGAAGATCGATCTTTGAAAGCACCGAGCTACCACGCAACTGATCAAACAAATCATCAATCCTTGGCAAGGGATATCGATTCTTAATGGTCACCTTATTCAACTCTCTATAATCGATGCAAAGCCTCATCAACCCATCCATTTTCTTTACAAACAATACAGGAGCACCCCACGGAGAAGAACTTGGTCTAATAAATCCACACTGCAGCAACTCGTCAAGCTGATTACGTAACTCATCCAACTCATGCGGAGCTATACGGTACGGTGCCTTGGTAATAGGACGAGTACCTGGCTCGAGGTCTATCACAAACTCCAACTCTCTCACTGGAGGAAGTCCTGGAAGAATATCAGGAAAAACATTTGAGTATTATCGCACCACCGAGATATCCTCAAGACGTGGTGTAACAAAAGTTGTTTCCAAAGCAGAAATAGAAACAAGATGCGCCTCACAACCAAACTCTATACCACGACAAGCAAGTACCGCAAAAATAATAGGGGAAACCTTATCCTAAAAACCATAGATGCTCATAGGTTGCCCATTTTCCATCTTGAAGTCCTATCGCATTATCTTACACTAGATGACCACATCATACTTGGACAGCCAGTCCATGCCCAAAATCACGTCGAATTCCGCCAAATCCAAAACCTTCAGACCGCAAAGGCTAGGAAATCACCTAGACAAATAGGGCACCTCTAAATTCCTTGATTTGATATCACTGAATTTCCGGAGGCAAGCTTGACGTCGAAGGAGCCTCCTAATAGATCCACGTTTAATTGATGTTTATCTACGAAAATCCGCGCAACAAAAGAATGGGTGGCACCCTAATCAAAAAGAACGTGCGCCCACCTATTCTTCACCTTAGACTCCCCTAAAACCGTAGCATACATAACTAAACGAACGAAAACTGGGGCAAATAATGCAGATTAAAAGCTAGACGGAAAGCTAACCTGTTATCACTTGAGTAGAGGTCTGAGCTTTCTCCCTGGTCACCACATTCAGCATTCCTTTCTGTCTGTCCTGGTTTGGTGGCAGCGGCAGAGCCCGAAGCGGGGCAGGCTGCAGTGGAGTCTGACACTGGTGACATGAAGACTTCAAGTGCCCCTTCTGCCTGCACTAGAAGCAAGCCTTATATTTCGACCAGCAACGACTAACGTCATGTACCTTCCTTATATAGAACATACACACCAGATCTCCCTTAGGTGCACCTTGGATGGCGAGCACTTGCTGCTGCTTCAGAGTGGCAGTCCTTTTGAAACAGCTTTCGTAAGGGTGTCCAGATCAACCACAAATGCTACATATATCTCTACTTTTCCTCTTCAAAGAAGGGTCAGATGCCCTTGAGCTTCCATACTCATCAACCTTCCTTTTCTCTTTTCTTGCCGCAGCACCTCGATTCTTGGCATTTTCAATCACCTCAACTTTCAGAGCGGCTTCCACTACCTCAGCAGAACTTTCTGCTCTATAAGTGCATGCTAACTGTTGGACATCAATTCTTATTCCTTAGAGAAAGTGCTTCACTCTTCCTGCCTCCGAGGCTACCAAATCCGGAGCAAATCTGCTCAACTTACTAAACTCAGTGTCATATTTGCTCACCGTGAGCTGTCTCTTCTTCAGATGTAGGAAATTATTCATCAGATGGTCCTGCTCGACGAAGGGTAGAAAATTCTTAAGCAGCATCTTCTTGAAAGACTCCCAAGAACATCCTTCCTTCAAACTCTCCTATTCCCAAATCCACCAGCTCTTTGCTAGTCCCTTTAGCTGTAGGCTACAACCTTCACCTTTTGGGCTTATGTAATCCCCGAATACAAGAACGTCTCATCTATAGCGAGGATCCAATCATCCAAAACCATAAAGTCGGCACTCCTGTCATAGTTAGGAGGTCTCAATCGCTGGAAATTCGAAATAAAATTCATCTCTAGTGGTAACATCACTGGGGCGCCAGAGGAGCAGGATTATCGGTTATGGCTTGACCTGCGGCCGAATCTGGTACAAAGGGATACTACGTGTGAGCGGCAGACAATAAGGACACAATCTGTGATTGCATCGCAACTAACTGTCTCGACAGAGCCTCGTTACTCTGACACAAACTCTCGATCATCGCATCACTTTGCGCACCAGACAACTGACCCACCGATTGGGGAGTCGACCTAATCATAGAACGTCTAGCCAGCATTTCTAGAAAAGTAATGAATGACCCATAAAAAATAGAGATTACACCTAGGCCACACAACTAGTTCAGACAATACTTAAAGACACTTGCTTATGTTGTAACTTGCTCTGGGATTTTATAATGATGTTACGTCCTACTTAGGATGATATCCTCTCATCCTATTGATTCATGTGTCTATGATATGAATGCATGAATTCTTTATTTCAATTTAGAAAAATCAACTGTATACATGTGTCATCATGTAAATCTTAACTTAGCACGTGTTCTTATGTGATGATATGTTATTCATGTAGTGTTATGCATTCTAAAAAGGCTTTAATGCATGTATGAGCAGAGTACACATGAAATGTTATGCATCTCATACAATATAACATTGCATGCAATGAGGAAAGAAAACATGCTAATAGGAACCCATGTGATGGTGGTTATGCATCCCATACTACATAACCATCACATGTTGCCTCTTATGGTGCATCCATATATAAACACATATTATGCATCTCATACTACATAATATGCCCCGTATACTTCTTATCATGCTATGAGTGTAGTGACTATGCTTCGGTTAAGACGTACTAATGACACATCGGTGTGTATATGCATATGAATGAAGGGAAACAAACTATACGAGATTGGTTGGTTCGACCAACTTGTCAAACCAACTTCCCTCTGATACCAACTGTCACAAACCGCATTTTTACTGCCTTTAAAGATATATCAAAGTAAGGGAAGCAGGTAGCCATAAGTATAAAGGTCCCCTGAGGATAACTCATGGTATGCAAGGTTCTAGGTTTATAATAGTAGTTTTGCACTTAAAAATACCTATCATGTAATCCTAACATAAAACATCCCAGAGAGCAAGTAATCCAAACAATCAGAGAGAGAACAAACTAGAAGCTTCCAAAAGTATACATAATCAAACAACTTGTGGGCATCAACAATCTAAAACGAACCAACATAAAACAAAAGTATGTCTGAAATATGTAAAGCTAACTATAACAAGAAACTAGCACGCAATGGCGAGGTCAAAACCACAACCAACACTGCTGCTCAGGAACTCCAAAACTAGCTCCACTACCAGCTACAACTCTAAACCTGAGACATTCTAAAGAAAGAACACCTCAGCAAGAAAGTACTGTTGAATTCTGTGAAGTTAAAGTGGGTGAATGGAAGGCTTGGGAAACCTATCCGCGCGGACTACGCGGACTGGGTTGGCGGACTGCTAGGTCGGCAGGGATGTTGCAGGCGGTTTGCTCTGTGGCGGCCTGGGCGGTCTGTTCGCGCGGACTACGCGGACAGCAGCGGCGGTCTGACAGGCCAGTGTATGCTCAGCAGGCGGCTGACTCCCAGGAAGTAATCGGGCGGATAGAAATGTTATCCGCGGAGTCCGGCTTGAATCGGACTGAAGAACTGGAGCTCGTCAGACCGGTTTGGCAGTTGCCTTGGTCTTGCTCTAGTGAAGCGGCAAGTGGAAGCCATGGAGACCGCCGGTCAGCGCGGATAGAAACTGGAGGTCGCCCGGTATGGCGGGCTAGATCCAGTGTCTGCCAGTAAGTGCGGACTGGCCCTTGTGGCCAGCGGACTGGACTTGGTGTGATCTGAACCAAGTCCAGGATGGCTCAGTCCGGGGAGATCGCGCAGTGGAGCGCGGGCTGGTTTCTCAGTCCGCCAAGCGTAGTAGAAGTGTTGTTGCCTTTTTTGCTAGCTTGGGGAAATGCGGACTGGAGAATTGCTTGTGCAGGAGCGTGCGGACTGGAGCCAGAGTCCGCTGAGTCCGGTTTAGCCTTGTGACGAGGTTATGGACTCAGGAGTTGCGGACTGGAGTCTGCTGTTAGCGGACTGGATTGGCGTGTCCGCTAAGTCCGGAGGTGCCTTGGCAATGAGGCAATGGACTTGGGATATGCGGACGGAAGCCGGGTGTCCGCTGAGTCCGGCAGGTGCCTTGATGGAGAGGCTGCGGGCTCGGGTTTTGCGGGCTGATGCCTTGTCCGCAGAATGGCGGACATGGCTGTTATAGAGTCCGGCTGTGGTGGTCCAGGCTTGGCCTCTGGCGGCAAGGCGGGCTGGATATTGGAGTCCGGCCTTGGAGAAGCTGGGGCGGACTGGCTATCTGCACAGGAGAGGCGAACTGGAAGGTGTGTCCGCGGGCTGGCGGACACACTTGTTCTAGCTGCGGGTTGTGGCGGTGATCCTATTGGCTAGGGCGGTGACCATACTCATCGTCGTGCATATAAATAGGACCCATGTCACATCAGGAAAAAGAAAGAACCGAGACCGAAGTAAGTGAACAGTAATTGAGCTCGCGTTAGTTGTTGCGGTCTGGACTTTGTGTCCGCGCGGATTGAGAGTTGACCCGGTTGTGCTGTGCAGGTTGTGCGGATAGCGCTGGAAAGCCAGGACTTGGCTCTGATTGCGGTCAGGGACAGTGCGGACTCTGCGGTTAAGCAACAGGCGGTAAACAGCAGGTCGCGGATAGCGACCAGGCGGTCTTCTCTTTGGCGACTTGGTTCAGGGTTCAGGAAGTCGCCTGCTTCAGGCGGACTGTTCCATTCGGTGACGCAGCTTGTGCGGTCTGGCGGCGTCCAGATCGGCGGTGAAGAGCTAAGCATTGGAATAAGGGTGAGTCCGCGTGGCTTGGGTTGCGGTCTGGCGACCTGGCGGACTGAGCGGACTCCACAGCAGTAGGTCGGCGGCTTGTTGATTGAGTCCGCGCGGCTTGTTTTTGTTCTTGTCTTTGTAACTGTCTCTGCTCTCCCGGTGTTGGGTTTTGGTGAAGCATGTTTCTCCATGTATGTCTCGCCTTGTAAAGAAGTTTGCTCTTGATCAATAAAGAAGCTTGTGCTGCAAGTGTTGCTGGTTGTTACTGCTTTGTTGAGATAACCCCTGCTAACTCCACGATCCGGGAAAACTTTCAACATTATAAGTGGGCGTATTCTCCTTCGGTTTGTTGAGTTTTCAACAGGGTATCCAAAGGGGCGTCTGCGGTTTGTTGAATTTTAACATGGTATCAAAGCGAGGTTGTTGGAGTGGTCAAGCAGTGCTCAATGGAAGTAGTTGCTCTTCTGAAGAGGAAACCAGTGGTAGAACCATGGCAGTGGAGGATGCAAGTTGTCTTGGTATTGATCTCCTTACAGAGACGAACTATGAACGGTGGAAGTCCTGCATGAAGAGCTTTCTTCTTGGCGAGGACCTTTGGGAGGTTGTATGCGGAGCAGGAAGACAAGAGGATACTGCTGGCAATGCTGAGGCGATGAGAGCTTGGAAGGAGGCAAATGCGAAAGCGGAGTCTATTCTCAAGCAGGTGATCTCATCGGAGCTCTTGGACCACATCAGTGGATGTCGGTCAGCTGCGGAGGTCTGGACTTCCCTTGATGGGTTGTTTAGGAAGAAGGTGAAGGTAGCTGCTGAAGATGGTCCCTCTACTTCGTATCAGGAAGAAAGGAGTGCTTCTCCTAGGCGTGATATGAAGAGGAAGGAAGGACCAAGGTGCTATAAATGCAAGCAGCAAGGTCATCTTCGGAAGGAGTGCAAGGTTGTCTTGCTCTCGGCGAACGTAGCTCAGGTAGGGAGGAAGGAGAAGAACGTAGTTGGGATATCAACTAGTTCTGGAGTTGATCGGCGGAATGCCAGTGATAGTGCTGCTATCTGGCATGAAAGACTGGGGCATGTAGGGATGGAAAAGCTGAAAGCAATGGCGGAAAGAAGACTCGTAAGAGGCTTGCCTAGATTGTCATCCTATGGCGATGGTCGGGGGTGTGCGGGATGTCAGGAAAGTGGAGCCTATCGCTTCATGGTTGACAAAGCACAATCCAGATGTAATGCACCATTGGCGGTTGTCCATTGTGCTCTGATGGGAGCGACCGTCACGGCCATTCTTGGAGGCAGCAGGTTCATGCTGATATTGGTTGATGACTATTCTGGGTATACTTGGGTATACTTTATGAAGAAGAAGTCCAACATGGTACGCTTGTTTGTGGAGTTCAAGAAGCTTGTGGAAGGCCAGCTTGGCCGAAGGATCAAGGTGTTGAGGACAGGTATCGGTGGTGAGTTTGCCTCAACCGAGTTTTCACGCTTTTGCAGGAAGCAAGGGATCCGGATAGAGCTTTCTTGTGGACATACTTCACAACAGGGTAGTATTGCAGCTCGGATGATCCGTTGGTTAACGGAGACCTGCAAGTGTTGGCTTCAGAGTAAAGGCGTTCCGAAGGCTCTTTGGGCAGAGGGAATAGCCTGTGCTGCTCATGTCATCAACCGGATGTCTCTTAGTCCGATCATAATGAAGACTCCTTATGAGCTGATGTTCGGAGTGAAGCCCTCAGTGAAGCACCTTCGGGTGTTTGGATCTACCTGCTATATACACTCTCCGGGTGCTCTCAAGACAAAGCTAGTCTTTGTTGGGTATGATGAATAGAGAAGAAGATGGAGGTGTATGGATCCTGCGACAAAGAAACTCATAGTGTCGAGAGACATTGTTTTTGATGAGTTGACGCCGTATTGGGGTAGCTCTTATGTGGAGCTAGAGATAAGCAGGTCAGATGGTGGGTTGAAGGAGGCTGCTGCTAAGCAAGTGGAGTTGCCTGAGTCACCAGGTGCTCCAGGTTGTTCTAGCTCCGGGGCAAAGGCGTCAGAGTCGGGAAGAAGGGGGAGCGATGCTCCAGGATCTTCTGGCTCGAAGGCGGAGGCTTCCGACTCAGGAAGCAAGGGGAGCGATGTTCCAGGCCGTTCTTGTTCAAGAGGGGAGTCTTCTGTTTCAGGTAGCAGGGGGAGCATTGCTCCAGATGCTTTTGGTTCCAGTAAGGAGGCGTCTTGTTCAGGGAGCAAAGGGAGCATTGTTCCGGGTTTGCCCGGGAACGGAGCTTGTTCAATAGCAGCGGAGGTGGTTAGCCATGATCAGGCTCTTCGGAGATCGAAGAGGATCAGTAAGCCACCAGCTCGATATTGTGAAGGGAACACGGCGGACTTGGTCCAGTGTTTCCTTGTTAGCCCTCAGGTCGAGCAAGGTACTTCAGGCTGTGATGACCCCACTAGAATCAAGGAGGTGGTTGACACCAAGTCTGAAGAGGTGACTTCTCTCAGAGGCAACGAGGCTTGGACTTCAGTGTCCAAGGAAGTTGGTGATACTCTTGTGATGCAAGAGTGGAGGTTGAAGCTGAAGAAGGCAGAGGGAAGCATGACTCCTTTCTGGAGATGCTGGAGGGCTCCCTCATGGTCCATGATATGCGGGGGGAGGACTATGTCTTGGACATCTCTTCGTAGATGCTATCGAAAGGACCAGGTGCAAGGTTACGGGAGCTGCTGGAGTTATTCACCACTTCTCACTTCAAGGGGGAGTGTTGAATTCTGTGAAGTGAAAGTGTGTGAATGGAAGGCTTGGGAAACCTATCCGCGCGGACTACGCGGACTGGGTTGGCGGACTGCTAGGTCGGCATGGATGTTGCAGGCGGTTTGCTCTGTGGCGGCCTGGGCGGTCTGTTCACGCGAACTAGGCGGACAACAGCGGCGGTCTGACAGGCCAGTGTATGCTCAGCAGGCGGCTGACTCCCAGGAATTAACCGGGCGGATAGAAATGTTATCCACGGAGTCCGGCTTGAATCGGACTGAAGAACTGGAGCTCGGCAGACCGGTTTGGCAGTTGCCTTGGTCTTGCTCTAGTGAAGCGGCAAGTGGAAGCTGCGGAGACCGCCGGTTAGCGCGGACAGAAACTGGAGGTCGCCCGGTATGGCGGGCTAGATCCAGTGTCCGCCAGTAAGTGCGGACTGGCCCTTGTGGCCAGCGGACTGGACTTGGTGTGACCTGAACCAAGTCCATGATGGCTCAGTCCGGGGAGATCGCGCAGTGGAGCGCGGGCTGGTTTCTCAGTCCGCCAAGCATAGTAGAAGTGTTGTTGCCTTGTTTGCTAGCTTGGGGAAATGCGGACTGGAGAATTGCTTGTGCAGGAGTGTGCGGACTGGAGCCAGAGTCCGCTGAGTCCGGTTTAGCCTTGTGACGAGGTTATGGACTCAGGAGTTGCGGACTGGAGTCTGCTGTTAGCGGACTGGATTGGCGTGTCCGCTAAGTCCGGAGGTGCCTTGGCAATGAGGCAATGGACTTGGGATATACGGACGGAAGCCGGGTGTCCGCTGAGTCCGGCAGGTGCCTTGATGGCGAGGCTGCGGGCTCGGGTTTTGCGGGCTGATGCCTTGTCCGCAGAATGGTGGACACGGATGTTGTGGAGTCCGGCTGTGGTGGTCCTAGCTTGGCCTCTGCCGGCAAGGCGGGCTGGATATTGGAGTCCGGCCTTGGAGAAGCTGGGGCGGACTGGCTATCTGCACAGGAGCGGCGAACTGGAAGGTGTGTCCGCGGGCTGGCGGACACACTTGTTCTAGCTGCGGGTTGTGGCGGTGATCCTATCGGCTAGGGCGGTGACCATACTCATCGTCGTGCCTATAAATAGGACCCATGTCACATCAGGAAAAAGAAAGAACCGAGACCGAAGTAAGTGAACAGTAATTGAGCTCGCGTTAGTTGCTGCGGTCTGGACTTTGTGTCCGCGCGGATTGAGAGTTGACCCGGTTGTGCTGTGCAGGTTGTGCGGATAGTGCTGGAAAGCCAGGACTTGGCTCTGATTGCGGTCAGGGACAGTGCGGACTCTGCGGTTAAGCAACAGGCAGTAAACAGCAGGTCGCGGATAGCGACCAGGCGGTCTTCTCTTTGGCGACTTGGTTCAGGGTTCAGGAAGTCGCCTGCTTCAGGCGGACTGTTGCATTCGGTGACGCAGCTTGTGCAGTCTGGCGGCATCCAGATCGGCGGTGAAGAGCTAAGCATTGGAATAAGGGTGAGTCCGCGCGGCTTGGGTTGCGGTCTGGCGACCTGGCGGACTGAGCGGACTCTACAGCAGTAGGTCGGCGGCTTGTTGATTGAGTCCGCGCAGCTTGTTTTTGTTCTTGTCTTTGTAACTGTCTCTGCTCTCCCGGTGTTGGGTTTTGGTGAAGCATGTTTCGCCATGTATGTCTCGCCTTGTAAAGAAGTTTGCTCTTGATCAATAAAGAAGCTTGTGCTGCATGTGTTGCTGGTTGTTACTGCTTTGTTGAGATAACCCCTACTAACTCCACGATCCGGGAAAACTTTCAACATTATAAGTGGGCGTATTCTCCTTCGGTTTGTTGAGTTTTCAACAGGGTATCCAAGGGGGCGTCTGCGGTTTGTTGAATTTTAACAAGTACAAGTGATGGAAGAAAAGTAAGTCAAACATAAACACAGGTCAAAGGGGTACCAACCTAAGATCAAAAGTACTGAACTAAAGTACAAAAGTAAGGTACAAAAACTCGGAAAGGAACAATTACGTGAATCGTCACGTACAGCAAAAGTACCCATATGCACAAGACTATAAGGGGAAAATCACGATTAAATCATCAGGAAGAATAGCAAAGCTCTATTAGCCACCTGTTGTCAACTCTACCCAAAAACACGGGCAGGGTGGTCTCTCATCCGGACACACCCCCCACAGATATATTATCCGTCTAGTTGTGGGGAGACTCAAACACTCCACCATTCACCGCAAATGCCCAAATACCCGGTAGAGTTCCACAAGGGATTAATAGAGGGATCAATCATTGTGGCGGTGGTTTCATCCAATAATAATACCCGCATTGATGAAAACCATCACCATCACAATCTGTAATGACATGGGATTAGAGCTCAGAGGCCCACCACAACCCTTCCTTGACCTGGCTGCTTGTCTTGCCCCACGGCATCGCTACGAAGGAAAAAATGATATAAATCTCAAGAATTGGCACATCAGATTCTACTAAACATATCTGGATTTAAGAAACGAATGGTCAACCTTTAAGAAGAACTTACAATCCTATATAAACTCTAACACGTCCTACATAATAATTAAGGGACAGTTAAAAGAGTGAGATTCAACCATATCATCAAAACATATACCACTTTACAAGATTAGATTAGCGAAATCAAGAACATAAAAATACATGTGGATTTAAACAAAGAATTAATGCAGCACTATAATCAGCAAGTTATTAATGATAACAACAAGAAGAAGTTAGAAATTATAGCAGATCTGGAGAAAGAAGGGAAGAGGGGTGTAAAACCATCACTTGCCTTGGTTTTGTCGGAGAAGAACTCCAAATCGCACCTCGGCGTAGATTGGGACTAAGGAAGACGGGGAAGTCAAAATCTGAACCAAAATGACCGAAATAGAGGTTAGGGCCTAAAACCCTAACGAGAAAACTCAAGAAATGAGGAAGAATTTATCATGATGATGTAGCACTAATTGAGAGCTTTTCGGATCTATGTTCGGTTCAAGATTTCGAGCACCGAAGCACTGTCGGAGGCCCCCAGAAGATTCACGAATGGACGTTCTCTCTCGCTCACGCCTCTCTGGTTCGGGTAGGAGGAAGTACAGCTTTAGGCGAAGAAGAAGTTTTCTTATATATATATAATATTGAAATAAATAAAATATTGGATCATTACACTTAAGGAGATGAACTCGGGTCGGCTGAACCGAAAATCTCGAAATGAAGTATGGATTTCTCGAGTGGAATGAAGATTTCTCGAGAACAGAACGAAGGTATCTCGAGAACTAAAGAATATTCTTGGGTACAGAAGAAAGGCTTCTCGAGAACAAGTATAAGTACTACTCGGGAACAACAACTCATGTTCTCGAGTACAAGGTAGAGTCTTCTCGAGAACAAGAAGGCCTTCTCGAGAACATGGGCAGATCTCGAGCACAAAAAGGGACTTATCGAGAAGAGACTATGGACTTCTCGAGAAGGGCTTTTGGACATCTCGAGAACAACGAATCAATTTCTTGAGAACAAAAGCGGATTTCTCGAGAACTGCAGGACTTCTCGAGAACAAAAAGACAGCACTTCTCGAGAGCTTTAAGACCTCTCGGGAACTAGAGGAGTGATTTTCTCGAGATGAAACGGGACTTCTCGTGAACAAAGACATCATTTCTCGAGAAGGAATATAAAATTCTCGGGAACATCTCCCAGCTTCTCGAGAAAAGAGATTGCTCATCACGCATATAATCAGGTTTCCCAGAACTAAGCAGGAAAATATCAGAAATTCATATTTGACTAATATTCCAGGATAAATCGCTGACTCTGCGAATTTAGCAGCGCAGACAACACTAGAATCTAACGCACCATTGAGACACAAACATCAAATGCTTACTATAAGCATACATGCAACAAATTTAATTCTTCAAACAAGAAATCATTCAATCTCATCAAAAACTCCAAAAATCTTGTCAAACAGACCCAATGGACGCGAAAACGCACTAAGGGTGCAGCACCGTCAACAAGACGTAAAAAGGTAACGCCCAGACGTCATAATTATGATGACACCAAATCAAATAATAACATCAAAAAATCGGGGGCGTTATAGTCACTCACCCTAAAAAGGGGTTTCGTCCCGAAAGTTATCACTACTTTATGATGTAGGCTACCGGGGCGAAATGTTCGGCATGTTCTAGCAACTAAATCTACCCCCACACGATCTAATTTGGAGACACCACACGCGAGCGCAGCCACAATTTAAATTACGTTTATCGTCACACAACGACTAGAGGATCGCGAACCCTCTTAGGATCAAATAGTGACTAGAGGCCACTATCCTTTCCGGCGAAATGAACCCACACGGCTCGGTCGAGTGAAGTCGCACCAAGGAGATCCACCAAAGAAATGATTCGGAAAAGTGGTTGATCTCCCCCGACTAAGAAAAACCAAAGGTCACCACCCTTCTTCGGTTGCGAGAAACTCGGAGAATCAAATACGAAAATCAAGTGGAAATACTTCGATGAATAAAATTTCAGATTTCACACCAAAACTTTCGCACAAAGAAATATGCGGAGGATGTAGAAGAAGCACACAAGATAGAGAAGAGGAATCGTTACCCCAACTCGTAGATAGTTGCACGTGGAGAATCGCTCAACCACGGTTCCGCCGGAGTCACACCGGAAGAAGCTTGCACGTCCACCTTCAACGGAGTCACACCGCGAAGCTCCCACGCCGGAAGAGAGAAGGCCTGCACTTGGCCGAAGCCCTCAAGGAGGCGGACAAGGGATAGGGGGCGGCAGAAATGAGAAGAGTTTCTCAAAGCTGAAATCCTTTTTTAGGGTTTTTTTCTTCATGCCAAACCAAGGGAGTGGATGCCTTATATATATGGCCCACTCTAAATAAACGTTATACATAAAATATTGCAGAAATTAAAAGCATTTGGAGGCTAAATGCAGGCCACCAAATAAACAAAACATAGCATAAAATTGTTATCCGCAGCCCGGCAGTTTTTATGACAACAACTTCATTTGATGACGTTATCTCGCGAGCGAAGATGGTAGCGGGAAGGGGTGCGGCGCCGCGCTCCCACGCCTTTATTTCGCCGTAGATCTTTGCTTTATAATGGTGGCATGTCATCCGTAAGCGCTTCAACATCAATGGCCGCGGGTTGGAGAGGGTCGGCTCCGTCAATCCTCCCCGTCTCAAAAGGACTCATCACCGAGGAGTTGGCGTCTTTGTAGCGGCGAAGGAGAGCATCATCCAAGCGAGCCACTTCAACTTTGGGAACCCATGAATCATCGGAGGATGGGCGATCACGCCAGTGGACCAAATAGCGGCGAGAGGTACCAAGTGGAGATGGGAGAACTTCATCGGCAAGGATCCTGTCTGGTAAGAAAGAGGTCTTGGGAAAACTAGGAAAAGCGTTAGTCGAAAAAGGTAAGACTGAAGCAAAAGCATCCACCAACGTACCTCCAACGGAATCCGAAGGAAGAGGCGATTCATGAGACCTTTCCCCCCCAAACCCAAGAGAAGAGCGAGAGGAAGAAGAGACAGGGGAGTTGCATTTTTCAAGTGGCGGAGAAGTATAAGGTGTTAAATCGGAAACATTAAAAATAGGGGATATACCCCAATCGGATGGTAAATCCAAAAGATACGCATTGTCGCCTAATTTCTTAGCAACTCGAAAGGGGCCGGCTCGCCGATTGGCCAACTTTTTGACGGTACCCGAAGGCATCCGCTCGGGAATGAGACGAACCAAGACCAAATCACCAACATTAAAATGGACGGCTCGGCGGTGCAAATTCGCGTGTAACTGATCGGACGTATATTGCGTGGCTAACACTTCTTGTATGTGTTTATGCAAATTTTGAATGTGTTGGGCAAATTCCTGTGCGAAGTGACTTGATTTATAAGTGGGCGGTAGGGGAATCAAGTCAAGTGGCACGGGCGCCTTATAACCGTGCACAATCTCATTCGGCGACAACCCAGTAGACCTATTCTTAGAATTATTATAAGCGAGTTGTGCGTGTGGGAGAATGAGATCCCAAGTGCCTTTGTGCTCTCCAACAAGCCAACGTAAAAGATTGCCCATGCTTCGATTTACGACTTTCGTTTGGCCATCCGATTGCGGATGATAGGCGGACGAAAACAAAAGCTTGGTTCCCATAAGTTTCCAAAGCGTCTTCCAAAAGTAACTAGTAAATTTGACGTCCCGATCACTAACGATAGTTTTTGGAATGCCGCGGTGCCCGATAACTTCCTTAAAATAAATTTTAGCCATGTGCGAGGAGTCACTAGTTTTGCTACACGGAATAAAGTACGCCATCTTCGAAAATCGGTCTACGACTACCAAAATAGAGTCATGTCGGCGGAAGGTGGGCGGGAGGCCTAAGATGAAGTCCATACTCACTTCCTCCCAAGGGATAGAAGGGATGGGTAGAGTGGTGTAGAGACCGGCGTTTGTTTTACTACCCTTAGCTAGTTGACAAGTACGACAACTACTAACGATTTTACCAACGAGAGACTTCAAACCCGGCCAATAAAATTTTTCCTCTACTAAAGCTAGCGTCTTATCCCGGCCAAAATGGCCACCAAGGCCCCCGCCATGAAGTTCCCAAATGATATGATGGCGGAGGGAAGTTTGCGGGATGCACAACTTCGTGTGCTTAAATAAGTAACCATCCCGAATGTAGAATGCCGAAATAGTGGAGGGGGACTCCTCTTGGGTGGCAAAATAGATTTCCTTAAAGTCCGGACATGTCGCGTACTCGTCCTTAATGCGCTCAAAACCAATCACCTTAACTTGCATGGTGGACAATAGTAACGAGAGTCGGCTAAGGGCGTCGGCCACACGGTTGTTGGACCCCTTAAGATGCTTAAGAGTGAACGTGTACTCTTGGAGGAACGACACCCACTTAGCATGTCGGGGGCTGATTTTATGTTGGGAGTTAATAAAACGCAAAGCTTCATGATCCGAAAGTAGCACGAATTCTTTGGAAAGGAGATAGAGTCTCCAATAGTGTAAACTTCGGACCACCGCATAAAATTCCCAATCATAATTGGAGTAGTTTAATTTAGCCCCGGACAACTTCTCACTAAAATAACAAATGGGGTGACCCTCTTGACTTAATACTCCTCCAATCCCAACCCCGGACGCATCGCACGCTAATTAAAACACCTTAGATAAATCCGGTAAGCGTAGGAGGGGTGCTTCCGTCATGAGAGTTTTGATCGTGTGGAAGGCATGAGTGGCGGACTTAGTCCATTGGAAATCCCCTTTCTTCATGCACTCCGTCAAAGGAGCCATGATGCTACTAAAATTTTTAATAAAACGCCGATAAAAAGTAGCGAGTCCATGGAAACTTCTAACGTCACGGATGGACTTGGGCTCCAGCCACTCGTTAATAACTTGCACCTTTTTTGGGTCTACTCTAATGCCGTCCGCTCCCACAAGATATCCTAAGAACTCAACCTCACGGACAAGGAAAGTGCATTTCTTCAGATTTAAGAATAGTTTCTCGTTCCTTAAAGTAGTTAAGACGGCCCTCAAGTGATTTGTATGTTCAGTGGGCGTCAAGCTAAACACCAAGATGTCGTCAAAATACACTACGACGAATTTTCCCATGAGGGGTTGGAATATTTGAGTCATCATCCGAGAAAATGTGCTTGGGGCATTAGAAAGCCCGAAGGGCATGACAAGCCACTCGTATAAACCATCCTTAGTTTTGAACGACATCTTCCATTCATCCCCCTCTCGAATTCTAATTTGATGGTAGCCACTTTTAAGATCCAGCTTGGAAAAGATCGTGGCTCCGACAAGCATATCCAAGAGATCATCCAATCGGGGAATAGGGAACCTATATTTAATAGTGATCTTATTAATCGCCCTACTATCGACACACATCCTCCAAGTACCGTCTTTTTTGGGGGCTAACAGGGCCGGCACGGCACATGGGCTCAAGCTATGGCGGATGAACCCTTTAGTTAAGAGTTCCGATATTTGAGTTTGAAGCTCCTGATGCGCTGCCGGGTGGAGCCTATAATGGGGCTGATTCGGGAGTGAGGAACCTGGGACGAGATCTATGGCGTGTTGGAGCCTCTGAGTGTTATTCTTTTCTTCTATATCTTTTCAAAGATTTGAATCCTCTGTAGTTAATGCTGACGGCATGAGAAAAATCAGCTAGTAATATTCCAGAGGAGGACTGTAATTAATGCTTCCTCCAACGGATACATTCAGAGAATGTAGAGCATTAATTACTCAGGAATTTCTGCATTAGAATGAGGACAGAATGCCGGAAATGGCTAAGTCTGGAATCATCGAACGAATAACAGAATTCGTCGAGCTGAGTTACCGGTTCGTCGAACTGAGATTTTGTATCCGTCGACTAGACAGCTTCTGTTAGTCGAGCTGAGTTCCAAGATCGTCGAGTTGATAACAGAACTGCATGCTTCTGAACCTTTGCCTTTTCTGTCTAAAGTTCGTCGAGCTGAGATTTGCATTCTTCGACTGGAGTTCAGCAACAATTCTGGACTTAGTCAAGTATTTTGTGTTGATTGATATTCTGTGTGTCGACATGAAACTTCTGGTGTCGACACAGGTGGATGTCAACTGATTAATCTTGGTATCGACATAAGTTTTCTGGTGTCGACATAAGTTTTCTGGTGTCAACTTAGTTGGTGTCGACACATGCCCTAAGTGTCGACACAAATCTTCTGGTTCCAGAATTCTTCGACCAAAGAACACAGTTCGTCGACCTGAGAATTCGTCGGCCTGAGAAGTTGACTTCGTCGACCTGAGATCTTCTAACAGAAGGTTGTTATGAACTCGAGATCCACATTCGTCGAGCTCAGAGTCTTGTTCGTCGACCAAAGCCTGAAGTGAGACTTAGAATAATCTAAAGTTAACCTGACTTTAGTTTGTTGAAGTATCCCAGTTTTTGTCGACCAGAGAATGAAGATCGTCGAGCTCAGCTCAGAGAAATATCTCAAGATTGTCGAGCTGAGAATGCCTTTCGTCAACCTGAGTTCGACGAACGTCGAACTCATTTTACTTAGTCTTGGAATCTTCTAAGTCTTGAGTCTCTGATGGTCTTGTTAATAGCTGGTCCATCTGATGTTGACGCTAAGGACTTGGCCTAGACTCTAGGACACAAATTTGACCCTGGCTATAAATGTTGGGTCACATCCTAAGTTAGTGAACCTAACCCAAATCAACTAGGGATCAAACAATCTCCCCCTATTTGGGTGAGGTCACTAATAGACTCAAAACATAAACATAAAGATAAACAAAGCAAGAAAAAGATATATCTGACAGAGAATTACTAACACATGCATCAGATATATATGTACATAAGATTTGTTTAAACAAATAACATAGTTTGAAAGCAAATGCGGAGGAATTAAAACAAAGTAAGGATTACTTCTTCTGCTTCTTCTCTATGGTCTTGTCCTCTTTAGGCTTTTCTCCTGGCTTGGTAAAGATAATTTCTCTCTTTGGATCGAAAGCCTGTGCCTGTGTCATTGTCATATCAGCTGCCCCAATGATCTTCAGTGATGTAGTTCTGGGAACAACTACTTCATTATGTAGCTTCATGTAATCATCAACATTAAACAGTTTGTTGGCTTTATCAAATCATTTTAGTTCTTCCTTCCTGTATTTTGACATAGTTGTATATCCTGATATGTCTTTGTCTTCAGCTTTTGCCTTATTAATTAAGGAAAGACGAACAAGTTCCTAGAACCTGGCCATTTTATCAAAGTTTGTTGTTTCAGGATCTTCAAAAGGAACAGGTGGTGAATATGGTCTTTCAGGACTATTAGCTTTCTGATCTGCAGGAATACTTTGTTGTTGCTGCTGAGGTTGTTGATGTTGTTGATGTTGCTGTTGTTGAGTTACTGAAGAGTGAGGCATTTGTTGTCTTCTTCCAGAAGATCTCCCTTGATGTCTCTGATAAGTTTGCATAGGGACAGATCTCTGAGAGCTAGAGCTAGTGGCACCAGCGCTGGAGGAGGTGGGGGAGGTGGATCTCTTATGTTTCTCTGAACTAGTGGAGGAGAATATTTTCTGCTTCTTTTCTTTTCCTTTTGTTGATTTTTTGACAACCACATCCATGCTGGCATTCCTTTGTATGGAGTAATATTTTGAAGAATGTAGTATGGTGTGTCATTCTTTGAGCTTGGCTTAGCAGCAGGAGGAGGGGCTTTCCTTTTCTTTGACAACATTTTCTTCTTCTTCTTAGCAGCTTCTTCATCTGAATCTTCTTCTTCATCATCTTCTGAATCACTTCCAGAACCCTGAGGGTTATCATATAGAGCATCCAATGCTTTCAAGGCTTTATCATAAGTAGCAGTCTTTTCTGTAGCAGGAGCAGAAGTTTCAAAGGCTGGAGTTTCAGCAAGAGTAGAAGAAGAGACTATAAAAGAATCAGAAGTAACTGGGATAGAGCTTTCAGCTGCTGCCTTATTTTCTTCTTCAATGTCAGCCAAGATCAACTCATCTAGATCTGGCATAGGAGAGTCATCCATCACAAAGATTGGTGCTGAGATAGCTTCTGGAGAGGATGGAATGACTATCAAGATGGGTGCAGAAACTGGAATTACAAAACTATTACATAGTTGCTTAGCAACTGCTGGAGTGACAAGAGAAGTATAAGGCACAATAGCCAGATGTGGCTTAGTGAGTTTTTCTGGAAGAGGATTCATATATACAGTATCAAAAGTTTGTAGCAATTTTTCTAAGTTAACTGTGGGATTTAGGATAAAATCACCAACAGTTGTGAATCCTTCAGAATCTGACTCATCAAAATCCATGTCAGTATCAATGAAATCAATTAAATCTTTATCTATACAATTTTTATATGCTGCTGTGGGGACTGGAGTATCTGTTGGTGCTGGAGCTGAAGTGTCTGAAGCTGTAGAAGCTATAGCTGCTGCTTCATCATCAGGCATCTCCCACTGCCTGGTTTCAGTAGGAACTGAGGCCAGGCCCCTGACTGAGGAGGGAGCAGCAGTGAGGGCAGATATTTGAGTAGATAAAGAGGTAATGGTAGTAGCAAGAGGTGTAATGGCCTCTGCTATATGGGATTTCAGAAGGGGGTGATGATGGTGATGATAGATGAGATGGTAGTGGGGTCCAATGAGAAAGTTATAGATGGTGTTGCAGTTGGTGTGGAAGAGGTGGTAACTATTGATGGAATGGTGGGTGGAACATCAGGTATGTGGAGGGTAGATGTTGATAGGGATGGAAGGGTGGCATCTTGCACTATTGTGTCTGATGGTAGGACGTAAGATGGTATTGAAGATAAATGTGGGGGAGGTGGAGACTGTGGTGGTGTAGAAATATATGTGTCATGAGGGGAGTCAGGAGGTGTGGGTGGTTGATTTTCCTGAAGGGATGAAGAGGGAATGTTAGTGAGGGTGATTGGTACAGATGGGGTGACTGGGGATTGTGTTGTTGTTGAAAGGGGGCTGGAAGATAAGATGTGGAAGGAGTGTTCTCTTCAGCAGGGCGGGGAGTGGCTTTGATAACCCTTGTGCCTTCAGAAGCTTTGATGGAAGAGGTGGAAGCCTGAGAGGGCTTAGTGATGGTCCTCTCCCATTTGCCAAATAAGGCACATGTCAGCCTTTTACTGGCATTTATGAATATGGTCTGGGAGACTAGGGATTCAACAGCCTTTTCCTATAGGTAAGATTCCTAGAATTCTTCCAAAACATACTTCCTTCTTAGAGTTCTTCTTGTTTATCAGATCAAACATAAGTTGTGCCTAGTCGATTGGCTTCTTGTTAATGATGGCACACATCACCAGAAACTGGTGTCTGGTGATATAATCGTGTGCAGTGTGTTTGCCAAGCAACACTTTACCAACCAAGTCTACTAAAAACTTATAGGGCGCAGGCAAGTGTTTCTTCAATAGTTTGTTAGGGTTTTCTCCAGTATAATCCATGAGGCTTAGCATCATATCTGATTCCTCTGTTTCAATCTCGAGGTCCTCTACTACATTTATTAATCCAAAGATTTCAGTTAAGATAACAGGGGTTAAAGAGACTGAGTTACCCGCGATAGTGCCCGTCAGGGTGTTCTCTTCTGTTGGCGGCATTGTGTATACCCATTCCCTGATTTCCATACTGTGTAGTTTGATCCTTCTCGTCATCGGGGTCTTTAGTTACTGTTCTTCAAGAAGTTCTAGGATATAGAGAAAGATTGGATCCTAATGCTGAAATGAATCGAAATCCACATCAAATCCTGTGTCAAACTTCATTTAGGCGAGATTGCTTGCCAGAGATGCCATTGAGATCACCTGCAAGAAAGACAAAGAAAACAGCGATCAAGTGCAAGGGAACAGAAAGCACGGGATGGAGGTCGAAGAAAACCTAGATATAAGGTTTTCCAGAATATGAATTGACAATCTCTGTTCCACGAAAAATATAATTTATTCTTCGAACTGAGGTCGATGAAATAGTTTGCAGTTAAATAATTCGTCGAGCTCATCAGGAGAATGGAAGACAATTCGTCGAACTTCGGTCGACGAATATCTTCTGAAGCAAAGTTCGTCGAGCTCCGGTCGACGAAAATTATTTCACACAGAGAATTCAGCGAGATCCATTCGACGAAAATCTCTCAAACCTTCCGCGGTTCGTTGAACTTCGTTCGACGAACTTTGGAAAATTCATCGAATGTAGACAGAACTTAAGCTAAGTCTTCTCAATTGATCATTCCCAGCTGATTTATAAAGAAAGCATGATTTTTCTCATCCAGAGGTTTGGTGAATATATCAGCTTTTTGTAAATCAGTGTAGATATAGACAAGCTTAATCTTATTTTTGTCTACACACTCCCTAATGAAATGTTGTCTTATATCAATATGTTTTGTCCTACTATGGTGAACTGGAATTTGTGTTATGGTTATAGAACTAGTATTATCATATAATAAGGTTGAATTATTTAAGTTGAACCCATAATCTAGTAGCTGGTTCTATATCCAGAGCATCTGTGAATAATAGGTGCCTGCTGCAATATATTATGCTTCAGCAGTTGATGTTGACAGTGATGTTTGCTTTTTACAGAACCATGATACTTATCTCATACCCAGGAACTAGCAAGTTCCTGAAGTACTTTTTCTATCAACCCTGCATCCAGCAAAATCAGCATCAGAGTATCCAGTTAACTCAAATTCTGATTCAGCAGGATACCATAGGCCTAGATCAGGATAATTTTTTTATATATCTTAAAATCCTTTTTAAGAAAATTAGATGAGATTCTTTAGGGTTAACTTGGAACCTAGCACAAAGGCATGTAGCAAACATAGTATCTGGCCTACTTGCTGTGAGGTATAATAGGGACCCAACAATGCCCGTATAAAGTTTCTGATCTATAAGTTTTCCTGGTACATTATAGTCAACAGCATTGGTGGCCATGAGAGTTTTCTTAGCTGAGGTATCATCCATCCCAAACTTATTTAGGAGTTCTTTAGCTTATTTTGCTTGTGAGATGAAAATGCCATTAGGAAGCTGTTTAACTGGGACACCAAGGAAATATGAAAGCTCTCCCATGCTACTCATTTCAAATTTAGAATGCATGAGGTCAGAAAACCTCTTGCAGAATTTTGAATATGTAGAGCCAAATATGATGTCATCTACATAGATTTGTACTAACAAAATTTGGTCCTTATGATGTCTAGTGAAAAGGGTTTTATCTACTGTTTCTCTTGTAAATTTATGCTCTAATAAGAAACTTGCTAAGGTCTCATACCAAGCACTTGGAGCTTACTTTAGACCATAGAGAGCCTTATTTAATTTAAAAACATAAGAGGGAAAAGTTGGAGAAACAAAACCTAGAGGTTGTTCTACATAAACCTCTTCTTGTAGCACTCCATTTAAGAAGGCACTTTTCACATCCATTTGAAAGACTTTGAACCTTTTGAATGATGTATAGGCAAGGAAGATCCTTATAGCTTCCAACCTTGCAACAGGTGCAAAGGTCTGATCATAGTCAATTCCTTCCTCTTGCCTATATCCTTGAGCAACAAGCCTAGCCTTGTTCCTCACAATGACTCCTTGGGCATCAAGCTTATTCCTGAAAAACCATTTGGTTCCAATAACTGGGTAGTTTTGGGGTCTTGGAACCAAATCCAAAACTCTACATCTCTCAAATTAGTTTAGTTCCTCTTGCATTGTAAGGATCCAGTGGGGATCTTGCTCAGCATCATGAATGGTTAGAAGTTCAACCTGAGAGAGAAAACATGCATGCATCAAGTCTTGGTTGAGTTGATGACTTATCTGTACACCAACTGATATGTCTCCAATTACTTTAGATCTGGGGTGATCCCTAAGTGTGACAAAATCAGTGGGTGGAGTTGGTTGTGCAACAACATTTTGAATAAATTCCTCGTTGAATTGTATTTGCTGTTGGTTAATGCTCATGTTCTTCAGCTTCATCTTATTCACTATCTTCAATGACTTGTGGAGAGGGATGAGTGGGAACCTCTTGGGTGAGGTTTAGTCCATCCAATGTCTCACACAAGTGGGGTACCTACAAGTTGCTAATGGTAGAAACTTCTTTCAGAAGGATTAGATATACGATTAGGTATGTTGGTGATTACTGCTAGTTGTTTGCTTCTTCCATTTAGTGATTCTTCTAGCTGTTTTGCCTTATTTAATTCATCTTTCAGAAGGATGATTTGTTCACTAAGCATATCTATTTCATTTTTCAATTTAGTATTTTCTAATACTAAGCTATCATAGTTAATTTGCTTATCTCTGAGAAGTTTGATTTCCTTCTCAGAGTTGATTAAATCTAAACACATGATTTTAAAATCTGATTTAAAAGATTCTGAATTATAATCAAACCATGATAATACCTGATCAGCTTCTGATTCAGAAGCTTCCTCATTTTCTGAATCTCCTTTTTCTGAGTTGCTTCTTGAGACATCAATTGCCATGAGGCAAACCTCCTTTACTCTCTCCTCTTCCTCATCTTCACTGGAGCTTGAGGATGTTGACTCTTCTTCAGTCTCACTCCAGGACTCAGCCACAAACCCTTTTTCCTTCCTCTTATGTTTGCTGGAGGAGGGTTTGCTAGTGTACTGTCTCCTGGAATCCTTTTACTTTTCTCTTCTGTTCTCTTTCTTCTGGTTCTCTAGACACTCAGAGAGAAAGTGCCCAGGCTTTCTGCATCCATAACACACCACTTCCTTTGTTGGTGTCTTGTCATATTTTAGCTTGTCATCCTTTCTTGCTGACTTCCTCCTGAAGTCCTTTCTAGCCATCTTGAAGAATCTCTTAGCCAAGAGACTTATAAGTTCTTCATTTGATGTTGAAGATTCAGATTCTTCTGAGGTTTTGAAGGATATGTTCTGGTCTGTTCTAGTTGCTGGAGGTGTTCTTTGTTCAGCGGCCTCCCTTGTCTTTATTAGCTGCTCATAAGATTTCAGTTTGCCCAGTAGACATTCAGTTGACATCTCATTCAGGCATCTGGCCTCCTTGATGGGCCAAATTATTGTGTCCCATGAGCTTGGGAAGCACATCAAAATTTTGTAATTCACTTCAGTGAGAGTGATGACCTTGTCTAGAGTTTTTAGCTCATTAATATTTGAGCTTAATCTGTTATACATCTCTGACACTGTCTCAGCTTCTTGTTTCTTGAAATTCTCATATTGGGATATGAGATTTGATCTCCTGTCCTTCCTTTCATCAGCTGATCCATCAACCATTTGGTTTAGGGAATCCCAAATGGCTTTTGCTGATGTGCACTCAGCAACCTTCTGGAAAATGTCATCAGACATTTTTTGTTCCAATATGTTCATGGAATTTGCATCAGTCATCTTGACTTTCCTGTAAGCATCATTCTAGTCTAGAGGAGGTACTGCAGTCATATTTGTAGAGCTACTTGGAGGAGCTGCAGGTGGTTGAGGTACTCCTGTTAAGATGGAAGCAAACATGTCTTCATCAATAGAATTCATGTATGGCTTGATTCTTGCCTTCCAGATTCCAAACTTTTACAAGTTGCAAACTGGAGGTCTGGTGCTTGCATAATCATTGTTCTGTGTCATGGCTGTGTTTCTAAGTTAAATGTGAATACAGTGATGTGTAGATCTAACACAGGATCTTTGGTTCAAGGGTTAACCTGTCCAACCAAAGGAACCTTCCTCTGATACCAATTGAAAGTGAGGGTTAGATCTACAATACTCTAGAGGGGGTGGGTGCATATAGTATATTTAAAATTTGTTAGGTCCCAAAATGAAGGTGTTGTTACAGCTTTTGTTGTAAACTAAAAAATTGCAGTAAGTAAGAAATTTGAAAACAGATAATAACAATCCTAATCACAGCAACACAGCAAGAGCAAAAAGAAAAAGGTAAGCAACCAGACGACACAAGAAGTTTATAGTGGTTCCCTAAATCTGGGTAGTCCACTCTTCTACCACCCTTGGTAGGAATCCACTAGGGTTTTTGATCAGGTGCCTGACACTAATGGGTTTTGATTAGGTCCCCAAAAACCAACTCAAGTCTTTTGGAAGGAGACTTGCAACCAGGAATCACTTTTGAAGGGAGATGACAAACCTTTATACATGAGGGGGTGAGAGAGTGATTATGTCTTCTCTTTCTCAATGAACTGAGAAGACTTGTGGATTCAATGATCCTAGCAAATGCTCCCCCTAAAATGGAGAATGGTTCAGGTTTGCAGAAAGTTTTGTTGTAGGGTGATAGGCCTTCAATCAGAGTTCTTGACAAGCAGTGATGCAGGATCTTCTTGACTGATTTGATATCTGTTGTCCTTGGAAGTCCTGGAGAGAATGTTGAAGAAGAAGACTCTTGATATAGTATGATTTTTCTTCTTCTGAATGAATGAATATCACCGCCTATCACTGTGAGCTTTTGTGTATTCTTCTTGTGTGAAGCTCTTCTGGTGCTGTATGAAATCTTGCAGTCAGTCTATCTGTGTCTGTGTTTTTTTGACTGAGTATATTCTTGTTGTTGTGCTTGTTCTCTGTTGAATGTCGTTATTCTTTTCTTCTATATCTTTTCAAAGATTTGAATCCTCTGTAATTAATGTTGTCGGCCTTAGAATAATCGGTATTAATGTGTTTCCCCAACTGTCTTGTGGAAAATCAGCAAGTAATATTCCAGAGGAGGACTGTAATTAATGCTTTCTCTAACGGATACATTCAGAGAATGTAGAGCATTAATTACTCAGGAATTTCCGCATTAGAATGAGGACAGAATGCCAGAAATGGCTAAGTCTGGAATCGTCGAACGAATAATAGAATTCGTCGAGCTGAGTTACCAGTTCGTCGAACTGAGATTTTGTATTCGTCGACCAGACAACTTCTGTTAGTCGAGCTGAGTTCCAAGATCGTCGAGCTGATAACAGAACTGCATGCTTCTGAACCTTTGCCTTTTCTGTCTGAAGTTCGTCGAGCTGAGATTTTCATTCGTCGACTGGAGTTCAGCAACAATTCTGGACTTAGTCATGTATTTTGTGTTGACTGATATTCTGTGTATCGACATGAAACTTCTGGTGTCGACACAGGTGGATGTCAACTGAGTAATCTTGGTGTCGACACAAGTTTCCTTGTGTCGACATAGGTTTTCTGGTGTCGACTTAGTTGGTGTCGCCACATGCCCTAAGTGTCGACACAAATCTTCTGGTTCCAGAATTCGTCGACCAAAGAACACAGTTCGTCGACCTGAGAATTCGTCGGCCTGAGAAGTTGACTTCGTCGACCTGAGATCTTTTAACAGAAGGTTGTTGTGAACTCGAGGTCCACATTCGTCGAGCTCAGAATCTTGTTCGTCAACCAAAGCCTGAAGTGGGACTTAGAATAATCTGGAGTTACCCTGACTTTAGTTTATTGAAGTATCTCAGTTTTCGTCGACCGGAGATTGAAGATCGTCGAGCTCAGATCAAAGAAATATGTCAAGATCGTCGAGCTAAGAACGCCTTTCGTCGACCTGAGTTTGACGAACGTCGAACTCATTTTACTTAGTCTTGGAATCGTCTAAGTCTTGAGTCTCTGATGGTCCTGTTGATAGTTGGTCCATCAAATGTTGACTCTAAGGACTTGGCCTAGACTCTAGGACACAAATTTAACCCTGGATATACATGTTTGGTCACATCCTAAGTTAGTGAACCTAGCCCAAATCAACTAGGGATCCAACATAGCGCTATCCGCACAACCTGCACAGTACAGCCCGGTCAACCCAATCAAACCACACGAACATAGAAGTCCAGTCCGCAACAACTATTACGGGCTCAATTTACTGTTCACTTACTTCGGTTTCTCAGGTTCCTATTCCTGATGTGACATGGGTCCTATTTATAGGCAAGATGATGAGTGTGGTCACCGCCCTTGCCGATAGGATTACCGCCACATCCAGCTGCAAGACATCTCCGCAGTCCGCAGATACATTCCAATCCGCCGCCACTGTGCAGGATAGCGTCCACCATAGCTTCTCCGAGGCCGGACAGAATTACCAGTCCGCCTTGTCGCCAAGGGCCAAGCCAAGACCACCATAGCTGGACTCCGCAGCAACATTGTCTGCTAATCCACGAACATAGCTCCATCCCGCTTATCCTGAGCCAACAGCCTCACCATCAACGCTCCTGTCAGACTCAGTGGACAAAAAGCTTTAGTCCGCATATACCGAGCCCACGACCTCGCCACCAAGGCAACTGCCGGACTCAGCGGACACACATTCTAGTCCGCTCATACAACGGACAGCTCTAGTCTGTATATACCTGCAGACAGCTCCAGTCTGCATGCCCTGAGTCCATAGCCTTGTTACCAGGACACCTACCGGACTTAGCGGACTCCAGCTCCAGTCTGCACACAGCAGACACCTCCAGGCCGCATCTTCCACAGACTGCTCCAGTCTGCATATCCCAAGTCCACAGCCATGCCAGCAAGGCAGCTGTCGGACTCAGCGGTCTCCAGCTCCAGTCCGCACACAGTTGTGGATACAATCTCCAGTCCGCTTCTCCCAAACTCACAACCAAGGCACACAACACTTCTGCCGAGCTTGGTGGACTGAGAAGCAGTCCGCGTTCCACTGAGTGATCTCCCCGGACTGAGCCAAACATGGACTTGGTTCAGAAATAAACAAGTCCACACCACTGTCCACAAGGGCCAGTCCGCACTTACTGGCGGACACTGGATCTACTTTGCCTATCCCAGCGAGCTCCAGTATCAGTCCGCACTGACTGGCGGTCTTCGCGGATTCCACTTGCCGCTGCACTAGAGCAAGACCAAGGCATTCGCCAATCCAGTCTGTCGAGCTCCAGTTCTTCAGTCCGCTTCTTGCCGGACTCTGCGGATAGAGTTTCTATCCGCCAGGTTACCTTCTGAGATCCAACTGCCTGCTGAGCACAAGCCGGCCTGGCTAACCGCCGCTGCTATCCGCGTAGTCCGTGCGAACAGACAGCCAAGGCCGCTATAGAGCAAACCGTCTGCAACATCCCTGCCGACCTAGCTGTCCGCCATCCCTGTCCGTGTAGTCTGCGCGGATAGGTCCAAGTGCTCTATTCACCCACTTTCACTTCACAAATTTCAACAAGGATGACTCAGATTTGTTGCATCTCTGAAACAGCACAGAGAGGGGAGAGCTACCCGATTTCTCTTTGGACAAGTTTGATACTTTGAAATATCAAGGTAGATTTTATATTCCCTCTTTTGTTGACATTCGGGCTAAAATTTGTAATGAAGCTCATGGTTCCAGTGTTGCCTACCATCTTGGTTCCACCAAAATGTATAAAGATCTAAAGCAAATTATATGGTGGTCAGAAATGAAAAATTATATAGCAAAGTTTGTGTCAGAATGTTATACATGTCAGCGTCTTAAGGCTGACCACGGAATGCCTGGTCTTAAACTGACGCCACTTGATATTCCAACTTGGAAGTGGGAGAGTATTTCGATGGATTTCATCACTGGTTTACCAAGATCTCCCCGGGGGCACGACTATGTTTGGGTGATAGTTGATATATTGACTAATTGTGCGCACTTTGACCCCTTTAAGATTGGGCATTCTATAAAGAAGATAGCTGAGTTATATCTTGATGAGGTCATCGAATTACATGGAGTGCCTGTCAGGATCGTATCAGATCGAGACTCTAGATTTATGTCTCGTTTTTGGAAGAGTTTACAAGAGGGGTTGGGTACCGATTTAAGGTATTCCACCGCCTATCATCCGCAGACGAATGGTCAGATAGAAAAGGTAAATCAGATCGTAGAAGATATGATCAGGTGTTACATTTTAGAACACTGTGGTGCTTGGGATGAGCATCTCAGACTCATGGAATTCGCATACAATAATAATTATCAAGAGAGTTTGCAGATGGTCGCGTTCGAGGCCTTATATGGGAGGTGTTGTAGGACTCCTTTGTTTTGGGCTGAGGTTGGTGAGAGACCGTTAATAGGTCCGGAAGCCCTTGAAGACATAATTTATGCTGTAACTCATATTCGGGAGATGCTCTGTGCAACACAAAAATGTTACAAGAAATATGCTAATCGATGATGTGTCGATTTGTTGTTCGTCGTTGGGGACTTGGTTTTTCTGAAAGTCTCTCTGATTCCAGGTGTTAAAAGATTTGGAAGGAACCACAAGTTAGTGTTGAATTTTCTCAAGATGATCAGCGAGATAGTCGGACGCCAAATTAATATTCTCAGAGCTATCAAGATCACACCTTGATTAAGCAGAACTGTGAACGCAAGCTCAAACACCAAATGCAAGAAGAAGGAACAAGTAGATCATATATTTATTAACTTCTTTACAGGGCGAGATATACGTGGCGAGACATGATTTCGCCAGTACACAAGGGAAAACTGAAAAGATACAAATATCAATCCGGGCGGACAGAACTGGAGACTGCCGAGATCGGTCGAACTGCTGAATGACGAAAAGAATACGGAGTCCGCCGAGACCGCGAGGTCACGCAGACACACCATTATTCACTGACTACTGGAAGCTGATGTCAAACTGAAGAACAGACAACCTAACCGCCGAGTCCGGCGGACATGTTATTGAACTTGGAAAAGCTGAAGCAGAGAAAATTGACAAGCCGCAGAAGCGATCTGCTGAGACCGCCGATTGTAACCACAAACTTCATTGAACCTGACCGGAGTCCTAGCCAAACTCCTGGCTCAACGGTGCTAGCCGCGGAACCTGCAAACTGCAACCAGTTAACTCTGATCAAACCGCGCGGACAAGAAAACTGAGGCCGCAGCACTTATCCAAGTCTCAACTTACTATTCCCTTAGTTACTGTAGATGTCACGGGGGTCTATTATAACCAGGGTGAGGTGTATGGTCACTGCCCTAATGAATAGAGTCACCACCCCAGCTCGCAGCTAGCAAACCCTAGTCTGCTGAGTACGCAAGGACTTAGCCGGACTTCAACCAACCCACCAAGTGCCAAGACAAGGTCAGACCACAACCAGGAGGACACCGCGCTAGCCCGCACACACTATGCGGACAAGGCAACAACCCACATAGCCTGCAAGCACAGCACCAGTCCTCCATACTACAGTACACAGACACAACCACATCCCATACTGCATCAGTCCGCATGCCATATACGGACATGACGACAGTCAAAAAAGCTCGAGAACAATGCCTCAGCCCGCCACATGAGTCCACGACCAATAAGCAGACCGCCCGGTCAACAGCGGACTCTGCGGGCACTACATCAGCTCGCCGCACAAGTCCACGACCAACAGGCAGATCGCCTAGTCAACAGCAGACACTGCGGACACTGCGGACACCCTGGACTTATCACAGAGTGTGACCAAGTCAAACAAACTACCAAGTGCCTGGCGCGAGCTCGGCGGACATGGCCCTAGTCCGCCAGCTCCCAAGACAGATCGTCAATGCTCTACTAGAGCAAGGTAAAACTCGCAAGCTCCAACTCGCACAACAGTCAAGTCAGCGGCCAACTGCCGGACTCGCAATTAGTCTGCGCAGTCTGCGGATAGGCAACCGCAAAACAAACAGGAGATAAGCCAGGTCGCAGAAGCAGGCAGAATTCAATCAAAGTTCACCCAGCATGGCGAACTCCAAACCACCACACAGCTACCTCTAGAACACCACACAAGCCGCCATCACCTGACTGCCAGGCTGCTCCTATAGTCCGCAAGGACAGTCCGCCCAGGCCACTCCACTAGACTCCCAAGCGCCAAGTCTACTCTGGCCGCAGCCCTCCCAGGCCACAACAACAGTCCGCCCATGCCACGGACTTAGACCACCCAGACCGCATGGTAGGCTCCATCACCCACTTTCACTTCATAATTTTCAACACTCCCCCTTGAAGTGGGAAGTGGTGATCAAGCCCAATAGTCCCCGTAGTTGTTGAAATGGTCCCTTCGACAGCGGCTTCGTGAAGATGTCAGCAAGGCTGTTTTCACTCCGAACATGCCCGACCATAAGAGATCCTTCCAACACCTTCTCACTTATGAAGTGGTTCTCGATCTCTATATGCTTTGTCCTTGCATGACAAACTAGATTGTTCACCATTTTGAGGGCACTTTCATTGTCACCTTGGAGCAGAGTTAGACCTTGCACTTCCTCATGGATGTCCTCAACTAGCCTCCTTAGCCAAATGACTTCTCAAGAAGCCAAAGCAGAAGCCTTGTACTCTGCTTCCGTAGTTGATACGGACACCGAGTCCTGCTTCTTGCTACACCACGAGATGCTAGCTAATCCATAAGTGAAAACATAACCCGATGTTGATCTTCGATCATCCGAGTCACCACCATAATCAGCATCTGTGTATCCTAACAAAGAAAAGTCTGTGTCCCTCCTATAAAGGAGCCCCATATCAGAAGTAGTCTTTACATACTTCAAGATATTCCTTGCCACCACCAGATGAGACTTCCTTGGCTCTGCCATAAACCGAATTACTCAGCCAACAGCGTAAGCAATGTCTGGCCTTGTAATCGTTAGGTAGATCAAGCTCCCCACTTGAGCTCTGAACACTAAGGGATCAGGAAGAATCCTTCCTTCATCTCGTCGAAGCTTCAGCCCATTATCTAGAGGAGTAGAGCAACTCTTCCCTTCCTCCATGCTAAATCGATTCACAATGTGATCCGCATATCCTTTCTGGCAAATGAGTATCCCACTCTCCTTCCTCTCAAATTCAAGACCAAGAAAGTGATGAAGCTCTCCCAAGTCTTTCATCTCGAAGCGAATAGATAGCTCAGCCATGAGCCTAGCTACCTCCTCCTCAGAATTCCCTGTAATGATCATGTCATCAACATACAGCAGGACCAAGTCATAAAGCTCCCCTTCTTCTTGATAAACAAGCTCGAATCTGAATTGGAAGCAAGGTATCCGTAGAATTGGAGTTATTCTGCTATCTTCCCATACCAAGCTCTTGGAGCCTGCTTCAACCCGTAGAGAGCCTTCCTGAGTTGCAGATGTAACGTCCTGATTCGCTATACGCCCCCCATGCGCATTTTTGAGTCAGAAGAGCTGATTTGGGCTCAGGAAAGTGCTAGCAGCTAGGCTTACACTTGTGTAGGGTAGGTGAAGTCAGCCTAGAGAAGGACACGGGTAGAGACACGGGCGTGTCTCTACCCGTGTATGTCCACCCAATACTCGAGTCGATGACTCGAGTTATTCCAGAGAAGGACACAGGTAGTGATACGGGCGTGTCACTACCCGTGTGTATGAGGACACGGTAGAGACACGACGTATCCCTACACGTGTGTGTCGAGTAGGGCTCGACGAAATGTGTCTCGAGGAGGACACGGGTAGAGACACGGGCATGTCCCTACCCGTGTGTGTGTTGAGTAGAGATCGACGAGATGTGTCCATAGGAGGATACGGGAAGGGACACGAGCATGTCCCTACCCGTGTGTGTCAAGTGGAACTCGACGAGGCAAGACCCGAGTAGGACACAGGTAGAGATACGGCAGTGTTCCTACCCGTGTACGTCAAGCAGAACTCGATGAAGTATGTTCGGAGTTGGACACGGTCAGTAACACTGCCGTGTCACTTAGATAAGGGCAGAGACACGGGTGTGTCCCTACCCGTGTTTGTGTATCAAAATGACAGTCAAACCGTCGATGACGCTTCGCCCGAGCAGGATATGGGTAAAGACACGGGCGTTTCCCTACCCGTGTCATTTCCACATATATGGGGAAATGAAACCCTAGCCATTTTCATTCGTCATTCCAAGCCCTTTCTCTAGGAAAAACTATTGGAGAAGAGGAAGGAGGTGCTGGAGCAAGTCTTCATCCCGTGAAGAACCGCCGCCACCGAGGAGAAGAAGATGCCTCCAAGAATAGCGACAGGATTCTTGGGTAGATCTAGTGGAAGCACCGGAAATGAGGTGAGCTTACTTCCCTCTCCCTTGGTGCTAGATCTTTAGTTATTTCTTAGGTGAGACATCGACTCAAGAGAGTCTCGATTTGGGAGAAGGAGTTTTCTAGGAATGGCCATGCTAGGATTTGTGTCCTAGGGATTAGTTGTCTTCAACCTCTCCCTCCTTCTATGGGATGATGAAAGATGGTTTCATGAAGATAAGTGACCTTTTGAGGGTGAATAAGGGAGGAGGAAGTCTGGAAGTGATTTGGCGAAAACGGCTTGAGGAGGAAGATGAACCGATGCCGTTCGTTCCACCTTAAGATGCGCGCAGAAATCTATGTTCTGCGTGCGACCATCTTCTTGGGCATTTTCAAGCATGATATGACAAGAATTGGGCCTTCGACTAAACATGAAATTCGAAGTCCTTGAAAATACCTTTCCAACGAGTGGTTGCACGACTTCAGGCAAAATATGTTGCCACAGGAAAGTCTGAACGAATTCGATGGCTGAGAAACTCAGCGTGCGGAAATTGTGTTCTGTACGCAACAGAATTTATAGCCGATTTCAAGTGTGTTACTTTCAGATCTATGTTGTGATCTGAACATGAAAGTTGTAACCCATGGAAAGACCTTTCCAATGAGTTATTACACGCTTTAACCATATTACTGAAGCCTCAGGAAGCTCCGGTCGAAGTCACTGTCCAGAAGGTGTCATGCACCTAAAATTCTCGGGTTGGTGTAGAATCGGGTTTGGAATAGGTAGAGATGATGTAGCAAATTTACATTGAGGTTGGGTGAACTCTTTTATGTTTAACCATCATGGTTCAAAGAATGATGAAAATTGATGAATGTATCCCACATAATCAAATGACGAAGTGAAGCGTACTTAAACGAAATGATTTTTGGTAGAAATTGGTGAATCAATAGAAATGCGCATCATGTTAACATTTGATAATGAAGTGTAGGATGCTACTTATGGCCTTGCGAATAATTGTTTAACGGAATGAGTCTAGTAGTCCAATGCTTATAGTGGTGTCTCCCTACGGCTAGCATTGTGGAAGGATGTAAGTGCGTGTGTTGGACCGCACTGCCTCGGATGGTGTTGAGAAGAGACAATAATGGACGGATGGTCTTGATCCTCGTTGTTCAATCCCGAGGCTCCTTCCATGCCATGATAATGTGAAATTGAATGCGGTGTGAGTCGACAAGCGGTGTCATAATCTTGGGTTAAGGATAGTGTGGCAGGTCTACGGGCTCGCTAGTCGTCACACTGACGGGAGTTGACAGTTAGACCTTGGGCGGTTGGGCTTGGTCCTCGGTGCTCATTTCCCGGGACTCCTTCCGTGCCAAGTGAACAGTTGGGCTTGGTCCTCGTGCTTTTTCCGAGGCTCCTTCCGGGTCATAATATAGGCCAGGTCGGGGCTTGGTTCTCGGTGCACATCTACCCGAGACTCCTACTGAGCCGTAGTACGCATGTGAGCTCCGTTATTGTGTTCTTAGCATTGAGGTGTACGGATGCCTAAGAAATGTAGTGTGGATGCTTGCTTAATAGTAGAGAAGCCCGCTCTACTGTCACCACCTGGCCATGACGGTTGACGCCTGAGAGGTTAGCTACCTGCGCGAATAGCGGGAACTTCAAGTCTGTATTGATATAGCGATTGCATGTGCGTGATCATGGGTGAGTCATTGCATTGCATACATACCATTACAATACATTGCATACACAAGATCTTCATCATATAAGTTTGTATGGGCACTCCTATACGATGAGTTACTTTACTGTTAAACCGATCCTTAACTTATAAGTTTGTATGAGCATTCTTATAAGTTAAGTTACTTTCCTGTTGTAGATCTTCATACTATATGGATTGGATATAGCTTGTGTAGAATTACTGGAATTGACTGCTGTTAATGATATTGTACATTTCTTCTATTGCTGCTCACGTCTTATGTACTTATTCCACCTGCTTGTACCTGCTTATCACTATTTATATATGGTACTCTTTTTCCATTCTCCGCCCAGTCCTGAGGAGTCGCCCGGGGAGCGGATGTGAAAGCCACTTAGTCTTTTGACTAACGGTTGCTACGTCTTCCTTTTTTTAGGAGGAAAACCTGCAGGTAGAACAAACGCAGACTATGCAGTAGGACAGCCAGGCCAGGACGACAGTGCTTGAAGGGATGGTGTCGTCGCTACCGTTTGTCACCGATGTGAGTTTTGAGAGGTTTTGATGTAGCACTTTGGGCATGTTTTAGATATACTCTGATACTTAAGAAGCTTGTTATTAGCTTCTTTCCTTGTTGTACTTTGGACTTATATTACTTATGTGTGGATTGACTTCTATTATGTTTTGGTTGGGTTTTCATTTAATTGATATTGGATATAGCCGGCTGGATAGGCGTCTTGTGGTACAGGTTAGCCTGTGGCTAATGTTACTGCAAGGCGGTTGTTCTGGGCATAAGACCTCCTTCGTGCCGTGTTTTGGGTTCCGGGAGGGGGATCTCATAAATGGTATCAGCTTACTATGATCCTGAACTAAATAGGTCATTCAACAATGGTACCACCCCCATTCGATTACTCAGTTTGGCGACAAACGGACTTAGCAGAAGCAGTGGTGTGCCCATATGTAATTCACACTAAGTTTGTCCAACTTTGACCTTAAGATTAGCCAACTTGATCATAGGTTTGTACTTTACGTGTAGATTCCAGTGCACGTTGAGCCAGTGGGGGGCACTCCTGCCCCTTCCTTACCAACTCAGTTCCAACAATCAGAATTGGGACAGACGCTCACGGCAATCCTGGAAGCCTTTAGGTCACATCAGACCCCAGTACAGCAGCAGGCTCCGGGCTCAAACTGGTTGAGCACTTTTCGGGCTCTCTCCCCTCCCACCTAACTCATGATAGAGTCAGCCGTGCGCACAGAAGAATGGCTCGATACGGTGCAGGAGCTATTGGCAGGAATCCATTGCCCAGCCAACATGGCTGTAACATTGGCAGTGTCCGTCCTGGAACTACACGCCAAGAGGTGGTGGAAGTCCCTTATGGGCTCCACCTTTCAAGGGCAAGTTTACACGGAGATTATCTGGAGTGATTTCTCAGTAGACTCTTTAGATCACTTCATTCCCTCATCCACTCGAGAGGAACTCGAAGAAAGATTTCTACTGCTGAAGCAAGGATCGAAGTCGGTTATGGAGTAACAGCGTGAGTTCCAACATCTCGCGAGATTTGCGGACTCATTTGAATTGGATGACAGAGCATACGCTAAACGCTTCTACAAAGGGCTGCGAGACCCCCTGAGGCAGGACCTTTTGTTTATAGTGGACTCCAGCTTGGCGGAAATAATTGACATGGCAAAGAGGCTAGAAGCGGACCACTTTGGAAGTGGTAAGAGGCCTGCTGAGGGTGTGATGGAAGCTGGCCCTAGCAACAGAAGGAGACACACCTATAGAGGAGGAAGAGGACATCAGAGATGTGGCGGGCGTTTCCACCGGAATTTTAGAGTGGAGCACCGGTTCCATAGCCGACAGAATTGCCTCCACCTCCACAGCCTCAACAGTTTCGGCAACCAGTGGGACGGTATGAGCGGGTGTGCTACCAATGCAATCAGCTAGGCCACATCCGACGTTACTGCCCTTCAGCTTTTTGGGAATTCTCTTCTTGCTCTCCCTCCGGCACCTCCCTGAGGCCGGGGACACATGCGTGGTCGAGGACGATGACCACGAGGAGGAACTCCAGACCGGCTCGGGATCAAGTGTTCGTTCTGGACAAGACACAGGAGCGGAACCCCCAGGTGGTGATTGCAGGTATGTTACAATTAGTTATTACATTTTCAATGTTGAACATTATGATGCTTAAGACGTACTAGATATCTTGCATTGAGGATTGTTATTGGTACTTAGGCACCGTGGCGGTCTGCGGGAAACCGGCCTATACGTTGTTCGATACCGGTGCCTCACACTCTTTTGTGTCTTAGGACTTCATTAAAGACATAGAAGAAGTGCAATATTTCACTGGTATTGCTCGACGAGTACGGCTCCCAGACGACTCTGAGTTGACTGCAACCGCTAAGTGCGAGTTAAAGATATTCATTAGGGGAAAGGCCTTTGATAACCCTACCATAGAATTCAATCTCATCTGGGGCATGACATGGTTGGATTGGCACTACGCGAGAATTGACTGCACAGAGAAGCGAATTTACTTAAGACATGGGGACACTGATGTCATCTTCCAAGGTAAAAAATTTGCATCTCTTCTGTTATTATCTTCGATTCAGGCTGCAAAAGCCCATATGAAGGGGGAAGAAGTCTTCATGATTTGTTTCGATTTGAAGGAGTGGACATTGGATATCAAGGATGTGCGGGTGGTGCAAGATTTCCCCGAGATATTTCCTGAGAAATTGCCAGGATTACCCCCGCATAGAGATGTAGACTTCAAATTAAGCTAGTACCGGGTGCCAAGCCCGTCTCTAGGACCCCTTACCGGATGGCCACGATGGAACTCACAGAGTTTAGAGTTCAGTTGTAAGTACTGGTGGAGTCAGGGTTTGTTCGCCCCAGTTCATCACCTTGGGAAGCCCCTGCTCTATTCGTTAAGAACAAGGATGGTACCTTACGGTTATGCATAGTCTATCGGGAGCTCAACCAGTTGACAGTATGGAACACCTATCTGCTACCCTGGATCAGTGAGTTGTTCGACCAATTGGTAGGTGCACATTGTTTTACCAAGTTGGATTTACGCTTGGGGTATTACCAATTGAGGATACAAGAGGAGGACATCCAGAAAATGGCTTTCAGCTCAAGGTACGGACTGTATGAATTCAACGTGATGCCGTTTGGGCTCACAAATGCCCCTTCAACTTTCATGAGTTTGATGAACAAGGTGTTTGAGCCTTATCTAGACATCTTCGTCATCGTCTTCATCGATGACATTCAGGTCTTCTCAAAGACGGAGGAGGAGCATGTCGAACATCTGACTTGTGTTCTGAGGAAGCTAAAAGAGCATGCCTTGTTTACCAAGTTCAGCAAGTGCTAATTTTGGCTTAAAGAGGTTGCCTTCTTGGGCCATGTTATCAGTGGGGCTGGACTGGCTGTGGATCCAGCTATAGTGCGTGCCATGAAAGAGTGGTCACACATAAAGTCAGCGGCCGATGTGTGGAGCTTCCTTGAACTTGCCGGGTACTACCACAAATTTGTAAAACGGATCTCAAAGATTGCCCTTCCTCTTACAACCATGACAAAGAAAGGTGTACCATACAAGTGGACACCCCAGTATGAAGCTGTGTTCCAAGAGCTGAAAGATAGAGTTACCTCCGCCCCCATCCTAGCACTTCCGTCTGGGAAGGAAGGATTTGAAGTTTACACTGATGCATCTTATCAATGGATGGGAGCGGTACTGATGCAGCACGGTCATGTATTTGCTTATGCCTCAAGGCAACTAAAGAAGCATGAACTCAACTATCCAGTTCACGATGTAGAATTGGGGGCAGTGTTGTTCGCCCTCAATGTTTGGATACACTACCTTTATGGAGTTCATTGCGAGATATTTTCGGACCACAAAAATTTAAAGTATGGTCACACTCAGAAGGAACTTGATTTGAGACAACGACGGTGGTCAGAGTTTTTGTGCGATTATGAGTTCACGTTGAACTACCACCTCGGAAAAGCAAACTAGGTGGCTGATGCATTGAGCAGAAATGTACCGGACTCGAGCTCAGAAACTCGGTTGATGAGTATGGAGTTAGCTCGAATGCTCGAGGAGATGGAGATTACCTTGGTGTATAAGGTTCCTTCGAAAAAATATACGGAGTACTTGGCGAACATGGGCATAGTTTGTGATATTCGGGACCGAATCCGGGTGGAGCAATGAAAAGATGCTGTGCTGGCCCTCGTGATAAAGTCAGTTGAGGGTGGATCCACCAAGGAGTATACATTAAAAGTCGGCCTCATTCATTTTCATGGACGACTCTACATTCCCATGGTGTTGAAGTATTAGACCGGGCGGCCTTGCGGTCTTGTCTGACGGTTTCTTGACTGCGCGGTCTAGCGGTTCCTTCCCAGCAGGTTCATATTCTGACTGTTGCTGATTGTAGTCCGAGCGGTCTGGCGGTCTCTCTCAGAAGCATGGTGACCGGGCGATCTATCTGTCTCCTATTGTGGCCTGTTCTTATCCTGCTGGAGTTGCCGAGCAGTTAGCCCATATGTCTAACCGCGCGGCCTGTGCGATCTCTTTTATTTCTAGCCGCTCAGCCATGTACATGTTCAGTCCCACATTGTTTGCTTGTACTCTCTCTTATCTCCTCCATTCTATAAAAGGGAGGTCATACCTTTGTAAATGATATCTTTTTTGGATAATAAAATTTCAATTATTCAAATTTCTGTCCATTTATTAGCCGCGTGTTTGCTAATTTTACATAGTATCAGAGCACTCGGTCCTTTCCACCTGACTCAGCTCTCTCTGCATGTGCGGCTTGTTTCTTCTTTCCGTGACCTGTTCTCGCGGCTTGTTTTCTCTTCTGACAGCTGGGCTGTTTACGCAGCTTCTCCCTGTTTGCGCGCCTTTCTTTGTTCTGTTCTCGACCTGTCCTCTTGGGTCCTTTGCTTCCTTTTCTCTTCTGTTCGCTCGAACTTTTGCAGTTCGCGCGACCTCTTCCCCGTGCCTTGGTCTGCTTCCTAGCCGCTAGTGTTCTGCCACCGTGCCGCTGCAGCTTCTTCTCTTTAGCCCGCTGTGGTTTCGTCCTTGTTCGCTTCGGTTTCTTTCTCGAGTCCCGGCCTCCTCCTTAGGTCATGCGGCTTGCTCTCCTTTTCTCTCTCCCCGCGGTTTCTCTTCTTCTCGCGCGGTTTCCTGCCTTCTCTATGGCCACTTTCGGTCTCTCCACCCCCGTTATCTCTACCTCCACCACACCTGTAGATCCTCCTACTCCTTCGGGCAACCTTGGCACGCTTTCTTAGCTTGTTGGCTCCAAGTATCCCAATTGGAGCGTTTCTTTCACCTTTCTTCTTCTCTCTCGGCACAAGCGTCATCACCTCAACGATGACCCTCCTCCTCTCAACTCTCCTGAATTTGATGACTGGGATGCGAGTGATGCCCTTGTCCGCACTTGGCTGGACAACAGCCTCTCTGATGAGTGCCTTCCAGTCATTCGTCATGATGAGACGGTCAAGGCCGCCTGACTTCACCTAGCTGCTCTCTATTCGAAGGGGGTCAGACGTCCCGCATTTATACTCTTTATGCAGACCTCTTCGCCCGCCCCTCCATGTCTCCTGCTGCGGCTTACCAGCAGGTCAGGCTCTTGGCGCAGAGATCCTACAGAATCGCCCCTTCTCCGCGGACTTGGCCAACCAGCACAAACACTTCCAGGAACTCCTGGTTGTTTGTTATCTTCTCCGTCTTCCCGACACCTATGATATGATCCACCAGCAGATCTTGGGTGAGGTGGAATCTCCTACTTTGGATGCCACCGCGGCTCGTATTGCTGCTGTTACTTCGCTGCTCCAGCGCCGTCTGTTGGCCTCCCCTCCTTCCAAGCACTCCTATGCTCACCAGGGGGGGGGGGGGTCCTAGTGGCCGCAGCCACTCAGGCGGGTGTGCTTCGTCTAGGTTCCTCTGCTGTCACTGTGGTCGTACCGGCCATTCTGTTGACCGCAGCTGGCAGAAACATCCTCATCGTTGCCCTTCCGGTGATGCTTCTTCGCACTCCGCCTCCTCTCGGCCATCTGCTTCTATGGCCACGACTTCAGGTAGTGCCCATGTCGTTACCCAAGGTTAATGGCTGATTGACTCTGGTGCTACAAATCATATGACTGGCAACCCTCATTGCTTCTCTCTCCTCGAAACACATGACCACCTACCCCCGGTTCGTGTGGCTGATGGTTCACCGTCCCCGGTGCTTGGGACGGGAATAGTTCAAGTCACTCCGTCGCTTCTCTTGTAGGACACTCTCTATGTCCCGAAGTTCCCGTACAATTTATTATCTGTTACTACTTTATGCCGGCAACTTCAGTGTTCTATCTTATTCACTCCCACTTCTTGTTCTTTTCAGGACCCGAGGACCCAGCGGGTGATTGCTACTGCGACTGAGAGTGGCGGACTCTATTTCCTCGACAACGTTTCTGCTCTGTCCGCCCACTCCTACTCCTCTACAGATCCGCTTCAATGGCATCTTCGCCTTGGACATCCTCCTCCTCGGATTCTTCGCCAGCTTCTGCCCCACTTACCTCCGACCAGTCCTCCGCTCAACTGTGATGCGTGTCAGCTTGGCAAACATCATCGCTCCTCCTTCCTTCCGAAGCAAGGCCATGGCTCCTCTCGCCCGTTTGATCTCATTCATTCTGATGTCTAGGGTCCTGCTCCTACCCTTACCGTTAGTCAGGGTAGTTCCTACTTTTTAACTTGTATAGATGATTTTTCTAGATGTACATGGGTGTATCTATTAAAAGATTGCTCTGAACTCTTTTCTATCTGGCAAACCTTTTATTTATGATTAAGACACAATTTGGCATTTCTATTAAAGTTTTACGCTCTGCTAATGCTAAGGAATATCTTAGTCATGAGTTCTTCTCTTTCTTTCGGCAACATGGTCTTCTTCATCAAACCACCTATGTTTACACCTCCCAGCAGAATGGGGTGGCGGTGCGTAAAAACCGCCACCTCCTTAATGTCGCTCGCACTCTCATGACGCAGATGCAAGTACCCCGCTCCTACTGGGACTACGCTGTGCTCCTCGCCTGCTATCTCATCAATCGTCTTCCCTCCACGGTTCTCCACGGCCAGACCCCCTTCTCCATTCTCTACCCCCACAAGGAACCGTTTCCTCTCCCTCTCCATGTCTTTGGGTGTACGGCTTTCGTTCACACTCCATCCGCTACCCGCGACAAGCTTTCCCCCCGTTCCACCAAGTGTGTCTTTTTGGGGTACTCTAACACTCAAAAAAGCTATCGTTGTTTTGACCCCGTTCTGCGGAAACAATTTGTCTCCGCGGACGTGACATTCTTCGAGAATGCTTCCTACTTCTCTCTTGACTCCTCTCTTCCTCCTGATGTCTCTACTTCTCAACCTCCTCTATCCGTTCCTTCCACGCCTCTCGACGTCTTCCTTCTTCCCTCATCACCTCCTCTGTCTCCTTCTCTGTCCGTCTCACCCCCTATACCTCCTCCCTGTTCTCCACGGCCGTCTCTCTCTAGTCCCGGGCCAGCCTTCTCCGCCATGGATGCTCCGGTCGCTGAGGAACCCGTCGACCTGGATCTTCCCATTGCTCTTCGCAAAGGGGTGCGGGCGTGTACTCAACACCCGCTGGCAGCAGTTGTTTCTTATGATCGGCTTTCTCCTTCTCGCAGGTGTTTTGCCTTGGCTATCTCCGCTGCTACTACTCCACGCACCTACCAGGAGGCTCTTGCCATTCCTCATTGGAAATCTACCATGGATGAAGAGATGGCTACTCTTACTGAACGGGGCACCTGGACCCTTGTTCCTCCCCTAGTGGGTACTGATGTGGTTGGCTGTCGCTGGGTCTTTGTTGTGAAGTTTCGCCCCGATGGCACTATGGATCGCTATAAGGCCTGGCTGGTGGCCAAAGGCTTCACTCAGACTTACGACATTGATTACTTTGACATTTTCTCTCCGGTTGCTCGCCTCAGCACCATCCAGGGTCTTCTCTCTGTGGCTTTTAACCGGGATTGGGCTATTTACCAGCTTGATGTCAAGAATGCCTTTCTCTATGGCGATCTTCAGGAGGACGTCTACATGGATCAACCTCCTGGGTATGTTGCTCAGGGGGAGACACGCGTATGCCATTTAAAGAAGGCCATTTATGGCCTAAAGCAGAGCCCTCGGGTGTGGTTCGAAGAGTTCAGTGGTATTGTGGCTACCATCGGCTTTGCAAGGAGTTCGGCCAACCACTCCTTATTCATTCGCAAAACGGACTGGGGACTGGTGGTTTTGGAAGTGTATGTCGATGATATTCTTCTTACTGGCGATGACCAAGCTGGGGTGGACTTGATAAAGAAACACCTCCGTCAACACCTGGTCACGAAGGATATGGGCTCCCCGAAATACTTTTTGGGGATAGAAATCTCTCGGAAGCCTGGCTCGTTGGTTCTCTCCCAACGAAAGTATGCCCTTGATCTTCTACAAGAGGCAGGATTGACAGGTGCCAAACCGGCCTGGTTTCCCATGGCTATTGGAGAAGACAAAACATGGACGGATGACTCGCCTCTTCTATCTAATGTCACAAGGTACAGACGTTTGGTGGGCAAACTCATCTATCTCACGGTGACCAGACCCAACATCTCCTATGTTGTAGGCAAGGTCAGTCAGTTTATGCAAGCTCCCAGGGAGTGCCATCTTCAGTCTGCCTTGAAGATTTTAGAGTATGTCAAAGCAGCACCGGTCAAAGGGCTAATCTTTCAGAGAAATGGTCATCTGTGGGTGGAAGCCTACTCAGATTCAAGCTATGCGGATGATAAAGGCGATCGTAAATCCACATCAGGTTTTTGTACTTTTGTTGGAGGAAATCTTGTGAGCTGGAAGAGCAAGAAATAGTCTGTTGTCTCCAGATCCTGTACAGAAGATGAATACCGGATTATGGCGTCAACCACGTATGAGTTAAAGTGGTTGCGGGCTCTCATGCTTGACCTAGGAGAGGTCTATGACTATCCTCTTCCTATGTTCTGTGACAACAAGGCCGCTATATACATATCCAAAATCCGGTCATCCATGAGAGAACAAAGCATATAGAGGTTGACTGCCACTTCATTCAGGAGGAGATTTTGAAGAAACAGATTTGTACTCTGTTTGTCACCTCCGACAGAGAATTGGCGGATATCTTCACAAAACCGGTCTCTACTTCCTTCTTCCACATTTGTGACAAGCTGGACATGATTGATATCTATGCTCCAGCTTGAGGGGGAGTGTTGAAGAATTAGACCGGGCGGCCTTGCGGTCTTGTCTGGTGGTTTCTTGACTGCGTGGTCTAGCGGTTCCTTCCCAGCAGGTTCATATTCTGACTGTTGCTGATTGTTGTCCGAGCGGTCTGGCGGTCTCTCTCATAAGCCTGGAGACCGGGCGGTCTATCAGTCTCCTATTGCGGCCTGTTCTTATCCTGCTGGAGTTGCCGAGCGGTTAGCCCATCTATCTAACCGCGCGGCCTGTGCGGTCTCTTTTATTTCTAGCCGCTCAGCCCTGTACATGTTTAGTCCCACATTGTTTGTTTGTACTCTCTCTTATCTCCTCCATTCAATAAAGGGGAGGTCATACCTTTGTAAATGATATCTTTTTTGGATAATAAAATTTCAATTATTCAAATTTCTGTCCATTTATTAGTCGCGTGTTCGCTAATTTACACAAGGGCAGTAAGATTCGTGAAGATATTTTTGGGAGGCATATTGCTCTCAGTATTCAGTGCATCCCGGTGTTTCTAAGATGTACGCCGACTTGCGAAATACCATGTGTTGGCCGGGAATGAAGAAATACATCAGGTACCTTGTTACACATTGCGAGGCCTGTCAAAGGGTGAAGGCGGAGTACAAGAGCCCTGGTGGTTTATTACAGTCATTGCCCATCCCCGAGGTGAAATTTGAGGATATCTCCATGGACTTCATTCACGGGTTAGCTTGCTCACGCTCAGGGAATGATTCGGTGTGGGTGATTGTTGATCGCCTGACAAAAGTATCCAGGTTTATCCCTATGAAGAAAGAGGCTCACATGGATGTTTTGGTACGCCTCTTTGTGGAGCAGTTTGTGCGGTACTATGGTGTGTCAAAGACAATCATTTCTGACCAGGATGGTCGATTTACCTCTAAGTAGTGGAAAGCTGTACATGCGTACTTAGGTTCGCGGCTTACCTTTAGCACATCGTTTCATCCTCATACGGACGAGCAGTCTGAGAGGACCATCAGAACATTAGAGGACCTATTGAGGTTGTGTGTGTTCGATAGAGGAGAGCCTTGGGAAAGGCTCTTACCACTGGTAAAATTCTCTTACAACAATAGACATCAAGCTAGCATCGGTATGGCACCCCATGAAACTCTTTACGGAAGAAGGTGTAGAACCCCCTTGTCTTGGGTGCAAGATGAAGACCCGAATGCTTTGGGAATTGAGTACATTGTTGATACTGATGCGGCTGTTAGACTAATACGGGACCGCATGCTTGAGGCTCAAAGTCGGCAGGAGAAATATTATAATGCAAAGCACCGGATGGTGGAATTTCGAGTGGGTGATAAAGCGTTTCTGAAAATCCGTCTGATGCATGGAGTATCACGGGTGTGAGGTGTGAAAAAGCTCATCCCAAGGTACGTTGGTCCTTACACTATATTGGAAAGAATTGGCCCTTTGGCATATCGGTTGGAGTTACCACCAGAGCTAGAGAATCTTCACATGTTCCATGTGTCATCACTTCGAAAGGCATTGTTGCGGCCCGATCAATATATCCCCACCACAGATGGTGCAATAGCGACTGATAGGTCTGTGTGACTAGAGCCAGTGTGGATTGTAGACAACGAGACGAGGATTTTGCGCCGCAAGAGTGTCCCTTTGGTAAAAGTGTTGTGGTCTAATCATAGGAAGGAGGAGTATACATGAGAGCCGGTGGATTTGATGCAAAAGCGCTACCCGAAGTTGTTGGCCCAAGGTAATTTTTAAAAGCATATTTTATTTTATTTTATGCTTTTCTCTCCCCATAGCCTTAGCCTGATTTCGGGGACAAAATCTTTTATTTTATTTATAGGATTTGTAATGTCCCGATTAGCGCTAGGCCCCTCGTGCGCGTTTTTGAGTCAGAACAGCTGATTTGGGCTCAGGGAAGTGCTGGAAGCTAGGCTTAGACTTGTGTAGGGGAGGTGAAGTCGGCCCAGAGAAGGACACGGGTAAAGATACGGGTGTGTCTCTACCCATGTGTGTCCACCCAGTACTCGAGTCGACGACTCAATTTATTCCAAAGAAGGACACGGGTAGTGACACGGGCGTGTCACTACCAGTGTGTATGAGGATACGATAGAGACATGACATTCCCTACCCATGTGTGTCGAGTAGGGCTCGACGAAATGTGTCCCGAGGAGGATAGGGGTAGGGACACGGACGTGTCCCTACCCGTATGTGTGTCGAGTAGTGCTCGATGAGATGTGTCCCGAGGAGGACACGAGTAGGAACACGGGCATCTCCCTACCCGTGTGTGTTAAGTGTAACTCGACGAGGCATGACCCGAGTAGGACACGGGTAGAGACACAGGAGTGTCGCTACCCGAGTGCGTCAAGCAGATCTCGATGAAGCATGTCCCGAGCAGGACACGATCAGCAACATGGCCGTGTCACTTGAACATGGGCAGAGACATGGTCGTGTCCCTACCCGTGTTTGTGTATCGAAACGGCAGTCGAACCGTTGACGACGCTTTGCCCGAGCAGGACACGGGTAAGGATACGGGCGTGTCCCTACCCATGTCATTTCCACATATAAGGGGAAAATGAAACCCTAGCCAGTTTCAATCTTCATTCCATTCCCTTTATCTAGGAAAAACTGCTGGAGTGGAGGAAGAAGGTGCTGGAGCAAGTCTTCATCCCGTGAAGAACCGCCGCCGTCGAGGAGAAGACGATGCCGCCAAGAAGAGCGACAATATCCTTGGCCAGAACTGTTGGAAGCGCCGAAAATGAGGTGAGCTTCCTCCCCTCTCCCTTGGTGCTAGATCTTTAGTTATTTCTTAGGTGAGACATCAACATAAGAGAGCGTCAATTTGGGAATAGTTTTCTAGGAATGGCCATGCTAGGATTTGTGTCATAGGGATTAGTTGTCTTCAACCTCTCCCTCCTTCTATGGGATGATGGAAGATGGTTTCGTGAAGAGAAGTGGCCTTTTGAGGGTGAATAAGGGAGGATGAAGTCTACAAGTGATTTGGGGAAAATGGCTTGAGGAGGAAGATGAACCGATGCCGTTCGTTCCGCCTTAAGATGCGTGTAGAAATCTATGTTCTGCATGCAGCGATTTTCTTGGCCATTTTCAAGCGTGATATGTCCATAAATAGGCCTTCGACTAAACACGAAAGTCAACTTCCTTGAAAATACCTTTCCAACGAGTGGTTGTACGACTTCAGGCGAAGTCTGTAGCCATGGGAAACTCTGAACGAAAACGACGGCTGAAAAACTAAGCGTGCAGAAATTGTGTTCTGTACGCAGTGGATTTTAAGCCGATTTCAAGTGTGTTACTCTTGGATCTGGGTTGTGATCTGAACATGAAAGTTGTAACCCATGGAAAGACCTTTCCAACGATGGGTTACATGCCTTCAATGGATTCTGAAGCCTCGAGAAGCACCTGTCGAAGTCGCTGTCCAGAAGGTGTCCTGCACCTAAAATTCTGGGGTTAGTGTAGAATCGGGTTTGGAATCGGTAGAGACGATGTAGCAAATTTACATTGAGGTTGGGTGAACTCTTCTATGTTTAATCATCATGGTTCAAAGAATGATGAAAATTGATGAATGTATCCCACGTAATCAAATGGCGAAGTGAAGTATACTTAAACGAAACGATTTGGCAGAAATTGGTGAATCAATAGAAATGCGCATTATGTTAACATTTGGTAATGAAGTGCAGGATGCTATCTTATGACCATGTGAATAATTGTTTAACGGAATGAGTCTAGTAGTCCATTGCTTATAGTGGTGTCTCCCTACGGGTAGCATTATGGAAGGATGTAAGTGCGGGTGTTGGACCGCACTGGCTCGGATGGTGTTGAGAAGAGACAATAATGGAAAGATATGCTTGGTCCTCGGTGTTCAATCCCGAGGCTCCTTCCATGCCATGATAATGTGAATTTGAATGCAGTGTAAGTCGACACGCGGTGTCGTAATCCTCGGTTAATGATAGTGTGTCTGGTCTACGGGTTCGCCAGTCGTCACACCGATGGGAGTTGACAGTTAGATCTTGGGCAGTTGGGCTTGGTCCTTAGTGATCATTTATCGGGGCTCCTTCCGTGCCAAGTGAGTGGTTGGACTTGGTCCTCGTGCTTTTTCCGAGGCTCCTTCCGGGTCACAACATAGGCCAGATCGGGGCTTGGTTCTCGGTGCACATCTACCCGAGACTCCCACTGAGCCGTAGTACGCATGTGTGCTCCGCTGCTGTGTTCTTAGCATTGAGGCGTATGGAGGCCTAAGAAAGGTAGTGTGGATGCCCGCTTAGTAGTAGAGAAGCCTGCTCTACTATCACCACATGGCCACGACGGTTGACGCCTGAGAGGTTAGCTACCTACTCGAATAGTGGGAATTTCAAGTCTGTGTCGACATAGCGATTGCTTGTGCGTGATCATGGGTGAGTCATTGCATTGCATACATACCATTACAATACATTGCATCCACAAGATCCTCATCGTATAAGTTTGTATGGGCACTCCTATACGATGAGTTACTTTAATGTTAAACTGATCCTTAACTTTTAAGTTTGTATGGACATTATTATAAGTTAAGTTACTTTCCTGTTGTAGAACTTCATACTAGATGGATTGATATATCTTCTGTAGAATTACTAGAATTGACTGCTGTTAATGATATTGTACATTTCTTCTATTGTTTCTCACATCTTATGTACTTATTCCACCTGCTTGTACTTGCTTATCACTATTTATATATGGTACTCTTATTTTTTTCTCTGCCAGGTGTCGAGGAGTCGCCGGGGGAGCGGATGTGAAAGCCACTTAGTATTTTGACTAACGGTTGCTACATCATTCTTTTTTTCGGAGGAAACCCCACAGGAAGAGCAGCCGCAGATTATGTAGCAGGACAGCCAGGCCAGGATGACAGGGCCTGGACGGACCGTGCTATCGCTACCGTCAGTCACCGATGTTTGTTTTGAGAGGTTTTGATGTAGCCCTTTGGGCATATTTTAGCTGTACTCTGATACTTAAGAAGCTTGTTATTAACTTCTTTCCTTGTTGTACTTTGGACTTATATTACTTATGTGTGGATTGATGATGAATTGTAAATATACCTATTTTTATGTACATTACTTATGTCGTTTTAATTAATTTTTGTCATTTCTACTTGTTTTTATTCAATAAAATGCTCCTATTTTTGTAAATATTATACTAACTTGTTTTATTTTATTTGTCAGGAAAAAAATCAAAATCTGCAAAAAAATGTCATGTCACGCCCGTGACATATTGGTCACGCCCGTGACCATGGCGTGACAGCTCAAAATCCCGAGAAGCAGCCAATTTTGAAGAGAAAAGCCTGACACGCACGTGTTCAATGATTTGATACGCCCGTGTCAATCCGACACGGGGCGTGACCAAGCCGTGTCCATCCCGCTCGACGATTTCAACTCGACGTTCGTCGACCCAAGAGGGACACGCTCGTGTCTGATGTGTGCCACGCCCGTTTCAGCCCAACAAACTGCCGCCGGCGAATCCCGAAGTCAACAATGCCTTTAAGCGCCGAACGACATGCCCACCGTCACGCCCGTGACCTGGGGCATGACCGCCGCGTTTTCGGCCGGAAAGTCAAATCGCCGTCAAATCCGTCAGATCGCCGAATTCGGCTGTAAAATAGTGCTGACACGCCCCCCGACACGCCCGTGTCGGAGGGCGTGTACTTGGAAATTTTTGCCTATAAAAAGGCAGCTGCTGTATGAGTTCAGGGTTCCAAAAATCCAAACCATTTTGATGTATAAGGGCTGCCGTTAGAGCTGCTTTAGTGCTATGTAAGGATTCTCTCCCCCCTCCTTTTTGAAGTTAGTTTGTTTAAGCTCCTGTAATCAACTTCTTTTATTAATAAAATAGATATTTTTCTCATCCTTATATGCTCTGAATTTTCTCTAAAGGCCTCCTTTTCATCAATCTTATACACTTTCATGTTTTAAAACGAAAATGTTCTTGTTTTCTTTTCAATTATAACAAAATTTATAGCCGTTATTATGGCCGATTTCATTCTCAAACTCTTAAAAATTGGTGGATTTTCATGCTTCAAAATGCGTTCTTATGAACTTGTAAAACATTAAAAAGGTAGTTTCATTCCTCTTAACTTAGCTTTTACTTTGTTTTAATTATAAAACTATTATTTCTTTTTAGCTTACTCCCACTTTTTAAACCATTTTATCATGCTATAGGAATGTATAAATTGTTATTTTTTTTTTTCATCAACTTTCATTTTAAGTAATTACAAAAAATATTTTCGCTCGAACAATTTTTATTTCCACTTTTTAAGCATTTCTATCAAAATCTAACGGTAAAAATATAAACGTTTTAATTTTTCGGGCACTTGTCTTTCTCACTTTAATTTAAAAACTTTTTGCTCAAACAATTTTTATTTTGCCTTTTTATGCATTTCTACTGCATTCTAGCGGTAGAAATGCAGTCATTTTAATTTTTCGATAACTTTGTTTTTCGCAATTATTTTAGCACGAGTGTGTGCGTGTATGAGATATTTTTCAGCTCCTAAGTTAAATTATGCAAGTGTGTGTGTGTGTGTTTATTTATGTCGAGTGCGTGAGTAGTTACTTTTAAGTAGAGTGCGTGTGTTGTTTTTATTTTTCCGCCTACTAATTTGAGTTAATTGGCTGGATTTTATTCAAGTAGAGTGCGTGTGTTGTTTTTATTTTTCCACTTACTCATTTAAGTTAAATGGCTGGATTTGATTCAATCAAGTGTTTGTAGTTTTTATTTTTCTGCCTACTCACTTTAGTTAAATGGCCGGTCTGTATTTTCAGTCCTACTCATTTGAGTAGGACTTGTAATTTTCATTCTTTATTTTTCCGCCTACTCACTTGAGTTAAATAGCTGGATTTTATTTTCCACCTACTCGCTAGGAGTTAAATGGTCGGACTTTATTTTGATGTAAATATTTAAGAAAGCCCTGTAATCGTGTTTATTTTCTCCTACTCGTTTGAGTAGGACTCGCTTTCATTTCAGTCCTACTCGTTTGAGTAGGACTTGCAGTTTTCAGGTTTAATTTTCCGCCCCCACTCGTTTGAGTGGGACATGCAAATTTCAATTATGCACTTTTCAGCTTTTATTTCCCGCCCCCACTCGTTTGAGTGGGACCTGCAAATATCAATTATGCAATTTTCTGTTATGTGTAACTTAGTTGTATTTCTGTCTCTTGTTATATGTTTGAATGAGTGCGGGTGTGTTTATTTGTCATAACTTTTCTAATGTTAGGATATTTTACTTTTCTTCTTATTTTCTTTATAACCCTTCAGCGAATAGTTTAGGACGCTCGCACAACCAAACATATAAGCTATCCCCATTCTGATGAGTGGCTAATTGTTTTTAGCCCTCAGTATCGAAGAGCTTTGGGATCTAAAATGTTTTAAATAACCAAATGTCTAATTTTTCAATTTAATTAAAAACTTAAGGTTTACCACGGGTTAACGACGCGTAGACCCACATATCGATGTGTGGGCTCTATTTCCGTTATCCATACGCTAGCTAGCCGAGAGGCCGTGCGTATGGACAGATCACCCCTGGGTAGATAGAGTTCCGCACTAACCCTCGAGAGAGGAGGCGCGCTAACTCTACCGGATTGGGTTCCCCACCCAATAACGGGGTTCTTAGCGTACTGCGGGCATTAAGGGGAATCCTTCGTCGGACGAGAGCCCGGTCGAATAGCCTTAATGTCTAGGTGAGCGATATTCCTAGAGATAGGTGAGCTCATTATTTTGAATCTCCACGGCCAAGTTTTTGCTTTAATTAAATTGAAACTTTAGATATCTAGTTATTCAAATCTATTTTTAATCCTAACGCAATTCGATACCGGGAGTTATCTCTTCATCGACTATTTTCTTAAAATCTATTTTCGTTCCTATTTTACTTAAAACCCTCAACTTCTATTTCTGTAAAATAATAGTGTTTTCGGAGGAGTAGGGGTAATCAACCCATTCCCGGGAATAATATGACCTCGGTATTCTCCCGAATATCGAGTACTACTTGCGATAGGTGCACTTGCCTCATCTAGCAAGCCCGTGGCGATCGACTCACCGAACCAACCATAGTAAGAGTCTGTTCGCGGGCCAATCAAGTTTTTAGCGCCGTTGCCGGGGAATCTCTTTGAGTTGTTATTCTGAATCCAAACTCTATTACTTTTATCTTTATTTCTAAAAACTAAAAAAAAAACTTAAAAACTTTTCTTCAAAATCCAAAAAAAGTAGTTTATTTTCTACTTTTTATTTTAGGGTGTATGACCCGTGGACAGACTTCGGAGTCCGAAAATTTGGATTTTGATCCTGAGATTGAACGCTCTCTTGCGCGTATTTGGTCTCAATGCCGAAATCCCTCTTTGGATCCCGAAGAATCCATCAGAGAACCCTCTGCCGTTGCTATGGCCGACCCCAATCCGAACGCGGCCGTTGAGCATACAATGTCATATTACGCCCGACCTAATTTAGACGATATTGGGTCCAGTATTGTTCGCCCGACGGTGGCGAACAATAATTTTGAGATCAAATCGAGCGTTATCCAAATGATCCAAAATGCCGTGCAGTTCGATGGACAGCCGGATGAGGACCCGAACGTTCATTTGTCTAGTTTTTGTGAGATTTGCGATACTTTTAAGATCAACGGCGTCACTGATGACGCCATTCGTTTGCGCCTTTTTCCATTCTCCCTCAGATCCAAAGCTAAGGCGTGCTTGAATTCCCTCCCATGAGGATGTATCACCACCTGGGCCGAGCTTGCAAAGCGGTTCTTAACGAAGTATTTTCCGCCCGCCAAAACTGCAAAGTTGCGGGCGGATTTTTCTTCGTTCATGCAGAACGATTCTGAGTCACTTTTTGAGACTTGGGAGCGCTTTAAGGAATTCCTCCGCAAGTGTCCGCACCACGCGCTGCCTACGTGGTTGTAGGTCCAAATCTTCTACAATGGGCTTAACTATCAGACGCGTCAAATGATTGACGCGGCTGCCAGGGGTACCTTGAATAATATGACCCCTGAGGCTGCCCAAGATCTTATTGAAGAGATGGCTATGAACGCCTACCAATGGAACGTCCCTCAGGGACGTCCCAAGCAGGCGGCCGGCCTCTTCGAAGTGGATGCCACTGCCCACTTAGCCCTTCAAGTTGAAAGGCTGACGAAGCAGGTGGCGGAGATGTCTGCTGCCTCCACCACTCCTCCTTGGGCGATTCCCCCTAATGCTGGCGTAGCAAATGAATTCGTAGACTACGTGGGAAATGCTGGGCGACCTTCCTTCAACCCCAATAAGAACCCTTATAGCAATAACTATAATCCGGGTTGGAGGAACCACCCCAACTTCTCATGGAGCAATCCGAATAATGCGCAGCGCCCCCCCCCCCCCCCCCCCCCCCCCAATTCTTTCGCGCCTGGATTTCTGCCGCCTCCCCCTCTTCCAAAACGCTCCCCGATGGAGGATAATTTTTCTAAATATATTGCTTCCAATGAGTCAAATATCCGGAACATCACCGGATCGCTAAAAAACTTAGAACTCCAAGTTGGACAGCTAGCGCGAATGATGTCCGAGCGCGCGCTCGGGGCACTGCCGGGAAACACGGAGCCCAATCCGCGGGAAAATATCAACGCTATAACCCTCCGTAGCGGAAAGGAGGTGATCGACCCAAAACGGACCGATCCTCAGGTACATATTTCACCTCCGACCCCTCTTCCCCCTTCTTTGATTACGCCGCCTTTACAAATTTTAAATGAAAAACTTATTAAAACGCCATTGCTGTATCCGCATAAACTTAATAGTGAGCGTAAGGACGCGCAATTTGAAAAATTTATTTTATTATTAAAACAAATTCATATTAATGTTCTCTTCTGCGAGGCAATCTCTCAAATGTCTAAATTTGCGAAATACTTAAAACAACTTCTTTCCAATAAACAAAAATTAGAAAATATTTTGCATATTTCCCTTAATGCTGACTGCTCAGCCGCTCTTACTAATAAATTTCCCCTAAAAAGAAATGACCCGGGATGGTTCTCCATCCCGTGCCTTTTTGGCAATATATTAGTAAAATACGCTCTTGCAGATTTAGGCGTGAGCATTAATTTGATGTCGTTCTCGCTCTTTCAAAAATTAGGTTTGGGAACTCCGGCCCCTACTAAAATGCGAATCCAACTAGCGGATCGCTTGGTTAAGTTTCCCGTCGGGGTAGTGGAGGACGTACTTGTCCGAGTTGATAGGTATATCTTTCCGGTAGACTTCGTCATCTTGGACATCGAGGAGGACACTGATGTACCAATTATACTCGGTCACCCTTTTCTCGCTACCTCCCGCGCATTAATTGATGTCAGTAACGGTCGTCTCCTCCTTCGAGTAGGAGATGATGAAGTTACTTTCTCTATTAATCCCTCCATAGGAGACTCATCATCGAGCGATGACTTTTGTTATAATTTAGACACATATCTCTAAGATAGTTCTTCCCCTATTTTTTAGTCTACTTTTTTAAATGATGATATTTATGCGCTCGAAAATTTTAACTGTGATGAGGATACCTCTATAGACTTGCCTTTCGAACCAATTGGTAAGAAAGACATAGGAATTAAAACCTCGTTAGAAGAACTGCCCTGCCTTGAACTCAAACCCCTACCCGATTCACTCAAATACACCTTTTTGGGAAAAAATGATACACTCCCTGTTATCATTTCTTCGCATTTGAGCGACTCGGAGACTTCCGATTTATTGGGAGTTTTGCTTAAACATCGCCACGCAATTGCTTGGCAAATTTCTGATCTCAAAGGGATTAACCCGTCTTTCTGCACCCATAAGATTTTCCTTCTAGATAATTGCAGCAAAACTATTCAGCCGCAGCGACGTCTTAACCCAAACATGAAAGACGTCGTTAAGGCCGAAATTATTAAATTATTAGATGCGGGGATTATTTATCCCATATCGGATAGTACGTGGGTTAGTCCCATTCACGTGGTGCCCAAAAAGGGCGGTCTTGCCATAGTGGAGAATGAGCACAATGAACTCGTCCCAACTCGTACTATTATGGGTTGGCGGGTGTGCATCGATTATAGAAAACAAAATGACGCCAACCGTAAGGATCATTTCCCACTACCATTTTTAGACCAAATTTTAGAGCGTTTGTCCGGTCATCTGTATTTTTGTTTTCTTGATGGACTATCAGGGTTTTTACAAATACCCATTTCCGCCGATGACTAAGAGAAAACAACTTTTACCTGCCCGTTTAGTACCTTCGCATATCGAAGAATGCCATTTGGCCTCTGCAACGCGCCCGCTACATTCCAAAGATGTATGCTGGCGATCTTTGGCGAGCTGGTAGGAGACATTATGGAAGTCTTTATGGATGACTTCTCTGTTTTCGGAAGCTCTTTCCCGTCATGTCTTAGTAATTTAGATCGTGTCCTTCAGCGATGCGAGGACACGCATCTCATTTTAAATTGGGAAAAATGTAACTTTATGTTTCGAGAAGGTTTGGTTCTCGGCCATATGATTACGTCTAAGGGGATGGAGGTCGATAAGGCCAAAGTTGAAATTATAGAAAAACTTCCCCCGCCTTCCAACGCTAAATCTATTAGGAGTTTCTTAGGGCACGTGAGCTTTTATAGACGTTTTATTCAAGATTTTTCAAAAATAACAAAGCCGCTAACTCTCCTCTTGGAAAAGGAATCAAATTTTGTCTTTGATAGCGAATGCGAGTCTGCATTTAATTTCATAAAACAAAGACTTATCAATTCACCTATTTTAGTGGCGCCCGATTGGACCCTTTCGTTCGAAATTATGTGCGACGCTAGTGATATTGCCGTAGGAGCCGTTCTTGGCCAACGTATAAACAAATATTTTCATCCTATTTACTAGCTAGCAAGACACTCACTTCCGCACAAGGAAATTACACGACAACGGAAAAGGAACTTTTAGCCGTCGTATTTGCTTTCGATAAGTTTCGCTCGTATATAACGCTATCCAAAGTTATCATATTTACCGATCATTCCGCCTTAAAATATTTGTTAGCGAAAACGGACGCCAAACCCCGCCTTCTTCGATGGATCCTCCTCTTGCACGAGTTCGATTTAGAGATCCGGGATAAGAGGGGCGTGGAAAATTTTGCCGCCGATCACCTCTCCCGCTTAGAAAATCCCACTGCGCAAGCGCTCGTCGAATCTGACATAAATTTCAGATTCCCCGAGGAACGCCTCCTAGCCATAACTACTAGTTCCTCTTCCCCGCCTTGGTTCGCAGATTTTGCAAACTATTAAGTTGCGAGGATACTTCCAAAAGACTTTTCAAGCCAGCAAAAGAAGAAATTCTTTTCTGACTTGAAATATTTCTTTTGGGAGGATCCTTTTCTTTTTCGTATCTGCGCGGACCATGTTGTCCGAAGATGTGTCGCGAGTGTGGAGTGCAGGCAAATCCTTAGGCACTGCCACGAGGGTCCGGCTGGTGGGCATTATCAAGCTAACCGTACCGCGCGGAAGACGCTAGAGGCTTGCTTCTTTTGGCCCACTCTATTCAAAGTCGCTCACAATTTTGTGCGCGCATGCGATAGCTGTCAGCGGTCGGGTAACATCTCTCGTCGCGACGAGATGCCCAAAAATATGTTTTTAGAGTGCGAAGTCTTCGATTTATGGGGCATCGATTTCGTCGGTCCCCTACCTCCGTATTTCAAAAATATTTATATTTTAGTGGTGGTCGACTACGTATCAAGGTGGACGGAAGCGCAAGCTCTCCCCACCAACGATGCACGAGTCGTCATTACATTTCTTAAAAAGTTATTTTCTCGCTTCGGCACTCCGCGCGCTATTGTAAGCGATAGGGGGACGCATTTCTGCAACACCCAGATGGCTAAGACGTTAGCTAGATACGGCGTCACGCACAAACTTGCCACCCCCTACCACCCGCAAACTAGTGGCCAAGTAGAGGTAGTAAATCGGGAGATAAAGCGCATATTAGAGAAAACCGTTTCACTTAATAGGAAAGATTGGTCCATCAAACTTGACGATGCGTTGTGGGCTTATCGTACCGCATACAAAACCGCAATTGGTTGTACGCCGTATCGATTAGTGTACGGCAAAGCGTGTCATCTACCCGTAGAATTAGAACATCGCGCACTTTGGGCTTTAAAACTTTTAAATCTCGACGCTAACTTAGCCACCCAAAATAGAAAACTGCAACTAAACGAGCTCGATGAATGGCGTGCCAACTCTTACGAGAGCAATAAGTTCTATAAGGAGCGTTCTAAGTTTTATCACGACCGAAAACTCAAGCCCCAAAAAACTTTTTCTCCGGGCGATCTTGTCATTCTTTATAACTCACGACTTAGACTTTTCCCCGGGAAACTTAGATCACGTTGGTCCGGCCCCTTCAAAGTTGAAGAGGTTTGGCCTTATGGTACCGTACTCGTCTCCAACCCGGATAAAGGCTCGTTTAAAGTGAACGGTCATCGCTTAAAATTATACATAGCAGGCGATCCTGTGGGCGGTAATTTCGAATCCATAACCCTCCTAGATATATAAACCGCCAACATAGTCAAGCTACGCGACTATAAACAAAGCACTCCTGGGAGGCACCCCATGTTTATCTTTTTCGCTATCTCTTTACCTTTTTTTTTGCAATTTTTCTTCCTAATGCAGGGTTTCTAAACTGCGCCTTCCCCACCTCCTATCAGGGAAGATTCTACCCCCCATCTCTTTCTTTTCTTTGTATATATTATCTTACCTGTTTTGTTCCACATACTTACGTTGCAACATTGGGGACAATGTTGGACTTAAGTATGGGGGTGTTTTCTCGCTTTCTTTTTCATATTTCTATTTTCTGCACTGTATTTCTATTTTCTTCACTTTCTTTCTATTTTCTGCACTTTAAACATAAAAAAAATATATGAAAAAAAAACTATAAAAATAACAAAAACATAAAAAATTTTTGAAAACAAAATCCCAAAAACCTAAGTTTTTTTTTCTGTCTTTCAAATGTTTTTGTTTTATGTCTTTTTAAACCAAAAATCCCAAAAAAATTGTAAAACAAAAAAATTCAAAAAAATTATAAAACAAAAACTTCAAAAAAATTATAAAACCAAAATTCCAAAATTTTTTTTTCTGTTTTCATTTTGTAAAAATCTGTGTAAATATTTTTGTAAATAATATTCTCTCTCCCCCTTCCTTTTCTCTCTCATTCTTATAAATACCGTCTCTTTTTCTTGCACTTTCCGCAAAACCTTAAAAATCAAAAAAAGATAATAAGTTCACTAAAAACTTCAAAAAAAAGGAAAACTAAACAAAAATTCAAAAAAATTTTTGAGTAAACCAAAACCAAAATACAAAAACAAAAAAAAGAGATAATAAATAAAAAACACAAAAAAAATGATGAAAAAAAAACTCTAAAAAACCAAAAAAATATTTTGAAACAAATAAATCAAATATACCATCCTTAATTTTCTTGCTATCCAAAAATTTTGCTTTGAGTTTATTTATATGTGAATTTTATTAATTTTTTGTTTGTTATTCGTTTGTTAATTATTGATTGAAAAATTTAAATATCCGGGGTTAAGTTTTAAAGAATTCATTATGCTTTGTTAAAAATAGCGAACTCGTTTTAGGTACTACTTCTAATTTTTCATTGATAGGAGCTCGTGTAATATGTTAGAAAATAACGATTATAGGATTCAATTATGTTTACTTTTAGCTTTCTGAAAAATTGGAACTTACAATTTATTAAGTTTGCTCTCAAAATTGTTTTTAATAAAAAATCTAGTCTTCTTTTCTCACCTTCCTTATCATGACCGACTTGGCATGATAAAATTGTTATCCTTAAAAGATCCTATGTCACTGGGAATAAGATTTCGTTCCGTAAACATAGGCACCCAAAAGATTAAAAAGATTATATGCTATGGAGTAAGAGGATAAAATTCATTACTCCTACACATATACATTAGGTTAAAATTTATTATGAAGTTGACAAAATCGATATTAGGAAAATAAGATTTCGTTTTCCTAATAATCCAAAAAAAACAAAGGAGGTTTGAGAAAAAATTACCTCGCCTCAAAAATCAAAACCCTCTTCATAAACCAACATCACTCCCCTTAGCCAATTTCACGATTCTAGATTTAATTCAAAAATCTTTTTGAGAGCATAATTTGTAAATTGCATTATTTCCAGTAAAACTCCTATAGGCTAAAAGTTCATATAATTCCAAACTATTTTTGTTAATCTAACCATTACACTTATTGCTTTCTATTTGATTATATCAAGAAGTCTTTTGCCCAAAACTTTTACGTTATTTAAATCATTTTCATAAATTTAGGACTTAACTCTTACACCCCGTTTATTTATTTAGATCTCTCTTATAATTGATTAAGCGGTAGCTAAACTTAGAGTTTTTTCTATTCCTTATAAGTTTATCTCAAACTTTTGCTCTGCAATAACAAAAGCTTAAGTATGGGGGTATTTGATGAATTGTAAATATACCTATTTTTATGTACATTACTTAAGTCATTTTAATTAATTTTTGTCATTTCTACTTGTTTTTATTCAATAAAATGCTCCTATTTTTGTAAATATTATACTAACTTGTTTTATTTTATTTGTCAGGAAAAAAATCAAAATCTGCAAAAAAATGTCATGTCACGCCCGTGACATATTGGTCACGCCCGTGACCATGACGTGACAGCTCAAAATCCCGAGAAGCAGCCAATTTTGAAGAGAAAAGCATGACACGCCCGTGTTCAATGATTCGACACGCCCGTGTCAATCCGACACGGGGCGTGACCAAGCCGTGTCCATCCCGCTCGACGATTTCAACTCGACGTTCATCGACCCAAGAGGGACACGCCCGTGTCCGATGTGCGCCACGCCCGTGTCAGCCCGACAAACTGCCGTCGGTGAATCCCGAAGTCAACAACGCCTTTAAGCGTCAAACGACACGCCCACCGTCACGCCCGTGACCTGGGGCGTGACAACCGCATTTTCGGCCGGAAAGTCAAATTGCCGTCAAATCCGTCAGATCGCCGAATTCCGCTGTAAAATAGTGCTGACACGCCCCCCAACACGCCCGTGTCGGAGGGCGTGTACTTGGAAAGTTTTGCCTATAAAAAGGCAGCTGCTGTATGGGTTCAGGGTTCCAAAAATCCGAACCATTTTGATGTATAAGGGCAGCCGTTAGAGCTGCTTTAGTGCTATGTAAGGATTCTCTTCCCCCCCTTTTTGAAGTTAGTTTGTTTAAGCTCCTGTAATCAACTTCTTTTATTAATAAAATAGATATTTTTCTTATCCTTATATGCTCTGAATTTTCTCTAAAGGCCTCCTTTTCATCAATCTTATACACTTTCATGTTTTAAAACGAAAATGTTCTAGTTTTCTTTTCAATTATAACAAAATTTATAGCCGTTATTATGGCCGATTTCATTCTCAAACTCTTAAAAATTGGTGGATTTTCATGCTTCAAAATACGTTCTTATGAACTTGTAAAACATTAAAAAGGTAGTTTTCATTCCTCTTAACTTAACTTTTACTTTGTTTTAATTATAAAACTGTTGTTTCTTTTAAGCTTACTCCCACTTTTTAAACCATTTTATCATGCTATAGGAATGTATAAATTGTTATTTTTATTTTTCATCAACTTTTATTTTAAGTAATTACAAAAAATATTTTCGCTCGAACAATTTTTATTTCCACTTTTTAAGCATTTCTATCAAAATCTAACGGTAAAAATGTAAACGTTTTAATTTTTCGGGCACTTTTCTCACTTTAATTTAAAAACTTTTTCCTCAAACAATTTTTATTTTGCCTTTTTATGCATTTCTACTGCATTCCAGCGGTAGAAATGCAGTCATTTTAATTTTTCGATAACTTTGTTTTTCACAATTATTTTAGCACGAGTGTGTGCGTTTATGAGATATTTTTCAGCTCCTAAGTTAAATTATGCAAGTGTGTGTGTGTGTGTGTTTATTTATGTCGAGTGCGTGAGTAGTTACTTTCAAGTAGAGTGCGTGTGTTGTTTTTATTTTTCAGCCTACTAATTTGAGTTAATTGGCTGGATTTTATTCAAGTAGAGTGTGTGTGTTGTTTTCATTTTTCCGCCTACTCATTTGAGTTAAATGGCTGGATTTGATTCAAGCAAGTGTTTGTAGATTTTATTTTTCCGCCTACTCACTTGAGTGAAATGGTCGGTCTGTATTTTCAGTCCTACTCGTTTGTGTAGGACTTGTAATTTTCATTCTTTATTTTTCCACCTACTCACTTGAGTTAAATGGCTGGATTTGATTTTCCGCCTACTCGCTAGGAGTTAAATGGTCGGACTTTATTTTGATGTAAATATTTAAGAAAGCCCTGTAATCGCATTTATTTTCTCCTACTCGTTTAAGTAGCACTCGCTTTAATTTCAGTCCTACTTGTTTGAGTAGGACTTGCAATTTTCAGCTTTAATTTTCCGCCCCCACTCGTTTGAGTGGGACCTGCAAATTTCAATTATGCACTTTTCAGCTTTTATTTCCCGCCCCCACTCGTTTGAGTGGGACCTGCAAATGTCAATTATGCAATTTTCTGTTATGTGTAACTTAGTTTTATTTCTGTCTCTTGTTATATGTTTGAATGAGTGCGGGTGTGTTTATTTGTCATAACTTTTCTAATGTTAGGATATTTTACTTTTCTTCTTATTTTCTTTATAATCCTTCACCGAATAGTTTAGGATGCTCGCACAACCAAACATATAAGCTATCTCCATTCCGATGACTGGCTAATTGCTTTTAGCCCTCGGTATCGAAGAGCTTTGGGATCTAAAATATTTTAAATAACCAAATGTCTAATTTTTCAATTTAATTAAAAACTTAAGGTTTACCCCGGGTTAACGAGCCGTAGACCCACATATCGATGTGTGGGCTCTATTTCCATTATCCATACGCTAGCTAGCCAAGAGGCCGTGCATATGGACAGATCACCCCTGGGTAGATAGAGTTCCGCACTAACCCTCGAGAGAGGAGGCGCGCTAACTCTACAGGATTGGGTTCCCCACCCAATAGCGTGGCTCTTAGCGTACTGCGGGCATTAAGGGGAATCCTTCGTCGGACGAGAGCCCGGTCGAATAGCCTTAATGTCTAGGTGAGCGATATTCCTAGAGATAGGTGAGCTCATTATTTTGAACCTACACGGCCAAGTTTTCGCTTTAATTAAATTGAAACTTTAGATATCTAGTTATTCAAATCTATTTTCAATCCTAACGCAATTCGATACCTGGAGTTATCTCTTCATCGACTATTTTCTTAAAATCTATTTTCGTTCCTATTTTACTTAAAACCCTCAACTTCTATTTCGGTAAAATAATAGTGTTTTCGGAGGAGTAGGGGTAATCAACCCGTTCCCGGGAATAATACGACCTCGTATTCTCCCGAATATCGAGTACTACTTGCGATAGGTGCACTTGCCTCATCTAGCAAGCCCACGGAGATCGACTCACCGAACCAACCACAGTAAGAGTCTGCTCGCGGGCCAATCAATTGACTTCTATTATATTTTGGTTGGGTTGGCATTTGATTGATATTGGATATGGACGATAGGATAGGCGTCTTGTGGTACAGGTTAGCCCGAGGCTATTGTTACCGCAAGGTGGCTGTTCTGGGCATAAGACCTCCTTCATGCCGTGTTTTGGGTTTCGGGAGGGGTGTCTCATAACAAACGTAGTCTGGATGAACTTCAGAGATAAATCCAAGCGACTGATCCATGAAGATGTCCTTATCAATCTCCCCATATAGAAAAGTGTTCTTTACATCAATCTGGCACAAACTCCATCCTTGGCAATCAGCCAAGGAGATCACCACCCGAACCAAAGTCATCTTTGCAACTGGACTAAAAATGTCTCCTCATAGTCCTCTCCATACAGTTGTGAGAATTCTCGAGCAACAAGGCGATCCTTGTATCTTTTGATGCTCCTATCAGCCTTCTTCTTTAACTTGTACACCCACTTGCAAGTCACTGGAGTAATGACATCAACCCTGGGCACAAGGTCCCAGGTTTTATTCTTCTTGAGAGCAGTAATCTCGTCTTTCATGACATCTTCCCACTCCTTGACTTTAGTGGCTTCATTTAAGTTTGCAGGCCCTCGCTCATCCATAGGGCCTGCAAAGAAGCAGGAGACAAAGCTTACTGCATTCCCTTCACAGTATCGAGCTGGTGGCTTGATAGTCCTCTTTGACGTCTAAAGGGTCTACTACTTGCTCACCACCTCCGTTGCTTCTTTATGCTCAGCTCCATTTCTGGAAAAAATTGGAGCAATGCTCCACCTGCCTCCTCAACCAGAGGCCTCTGTCCCAGAGCTTGAAACAACAGGAGCTGCTGGTGATACAACAAGCTCCTCTTGATGAACTTCAGCAGTCACCTTCTGCTTTTCATCAACCTTGCTCTCTGGTAGCTCAACCAAGCCTCCTCCATACGATGTCAGTTCATCAAAGAATTCGTCTCTTGATACAACAGACTTCTTCATCGTAGGATCCATGCATTTCCATCCCTTCTTCCGCTCATCATAGCCTACAAAGACAAGCTTCCTTGCCATTGAATCAAGCTTTGTCCTTGAAACATCCGGGACATGCACATAGCAAGTTGATCCAAACACCCGAAGGTGTTGCACGCTTGGATTCTCCTTCAGCAACATCTCGAATGGAGACTTCATGTTGATCGGACTAAGAGACATCTGATTGATGATATAAGAAGCGCAAGACATTCCCGCTGCCCCGAAAGACCTGAGATTGTCTTTTGCATGAACCCAGCACTTGCAGGTTTCCATCAGATGACGGATCTTCCGCTCCGCTACTCCGTTCTGTTGTGGAGTATGAGCATAAGTAAGCTCTCTCTGGATCCCATGCTTCCTACAGAAGTTAGAAAATTCGGAGGAGATAAACTCAACACCGTTGTCTGATCTAAACTTCTTGATCCACAGGCCAAGCCGACCCTCCACTAGCTCCTTGAAGTCCACAAACAAATGGAAAGCTTCTGACTTCTCCTTCAAAAAATATACCCAAGTATATATTGAGGAATATCAATAAAAACAAGCATGTATCTGCTACCTCCAAGACTTGCAGTAGCAGTTGGGCCCATCAAGTCACCATGGATAAACTCCAATGGTCTCTTGCTCCTAGATTGTGACTAATCAAATGGAAGGCGATGAGCCTTACCATACTGACACCCTGCGTAAATGTGACCGTCACCAAAGGATCAAAGCTTAGGCAAGCCTTTCACAAGGCTCCTGTTTGACATAGCTTTTAGCTTATCCAACCCTACATGCCCCAACCTCTCATGCCAAATAACAATGCCATCGTTTTCCCTCATCCGATCAATGTAAGAGTTTGTTGCAAGAACAAAGAAGTTCTTTAATCTCCTCCCAACGTGGCAACATTAGCCTTCACCGCTGATACATTGCGAAGAAACTTCACTTTTGTTGGCCCAAACAGAACGTGATAACCTGCGTCTACCGCATTGGTCACAGAGAAGTGAATCGTCTTCATGCCTGGTACATAATACACCATCCTTGTAACACATCCCATGTAATGATCGTATAATATGGGTCCGGCCGGGGCCCCACAACATACAGATGCCACAGCTTTAGTATTATAAGATGATATATCTACCCAATCTCAAAACTCATAAACAAACCACATCAGAAACAACAAACAAAATTAAAAGTTATCCACCAATACAAGAGTACCGAATCGGCCTTATGGTCTTACAACAAAAGAGAGTCCAAACTCTAATAATACATAACACATCAAAGTGCAAAGGTACTCCTATGCTACCTCGGCATGCAAGCTGGAAATCAAAAGCATCAAACATACAATATCACAAAAGTAGAGCCAATGCAAAGATGGTAATACTTCATGCAGCTTAGGCCTTTCTAGTCGGTGAGCTAGCTCCTTCTTGCGATCCTTGCCCTGAAAAAGTTTGGTTGTAACGTGGGTCAGCAAAGGTTGACCTCAAACTGTGTAACAAACACATCTCCTCCCGGCCGCCCCTAACGGACCCCGGGGTACCCCTACAACCTGCAAGTCAGCACTTCATATACAATATACATAACCAAATAAAGCACTAAAGAACAGGCTTGGATGTCTCAAACAACATACACGTTCTCTATTGTTGAGCATATAATTAAAAGGGCTACTTATGCAACATGTATGCAAAACCCAGGCTTCACCCAAGGCACCCTATCGCGTATGCATCTAGCACATCATCACATCATCTGGGTACTCATCATTTCCCCATTGGCATTAAGCCGCAAACAAAGGGGTACTGCAATTTCCCCCAATTGGCATACAAGCCGCCATACGGAACTCTTTAGAAGGCCTCACCCGCTCATGGTCTTAGACCCAGGCTTGCCTGCAAGCTCTGACTTCTCATGTCAGGATTCTGTCTAACACACTGACTGATTCTAAGAAACCTTGCCGGACCCCACCCGCTCATGGCCTCATTGCCCGGGCTTGCCCCATGATTGGCATTATCGTCAGTCTCACAGAAGGGGACTAGTCTCGTCGGGACACTCTCCACACATGACTTTCACGTCAGGGGATAGCCAGCCAACCACGAAGATAAAGCCATGCCTTAGCACATTACAATCCAAAAACATTCCCACCATAATCCCTCATTTGTACTGCAACGTCCCCGCGCACCAAGAAAACCATCTACTGCCAATGCTGAGCTAACCTTATCCACCAAGGAAACCATCTATCGCCATTGAGGAGCTAACCTTGTCCAGTTCCGACTACACGTACTCACTCGAGAAATGGGGTAAAACATCACAAACATCACAAACGACATCTTGCCGCAACGGATCTCTACAAATCCTTAAGGCTCGTATGCAACATCACCGAGTCGGACTAACGGTCATGACTACGACTTCACCCATCATGCCTATTCCACTAACGGAGCGGATCTCTAATGAAAAATCATGCCGGGGACGGACTCAATCGACCCGGAGGTTCCTCTTGAACCACGACGACCCAAACACCTCTCATTTGGGAGCTTGGTGCCAAAAAATTAGAAAGTAAAAGATGTTAAACATGCATACTAAAACTAAGAGGAGAAGTTTCATTACCTTCCGACCCCTCTTCCTAGCCATGAAAACTTAGCCTGATGAAAACCTTCGCAACGGTCATGCCTCCACGAATCTGGACTCAGCTCGCGATTTGGAGCGCCAAAGCTTCTCCAGCAGCCGGATCTCTCGTTCACCTCCTTCCTTGCTTTCCTTTCTATGTAGATCTTACAAAGAGAGAACTTAATGAAGAATGAGGGTTCCCAAACCCTATTGCCGGACTTAACTCAGCAAGGACAACCCTGGACCATCAGATCCCAAAAGAAGGAAACGAACGGCCATCATCCGAACTGAAAATCAAAACACCTGGGCCGAACACGGCTTGTGACACGTCCGTGTCCAAGGCCATGTGCCTCAATCGACGCCGAAACCATCGCACCCAGAAAAGCACATGGGCTCAGAACATGCCTGTGTCAAAGCTAACATGCCTGTGTCATGCAGTACACCCCCGTGTTGCTGGGCGTGTTCCTCCCTCATCACAGGATCAAAAACCACCCAAGAAGGACACGGGTAATCGACATGCATGTGTCGAAATTAACACACCCGTGTCAAGCCGAACATGGCTGGGTTCCCGGCTGTGTTCAATCCCCTTACACGGCCTGGTAGGCAACCCGAGAAGGACACGGCCTGGGACACGCCTGTGTCTCAGGCCGTGTTTGAATTCTCGACGATCGTCGACTGCCTCTTCATCGACCTCGCAAAAAATTTGTGGAACATGCGCACGACAACGCCTTGGACACGCCCATGTCCCAAGCCATGTTCATTGTCTCGACATTTTGTCGAGCGCAGTTCGTCGACCACCCGGGCTCTCGATGGACCTGACACGACACGGCAATGGTCACGGCCGTGTCCTAGGCCGTGTTCCCTGTCTTGACACTTCGTCGAGCGAGAAATCGTCTACTTCCTAGGCTCTCGACGAACTTGAGCTCGACACAGCCATTGATGTGCCCGTGTCCTAGGCCGTGTGACCCTCTTTCGAATTTTGGGGCCTTACAACTTTCTCCCCCTTAAAAGAATTTCGTCCTGAAATTACCAAAAAGCAAAAAGGGGTACACAAAACTTAAATGATACCTGAATAGAAAAACTCTGGATATTCCTCCAGCATGGTTTGTTCTCGCTCCCAAGAGAGCTCATCACGGCTGCACTTTTCCCATCAGACATTTACGAGTTTGACCTCTTCGTTCCACAACTGCCAAATTTCTGAATTCTCTTTAGCAATTGGATGGACTCGCATCCTCAAGTCTTACTCTATCGGCACCGATGCCGATTCGGTCACCACACTAGCCTCTACCAAGGCTTTCCTCAAGACGGAGACATGGAAGACGTCGTATAATCCACTCAGCTATGCGGACAACGCCAATCGGTACGCTGCTTCTGTCACCCGTTCAAAAACCTCAAAAGGTCCCAAAAACATTGGACTCAACTTCTTGAGTCGACGAATTCGTGAAACGCCTTTGAACGGCTTGATCTTTAAATAGACCCAATCGTCTACCGCGAACTCCAGCTTCCTGCGACGAGCATTAAAATATTTTGCTTGCAGATCTTGAGCCACCTTCATGCACTCTTGAATGGTCCGTACCAACTCACAAGCATCAACAACCACTTCTTTTCCCAATTGGTTGGTGTCTCCTGGCCTCTGTCCAAGACATCGATGTTCGACACCGTCTCCCATACAAGGCTTCGTATGGCGCCATCTTTATACTTGCTTGGTAGCTATTGTTGTACGCGAACTCCACCATAAAGAGGTGATCCTCCCATTTCTTGTCGAAGTCAAGAATACACATTCTTAGCATATCTTCTATAGTACGATTCGTTCTTTCGGTTTGCCCGTCAGTTTGAGGATGGAAACCCATACTTAACTTTAGATTCGTGCCCAAACTCTTCTGAACCAACCTCCAGTCCTTGGACATGAAACATCCATCACAATCCCTGACTATACTTTTAGGAATCCCATGTAGTCGCATAATGTTGCAAACATACAACTCTATCAGCTTCTCCACGCTGTCCTCCTTCCGATTTGGGATGAAGTGAGCCACTTTGGTTAAGCGATCCACAATCACCCAAATTGCGTTGTTACCCTGTTGCGATCTAGGTAACCCATGCACAAAATCTATGGAGATGTCATCAAATTTCCACTCGGGGATTGGAAGAGGTTTCAGGAACCCGCCCGTCTTCTGAACTTGGCCTTCACCAAGGCACAAGATTGACATCGATTCACGTACAACGCTACGTCCCGATTCAGTCCAGGCCACCAAAAGGATTTCTTCATATCCAATTACATCTTTGTACTGCCCGGGTGAATGAAGTACTTTGTGAAGTGAGCTTCAAACATCAACTCCTCACAGAGCTTGACGAACTGCGGTACACAAATCCTTCCGTACTTCCTCAAAATCCCGTCAATCATCTCCCAGGCGCTGCTCTCGCCCTTTTGAGCTTCCACCATGAATGACTGAAACTCCACATCAAAACGAGTCGCTTCCCGAATACGATCGGATAAGTCGTTCTACATTTCAATCCAGCTTAACCGAGCCACGCTAGACTCGCCCCTTGCTACACACTCCAAGTCGAGGGACTCCCAGTCCCGCACCAACCGCTCATCGTGAGCTTCGATCCAATTCCTTTGCCCCGAGTATTTTCTACTCAAGGCATCTGCCACCACATTGGCTTTACCTGGCGTATACTAAATCGCCACCTCGTAGTCTCCAAGGAACTCGACCCACCTGTATTGTCGCATGATGAGTTGTAAATATACGCATTTTTATGTAAATTAATTAAGCCGTTTTCATTAATTTTTGTTATTTTTACTTAATTTTGTTCAATAAAATGTTTTTTTGTAAAAAATATTCTAACTTAGCTTTATTTTGTTTCCTGAAATTTTCAGCAAAAATGCCAAAAAAAAATGCAAGTACGCGCCCGTGTACTATGAGTCACGCCCGTGACTTGGGCGTGACAATTCAAATCCCGTGAAACCAGCCACAATTGAAGACAAAAATGTTGATACGCCTGGCCACATGCCCGTGTCCAATGACACGCCCCGTGTTCTAGGCCCGTGTCAGCCAGCTCGATGATTTTCCGCTCGACGTTCGTCGACCCGACAAGGACACGCCTGTGTACCATGATCCGACACGCCCGTGTCATTCTCGATCGACAATCAAGGCTTCCAGCTCGACGAAACCGTGTTCAACTTTCGTCTACCCGACCCGACACGCCCGTGTCAAGATGCCACACGGGCGTGTACTCCTCCACCTGGCTCGACAAACCGCCGCCAGCAACTTCGTGACGCGCCGCGCCCAGATCGACCTCCCCAACATGCCCACCGTCACGCCCGTGACACGGGGCGTGATCGCCACGTTTTTAGCCGCAAAGTCAAATCTCCAGTCAAATCAACAGCCGCCATATGTCCAATGTCGACATGCGCCCTGACATGCCCGTGTCAGTGGGCGTTTACCATGAAATTTTGTATATAAATTCAGAATTTCTGTCTGAATTCCTGTTCCACTTTTTGGATCCATTTTGTATGGGGAGGTGCTGCCTAGATGGATTTTAAAGCTATGTAATGGGATTTTCTCCCTCTCTCTCTTTTATTTTAGTTTTACCTTTGTAACCCTCTTTTAGTCTTAAAATAAATGTAGTTTTTTCCCCATTACAATGTTTTGGATTTCATCTATGTGCCCACCCTTTGCAATCCTATTTATCTTTTGTTTTAGCTTTATTTTTCTTGTCTTTAAAATGGGTGTGTGCATGTATGAGTTTAGTTTTATGCTTAAATAGATTTCATAGTTTTTATAGTTTATTTTTTTCGTTCTTTTTATATTCATTCTTATGAGTTTATAAAGATGGCTTTAAAATGGTTTTGTTTTTCTTTAACTTAGTTTTTTTTATTAGGATGTAAAACTTTTTGTTCTTTTCTACTTTATATCCACTTTTTAAGCTCCTTTATAAAATCATAAGAATGAAAACGTCACTGTTTTAATTTTTCAAGCATTCTCATTTTCATGTTTATTTCAAAAACTTTTTGCTCCTTTTATTTTTATGACTTCTTTTTACGCATTTCTACCGCATTCTAATGGTAGAAATGTATTCGTTTTAATTTTTCGAGCACTTTCATTTTGCATTTATATGCAAAACGTTTCGCTCGTTTAATTTTTATTTTCACTTTTTATGCATTTCTACTGCATTCCAGCGGTAGAAATGCAGTTGTTTTAATTTTTCAGTAACTTAGTTTTTCTTATTTTTTTCCCTCGTGTGCGTGCGTGTATGAGTTAATTTTCATAGCTTTATTTCAATTATGTTGAGTGTGTGTGTGTGTGTGTGCATTTATTTTCGCCTACTCATTAAGAGTTAAATGGCGCAGTGTTTTATTTTTGTAGAGTTGTGTTTAAATTTATGTCGAGTGAGTGTGTTTTACTTCCTGCAGTGTGTGTGCGTTTTCAATTCAGCAGATTGAGTGTGTTTTAATTTTATGTCGAGTGCGTGTGTGAGTTTTACTTTCTGTAGAGTGTGTGCCTGGATGCATTTAGTTTCTCCTAATCGTTTGAGTAGAACACGCTTTATTTTGTCTCACCGACTCATTTGAGCCGGGACTTGTCTTTTTCTGCTTTCATTTCAGTACTACTCGTTTGAGTAGGACTTGCAATTTACTACTTTCCTTTACAGCTTTCCTTTACTGCTTTATTTTCTGCTTTATTTTCTTGCTTTCACCGCAAGCCGTCCCCAATATGATGAGTGGCTAACCGCTCTTAGCCCTCAATATCGAACAGCATTGAGACAGATAAAATAGCTTTAAATAATTAAAGTTCCTATTTTTCTTATTAATTAAAATTACTTAAGGTTTTCCTAGAGTTTACGAAGCGTAGAACCACATAATCGATGTGTGGTCTCTATTTTCGTAGTCCATATGCTAGCTAGCCGAGAGGCCGTGCGTATGGACCGATCGCCCCTTGGTAAAGAGAGTTCCGCACTAACACTCGAGAGAGGAGGCACGCAAACTCTACCGGATTGGCTTCCCCACCCAATAACGGGGTTCTTAGCATAATGCGGGCGTTAAGAGGAATCCTTCATCGGACGAGAGCCCAGTCAAATAGTGTTAGTGTTCAGGTGAGCGATATCCCTATAGCTAGGTGTGCTCATTTTAGTGCAACCTCCATGGTCATGTCTCCACATTAATTAATTTCAAACTTAGGATCTATTTTTATTAAAAGTTTATTTTAGTTCAAATTAAATTCGAAGCGGTCGCGCTAAGCTCGTCATCGGCTCCACTTTTTATGCTTTTATTTTCTGCCTTTCTTTTTGCCTTTTTTTATATATAAAACATATATCCTGACAAGATAAAAATTATCGGTAAAATAATAGTCCCCTCTAGGGAAGAGTAGAAATAATCAACCCGACCCCGAGAACAAAACGACCTCGATATTTCACACCAAAATATCATGTACTACACACGATATGTGCACTTGTCTTCTTTCGTTAAAACTCGATTTCACCTGTTTTATATCAAAATAATAAATCTGTGCGTCCCGTTTTCTTAATAAAACCAAATTCGCTCTTTCTCAAATATAACTAATGGAGACGACGACCCCCCAAGTTGTTGATGACGGCACGCTAACGGAAGACCCTCCTTCATCTCCAACAAAGGACTCGTGTCGCCATGGTGTTCGTATGGAGCAGCGCTACAATCTCCGCCCTCGGCGCAAGACAAATAACTAGTTGAACTTATTTTTTTATTAGCTTAAGAGCATTCATATTTTTAGCATGCTTTATTTACACATTTGGAGTATGTTATTTTATTTGGGCTGCATGTAGCCATTGAGTGTTTTATTTTTATTTGGGCTACATATAGCCAATACTTGGTGTTAAGCCTATATATAGGCATGTATGGTTTTGTTTAAGCTTAGTTGAAATGAAAAGAAACCCTAAAACTTTCCTTACTTGCTAATCTCCCTCTCCCTCTCTTCCTCTCCTAGCCGCCACTCTCCTCTTTCTCTCTCTCTCTCTCTAAGCATTCGGCCAGCCCCTCTCCCTCATCTTCCTCTTCCAAGCAGCCACCCCCCGTATTCTTCTTCCCCAAATCCGGCCACCCCTCTCCTTCCTGTATCCATAGCCGGCCGACCACCAACCTCCACCACCCGAGCACCCATTTGAAGAAAACCGGCCGCCCATCTTCACTTGGAGTTTTATCCGAGAAAGGCCTCCTTCTACGACGAGGAATCTGGATATTGGTGTGAAGCGGCCAAGGTGGACGATCCATCTCTCCATCCGGCGCAACTCCGGCGAAACAGTGGAAGAGCGATCCTTCAAAGGTAGTCGGAATCATCAATTCCGACTTGGGTAACGATCCTCTCCACTCACGTGTGATTATCCCTTGATAGTCTAGTGGTCGGAAAGATTTTTGCGTTGGATTTGAATCGTTAGATTCTTCGTGGCTTTCCTTTTGATTTGCATCAATCTTAAACACGTTATTTCCGAAAGGGTTTGGCGAGCCCCGTAATTTTTGTTGGGAGAGATCTACTATTTTTCGATCGCATTTTGGGTAGACCTCTTTTGGTACAACCTCGCTTGTCCGGACCGGGTGGGTCCTTTTGCTTGGGAGAACATCGACCAATAGCTGTTCGTTCGACCTTTCAACGGTGTAGCTACCGTACGTTGGTGAACTGTGATAATTTGCTTGCGAGTGCACCACGGTAAAGACTTGTGCGAGTGTAATAGTGAAATTAGAGAGGCGTCCGCTTTATTCCCATAGCCCATATTGTGTCTACGGTAGAGGCCTACAACAATAACCGCCCGGGGCGCCGCGAGCTCGTAATAATTTTGGAGTTTTAACCCCCATTAAGTTTTTGGCGTCGTTGCCGGGGAAATTTTGAGTCGTTATTTTGAACTCTGGAATACTATTAATTTTACCTATTTTATATATACAAAAAAATGGTCAACAAAAATTAAAATTAATAATAAGTTTATTAATAAAAACTTAAAAAATTAAGCAAAAAAAACTACTAAAAAAACAAACAAAAACTTAAAAAATTTATGTTATTACGATCTATAAACACACATAAATAAAATGACGTCATTTACTAATAAAACACTAACAAAAACAACAACAACAAAAAAACTATAACTAAAACCCCCCAAAAAAATCTAAAAAACGCAACAACCTAAAAACTATAAAAACCTAAAAACTAAAAAACACATAAACTAACAAAAAAAATTCTACCTACAATCAAACTAAAAAATAACAAACCTTCTTCAAAACACCAAAAAAAAATATTATTATTAGTTATTAAACCTGTATATATCTATCGCACCAAAAATATCTCCTACAAAAAACAACATCCCCGTATATATACTTTGTTTTAACTTATTTTATTTTAAAAATCCAAACAAAACTTTTAACAAAAAAGAAAAATAATAACTTTAAATCAATAAAAATTTTTTTATTACAAAATTTCCTATATTTCTTTTGTCTCTTCGGAGCACTTCACGCTTTTGTGCGCGTTAAGGGATCGCCTTTTCATCGCACTCATAAGATAAGACGTTAGCTTCGAGTCACACACACTTACCCCCTACCACCCACAACCTTTTCGCCGAATTTATCTTTTCCATTTTTTCTGTTATTTTTCTTTTCTTTTTAATAATGCAGGGTATCAACCCCGGGCCTCCCCGAACTCGTCTCAGGGAAGCTTCTACCCTCCTTTTTATTTTTGTGCATATTTTATTTTTGTATATTATCGTTCCGCATACTTAGTTTGCAACATTGGGTACAATGTTGGATTTAAGTTGGGGGTGTATTCTTAGTTTCCTATTCTGCTGATGTAGCACACTCCCGGGAATGGGGTTAAGGCACGTAAAGGGGTTCCTAAGGGGAATTTAAACGAACACGTGGTGTGCGCGTAAAACTCAAAATTTTGGCAGAGTTTCGACTATAATGTTGCGATCTCACAAGTGGGAAATTCCCATCCAAACCTGCACGAACATTCACATACACATTTCTCATAACCTAGTCATACATCTAGTGTCATATCACCGCATTTCCATCCATATGGAGAGTTCTCCGGACTAAGAAAATCGATTCCGAAAATAGTCCGAATGCAGCCCTGAAAATAAAATAAAACGAGGATATACCAAATCCTCTCGATCCATTCAAAACCAAAGGCTAAACCAACCCCGGTTTGCAAACGTCCAAGTGGACCTATCCTTGCAAAAACCTTCGCGAAAAGTCGGATAAAAGCAATATAATTTCAGATTTAGTAATGCAATTTGGAATCAAATTTTAGGATGAAATATGATAACTAGATTCCACCCAACTCACAAGTCAAGACGAATCACTACACAAGATTTAGGGGAAGATAATTCGTTACCCAAATCTGAAATAAGAGAGGAGGAGGAGGAAGATAACTATGGAAGAGTCGCACTTCCACGGGTCCACCGGAGTTGCACCGGATGGAGAGAACCAAGCCGCCTTCTTCGGAGTCACACCGGAGGATGTTGGATGTCGCCGGAGCAGCTGGAGTAGCCACCGAGAAGGGGGGGCGGTGGCAACAGTTTTCTGTGATATCCAGGAGGCGCGGGTTCGGGTTTGGCCAGGCCGAGCGGCTGTTTCACACAACTCAAGCTTAGGGTTCTTTTGTTTTCTCTTCTTAACATCCCCTCTCCAATACCTCACACATATATATAGTATTACACCCTCTCCATCCACCCTTCATCAAGATCCAAACAAATCCTAACCACTCATGCTTACTAAGAAATAACAACACAATTAAAAATTTCATAACTTATAAATTTATAAATCTTAAGATTTATAAATTCATAAAAATATTAGGAATATAATATTATTCCAATATTGAAATAACATTATATTCATAATGACGATGGCGGCGACGGCGGCGACGGCGGTGACGGCGGCGACGATAGTTGCGGCAACGGCCATCAATGTCCGCGAACATGTAGCGGCGGCGATCAAAAGTGAGATCCATGTCGGCACGAGCAAATGGCGGGGCATCCTCGCCATCAATCCTCCCCCGCTCAAAATCACTCATCCCCGATGAGTGGCCAAGGAGAGAATAGCAGGGGACAGCAACATCCACAGGTAGCAGAGCAAGAGAGGACATCCACAGGGTAGGACAAGCAATGCAGGCATCCGCAATAGAACAAAACCTGTCATGAGCAAGAAGAGCAGGAAACCTCGTAGATGTGTCAGCATAAAGAAAAGCAGTGCAGATCTTACCATCCAATGCGAGAACCAGGAAACCCAAATGGAAGCGCGACACGAAAAGAATCTCACCTCTTAACCCAAGAGAATCTGAACTGGAAGAGAGAAACGTCGGAGAAAACCACTCAGGTGGAAACCAGATATGCAAAATTAAATCTGAAAAATTGAGACACGGCGAAACACCGATTGCATCATAAAAATCCAAAAAAATTGCGTTAAATCCAAAATTGTTGAATATCATGAAAGGATCGGCGCTCCAACGTAATAATTTTGTTACGGAACCCGAAGGTATCCACTCGTGGGCTAACCAGACTAAATTAGAATCAATAATTCTATAGTCAGAAGCTCTCGGAGGTGAACATACGTGAAAGTGACGCAACCCACAGACACTGACATAAGGCGACGACATGTGTACGTGCAGATCGTACAAGGATGGATGAAAAATATGTGTAATTTGATTTGATGGGTAATAATGTCGTGAGGACACCAAATCAAAAGACACAGTCACCATGAAATCAGACGCATTCGCAGACAAAGACATGTCCGCATACGGACTGTAACAGCCCAAAGTTCAGAAACAGACATTTTTGGGTGACACGGCCTGGGACACGGGCGTGTCCCAGGGCGTGTCCGTTGACACGGCCTGCGACACGGGCGTGTCGCAGGGCGTGTCGAGGTTGTGTCGACGATTGGGCTTTGTCTCGACGATTTTTGCTCTCGGCGATGCGTCGAGAGGAGGCACACGGCATAGGACACGGGCGTGTCCAAGGCCGTGTCGCATGCTCGACGATTTTTCTCGACAATCGTCGAGTGTCGAGAAGTGAGTGTCGAGTGTTGAACACGGCCTGTGACACGGGCGTGTCACAGGGCGTGTCAAATCAGGCGACGAACTCAGCCCGCCGAAGGTTTCGACAGGGCGTGTCTTTGTGCCATGTCTGGGCACACGGCCTGGGACACGGGCGTGTCACAGGCCGTGTGAAGTCTCGGGATGGTTTGGGATTTTTTTTCCCCAGGTATACGGCCACAGACACGGGCGTGTCTGCAGGCGTGTTGGTAACACGTCCCATGACACGGGCGTGTCCCGTGGGCGTGTCACTGGTTTGGATAAGTCTGTTGACCACCGCTTGAGGCACACGGCCTGGCACACGGCCGTGTTTGAGGCCGTGTCGGGTCAAAATATGTGTTTTTGGCAGAATCGTGGCCGTCCATTCCTTCAGTCTGGATCCAAGGGCTGAAGCTTCTTCTTCTTTTTCCTTAAAGGCCGAAATCAGAGAAGGATTAGTCATTTTACTTTGGCCTTCATCTTTCTTCAAAAGAGAGAAAGAGAGAGAGAAAGGAGGAGGAAGAAGGAAAGGGGGCTGCTGCTGGTGGTGCTGCGGTTTACCGACGAGAGATCCGAAGCCGGCGTTGCGGAGGAAACGATCTTGCGAGTCTTGCAAGCTAGCTTGGAGGCCATGGCACCGAAGCGATCGTCAAGGGTAACGACTTTTCTTCCTAGCCATGTGAAGGCTTCCTTTTTGGCATATTTTGTGATTTCCCCCACCAAGAGGTGGCTGGTTTTGGAAATCTTTGGGTGGATGCTTGACATCCCCTTTGTTAGCATATAGATCCGGAAATGGAGTACGGAATAAGCATCCTGTGTGAAGCCCATCTGGACAGGTTAGTCTGGATTGGTGATGTTGCATACGAACCGGAGAAGACTCCGTGATAAACGTGTAGTGTAAGGAGTCTACGGGTTATGCCTGCGAAAAGGAGTAGCAGGAAGTACTGGGGTGGTAGCCCAGGAAAATAGCCATGTGATGGTTTTGGGTCCATCCTGTGATTGAGGCACAGGAAGTACTGGTGGGACCAGGAAAGGCCCTTTTGTGATGCTTGATGTCATAGGGTGTCCACCTGTGAAGCGAGTCACAGGAAGTACTGGTGTGCCCAGGAAAGACCCCTGACATTTGTGCTTCTGCGGTGTCCACCTGTGGAGAGAGTCACAGGAAGTACTGGTGTGCCCAGGAAAGACCCGTTGTTGCTGTGAGGAAATGGGTATAGTGAAATACCCAGGCTTGAATGCCAAGAACAGGATTGGTGAGACCGACCCGCGCCTTTGATATAGCCATGAGTACGCTGTACTCGGAGAAGGCAAGGCGATTTGAGCAACGGGGGGTGGAGGATCCGACCTGCGCTATGTCCGTCTGACGTGAGACCAAAAAGTGTGGTCTGTTGGAGCGCATAGCAAGAGTCTTTGGCCTGCGCGTCATGACACAATGGGGGGCTACGAGCCATCCCGGTGTCCGAAGACTAACTCCGGTTGCACGCCATGGAGTAAATGCTCAAGAGATTTATCGTTGGGTGATAACCCTGATACGGTGGTGGGCAAGAGGTTGCCAGAACACCAAGAATGTGCCCTGAGTGCACGGACCGTTGGGCCGGGCGGCAAACGGTTGTGATGGCTTGTGTGCGTGAAAGCACCTTTTGATGATATAGCTTGCCATACTTGTGATATGATATGCCTGCAGGGAAAAATACCGCTGCCCCGAGAGAAGGGGTAGGGTCGTTATAATTTGGTCAGCTGAACGCTGACCGTTGCTTTTGTTTGCCACCGGTGGGTGGATTGTCCTTGCACAGGTGCTGGAGAGCCGAGCGGGATGCATAGAGGTTGATGTTCCTGCTGGTGCTACTGCTGCTGCTACTAGCCCTCGAAGGCTAGTTGTGTTCTTTTGATTGTTTTCTTTTATTGTGGCCGGCCTGCGCGCCAATCTGTTTTAAGCCACTGTGTGAAAGCCATGTAAGGCCATAAGGCCAACTCTTTTTACATGTTGTAAGACATTCCTATATATATAAAATGTGGAGTTTTATGTTTGGACAGTCATGAGGAGTTCAAGTAGTTTAGGCTTCCGCTAGAATGATTGTGATAGGTACGATGCGCTACTCTGGTATCATCCTGTACCTTCACCGACTGTTTTGTGGTATATCCTGTGGGGCCCCGGCCGGACCTTCTAGCATATATCATATGAACGGATGGGGTTGTTACATTGTTGGTATCGGTTGTCTTGGTCTTTCCCTCTCGAAGTCGTGGCCGACTTCTTTTGTGTGGTGGCGAGCACGTGTTTGTGCACACCAAAGTCTACGATTGAACTCCTGAATGTCCATGATAGGAATGCATTTTGAATGTTTGAGGAACCTGCGTGTTCCTATTTTGTGTTGTTTGCTTGGGAACGACCGCTAATGTGTGTGTCTTGTCCACCTTTAGGTGACACGGAGTGGAGCTGGGCCGTCTGAGCCCCAGCGTTCTGATGAAAGTACGGCACCAGCAGCTGTGCCTACACCTCCACCGTCTGCGGAACATGTGCGTTTAGTTGCGGAGGCCTTATTTACCATGATCCAAGGCCAGCCACTTAGGCAGGAACAAGCGGCTGTGAGGCCAGAACAGGTGGTGGCAAGGCCTGAACCTGTTATGGATGTGGTTCCTCGAGCGTCTGAGAAGCAGCTAACACGGTTTATGAGTTTCCATCCGCCTACGTTCTCGGGAGCGGGAACCCCGACGCAGGCTGAGGATTGGTTATCGCGCGTCAAGCGAGTGATGACGGCGATAGGAACGGCGGAGCATCAGAAAGTTACCTTAGCCACCTTCTTGCTTGAAGGAGAAGCGCGTTTATGGTGGGATGAGATGGAGTTGCATCATTTGGCGGGTCGTCCGTTAACCCAAGTGTCGATGGAAGAATTCTCTCGGCTCTTCCTAGCGAAGCACCTTCCTGTGGCGCAACGGATAGCCATGGAAAATGAATTCCAACGGTTGACTCAAGGTGATGGCAGTGTTGACGCGTACCTGCATGAGTTTACTCGCTTGGGGCGGTATGCGGGTTCGATTTTTGCTGATGAGCAGAGGAAGACTAATCGGTTCTATGAAGGACTGAGGGACGAGCTGAGGTTCCTTGTGTCCAGTTCTGTGAACCAATGTTTCCAAGCATTGGTTGACACCGCGACAGCGTTGGAAAAGGATATGAAGAGGGTGCAAGGGAAGAGAGTTTTGGCTGTGTCGCAACCAGAGTGGAAGACGCCCCGATCGGGAAAGTCATTTTATAAGAAGAGATGGGGCAAGAAGTCCAAGCCTAGTGGACAAGCGCCTTCATCAGTTGCATCGGGAGCAACATCAGGGGCAACCTCCAAGCCAGAAACTCGTACCTGCTTCAATTGTGGTAGGATGGGGCATATTGCGCGAGATTGTCGGATGCCGCCGAAGAGTGAAAAGAAGGCGGAAGCATCTTATGCGGAAAAAGGAAAGGCGGTGGTGGATTCCTCTGCCTCGCAGGCGCAACACCGAGTCTATAATCTTGGCCTGCAAGAGGCCATCAAGCAGAGTGACGTGGTCACAGGTATGAGTTTAGTTTTGCTGATGTGATTGTTTGTATGCTTTGCTTAGTACGCCTATGTTTGTGGTTTGTGTGTGTGACATGTTTGTCATAGGCTTTGTGATGATTCGGGACACGCTGGCGCGAGCACTGTTTGATACAGGTGCATCACATTCTTTTCTGTCTCGTGAATTTATTACACAGCTTGGGATACCCAGTCGTGCAAAGACAGATAGCGTCAGAGTGGTGTTGCCGAATGGATGTTGGATGCTTGCGGATCAAGCTTGCGATGTGGCGGTTCAGTTAGGAAGTCGGGATTTTTGTTTAACCGCATTTGTTTTGCCAATATCGGAATTCGATGTGATTTTTGGGATGGATTGGCTTGCGGAGCAGCATGCTATGATTGATTGCCAGTCCAAAGAAATCACATTGGGCCAGACTACCGAACAGAAGACCAAGTTCGCGGGTATGCGAGGAGTAGGCGGGACGTTGATGTCTGCACTCCAGGTAGTCAAAGCTGTTCGGAAGGGTGCGGAGTGTTACTTTGCACTAATTCAGGCTGTTGAGCCTAAGGCCACTTTGTGCGAGGTTCTGATTGTGGCAGAATTTACAGATGTGTTTCCCACGGATCTCCCTGGGCTACCACCCCAGCGGGAGATTGACTTCATAATTGAATTGGTGCCAGGTGCGAAACCCGTGGCCCGCTCGCCATATCGCGTTGCGCCTAAAGAGATGGATGAGTTGAAGGTTCAACTACAAGAAATGCTAGAGCAAGGCTATATCCGCCCAAGTATGTCACCTTGGAGCGCGCCTGTGCTTTTTGTAAAGAAGAAAGATGGTGGGTTACGGTTGTGTATCGATTACCGTGAATTGAATAAGCTGACCGAGAAGAATAAGTATCCTATACCTCGGATTGATGAGTTATTCGATCAGCTGGTGGGATCTACCGTCTATTCGAAGTTGGACCTGAAGTCTGGTTATTACCAGTTAAGAATTCGGGAAGGTGACATTCCCAAAACTGCATTTGGAACACGTTATGGGCACTATGAGTTCACAGTCATGCCCTTTGGATTGTGTAATGCGCCTTCAGTGTTTATGGATCTGATGCACCGTATTTTTCGTGCGTACTTGGATCTGTTTGTGATAGTGTTTATTGATGATATCCTGGTATACTCGAAGTCCAAAGCTGAGCATGAGAGTCACTTGCGGTTGGTGTTGAATACGTTGAGGCAAAATCAGCTATATGCCAAGTTCTCGAAGTGCGAGTTTTGGCTATCGTCAGTGGCATTTTTGGGCCATGTGGTGAGTGGAGCGGGCATTGCAGTGGATCCAGCGAAGATAAAAGCCATACAAGAATGGCCAATATTGTCTTCCGTGGCCGAGGTCAGGAGTTTCCTTGGACTTGTGGGCTACTATAGAAGATTTGTGGAGAACTTCTCGCGGATCGCTTTGCCGCTAACCACACTGACGCGAAAGGATCAGAAGTTCGTTTGGACGCCAGAGTGCGCACGAGCTTTTGAAGAGCTGAAGGTTCGGTTGACCACGGCGCCGGTGTTGTCTTCGCCATGTGGAACCGATGGATTTGTTATTTATAGTGATGCCTCAGGAAGCGGCTTAGGCTACGTTCTTCTGCAGAGCAGAAAGGTGATTGCTTATGGCTCACGCCAATTGAAGGTGCACGAGCGAAATTATCCCATCCATGATTTGGAACTAGCGGCGGTGATTTTTGCACTCAAGTTGTGGCGACACTACCTTTATGGCGTGAAGGTAGAGATCTATACTGATCATAAGAGCCTAAAGTATCTATTGGAGCAGAAAGAGTTGAACATGCGACAACGAAGGTGGTTGGAGTTCCTTGGGGATTACACTTTCGAGATTCACTATACACCCGGGAAGGGGAATGTTGTCGCGGATGCCTTGAGTCGGCGAGTTCCGGCTAGAGCGAATTGGTTACAAAGGCATGATGAACGTATTATCCAGGAACTGGAGGCATTGGAGCTCGATTGTGTTGAGAAGAATTCCACTGCCATTGCATGTTTGAACTGGACCGAGGTGCAATGTGACCTTGCGGACCGAGTTCGACGGGCAACGGAGTTGGATGAAGATCTCTTACGCTATGTTAATGAAGGGCCAGAGGGCAAATTCACCTGGATTGATGGTCTTTTGCGCAAAGAGGGCCGTTTGTGCGTCCCGAATGTGGGGAAGTTGAGGGAAGAACTAATGTATGAAGCACATTATACCAAGTGTTCCATTCACCCCGGGAGCACAAAGATGTTCAACGATATGAAGAAGCTTTTCTGGTGGCCAGGGCTCAAGAAAGATGTTGCCCTGTATGTAGCCAAATGTCAAACATGTGCGATGGTGAAGGCGGAATGCCGAAAGCCGAGCGGTTATTTGAAGTCACTGCCGATCCCAGTGTGGAAATTTGATGATATTTCCATGGATTTTGTGCATGGGTTGCCAAGATCGCAGCGAGGAAATGATTCCATTTGGGTGATAGTTGACCGGCTAACAAAAGTAGCACATTTTCTCCCGAACAGACGGGATGATTCAGTTGAATATTTGGCCAAGTTATATGTTGATCAAATTGTGCGGCTTCACGGTGTTCCTCGGAGCATCGTAAGTGATCGAGATGGGCGATTCACGTCAAATGATTGGAGGTTAGTTCACCGACTGTTGGGCACGAAATTGACTTTCAGTACGGCCTTTCATCCCCAAACGGATGGCCAAACTGAACGTACCAACAGAACAATGGAGGACATGCTCCGAATGTGCGCCCTTGACTTCGGAAAGAGATGGGAAGATCATCTTTATATGGTAGAGTTTGCTTATAATAACAGCTACCAGGCAAGCATTGGGATGACACCATATGAAGCTCTATATGGAAGGAAGTGTCGTACTCCCTTGGCTTGGGTAGAAGCGGGCGAAGCTCGGGTTGTCAAACCAAATGAGGTTGATGAAGCAAACTCAACCATTCGGACGATTCGAGAGAGATTGCTGATTGCTCAAGATCGACAAGCGAAGTACTACAACGCCAAGCACCAGAATGTAGAATTTGCGGTTGGCGATTGGGTCTACTTGAAGATCAAGCCATTCAAAGGTGTCTCCAGGATTCGACGATTGAAAAAGTTGAGTCCAAGATATTTGGGTCTGTTTGAAGTGGTTGAGCGAATTGGCAAAGCGGCTTATCGGCTAGCTCTGTCGGCGGACTTGGGTGGGTTACATGATGTCTTTCACATTTCGGTGCTTCGGAAGGCCGTGAAAGATCCAGCTCAAGTGATCGCGGATGATCGGGTGCCGGTGGAGTATGGGCTAACAACGAGAGTTAGACCCATTCAAATCGAAGATCGAGCCGAGAAACAGTTGCGGAACAAGACGGTCGGTATGGTGAAAGTCCGATGTGACAACTACGGCCGTGAAGAACTGACATGGGAGCGCGAGCAAACCATGCGAGCAGAGTTCCCTGAGCTGTTTGTGTAATCTGTAGCAAGAATGTTGTAACATACATTTTTATATGTGTTGTCACATTTTTCTTGCTGTTTCTGTTGCTTTCCTGTCTCTGAATTTCGAGGACGAAATTTCTTGTAGGAGGGGAGGATTGTAACAGCCCAAAGTTCAGAAACAGACATTTTTGGGTGACACGGCCTGGGACACGGGCGTGTCCCAGGGCGTGTCCGTTGACACGGCCTGCGACACGGGCGTGTCGCAGGGCGTGTCGAGGTTGTGTCGACGATTGGGCTTTGTCTCTTCGATTTTTGCTCTCGGCGATGCGTCGAGAGGAGGCACACGGCCCAGGATACGGGCGTGTCCAAGGCCGTGTCGCATGCTCAACGATTTTTCTCGACGATCGTCGAGTGTCGAGAAGTGAGTGTCGAGTGTTGAACACGGCCTGTGACACGGGCGTGTCACAGGGCGTGTCAAATCAGGCGACGAACTCAGCCCGCCGAAGGTTTCGACAGGGCGTGTCTTTGTGCTGTGTCTGGGCACACGGCCTGGGACACGGGCGTGTCACAGGCCGTGTGAAGTCTCGGGATGATTTGGGATTTTTTTCCCCAGGTACACGGCCACAGACACGGGCGTGTCTGCAGGCGTGTTGGTAACACGGCCCATGACACGGGCGTGTCCCGTGGGCATGTCACTGGTTTGGATAAGTCGGTTGACCACCGCTTGAGGCACACGGCCTGGCACACGGCCGTGTTCGAGGCCGTGTCGGGTCAAAATATGTGTTTTTGGCAGAATCGTGGCCGTCCATTCCTTCAGTCTGGATCCAAGGGCTGAAGCTTCTTCTTCTTTTTCCTTAAAGGCCGAAATCAGAGAAGGATTAGTCATTTTACTTTGGCCTTCATCTTTCTTCAAAAGAGAGAAAGAGAGAGAGAAAGGAGGAGGAAGAAGGAAAGGGGGCTGCTGCTGGTGGTGATGCGGTTTACCGACGAGAGATCCGAAGCCGGCGTTGCGGAGGAAACGATCTTGCGAGTCTTGCAAGCTAGCTTGGAGGCCATGGCACCGAAGCGATCGTCAAGGGTAACGACTTTTCTTCCTAGCCATGTGAAGGCTTCCTTTTTGGCATATTTTGTGATTTCCCCCACCAAGAGGTGGCTGGTTTTGGAAATCTTTGGGTGGATGCTTGATATCCCCTTTGTTAGCATATAGATCCGGAAATGGAGTACGGAATAGGCATCCTGTGTGAAGCCCATCTGGACAGGTTAGTCTGGATTGGTGATGTTGCATACGAACCGGAGAAAACTCCGTGATAAACGTGTAGTGTAAGGAGTCTACGGGTTATGCCTGCGAAAAGGAGTAGCTGGAAGTACTGGGGTGGTAGCCCAGGAAAATAGCCATGTGATGGTTTTGGGTCCAACCTGTGATTGAGGCACAGGAAGTACTGGTGGTACCAGGAAAGGCCCTTTTGTGATGCTTGATGTCATAGGGTGTCCACCTGTGAAGCGAGTCACAGGAAGTACTGGTGTGCCCAGGAAAGACCCCTGACATTTGTGCTTGTGCGGTGTCCACCTGTGGAGAGAGTCACAGGAAGTACTGGTGTGCCCAGGAAAGACCCGCTGTTGCTGTGAGGAAATGGGTATAGTGAAATACCCAGGCTTGAATGCCAAGAACAGGATTGGTGAGACCGACCCGCGCCTTTGATATAGCCATGAGTACGCTGTACTCGGAGAAGGCAAGGCGATTTGAGCAACGGGGGGTGGAGGATCCGACCTGCGCTATGTCCGTCTGATGTGAGACCAAAAAGTGCGGTCTGTTGGAGCGCATAGCAAGAGTCTTCGGCCTGCGCGTCATGACACAATGGGGGGCTACGGGCCATCCCGGTGTCCGAAGACTAACTCCGGCTGCACGCCATGGAGTAAATGCTCAAGAGATTTACCGTTGGGTGATAACCCTGATACGGTGGTGGGCAAGAGGTTGCCAGAACACCAAGAATGTGCCCTGAGCGCACGGACCGTTGGGCCGGGCGGCGAACGGTTGTGATGGCTTGTTTGCGTGAAAGCACCTTTTGATGATATAGCTTGCCATACTTGTGATATGATATGCCTGCAGGGAAAAATACCGCTGCCCCGAGAGAAGGGGTAGGGTCGTTATAATTTGGTCAGCTGAACGCTTACCGTTGCTTTTGTTTGCCACCGGTGGGTGGATTGTCCTTGCACAGGTGCTGGAGAGCCGAGCGGGACGCATAGAGGTTGATGTTCCTGCTGGTGCTGCTGCTGGTGCTGCTAGCCCTCGAAGGCTAGTTGTGTTCTTTTGAGTGTTTTCTTTTATTGTGGCCGGCCTGCGCGCCAATCTGTTTTAAGCCACTGTGTGAAAGCCATGTAAGGCCATAAGGCCAACTCTTTTGATATGTTGTAAGACATTCCTATATATATAAAATGTGGAGTTTTATGTTTGGACAGTCATGAGGAGTTCAAGTAGTTTAGGCTTCCGCTAGAATGATTGTGATAGGTGCGATGCGCTACTCTTGTATCATCCTATACCTTCACCGACTGTTTTGTGGTATATCCTGTGGGGCCCCGGCCGGACCTTCTAGCATATATCATATGAACGGATGGGGTTGTTACACGGACACTCACTAATACATAGCCCACAAGTCAAGTCCCACGTCATAGTTTTAAATTTTGATTTAAAAATGTCATAAATAAATGCCAGCGAAAAATGCTCACCATCAACTATTGGGTTGAATGCTCCCAGATTTGAAAGGACGCACGTGTGACACAACTCAACGTACCTAACTTGGTGCACTAACGTGTGCATGCACGGGTCATCAAAAGGCGGAGGATAAATGCGTGCGACCGGGCTTGGCAAATATGTGTGTCTAGGGGACACCACATCAAAAATCCCCATAGCCAAGGAATCACTAGCAGTCCAACACAACGCCGCACCAATCGCCAATTGGTCAGATGAACGGCCCATCCTTGGAAAAGTATAGTTAGATCTATGAACAGGAGTGGCAAGACCGAACGCGACAACGAACAACTCGCCCACACACATCTGTCTAGATAAGTCTAACGGGGGAGCTAGATAAATAGGCACCGCCAAATATCTCGGACTAGAAATGACAAGCTCGGTCCCTAACAAATCATTTAATCGAGTCAAGTGAACCGGAAGGGGAGTCGACAGGGTTGATGCCGGAGGAGGAGCTAAGTCATACTCACCGTCAAAACACGGATTTAACGTCCAAGAAAAATCCACCGGGTGCCAGCCAACAAAATCAAGAGGAAGATCAAATAGTGGATTCGTCCTCATAAAAAACTCAATCGGATCGTCATCACCTAACTCACTCTCAGATAAACATTCATCACAGGTTGACTCCACCAACTCAGCCGAAATGTCTTCCCACCCACTAGATATTTCATCCACATCAGAATCAGTAATGGTCTCCGAAGTAGGCAAAATCGAGCCCGACAAAATTTCTAATCCATATTGTGCTTCGGGCAATGGTGATAGCAACAAGGAAATATCTCCTGGGTCCTCAACTATAAAATCATCAAAAAATAACCATCCCTCACAAGGTGAATCTTCCAAGACCATAGGTACATCTGCTAACTCAGGGCCATCGGGCGGTCCCTCAACTATCATAGGAGATGGACCGAAAATATGCGTGAGGGGAAGTGCGGTAATCCCAGGGGGTGATACCTCAGAGGATACATCCTCATCCATGTCACTAGGATATCCAAGCTCCTCATCGTCACTAAAGTCGTCAGAGAAATTGGCGTCGCCCTCAGTGGCGGGCCCAGACGTCGAAGCCAAAAGAACCAAAGCCCTAGGTTTTGTGGGGCACTCCACGGCATAGTGGCCAATCACGCCACAAGCATAACATGTGGCATTCTCCTTGTAAGTCTTAACTGTCTGCCTATGCTTAACCCGTGGAGTTATAACATCCCTAGTAGGGGCAACGACAGGTGGCAGGGCAGAGGACCTAACCTTCCCTTCTCCCTAAAGGTTGGAGTACGTGTGCTCGAAATAGTTAGATTAGGGTGGAGCAAGGATCTAGCGTGAGGCTTATAGTCACTCCTATGATCAGAAACGGGTCTAGTGCCCTGGCGGGGAGAAATAAAATCATGACATATCCGAGTATGGGAGTACGAGGGGACATACTGGTTCGACGTAGGCAAAGTCATAGGCGGCGAATCATTCAGATAATCAGAAAACTTGGAACGACAGTAGGGAGGGTAATACTCATCCGTTAATAGATTCTTCATAATCTTCCAACCTACAAGTGAGTCGTCGAGGGAAGTCCCAAAACATCTCTCCTCATTGAGCGAGAAGGTCCGGGCTCGACCAAATAATTGTAGTCTCGCAACGGGAATCCTGTGGGGGTCCATAATATGATATCGCTCAAAATAACGTTCAATATCCTTCACCCAACCTAAAAATACTCGCGGTCCACCTATCCCATCATAGGTTGGAGCAAGTACTCTAACATGCTTATAGGTGCGCGGTGGTGGTGTCAAATACGGTGCCAACATAACGTTACGCTTAACGAATGAAGGTAAGTGAGCAGAACTCCCAATGTGCGCCATAAAGACTAACGGACAACTCAAAATAAGTCATCACGAAAAACATATATATATATATATATATGATATATTTTAGGAAACAATTTTTTTTATATATATAACTAAAAATAAAATAGAAGACCAACGAGCGTGCATAAGTGCAAAAGGGGGGGGGGGGAAGCTCGGACCCAGCGGATCGTTTCCAAGTTGAGAAATTGGCAAACCACTGTCCCGAAGGTGAAGAAATTGGGATGTGTGTGCATAAAGGTAGGGAAGTGACGCGGGAGGACCGACAAAGATTAAGAAAGCTTTGCGCCGCCTCTGATACCAAATTGATGTAGCACACTCCCGGGAATGGGATTAAGGCACGAAATGGCAATTGGTAAAGGGGTTCCTAAGGGGAATTTAAACAAACACGTGGTGTGCGCGTAAAACTCAAAATTTCGGCAGAGTTTCGACTATAATGTTGCGATCTCACAAGAAGGAAATTCCCATCCAAACTTGCACGAACATTCACATACACATTTCTCATAACCTAGCCATACATCTAGTGTCATATCACCGCATTTCCATCCACATAGAGAGTGCTCCGGACTAAGAAATTCGATTCGGAAAATAGTCCGAATGCAGCCCTCAAAACAGAATAAAACGAGGATATACCAAATCCTCTTGATCCATTCGAAACCAAAGGCTAAACCAACCCCGGTTTGCAAATGTCCAAGGGGACCTATCCTTGCAAAAACCTTCGCGAAAAGTTGGATAAAAGCAATATAATTTCAGATTTAGTAATGTAAATTGGAATCAAAATTTAGGATGAAATATGACAACTAGATTTCCACCCAACTCACAAGTCAAGACGAATCACTACACAAGTTTTAGGGGAAGATAATTCGTTACCCAAATCTGAAATAAGAGAGGAGGAGGAGGAAGATAACTATGGAAGACTCGCACTACCACGAGTCCACCGGAGTCGCATCAGATGGAGAGAACCAAGCCGCCTTCTTCAGAGTCACACCAGAGGAGGTTGGATGTTGCCGGAGCAGCTGGAGTAGCCACCGAGAAGGGGGGGCGGCAGCAGCAGTTTTCTGCGATATCCAGGAGGCGCGGGTTCGGGTTCGACCAGGCCGAGCGGCTGTTTCACACAACTCAAGCTTAGGGTTTTTTTGTTTTCTCTTCTTAACATCCCCTCTCCAATACCTCACACATATATATAGTATTACACCCTCTCCATCCACCTTTCATCAAGATCCAAACAAATCCTAACCACTCATGCTTATTAAGAAATAACAACACAATTAAAAATTTCATAACTTATAAATTTATAAATCTTAAGATTTATAAATTCATAAAAATATTAGGAATATAATATTATTCCAATATTGAAATAACATTATATTCATAATGACGATGGCGGCGGCGGCTGTTGAAACTGATTCCTCGATCTCCTGTGGAGTTCGCCCTTGGGGAAGGGGTGGTCTCGCGCCTACGTCACTCCTGCAAGCAAAACAACAAAGAAGACAAGGTGACACAGACCCAAGGGCTCGGCAGCGAGGTACCACCTCAAACCCGAAAGATCTCAGAGCGCTTCCCCTCCTTAGCCAGAAGCTGAGCTAAGGTACCCTCAGAAAGCACTTGAAGATTGGAGCAGGAGAGCACTGGAAAAAACCTGCCTTCTGGGGTACCCCTTGGGTCCTATTTATAGTTTTTGAGATCTGGACTGCCAATAACCAAAAGAACTGACCTGAAGTTACCAGAAAACCCCTGGATGGGTCTGCCAACAGCCAAACTCCACTGTTTTGAAGAGCTATGGGCAGACCAGCGGGGGCAAAACAGTAAAAAGTACCTCATACTTCCAGGCGAGCTGGGAGCTCTGACCACCTCGGCATATTCTGCTCGCCTACTGCTGCCGAGCCCCACTATTAGGACGCGAGTTGTAGCTCGCTCGGTGAATGCCGATCTCGGGGTCGCCGAACGTCGATCTCTGGTCGATGGATGCCAAGCTCGGGCTCACCCCCTCCACTGCCGAGCTCGTCTAATGTCCTCAGCCAATTCTGCTTAGTCCCTGGTGACCTTGCTCGCCGGACACGGGGTTGTACACAATCCCCGCTCTTTTTGAGCTTGTCAAAGCTCGGAAAGAAACATCCAACCCCAAGTGTGCGGCGAGCGCAGGTTGGCGAGTTGGAGGGAATCTTCGGGTGGGGTCCACCTGTGGCTATATATATGTGCACCAGTCCCCCTGCCTCACTCTTGCCATTCCCTTTTCTCCAACCCCGCCAGGATGCCACTTCCCAAGGAGATCCAAGAGCGCATAGACCGAGCTCGCCAAGCCTCTGCAGCTCGCGTGGCCGCCCTGACGGCGGTCAATGCCAAAGCCCCTCACGTTGATTCTACCGAGCCCGGCTCTAAGCGGTCAAAGGCATTCCCTGAGGCGGCTGAGCCCATTTACAACGACCTGAGGGCCACCCTGGCTCGCGAGACAGGCTCTTCCACTCGAACTATTCTTAAGAAGGATAGAGTGGTTGTCATAGTCGGCGTTGACACGGACGGTCAACCAGATGGCGGGGGTGTCGCGCTGCGAGAGCCCACACCGCGAGGCGAGACCACGCTCTGTAACACCCCCTATCCGTCGCATAGCATATAGCAGTAGGTCCGGCCGGGTCCCGACGCCGTATGCCACAGACAGACCGGGTGGTTACTCATGGAAACCATCCAACCAATCATAACGTCCTACACAGAGCATTCTAGCGGAAGTAGTTTATAAAAGTTGCAAATAAGAACCCAGCACTAAAGCATGAATGTCCACTAATACCAAAATAGGAATGTTATACATACACCATTTCAAGCCTTAAGGCCTTACAAAATGTTTCACTTGATATTACATGATTTACAAACCACGGCACGCAGGCCGGTCATACATGAATAAAACAGTAAACACTTCCAATTAGGCCTTCGAGGGCCGGCTTCGCACTTGGGCTTTAGCCCGCTATTGACCGCTTGGTCCAGCAACACCTGCAAGCAACAAACCACCACATCGTGGCAAAACAAGGCAACGGTCAGCAATGTTGACCAAATTATAACGATCCCGCCCCCAACTCGGGGCGGCGATGCTCCTTCCCTGCATTTCATTAGCATAAGCGAGCAATATAACAATATTCATTTCATCACAGACGTTGGCTCGCACGGCCACACGCCCCGTGCTCTCAGGGCACATTCTCGGTGAACCGGTCAATGTCACGTCAATTAAAGCCATAGACATTCCGGACTCACCACCGCCACTTTGACGGCCAAACCTATGAGCAATCTGTCTTCTTGGCCTGGGTCAAGGCAATTTAAGCCATCGACCGCCGAAGACCATAATCTATGCCAACGGCAAGTGCCACGTACCCTTAGGTCTCTTTAACCGAACGACATAGAACGGGTAAGGTTCCATCTAACCCGTGCTCACATCGCAACGACAATTTAAGCCATATGCGCGGGTCAAACTTCCACCGAGTCCCGTTTCCATCACAATTCACATAACCCGGTTATGTTCAAGTTGGCTCTCAAGCCACCAAGTTGGCAAGATCACGTGTCCGCCCAGTTTTCCGGGTGCACCTTTGGGTTAATCCCTAAGGCTCCCTATTGCAATCTACCGTGTAGAAAACCCGAAAAACAACCAATATCACGGAGTCTTCTCCGGCATTATGCAATGCAACATCACCGATCCAGACCAACATGTCCGGGTAGGCTTCACACATCATGCCTATGTCCATTCTCGCTTACGGAATCTAAACAACGGGGACTTCGCATATCTACCCGAAGGAACGCCTCCAACTCACCGCAAACTCGCGAGAGCGGGCTTCCTATGCAAAGAAGGAGAGCTACTCATGCTTAAGAAGAGAATCGTTACCCTAGCGTTCCTCTTTGGCGCCATGGAAAAGTAAGCGTATGAAAAGCACCGCACTAGCTTTACCTCCATGGATCCGGAGTCGGCTCGCGATTCGAGGCTTCGAAGCTCCTCCAATGGCCTGATCTAGCTTCTTCTTCCTTCCTTGGCTCTCCTCTCTTTCTAAGGTTTAGAAAGACAACCACTCATGAAAAGTGAGGGTTTTTAAGGCCCAATCCCGGGTGTATCCCTTAAGGAACAACCCCCAGCCGTTGGATCTTCAATTAAAGAAATGAACGGCTTTGATTCGGGACTGAAATGCCCAATCTGGGCTGCATACGGCCTGACACACGCCCGTGTCCAGGGCCGTGTGCCTCATTCACCGTCAAAATCGACTCGCCTGGAACAATAGGCGGGTATCGAACACGCCCGTGTTCGACCTGACACGCCCGTGTTCCACCTGACACGACCGTGTGGCCAGCCATATACCCCCATCGTTTTTCCCTGAAAACAACCCGAGCACTGCACGGGTTCTAGGAAACGCCCGCGTCCTTGCCCGTATCACCTCAACACGCCTGGGCTCCAGGCCGTGTACACGGTCTCGACACTCGATACTTCGTCGAGCGAAGATCGTCGACCTGACGACACGGCCTTGGACACGCCCGTGTCCTAGGCCGTGTGCCTTGTCTCGATACATCGTCGAGCAAAATGTCGACTCCCCGGGACGAGTGTCGACACGGGTCGACATGCACTGCGACACGCCCGTGTCGCAGGCCGTGTGTCGTGTCTCAACACTTCGTCGAACACAAAGTGTCGACTTCGCGGCTAAGTGTCGACACGGGTCGACACGCCCTATGACACGCCCGTGTCGCAGGCCGTGTGCCCAGTCTCGACACAATGTCGAGATCAAAATGTTGACTTCCCGGCTAAGTGTCGACACAAGCTTGACACGCCCTAGGACACGCCCGTATCACAAGCCGTGTGCCTGCAGCCAGAACCCAAAGCTGGCCCAAAACGTCCCCCGTCGCTCTTTTGAGTTTCGGGGCGTTACAACTCTCCCCATCTTAAAAGAATTTCGTCCACGAAATTATTTAAAGGAAAGACATGTACAAAACCAAAATTTGTACCTGTGCGGAACAACTCCGGATACTCGTCAAGCATGGTCTGCTCTCGCTCCCAAGAGAGCTCCTCACGACCGCAATTGTCCCACCAGACCTTGACCATCCTGATATCTTTATTGCGTAGCCGCTTGACCTCCGAGTCCTCAATCCGCACGGGCTTGACCTTTGTCGTCAGCCCACTATCCACCGGCACTTGATCAACCGCGATCACTTGCGAAGGCTCTTGCACCGCCTTCCGAAGCACCGAAATATGGAATACATCATGTAATCCACCAAGCTCCACTGAAATCTTCAACCGATAGGCTGCTTCACCAACTCGCTCCAGAACCTCAAACGGCCCAAGGTACCTCGGGCTTAGCTTTTTCAATCGCCGCACCCGCGAGACACCCTTGAATGACTTGATCTTTAAGTATACATAGTCGCCCACAGCGAACTCCACGTTCCTGTGCTTGGCATTATAGTACTTCGCTTGCCGGTCCTAAGTGATAAGCAACCTCTCCTGAATGGTTCTCACCAAAGAAGTAGCATCCTCCACTTCTAATCACTTATATAACTTTGACTCACCTGTTTCTAACCAAGACAACGGCGTGCGACATTTTCTACCATATAGGGCCTCAAAAGGCGCCATCTGAATACTCGCTTGGTAGCTATTGTTGTATGCGAACTCCACCAAATAAAGGTGGTCTTCCCACTGCTTTCCAAAATCCAAGACACACATGCGGAGCATGTCTTCCATGGTTCTATTGACACTCTCGGTCTGCCCATCCGTTTGTGGATGGAAGGCTGTGCTGAATTTCAGCTTTGTTCCCAACATTTGCTGCACAAGCCTCCAATCATTGGACGTGAACCACCCATCTCGGTCACTCACGATGCTGCGGGGCACACCATGAAGCCGTACTATGTTATCCTCATAAAACTTTGCCAACTTCTCCACCGGATCATCCTTCCTATGCGGAATGAAATGCGACACCTTCGTTAACCGATCCACAACCACCCAAATAGCGTCGTTCCCCTTTTGCGACCTTGGCAAACCGTGCACAAAGTCCATAGAGATGTCATCGAATTTCCACTCCGGGATAGGCAAGGACTTAAGAAATCCTCCCGGCTTTTGGCACTCCGCCTTCACCAAGGCGCAAGTTTGGCACTTCGCTACGTAGAGCGCCACATCTTTCTTCAAACCCGGCCACCAAAACAGTTTCTTCACATCACGGTACATCTTCGTGCTCCCCGGGTGAATCGAGTACTTGGTATGGTGTGCCTCGTACAACAACTCCACCCGCAAATTGCACACACTTGGGACGCATAGAAGACCGTCTTTCCAAAGTAATCCGTCCTCCATGACGAATTGGGAATTTGACCCATCCAGAGCCTCTACCATGATCTGCTTCATATGAGCATCCATATCCAAAGCCTGTAGAATACGATCAGCCAGGTCATATTGGACTTCAGTCCAATTCAGAACTGCTTCAGCACTTGATTGCCTATCCACACAAACAATCTCTAACGCCTCCAACTCCCGCACCAACCGCTCATCATGCATTGATAACCAATTGGCTTGAGCTGGGGCTCAGCGACTCAACGCGTCCGCAACCGTATTACCCTTACCAGGCACGTAGTGGATCTTGAATGTATAGTCCCCCAGGAACTCCATCCACCTACGCTGTCGCATATTCAGATCCTTCTGATCAATAAGATACTTCAGGATCTTGTGATCGGTGTAGATATCAATCTTCGCACCATACAAATAGTGTCTCCACAGCTTCAAGGAAAAAATCACGGCCGCTAACTCCAAGTCATGGACCAGATAGTTCCTTTCATGCACTTTTAGCTGTCTCGAGCCATAAGATATTACACTTCCGTGTTGCAGTAGCACGCAACCCAAACCGCTGCCTGAAGCATCACTATAAATCTCATAGCCTTCGGTCCCACATGGCGAACTCAGCACAGGTGCCGTGGTCAACCGACACTTCAACTCCTCAAAAGCTCGCGCACACTCCGGCGTCCAAACGAACTTATGCTCCTTCCTCGTCAAAGTAGTGAGAGGTAATGCTATCCGCGAGAAGTCCTCTACGAAGCGCCTATAATAGCCGGCAAGTCCCAGAAAGCTCCGGACTTCCGCTACCGTAACAAGCTCAGGCCACTCCCGTATTGCAACGATCTTCACCGGATCCACAGCAATACCCTCTCCACTCACTATATGACCGAGGAATGCCACTGAGGACAACCAAAACTCGCACTTAGAGAACGTGGCATACAGTTGATTTCTCCTTAGCGTCTCCAAAACCAAATGAAGATGCTTGAAGTGATCTTCCTCACTTTGCGAGTACACCAAAATATCATCGATGAAGACAATCACGAAATGGTCCAAGTACTCCCTGAAAGTCCTGTTCATCAATTCATGAACACTGACGGTGCATTAGTCAGCCCAAACGGCATGACCGTAAACTCATAATGCCCATATCTCATACTAAATGCTGTCTTCGAGATATCACTCTCCCTTATTCGCAGTTGATAGTACCCAGCCTTGAGATCCCACTTCGAGTACACCGTCGACCCGACTAACTGATCAAAAAGATCATCAATCTGGGGGATCGGGTACTTGTTCTTCTCCGTCAGCTTGTTGAGCTCCCGATAATCAATACATAGCCTCAAGCTTCCATCCTTCTTCTTAACAAAAATGACCGGTGCGCTCCAAGGCGAAGAACTCGGGCGCACATACCCTTGCTCCAACAACTCTTGCAGTTGAACTTTCAGCTCTGCCATTTCCTTAAGCGCTAGCCGATAAGGAGATCGTGACACAGGCTTTGCACCTGGCACTAGCTCAATCGTAAAATCTATCTCCCGTTGAGGCGGGGCTCCAGGAAGATCTGCGGGGAACACATCAGGGTATTCCGATACCACTGAAATACAATCCAACGCGGGCTTTGGCTTTGCAACCTCTAGTAGTGTAAAGAACAGTTCTGCACCGGCACGAACCGCCTTCACCACCTGAAGAGCAGACATCAACGTCTTGCTCGACCCCTTTAAGCCCGTAAAAGTCGTTTCACGACTTGCTCCTAGCTTTAATTCCTTACGACCGCAGTCAATATAGGCCTGCTGCTCCGAGACCCAGTCCATGCCAAATATAACGTCGAACTCCACCAATGGAAGTAAAGACGCCTGCAGGTCGAACTCCTGATCCCCAATACGAATCTTAACATCACAGATCCTATCCACGCGCATCGAACACCCATTGGGCAACAACACATCCAACTTATCCTTCGCCATCGAAGAAGGGACTCTGATGCGTGATATAAATCCTTCGGACAAGAAGGAGTGTGAAGCTCCCGTATCGAAGCGTGCTCGTGCCGGATTTTCACAAATCAATACAAATCCTAAACAAGCAGTGGTAAGGTAACATGTGCATAACAAGTATTTGAAGAAATTGACTTGCTATAAATTAAACCGTTCCTGTCACCACATCAGCCTGTTTGATGGCCTCCTATTGGCCAAGATTATAGACCCTTGATTGGGCCGGAGCATAGTGGGATGCGGTCGACTCCACCGCCTTTCCCTTCTCTTCATAAGTAGCTCCCGGCCTTCTCTCGGACTTAGGACGTCCGCTCCAACAGTCACGGGCAAAGTGCCCCGTCTTTCCACTAGTAAAACACGCGCCCGGGGTCCGACTCGTAGTCGCCCCAGAAGCACCAGAAGGAGCTGGACCCGAAGTCCTATGCTTCTTGAAAGTCCTCCGATAGCCAGACTTTGAAGTAGTCGGCACTTTGAATTCATATTTCTTCTCACCCAAGCTTTTATTTGCTTGTACATTCTTCATGTCCTTCTCCAAGGACCGGGCAGTGTTGACCAAGGTTAAGAAACCCTGCGTCATCGCCCCGAGAGTAGTAATCTCAACTCATCTCTCAAGCCTTCGTAGAATCGATTCGTTTTGCGCTCCTCATCCGCGATGGTAGAGCTAGCATATCGACTCAAATGAGTAAACTCGTGGAGATATTCATCCACGCTCCTCTCACCCTCAACCAACTTCAGAAACTCATTCTCCAAAGCTATCCTCTGCGCCGAAGGGAGGTATCTAGCCAAGAACAATCTCGAGAACTCCTCCATCGAGACATCAATAAGTTGCCTACCTCTCAATAAGTGCAGCTCCAAACCTTCCCACCACATTCTCGCTTCACCGTCCAGAAGGAACGTAGTGATGGTGGTCATTTGCCACTCCTCCGTCTCCGTTGCTATCATGACTCTCTTTACCCTGGAGAGCCAGTCTTCAGCTTGAGATGGGGTTCCCAACACCGAGAATACCGGAGGGTTAAAGCTCATTAAATGCTTAAGCTGCCTCTCGGTTTCCCTCCTTGGCACCACCGGTTCCACAACCACTTGCTCAACTCTCCTCGGCTCAGCCTCTTGAAGATGTTCCTGCTCCATCGCAGGAGCGGGCTGCTGCGTTTGCCTTGCAGGCTGTACATTTATCACAGCCAACACCGCTTCGGCCACCAATCGTATTGAAAGTGCAGCTAGATCTGAAATACTCTAGAGGGGGGGGGGGGTGAATAGAGTATGGTGCTTAAAAACTTTTTACAACAGTTGTTGTAATCTGAGTGAACATGGAAGCAAGTATTAAATCTAATCACAAAGTAACCTACAAAAGAAATTAATCACAGATCCTAACTAATCACAGATCAATCACAGCCAAAAACGAAAATAAAGACAAGCAAGGCAGAAGACACAAGGAACTATAGTGGTTCCCCTAAACTTGGGTACATCCACTCTTCTACCACCCTAGGTAGGAATCCACTGCAGGATGAGTTGGTCAGGTGTCCTGGGCACCAATGAGCTTTTGATAAGGTGCTCAAAAACCAAATCAGATTTTTTGATCAGGTGTCTTGCCACCAATGAGCTTTTGATAAGGTGCTCAAAAACCAAGCACAAACTTTTGAAGGGAGTTTGAAAAACCCTTTACAGAGATGGGGATGAGAGAGTTATGGAAGTCTTCTCTTTCTCAAAGCAGCTGAGAAGACTATGTGGATTTTGATGTTGTCAAAGCTCCCCCTGAGTTCTTGAGATGTTCAGGAAATGAAGCTTTGCTGTAGGGTGATAGGCCTTCAGAAATTTGATCTCCAGCAATTGATTATTTCAGCAACAGCTGAAATGTTAGGTGTCTGAAGTCTTTGAATGATGTTGGCCTTGAACACTTGAATCAAAGGGGATCTGATGAATTTAGATTTGTTGATCTCCTTTGGTGTGTGTTCTTGTATGAATTATTTTAGACAGAGAATGTCTATGGCTCTTTCTCTTTTTCTCTTGTGAACAGTTGATGTTGAGAAAAATGTTGTGCAGATAATGTTGTAGCAGAGAATATTTTGTTCTTCTTCTTCTTGTTCTGCTTATCTATGCTGTGTGTTTTCTAATGATATCAGAGATCAAAAATCTTGTATTTTATTCTCTGGTTCTGAATAGAAAATGATCCTCTGTCAAGAATAGCCGTTAGCCTGTCATTAATTGCATCCTTAATTGCAAATGTCTTCTGGGGGAAAGTCCAAAGAAACATTCCTTGATAATCCCTTGAAAGTTGGTCCAGAATAAATGAAAACAGTTAGAAAATCTTTTGAATTAATTGCTGAGAATAACTCCTTAACGGTCCTGAATTTGAATCTTAAAAATCCTTTAACTCTTCAGAAAAACGTCGAACTGAGCTCCACTATCGTCGAACTGAGCTCAGCGATTTGGACATATACAACAACAGAGATCGTAGATCTAAGCTCAACTATCGTCGAACTGAGCTCAGAGATAGAGAATCAAAACTGGAGTCAAGATCGTCGAACTGAGCTCGCAGATCGTCGAATGGAGTTAGACGATTTGTTGAAGTTGAGCTCAGCGATCGTCGAATGGAGTTCGACGATCCGTCGAAGTTGAGCTAGATGCTCGTAGATTGGAGTTCGACGATTCGTCATACTGAGCTCGACGATATGACTTAGTCTCCAAATTGAAAATCCTTGGTCTTGAGGGCAGCTTCCAAACCTAACTACTAACCCTTAGACTCAATTCTAATTGACCTTTAGATCTATACAGGAGGTCAAAAATAGGTTTCTTAAAGACATAGTGATCCTGACCCAAATTAGTAATAGGGTGTTCCAACAATCTCTCCCTATTTGGGTTAGGATTACTATTTACAGAAATTGGAAAAATAAAAGAACAACAATATACAAAGCAACAATACAGAAATGCAATAAGCAGTACATTGCAGAAGCACAGATATATATCATCCCAGACAGAAATCAGAAATCAGAATAATTGTCACCTTACATAATTATTCCTTCTCATTGCTCTTTATAAGTTTGATTTCCCTATTAGGATTGAGAGCTTCTTTCTTTGACCTTCTGTCATCTGCTGCACCTAGAGAAGTTTGCTGTTTGGGCCTTGGTACCATAGCTTCAGGATGCAACTCCATATATCTATCAGAATCAAAGAATTTGCTTGAGGAATATCTTTCCAGTTTTTTTTTCTTTGTTCAGACAACGTAGTAATGTTGGAGGAATCTCTGCCTTGCTCTTTAGCTTTCTTAATTTGATCCAGGGCAGCTAATTCTTTCATCATGGTAGTCCATGCAGTAAGGTTATTTTCAAGATCCTCAAAGGGCACTGGAGGCTCATATCTGTTAGATGGATTGTCTTGAGGAGCTCTAGATGAGACTACCTCTTTTAACTTGTAGGGAAGTATCTGATGAAGCTTGTCCTTCCCTAGAGTAAGGATGTTGTCTAGAATAGCCCTTGGAGTAGAATTGGAATTCCCTCTGGCTTCCTCTATAGTTTCCTCTTCTAGATTGAGAACCTCTGGACTGGCTTCCCCTATAATAAGATCTTGCATGAGGCTGATAGGGGGTTTGGCTTTTAGCAGAAGATTGAGCAGCTGAGCTTCCACCTGCACCTACATCAGGAGGAAGTGGTGGAGGAGGATGAGGATGATGAAACTGGGAAGATCCTTTCTCATACTTCCTCTTCTTCTTCATGGCTTTAAGTTGGTTCTTGGAATACTGCATCTAATGCTCAGTAAAGGGGCAGTCATGAAGAATGTAATAAGGAATATCATTATTGTCCTTTACTTTGGCTGGGGCACCCTTTTCATAGCTTTGCTCCTTGCCTTCCTTTTCCTGGCTATAGTGGCAAAAGAATCATCAGAATCAGTCTTGAATTCATCACTTTCAGAGCTTTGCTCATCATATAAAGCATCAATCTTTTTCAAATAGTCTTTCTGAAGTTGGGTTGGAGCAGATGAAGCAGCAGAGGTGACAGCAGCAGATACAACACTAGTAACAATAGAAGTTGTAGCAGTAATAACAACAGACACATAAATTTCAGGAGCAATACTCTTAGAAGATATATCAGCAGTAATAACAGTAGCAGCTGGAGCAGTAACAGATTCAGATAAAACATTTTCAGATACAAAAATATCAGCAATAGCAGTTTCAGATATAATAGTTTCAGTAGCATCAATATCATCAGCAATATCAGTAGTAACAGTAGGCTCAAATCATATGCCTCTATCTGCATATCCTCAGGAACTGGAACAACAGCAGCATCATTACTGATAGCAACAGCAACAGATTCAGCAACAGTATTCTCAGCAAGAGTAGCAGCAGCATATACTGAATTGACAAAAGAAGTTATAACCCTGGTGTCATAACTTAAGAAGGGCACAATGGCCTTGGAAAGATCCTCTGAGGGCTGGACTGCAACTTTCTCTGGTAGACAACTGAAATAAACTGAATCAAACACTGAGAGCAGGGACCTGAGGTCTACTGAAAAGACTGCAACCTGAGGTGGAACTGGAGCTTGAGTAACAGCAGCAGTAGCAGGAACTGAAGAAATGGCAGCAGGCAATCTCACCACTTCATTAGGCATCTCCCCCTGCCTGGATTCAGATAAGGCTGGATCAAGGCACACTGATGAAGGGATTGCCTGAGGAATGAGAGAAGATAGCCTGGCAGTAACTTCTGCAACTGACTTGAATAGTGGAGCCAAGGAGGTCTCCAATAAAAGTGAAAGCCTGGGAGGTTTCAGTTCATACAGCTGGTCAGCTACGGCTGAAATATCTACTTGCTCAGCAGGGACTGGAGCAGAGGTAGAGAGGGATGGTGGAGCAACTGGTGATGATAGTGGAGAGCTGTTGGATGGTAGAAGTGATGGTTGAGGTGTGGGTATTGTGGATATGGAAGACAGTGGGATTGAGATAGAGGGTGTGAAGGAGGGTTGATCCAGAATGTCTTGTAGAAGCTGTTGGTAAGATGTTGATGAGGAGGGTAGCTCAGGAGGAGAGGAGGGTGAGTCATCCATGAAGGAATCATCAATAAGATTGAATGAGGGAATGGTGGGCGATGTGTCCATGTCTGGTTGTGGGTAGTGGTGTAATGGATAGAATAGTTCTTCTGTGATTGGAAGAGTGGGGATTGGAGATGTAATAGATGTTGGAGAAGGGCTGGAAATGATGATTGTGGATTAAATCTGAATGGTGGATGGAACTGGAGGAGATGGAATAGGAGGAGGAGGAGCGGAAACAGAAACAGGCAAGTCTTCTACAGGGGCAGAGACTTGAGGGGATGTGACTGTTAAAGTCCTGGTGCCTGAAATTGTGCTTGCAGAAGGCCTGCTGGGCTTGGTTATCTGCCTGTCCCATTTGCCAAATAGGGCACATGACAATCTTTTTGATGCATTAATATGTATCCCAGAAGATACAAGCAGAGTAGGGCATCTGTTCAGAAGGAAGAGCCCTAGGATCCTCCCAAAATTCACAAAATTCTTATTGATTTTCTTCTTAATTAGGTCAAAGAAGACCTCTCCCCAGTTCAATTGCTTCTTATCCACAATGGCTCACATCAAGCACAACTGATACCTAGAGATAGTATCATGTGCTGAATGCTTGGCCAGCAGAACCTTTCCTACTACATCAGCCAAAAATCTATATTCCACAGCTAGGTTCTTCTTCAACAGCTTGCTAGGGTTAGCATCAGAGTGACCCATTCTTACAAGCAAATCAGCAAATTCCTCTCCAAACAACTCAGCAGAGTCTCTTCCAGAACTTAACTCAAAAACCTCTGTCAGAATGGCTGGAGTCAAGGGTACCTGGGTTCCAGAAATTGAACCAACTATTATGTTTTGGTCCTGGTTGTGGGCAGTGTAGACCCACTCCTTAATCTCATCAGCAACCAGCTTGATTCTGGTGGTCATAATGGTGACAAGCTTCTGCTCCTTGAACAGTTCTAGAATGTCCTGAAACGCCTGATCAGTGGTGCTGAAGGATTCCATGTGTATATCAAATCCCGCATCGAATTTCATTGCGGCAAGAACAGCAATAGAGACGGCCATTGTTACCTGCAAAAATCAACAAACAAAACGACAAAGTGTCGAGATGTTTGGAGGGAAAGAGAATTTTTTCAGAGAAATCGAAAGCGCAAAAGGAGAACGACGGCGAAAAATGAATTTTATATTAGGGTTCGACGCAGAAAAGGAAAGATCGTTGAACTCAGTTCTACGATCGGGGCTTCTAAAGAAATCTGAAAGGTCTTCAATATCGTCGATCTCCTTCGACGATATTGGAGAGCGTCGAGCTCTGTTCGACGATCGTTCAGAGAACAAAATCGTCGAGCGTCGTTCGACGATCGTTGACCGGAAGCGATAGTTCAGACTATCTGAGAAGCATTGAACTCAGGTCGACGATTGCAGAAATCGTCGATCTCCATTCGACGATCTGGGGGAAAATCGTCGAGCGCAGTTCAGAGACCAGAAATACACTCTAAACACTAAGAAAAATCAAGATGTTTGTCTAGTCTTGGTCAATTTTTAAAGTTTTAAAATCTTGGAACTTATCATAGATCTCCTCCATCTAACATTCCTAACTGATTTAGGAAGAAGGTATGTTTCTTTTCATCCAAGGGTTTGGTGAAACTGTCTCCCCTTTGCAAATCAGTTGCGATATATTGAAGTTCAATTTTATTCTTCTCAACATTATCCCTTAAAAAGTGATGCCTAATTTCTATGTGTTTTGTCCTACTATGGAGGACTGGATTTTGAGCTATAGAAATAGCACTGGTGTTATCACAAAAGATTTTAGACTTCCCTAAGTTGTAGCCATAGTCTAGGAGTTGGTTTTGAATCCACAAGATTTGTGAACAACAACTGCCTGCAGCCATATATTCAGCTTCAGCAGTTGAAGTTGACACAGAAGTTTGTTTCTTGCAAAACCAAGCGACAAGTCTGTCACCAAGGAACTGACAAGTTCCACTGGTGCTTTTCCTGTCAATTCTGCATCCAGCATAATCAGCATCAGAAAATCCAGTTAATTCAAATGCTGAATCTTTTGGATACCAGAGACCTAGATTTGGACAACTTTTAACATACCTGAGAATCCTTTTAACTAATGTTAGGTGTGACTCTCTAGGGCTTACTTGGAATCTAGCACATATGCATGTAGCAAACATTATGTCTGGTCTACTGGCTGTAAGGTACAGTAAAGAGCCAATCATTGCTCTATATGTTGTCTGATCAACAGGTTTCTCATGTTCATCAGCATCCAATACAACATTAGTAGGCATAGGTGTTTTCATACAAGATGCTTCAGACATACCAAATTTCTTGACCAATTCATTTGCATACTTGGTTTGAGAAATAAAGATGCCTTCAGCATGTTGTTTGACTTGCAATCCTAAAAAGAAGGATAGCTCACCCATGCTACTCATTTCAAATTTAGAATGCATTAGGTTGGAAAGCCTACTGCACAAATTTGAATCAGTAGACCCAAAAATAATATCATCTACATAAATCTGTACTAGTAGGGTATGGGACTTATGGGTTCTAATGAAAAGAGTTCGGTCTACTCTACCCCTTATAAATCCATTTTCTAGAAGGAAGCATGCTAGAGTCTCATACCATACTGTAGGAGCTTGCTTGAGACCATATAATGTTTTGTTCAACTTAAAAACATAATCAGGATAGGTTGGAGAGATAAAACCTGGAGGTTGTCTAACATAGACTTCTTCTTTGATGTTTCCATTGAGAAAGGCACTCTTTACATCCATCTGATATACCTTGAAGCCTTTGTGTGCTGCATAAGCTAAAACGATTCTGATGGCTTCCAATCTTGCAACTGGTGCAAAAGTCTGGTCATAGTCTATTCCTTCTTCTTGAGAGTATCCTTGAGCAACTAGCCTTGCCTTGTTCCTTACAATTACTCCTTGATCATCAAATTTGTTTCTGAACACCCACTTTGTTCCAACAATGGCGTGATTCTTAGGCTTTGGCACTAGTTCCCAAACTTTATTCCTTTCAAATTGATGCAACTCTTCTTGCATTGCAATGATCCAGTGTGGATCTTGCTCTGCATCTTGAATGGACTGAGGTTCAATTTGAGATAGGAAGCAAGTGTGCAACAGGTTTTGGTTGACCTGATTTCTGGTTTGCACACCAGCTGAGATGTCTCCAATTACATGGGAAATTGGATGGTCTCTTGATGTTACTAAATCAACAGGGGGTGTTGATTTTTCACCAACCTGTGTTGTTGTTTCCTCTTGTGGTACAACAACTGGCTCTTCAAGTTGCTTTTCTTCAATATGTTGAATGCTTTCTTCATCTTCACTGCTTTCCTCTTTTTGAGTAACCTATAACTTGTTCAAATCTTCAACAAGAGAATGTACCTGCAAGGGTTCTATGGTAGAAGTATTCTTCTCCTTGAAAGACATGTTAGATTCATCAAATGATATGTGAACAGATTCCTCAATTTTAAGAGATGATTTATTATAAACCCTATAAGCCTTACTGATCATGGAGTATCCCAGAAACACTCCTTCATCAGCTTTGGCTTGAAATTTTGCTAAATATCTCTTGTCATTATTATGTATATAACAAATACAACCAAAAATTCTAAAATAATCAACTTTAGTTTTCTTCCCTTTGAGTAATTCATAGGGAGTCTTGCCCTTTAGTTTATGTATCAAACTTTTATTCAGGACATAGTTGGAGGTGTTCACTGCCTCTGCCCAAAAAGATAGAGGAAGGTGAGCATCTGACAACAATGTAGTGGCAGATTCAATAAGGGTTCTATTTTTTCCTTTCAGCTACCTCATTTTGTTGAGGAGTTCTAGGAGCTGAGAAAGGATGCCTGATCCCTTCACTCTGACAGAACTCTTGCATAAGAAGAGAATCAAACTCTGTCCCATGATCACTTCTGATCAGGAAAATGTGAGTATTGAACTCAATCTGTATACATTTGAGAAACTCTGTCAAACACTTAAAGTTATCAGACTTCTTCCTCAGAAAGAACACCCATGTGAATCTAGAGAAGTCATCGACAACTACTAAAGTGTAAGATTTCCCTCCTAGGCTTTGTACTGTAATGGGTCCAAAGAGATCCATGTGTAACAGATACAAGATCCTAGGTGAATCACTCTTATTAAGTGACTTGAAACTATTTTTAGCTTGCTTGCCTAATTGACAAGCCCTGCAGAGTCCTTCCTTCTTGTAGGGGCCAGAAGGTAGTCCTCTAACAAGGTTGTACTTGGATAGCCTAGCAATGGTTCTAAGGTTTAAATGTCCTAGTCTCTTATGCCATAAAATATTAGGTCTACAAACAGAATTGAATAGGCAAATATCTACATCTGTTGAAAGAAAATCTACTAGATAGATGTTACCTTTCCTTTTACCTGTCAACACAGTTGTGTTGTCCTCTAACTTTATCATGCATAAGGCTTTGCTGAAAGTCACCTGGTAGCCTTCATCACATAGCTGACTGATACTTATCAAATTGTGCTTCAGTCCTTCCACATAAGCTACCTTCTTGAATGTCACAGTCCCAATCTGGACTGCACCATATCCTTTAGTTTGTCCAAAGTTTGAATCACCAAAAATAACTTTGGGTCCAATCTTGGCTTTAAAGGATGTGAGGTTGTCTTTGTTTCCTGTCATGTGTTTAGCGCACCCACTATCCAAGTACCATTGTTGGTTAGATGTTGGATAAGTCTTCACCTGCACATAAAATAATTCATTTGTTTTTGACCCAGTTTACCTTGGGCCTAGGTTGATAACCTTTAAACTCAGAAATGAAAGACATCCCAGGTTGACTCTAATATCCTTCAGGATGATATCTCCTTGGAGGTATTATCCATTCAGTATAAGGGTTAAAGATTTGGGATGTAGGACCCCTAGGATTGGATTTTGATTTGCCCTTGAAGGAATTTCCAGAGCTCTGATCTCTGTTCGACGATCGTGGAGCTGCGTTCGACGATCTTGGGTCAGATCGTCGAGCTCCGTTTGACGGTCGAATGTGGCAGAGTTCAGGAATTTGAGATCGTCGACCTGAGTTCGACGATTTTGCCTGAGATCGTCGATCTACGTTCGGTGATCGTCGAGCTCCGTTCGACGATTTCTGCTGGAACTTTGTTTTCTTAGGCAGATCAGAATTTTTCCTAGCTACCTCTACAACTCCCTTCCATTTATTAGAAAGGAACTTGATTGGGGTTGTTAGAACTATAGGTTGGCTGGATGAAGCACCCAAGCCTAGTGTACTATTGAATCTGGAGTTCACTGTGCTTGTGATGTCCATCAGCTTGATACTTCTCCCATTAAGGGATTCTTCAAGCTTCTTGGCCTCTGATAGCTCACCTTTCAGTGAAGCTATCTGCTCCTTACAGCACTCCAACTCCTTAGAGAGTTTGAGGTTTTCTGACTTTAAGATATTATGTTCAGATAAATGATTTCTGAGAGAGATAATTTCCTTCTCAGATTTTAGTAGCTCTAAACATAATGCTTTAAACTCAGATTTAAAGTCCTCTGAATTGAAATCAAATGAGCTAATTACCTGGTCCTCTTCAAGTTGAGTCTCTGAGTCTGACTCTGACTCTTCTTCATCTGAATTATGTTGAGAGGCATTGATTGCCATCATGCAGAACTCCTTCTCTTCTGCATCATCTTCATCATCACTGGAGCTGGATGAAGCTTCTGATTCTTCTTCAGTTTCACTCCAGGATTCTGCAACAAATCCCTTCCTTGCATGTTTGTTCTTGCTTGAGGAGGATTTTCCATTGCCATTCTTCTTGAAGTCTTTCTCCTTTCTTCTTTCTTTCTTATCCCTTCTGTCCTTATTTTTTTTCTCTGGATAGTCAGGTACAATGTGCCCTAGTTTCCTGCAACCAAAGCATACAATTTCTTTATTATTTGATCTATCATACCTTGGCTTATCATGCTCCTTGTATGATCTGTTTCTGAAGTCCTTTCTGGCCATCTTGTAGAATCTTTTGGCCAATAGGCTAAGCAGTTCATCATTGCCTGTGACTTTGTCTTCAGGCTGATCTTCAGTTGCTTTGAAGGCTATTGTCTTCTCTTTTCTTGTGGCTGGTGAGGCAGCCTTCTGCTCTTCTTCTCTGTTCTTAATGAGCAGCTCATAAGATTTGAGCTTGCCCAAAAGAGCTTCTGTGGTGATCTCATTCAGACTTCTGGCATCCTTGATTGGCCAGATCCTTGAGTCCCAAGTGCTTGGGAAGCACATTAGGATTTTGTCATTAAGTTCAGTCAGTGAGATCTCCTTATCCAAAGTCTTTAGTTCATTGACTATCAGACTGAGTCTATTATATATATCTCCAACTGACTCAGCTTCTCACTTCTTGAAATTCTCATATTGAGATATGAGGTAGGATCTCCTGTGCTTTCTTTCATCAGCTGAGCCTGAGACTATTTCAGAGAGTTTATCCCAGATTTCCTTTGCTGAATTGCATTCAGCCACCTTTTGGAAGATGTCATCAGACATGGTCTGGGCTAAGATGTTCATAGCCTTTGCATCAGCTACCTTCCAATTCTTGATATCAGCATCTGTTCCTGATGGAGGTGGAACAGCATTTGTACTTGTGTTCTCTGGAGGTCTTGGACAAACTATCAAAACAGAATTAAAAATATCCTCGTCAATAGAATTCATGTATAATCTAATCCTTGCTTTCCAAAGTGCAAACTTGGATAGATTGCACACTAGAGGTCTGGTGCTAGCATAATCTTTGTTTTGGGCCATGATTTGTGAAGAAATAAACTAATAATAAAATCTACAGCAAGCAGATCTAACTAGGAATCTTTGGGTTCAGGTGTTAGCCTGTGCAACCACCAAGGTGTGGTATGTTTAACCAACTTCGCTTTGATACCAATTAAAAGTGCAGCTAGATCTGAAATACTCTAGAGGGGGGGGGGTGAATATATTATGGTGCTTAAAAACTTTTTACAACAGTTGTTGTAATCTGAGTGAACAGGGAAACAAATCTTAAATCTAATCACAAAGTAACCTACAAAAGAAATTAATCACAGATCCTAACTAATCACAGATCAATCACAGCCAGAAACAAAAATCAAGACAAACAAGCCAGAAGACACAAGGAGCTATAGTGGTTCCCCTAAACTTGGGTACATCCACTATTCTACCACCCTAGGTAGGAATCCACTGCAGGATGAGTTGATCAGGTGTCCTGGGCACCAGTGAGCTTTTGATAAGGTGCTCAAAAAACAAATCAGATTTTTTGATCAGGTGTCTTGCCACCAATGAGCTTTTGATAAGGTGCTCAAAAACCAAGCACAAACTTTTGAAGGGAGTTTGAAAAACCCTTTACAGAGATGGGGATGAGAGAGTTATGAAAGTCTTCTCTTTCTCAAAGCAGCTGAGAAGACTATGTGGATTTTGATGTTGTCAAAGCTCCCCCTGAGTTCTTGAGATGTTCAGGAAATGAAGCTTTGCTGTAGGGTGATAGGCCTTCAGAAATTTGATCTCTAGCAATTGATGATTTCAGCAACAACTGAAATGTTAGGTGTCTGGAGTCTTTGAATGATGTTGGCCTTGAACACTTGAATCAAAAGGGATCTGAAGAATTTAGATTTGTTGATCTCCTTTGGTGTGTGTTCTTGTATGAATTCTTTTAGACAGCGAATGTTTATGGCTCTTTCTCTTTTTCTCTTGTGAACAGTTGATGTTGAGAAAAATGTTGTGCAGAGAATGTTGTAGCAGAGAATATTTTGTTCTTCTTCTTCTTGTTCTGCTTATCTGTGTTGTGTGTTTTCTAATGATATCAGAGATCAAAAATCTTGTATTTTATTCTCTGGTTCTGAATAGAAAATGATCCTCTGTCAAGAATAGCCGTTAGCCTGTCATTAATTGCAACCTTAATTGCAAATGTCTTCTAGGGGAAAGTCCAAAGAAACATTCCTTGATAATCACTTGAAACTTGGTCCAGAATAAATGAAAACGGCTAGTAAATCTTCTGAATTAATTGCTGAGAATAACTCCTTAACTGTGCTGAATTTTAATCTTGAAAATCCTTTAACTCTTCAGAAAAATGTCGAATTGAGCTCCACTATCATCGAACTGAGCTCAGCGATTTGGACATATACAGCAACAGAGATCGTCGATCTGAGCTCAACTATCGTCGAACTGAGCTCAGAGATAGAGAATCAAAACTGGAGTCAAGATCGTCGAACTGAGCTCGCAGATCGTCGAATGGAGTACGTCAATTTGTTGAAGTTGAGCTCAGCGATCGTCGAATGGAGTTCGACGATCCGTCGAAGTTGAGTTAGACGCTCGTCGATTGGAGTTCAACGATTCGTCGTACTGAGCTCGACGATATGACTTAGTCTCCAAATTGAAAATCCTTGGTCTTGAGGGCAGCTTCCAAACCTAACTACTAACCCTTAGACTCAATTCTAATTGACCTTTAGATCTATACAGGAGGTCAAAAACAGGTTTCCTAAAGACATAGTGATCCTGACCCAAATTAATAATAGGGTGTTCCAACACGTATGTTCCTTGATGACCGTGAAATTCTCGATGGCTGCCTTGATGACCAGCGCATCGCAAAATGGGTCCTCATGGTCTGGCATATCGCTCCTGGAGAAAGTGATCCTCTCCTCCGGGGGTGTGGTTTGAGATGTGGAGGCGACGCTTCGCCGATACATGGTGAGGAGGCTTGCCTTGCGGGAAGCCTCGACCCCTACTCCCCCGTGGATCACTCCGATCCCCCCTCGGGTTCCAACATCCACCCGGTCTTCGCACCGATCCTCCTTCGCCCGAGGCAGGACCTCCTCAATCCTCACTTCTTGCCGACCCTCCCGCTGTTGCTGCTGTTCCCTATTCCCTCTCATCTCGAGGAATTCCGGGCAGGTGGTTGTGGCGTGCCCCTCTTCCTGATGGAAGTCGCAATAAGGCAGCTCCACCCTGACCTCTCTTCTCCTCCTCCTCATAATTCCCCTCCTTGCTCCCAAGGCTATGGCTATGGCCTCCTCTTGATCGGGGAGCCGGGGCCTCTGGCCCTGCCTCCAGCCCGGAGGGTGAAACTGATCTTGCCTCCCCTGGTAGTGGCCCCTTCCGTAGTACCCTCTCTGTGGCCCCTGCCCCTGCCACTCAGGTCTCCACCCCAGCCGACGGTCGGGCTCCTGATGCTCCCACCTCGGCTGCTGCTGCCACTGGAGCTGCCTTTGCTCCCTCTGCCTGGGCTCCCCTCTTCTCTCATCCTGTCCCTTCCCTCCTCTTGACTCCTTCTCTTCCTCTGTGGCCCACCTGGCCAGCTTCCTTGCAAACTCCGGGTTCGACGCCTCCCCGTCGACCTCTCTCGCCGCCCTCTCCATCAACTCCTCGTAGGAGAGGGGAGGGACTCTCTTCAGCTCCATTCGGAAGAAACCCTGCTGTAGGCCTGGTGTAAAGGCCATCATCAGACTATGGCCCGACATCTCCTGGACCTAAGTAACTTCCTCCTGGAATCGGTCCACATAGCTCCCCAACGTCTCGTTCACCCCCCGCTTAATATGGAATAAAGACTCGGACTCCTTCTTCCTCTTATTCGAAGTAGTGAAGCTCAACATGAACCCTCAGCGCAGGTCCTCGAAGCGGTAGATGGAGCTGGCTGGTAGCTGGTGGAACCATTCCCTTGTCTTCTCCCGCAGGGTGATGGCAAAGAGTCGGCATTTGAATCCGTCCGACATCTGATGGATGGAGACCACATCTTTGAACCATTGGACATGCTGGACCGGGTCTCCCTTCCCGGTGTAGTAGGACATCTCGGGTTCTCTGAACCCATCTAGAACTGGAGCTGAGGAGACCAGCTCGCTGAAAGGACTGCCCCCCCCATCGGGCGAGCCAGCGAGTCTCGCGAGCCCAACTCGCCGAACCGGCCTCGGCCTGCCGAGCCGGGGAAGAGCTCGTGGCCGGGGAGCTCACACCCCGGGCCTTCCTCAACCACCTCCTTCCCAGCTCGCCTGCCGGGAGCGTGCTCGCCCAGAGAGGGGGCGGCCGCGATCTGGGCTACCGGGGTCGAGCACTCGGACCGTATGCCGCCCGAGAATTTGACGAGGATCAGCACCTCATTCCTGAAGTCTTCCAACATCCCCACTGTTGCGAGAGTCGGGGGGGGGGGGGGCGAGTTCTGCCTGTCAGACCCCTGTCCTCCTGTCATTGAACCTGCTGAAGCTTTTCTGCACTGACCACTATCCACGCTCACCGCACCAAAATGTTGAAACCGATTCCTTGATCTCCTGTGGAGTTCGCCCTTGGGGAAGGGGTGGTCTCGCGCCTACGTCACTCCTGCAAGCAAAACAACAAAGAAGACAAGGTGACACAGACCCAAGGGCTCGGCAGGGAGGTCCCACCTCAAACCCGGAAGATCTCAGAGCGCTTCCCCTCCTTAGCCAGAAGCTGAGCTAAGGTACCCTCAGAAAGCACTTGAAGATTGGAGTAGGAGAGCACCGGAAAAAACCTGCCTTCTGGGGTACCCATTGGGTCCTATTTATAGTTTTTGAGATTTGGACTGCCAATAACCAAAAGAACTGACCTGAAGTTACCAGAAAACCCCTGGACGGGTCTGCCAACAGCCAAACTCCGCTGTTTTGAAGGGTTATGGGAAGACCAGCGGGGGAAAACAGTAAAAAGTACCTCATACTACCAGGCGAGCTTGGAGCTCTGACCACCTCGGCATGTTCTGCTCGCCTACTGCTGCCGAGCCCCACTGTTAGGACACGAGTTGTAGCTCGCTCGGCGAATGCCGAGCTCGGGGTCGCCGAACGTCGATCTCTGGTCGACGGATGCCGAGCTCGGGCTCGCCCCCTCCACTATCGAGCTCGCCTATTGTCCTCAGCCCATTCTGCTTAGTCCATGGTGACCTTGCTCGCCGGACACTGGGTTGTATAGCGGCGGCGACGACGGTGACGACAGTTGCGGTAACGGCCATCAATGTCCGTGAACATGTAGCGGCGGCAATCAAAAGTGAGATCCTTATCGGCACGAGCAAATGGCTGGGCATTCTCGCCATCAATCGATTGATGGCGAGGATGCCCCGCCATTTGCTCGTGCCGACATGGATCTCACTTTTGATCGCCGCCGCTACATGTTCGCAGACATTGATGGCCGTTACCGCAACTGTCGTCGCCGTCGTCGCCGCCGTCGCCGCCGCCGCCGCCGCCGCCATCGTCATTATGAATATAATGTTATTTCAATATTGGAATAATATTATATTCCTAATATTTTTATGAATTTATAAATATTAAGATTTATAAATTTATAAGTTATGAAATTTTTAATTGTGTTGTTATTTCTTAGTAAGCATGAGTGGTTAGGATTTGTTTGGATCTTGATGAAGGGTGGATGGAGAGGGTGTAATACTATATATATGTGTGAGGTATTGGAGAGGGGATGTTAAGAAGAGAAAACAAAAAAACCCTAAGCTTGAGTTGTGTGAAACAGCCGCTCGGCCTGGCCAAACCCGAACCCGTGCCTCCCTGATATCGCAGAAAACTGCTGCCGCCCCCCCCCCCCCACCCCTTCTCGGTGGCTACTCCAGCGGCTCCGGCGACATCCAACCTCCTTTGGTGTGACTCCAAAGAAGGCGGCTTGGTTCTCTCCATCCGGTGCGACTCCGGTGGACCCGTGGAAGTGCGACTCTTCCATAGTTATCTTCCACCTCCTCCTCTCTTATTTCAGATTTGGGTAACGAATTATCTTCCCCTATAACTTGTGTAGTGATTCGTCTTGACTTGTGAGTTGGGTGGAAATCTAGTTATCATATTTCATCCTAAATTTTGATTCCAATTTGCATTACTAAATCTAAAATTATATTGCTTTTATCCGACTTTTCACGAAGGTTTTTGCAAGGATAGGTCTCCTTGGACGTTTGCAAACCGGGGTTGGTTTAGCCTTTGGTTTCGAATAGATCAAGAGGATTTGGTATATCCTCGTTTTATTTTGTTTTGAGGGCTGCATTCGGACTATTTTTCGAATCGAATTTCTTAGTCCGGAGCACTCTCCATGTGGATGGAAATGCGGTGATATGACACTAGATGTATGGCTAGGTTATGAGAAATGTGTATGTGAATGTTCGTGCAGATTTGGATGGGAATTTCCCACTTGTGAGATCGCAACATTATAGTCGAAAATATGCACTTATATTTTCTGCACCCATCCAAAAATACAAAAAAATTACAGAAATAAAAAAAATGTTCTTGTTTTTACAATCAAAAACTCAAAAAAAATCATAAAACACAAAAATCACAAAAAATTACAAAAATCAAAAAACTTTTCTTGTTTTTCAATCAAAAACTCAAAAAAATCATAAAACCCAAAAATCACAAAAAAATTATAAAACAAAATGTTCAAAAAATTATTTTTACTTTGTAAAAATATTTTGTAAAAAAATAATCTCTCTTTCCCCTCTTCTTCTTCTTTTTTAAAACAAAAAAAACTTCTTTCTCTTTTTCCCCACTATTCTTATTTGTAAATGCTCGCTTTTTAGCAAGCCCGCAGCATTCGACTTATTGAACCAACCACATAATTAAGAGTTTGTTCGCGGGCCATCAAGTTTTTTTTACTTTGTACAGTTTTTTTGTGAGAAATTCTTTCTTTCCCCACGCCTCTCTTCTTCTTTGTAAATAAAAAAATTCTCTCTTTCTCCACTATCTTCTTTGTAAATAACACTTCTTTCCCTCCTCTTTCTTGTAAATAACTTATCAAAATATACTAAAAACTCAAAAACTTTTTGAAAAACCCAAAAATTCCCCAAAAAAGAGCATAACTCTAAAAATCCAAAAAAAAGATAAAAATCAAAAATACAAAAAATGATAAAAACTTTAAAAAATGCACCAAATTTTTTTTTTTTAACGAATAAATCGAATATCTCAATTCTTAACCCTTTTCGCTCTCCAAAAATCTAGTTGCGAGTTAATTTATTATCGTTTTTTTTTAATTCTTTGCTTACTATTCGTTTTTTAATTAGAGATCGATAGATTTAGATATCTGGGGTTAAGATTTAAAGAATTTCGTATGCTTTTTTTATTTAGATAGAGACTTATTTTCAGAATTACTTCTACTTATCTAAATAGTTGCACATTCATTTTGTTAGAAGTAACGATCTTAGATTTCAATTATGTTAACTGCAAGCTTTTTTTGGCAATATAGGAACGTTTAATTTATAAAGGATGCTCCCAAAATGTTTTATTAAACCTAGTTTTATTTTTGAACAAAAACCAATCACTTTTAATGTCATACTTGGCATGATTTCGATCCTTAAAAGATCCTATCTTAAAGGGAATAAGATTTCATTTCGTAAACATAATCATCTAATATTTGAAAAGATTATATGTTACGGAGTATGAGGATAAAATTCATTACTCCTATACATATACATTGGATTATTATGAAGATGTTAAAAAATTCAAGCGGTATCAAAACTTAGGATTTCTTTAATTTCTTATAAGTTCATCTCCAACTTTTGCTCTGTAATAACAAAAGCTTAAGTATGGGGGTATTTGATGCGTTGTAAATATATGCATTTTTATGTACATTAATTAAGTCATTTACATTTATTTTTGTTATTTTTACTTAATTTTGTTCAATAAAATGTTTCTTTTTTTTAAAACATATTCTAACTTAGCTTTATTTTGTTTCCTGAAATTTTCAGGAAAAATGCCAAAAAAATGCAAGTACACGCCCGTGTACTATGGGTCACGCCTGTGACCTGGGCATGACAAATAAAATCCTGTGAAACTAGCCACAATTGAAGAAAAAAATGTTGACACGCCTGGCCACACACCCGTATCCAATGACACGCCCCCTGTTCTAGGCCCGTGTCAGCCAGCTCGATGATTTTCTGCTAGACGTTCGTCGACCTGACAAGGACACGCCCGTGTCCCATGATCCGACATGCCCGTGTCATTCCCGATCGACGATCAAGACTTCCAGCTCGACAAAACTGCGTTCAACGTTCGTCGACCCGACCCGACACGCCCGTGTCAAGATTCCACACGGGCGTGTACTTCTCCACCTGGCCAAACAAACCGTGGTCGGCGACTTCGTAACGCGCCGCGCCCAGATTCACCTCCCCGACACCCCCACCGTCATGCCCGTGACATGGGGTGTGACCGCCGCATTTTTATCCGCAATGTCAAATCTTCAGTCAAATCAACAGCCACCATATGTACAGTGTCGACACGCCCCCCGACACGCCCGTGTCCGAGGGCGTGTACCATGAAGTTTTGTCTATAAATTAAGATTTTCTGTCTAAATTTTTGTTCCACTTTTTGGATCCATTTTATATGGGGAGGTGCTGCCTAGATGGATTTTAAAGCTATGTAATGGGATTTTCTCCCTCTCTGTCTTTTGTTTTAGTTTTACCTTTCTAACCCTCTTTTAGTCTTAATACAAATGTAGTTTTTCCACATTACAATGTTTTGGATTTCATCTATGTGCCCACACATTGCAATCTTATTTTTCTTTTGTTTTAGCTTTATTTTTCTTATCTTTAAAACGGGTGTGTGCGTGTATGAGTTTAGTTTTATGCTTAAATAGATTTCATAGTTTTCATAGTTTAGTTTTTTTGTTCTTTTTATATTAATTCTTATGAGTTTATAAAGATGAATAAAAAAATGGTTTTGTTTTTCTTTAACTTAGTTTTTTTATTAGGATGTAAAACTTTTTGTTCTTTTCTGCTTTATATCCACTTTTTAAGCTCCTTTATAAAATCATAAGAATGAAAATGTTATCATTTTAATTTTTCAAGCATTCTCATTTTCATGTTTATTTCAAAAACTTTTTGTTCCTTTTATTTTCTGACTTCTTTTTATGCATTTCTACAGCATTCTAGCGGTAGAAATATATTCGTTTTAATTTTTCGAGCACTTTCATTTTGCGTTTATTTGCAAAACTTTTCGCTTGTTTAATTTTTATTTTCATATTTTATGCATTTCTACCGCATTCTAGCGGTAGAAATGCAGTTGTTTTAATTTTTCGGTAACTTAGTTTTTCTTATTTTTTTTCGCTCGTGTGCGTGCGTGTATGAGTTAATTTTCATAGCTTTATTTCAATTATGTAGAGTGTGTGTGTGTCTGTGCGCATTTATTTTCGCCTACTCGTTAAGAGTTAAATGACGCAGTGTTTTATTTCTGTAGAGTTGTGTTTAAATTCATGTCGAGTGAGTGTGTTTTACTTCCTGCAGTGTGTGTGCATTTTCAATTCAGCAGAGTGAGTGTGTTTTAATTTTAAGTCGAGTGCGTATGTGAGTTTTACTTTCTGCAGAGTGTGTGCGTGGATACATTTATTTTCTCCTACTCGTTTGAGTAGGACTCGCTTTATTTTGTCTCGCGCACTCATTTAAGTCGGGACTTGTCTTTTACTGCTTTCATTTCAGTCCTACCCGTTTGAGTAGGACTTGCAATTTACTGCATTTCTTTAATGCTTTATTTTCTGCTTTATTTTCTTGCTTTCACCGCAAGCCGTCCCCATGCCGATGAGTGGTTAACCGCTCTTAGCCCTCAGTATCGAAGAGCATTGGGACAGATAAAATAGCTTTAAATAATTAAAGATCCTGTTTTCCTTATTAATTAAAATTACTTAAGGTTTGCCTAGGGTTTACGAACCGTAGAACCACATAATCGATGTGTGGTCTCTATTTCCATAGTCCATACTCTAGCTAGCCGAGAGGCCGTGCGTATGGACCGATCGCCCCTTGGTAAAGAGAGTTCTGCACTGACCCTCGAGAGAGGAGGCACGCAAACTCTACCGGATTGGGTTCCCCACCCAATAGCGTGGTTCTTAGCGTAATGCAGACGTTAAGAGGAATCCTTCGTCGGACGAGAGCCCGGTCGAGTAGTCTTAGCAATAAGGTGAGCGATATCCCTATAGCTAGGTGAGCTCATTTTAGTGGAACCTCCATGGCCAAGTCTCCGCCTTAATTAATTTGAAACTTAGGATCTATTTTTATTAAAAGTTTATTTTAGTTCATATTTAATTCGATGCGATAGCGCTAAGCTCGTCATCGGCTCCACCTTTTATGCTTTTATTTTATTCTTTTCTTTTTGCCCTTTTTATATATAAAACATATATCTTGACAAGATAAAAAATATCGGTAAAATAACAGTCCCCTCTAGGGAAGAGTAGAAACAATCAATACGACCCCGAGAACAAGATGAACTCGATATTCCACACCGGAATATCATGTACTACATACGATAGGTGCACTTGCCTCCTTTCGTTAAAACTCGATTTCACCTATTTTATATCCAAATAATAAATCTGCGCCCCAGTTTTCTTAATAAAACCAAATCCGCTCTTTCTCAAATATAACCGCCCAGGGCGCCGCGAGCTCGTAATAATTTTTGGAGTTTTAACCTCCATCACCGCATATTCAAGTCCTGATCTAGGAGATACTTTAGGCTTTTGTCATCCGTGAAGATCTTCACCTTCGCACCACAAACATAATGTCGCTACAATTTCAACGCCAAAATTACTGCCACCAATTCCAAGTCATGGACGGGGTAATTCCTTTTATGAGGCTTCTGCTGCCTAGACCCAAAGGCTATCACACTGCCATGTTGCACCAAAACGAAACCCAAACCGCATCCTAATGCATCACTGAAAATTTGGAATCCTTCAGTCCCTTTCGATAGACTTAGGATTGGATCCATCATCAGTCTTTCCTTCAGTATCTCAAATGCCTGACTGCACTCCTGGGACCACACGATCTTCTGATCCTTACGAGTTAGTGACGTGAGGGGTAGAGCTATCCGCAAAAAGTTTTCCACAAATCTTCTATAATACCCGTCTAGTCCAAGGAAAATTCGGATTTCCGTCACGGTTCTCGAAATCGACCAATCTCTGATGGCCTCCACTTTTGTTGGATCTACCGCCACCCCATCCCCACTAATCACATGTCCTAAAAATGCCACCTTATCGAGCTAGAACTCGCACTTTGAGAACTTTTTATAAAGCTGGTTCTCCCTCAACACTTGCAAGACTACTCCCAAGTGAGTCTCATGCTCCACCTCTGATTTGGAATACATCAAGATGTCATCAATAAAGACAACTACAAAAGAATCCAAGTATTTCCGAAATACTCGATTCATCAAATCCATGAATACGGATGGTACGTTCGTCAGCCAGAACAGCATCACCAAGAACTCAAAATGACCATACCTCGTACCAAACGCTGTCTTGGGTATGTCCTCATCTCAAATTCGCAACTAATAGTATCCTGACTTTAAGTCCAACTTTGAATACACCAGCGACCCCACCAGCTGGTCAAACAGGTCGTCAATCCGAGGAATTGGATACTTATTCTTGACAGTCAGTTTATTTAACTCTCGGTAGTCTATGCACAGCCGCATACTACCGTCTTTCTTCTTTACGAACAACACCAGTGCGCTCCACGGTGAAGAACTGTGTCTGATATACCCCTACTCCAATAGTTCCTACAACTGTACCTTGAGCTCAGCCAACTCTTTCGGTGCCATCCTAAACGGAGGATGTGATACCGGTCGTGCCTCTCGTACTAACTCAATTGAGAAATCAATCTCCCGCTGAGGAGGTTCCCTAGGAAGATTTCAAGAAACACATCCTCAAACTCTACCACCACTGGCACTTCTCCAAGTGATAACTTGGAAAGGCGAACCTCCAATAATTCTACAAGCACTAATCCACCCTGGTTAACTGCCCGCGCCAACTGCAAGGCCAAAATCAGAGAACAGGCCACTCCATTGAGGAACTCAAACTTGACTTCTGTCTGCACTTCGCCACTTAGGGTCACCACCTTGGATAGGCAATCAATACTGGCACGCTGCTCTGCTACCCAGTCCATTCCCAAAATCACATCAAACTCGACTAACAAAAGGACTGCTGCTATCAACACGAAGTTAACTCCGCTTAGCTCCCAAAAAATGCGCCCTTTCTTCCTGGTGGTCATGAATGACCCATTGGGCATGCACACCTTCAGCTCCGCGTCCACCGAAAATAACTCAACTCCAATCCTCCGGATGAAGCTTTCCGCAAGAAAGGAGTATGACGCTCCATTCTCAAACAATACTCTAGCGGGGTATCTGGAAACTAACACAAATCCTAAAACATAGACATCAATCATAATGGTCTAAACGTATGAAGCACAAGGTTGAACTTAAACTTCTTCATACATGTCACCACAACGGGTTGGCGGATCGCTTCCTATTGTCCAAGGTTGTAATCCCTTGGTTGCACCGGTTGGAACTAAGAAGCGCTAGACTCCGCCATCTTCCCATTCTCTGCGGCACTGGGGCTGGAGTGCACAGTCTGCTCCGGCCTTGCCTCCTGCTCTGCACATCCTTGGTAACAAAAACGAGCAATGTGCCCCACCTTACCACAGTTGAAGCACACCAGTGGCCCCTTAGAGTGAGTCCCTCCGGAAGTCCACTTACTTTTCTCACTGGACTTGTACGGGTGAGGCTTCCTCCTCCATCTATTCCCTTCTGACTTTCCTTGGGGATTGAGAAGGCGTCACTTCTCCTTGCTTGGGCGCAAAACCCTTGCGGCATTGGCTTCACTCTAGATCACTCTCCAACGTCCTGGCCACCTCAACCAACTCATTGAAACCAGCTCTCTTCATGGTAATGAGGGGTTGTCTTAGATTCTCCCTCATCCCCTAGTAGAAGAGGTTATCCCTCTCCTCATCGTCTGTCATGGTAATCCCCGCGTAACGACCCAAACGAGGGAACTCCTGAACATACTCGTCCACCGTCTTATCTCGTTGCATCAAGTGCAAAAATTTCCTATAAAGGGCCAACCTCGTTGAAACAGTAATGTACTTCTTTAAGAAAGCATGCCCAAATTCTTCCATGGATGGGGTGCGTCCAGGAAATTGGCGGGTTCTATGGCTCACCCACCACAACCTTGCATCTCTCTCCAACATGAAGGCCGCAAACTCAGATTTCTACTCTTCTGGCATCTCTGCCTCCCTCAGAAGTTCTTGAATCCGTGCACACCAATCCTCCGCATCAGTAGGCGTACCAACTCCCTTGAACGTGGGAGGATGGAAGCTCAGAAAATACTTCATCTGCCGGTCTCCATACCCGACAACCACCCTTTCTTCCAAAGGCTCTGCTCGCCTGGCTTCTCCGCCTGGCGCGGCCATCGCCGTATCGGGTGTAGCAGGGGTTGCTACCTGAGCTATCGCTGCAGCTTGGGCTGCCACCATTGCTTCTGCAAGCAACCGACAGAAGTCAGTCGGGTTTACACCCATGCCAAAAGGACCTTGAGCAGTGGCGTTGCTCGCCGAAAGCTCTTCTCTTGGTCTCGACGTACCCGCCTCGTTGCTTGCACTCATAAGAAAAGCAAGAAAACAAGGAATCTGTCTCTAATCGCAAGACTTAAACATAAGGATACTCACGGTCCTGCATTACTCTTATGTGGATAACTTCTATACGCACCGACCTAGAATCAAACCTGGCTCTGATACCAAATTGTAACACCTCTGTAATGACCATAAAATATGGGTCTGGCCGGGGCACCACAACATACAGACGCCACAACTTTACTATTATAAGATGATATATCCACCCAATCTCAAAACTCATAAACAAACCACAGCAGAAATAAAAAACAAAACTAGAAGTTGTCCACCAATACAAGAGTACTGAATCGGCCTTATGGCATTACAATAAAAGAGAGTCCAAACTCTAATAATACATAACACATCAAAGTGGAAAGGCACTCCTAAGATACCTCGACATGCAATCCGGAAGTCAAAAGCATCAAACATACAATATCACAAAAGTAGAGCCAATGTAATGATGGTAACACTTCATGCAGCTTAGGCCTTTCTGCCCGATGAGCTAGTTCCTTCTTGCGATCCTTGCCCTGTAAAAGTTTGGTTGTAACGTGAGTTAGAAAAGGCTGACCTCAAACTGTGTAACAAACACATCTCCTCCCGGCCGCCCCTAACGGACCCCGGGGTACCCCTCCAACCTACAAGTCAGCCCTTCGTATACAATATACATAACCAAATGAAACACTAAAGAACAGGCTTGGATGTCTCAAACAACATACACGTTCTCTGTTATTGAGCATATAATAAAATCGGCCTACTTATGCAACATGTATGCAAAACTCGGGCTTCACGCAAGGCACCCTATCATGTATGCATCTAGCACATCATCACATCATCTGGGTACTCATCATTTCCACATTGGCTTTAAGACGCAAACAAAGGGGCACTGCAATTTCCCCCAATCGGCATACAATCCTCCATACGGAACACTTTCCAAGGCCCCACCCACTCATGGTCTTAGACCCGGGCTTGCCTGCAAGATCTGACTTCTCATGTCAGGATTCCGTCTAATATACTGACTGATGCTAAGAAGCCTTGTCGGACCCCACCCGCTCATGGCCTCATTGCCCGGGCTTGCCCCAAGCTTGATATTCTCGTCAGTCTCACAGAAGGGGACTAGTCTCGCTGGGACACTCTCCACACATGACTTGCACGTCACGGGATAGTCAGCCGATCACGGAGACAAAGCCATGCCTTAGCATATTACAATCCAAAAACATTCCCACCATAATCCCTCATTTGTACTGCAATGTCCCTGAGCTCCAAGGAAACCATCTACCGCTAATGCGGAGATAACCTTGTCCACCATGGAAACCATATAATGCCATTGAGGAGCTAACCTTGTCCAGTTTCGACTATACGTACTCACTCAAGAAAAAGGGGAAACATCACAAACGGCATCTTGCCACAATGGATCTCTACAAATCCTTAAAGCTCGTATGCAACATCACCGAGTCGGACTAACGGTCGCGACTACAACTTCACCCACCATGCCTAATCCACTAACGGAGCGGATCTCTAATGCAAAATCATGCCGGGGACGAACTCAATCGACCCGGAGGTTCCTCTTGAACCATGGCGATCCAAACACCTATCATTTGAGAGCTTGGTTCCTAAAAAATAGAAAGTAAAAGATTCTAAACATGCATCCTAAAACCAAGAGGAAAAGTGACATTACCTTCCGACCCTACTTCCTAGCCATGGAAACTTAGCTAGATGAAAACCTTTACAAACGGTCTTGCCTCTATGGATCTGGACTCGGCTCGCGATTTGGAGCGCCAAAGCTTCTCGAGCAGTTGGATCTCTCCTCCGCCTCCTTCCTTGCTCTCCCTTCTCTCTAGATCTTAGAAAGAGAGAACTTGATGAAGAATATGGGTTCCTAAACCCTATTCCCGAACTTAACTCAGCAAGGACAACCCTGGACCATCAGATCCCAAATGAATAAAACGAACGGCCACGATCCGAACTAAATATCAAAACACCTGTGCCGAACATGGCTTGTGATACTCCAGTGTCCAAGGCCGTGTGCCTCAATAGATGCCGAAACCATCGCACCCAGAAAAGGACACTGGCTCTGAACACGCCTGTGTAAAAGCTAACATGCCCGTGTAATGCAGTACATGCCTGTGTTGCTGGGCGTGTTCCTCCCTCGTCACAGGATCAAAAACCACCCGAGAAGGACACGAGTAATCGACATGCCCGTGTCGAAATTGACACACCCATGCCAGGCCAAATAAGGCGGGGTTCCAGGCCGTGTTCAATCCCCTTATACGGCCCGGCTCGTAACCCGAGAAGGACACGGCCTGGGATACGCCCGTGTCTCAGGCCGTGTTCAAAATCTCGACGATCGTCGACTGCCTCTTCGTCGACCTCATGGAGAATTCGTAGAACACGCGCACGACATGGCCTTGGACATGCCCGTGTCCCAAGCCGTGTTCACTGTCTCGACATTTCATCGAGCGCAGTTCGTCGACCACCCGGGCTCTCGACGGACCCGGCACGACACGGCCATGGACACGCACGTGTCCTAGCCCTTGTTCCCTGTCTCGACACTTCGTCGAGTGAGAAATCATCGACTTCGCAGGATCTCGACGAACCTGAGCTCGACACGGCCATGGACACGCTCGTGTCCTAGGTCGTGTGACCCTCTTTTGAATTTTGGGGTGTTAAACTACTTAACGTTAGTGGCCCCTTATCACTACCCAAGGACACAACCCCATGCTTCTCTACTACATAAACATTATTATCAGCAATAATAATAGCTTCGTTACCTGAGTAAGTTTGCAGTGAGGAAAACTTCGACTTGTCTCTGGTGAGGTGATGACCACACCCAGAGTCCACAATCCAGGCATCTTCAAAGTCGATGGCGGACAAGGCACAAACACAAGTGCCCGTCATGAAATCTCCACCACAGCCAGCTTCCATAGTACTAAAGAAAGATTGCTCTTTGCCTGCAACATGCCCAGGCTGTAGCTTGACCTTGCAGTCACGCTTGAAGTGACCCACCTGAAGGCACCTGTAGCACTTCAAATTCTTCTTCCAATCCTTCTTAGGAGCAACGCTCCTCTCTAACTGATAAGCGGTTGAAGGCTCTTTTTCAACAGTGGTCTTCTTGTTATTCCCTTCCCATCTCTTCTTCTTCTTTCCTGTGAAGTGCGCTTTACTACCTTTTTCTGAGATAGTGACTCCAGCCATCTATCTTGCCAAACTTTCTTGCGAAGCAAGCAGGTTCTTAAGTTCCAGCAGAGATGGCTGAGTTACCCAGCCTTGAACAAAGGTTACAAAGGCCACATACTCCTTCCGCAAGCCGCTGATTATGTGCCTTTTCATCTTAGCCTTAGAGATCAGCTCATTAGAATCAAGCGCTGATAACTCAGCACACAAAATCTTCATCTTTAGAAAGAACTTAGAGATGGTCAGGTCTCCTTGAGTTGTCCTAGCCAACTCATTCTCCAGGAACTGTAGTCTCGCCACATTCTTCCTGTTGAATAACTCATCAATGGATGTCCAAATATTAGCAGCTAACACACATCCCATGATATGATCAAAGAACTCCGGTGAAACAGCACTCTTGATGATAAACTCCACCTTTGCATTATTTTTTCTCCAGACCCTCACCTACTCAGTAGTCCCAAACACAGCTGTAACTTCCTGCCTGTCGTCAACACCGACGACTGTTGGAGCATGCATTCCACACTTCCTGGTTTGCAAATAACAAATCTTATTTGTATTTGATTTTTGGGTGCTTTTGGTGTGCAGATAACACAGGTCTATCTCTAATGTCTTTTGGGTGATGAATCAAATCAGAATTGAGCTCAGGAGATAACACCAGGTGATATTGAGTAACGCCGACAGGCGATAGCGCCACTCGACGCATTTTCATTCGGCGAAGCTCGTAGGCAACGTGGCATCCGTTAGATCGCAATCGCCAGACGGCGATATCCAGTTCATGGGAGACGTGGCAGCAGTTACCGATATCTCCAGGTGGCGATACCTAGTATCGTCAGGCAATATCGCCAGAATATAAAAGCCATTCATTTCTTATGGAAATCTCAAATTTTGATTACCTGGAGTGTACTTTCCTGCAATGATGATTCAAAGAGCTCCAGATCTCAGAGATACTCTATACTCTCAAGAATGCCAAAGCGTAGAAGATTGACGGCACACTCGTAGCATTCGAAGCAACTCTAGCAAGATTCATCGGCATCTTCAGCGGATTATTTGAAGGGACTGTCTAGCCTAAAGTGTTCAATTTGTTTTGTTCTTGTTTTTATTATTTTCTCATTGTAATCGAGAGGGGAAATCTGTTGGAGTTACCATGGTGATCTAGAAGTGGTCAAACATGTAATCTCACTGCCAACGCGATATGAGCTTGCCGGGTCGCACATAAGAGTTGTGGAGAAGTTGGATGATTGACTGTGTTGGTAAAGGTTACCAATCACCGACCTGAATGGGGTTATGGGCAAAGTGTTGCCTTAAAGGATCGTCGGGTTGGGCAAATGTTGCCTTGAAAGATTGGTAAGAATAGTCGACCGAGGGTCGACGATAGTCGACCGAGGGTCGACGATCATCGACCGCGGGTCGACGACGGTCGTCGACCGCAGATCGATGATTATCGTCAACCCACGTTCGACGTCAATCGTCGAGTATTGTACTCTGATTCTCGCCGACTGATACTCGCCGACTGATTCTCGCCGATCCTAGCTGATTCTCGCCGATCCTAGGTGATTCTCGCCGATTGATTCTCACCGAATCTGCTAGGTGATTCTCGCCGATTCTGGAACCCTAATTTTTTGGGTGGTCTGCGGATTGCGATATTCCTAAGTCTGTTTATGCCTTTGGTATAAATAGATACTTAGGGTTTTCGGGAATAATCTAAGAGCTGATCGAATCGAATCCCGCCGACGGAAGTTCCGCCGTTCTTCGTTCGTTCCGCCGATCTCGAATCCCGCTGACGGAAGCGTTCCGCCGCCGTGCTCGCTCCGTCGACCTCCTCCTCTCCGGCGATTGTCGCTGGTGTTGCTATTCCTGGCGCGGACCTAGCAGTCCGTGGAAAAGCAAGGTGTGGTCATTTTCCTTCCCGATTAACCGTGTGACGGAAAAGTCGGTGTTCTCCCGCTCATGTGGATTTCTGCAGAGACGTGGATATCATTCCACGTAGAACTCGCCACCAGCAAGTACAAGAAGCTTGGAGCATCTCCGTTGAGTTGTGACTCAACGCCACCGAGGTAATTTTTGCCTAGTTGTATGTTAACTTCTTGATTCAACTACCATGGCCCGATCCCATCTCTTTTGCATTTTTCTTGATGTTTTTATTCTTCCGCTACGTGCACAAGTGTTGTGCCATCCTCATAGAGAATCCCAACAGTGGTATCAGAGGCAGGTTGCGGCCATGATTGTTGTATTGGAAGTTTTGTTATTCCAGTGCGTGTAAACCTAGGGATTTAGAAGTGTTCTAAATGTCTAGATTTAGTCTTGGTACCCCGCCAAGAACGTCTGGGATTTCGTGGAAATTTCTAATTGTTAGAAATTGTAGTCTCCTTAGCAGTAACCATCCCTCGAGATTATTTTGGATTTTGAATCAAACATAGAGAGATGAGCTTGTCTACTACTTTAAGTTGAGTTGTATTTGCTTTTGTCCAATGCATGTAAATCTAAGGATTTGGAAGTTTCCGGATGTTCAGATATAGCCCTTCCTTCTATCAAATGTTAATGGTGTCAGGTTGTGCACATAAGGGATGCATGTGGTTTTAGAAAAATTGTTTTTCTTTGGATGTGCACATTGATCAAATGTTGATCATGGTTAACTGTTAACCTATAATCAAAATCCATTCATCAAATATTAAGTGTTCGGATGCCTTCCGATGGATGACACTCTTCCTGCCTCGATCGATGAAGTGTGGGCTTGCCAAAGCAAGGTGCATTAATCTACCTTGGTAAGCGTGCGAGCGAATAATTGTGATATCCCACTGTCGACATCGGGTCCAGCTTAACTAGGTGACCTCAAAGGTTGAGTGCCTAGAGGCATAGGGTTGGCATGCACCATGTGATGGATGCGAGTAAGGAGTTATTCACCAACCATACAAGAATTGCATGAGGATGCAATTGGCAAGCATTGCCTACCTAAATAACCGCATCGTGAGAGGAAAGCCAAAGCTGACTCATTGTGTTGGTGAAATACGGATTTTGTCCACTAAGAGAGTAGCTCGCATGAACTCTCTGAATTGTTAGTGAGGGCTATCATTTCGAATAAAATAGTGGGAGTGTTTTAATTGAAGTACAAATTAAAATAAATTGTATTTGAAATTTTGGTACTGATTTTATTCTGCATAAATTCTTGTAGAATTCCATGGCAAGCATTTCACACTCCACGTTGTCTCTGAGAGCCATCCTTGAGAAGGATAAGCTCAGTGGGACTAATTACATGGACTGGTACAGGAACCTGAGAATTGTTCTCATGCAAGAGCGAAAGCTCTATGTCTTGGAAGAAGAAGCCCCTGAGGTGCCGACCGGGAACTCTTCCCGTGCTGAGAAGGATGCTTATAAGAAGTATACTGATGATGCTTTAGATGTCGAATGCCTTATTCTTGCCACTATGAACTCTGAGCTTCAGAAGCAACATGAGAACATGGGGTGCAAGGATATTGACGAGCATCTCAAGAAAATGTTTCAAGGACAGGCTCGTCAAGAGAGGTTCGACGTCACAAAAGCGTTGTTTCAGCGCAAGATGGGAGTTCGAGACTCAGTAGGGACTCACGTACTCAAGATGATTGGGTATATAGAGAACCTTGAAAGGCTGGGTTTTCCTCTTGGTCAAGAGTTGGCCACAGATCTGATCCTGCAATCATTGCCGGACAGTTATGAGCAGTTCGTCTTGAACTACAACATGAATGAAATAGACAAGACACTGCCCGAACTCCTAGGCATGTTGAGAACTGCCGAAATCAATATGAAAAAGGCCAAGCCTGCCAGCCCCATACTGATGGTGCATAAGGTCAAGGGCAAGGCCAAGGGCTCTAAGAAGACTAAGGTGGGACCTAAGTCATATCTTGAGCCCAAGTCTTCTGCACTGATGAAAACGAAAAGCACGGTGAAGGAAGGGAAATGCCACCACTGTGGCAAGGCTGGTCATTGGAGGAGGAACTGTCCTTCGTACATTGAAAGTCTGCAGAAAATGAAGGGAGGTTTGACTTCCGCTTCAAATGTTCACGTTATAGAGATAAACCTTTCTGCTCCTTCATCTTGGGTATTGGATACCGGATGTGGTTCTCACATTTGTACAAATGTGCAGGAACTGGGAAGGAGAAGATTGCTGAGTAAAGGGGAGGTGGACCTCCGCGTCGGCAATGGAGCAAGAGTTGCTACTGTAGCCGTAGGGGTTTACCATCTTTCTTTGCCCAGTGGGCTTGTAATAGAACTAGATAATTGTTTTTTTGTTCCGGCCATAACTAGAAACATTATATCTATTTCATGTTTGGACATGATTGGATTTTCTTTTATAATTAAGAACAACTGTTGTTCTATATTTAAGAATGATGTTTGTTATGCTGTAGCCCAATTGTTTAATGGTCTTTATGTTTTGAACTTGGACCATCTGATCTGTAATGTAGAAAATAATAAAAGACTAAGAACAAATGACTCGAACCCTACATTTCTCTGGCATTGTCGTCTGGGCCATATCAACGAGAAGCGCATATCCAAGCTCCATAGAGATGGACTTTTGTACTCATTTGATTACAAATCATTTGAGCGATGCGAATCTTGTTTGTTAGGCAAGATGACGAAAGCTCCTTTCACTGTTTATACTGAGAGGGCTGAGGATCTCTTGGGTGTTGTACATAGTGATGTATGCGGACCCATGAGTTCCATGGCTAGAGGTGGGTATTTCTACTTTGTTACATTTACTGATGATTTCAGTAGATACGGATATGTGTATCTTATGAAGTTCAAATCCGAGACCATTGAAAAGTTCAAAGAGTTCAAGAATGAAGTAGAAAACCAGTTGGGTAAAAGGGTTAAAGCACTCCGATCTGATCGAGGTGGCGAATACCTGAGTCATGAATTCCGTGATCATCTGAAAGAGTGTGGTATTGTATTACAGCTCACTCCACCTAGAACACCACAACATAATGGTGTGTCTGAGAGGAGAAATCATACTCTGTTAGACATGGTACGTTCGATGATGAGTCATGCAGACTTGCCTGTTTCCTTTTGGGGTTTTGCTTTAGAGACTGCTGCAATGACATTGAATCGCGCTCCAACGAAAACGGTTCTGAAGACACCATATGAGATATGGATTGGGAAGCGTCCTAGTATGTCGTTCATTAAAATTTGGGGCTGTGAGGCATACGTTAGACGTCAAATGCCTGACAAGCTGGAACCCAAATCGGATAAATGTTATCTGGTGGGATATCCGAAGGAAATGAAAGGGTATTACTTTTACCTACCGTCTAAGGGCAAAGTGTTTGTCGCAAGGACTGGTATCTTCTTGGAGAAAGAGTTCTTATCAAGAAATACTGAATAGGTAGAGCTTGAAGAAGTTCAAGAACCACATGTAGTGAATGAACCAGAATTGGATTCTGAGACAGGACTACAAGATGTTGTAGCTAGAGAACCTGCTCAAGGAACACAAGTCCTACATAGATCTGGTAGACCGAGGTTTGAGCCTGAGAGATATGGATTTCTCGTGTCTCAAATAGGTAATGTGTTGCTTATGGATCATGATGATGAACCAGCAACCTACCAAGAGGCTATGAATGGACCGGACTCCGACAAATGGCTTGAGGCTATGAAATCCGAAATGGACTCCATGTATGCAAACCAAGTTTGGAACTTGGTGGAACCACCTGAAGCGGTACGACCCATAGGGTGCAAGTGGGTCTTCAAGAAGAAGACCGACATGGATGGGAATGTACATACATTCAAAGGGCGACTGGTGGCTAAGGGTTTCAAGCAAATTCATGGTATTGACTATGATGAGACCTTTTCCCCTATTGCCATGGTTAAGTCCATAAGGATATTGCTTGCTGTTGCTGTGTATTATGACTACGAGAACTGGCAGATGGATGTCAAAACAGCTTTCCGTAATGGAAACCTCCTTGAGGAAGTGTATATGACACAACCCGAGGGTTTTGTATCCCCAGATGAAGCCACTAAAATATGCAAGCTGAATAAGTTCATCTATGAACTGAAACAGGCCTCTCGAAGTTGGAATCTTAATTTTGATGAGAAAATCAAAGAGTTTGGTTTCATCAAGAATGAAGATGAGCCTTGTGTTTACAAGCAAATCAGTGGGAGCATTGTTGTCTTCCTGATATTGTATGTAGATGACATACTGTTGATTGGGAATGACATTCCTACCCTGAAAGTTGTTAAGAACAACCTAGGGAACTGCTTTTCAATGAAGGATTTGGGTGAAGCGACTTACATACTCGGTATTGAGATCTATAGAGATAGATCGAAGAAGTTGCTGGGTTTGACCCAGAGTACGTACATCGAAAAGGTGTTGAAGCGGTTCAACATGCTTGAGTCCAAGAATAAGATTTTTTCCCATGTCTCATGGTGTGAATCTTTCTAAGGACCAGTGTCCAAAGTCTTGTGAAGATAAGGACCGCATGAAGTTGATTCCATATGCTTCGGCAATTGGATCAATCATGTACGCGATGTTATGTACTCGACCCGACGTCTCCTTTGCTTTGAGCATGACTAGCAGGTATCAGTCAGACCCCGGTGAGTGTCACTGGATTGCAGTCAAGAATGTCCTGAAGTACTTGAGAAGGACTAAGGATGTGTTCTTGGTGTATGGTGGAGAGGAAGAGCTCGTTGTAAGTGGTTACACGGATGCTAGCTTCCAAACTGATAGAGACGACTCCAAGTCTCGGTCAGGTTTTATGTTTTGCCTGAATGGAGGAGCTGTGAGCTGGAAGAGTTCCAAGCAAGAGATAGTTGCTGATTCTACAATAGAGGCCGAGTATATCGCCGCAGCTAATGCGGCGAAGGAGGCTGTATGGATTAGGAAATTCATCGGTGAGCTTGATGTAGTTCCTAGCATTGTTGCTCCCGTAGTTCTCTACTGTGATAACAATGGTGCAATTGCACAATCTAAGGAACCTAGATCCCATCAGCGCTCCAAGCACATACTTCGATGGTTTCATCTTATTCGTGAGATTGTCGAACGAGGAGATGTGAACATTTGCAGAGTGCCGACTGAGGAGAATATTGCAGATCCACTAACAAAGCGTCTCGCGCAGAGAAAGCATGATGGTCATACTAGATCGATGGGTATACGATACCTAAATGATCAACTCTAGTGAGAATCTTGTGGATTGCATGTAAACATGTATTTTGTTTTCCATTTGTTCATATGATGAACAATGTACCTAGTTTATCTCTTACAATTAATGGCAAGTTCTTTTATTATGAGTTTTTGTTTTCTATATGATAGTTAAATGTTAACATAATAGATACCCTTAGAATGTTCGCTTCCATGGGACATCAAGTACGTGACTTGAATATGAGAGCCTATGATTTATTTGAAGCTTCATTCTTAAAAGGTCCCTGGTCGAGTATCATCATAGAAGCTAAGGGTGATGATGGTACATGAAGGCTAGCACGTGCGTTGACTGATGACCGGTTCTCACAGGTCATGATATTGTTATATCAAGTCATCACGTGGGTACTTGTTAGAGAACAAGTTGTACTGGACAGACCAAACCTGAGACTACTCTGTGGATTGTCATCCAATCGTGTCACGAGTAGGTCTCAATTGACAATGGTGTTGTGGTCCTTTGACCTGAAGTCACAACATTCATCAAGTGAGGAAGAGCATGCTTTGATGTCATTTAAATTCTTCCTTGAGAAAGGTTGATGATAAGGGTGGTTGTTGGGCATGTTACGAATCATTTGGGTGTTTGTGTGTGAGCAGATATGAGATTTATCCTCCTGTATAACAGGAGTTGCATCCATGGGCCCCTTGATGGAACTGGACTGAGAAATGCATGGCCATGTTTGGTTGACTCAATATGTGATATTGGACTCATCATTCTCTGGAAGTCCGTCCTGGATCAAGAAACTTGGATTGAGCTATTACGAGGGTAACACGGTCCATGCCTCTAGTTCTTTCCGGATGTAAGGGACAAAGGGACAAAGATAACGCTGATACATTGGTCATAAAGGCTTATGAGTTATAAACTATTATTGCTTGGGGAGCAATGATGCATTGCTAGACGCCGCTCATTGTTTGTGAGGTTTTTGGTTTGATACTTTCAAGATCAAGTGGGAGACTGTTGGAGTTACCATGGTGATCTAGAAGTGGTCAAACATGTAATCTCACTGCCAACGCGATATGAGCCTGCAGGGTCGCACATAAGAGTTGTGGAGAAGTTGCATGATTGACTGTGTTGGTAAAGGTTACCAATTACCGACCTGAATGGGGTTATGGGAAAAGTGTTGCCTTAAAGGATCGTCGGTTGGGCAAATGTTGCCTTGAAGGATTGGTAAGAATAGTCGACCGAGGGTCGATGATCGTCGACCGCGGGTCGACGACGATCGTCGACCGCAGATCGATGATTATCGTCAAACCACGTTCGACGTGAATAGTCGAGTATTGTACTCTGATTCTCACCGACTGATACTCGCCGACTGATTCTCGCCGATCATAGCTGATTCTCGCCGATCCTAGGTGATTCTCGCCGATTGATTCTCACCGAATCTGCTAGGTGATTCTCGCCGATTCTGGAACCCTAATTTTCTGGGTGGTCTGCAGATTGCGATATTCCTAAGTCTGTTTATGCCTTTGGTATAAATAGATACTTAAGGTTTTCGGGAATAATCTAAGAGCTGATCGAATCGAATCCCGCCGACGAAAGTTCCTCCGTTCTTCGTTCGTTCTGCCGATCCCGAATCCCGCCGACGGAAGCGTTCCGCCGCCATGCTCGCTCCGTCGACCTCCTCCTCTCCGACGATTGTCGCTGGTGTTGCTATTCCTGGCACGGACCTAGTAGTCCGTGGAAAAGCAAGGTGTGGTCATTCTCCTTCCCGATTAACCATGCGATGGAAAAGTCGGTGTTCTCCCGCTCGTGTGGATTTCTGTAGAGACGTGGATATCATTCCACGTAGAACTCGCCACCAGCAAGTACACGAAGATTGGAGCATCTCCGTTGAGTTGTGACTCAACGCCACCGAGGTAATTTTTGCCTAGTTGTATGTTAACTTCTTGATTCAACTACCATGGCCCGATCCCATCTCTTTTGGGTTTTTCTTGATGTTTTTATTCTTCCGCTGCGTGCACAAGTGTTGTTCCATCCTCATAGAGAATCCCAACAAAATCGCTGCCTTGTGCATGGCGTCTAGGTCCTTGTGTGGCTTAAGAGAGAATCACCGCATTGTGAGTGGAGTCTAAGTCCTTATATGGCTTAGGGAGAAATCATTGCCTTGTGTGCATCATCTAGATCATGATTAGATCTAGGGGGAGGCTAGTAGCAAGATCTAGGAAGAGATACGCTTTAGCCTGCCAGTTCTTGGTAGAAGAACTGACAAAAACAAAAGTAAATTATTTGTTTCATGAGCCTTTGTCTCTAGCTCTATAGAGACGCTTTGTATTCAATTTATCTCTTTTTGAAATATATCATTGTTGTTTTAGCTAGTATATAGTTTCATTCATTAATTATATTATTTTTGTTCATGAAAGTCCACCTAGTGTCAACTATCTTCACCTATGGGGGGGGGGGGAATAGGTGACGTGCAGCATTTTTGCGGAATTTAAGATTGTACCTGCACAATAAAAATAAACAGCACATCACACAGAATACACAAGCTATTTATAGTGGTTCCCCGATTTGGGTACATCCACTTTCCCCCTTCGACCTATCTCCCAACAAGGGACGACTCGGTCTCTTCACCAACAGGATTGAAATCCAATCCCTGCACTATCGGAAGGAACCCTTCCACACGTAGGAGTCAACACTCGCACAACACGGGTTGCACCCAACCCTTACAACTAGGAACCTACGTTCCTTTACAACAAAAGTAAAACTAGAATGTACAAAAGATACAAAGTACGTTTGGAGACTAAGGTGTCCCTCTTTGTTGACGACGTGTTCTTGAAGTTCACAAGGAGTCCACAACCCTAGATCTCTCTTGGAGAGGATCTCCCCGGAACCGGCGGCGGCAAGATGGGCGGCGGCTAGGTTCACGGGATCGGCGGCGACGACGATGTGCGGATGCTGTACTTTGGAGATCCAAACTTCGTAGCGAAGCTAGCTAGGTCTACCAACAGTCACACTAGGATCAGTCGTCTCGATCGATTCGGACGGGGAAGGTTTTCCCGATCAACAAATCAAGAGACAAGAGATCTCCGGTTAGACACGTGAGACGCTAAGCTTGGCTAAGCTTTTATCGACCGGAGATCTGGAAGAAACCACGATCAAGACCGGCGATTAACTCTCTCAAGCGGCGACTGCGGCGGCGGAGCGGAACACGCAATCTAGGTTACGTCGCGGCCCGTGTTTTTTTATTTTTCTCCGTTCTCTATTTACTGTTCAAAAATACCCTGTATTTATACTGTAGACAACTTCAATATGACCGTTGTGGGTCCCACCTGAAGGAAACCCTAGTTCCGGTTCAACACAGTGCCAGAGGCAGAATCCGGTCCAGCTGTTTCCAGAAAAATTGCCAAGTCAAAATCGGCGAGAATCGAAGGTGATTCTCGACGAATCGGTGAGAATCAGTTAGTGATTCTCGACGATTCGTCGAGAATCACTAGTGATTCTCGCCGAATCACTTGATGATTCTCGCCGAATCACTTGTTGATTCTCGACGAATATTACTTGGCCATGATCTGCTCAACGATGTGTTCGGCGAGAATCACTAGTGATTCTCGTTGAATCTTACTTAGCACCGCTTTGAGGTAGCCGGATAGAGTCGGCGAGAATCACTAGTAATTTTCGCCGAATCGGCGAGAATCACTTGGTGATTCTCGTCGAATTATACTTAGATGATTTTTCGTCTTTCCACCCAAGAGCTGCTCCTTGACCCATCCTTGCTCCTTGTCTGCTCTTGCATAGTTACAGCCCTGTACTTGAAAGTAAGTGCACTCCAATAGAGAGAGTACACGTAGGCCAACACACTGATCTGCTCAACGAGGGATTACGTCGTACAGACCTGTGTATATTGACCTACTGCACCCTGACATTGGTGTGCACTTAGCGTGGAATAACTGCAAGCACAACTTAAGAGGTTTCATCAAATACATTGTGAATTCATCTTAGCTTGACAGGTGGCTTCCTCAAATCCAGGTAATTGTGGATACAATACCCAACAATCTCCCCCTATTTGACGAAGCCAAAATCTTACTAGCTAAGATGAATAACACCAACCAGATAATATAAAAAACATTCAGAATTTAATTATGTAGCACAAGAGAATATAGGCAAACAGATCAAGATTTGAGTGATTCATAAATTCATATACATATATATATATAAATAATAAGGATTGTTCATATATCAATAAGACAGGATAAAAATGTTCAAGAGACAATGATAATTTATGAGTTTCTGTCTATGGATTTTTGGCTAGGTCGTCCTTATGCTTCTGAGCCAAATACTTCTTTCTTTGCCTTTCCACATACTCCTTGGGCTTGGGATAATATCTGGGTGGAGGAGCTTTATCTGCCGCAGTGTTGGTCCTGAAAAAGATGTTACGTTTGGCTTCATACGTCTTGTGCATCTCCCACTCATACTGGCTGTATACATCGTTTCGATTGATTTCCCCTTGTTCCTGTAGCCAGAATGTGTCCAATATGATACTCTTGGATACTGGACTCCACTTTTCGTTTCTTACTTCCTCCTCCTTCAGTCTGATTCTCTTGTCAGCTTGTGTTTCCTTTGATGTCCCTTCTTGCGATTTCCTCTTGTCCCTGGCTTTTGCTAGGGCTCCTTGATCAAACATTGAAATCAGTTTTGCCTTGGAGGATGCCCTAGCAACCCTATGAACATCAGCTTCACTTAGAGGAACTTCTTCAACACTGGCGCCCTCATGAGCCATAGTATTATATTCAGGAGCAGGAGCACCCTAAGGATTTTCAGGGATATTAACGCCTAACGCTTGTTGGAGCATCCACCAGCAACTGTCATAAATATATTTGTTTGACTGCTCAAAGTTTTTGATCATGACTTCCCGAAGCTCAGCCATCTTAGCTATATATTCTTTCTCCGCCTTTTTGGCTTCGACTGCGATGGAATTTGCATAGGAGTGCAGTGAGTCATCAATATGCTTTGTAGTCCTGGAGAATTCAGTGACCAAGGCTTGTTGATTTGTGTTGAGAGTTACCATATTGCCATCAAACTTTTGAATATTATTGGCTACGACATGAGCATTCTGATTCACTACGGAGAGAGTATCGGTGTTCTTTTTCAGTCTGTCCATAAGAAGAATGACAGCTTGTCCGGCCGCTGTATACTTATCTTCAAACTTTTTTTCCATCACGTCCAGTTTATGATTGATCTCCACCATGTTCTTGAGCATGGGATTTTCAGATTTCTTGATCCTTTTCAACATTTTATTTTGAGCTTTCTCAAAAGATGCCTTAAGCTCATCCACTATGCCCTGAATGACATTCACGGTGTGAGTGGCTATATCATCTCGTAGTGGAAGATTCTGTGGCACTCCTTGGCCTTGCGGTTCAGCTGATGCACCTGTAGAGCTGGACACGAGCACAGTCTCTAAGGGGGGAATGCTTGCGGCCTCTGTATATTTCTCAGACTCCCCCTCCATTGGTGCACCAATTTTCTCAGGGATGAACTCAGGAGCGTGCTTGTCAGATGGAACTTCAGTGATATCCTGAGTCTCCAATGCTTCCTGTCCCCCATTGCCTTCTTCCTCACCTTCATCGTCCATTTGATCATTCTCATCAGCATCACCTTCCAACCCTTCATCAGCAGTCTCCTCGACAGCATCACTTTCTTCTTGTATATCCGCCACTGCATCTCTGGCTATCTGGGAGATGTCAGATACAATATTAGCATCAGTGGGTAGAGGATCCCCCTCAATTCCTGCAGTCAAAGCATCAGGAATTTCACTGGGGATAACTACAGAATCAGCCACAGTGCCGTCCTCGGCTGGAGATGCTTCCTATTGTTCTACCATGGCAACCTGCCCAATTCGCCTCTCCCATCTGTCAAAAACACTCGAGTCCATTTTCTTTAAGTAATGGAGAGGAACACCTTTACTCATGTCATACTTATCTCCATTCAACTGATTGAGATACAGACTGATGATTCAGCCAAAGCTAGGAGATCTCAGGGTGTCCTTTATCTTCTCAAAGAGCAATGCCCCCCAGTTGAATCCTTTTCTGCAGACAACTGCCACCAGGATCTTGAACATATCCGCAGAGATGTGGTCATGAGAACCCGGTTTGCATATGAGTACCTTCCCAACTATGTCTGACAGAAGTTTCCCTTCTTCATTCATATCCTTTCGCTTTATCGACCGAGTTCCTCGAGGGAGACCACTGAATAATAGAGTCCGGGTTTTTTCTTCTTCCTCAAGATAATCCTCATGCTCCGAGCTAGAGAGCTGCAGGAAGCGGGTCAGCTTGCTGGCAGACATCTTGATCTTTGCCCTGACAACCTTGCTTTTGATAAGAGAGTCGTCATTCCGGAGTTTTGCGGTTGCAAAGAACTCCAGCACCTCCTTGTCCAGGATTTTACAGGGATGCTCTAGTACGAATGAGAGTCCAGCCTCCTCTAGCATAAGGATGATGTTCCTGAATTCATCTGAGGCATGAGAGAACCCTGTGCGAACCAGCTCGCATCCAGTGACCAGCCCAGCGGTTGTCCTTGGAGCCATCGCAAATCTAGGGAGAAAAGCCCTACTCTACGCTTAATCAAAAATCAAAAATGAAGCGACACTAGTGATCAAGTCCAAGTAAGGGTGAGGGGGTGGTTACCTAAAGGCGTAGACGGTGAGTTAGGTCGATGAAGACGATGGACACTTGGTAGGTGCACGCGACGAGATCGATCGAAACCGCGGAGAAATCCCTGGAAGGAAGAATCTGTGAGATCGACGGAGTTCTTCACGAGGCGGGAAACTTGCGGGATGTCGACGGAAGGGGAATCTTGCGGGATGAAACGGCGTGAAACCTTCGGTGTGCTTCCTGTGGGATGTCGACGGAGTTCTTCACGTTTCGGCGAGAGACCTTCGGTGATAAGCTTGTGGGAATCTCGTGGGATGTCTACGGAAAGGGAAGAGTCGGCGAGAGTCGATTCAGCTAGTTTCCTGCGGAGAAAGTCTTTCGGCGGGATTCCTACGGAATATGAAGATTCGGCGTGAATTCTAAATATATAAAGGGTCGCCGAGCTATGTAGCGCGGGCTTGTAACTCAAGTGGGGGCATTAAGGTATTGGAATCTTCGTGTGGCTGTTGGGTTTGGGTTAAGCGGGTTTCGAGTTTGTCTAAGTCGATTTGAAAATCTTCTAAATATATAAATACTCCTTATAGCCAAGCTCTTAGGGTTTGAACCGGCTTTTCCATACATTTATTGATGGCAATCTTCGCTAGTTTTCAGTGAACTAATTTACGTCTGTAGATGTTAGATCTCGAGTCTACCAGTGGAATTTCCGATAAGTCTTCATTATTGTATCTATGGTTTATGTTTACCGTGTTAACATATCCTTAGATGTACACACATATAAGTGTAAGTATAAGTACAAATATATATATATACATATGTAAATGTGGATACAATATGACTCAAGCCCTGGAACTGATCAAAAGTACCTGGGATTATGAGAGTAATCATTTAGTCCCTCAGGTAAAACATATTAGGAGCTCAATGTGAGTATGCCCATGTAGATATCACATATGGTATTCCAGACGCTTGTTCCAATTTAGTCTTGAGCCATCTACTGTCTAGTTCCCATCATATTTACGGGAACCTAGACTACCCTGCAAGAAAGAGTTACTTTACCTTAGGAACCCAATACATATTGGGTCCTAGGTTTCTGTTAGCATAAGCACTCGACTGCCTTCCCTCAGAAAAACTGTCAGGAAGACTACCTCTGCCCAGAAAATGTGGATAGGCCCTTGCCCTTGACACAGAGGGGTTGTGCCAACAGTCTATGACAAAGTGTCCCACTTTGCCACAGCACCAATACGGGTGAATGTTGTATCACCGTTTCTGACCTGATCTAGTGACTGAGGTAGTCACGGTCCTAGGTCTAAACGGGATAGGGCATGATCTCCTCACAAAATTTCCTCTTCCACCGTGACACGTGGAAGGATGGAAGGAATGCATGTTGCCAGCGTCATGAGGCCGGGGAGGTGGTGCCTTCCTTTCAGGCATCCCCCTTCCTGAGGCCCCATGAAAACTTACACCATGACTTCTAACCTCCCTGTCCTGTGTCCTCGGGTAGTGAGAAGTGTTCTGTGAGCTGGTACATGCAGATTCACACCGAGTTGAGGCAGTGGCAGTGAATACAAAGGGCTCAGAATGAGCCTTAGGTATTCTCTCATGGGTGGCCACGACGGCCCTTGCACTATGGGTGTCTCCACATGAGGACAGATCACCCTTGCAGTGATCATGATTATTCCTGTGATCATACCTGAAGGCATGATGAGTTGCCTTCCTGCTTGGAGTGGGGGGTCGGAATACTGTTTCCCCATTTCTCCACGAATTGATAATCCGGGAGATCCACCCATTTTCTTGCTTTCTCTTTATAGCATCAACCTTGGAAAAGTTTGATACTATCCTTTTCTCATTCTCTAGACTACTCTCTAGATTAGAGATTTTAGAGTCCTTGACCTTGTTGGATGCCAATTGGAGAACCAACAAGATCTTCAGCCGAGCAATCTCCTGAGCTTGTTCGTCAACAAGTAGGTTGCTCTTCTGAAGGGCTCTCTTCAGAGAATCAGAATTTTCTGAAGGAAAGCAGTTCCTGTCTTCAAAAATTTCAAGAGAGACGGGGCAGGATGAAGAAGTTACCTGCTCTTCAGTATTATTGTCGTTAGAGTCAGTGACCGTTGTGTCATCCTCATCAAAGCTGCTTTCCTCACTGGCCTCTTCAGTCTCTGACATGGACACTGGAGCTCTGATGCTGTCCGATAGATCCTTGCCTTCATCTTCAGAGGCGAGGACCCCAACATAGGCTTCATCCTCTGGTTGACAGCAGATTCCAGTTTTCTCTGACCCCCCCATCAGCTCTGAGATCATCACCCACATAGATTTAGCCGACCCACATTTTTCCAATCTAGAGCGAGAAGCTCCAGACCAGATATCCATGATAATTTGACGAATCCTCTTGTCCAAATTAAATAATGAAAGTTCCGTCTCCGACATCTCAGCAATGCACTTGGGCACTTGGATATTCTTTCCAGAGTCGGAGGTCTTCATAGGAATAAAAGGATCCTCTTCCAGGATGAAAGATGCTCGAGGATCGATTGCATCCAAGTGATATGACACTCTCATCCTCCAGACTGGATAAAACTCCTTTGTGCATGTGGGGAGTCTTAGTGGCGATATCTCATGATCCAGCTCCATGCTTCTGACACTGGTGGCAGGATTCTACTCAAGGTGTAAACCTTTTTGATAAGAAACCTCGCTCTGATACCACTTGTAAGTCCACCTAGTGTCAACTATCTTCACCTATGGGGGGGGGGAATAGGTGACGTGCAGCGTTTTTGCGGAATTTAAGATTGTACTTGCACAATAAAAATAAACAGCACAGCACATAGAATACAAAAGCTATTTATAGTGGTTCCCCGATTTGGGTACATCCACTTCCCCCTTCGACCTATCTTCCAACAAGGGACGACTCGGTCTCTTCACCAACAGGATTGAAATCCAATCCCTGCACTATCGGAAGGAACCCTTCCACACGTAGGAGTCAACACTCCCACAACACGGGTTGCACCCAACCCTTACAACTAGGAACCTACGTTCCTTTACAACAAAAGTAAAACTAGAATGTACAAAAGATACAAACTACGTTTGGAGACTAAGGTGTCACTCTTTGTTGACGACGTGTTCTTGAAGTCCACAAGGAGTCCATAACCCTAGATCTCTCTTGGAGAGGATCTCCCCGGAACCGGCGGCGGCAAGATGGGCGGCGGCTAGGTTCACGGGATCGGCGGCGACGACGATGTGCGGCTGCTGTACTTTGGAGATCCAAACTTCGTAGCGAAGCTAACTAGGTCTACCAACGGTCACACTAGGATCAGTCGTCTCGATCGATTCGGACGGGGAAGGTTTTCCCGATCAACAAATCAAGAGACAAGAGATCTCCGGTTAGACACGTGAGACGCTAAGCTTGGCTAAGCTTCTATCGACCAGAGATCTGGAAGAAACCACAATCAAGACCGGCGATTAACTCTCTCAAGCGGAGACGGCAGCGGCGGAGCGGAACACGCGATCTAGGTTACGTCGCGGCCAGTGTTTTTTTTCTTTTTCTCCGTTCGCTATTTACTGTTCAAAAATACCCTGTATTTATACTGTAGACAACTTCAATATGACCGTTGTGGGTCCCACCTGAAGGAAACCCTAGTTCCGGTTCAACACAGTGCCAGAGGCAGAATCCGGTGCAGTTGTTTCTAGAAAAATTGCCAAGTCAAAATCGGCGAGAATCGAAGGTGATTCTCGACGAATCGGCAAGAATCAGTTAGTGATTCTCGACGATTCGTCGAGAATCACTAGTGATTCTCGACGATTCGTCGAGAATCACTAGTGATTCTCGCCGAATCACTTGATGATTCTCGCTGAATCACTTGTTGATTCTCGACGAATATTACTTGGCCATGATCTGCTCAACGATGGGTTCGGCGAGAATCACTAGTGATTCTCGCCGAATCTTACTTAGCACCGCTTTGAAGTAGCCGGATAGAGTCGGCGAGAATCACTAATGATTCTCGACGATTCGGCGAGAATCACGAGTGATTCTCGTCGAATTATACTTAGACGATTTTTCATCTTTCCACCCAAGAGCTACTCCTTGACCCATCCTTGCTCCTTGTCTGCTCTTGCATAGTTACAGCCCTGTACTTGAAAGTAAGTGCACTCCAATAGAGAGAGTACACGTAGGCCAACACACTGATCTGCTCAACGAGGGATTACGTCGTACAGACCCGTGTATATTGACCTACTGCACCCTGACATTGGTGTGCACTTAGCGTGGAATAACTATAAGCACAACTTAAGAGGTTTCATCAAATATATTGTGAATTCATCTTAGCTTGACAGGTGGCTTCCTCAAATCCAGGTAATTGTGGATACAATACCCAACAGTTCATCAAGTAAATTTGTCTGAACTTAAGAAAAATTTAAAGAACCCTTATTCACCCCCCCCCCTCTAAGGGCACCGTAAGATCCAACATTTGGTATCAGAGTAAGGTTACTCCAAAATCGGTTTCAACACCTGGAGTAATGGCGCAAAACACTCACGCATTTTCTGAGGGGCAAGGTATAAGTAGACCTCCCTTATTCAAGGGCACTGACTACAACTATTGGAAAGCTCAAATACGATGCTTTCTAATAGCTCTAGACATCGATGTTTGGGGTATGGTAGAAACATGCTACACTGCCCCCATAACTATAGTAGGAAGTGTCTCAATGGAAAAACCCAAGGATAAATGGGATGAAGCTGATAAGCTTCGCTGTAAGAATAACGCTAATTCAATGAACACCTTATTTTGTGCGTTAAATAGGACTGAATTTAATCGTGTTTGTGCATGTGATATTGCATATGATATATAAAATCTTCTTGAAGTTACTCATGAAGGTACATCGCAGGTAAAAGACTAGAAGCTCTTCTAGTTAGAATCAGAGCTTGAGTATTTCAAAATGGAGGTTGATGAGGATGTAGACTCCATGTACACGAGGTTCAGCAAAATACTGAATGACTCCAGGATTCTAGGGAATAATTTCTCAAATGGAGATTTGGTGAGAAAAATACTTAGATTGCTTTCCCCAAAGTGTAATCCAAAAGTGACTGCCATCTCGGAGTCACACGACCTAACGTCTCTCTAAATTGAGAATCTAATAGGCAACTTAAAAACCCATGAAGTAGAGTTGACGATTCAACAAAAGAGTATAGCTGGAGCAAAGAAAAAAAGCTTTGGCATTGAAGTCTATGAAGGAAGAGGAAAGCTAGTCCGATGAAAGTGAAGATTGAAATGAAGAAAGCCTATTTGTGAAGAAATTCAGGAAATTCATGAGAAATCTTGAAAGAAGAAATTCTTACAGGAAATTTTTCAAGAAGCAAGAATCTGGGAATAGGAATGGAAAAACCCAAGCTGATGGAGAGGAAGATGAAGATAGACTACCACCTGAGTTCTATCATTGCAGGAGAATTGACCACATAAAGAGCAAGTGCCCAAAGTATCTGAAAGAGCTGAAGGAGAAGCACATAGAAAGAAAGATAAGAAGAAAGTTCTGAAGACAGAAACATGGGATGAAGCCACTTTTGAGGAATTAAGCAGTTTAGCATTAGAAATTGAAGAGGAGGCCAACATGTGCTTGATGGGAAAGAGCGCTTCATCACATGATGAAGGAAGCAGTGTCTAGAGCGACACTGAGGTAACTCCTAAAACTTATGATGATTTATATTCTGAATTTTTGAGAACTTGCAAATACTTAGATAAAATAATGGATGAAATTCAATTGATTAAATCTGAAAATAAACTGTTAGTAAAAGAAAATAAAATATTAAAAAATGAAGTAAAAGTACTTGGAAAGGAGAAAGCAACATGTCAAGAGGATTATCCCTCCTTGACAAATATACTAGAGTTTGAGAAAGATCTCTCTAATACTCAGACTCGGGTTGAAACTCTTACAAGAGAGAAAGAGGCCTTAGAGAGATCTCTATAGTTTTCTCAATCTCAAGTGGAAGGCAGCAGAAAGTCATTCGCAAACCGATGCGGCACCATTATTGCCGAAAATAATGTATTAAGAGGACAAGTCCGTGATATAGAAATGGCAACTAACAAATTTGATGTGGGCCAAAAATCACTAAATATGATTTTGGCAAACCAGTACTATGGTGCTAAAAAATTCGGACTCAGATACTCACCTGAACACTATCGCCCGACGACAACCACTGTCGCCGGCGATAAGAAAAAGTCCAGAAAATCATGTTTCCAAATTAAAAATAATAAAACTACTAGCCCTGTAAATTCTAGCAAAGGGTCAAAATTTACTTTAAAAACCCGTCGACTTCTTTCATCAAGTGTGTCAAATGTTATAAGTTTTGTCACACAATACACACTTGTAAGAAGACGAGACACTGTTCTATTAAACAAATCTGGGTACCTAAGGCTCCACCTATTCTATGGGAGGAACCACTTGGGTAACTGGATCTTTACTCTCATCGTCTTTTCAGGTGTGTTTGCAGGCTAAGGATAAAGAAGACGTGTGGTACTTGGATTCATGGTGTTCCAAGCACATGACGAGCAATAAATCAAAGTTCCTTACCCTAGAGATGAAGAAAGGAGGTGTGGTTATGTTTGGTGACAACGGGAAAGGAAAAATCAGCGGCATTGGAGTAGTAGGTAACAAATCATTTACTATCTCAAATGTTTTGTATGTTAAAGGTTTGAAGCATAATTTAATCTCTATAAGTCAGTTATGTGATGTTGGCTTAAATGTCTTATTTGACTCATCTTCAAACTTATGCAAAATTATTAACTCCAAAACAAATGATACTGTTATTACTGCTCCTAGGTTTCAAAATGTCTATAAGATTAGATTTAATAATTTGTCACATTCTTCATTAAAGTGTTTTATATCTAAAAATAAGGAGTTAGATTTGTAGCATATCCGTCTTGGATATTCTAGTTCCAAGCTAATTATAAAATTGTCTCAAAACAAACTTGTTAAAAGTTTACCTTTTTGCATGGAAATTTATCATCTTTATGTTCACCATGTCAAAAAGGAAAATTTTCAAAATCTTCATTTAAAAGCAAAAATGTTGTTTCCACCACTAGGCCTTTAGAATTGATACATATGGATTTGTTTGGTCTGTTAATACACTAAGTGTAGGTGGTCGAAAATACACTTTTGTTTTGATTGATGATTTTTCTCGCTTAAGTTGGACAATTTTCTTAACGTCTAAATCTGATGCGTTTTTAGAATTTTCTAAATTATGTATACATGTTCAAAACAAACTAGAGTTAAAAATAAAATGCATTTGTTCAGATCATGGAGGTGAATTTGATAATGAAAAATTTATTTCTTTTTGCACTGAGTTGGGAATTAAACATGAATTTTACGCGCCTCGTACAGCTCAACAAAATGGTGTGGTAGAGAGGAAAAATAGAACTTTACAAGAACTAGCTCGCATTATGCTATCTGAATACAAATTACCCAGATCATTTTGGGCTGAAGCTGTTAGTACTGCTTGTTATATTATTAATCGTGTTATGCTTTGACCTCTCTTAAAATTAACACCTTATGAGTTATATTTTCAAAAGAAACCAAATGTGTCTTATTTTAAAGTTTTTGGTTGTAAATGTTTTATTTTGAACACTAAGGATAATTTAGGCAAATTTGATGAAAAATGTGACGAAGGTATTTTTATTGGCTATTCTTAAACGAGCAAAGCTTATAGAGTTTACAACAAAAGGACTAAAATGGTTGAAGAATCTGTACATGTTAAATTTGATGAGTTTTTACATTGTGTAGAAGCTAATAATACAGGAAAAGCTGAAGAGTTCTCCCCTCCACAAACATTGGATTATGATGAAATCCTTGGAGACAAAGATAAATAAAAAGGAGTCAAACAAGAAGAAGAAGAGCATGAATACGTGCCTCCAAGTGAACTAAGATTCTCAAAAGATCATCCCAAAGTTTTGGTTATTGGAGAACCGTCAAGAGGGGTAATTACTCGTTCATCCGTACGTGAGTTATTCTTTAATATGTGCTTTATTTCTGATATAGAACCTAAAAGTGTTGAAGCAGATTTAAATGATAATTCTTGGTTTTTAGCTATGAATGACGAGCTTAATAAATTTGAATGCAATAAGGTTTGGAATTTAGTAGAAAGATCGTCAAATCATCATGTTGTAGGGGTTAAGTGGATTTTTAAAAATAAACTAGATAGTGAATCTAGGGTCACTAAGAACAAAGCTAGACTCGTAGCAAAAGGATATTCACAAATAGAAGGAATAGACTTTGGTGAAACCATTGCACCCGTAGCACGTTTAGAAGCAGTAGAATATTTCTTGCATTTGCTAGTTTTAAAAAGTTTAAACTATTTCAAATGGATGTTAAAACTGCTTTTCTTAACGGGAATATTAAGGAGGAGGTTTATGTAGAACAACTTACAGGCTTTGTTGATGTTAAATTTCCTGATCATGTTTTTAAATTATAAAAAGCCCTTTATGGTCTGAAACAAGCACCCCGAGCATGGTATGATAGATTGACTATTTATTTATTAAAAATGATTACAAAATGGGTAGTGCTGATTATACTCAATTTGTTAAACATATTAATGATGATCTTATAGTTTTACAAAAATATGTTGATGACATTATTTTTGGATCCACAAATGAAAAATTATGTGATAGTGTTATAGAAATTATGAAAAATGAATTTGAAATGAGCATGGTAGGCGAACTCACTTATTTTCTTAGATTTCAAATTACTCAAAAGCATGATGGAATTTTTATTTGTCAATCTAAATATATTCATGATGTTTTAAAAAGATTTGGGTTTGAAAATCTAAAACAAGCAAATACCCCCATGAGCGTCTCTTTAAAGTTAGGAAAGGATGAAAGTGGAATATCCATAGATCAAACTGTACAACCTTGGGCTCGCGGGAGGCCTTTCCAGTAGCGGGACGAAGAAGCTGGCGAGATGAAGTGAAAAAGCGAGTGGGACTTTTTGTCCACTTGCAGAGGGAGAGATGGGGTCTCGGCGCTGGAGGCGAGATGTCCTCTAGGGCACGGTCTGGCCCTAGCGGCGAGATGGCCCATGGAGCGAGAGGCCGGCGAGACGAGCAGGTAGGATCATCTTGCCCGCCGGTCATTTTTCCGCACTCACTACATAGGAGGAAAGATGTTTTTACCTTCTTACCCCCAAGGGGGATTTTACTCTTCTGCCCCAGGTAATTTTACACATCTACCCTTGGTGGTCTGCATATTGCGCTTCAAGACAGCGAAGTTTGGCTGTTGGCAATACCGACCCAGGGTATTTTGGTAATTTCAGGTCGGTTCAGTATGGATATTTGTGGATCAAACTCAAAGGCCTATAAATAGACCGAGAAGGTGCCTGGAATAGGTTGTTGAACATTTCCATTATTCTTCCTCACAGGCACCTAGCTCAACATTGGATAGGGAGGCGAAGGACTTCAGTTTCTTCCGGGTAAGAGGTGGGACTTCCGATCTGACACCCCTCGGTGTGTTTCTAGGTCTGCGACTCACGTCGAGAGGGTGGTTCAAGAGGATTAGGTGAGGGCTGCAACCTCTGGTCCGAACTCTAGGAATGATCGGGAAGCTGGTTCCAACATTTTTGGTGCAGTGAGTGTGGACCACAGCCCTCAGAGAAGAATCTTGAGCAACCACATGGCGGGAGGTCACGGAGAAGGACATGGAGATGGGTCAGATAACCCGGGAGGATTCGTTGGAAGGGAAGAGTTCATGACGTCAATCAAAGGAATCATGGACTTGCTGCAAGGGATATCATGATAGGGGGATTGTTCAACCCCACTACCTCAAGTGCCTGCTCTCGCGCCTTAGGAAGAGCTCGTCTCAGCACGAGTGGGAGAAGATGCACTGGGGAGGTAACCGGGGAAGGAAGTGATGGTTGAAGGATGCAGGGGAGACATTGCAGGAAGGGAGATGTTCCCTAGCCCTACGAGCGTCGTCTTGCTAGGATAGGTTGTCGTGCGAGTAGGGGCATCGAGACCAGTGGCGAGAGGGTTGCCTTTTTGCGAGTTGATCCTGTCGGCTCCCGTCCCGAAATGGTTTCAGCAACCCGAGATGAACTAATATATGGGGAAAGATGATCCCCTACATCACTTGCAGTGGTTCAAGGAAGCGGTCTCGATCAGGCCCATGATGGAATCATTTAAGTGCCTTCTTTTTACCACTCTGAAGGACAAGGCTAGGGACTGGTTTCACCAGCTCCCAACAGGCTCGATATACTGCTTCGAGGACTTGAGCAGGAGTTTTCAGCTACGACTCTCGACTTCAAAGAAGAGGAAGAAGAACCCGAAGTCGATCTTTTTGATCAAGCAGAGGGCGGATGAGTCCCTATCTCAGTATGTAGATAGATTTCAGGAGGAGATCTTGGATATTCAGGAGGTGCCTGGATTCGCCCTTCAGATGGCCTTTATCGTGGGTCTACGGGAGGGCTTCTTCAAGATGAGCCTCACTCGGAAGGCGCCACTGTCGTTCGAAGTGTTGATGGAAAAGACTGTGAAGGAAATAGCTATGGAGGCGGTCTATCCAGCTTTCACAAAAAAGCTAGCGAGGCTGACGGAGTGGAATCGAGAGAATCAAGAGGGAGACTATAGGAGGTGAGGAGAAGGGAAGAGCCAATGGTGCCGGCGTATCAAGAGTTGAGATGGAGGCAACATGAGGCCCTGTCCAAGGGCAAGGGAGAGGATTTCCCCAGGGGGGAAGGAACTAATCGGGAGGACCTGGAAGATTTCACGAGCAAGGGTGGTGGTACGATCATAGACCACCCCTACCCCTACCGCAGCAAGCTATGACAATCGGCTGAGGGAGAGGTAGAGGCCGGGAGAGAGGAAAAGTAGGAGCAGGGGCTGGGAGGAGGAGGAACCCTTAGGAAGGGAGACAGGGGGAGGAGGTAGCGTTGCCATACTGTGACTTCTACGAGGTGGAGCGTCACGCAACGGCTACCTGCCCAGAATTCTTTGAAATGAGAAGTGCTAGAGGAGCACGAGAGCAATAGATGTTGGTATGAATAGAGGAGGTAAATGGAACCGGAGAGGAAGATCTATGTGTGGATCGAGCAGATGTAGGAGACCGAGGGGGGATTGGAGTAATCCATGGGGGTGGGGGTGGGGTGGGGGGGGGTGGGGATCGAGGCTGCCCGAAAGGCGAGCCTTCATACTATGTCCCGTCAAAGCGTATCCTCGACATCACAAACCCCTCCCCCGGATTAGAAGATCACCTTTTCGAGAAAGGACATGCCAGATCATGAAGACCCCTTCTGTGATGCACTGGTGATCTGGACCGCCATTGAGAACTTTACAGTATCGCTAATCCTGGTGGACAATGGGAGCTCATTGAATGTTATTTTCAAAAAGGCGTTTAACGAGATTAGGGTGGAGGCCCGGAGGCTGCTGGCGGCAGATGGACCATTATTTGGATTCTCAGGAGAGAGGAAAGATGTCGAGGGGGGAGTGGGACTCCAGGTAACCCTGGGGGGCTATCCAGAAACTATCGCTTTGTCATAGTTGATGCCCCCAGTAGTTACAATGCCATTTTGGGCGCCCCTGGATCAGTGCTTTTAGATGTGTTCCGTCATCTTTTCACCAGTGCTTAAAGCTCAACTCTGGAGGTACCCAAATCAGAGTGCGAGGAGATCCGAAGGAGGCCAGGGAGTGCTACGTGAAGGCGGTGAACACCATCTCATGGTAGGAAGAGGCTGAGGAGATGGAGAGGATGATGGAGCAATGACAGTAGGAGCTTGGTGGCAAAGTAGAGGAGAAAGGAAGAAGTGGAGATGGTAGGGGGCATTGCGGAGGAGCCGAAGACGGCAGGAGAGGATTACAGAGAGATGGGGATGGTAGAGGAGAGAGAAGAAGAAGAGGTCGGAGGAGAGGGAGAAGAAGAGATAGTAGGAGGTATTACGAGGGAGCCGGAAACGGCGGGAGAGAAGGACGGAGAGATGGGGATGGTAGAGGAGAGAGAAGAAAGAGAGGTTGGAGGAGAGGGTGAAGTGGTGATAGTAGGAGGCATTGCGGGGGAGCCAGAAATGGCGGGCGAGAAGGATGGAGAGATGGAGGTTGAAGAGGAGAGGTGGTCGAATGAAGAAGGAGGAAAGAAAAAAGAAAAATGGGGGAAGCAGGAGGGTCGCCCAGAAAGGAGAATCATACTACTGTAAGGAGAGAACACAAGCGAGCAGGAGATGGAGAAGCTTGGGTAGGAAATGGTGGTGACTATCACGGAGGACGAGGCTGGTGAACATGATGTGCTGGGAGAGCAGGAGGGAGAGGAGGAACCGTCAAGGCTGAAGGCAGCCGTGGAAGTGCTAGAGATGGAGATCCTCACCAAAGAAGGAAGGAAAGAGAAGATAAAGGTTAATGCCGAGCTCAAGCCGGAGGAACAGGAGAGATCAAGGCTTGCGTGCAAAGGAACATTGACGTCTTCGCTTGGAGTGCGACTTACATGCCAGAGATCGATGCGGATGTGGCCTGCCACCGTCTCAACCTCGACCCCAACACTCGCCCAGTGCAACAAAAGAAGAGGGCCATCGCCTCAAAGATGGCTTACTAGAAGGTCCGACCGGGGCCCCACAACATATACAACAAAACAGGTTGTGATGTCACGGTATGATACCAGAGTAGCGCAGCGCACCATAACACATTGCATTCTAGCAGAAGCCTATAACACTACACTTGAACTCCACACCTGAATGTCCAACATATAAAACCACCACATTTTATACATCATAGGAATGTCTTACAACACACTTAAACAGTTGGCCTTATGGCCTTGCAGAGCTTTCAAACAGTGGCCTCAACCATTGGCACGCAGGCCGGCTACATCAAAAGAACACATAACACTTTCATTTGTTTTAGCCTTCGAGGGCTAGCAGCGGCAGTAGCAAAAGCATCATGGGCTTCAGCCCTTATGCGTCCCGCTTGGTTCTCCAGCGCCTGCACAGGGACATTCCACCCAAGGGTGGCAAACAGAGGCAACGGTCAGCATTCAGCTGACCAAATTATAATGAACCTACACCTTTCTCGGGGCAGCGGTATTCTTCCCTGCAGGCATAACATATCATAAGCATGGATATATATCTCATATAATGTGCTTTCATGCACACATGCCATCACAACCGTCAGCCACCCGGCCCGATGGTCCTTGCACTCAGGGCACAATCTTGGTGTACCGGTGAACCAGTTGCCCACCACCGTATCAGGGTCGCAACCCAACGATAACTCACTTGAGCATTTACTCCATGGCGTGCAGCCAGAGTTTTATAGTCTTAGTGAACCGAGATTGGCCCATAGCCCCGCATTGTATCACGGCGCGCAGGCCTGAGACTCTTGTTATGCGCTCCAATAGACCACACTTTCAGGTCTCATGTTGGACAGACATAGCGCAGGTCGGATCCTCCACCCCCCCCCCCCCCCCCCGTTGCTCAAATCGCCTTGCAATCACCGAGCACAACGTACTCGCAGCTAATTCAAAGGCGAGGGTTGGTCTCACCGATCCTATTCTGGAATTCAAGCCTGGGTGTTTTCCTGGGCGCACCAGTACTTATCATTACACCCATTCATATCACACATCATTAGCGGATCTTTCTTGGGCGCACCAGTACTTCCTGCTACTCTCTTCACAGGTATGACTCTGCAAATGTCACAAATGTCAGGGGTCTTTCCTGGCTACCACGCCAGTACTTCATGCTACTTCATTTCACAGGTACCACCTATGAACATTAAACATCACAAAGGGTATTTCCTGGAATTCAAATCCAGTACTTCCTGCTACATCCTTTCACAGGTATAACCCAATAGCACAAGCATAACACAGATATGTTTCCTGGACTATCACTCCAGTACTTCCTGCTACTTTCTTTCACAGGTCCAATCCGTCGACTCCTAAACTACGCGTTTTTCACGGAGTCTTCTCTGGTTCGTATGCAACATCACCAATCCAAACCAACCTGTCCAGATGGGCTTCACACAGCATGACTATTCCGTACTCAAATTCCGGATCTATATGTCAAACAAGAGGGGATTCCATGAATCTACCCAAAGATTCCCACAACAAACCACCCTCTGGTGGGGTGGGGGGGGAATCATATGCATATGCCAAAAGGAAGCCTTCACATGGCTAGGACGAAAAGTTGTTACCCTTGAAGACCGCTTCGGTGCCATGAACTCCTAGTTGGCTAGAAAGAACCGCTACAGCTTTTCATCCGCAAAGATGGCTTCGGATCTCAGCTTGACACTCTCAAGCTCCACCATAGATCAGCCCCTCTTCTTCTTCTTCCTTCCTCTCTCTTTCTCTCTCTAAGCTTTTTAGAAAGATGAAGGCAAGAACATAATGAGACTTCTTTCTCAAATCTCAGCCTTAAGGAAGCAGGAAGGTCTCTCAGCCCTTAGATCCCAGCTGAAGAAAATGAATGGCCATGAAAAAGCTGTAAAATCACTTTTTGGGTCCGACATGCCCCGTGACACGGCCGAGTTACAGGCCGTGTTCTCTAAGTGGTGCTCAAACCTCCTTATCCCAAAATAGGTCACGCCTAGGGTACACGCCCGTGTCAGCCCAGACACGCCCGTGTCAGCCCAGACACGCCCGTGTCAAAGGGCGAGTACCTCACTCGAGTCATACTCGTGACCTACTCGAGAGGACTATTTGAGTAGTTAGTCATGACATGCTTGTGTCACATGACCGACACGCCCGTGTTCCTTAGGTACTCGAGACATTTCTACCCACTTGAGACATTTCCTCGAGATCTACTCGAGTCATCATAGAATAGGACACACCCGTGTCCGAAGGATGACACGCCCGTGTCACCACTACTCGAGTCCTACTCGAGATATTCACTCGAGTAGTCGTTTGGGTCGGACATGCCCGTGACATGCCCCATGACACGCACGTGAGATGGGGCGTGTTCCTCCCAAACACTTCGTCGAATGCATTTTTCATCGAACTCTCGACGTCTCCGCACCCGAGCAGGACACGCACTGGGACACGCCCGTGTCCCAGGCCGTGTCACCCAAAATTTTCCCTTTTTGAACTTTTGGCTGTTACAACCCTCCCCTCCTACAAGAAATTTCATCCTCAAAATTCATATACGGGAAGACAACCAACAACCAAAAAGTTATAACAGTCAACGTTCATGTTACAACAAAATTTTTCACTAGGTAATCGCTTTACAAAATAGCTCGGGAAACTCTGCTCGCATGGTCTGCTCTCACTCCCATGTAAGCTCCTCACGGCCGCAATTGTCCCATCGGACTTTGACCATTCTGACTGTCTTGTTCTACAACTGTTTCTCGGCTCGGTACTAGATCTGAATGGGCCTCACTTTCGTTGTAAGCCCATACTCCACCGGCACACGATCGTACGCGATCACTTGAGCTGGGTCATTAACGACTTTTCGCAACACCGAGATGTGGAACACATCATGTAATCCACTCAAGTCTGCCAACAGAGCTAGCTGATATGCAGCTTCTTTGACTCACTCAACCACCTCAAACGGACCCAAATATCTTGGACTCAACTTTTTCAGGCGTCGAATCCTGGATATGCCTTTGAAGGGTTTGATCTTCAAGTATACCCAATCGCCTACCGCGAACTCCACGTTCCGGTACTTGGCGTTGTAGTATTTCGCTTCTCGATCTTGAGCGATCAATAGCCTCTCTCGAATAGTACGTATTGTCGAATTTGCTTCATCAACTTCATTACGCTTATACACACTGGCTTTGCCCACTTCTATCCAAGCTAAGGGAGTACGACATTTTCGACCATACAGAGCTTCATACGGCGCCATCACGATGCTCGCTTGGTAGCTGTTATTGTAAGCGAACTCCACCATATAGAGATGATCTTCCCATCTCTTCCCAAAGTCGAGGGAGCACATCCGAAGCATATCTTCCATCATTCTGTTGGTCTGTTCAATTTGGCCATCAGTTTGGGGATGAAAGGCCGTACTGAATGTCAACTTCATACCCAATAATTGATGAACTAACCTCCAGTTATTCGATGTGAACCGCCCATCTCGATCACTTACGATGCTCCGAGGAACATCGTGTAGCCGCACAACCTGGTCAACCTACAATTTTGCCAAACTTTATACCGAATCATCTCGTCTATTTGGCAGGAAATGTGCCACTTTCGTTCGCCGATCAACAATCACCCAGATGAAATCGTTTTCACGCTGAGATCTCGGCAACCCGTGCACGAAATCCCTGAAAATATTGTCAAATTTCCATCTGGAATCGGCAACGACTTCAAATAACCGCCTGGTTTCTGGTATTCTGCCTTCACCATAGCACATGTTTGGCATTTGGCCACATAATGTGTAATATCTTTCTTTAGCCATGGCTACCAGAACAGCTTTTTCATATCTCTGAACATCTTCGTGCTCCCTGGGTAGATTGAGTACTTCATATAATGCGCTTCATACATCAGTTCTTCCCTCAATTTACCCAAATTCGGGATGCACAAACGGCCCTCATCCGCAAAAGACCGTCATCCCAGGAGAACTTGCCCTCTGGCACATCTTTAGCATTACATAGGAGATCTTCATCTAACCTCGTTGCTCGTCGAATCCGGTCTGCAAGGTCACACTGCACCTCCGTCCAGTTCAAACATGCATCAGCGGTGGAATTCTTATCAACACACGAGATCTCCAATGCTTCCAACTCCTGGATGAGATGTTCATCATGACGCTGCAACCAGGTCCTTCTGCTCCAACATGTACTTTAGGCTCTTGTGATCTGTATAGATCTCCACCTTCACACCATAAAGATAGTGTCATAATAGCTTTAGTGCAAAGATTACCGCCGTCAATTCTAAGTCATGGACGAGATAGTTTCGTTCATGCACCTTCAGCTGGCGTGAGTCATATGCAATCACCTTTCCATTTTGCAGCAACACGCAGCATAAGCCGCTCCCTAAGTCATCACTGTAGATTAAAAATCCATCGATACCATATGGCGATAACAACACAGGCGCCGTGGTCAACCGAATCTTCAACCCGTCAAAATCTCGTGCGCACTCTGGCGTCCTAACGAACTTCTGATCTTTTCGCGTCAGCGTGGTCAGCGGCAAAGCGATCCGCTAGAAATTTGCAACAAATCTTTGATAGTAGCCCTCTACTCCAAGGAAGCTCCTGACCTCGGCCACTGAAGACAATACTGGTCACTCCTGTATGGCCCTTGTCTTCGCTGGATCCACTGCTATGCCCGATCCACTCACCACATGACCCAAAAAAGTCACTGACAATAGCCAAAACTTGCACTTTGAGAACTTGGCATAGAGCTGATTCTACCTGAACGTATTCAACACCAACCGCAAATGCTTCTCATGATTGGCTTCCGATCTCGAGTACACCAGGATATCATCAATGAACATTATCAGGAACAAATCCAGGTACTCGCAGAATATTCAGTGCATCAAGTCCATAAATACTGAGGGCGCATTACACAGCCCAAACGACATTACCGTGAACTCATAGTGCCCGTACCGTGTTCCAAATGCGGTTTTGGGAAGATCTTCTTCCCGTATCCTCAAATGGTAATAACCAGATATCAAGTCCAACTTTAAGTAGACGGTTGATCCCACTAGCTGATCAAATAACTCATCAATCCGTAAAGTCGGATATTTCTTTTACGCAGTTCGTGATAATCAATACATAACCGCAAGCCACCGTCTTTCTTTTTCACCAAAAGTACAGGGGTTTTCCAAGATAACATGCTTGGGCGTTTATAACCCTGCTTTCGCAACTTTTGTAGTTGGATTTTGTAACACCCCCTATCCGTCGCAAAGCATATAGCCGTAGGTCCGGCCGGGGCCCGACGTCATATGCCACAGACAGACCGGGTGATTACTCATGGAAACCATCCAACCAATCAGCGTCCTACACAGAGCATTCTAGCGGAAGCAGTTTATAAAAGTTTCAATAAAGAACCAAGCACTAAAGCATGAATGTCCACTAATCCAAAATAGGAATGTTATACAAATACCAACACAAGCCTTAAGGCCTTACAAAAATGTTTCACTTGATATTACATGATTTACAAACCACGACACGCAGGCCGGTCATACATGAATAAAACAGTAAACACTTCCAATTGGGCCTTCGAGGGCCGGCTTCGCAAAAAGGGCTTTAGCCCGCTATTGACCTCTTGGTCCAGCAGCACCTGCAAGCAACAAACCACCGCACGGTGGCAAAACAAGGCAACGGTCAGCAATGCTGACCAAATTATAACGATTCCGCCCCCAACTCGGGGCGGTGATGCTCCTTCCCTGCATTTCATTAGCATAAGCGAGCAATATATATATATAGCCATTTCATCACAGACGTTGGCTCGCACGGCCACACGCCCCGTGCTCTCAGGGCACATTCTCGGTGAACCGGTCGATGTCACGTCAATTAAAGCCATAGACATTCCGAACTCACCACCGCCACTTTGACGGCCAAACCTATGAGCAATATGTCTTCTTGGCCTGGGTCACGACAATTTAAGCCATAGACAGCCGAAGACCCTAATCTATGCCAACGACAAGTGCCACGTTGCTTTAGGTCTGTTTAACCGAATGACATAGAACATGTACGGTTCCATCTAACCCGTGCTCACATCACAACGACAATTTAAGCCATTTGCGCGGGTCAAACTTCCACCGAGTCCCGTTTCCATCACAATTCACATAACCCGGTTATGTTCAAGTTGGCTCTCAGGCCACCAATTTGGCAGGATCTCGCATCCGCCCAGTTTTCCAGGTGCACCTTTGGGTTAATCCCCAAGGCTCCCTGCTGCAATCTACCGCGTAGAAAACCCGAAAAACAATCAATAGCACGGAGTCTTCTCCGGCATTTATGCAATGCAACATCACCGATCAAGACCAACATGTCCGGGTAGGCTTCACACATCATGCCTATGTCCGTTCTCGCTTACAGACTCTAAACAACATGGACTTCTCATATCTACCCGAAGGAACGCCTCCAACTCTCCGCAAACTCGCGAGAACGGGCTTCCTATGCAAAGAAGGAGAGCTACTCATGCTCAAGAAGAGAATCGTTACCCTAGCGTTCCTCTTTAGCGCCATGGAAAAGTAAGCGGATGAAAAGCACCGCACTAACTTTGCCTCCGTGGATCCGGAGTCGGCTCGCGATTTGGAGCTTCGAAACTCCTCCAATGGTCGGATCTATCTCCTTCTTCCTTCCTTGGCACTCCTCTCTCTCTAAGCTTTTAGAAAGATAATAACTTATGAAAAGTGAGGGTTTCTAAGTCCAATCCAGGGTATATCCCTTCAGTAACAACCCCCAGACGTTGGATCATCAATTAAAGAAATGAATAGCTTTGATTCGGGACTGAAATGCCCAATCTGGAACGAACACGGCCGGGCACACGCCCGTGTCCAGGGCCGTGTGCCTCATTCGCCGTCAAAATCGACTCGCCTGGAACAACACACGGGTATCGAACACACCCGTGTTCAACCTGACACGCCCGTGTTCCACCTGACACGGCCGTGTACCCCCATCATTTTTCCCCGAAAACAACCCGAGCACTGCACGGGTTCTAGGACATGCCCGTGTACTTGCCCGTGTCACCTCAACACACCTGGGATCCATGCCGTGTACACGGTCTCGACACTCGACACTTCGTCGAGCGAAGATCGTCGACCTGATGACACGGCCTTGGACACACCCGTGTCCTAGGCCGTGTGCCTTGTTTCGACACAATGTCGAGACCAAAGTGTCGACTTCCCGGGACGAGTGTCAACACGGGTTGACACGCCCTGCGATACGCCCGTGTCGCAGGCTGTGTGCCTTGTCTCGACACTTCGTCGAACGCAAAGTGTCGACTTTGCGGGCTAAGTGTCGACACGGGTCGACACGCCCTGCAACACGCCCGTGTCGCAGGCCGTGTGCCCAGTCGCGACACAATGTCGAGACCAAAGTGTCGACTTCCCGGCTGAGTGTCGACACAAGCTTAACATGCCCTGGGACACGCCCGTGTCCCAGGCCGTGTGCCTGCAGCCAGAACCCAAAACTGGCCCAAAACATCCCCCGTCGCTCCTTTGAGTTTCGGTGTGTTACAACTCTCCCCCTCTTAAAAGAATTTCGTCCTCAAAATTACATAAAGGAAAGACATGTACAAAACCAAAATTTGTACCTGAGCGGAACAACTCCGGATACTCGTCAAGCATAGTCTGCTCTCGCTACCAAGAGAGCTCCTCATGACCGCAATTGTCCCACCGGACCTTGACCATCCTGATCTCTTTATTGCGTAGCCGCTTGACCTCCGAGTCCTCAATCCGCACGGGCTTGACCTTTGTCGTCAGCCCACTATCCACCGGCACTTAATCAACCGCGATCACTTGCGTAGTCTCTTGCACCGCCTTTCGAAGCACCGAAATATGGAATACATCATGTAAACCACTAAGCTCCACTAAAAGATTCAACCGATAGGCCACTTCACCAACTCGCTCCAGAACCTCAAACGGTCCAAGGTACCTCGGGCTTAGCTTTTTCAATCGCTGCACCCGCAAGACACCCTTGAACGGCTTGATCTTTAAGTACACATAGTCGCCCACAGTGAACTCCATGTTCCTGTGCTTGGCATTATAGTACTTTGCTTGCCGGTCCTGGGCGATAAGCAACCTCTCCCGAATGGTTCTCACCAAAGAAGTAGCATCCTCCACTTCCGATCGCTTATACAACTTTGACTCACCCGTTTCTAACCAAGACAACGGCGTGCGACATTTTCTACCATATAGGGCCTCGAAAGGCGTCATCTGAATACTCGCTTGGTAGCTATTGTTGTATGCGAACTCCACCAAATACAGGTGGTCTTCCCACTGCTTTCCAAAATCCAAGACACACATGCGGAGCATGTCTTCCATGGTTCTATTGACCCTCTCGGTCTGCTCATCCGTTTGCGGATGGAAGGCTGTGCTGAATTTCAGCTTTGTTCCCAACATTTGCTGCACAAGCCTCCAATCATTGGACGTGAACCGCCCATCTCGGTCACTCACGATGCTGCGGGGCACACCATGAAGCCGTACTATGTTATCCACATAAAGCTTTGCCAACTTCTCCACCGGATCATCCTTCCTATGCGGAATAAAATGCGACACCTTCGTTAACCGATCAACAACCACCCAAATGGCGTCGTTCCCCTTTTGCGACCTTGGCAAACCGTGCACAAAGTCCATAGAGATGTCGTCGAATTTCCACTCCGGAATAGGCAAGGACTTAAGAAATCCTCCCGGCTTTTGGCACTCCGCCTTCACCAAGGCGCAAGTTTGGCACTTCGCTACGTATAGCGCCACATCCTTCTTCAAACCTGGCCACCAAAACAGTTTCTTCACATCACGGTACATCTTCGTGCTCACCGGGTAAATCGAGTACTTGGTATGGTGTGCCTCGTACAACAACTCCACCCGTAAATTACCCACACTTGGGACGCACAGACGACCGTCTTTCCAAAGTAATCCGTCCTCCACGACGAATTGAGAATTTGACCCATCCAGAGCCTCTACCATGAACTGCTTCATATGAGCATCCATATCCAAAGCCTGCCGAATACGATCAGCCAGGTCATATTGGATTTCAGTCCAATTCAGAACTGCTTCAGCACTTGATTGTTTATCCACACAAACAATCTCCAACGCCTCCAACTCCCGCACCAACTGCTCATCATGCACCGATAGCCAATTGGCTTGAGCTGGGGCTCGGCGACTCAACGCGTCCGCAACCGCATTACCCTTACCAGGCACGTAGTGGATCTTGAATGTATAGTCCCCCAGGAACTCCATCCATCTACGCTGCCGCATATTTAGATCCTTCTGATCAATAAGATACTTCAGGCTCTTGTGATCGGTGTAGATATCAATCTTCACACTGTACAAATAGTGTCTCCACAACTTCAAGGCAAAAATCATGGCCACTAACTCCAAGTCATGGACCGGATAATTCCTCTCGTACACCTTTAGCTGTCTCGAGCCATAAGCTATTACACTTCCGTGTTGCAGTAGCACGCAACCCAAACCGCTGCCCGAAGCATTACTATAAATCTCATAGCCTTCAGTCCCATATGGCGAACTCAGCACAGGCGCAGTGGTCAACTGACACTTCAACTCATCAAAAGCTCGTGCGCACTCCGGCGTCCAAACGAACGTATGCTCCTTCCTCGTCAAAGTAGTGAGAGGTAACGCTATCCGCGAGAAGTTCTCTACGAAGCGCCTATAATAGCCGGTAAGCCCCAGAAAACTCCGGTCTTCCGCTACCGTAACAAGCTCAGGCCACTCCCGTATCGCAACGATCTTCGCCGGATCCACATCAATACCCTCTCCACTCACTATATGACCGAGGAACGCCACTGAGGATAGACAAAACTCGCAATTCGAGAACTTGACATACAACTGATTTCTCCTTAGCGTCTCCAACACCAAATGAAGATGCTTGAAGTGATCTTCCTCACTTTGCGAGTACACCAAAATATCGTCGATGAAGACAATCACGAAATGGTCCAAGTACTCCCTGAAAGTCCTGTTCATCAAATCCATGAACATTGACGGCGCATTAGTCAGCCCAAACGGCATGACCGTAAACTCACAATTCCCGTATCTCGTACTAAATGCTGTCTTCGGTATATCACTCTCCCTTATTCGTAGCTGATAGTACCCAGCCTTGAGATCCAACTTCGAGTACACCGTCGACCCGACTAACTGATCAAAAAGACCATCAATCCGAGGGATCGGGTACTTGTTCTTCTCCATCAACTTGTTGAGCTCCTGATAATCAATACATAGCCTCAAGCTTCCGTCCTTCTTCTTAACAAAGAGGACCGGTGCGCTCCAAGGCGAAGAACTCGGGCGCACATACCCTTGCTCCAACAACTCTTGCAGTTGAACTTTCAGCTCTGCTATTTCCTTAGGCGCTAGCCGATAAGGAGATCGTGACACAGGCTTTGCACCTGGCAGTAGCTCAATCGTAAAATCTATCTCCCGTTGAGGCGGGGCTCCAGGAAGATCTGCGGGGAACACATCAGGGTATTCTGATACCACTAAAATATAATCCAATGTGGGCTTCGGCTTTGCAACCTCCACTAGTGTAAAGAACAGTTCTGCACCGGCACGAACTGCCTTCACCACCTGAAGAGCAGACATCAACGTCTTGCTCGACCCCTTTAAGCCCGTAAAAGTCGTCTCACGACTTGATCCCAGCTTGACTTCCTTGCTACCGCAATCTATATGGGCCTGCTGCTCCGAGAGCCAGTCCATGCCAAATATGACGTCGAACTCCACCAACGGAAGTAAAGACGCCCGCAGGTCGAACTCCTGATCCCCAATACGAATCTTAACATTGCAGATCCTATCCGCTCGCATCGAACACCCATTGGGCAACAACACATCCAACTTATCCTTCGCCATCGAAGAAGGCACTCCGATGCGTGATATAAATCCTTCGGAGAAGGAGGAGTGTGAAGCTCCCGTATCGAAGAGTGCTCGAGCCGGATTTTCACAAATTAATACAAATCCTAAACAAGCAGTGGTAAGGTAACATGTGCATAACAAGTATTTAAAGAAATTGACTTGCTATAAATTAAACCGTACCAGTCACCACATCAGCTTGTTTGATGGCCTTCTGTTGGCCAAGATTATAGACCCTTGGTTGGGCCGGAGCATAATGGGATGCAGTCGACTCCACCGCCTTTCCCTTCTCTTCATAAGTAGCTCCCGGCCTTCTCTCGGACTTAGGACGTCCACTCCAACAGTCACGGGCAAAATGCCCCGTCTTTCCACAAGTAAAACACGCACTCGGTGTCCGACCCGTAGTCGCCCCAGAAGCATCAGAAGGAGCTGGACCCGAAGTCCTATGCTTCTTGAAAGACCTCCGATAGCCGGACTTTGAAGTAGTCGGCACTTTAAATTCGGATTTCATATCACCCAAGCTTTTCTTTGCTTGCACATTCTTCATGTCCTTCTCCAAGGGCCGGGCAGTAATGATAAAGGTTAAGAAACCCTACGTCATCGGCCCCGAAAGTAGTAATCTCAACTCATCTCTCAAGCCTTCATAGAAGCGATTAGTCTTGCGCTCCTCATCCACGATGGTGGAGCTAGCATAACGACTCAGACGAGTAAACTCATGGAGATATTCATCCACGCTCCTCTCACCCTGAACCAACTTCAGAAATTCGTTCTCCAACGCTATCTTCTGTGTCGAAGGGAGGTATCTAGCCAAGAACAATCTCGAGAACTCTTCAATCGAGACATCACCAAGTTGCTTGCCTCTCAATAAGTGCAGCTCCAATCCTTCCCACCACATTCTCGCTTCACCGTCTAGAAGGAACGTAGCGATGGTGGTCATTTGCCACTCCTCCGTCTCCGTTGCTACCATGACTCTCTTCACCCTGGAGAGCTAGTCTTCAGCCTGAGATGAGGTTCCCAACCCCGAGAATAACGGAGGGTTAAAGCTCATTACATGCTTAAGCTGCCTCTCAGTTGCCCTCCTTGGCACCACCAGTTCCACAACCACTTTCTCCACTCCCCTCAGCTCAGCCTCTTGAAGAGGTTCCTGCTCCGTCACATGAGCGGGTTGCTGCGTTTTTCCTTGCAGGCTGCGCATTTATCACGGCCAACACCGCTTCAGCCACCAATCGTATGTTCTCAGCCGACAGAGGTGTTGCAGGAGCAACATCCGGTGCACTACTAGCCTTAGAAACTCGGCGTTCTGACGGACAAACACCTCTTCTGGTCACCTATAGTGGTACAAAACACCGTTAAGCAACCAAATAAAATTGCAAACAGTAATTATAGGAACACGCAGGTTCCTCAAACACGAGTATTTTCATTCCTAACTGGACATTCATGGGTTCTTTTACCGTTATAACGATGACGCACATAATGTGCTCACCACCCCTTAAAAAGAATTCGTCCACGAATTCATCTTAAGCCCGACCAAATCCAGTAGTCTGATACCAAATTGTAACACCCCCTATCCGTCGCATAGCATATAGCAATAGGTCCGGCCGGGGCCCGACGCTGTATGCGACAGACAGACCGGGTGGTTACTCATGGAAACCATCCAACCAATCAGCGTCCTACACAGAGCATTCTAGCGGAAGCAGTATATAAAAGTTGCAATAAAGAACCCAGAACTAAAGCATGAATGTCCACTAATCCAAAATAGGAATGTTATACAAATACCAACACAAGCCTTAAGGCCTTACAAAAATGTTTCACTTGATATTACATGATTTACAAACCACGGTACGCAGGCCGGTCATACATGAATAAAACAGTAAACACTTCCAATTGGGCCTTCGAGGGCTGGCTTCGCAGAAAGGGCTTTAGCCCGCTATTAACCGCTTGGTCCAGCAGCACCTGCAAGCAACAAACCACCACACGGTGGCAAAACAAGGCAACAGTCAGCAATGCTGACCAAATTATAACGATCCCGCCCCCAACTCGGGGCGGCGATGCTCCTTCCCTGCATTTCATTAGCATAAACGAGCAATATATATATATATATAGAGCCATTTCATCACAGACGTTGGCTCGCACGGCCACACGCCCCGTGCTCTTAGGGCACATTCTCGGTGAACCGGTCGATGTCACGTCAATTAAAGCCATAGACAATCCGAACTCACCACCGCCACTTTGACGGCCAAACCTATGAGCAATATGTCTTCTTGGCCATGGTCACGACAATTTAAGCCATAGACCGCCGAAGACCCTAATCTATGCCAACGGCAAGTGCCACGTGCCTTTAGGTCTCTTTAACCGAACGACATAGAACGGGTACAGTTCCATCTAACCCGTGCTCACATCGCAACGACAATTTAAGCCATTTGCGCGTGTCAAACTTCCACCGTGTCCTGTTTCCATCACAATTCACATAACCCGGTTATGTTCAAGTTGGCTCTCAGGCCACCAAGTTGGCAGGATCTCGCATCCGCCCAGTTTTCCGGGTGCACCTTTGGGTTAATCCCCAAGGCTCCCTGCTGCAATCTACCGCGTAGAAAACCCGAAAAACAATAAATAGCACGGAGTCTTCTCCGGCATTTATGCAATGCAACATCACCGATCCAGACCAACATGTCCGGGTAGGCTTCACACATCATGCCTATGTCCATTCTCGCTTATGGACTCTAAACAATGGGGACTTCTCATATCTACCCGAAGGAACGCCTCCAACTCTCCGCAAACTCGCGAGAGCGGTCTTCCTATGCAAAGAAGGAGAGCTACTCATGCTCAAGAAGAGAATCGTTACCCTAGTGTTTTCTCTTTGGCGCCATGGAAAAGTAAACGGATGAAAAGCACCGCACTAGCTTTCCCTCCGTGGATCCGGAGTCGGCTCGCGATTTGGAGCTTCGAAACTCCTCCAATGGCAGGATCTAGCTCCTTCTTCCTTCCTTGGCACTCCTCTCTCTCTAAGCTTTTAGAAAGATAATATCTTATGAAAAGTGAGGGTTTCTAAGTCCAATCCCGGGTATATCCCTTTAGGAACAACCCCCAGCCGTTGGATCATCAATTAAAGAAATGAACGGCTTTGATTCGGGACTGAAATGCCCAATCTGGACCGAACACGGCCTGGCACACGCCCGTGTCCAGGGCCCTGTGCCTCATTCGCCGTCAAAATCGGCTCGCCTGGAACAACACACGGGTATCGAACACGCCCGTGTTCGACCTGACACGCCCGTGTTCCACCTGACACGGCCGTGTGGCCGGCCGTGTACCCCCATCATTTTTCCCCGAAAATAACCCGAGCACTGCACGGGTTCTAGGAAACGCCCGTGTCCTTGCCCATGTCACCTCAACACGCCTGGGCTCCAGGCCGTGTACACGGTCTCGACACTCGACACTTCGTCGAGCAAAGATCATCGACCTGATGATACGGCCTTGGACACGCCCGTGTCCTAGGCCGTGTGCCTTGTCTCGACACAATGTCGAGAACAAAGTGTCGACTTCCCGGGATGAGTGTCGACACGGGTTGACACGCCCTGCGACACACCCATGTCGCAGGCCGTGTGCCATGTCTCGACACATCGTCGAACGCAAAGTGTCGACATCGCTGGCTAAGTGTCGACACGGATCGACACGCCCTGCGACACGCCAGTGTCGCAGGCCGTGTGCCCAGTCTCGACACAATGTCAAGACCAAAGTGTCGACTTCCCGGCTGAGTGTCGACATAAGCTTAACACGCCCTGGGACACGCCCGTATCCCAGGCCGTGTGCCTGCATCCAGAACCCAAAACTGGCCCCAAACGTCCACCGTCGCTCCATTGAGTTTCGGGGCGTTACAGATTTCCTACTCCGCCATCTTCTTCGGCGCGATGTGATATGGAGAGCGGGTCACAGGTTTCGTACCTCGTACCAAGTTGATCGAGAAGTTAATATCTCACTCGGGTGGTAGCCCAGTGAGATCCTTGGGAAACACATCTGCCCATGCCGATACCGGCAATACAGATGCAGTCAAGCAGAAATCCCGACTTCCTATTTGCACCGCCACATCGCATGCTTGATCCGCAAGCATCATAAAACCATTCGGCAACACCACTCTGACGCTATCTGTCTTTACACGATTAGGTATCCCAAGCCGAGTTATGAACTCTTTAGACAGAAAAGAATGGATGCACCCGGATCAAACAGTGCTCGCGCCAGCGTGTTCCGAATCATCATAAATCCTGTGGTGCACATAACACAGACAAGATACATACACAAGATGCAAACAAAAATCAATCAATACGGTTATCGTACATTTGTAACACTTAGGATTGTGCCTGGGATGCAGAAGACTCCACCACTGATTTTCCTATCTCCGTATAAGACACTCCTATTTCCTGCTCAACCAGACATCGACCACTCCTGATAAGGTTGGGCAAAATCATCAAGCATAAACTATCTATTCGTGTTCACGACTATCATACAAACACGTTGATCCCACTCATACATGTATTATATTCACATAGCATAAACATCATCATAGAACTACCATCCAACACGGCTCACTGTACATATAATACATGCATAATCCACCATACATGAGAAGCCCCATTATTTATGTACATCAGCACGTCGACATGTCCTTCGTATGTATTGCCTGCTAAGAGCCAATGCGACAATCTCGGGCTTTATGTCCTGCTTTACCACACGAATAACACTTGTAGCTCTTCTTTGGATGCTGAACAACATCCCAATAGTCCTGAGCAATGTGTCCTACCTGGCCACAAGTATAATAAGTACGCTTCTCGATTCTTTGCCTCTTACGGTGAGCAGACTTTCCAACCCTTGGAGTTCTCACTTTCTTGGTCACAGGCATCTGTTGGGCTCTTGTCAAGTCCATCTCCAATCATTTAGCTGACTCCACCAGTGGTTGGAATCCCAATAACTTACGACCCATCAATAAGAAATGGAGTTCTGGACGTAACTCGTCGTAAAACCAATTGATTTTCATCCCCTCAGTTTCAAACACAAACTCGGGTTGTTGTCTCATTGCAACAAATGCATGAAAATAGTCGTCAATTGTGTCCTCTCCTTGGCTCAAACACACGTTCATCGATGAAGCTGATGCGCTTTCCCTTGTTGTCTGCTCACTTTCACTAACCGGCATGGGATGCATTACCGGATCAGAGGTTTGAACCTGTCCCTCATGGTAAGCCTTGAACATTATAAAAACCACATCAGCAATCAGTCGAGCCATCTCTATCGATGGAGGAGATGTTGGTATCACAGTTGATATCATGCTTCCCATCGAGTGTTGGGGTTCCTGTTGCCACACAGTTGCACTCGTCGCCTATTGTCGTAAAAGGACACAAGTAAGCAACAAACAGATTGCGAAAAGCAATACTAGGAACGCCCAGGTTCCCCAAACATAGGTATTTGCATTACTACCATGGACATTCAGGAGTTCAATCGTGTTAACTGGGTTCGAACATACACGTGCTAGCCACCCCACAAAAGAAGTCGACAACGACTTCGAGAGGGAAAGACCAAGACAGTGGATACCAAAAATGTAACACCAACATCCGTTTACATAGTATATACTAGAAGGTCCGGCCGGGGCCCCACAGCATATACCACAAAACAGGCGGTGATGTCACGATATGATACCAGAGTAGCTCAGCGCACCCTAACACATTGCATTCTAGCGGAAGCCTATAACTCTACACTTGAACTCCACACCTGAATGTCCAACATATAAAACCTCCACATTTTATACATCATAGAAATGTCTTACAACACACATAAACAGTTGTCCTTATGGCCTTACAGAGCTTTCAAACAGTGGTCTCAACCATTGGCACGCAGACTGGCCAAATCAAAAGAAAACATAACATTTTCATTTCTTTTAGCCTTCGAGGGCTAGCAGCGGCAGCAGCAAAAGTAGCAGGGACTTCAGCCCTTATGCATCCCGCTCGGTTCTCCAGCACATGCACAGGGACATTCCACCCAAGGGTGGCAAACAGAGGTAATGGTCAACATTCAGCTGACCAAATTTTAACAACCCTACCCCTTTCTCCGGGCAGCGGTATTCTTCCCTGCAGGCATAACATATCACAAGCATGGATATATATCTCTTATAATGTGCTTTCACGCACATATACCATCACAACCGTCAGCCACCTGACCCGACGGTCTGTGCACTCAGGGCACATTCTTGGTGTACCGGCAAACTAGTTTCCCACCACCATATCAGGGTCGCAACCCAATGACAACTCACTTGAGCATTTACTACATGGCGTGCAACCGGAGTTTTATAGTCTTAGTGAACCGGGATTGGCCCGTAGCCCCCCATTGTATCACGGCGCGCAGGCCTAAGACTCTTGCTATGCGCTCCAACAGACCGTACTTTCAGGCCTCACGTTGGACGGACATAGCGCAGGTCGGATCGTCCACCCCACGTTGCTCAAATCGCCTTGCCATCACCGAGCACAACGTACTCGCGGCAAAATCAAAGGCGCGGGTTGGTCTTACCGTTCCTTTTCTGGCATTCAAGCCTGGGTGTTTTCCTGGGCGCACCAGTACTTATCATTACACCCATTCGTATAACACATCATTAACGGATCTTTCCTGGGCGCACCAGTACTTCCTGCTACTCTCTTCACAGGTATGACTCCGCAAATGTCACAAATGTCAGGGGTATTTCCTGGCTACCACGCCAGTACTTTCTTCTACTTCATTTCACAGGTACCACCTATGAAAATTAAAAATCACAAAGGGTATTTCCTGGAATTCAAATCCAGTACTTCCTGCTACATCCTTTCACAGGTATAACCCAATAGCACAAGCATAACACAGATATGTTTCCTGGACTATCACTCCAGTACTTCCTGCTACTTTCTTTCACAGGTCCAATCCGTCGACTCCTAAACTACGCGTTTTTCACGGAGTCTTCTCTGGTTCGTATGCAACATCACCAATCCAAACCAACTTATCCAGATGGGCTTCACACAGCATGTCTATTCCGTACTCAAATTCCGGATCTATATGTCAAACAAGAGGGGATTCCATGAATATACCCAAAGATTCCCACAACAAACCACCCTTTGGTGGGGGCGGAATCATATGCATATGCCAAAAGGAAGCCTTCACATGGCTAGGACGAAAAGTCATTACCCTTGAAGACCTCTTCGGTGTCATGAATTCCTAGCTGGCTAGAAAGAACCGCTACAGCTTTTCCTCCACAAAGATGGCCTCAGATCTCAGCTTGACACTCTCAAACTCCACTAGAGATCTGCCCCTCTTCTTCTTCTTCCTTATTCCTCTCTCTTTCTCTCTCTAAGCTTTTTAGAAAGGTGAAGGCAAGAACATAATGAGACTTCTTTCTCAAATCTCGTCCTTAAGGAAGCATGAAGGTCTCTCAGCCCTTAGATCCCAGCTAAAGAAAATGAACGGCCATGAAAAAGATATAAAATCACTTTTCAGGTCCGACACGTCCTGTGACACGCCCGTGTCGCAGTCCATGTTCTCTAAGCGGTGCTCAAACCGCCTTATCCCGAAAAGGGTCATGCCCAGGGTACACGCCCGTGTCAACCCAGACATGCCCGTGTCATAGGGCATGTACCTCACTCGAGTCATACTCGCGACCTACTCGAGAGGACTACTCGAGTAGTTAGTCATGACATGCCCGTGTCACATGACTGACACGCCCGTGTTCCTTAGGTACTCGAGACATTTCTTCCCACTCGAGACATTTCCTCGAGATCTACTCGAGTAATCATAGAACCGGACACGCCCGTGTCCGAAGGATGACACGCCAGTGTCACCACTACTCGAGTCCTACTCAAGACCTACTCGAGATAATCACTCGAGTAGTCATTTTGGTCGGACACGCCCGCGACATGCCCCATGACATGCACATGACATGGGGCATGTTCCTCCCGAACACTTCGTCGAACGCATTTTTCGTCGAAATCTCGACGTCTCTGCACCCGAGCTGGATACGCCCATGTCCCAGGACGTGTCACCCAAAATTTTCCCATTTTGAACTTTGGGCTGTTACAGCCGGACCCATTAGAGAGGAGGTAAAAAAGCTACTTAAGGCAGGGTTTGTGTCTGCCTGAAAGTATTCGTGGTGGGTTAGCAATGTTGTAATGTTTAAAAAGGGAGAGGGAAAGTGGAGAATGTGTGTAGACTTCTCTCCTTTAAATTAAGCGTGCCCGGAGGATTGTTAACCCCTGCCTCGAAACGACGCACTGGTTGACTCAGCAATCGGTTTCTCACTTATGAGTTTTTTAGATGCGTTTTCAGGATATCATCAAATACGAATGCATCCTCCGGACGTCAAGAACGTAACCTTCGTCATGGAGGATGGGTGCTTCTGTTTTAATATGATGCCCTTTGGGTTAAAAAATACAAGGGCAACCTACCAAAGAATGATCGATCAGATTTTTGAGAGCAGAAAGTAAGGAACCTCGAGGTTTATGTGGATGACCTGATGATCAAAAGTCGGGACCTCAAATCTCATGTCTCGGATCTTTAGGAAACCTTTAGGACTTTAAGAAAATATAAAATGAGGCTCAATCCCCTGAAATGTGTTTTTGGAGCCAATAGGGGAAAGTTCCTAGGTCATCTTCTCATGCCATCCGGAGTAGAACTCAATCCAGATAAGGTGAAGGCAATTCTAGAATTGGAGTCTCCCAAAAATACCAAGAAAGTTCAACATCTCACCGGCAAGCTGGCCAGGCTAAGCAGGTTTCTCTCTCTAGTCGGGGAGAAATGCTCGCCTTTCTTCCAGGCATTAAGAGGGGGCAAGAAGTTCGAATGGACCCCCAAATGCAAGAAGGCTTTTCAGGCCCTAAAGCAGCTGCTCACCCAGACACCTCTACTCCAGGGGCCAAGGGAAGGGGTGGTCTTGTTCATATACTTGGGAGTAGGGATGGGGGCCATGAGTTCGGTTCTCGTAAAAGAGGAAGGAAAGAAGCAATTCCCGATCTATTACGTAAGCGGGGTCCTAAAGAAGGCAGAGTTCGTGTAAGACCCCCCCCCCCCCCCTTTTTGTTGAAACACCGGGGTCTTAGGCCCAGGACCGTCATTTTGCGGTGACACATTCACGTCGGGGAAGGTCATCACTACAAAACGCCGATCCTGCCGGCCAAATCAATCACAACTGTAGCAAAACAACAAAATGCAAGTCCACAAAAAATCACGTATAAAATAATAATCTCCATGAAGGGAGTGTTCACAGATATAACAAAATACTAAATCTTGGGCTCATGCCCAGTACATCAAATCCTCACTACATATCTCTCATCGCGGAAGCAAAATAAATATAACTACTGACGAAAAGGACACACAGTCCCTACTGTCTGAACTCTGGTACTAAATTGCCCCATCTCCAAGCGTGCCGACCTCCGGGGCTGCTCCTCTATGCTGGGCTCCATGGTCCCCTAAAATGATGTGGTTCGAAAACCGTTAGTGTAAAAGACCAAGTCCTATCATCCCCCGCCCCTTCCCCCATGGTTCCTAGGCACCGAGCGGGGAGGAGGAAATGAGAGGACATGAAGGTGGAGAATAACAAATAAGCAGATGACGGCGAAAGTAAACTAGCAGTTCTATAGTATATAAGACAAAATGAAAGTAAGAAAAACTTAACCAGAAAAGTAACCTTAACTTATATGAAAACACATAAGCCGAGGGATCTTTTGCAGGGCTCCTATTGTATAAAAAGTCTCATACCAATTTATACGATAGGGTGTCGATTTTCTAGCAATCCTATATATATGTATACTCATCTATACCTCATCTCAACTCGAACCCAACTAGTGACGATCAACACCGCACTTACATCCATCCACAATACTACCTATAGGGAGACTACGCTCTAAGTATTGGACTACTACATTTCATTCTAACCATCATACATACTCATGGCCATGATATATCCTTCTATTTGTCATTCCAAATGCTTTCAACATATTGCAAACATGATGCACATTAATAATAATCTACCAATTTGTATCTGGTCATTTCATTCACCATATTATAAACATGATGCGCATTTATAACAATCTATCAATTTTAGCAAGTCATATCATGCAATAAAACTTGCTTCACAATTCAGTTTTATGAAATCTAATTAACAAGATTTATTATTCATAGCATTATGGTGGTCAGCATAAAATAGTTCATCAAAATCTCGAGTTAATTTGCAACATCGATTCCACCGAATTCAAATTCATATTATATAAACCCTAGAATTTAAGTGTAGAATAAATCCAGATAGCAACTTTGACCGGAGATTCCTGAAGCTACAAGAATCCGGTGAAGACTTGTAACCCCTCAATGGAAAGGTATTTCCGTGTGTTACAACTTCCATATTCAGACCACAACCCAGATTCAATAGTATCAAACTTGAAATCATCCTGGAAGTCCGCTGCATACAGAACAAAATTTCTGCATGCAGGATTTATAGGACAACATGTTCGTTGAGACTTTCTTGTGGCTACAAACTTCGCCTGAAGACGTGCAACCATTCGTTGGAAAGGTATTTGCAAGGGCTTCAACTTTCTTGTTTAGGCAAAATCCCAGATCTGGACACAGCCTATATGAAAATGGCCAAGAAGATCACTGCGCGCAGAATACAGATTCTGCACGTATCTTAAAGAGGAATGAACAACATCGGTTCATCTTCCTCAAGTCGATACTCCAAAATCACCTCCAGAAATTCCTATACCCTTATTCACCCTCATGAGTCCTTTACTCTTCATGAAGCCATCCCCCATCTTCGCATAGAAGGTTGGAGAGGTTGAAGACACAACTAGCCTTAGAGCACAAGCCCTGGGACTGCCTCTTCCTAGAGAAATCACCATCTCGCAAGTCTGGACTCTTTTGAGTAGACATCTCGCCTAGATAACCACAGATCTAGCACCATGGGAGAGGGGAGGAAGCTCACCTCATTTCCGGAGTTTCCACTATTTCCGGTCATAGATCGTGTAACTCTTCTTGGCGGCATCTTCTCCTTCACGGCGACGGTGGATCTTCTCCTCCAAGAATTTTTCCAACAGTTTCCCTCTCTATAGAATTTTCTCCCAGGAAATAGGGGATGAAATGAGCATGAAAACGGCTAGGGTTTTCACTTCCCCTTTTATATAAAGAGTGACACGGGTAGGGACGCGCCCGTGTCCTTACCCATGTCCTGCTTGAGCGAAGTATCAAGGACGGTTCTAGTGTCGGTTCAATACTCAACACGGGTAGGGACACGCCCGTGTCCTGACCCGTGTCTACTTGATACGGCCGTGTTCCCTTGTCGTGTCCTTCTCTTGATACATTTCGACGAACTCAACTCGACATAACGACACACGGGTAGGGACACGCCCGTGTGTCTACCCGTGTCATACAATTCGTCGATCTCAACATGTAGTTCGTCGATCTCGACACGCTCTGTCGAGTTTAACTCGACACACATGGGTAGGGACACGCCCGTGTCACTACCCATATCATACGATGCCGACACACCTCGTCGATCTCGACATACCTCGTCGAGCTCAACTCGACACAATGACACACTGGTAGGGACACGCTCGTGTCGCTACCCGTGTCATAGAATTCGTCGATCTCGACAAACAGTTCGTCGATCTCGACATGCTTTGTCGAGTTCAACTCAACACACATGTACACAGTTAGGGACACGCCCGTATCTCTACCCGTGTCACTTCACAAGGGTAGTGACAAACCCATGTCACTACCTGTGTCCTTCTCTGGACATACTCGAGTCATCGACTCGAGAGCTGGCCACTCCCACACAGGTAGGGACACGTCCGTGTCTTTACCCGTGTACTATGTTGACTGATTTCTCCTCCTGTCCACATGTGCTGCCCAGTTGTCAGCACTCCCCATGAACCCAGGTCAGCTCTCCTGACTCAAAAACAAGTACGAGGGGCCTAGTGTGATTCAGGACGTTACAAATCCTATAAACAAAATAAATGATTTCGTCCCCGAAATCAGGCTTAGGCTATGGGGAGAAAAGCATAACAGAAAATACAATATGGTTTTAAATAAAATTACCTTGAGCAAACAACTCTGGGTAGCGTTTTTGCATCAAATCCATTGGCTCCCATGTATATTCCTCCTTCCTGTGATTAGACCATAGCACCTTCACCAGGGGAACACTTTTCCGGCGTAACTTTCTTGTCTCGCTATCTACGATTCACACCGGCTCTAGTCACACAGACCTATCAGATGCCACATCACCATCAGTTATAGGGATGTATTGATCGGGCCGCAACAGCGCCTTTCGAAGCAACGACACATGGAACACGTCGTGGAGGTTCTCTAGCTCAGGCGGTAACTCCAACTGATAGTCCAACTGGCCAATCCTTTCCAATATAGTATAAGGCACAACATACCTTGGGCTGAGCTTCTTCACACCACGCACAAGTGACACTCCATGCATCGGTCGGATTTTCAGGAACACCTTATTACCCACTTGAAACTCCACCATCCGGTGTCTTGCATTATAATACTTCGCCTGCCGACTTTGAGCTTCCAACATGCGATCCCGAATCAGTTTAACCGCCACATAGGTATCCTTAATATATTCAACACCCAAAGCCTTCGGGTCTTCATCTTGCACCCAATACAAGGGGTTTCTACATCTTCTTCCATAAAGAGCTTCGTGAGGAGCCATGCCGATACTAGCCTGGTGGCTGTTGTTGTCATAGAATTCTACCAAAGGTAAGAGCCTTTCCCACTACTCTCCTCTATGCAACACACATAATCTCAACAACTCTTCCAATGTCTGGATGGTCCTTTCAGATTGCCCGTCCGTCTGAGGATGAAACATGGTGCTGAAGGTAAGGCGTGGGCCCAAATATACATGTACCGCTTTACACTCCTTGGAGGTAAACCAACCATCACGATCAGACACGATCGTCTTAGGCACGCCATGATACCGTACGAATTGCTCCACAAAGAGGGGTACTAAGACATCCACATGAGCCTCTTTCTTCATTGGGATAAACCGGGATACTATCGTCAAGAGATCAACTATCACCCACACTGAATCATTTCCTGAGCGTGAGCGAGGTAACCCATGGACAAAGTCCATGGAGATATCCTCAAACATCCACTCGGGGATGGTTAATGATTGTAGCAAACCACCGGGACTCTTGCATTCTGTCTTCACCCTTTGACATGCTTCGCAGTGTGTAACAAAATATCTGACATCTTTCTTCATTCCCGGCCAACACATGGTCTTTCGCAAACCGGCGTACATCCTAGCAATCCCCGGGTTCACTAAATATTGAGAGCAATGAGCCACTCTCATGATATCCTCCTGGATTTTACTGCCCTTGGGAATGTAGAGCCGGCCTCGAAAATAAACGAGGCCGTCTTTTAACGTATACTTATCCATAGTCCCATCTTCGATTGACTTGATTGCCGGGGCCAGGGCCGCATCCACTCCTTGCTCCACTCAAATTCGGTCCTGAATATCACAAACTATGCTCATGCTTTACAAGTACTCCGTATACTCTGCCGAAGGAGCCTTAAACACCAAAGTAATATCCATCTCCTCAATCATCCGACCCAACTCCATACTCATCAATCGAGCCACTAGGCTAGAGCCTGATACTTTTCTACTCAACGCATCAGCTATCGAGTTCGCTTTTCCGGGGTGTTAGTTCATGGTGAACTCATAGTCGCATAGAAAATCTAACCACCGCCTTTGTCTCAAGTTCAACTCTATCTGAGTATGAACGTACTTCAAGTTTTTATGATCTGAAAAGATCTCGCAGTGGACGCCGTATAGATAGTGCCTCCAAACCTTCAAGGAGAATACCACTGCTCCCAACTCCAAATCATGGACCGAGTAATTGATTTCATGCCTCTTCAGTTGTGTTGAAGCATAAGCAATCACGTACCCATGTTGCATCAATACCGCTCCCATCCCATAATATGATGCGTACGTGTAAACTTGAAATCCTTCCTTCCCAGAAGGAAGTGCAAGGATGGGGGCGGAAGTAAGTCTATCCTTCAGCTCCTGGAACGCCGCTTCACATTGGGGTGTCCACTCAAATGGCACACCTTTCTTCGTCAATGATGTAATAGGAAGAGAAATCTTTGAAAATCCTTTTACGAACTTGTGGTAGTACCCGGCAAGTCCAAGGAAACTCCTCACATCGGCCGCCGACTTCAAGGGCGACCACTCATTCATGGCACGCACCTTGGCCGGATCCACTGTTAGTCCTGCTCCACTTATCACATGCCCCAAGAAAGCAACCTCTTTAAGCCAGAATTCGCACTTGCTGAACTTGGCGAACAAGGCATGCTGTTTTAATTTCTTCAATACCATGGTCAAGTGCTCAACATGCTCCTCCTCCGTCATTGAGTACACGAAGATGTCGTCGATGAAAATAATGACGAAGACATCTAAATAAGGTTCAAATTCCTTATTCATCTTGCTCATAAAGGCCAAAGGGGAATTTGTGAGCCCAAATGACATTACCGCGAACTCGTACAGTCCATATCTTGAACTAAAGGCCGTTTTCTGGATGTCACCTTCTTGTATTCTCAACTAATAATACCCTAAGCGCAAGTCCAGCTTAGAAAACCAATGCGCTCCCACTAGTTGATCGAACAACTCGTCGATCCGAGGTAGCGGATAAGTGTCCCGCACCGTCAGCCGATTGATTTCCCGATAGTTTATGCACTAAGGCAGGGTCCCATCCTTCTTCTTCACGAACAATACAGGGGCTCCCCAGGGAGACGAAATGGGGAGAACGAACCCTGACTCCACCAGTTCTTGCAGTTGAACTCGAAACTCTGCGAGTTCCATTGGGGCCATTCGGTAAGGGGCCTTGGATATCAGCTTGGCACCCAGTACGAGATTAATCTAGAAGTCAACCTCCCTATGCGGGGGTAATCCTGGCAGTGTCTCAGGAAATACATCAGGGAAGTCCCACACTACCATACGTCTTTTATATCCAATGCTATCTCCTTCAACTCGAACCAGATCATGAAAACTTCATCCCCCTTCATATGGGCTTCTACTGTCTGAACTGAAGATAGCAACATGCGAGGCGCGAAGCTAATACCTTGGAAGATGACATCGGAGTCCCCATGTCACAAGTAGATTTGTTTCTCTGCATAGTTAATCCTTACAAAGTGCCAGTCCAACCATGTCATGCCCAAAATGATGTCAAACTCCGGAATTCTCAAGACCATGGCAGGTGTATCAAAGGCCTTTCCTTCAATAAATATCTCGAACTAGCACTTAGGGGTTGCAATCATCTCCGAGTTGTACGGTAGGCGCACTCTTCGGGCTATACCGGTAAAGTATTGTACGCCCTCCATATCCTTAATGAAATCCTCAGACACAAAGGAGTGTGAGGCACCGGTATCGAACAATGCATAGGCCGTCTTCCCGACAACTATCACGGTGCCTAAGCAACAATAACCAAAACTTATTGCTAGGTGTCTAGTATGTCTCAAGAAACTTAAAGTTAGACAATGAAAACATGATAATCAATTAAATCATACCTTCAATCACATCTTGGGGATTCCGTTCTTGCGCCATGTCCAGCGCGTACACTTAATCCCGAGCAGGGCCGGGGTTTCCTCCTCGCGGTCCTCGTCCTCGACCACGTATATAACAACGCCCCCGCGGAGCTGCCGGAGGGAGAGCCGGAGGGACATTCCCATACAACAGCGGGAAGAAACGTCGAATATGGCCCGGCTGGTTGCATTCAAAATACACCGCCCTTGACGCCCTTCATGTTTCTGAAATTGTTGAGGCTGAGGCTGTGGAGGTAACGCAGGCAGCTGCGGAACCGAATGCTCCTCACTAAAGTCTCGGTGGAAACGTCCTCCACCTCTTTGATGTCCTCTTCCTCCTCTGAAGTCCCTCCTCCTTCTATTGCTTGGACGAACTTCCATCACGTCCTCCGCAGGTCTCTTACCACTACTCAAGTGATCCGCCTCCAATCTCTTCGCCATGTCGATAATCGCTGCGAAACTAGCGTCCGCTATAAACAAAATGGCCTACCTTAGGGGATCTCGTAGCCATTTGTAGAAACTCTTGGTGTATCCTATATCATCCAGGTCATATGAGTCCGCAAACCTTGCGAGATGCTGGAACTCTCGCTGGTATTCCGTAACCGATTTTGATCCCCGCTTCAGTAGTAGAAACCTCTGCTCGAGCTCATCTCGAGCCGATGTAGGAATGAAGTGCTCTAAGAAGACACCCGAGAACTCGCTCCAACTTATCTTGATATACACTCATCCTTGGAATGTGGAGCCCATGAGTGACTTCCACCACCTCTTAGCATGTAGATCCAAGACGGACACCGCCAACGATACAGCCATGTTGGTCGGGCAACGGATCCCCGCCAATAGCTTTTGCACCATGTCAAGCCATTCCTCCATGCATACGGCCGACTCCATACCGAGGTAGGCGGGAGGGGAGAGAGCCCGAAAGGTGCACAGCCAGTTAGAGCCCATAGCCTGTTATTGAACCGGAAGCTGCTGCGCCCTAAAGGCATCCAGGATGGCGGTGAGCGTCTGCCCCAACTCGGATTGTTGAAACTGAGTGGGTATGGAAGGTGCAGGAGTGCCGCCCATCAGCTCAACGTGTACTGGAATCTACACGTAAAACACAAACGTATGGTCAGGTTGGCCAATCTTATGGTCAAAGTTGGACAAACTTAATGTGAATTACATATCGGCGCACCACTACTTCCGCTAAGTCAGTTTGTCCACAAACCGACTAATCGAACGGGGGTGGTACCATTGTTAAATGACTTCTTTAGTTGAGGATCGTGTCAAACTGATACCATTTGTAAGACCCCCCTCCCGAATACCAAAACACGGCACGAAGGGGGGGTCTTATGCCCAGAACAGCCGGCTTGCGGTAGCATTAGAACACAGGCTAACCTGTACCTCATGGCGCTTATTCCGCCGGCTACAACCAATATCAATATAAACATGCCAACCCAACCATACTATAAACAAAAGAGAAGAAGTCAAATCCACACTAAGCTATATAGTCCAAATACAACAAAGAGGAGAAGCTAAAACATGCTTCTACAATATCAGAGTACATCTATAAAAGTTGGCCAAACGGGCTACATCAGAATCTCACAACACTCACATCCTTAACCGATAGTAGCGACGACACCGTCACTTCAGGCCCTGTCATCCTGGCCTGGCTGGCCTACTGCATGGTCTGTGGCTGCTCTACCTGTGGGGTGACCTCCTAAAAAGGAAGATGTAGCAATCGTTAGTCGAAAAGACTAAGTGGCTTCACATCCGCTCCCCCGGCAACTCCTCGACATCGGGCAGAGAAAAGGGCAAGGGTACAAGTATAATAAATAGTGTAACAAGTACAAGCAGGTGGTAATGGTACAATAAGATTAATAACATTATATTCTAGCAGTTCTACATAAACAAAACAAACTATCAAGTACAAGTGTCTACAGCAGGAAAGTAACTGAACTTATAAGGATGCCCATACAAGCTTATAAGTTAAGGATCAGGTTACATAAAAGTAACTCATCGTATAAGAGTGCCCATACAAACTTATATGATGATGATCTTGTTTGTGCGATGCTATGTAATGGTATGTATGCTATGCAATGACTCACCCATGATCACACACATGCAATTGCCATGTCGACACAGACTATAGTTCCCACTATTCGAGCAGGTTGCTAACCTCTCAGGCATCAAACGTCGTGGCCATGCGGTGACAGTAAAGCAGGCATCTCTACTACTAGGCGGGTATCCACACTACTATACCTAGGCCTCCGTACGCCTCAACGCTAAGAACACAACAGCGGAGCCCAAGAATACTATGGCCCAGCGGGGTCTCGGATAGATGTGCACCAAGAACACAGCCCGAACTGGCCTGGTGTGACATGTAAGGGGCCTCAGAAGAAACCACGAGGAGACAGCCCAACCGTTCACTTGGCACGGATGGGGCCTCAGGATGTGAACACCGAGGACAGCCCAACCGCCCAAAGTCTAACTGTCAACTCCCGTCGGTGTGACGATCGGCGAGCACGTAGACCTGCCACAGTATCCTTAACCCAGGATTACGACATTGCGTGTCGACTCACACCACATGCAAATGCCTCATCATCATGGCATGGAAGGGGCCTCGGAAGTAAGCACGAGGACACATCCCAACCAACCATCTATACCTCATCTCAACTTGAACCCAACTAGTGACGGTCAACACCGCACTAACATCCATCCACAATACTACCCGTAGGGAGACTACGCTCTAAGTATTGGACTACTACGTTTCATTCTAACCATCATACGTACTCATGGCCATGGTTTATCCTTCTATTTGTCATTCCAAATGTTTTCAACATATTACAAACATGATGTGTATTAATAATAATCTACCAATTTGTATCTGGTCATTTCATTCATAATATTATAAACATGATGCGTATTTATAATAATTTATCAATTTTAGCAAGTCATATCATGCAATAAAGCTTGCTTCACAATTCAGTTTTATGAAATCTAATTAACAAGATTTATTATTCATAGCACTACAGTGGTCAACATAAAATAGTTCATCAAAATCTCGAGTTAATTTGCAACATCGATTCCACCGAATTCAAATTCATATTATATAAACCCCAGAATTTAAGTACAGAATAAATCCGAACAACAACTTCGACCGAAGATTACCGAAGCTACAGGAATTCGGTGAAGACGTATAACCCCTCGATGGAAAGGTCTTTCCATGGGTTACAACTTCCATATTCAGACCACAACCCAGATTCAATAGTATCAAACTTGAAATTAGCCTTGAAATCCGCTGCGTACAGAACACAATTTCTGCATGCAGCATTTATCAGACGTCATGTTCGACCAGACTTTCCCGTGGCTACAGACTTTGACTGAAGTCGTGCAACCATTCGTTGGAAAGATATTTTCAAGAACTTTCGTGTTTATTCGAAAGCCTAGATCTGGCCACAGCCTATATGAAAATGACCAGGAAGATCACTGTGCGCAGAATACATATTTTGCACGTATCATAAAGAGGAATGAACGACATCGGTTCATCTTCCTCCTCAAGTCGATCCTCCAAAATCACCTCCAGAAATTCCTCCACCCTTATTCACCCTCATGTGGCCTTTACTCTTCATGAAGCCATCCCCCATCTTTGTATAGAAGGTCGGATAGGTTGAAGACACCACTAGCCTTAGATCACAAGCCCTAGGACGACCTCTTCGTAGAGAAATCACCATCTCGCAAGTCTAGACTCTTTTGAGTCGACATCTCGCCTAGATAACTACAGATCTAGCACCAAGGGAGAGGGGAGGAAGCACACCTTATTTCCGGTGTTTCCACTATTTCCGGCCATAGATCGTTTAACTCTTCTTGGCGGCATCTTATCCTTCACAGCGATGACAGATCTTCTCCTCCAAGACTTTCTCCAGCAATTTCCCTCTCTACAGAAGTTTCTCTCAGGAAATAGGGGATGAAATGAGCATGGAAACGGCTATGGTTTTCACTTCCCCTTTTATATGAAGAGTGACATAGGTAGGGACACGTCGGTGTTCTTACCCGTGTCCTGCTTGAGCGAAGTGTCAACGATGGTTCTAGTGTCGGTTCAATACTCGACACGGGTTGGTACACGCCCATGTCCCGACCCGTGTCCACTTGACACGGTCGTGTTCCCTGGCCGTGTCCTTCTCTGGATACATTTCGACGAACTCAACTCAACACAACGGCACACGGGTAGGGACACGCCCGTGTCTCTACCCGTGTCATACAATTCGTCGATCTCGACACGTAGTTCGTCGATCTCGACACGCTCTGTCGAGTTTAACTAAAAAAACATGGGTAGGGACACGCCTGTAACGCCCCCGATTTTCCAGTGATTTATTTAATTTCTTATTTGACGTACTATGACGTCAGAGCATTATGTTAGCGCGTGTTGGTCATGTGACGTTGTTAGAGCGTGCTCTTAGCTCTTTAGGTTCCCTGCGTGGCTTGGTGATGCCTGGTAGCAAGATTCCCTAGCGAGCCGGAGTCTGTTTGGTGACTCGGTGGAGCCTCTTGGGGAATGCTTGTGTTTTGGCTTCGGGAGAAATTTGCCCAAGTTTTGTTCGTCGGATTTTGTTACCGACTTTGTCGTTAGCGCGTTTTGCGTTCGTTAGGTTTGACCGGCCAAATTTTGGGATTTGCGTCGGGAGTGGAAAATTTTACATTAGGAAATTAGATCGGCTAAATTTAGACTTGCTCGTCAAGTTTCGTCGCGTTCCGAGCATTTTTGGAGCCTCGGCGCGCGATTGAAGTTTGTATGTTTTTGCGTACGCCGTTAACTTTAGAAATTATTATCTCGAAAACGGTGCGTCGGAATTCAATTTCGACTTCGCCGTTGGATTCGTAGCTTCGTCTTTCGCCTACGGTGCGAATTTCGTTCGATTCGGCACGCGTTTGGCCCTCCGTAACGATATATGTTATATCATTTTTTTTTAATAATTATAAATATTATTATTTTATATATATATAAAGTATATAAATAAAAAAAAGAGAAAAAGGGGGAGAGGGAATCGGTGAGAATGATTCTCACCGAATCAGCCCCCCCCCCCCCCCCCCCCCCCCCGTGCCAAAACACAAGCAACCCCCACCCCCCTCCTGTGCGAAAACAAAAAGGCGAGTGCGGATCCTCTCGTTCGCGAACCTTCCGGTGGACGGAATCTCGATCCGATCGCGGCGTTGGAAAGCTCTCGGCGAGAGCTTCGAGATCGCGGTAAGCTTTTCCCGTTTCGGTGACCGTTTCGCCATAGATTTTTTCGGCCCTAACCCCAGTTGTCCGTTTTTTCGTAGATCTCGTCTCCGCGTGCCCCCTTTTGGACGGATCTACGTGGTGGAGTATTTTTGGGTGGACGTTTTCAAGAACGATTTGAGGCAAGTGAATTTCTCCCCTCTTGCGTGCCTCCATGGGTTGTATTTCGCCTTATTAACTCTCCTTGTCGTAGAATAGCGGAGTAGTATAGGTGAGATTAGAAATATTCCTAGGTTAGGGCTTGTGCTCGGCCTAAACTAGGAAGATATCGGAATTTGTTTTAAGGTTAATTCGGCGGGTAGGGGGAAATAATTCGGCGGGTAGGGGGAAATAATTCGGCGGGTAGTGGGAAATAATTCGGCGGGTATCGCCAAATTTAGGTTAAGTCTATTTCGGCGGGTTTTGGTTGTAGAACTTGGTAGTTTCTAAGTGGTGTTGTCGGCTAGTTTTGGCGCCGAATCGTGGATCCTTAGCATGTGGTAGCTGGGTTTCTGAGGGAGTATGGTACCGGGAGAGTTCGAGCCGTGGCCACCACCATTCTCTCCTTTGGAAATTTTGGGTTCCTGTAAGAGGTTGGAACTCTATGTGTGTGGACCCTGTGGCGGCCCATTTAGTACTCTTGAGACACCTGGACCTGGTTGTTCGGTTGTGACAGTTCTTAGTCTCCGACACAGGTTTGGGATTTGTGCCAGTGCTAACGATTTACAAGTTTAGGACTGTTAGTTCCTTTCATACTGTTCATTTGATGCATATTGGTTTCCTTTTGTCTCTGCAGGCTTGAGCGGAGTTTGGTACGTTTTAGTACTTGATGCATTTCTCCCACTTTACTGATTGTTATACTTACATTTTGTCCCTTTTTGGATTCTTTAGCTGAGATTTTCAGCATTTGTCTTGCATGGTTGGTAACTCTTTTTCTTTCTGCTCTTTTCATTCGATTATTATCTGATGTTTCTTTGCCTCTAGTGTTATTATTTCTTGCTGAGGTGTTCTTCTTTTGAATGCCCCAGGTTCAGGTCTGTAGCCGGCTGAACGGCTAATTTCAGGAGTTCCCTTGTGGACTGCGTTGTGGCAGTGGTTTCCTCACCTGTTGAGGTAGTTCTTTAGCTTTGTAGTAGTACAGACATGCATGCTTTCCAGTGAGTTCGTGTCAGGTTGTTGACGCTCGTTGGTGATTTTCCTTGGTGATACTAAGTCTTTGCTTAGCTGCTAGTTTACCTGTTTTGTGGTAGTTTCACTTGCTCTCTGGGAATGTTTTATGCTAGGTTGCTAGTTACTTTAAAACCTATAAAAAAACAGTATATGTATTGCATGATCAACATGTTTTATAAAAGCTCAATCATTATTTTCCAAATGCGTAAAAAGATTGTTTTCTTTATAAATATTATAAATTGAAATCTAGGGTCTTGCATAGTGTAAGTTGTCCTCTTAGGACACTTATGCGCTCTTTTAGGATGTTAAACACAAATGAAGTATTTTTCCGCTACGTATAAAAATAGTTTTCAAACTGTGGACTATCTGATCCACTGAGCCGAGGGATACGTCCAATTAATTTTAAAATCAGTTTTCTATTCATTTTAACTTATGATTTGAAGGTTTAGAGTGTTGCCTGAGCGTCAGCAGTTATCCCCTGCTTGACGTGGCATCACAGCTCGTAGTTATCTCGTGCTCTGATTTATTTATTAATGAGAAAAATGCGGGTTGTGACAGTTGGTATCAGAGGGAGGTTGCTTGACAAATTGTCGGGCAACCTGTCCCTGTAAGTATTATGTGTTTAGAGTCATATCATACACACAACGATATGTCATCAGCACGTCTTGGCTGAAGCACGAACACTACACTCATAGTATGACATGAAGTATACGAGGCATATTATGTAGTATGGGATGCATACTATGTGTTTGTATATGGATCCACCATAGGAGGCAACATGTGAGGGTTATGTAGTATGGGATGCATAACCTCACCACATGAATGCGGCTATCACATTTTCTTTATTCGTTGCATGGAAATGTTATGTAGTATGGGATGCATAACATTTTCATGTGTACGCCGCTCATAACATGTATTAGGGCCTTTTTAGAATGCATAGCACAATCATGCATAGCATAACATTGTATAAGCACAACGTGCCAAGCTAAAGATTTGCAGGATGACATGTGTACACACATAATTTTTGAGTCAAAAAGAATATAAATTCATGCATTCCCGATCTAGGCACAAGAGTTAGTGTGATGATAGTGAATCATCGTAGGATAAGCATAACATCATTATTGAAAATCCCAGAGCAAGTTAGCAGCATGAGCAAGTACTTAAGTATGTATTGTTTGTACTATGTTGTTTGGTTCTAGTGGGTGGGCTAGGTGTCTGATTAGTGTTTTATTGTTCCATTAGAATGTCGAGGCGTCCTTCGATAAGGTTGACTCCCCAATCGGAGGGAGAATCTTCAGGTGCGCAGAGCAGTGCAATGATAGAAGGTCTGCCACAAAGCAATGAAGCCTTGTCAAAGCAAGTAATGGATTTGTACTCTCAGGTGCAGTCCTTGTTAGCAGTTGTGGCAGGGCAAATTCCGAGAGTTCAGGACCCTGTTCTGGGTCAAGCTGTCCCTGTTCCCCCCGCTCCTCTGGTGCCTCCGATCGTGGTGCCACCAGAGATGACCTTTATTTCTCAGTTTCAGTGACTTAGGCCTCCGACGTATGATGGCAAGGCAGATTACATGGTCTTAGACGATTGGATGATATCAATCGAGGAGATCTTCTCATACTCCGGGATCACTGATAATCAGAAAGTGATGTTAGCCGCATATCAGCTCAAAGGGTTGGCAAAGGGCTGGTGGCTGAGGGAGAAAGAAGGTCTGAAGGACGGGTGTTCCTGGGAGTCCTTTAAGGAGCTACTTCTGAGCAAGTTTCTGCCATCGGTCGAGAGGGACCGTATGATGAATGATTTCCTGCACTTAAAGCAGAGGCAGCTCACGGTTAGTGAGTACGAAATCGAGTTTAGTAAGCTAAGCCGATTTGCCCCAGACTTGGTGAGTTCCGATGAAAATAGAAGCAAGCGATTTCTGGCTGGGCTAAGGAGTGACGTCCAGCAATTAGCAAGTGCCTATGTGACATCAAGTTATGCTGGTATAGTGGAAGCTGCCTTAAAGGTAGAGGCAATTGATAACGCCAAGAATCGAGGTCAACAACTGAGAAAAGATAAAAGAAAGTCTGATGAGGGTAAGAGTACTCAGGTCCCTGACGCTGCTCCGAGGAAGAGAAACAAAGAGGTATGCAGTTTTTGTGGCCGACCGGGCCATCCATTGGAAAGGTGCTATCAAAGATTAGGAGCTCAGAAGAAAGAGCAGATTCATGCGATCCAAGGTATCCCAAAGAAAGACTTGCTTTGTTCTATATACAAGAAGCCGGGGCATGATGCTGCCCATTGCTGGAAGAAGGCGAGAAGTTGTTTCTTGTGCGGTCAAGAGGGTCATCTCAAGTATCAGTGCCCGCAAGCTCAGCTTACTCTGCAGCCAGTTCCTCTTCAGGCTTTGCCGCCGCCGCAGCGAGTGGACAAGGGAAAAGGAAAGTTGAACGTGGTCTCTATGGAGGAAGCTCAGGCGTCCACGCAAGTGATATCAGGTTAGATTCTCCCCTAGTTTTAATGTTTAGCTCATAGTTATAGTTTTGAGCGTTCACTTCCTTAGTCGCGTGTGCAATTTTATAGGACGATTTAAGGTAAAGAATCGCTGGGCGCGTGTTCTGTTCGATTCCGGTGCTACCCACTCATTTGTGGCTAGGGCTTTTGTAGAGCGTTACCGTTTAGATCTCGATCGTGTTGGTGATGCGTTCTGTGTCACGTTTCCTTCAGGTGAATCTGTAGTTTCGGATCAGGGTATTCAAAGTTGTCCGATTTTACTAGGCGATTTTCTCGCGATTGCTGATTTGAAGCTGTTGGATCTGGAAGACTTCGATGTGATCCTAGGCATGGACTGGTTGTCCAGATATGATGCTGTGATCCAATGCAAGGGTAAACGCTGGGACTTCAGGATGGACAACGGTCAGCCCGGGAGTGTTTACGGTTATCCGCGCCAGGATTCTCCGACTATATCGACGGTATGTGCTCGGAAGCTTGTAGATTCCGGATGTTTTGCTTGTTTGGTTTCGGTTTTAGAAACCAAGGTTAGTTTGCCGTGTTTGGAGGACATCCCGGTGGTTCGTGATTTTTCTGATGTCTTTCCAGCTAATCTTCTTGGTATCCCGCCTGATCGAGACGTGGAGTTTGTTATAGATTTGGAGCCGGGTACGCGTCCTATTTCCAAGGCGCCTTACCGGATGGCCCCACGCGAACTGGAGGAGTTGCGTATCCAGTTAGACGAGTTGCTTGAGAACGGATTTATAAGGCCGTGTTCTTCGCCTTGCGGTGCTCCCGTTTTGTTCGTCAAGAAAAAAGATGGATCGATGAGGTTGTGCATCGATTATAGAGAGCTAAATAAGGTAACGATCAAGAATAGGTATCCGTTGCCGAGGATAGATGATTTGTTTGATCAACTGCGAGGCAACGCCGTGTTCTCTAAGATTGACCTTCGTTCGGGCTACCACCAGTTAAGGATCTGTGAATCAGATATCCCGCGGACTACCTTCCGTTCCAGACATGGACATTTTGAATTTTTGGTGATGTCGTTTGGTTTGACCAACGCACCTTCTGCTTTCATGGACATGATGAACAGGATTTTCAAGGACTTTCTGGACAAGTTTGTAGTCGTATTTATAGACGATGTGTTGGTGTATTCACGCAATGTTGAGGAGCATGACCAACATTTGCGTCTAGTTTTATCTGCCTTGAGGGACCATAAGTTGTTCGCCAAGCTAAGTAAATGTGAGTTCTGGTTGCCTCAGGTTTCTTTCCTGGGTCATGTGGTTAACAAGGACGTAATCTCTGTCGACCCAGAAAAGATAGCCGCAGTTATGGAATGGACGAGGCCTGCCACACCCAAAGAAATAAGAAGCTTCCTAGGGTTGGCTGGCTACTATAGAAGATTTGTAGAGGGTTTCTCTACATTATCTGCGCCATTGACCAAATTGACCCAGAAGAATGCAGCATTTGTGTGGAGCGATAAGTGCGAAGAAGCGTTCCAAGAGCTAAAGAATAGACTGTGCACTACTCCGATATTGACATTGCCTACGGAAGGATTAGACTATGCTGTTTACGTGGACGCATCCCACGTGGGTCTTGGTTGTGTGCTGATGCAAGAAGGAAAAGTGATTGCGTATGGGTCAAGACAGCTCAAGATTCATGAAAGGAACTACCCTACGCATGACTTGGAATTCGCAGCAGTTATTTATGCATTGAAATTATGGAGACACTTGTTGTATGGCGCGCAGTGCAAGATTTATACAGATCATAAGACTTTGAAGTACGTCTTCACTCAAAAGGAGTTGAACTTGCGCCAATGCAGATGGTTAGAGTATGTGGCTGATTATGAAGTGGAGATCCTATACCATCCGGGTAAGGCTAACGTGGTAGCCGACGCCTTAAGCAGGAAGACAGGGAAAATTTTCAATCTCTCCATTGAGTTGTTAGTAGAAGAGTTCCTTTTAATGGATATTTCAGTTAGTAGATGTGACTCGCCAAGCAGTTTGGAAGTGTCTGAGCCTTCATGGATTTCTCTTACGAGGCTTCATCAAAAGGACGATCCTGATCTACTGCACCTTCATAATAGAACTGAGAAGGGGGAGCTGCCTGACTTTTTGATCGATTACGCGGGTACTCTAAAGTACCGCGGTAGATTTTGCGTCCCCAATTTTCGAGATATTCGAGTTAAGTTGTGCAGTGAGGCACACGGTTCAAGTGTGGCCTACCATCCAGGGTCTACAAAAATGTATAAGGACTTGAAACAGATTGCCTGGTGGATTGGGATGAAGGGTGACATTGCAAGGTTTGTGTCAGAATGTTTTACGTGCAAAAGAGTTAAGGCTGATCATGGAAGGCCTGGTGGAAAGTTAGCGCCTTTAGAGATTCCAACTTGGAAGTGGGAGAGTATCTCAATGGATTTCATTACTGGTTTGCCGAGATCTCCCCGAGGGCATGACTCTGTTTGGGTGATTGTTGATAGATTAACAAAGTGTGCGCACTTCGTACCCTTTCAGATTGGTTACTCGATGAAAAAGATAGCGGAACTATATTTGAATAAAGTTATCAGGTTACATGGAGTACCCGTAAGTATAGTATCAGATCGAGACTCCAGGTTTACGTCTCGTTTCTGGAAGAGCCTTCAAGAAGGATTGAGAACTGACTTGAGATATTCTACCGCATATCATCCACAGACCAATGGTCAAACGGAGCGTGTTAATCAGATTGTGGAAGATATGATCCGTTGTTATATATTAGACCACGGAGGAGCGTGGGATGAACGCTTGAGGTTGATGGAGTTCGCATACAATAACAGTTATCAAGAGAGTCTGCAAATGGCTCCTTTCGAAGCGCTATATGGAAGACGATGTAGAACTCCTCTATTTTGGGCTGAGGTTGGTGAGAGGCCGATGTTAGGTCCAGATGCCTTAGAATAAATGGAAGTCTGTGTAAAGCTTATTCGAGAGAAGCTTCGGATAGCTCAAGAGCGATACGAGAAGAACGCCAATCGGCGTAGGTCCGTTTTGGAATTTTCTGTGGGGGACATGGTATTCCTTAAGGTTTCCCTGATGGTTGGAGTGAAGAGGTTCGGTAAGAACCATAAGTTGGACCCAAGGTATGTGGGACCATTTGAAATTGTGGAGCGGATTGGTGTGTCAGCCTACAAGTTGAAATTGCTCGCAAATTTTCCTGTCGTGCACAATGTTTTTCACGTGAGCCAACTGCGGAGGTGCGTGCTAAGTGACAGACAAGTTCTGGATGCAGTGCCCCAGTTGGAGCCTAACCTTTCCTACGTGGAAGATCCTATTCGTATTTTGGATGTGGAAGATCGAGTATTTTGGATGTGCGTGTCATGTGACGTTGTTAGAGCGTGCTCTTAGCTCTTTAAGTTCCCTGCGTGGCTTGGTGATGCCTGGTAGCAAGATTCCCTAGCGAGCCGGAGTCTGTTTGGTGACTCGGTGGAGCCTTTTGGGGAATGCTTGTGTTTTGGCTTCGGGAGAAATTTGCCCGAGTTTTGTTCGTCGGATTTTGTTACCGACTTTGTCGTTAGCGCGTTTTGCGTTCGTTAGGTTTGACCGGCCAAATTTTGGGATTTGCGTCGGGAGTGGAAAATTTTACATTAGGAAATTAGATCGGCTAAATTTAAACTTGCTAATCAAGTTTCGTCGCGTTCCGAGCATTTTTGGAGCCTCGGCGCGCGATTGAAGTTTGTATGTTTTCACGTACGCCGTTAACTTTAGAAATTATTATCTCGAAAACGGTGCGTCGGAATTCGATTTCGACTTCGTCGTTGGATTCATAGCGTCGTCTTTCGCCTATGGTGCGAATTTCGTTCGATTCGGCGCGCGTTTGGCTCTACGTAACGATATATGTTATATCATTTTTTTAATAATTATAAATATTATTATTTTATATATATATAAAGTATATAAATAAAAAAAAGAGAAAAGGGGGGAGAGGGAATCGGTGAGAATGATTCTCACCGAATCAGCCCCCCCCCCCCCCTTGCCTTTCCCGCCGAACCATCAGCAGCCCCCCCTTTTTATATTTATGTATATAAAAAAAAAGTCTTTTCCCCTTTCCTCCGAACCAGCAACCCCCCCCCCCCTCCTGTGCAAAAACAAAAAGGCGAGTGCGAATCCTCTCGTTCGCGAATCTTCCGGCGGCCGCCACCGCCGATCCGGTGGACGGAATCTCGATCCGATCGCGGCGTTGGAAAGCTCTCGGCGAGAGCTTCGAGATCGCGGTAAGCTTTTCCCGTTTCGGTGACCGTTTCGCCATAGATTTTTTCGGCCCTAACCCCGGTTGTCCGTTTTTTCGTAGATCTCGTCTCCGCGTGCCCCCTTTTGGACGGATCTACGTGGTGGAGTATTTTTGTGTGGACGTTTTCAAGAACGATTTGAGGCAAGTGGATTTCTCCCCTCTTGCGTGCCTCCATGGGTTGTATTTCGCCTTATTAACTCTCCTTGTCGTAGAATGCCGGAGTAGTATAGGTGAGATTAGAAATATTCCTAGGTTAGGGCTTGTGGTCGGCCTAAACTAGGAAGATATCGGAATTTGTTATAAGTTGAATTCGGCGGGTAGGGGGAAATAATTTGGCGGGTAGGGGGAAATAATTCGGCGGGCAGTGGGAAATAATTCGGCGGGTATCGCCGAATTTAGGTTAAGTCTATTTCGGCGGGTTTTGGTTGTAGAACTTGGTAGTTTCTAAGTGGTGTTGTCGGCTAGTTTTGGCGCCGAATCGTGGATCCTTAGCATGTGGTAGCTGGGTTTCTGAGGGAGTATGGTACCGGGGGAGTTCGAGCCGTGGCCACCACCATTCCCTCCTTTGGACATTTTGGGTTCATGTAAGAGGTTGGAACTCTATGTGTGTGGACCCTGTGGCGGCCCCTTTAGTACTCTTGAGACACCTGGACCTGGTTGTTCGGTTGTGACAGTTCTTAGTCTCCGACACAGGTTTGGGATTTGTGCCAGTGCTAACGATTTACAAGTTTAGGACTGTTAGTTCCTTTCATACTGTTCATTTGTTGCATATTGGTTTCCTTTTGTCTCTGCAGGCTTGAGCGGAGTTTGGTACCTTTTAGTACTTGATGCATTTCTCCCACTTTACTGATTGTTATACTTACATTTTGTCAATTTTTGGATTCTTTAGCTGAGATTTTCAGCATTTCTCTTGCAGGGTTGGTAACCCTTTTTCTTTCTGCTCTTTTCAATTGATTATTATCTGATGTTTCTTTGCCTCTAGTGTTATTATTTCTTGCTGAGGTGTTCTTCTTTTGAATGCCTCAGGTTCAGGTCTGTAGCCGGCTGAACGGCTAATTTCAGGAGTTCCCATGTGGACTGCGTTGTGGTAGTGTTTTCCTCACCTGTTGAGGGAGTTCTTTAGCTTCGTAGTAGTACAGACATGCATGCTTGCCAGCGAGTTCGTGTCAGGTTGTTGACGCTCGTTGGTGATTTTCCTTGGTGATACTAAGTCTTTGCTTAGCTGCTAGTTTACCTGTTTTGTGGTAGTTTCACTTGCTCTCTGGGAATGTTTTATGCTAGGTTGCTAGTTACTTTAAAACATATAAAAAAACTACTATATGTATTGCATGATCAGCATGTTTTATAAAAGCTCAATCATTATTTTCCAAATGCGTAAAAAGATTGTTTTCTTTATAAATATTATAAATTGAAATCTAGGGTCTTGCATAGTGTAAGTTGTCCTCTTAGGACACTTATGCCCTCTTTTAGGATGTTAAACACAAATGAAGTATTTTTCCGCTACGTATAAAAATAGTTTTCAAACCGTGGACTATCTGATCCACTGAGCCGAGGGATACGGCCAATTAATTTAAAAATCAGTTTTCTATTCATTTTAACTTATGATTTGAAGGTTTAGAGTGTTGCCTGAGCGTTAGCAGTTATCCCCTGCTTGACGTGGCATCACAGCTCGTAGTTATCTCGTGCTCTGATTTATTTATTAATGAGAAAAATGCGGGTTGTGACAACGCCCGAGTCACTACCCATGTCATATGATGTCCACACACCTCATGGATCTCGACACACCTTGTCGAGTTCAACTCGACACAACGACACACGGCTAGGGACACGCCCGTGTCTCTACCCATGTCATACAATTCATCGATCTCGACACGCAGTTCATCGATCTTGACACACTGTGTCGAGTTCAACTCGACATACATGCACATAGGTAGGGACATGCCCGTGTCTCTACCCGTGTCACTTCACAAGGGTAGTGCCACGCCCGTGTCACTACCCGTGTCCTTCTCTGGACATACTCGAGTCATCGACTCAAGAGCTGGCCACTCCCACACGTGTAGGGACACGCCCGTATCTCTACCCGTGTACTATGCTTGACTGATTTCTCCTCCTATCCACATATGCTGCCCAGTTGTCAGCACTCCCCATGAACCCTGGTCAGCTCTCCTGACTCAAAAACACATACGAGGGGCCTAGTGCGATTCAGGATGTTACAAAGCCGGACTTTGGAGGGGAGAGTGCTGAGGCAGGGGTACTTCTGGCCTACCCTCAGGAAAGATGCAGAGGAGTTCGCAAAAAGATGTCAAAAGTGTCAGTAGTTCGCCCCCCTACAACTCTTTCCAGCCCAGAGGTTACGAACCATCACGGCTTCCTGGCCCTTCGCTATATGGGGACTAGATCTAGTGGGTCCTTTTCCCCAGGCAAGTGGACAAAGGAAATATCTGCTGGTCATGGTGGACTACTTTTTAAAATGGCTGGAGGTGAAGGTGTTGGCCAAAGTGACTTCATAGGTGGTCAAAAATTTCGTACGCGGAGAGATCATCTGCCGACATGGGCTACCACTGGCCATCGTGATTGATAACAGGCCACAATTTGCTAGTAGGGAATTCGTCGACTTCTGTTTCCGTCAGGGCATAGATCTCCATTTTTCCTCTGTTCATCACCCGCGGAGCAATGGACAGGTGGAAGCAGCGAATAAGATCATTGTTAACCTTTTGAAGAAGAAAGTGGAGAACCTGAGGGGGACCTGGGTGGAATAGCTCCCTTCTGTCCTTTGGGCTTTGAGAACCACACCAAATGCTGCCACAGAAGATACCCCCTTTAAGCTCTCTCATTGCTCAGAGGCTGTCATACCAATAGAGTTCGAGGTCACATCACCAATAGTAGTCGTTGCAAGAGAGGGAGACGAAGGATAGATGATAGAGAACATGGAAGAGCAAAAACTCTCTCTTGATCTCGTGGAAGAGCTCAGGGATTTGGCGACGATCCAGTAGGAGGTGGTCAAGCGCCGGATGACGAGATACTTTGATAAGAATATAAGAATCAAGCAGTTCCAGAAGGGTGATCTGGTTCTCAAAAAGGTGGATGCAGCAGGTAGAGGGGCCTCCGTAGGAAAGCACAATCCAAATTGGGAGGGTCCTTTTGTAGTAAAGGAGGTCTTGAATTTAGGAGGGTACCACCTCCAGGATGTGGATGGGGTACCCCTGGATCGCGCTCGAAATGGTGATGACTTAAAAAGATTTTATCCATAACACTCTTTGTTCATTGCATTTTTTATCGTTCAATACTTGCAATTTTGATTTGACATTCTGATATGATGGAATTGCAGGTGTCTCTTTCATGACATTGAAGGTGAAATGCCTGCATGGAGACCCCGAGCAGACCCGCTGACCAGGCTCTCATCTAGTTGGCAGGGCTGTAGGCTCACTCGATGGTTGGAGGTATTTTGGAGAGGAGACACCGAGCAGACCCGCTGACCAGGCTCTTATCTAGCTAGCAGGGCTGTAGTTTCACTCGGTGGTTGGAGATGGTTTGGAGAGGAGACACCGAACAAACCGACTGATCAGGCTCTCATCTAGCTGGCAGGGCTGTAGGCTCTCTCGGTGGCTGGAGATGATTTGGAGAGGAGACACCGAGCAAGCCTGCTAACCATGCTCTCATCTAGTTGGCAGGGCTGTAGGTTCACTCGGTGGTTGGATATGGTTGGAAGAGGAGACCCCGAGCAGACCCGCTGACCAGGCTCTCATCTAGCTGGCAGGGCTATAGGCTCACTCGGTGGTTGGAGATGGTTTGGATAGGAGACCCCGAGCAGACAAAATGACCAGGCTCTCATCTAACTTGCAAGGCTGTAGGCTCACTCGGTGGTAGGAGATGGTTTGGAGAGGATACGCCGAGCAGTCCCGTTGACCAGACTCTCATCTAACTAGTAGGGCTGTAGGCTCACTCAGTGGCTGGAGATGATTTGGAGAGGAGACCCCGAGTAGACCCGCTAACCAGGCTCTCATCTAGTTGGCAGTGCTGTAGGCTCACTCGGTGGTTGGATATGGTTGGAAGAGGAGACCCCGAGCAGACCCGCTGACCAGGCTCTCATCTAGCTGACAAGGCTGTAGGCTCACTCGGTGGTTGGAGATGGTTTGGATAGGAGACCCCAAGAAGACCCGCTGACCAGGCTCTCATCTAGCTGGCAGGGTTGTAGGCTCACTCGGTGGTTGGATATGGTTTGGAGAGGAGACCCCGAGCAGACCCGCTCACCAGGCTCTCATCTAGCTAGTAAGGCTGTAGGCTCACTCGGTGGTTGGAGATGGTTTGGAGAGGAGACCCCGAGCAGACCTACTGACCAAGCTCTCATCTAGCTGGCAGGGCTGTAGGCTCACTTGGCGGTTGGAGATGGTTTGGAGAGGAGACCTCGAGCAGACCCGCTGACGAGGCTCTCATCTAGCTAGTAGGGCTGTAGGCTCACTTGGTGGTTGAAGATGGTTTGGAGAGGAGACCCCGAGCAGACCCACTGACCAGGCTCTCACCTAGCTGGTAGGGTTGTAGGCTCACTCAGAGGCAAGTCAAGTGGTAAGAGCTCACATAGAGAGGTGTCCATATTCATCAGGAAATTGGTAGAGAATTCCTAGAAAAAGGAAGGATTGGAGGCAAGGCCAAGGAGGAGGAGCATCTCTGACTGGCAATCGGCATGGATGGTCTCGCCCGCAGCGATCGGGTGTTCACTGTCAAAGGCACATGCCTCGCATAAAAATGAGGGACCTATCATGAGGAGTGGTTTGATCTCCAAGGTTTACAGTGTCGGGTTGATCTCGCAGCGAGACGAGAGGAAAGGGTTAGATGATCTCGCGTGCGGCAGATGTGAGGAGAGGCCCAAGGACCAGCATTTTGAAATAACCATCAAGCAAAACGGCAAGAGGTATAGCGCAATAAAGTAAGAAGTGCGAAAGGTTATAATAACGTTCTCTTTGTTCATTGTAGAAAAGAAACGCTTCACTATCACAGAAGAAACACTTCACTATCACAGAAAAGAAACACTTCACTATCAGGAATATTTACAAGTACAGGAGATAAACTAAAAAAGGATGGGGGAGAAGTTCCCAGACTCTGACATCCCTTCACTCCTCTCCACCGGTGGTGGAGCTATCATCTGTCTCGCCATACAGCTGGGGGACCAAGTTGCGGACGGTGACGGTCTCAGCATCGTCCCGGACCACCCCCAGATCCTTCATCATCTTGAGAACGAGCTCTGCCGTCTTGATGTTGGAGTCTCGGCAGAGGGTGTCGACCTCGTCCGGGGAGTAACGAGGTTACAGGGAAGCTTGGAACGGATCTGGATTGAGCGCGGTGCTATCCAGGAGACGGGCATTTTCAGCCTTCAATTTCTTGTTTTCTCCCTCCAAAGCCGCAATGCGCGAGCGCATGCGAAAAGCAGTTTCATCATCCTCGGAGAAGGCCATCAGTCAGCAAAAGTTTATGAAGGGCTAGCAAATTAAAATGTTGAGTGGAAGTGAAAAAGCTTACCACACCGCCCTTGCTTCGTGCGAGAAGGTTGTCAGCGACGGCAGCGGCTTCTCAAGGCCATTTGACTTCTCGCACTCCGCAGCAAGGCTGGCCTCGGTCTCCTTCCACTTCCTGTTTTTGAAGACCAGGCGGCGCAATATCCGGTGCGAGAGCTCCATGGAGCGAAACTGGGAGTGGGCGGTCTTCAGGATGAGGTCTCGCGATGCTTCATTATCCGCGGGCTCAGTCCCAAGGCCACCGTATAGCCCGTCCCAAGGGATAAGGCATGACTCGTGGGCGGGTCTTGCTCCTTCCAGGAGGGAAGAAGAGTAGACACCGACACGCGGTTGGCATCCAGATCCGGATCAGTAGGAATCTAAAAGCATATCCAGTGGCTCCTGGTCATCTTCTTGCTCCAACCAATGGCCATGATTGGCCAAACCTGGAGCTTATTCCAAGCCCATTTCCCAGCCACCCGACCAACTCTTTGGCCGGCCAACACCGCCACCACCTTCGTTGAGGTGGGGGCTATCGTCGGGCGGCGGCACGGCCGCCGAAGGGGCGATTTCCGACAATCCCACATGGTTGAAAATCAACGGAAAAATATGAAATTTCTCACACCCGATCGGGCTCAATTTAGCCCGATTTCTCTCCTAAAAGATTTAAAGATCTAGTCCACGAAAAGAGGAGTAGAGGAGGACCTTTAAGCGAGCTTGCCGACGAGTGTGGTGGTCCGCCATGGCTGGTGGTGGAGCTTTTCGGTGCTCTACAATTACACAACCATCTTTCTCGGTTTCTTTAGGTAAAGGGTGGAAACGTCTCCTCTAACCTTGGGGAAGCTTTTAAAAGAGCCAAAAGGGGGGAGGGGAAGGGTCTAGCATGCAATGGCCATTAATGGCCACTAAACTCTCATTTTGGCCAAGGTGATTCTCTGAAATCAGCCACCTAAATGCTGAGAAAAACCTTTGGTCTTCTCTAAATAATGATGGGAAGATGAACCAAGACTTTGGAATCAATTGAAGAGGAACTCTTGCTCTCCCATGGCCATTAATGGCTTTCTCTCTCCTCTTTCTCTCTCTTCCTTGTGGGAGAAATTAAATTCAGCCACTTTGGTGGCTGGTTATGGTTATTCAACTCCTCAAAAATGATATGGGAGAATGTATCCACCAATTGGAGAGGCCCTTGGTCTCCCTTGGCCATGAATGGCCCTTGTTTCTCACTTTCTCTCTCCTCCATTAAAGGAAAAAATGGAGCTTTCTCTCTCCTACTCACCATGGCCGAATTTTGATCTCTCCTCCAGCCTATTGGCACCCCACTGACCCATATGAATAATAAAAATGAGGTTAGCCCAAGTGGGCGAAATGGGTTTGAGCTTGGGTTAGCCCATTTGGGCTAGTTTGACCTAAACCTAGACTAGGGTTGACCTTGGTCAATTTGACCTTCTGAGTCACCATCAATGTATCTTTGGTGACCCATTTGCCTCCCCTTAACTCTAGAAAGGCTGGGTTAGGGTTGGTTGGGCATCTTGGGGGTCACTTGACCCTTAGTTAGGGCACTTTGACCAAGTTAGGGCTAGAGTTGACTTTGGTCAACATGACCATTTGGGTTGACCCCAAGGGGTCCTTGGTGACCCCATGGCTTCCCCTAAGGTCTAGGAATAGTTGTGTAGGGTTAACTTTGCACTCTATAAGTCACTTGCCCCTTAGTTAGGGCACTTTGACCACTTTAGGGCTAGGGTTGACTTGAGCCAACTCAGGCTCTAGAGTTGACCCCAATGGATCTTTGGTCACCCATTGACCCCACTTTAGGTCTAGAAAGACCCGGGTAGTGTTGGTTGGGCTTATTATGGGCATATTGCCCTTAGTTAGGGCACCTTGCCCAATTTAGGCCTAGGATGGTCCTAGGTCAACTTGGCCACCCTGTGTTGACTCTAATGGATCCTTAAGGCCTTTCAATAGATTGGTGGGGTCATGGTGGGGTTTGGAGTCATGGTGAAGCCCCATGATCATCTTAAACTGGCCTTGAAAGCCCTTTTTGGCCCACTACAATCCCACTAAATTCCCTCCATTGGTGGCCGGGAAAGGCCTTTTATAACACCGTCATCCATCGTATGATATATAGTAGAAGGTCCAGCTGGAACCCGACACCATATACCACGGACAGTCGGAAGGATTACGTATGAATAACCAAACTATCCAATTAAGACTACTCGTCCTAACACAGAGCATTCTAGCGGAAGCTTTTAAACAGTTGAAAGAACCCATAATTGTATCCAATAATCATGAATGCCCAACAACACTACAACAGGAATGAAAACAAATACACTGAAAGGTACACATCCTTATGGCCTTACAGAGTTTCACTTAATTAAATAATGTTTTCAATACATCGGCTCGCAGGCCGACCACACATGACAAAATAAAGTACAACTATTCGCTTTGGCCTTCTAGGGCTAGCACAGCAACATGGGCTCCAGCCCACTATTTGGTACCCGGCTCTGCAGCACCTGCAAGCAACATTCCACCGCATGGTGGCAAACAAAGCAACGGTCAGCTAAAAGCTGACCAAATTATAACGACCACGCCCCTATCTCGGGACGGCGGTGCTCCTTCCCTGCAATTCATTAGCCCAGCTAAATAATATAGAACAAACATGCTAGCTACGGGTGTAGGCTCGCATGACCAATCACCCCGTGCACTCAGAGCACATTATCGGTGAATCCTGACACTTCAGCGTCTTCACCACCACCCCCAGGATGACAACAACGTGAGCATTTTAGGATTTCTGACCACTGTCTAAGGCTCCCGACTAAGCCAACGGCCATTCCCCTTTTCGGGTCTCTCACACCGAACCACATAGCCCAGGTCCGATTCCACTTTCCCGTTGCTCGCAACGCGTAGTACACCTTAAGACGTACGCACGAGCCAAGCTTCTCTCGAATCTTGATATTTCCAATCAATCACATAACCCAGTTATGTTTAAGGCCGGTTTCCAGACCGCCAAGTTAGCAGAACAACGATTCCGCTCAGTTTTCCGGGTGCTCTTTGGAGTTAATCCCCAAGGATCCCTGCTGCAATCGACCGCGTAGAAACCCGAAAACCAAAAGCACGGAGTCTTCTCCGACAAACCATAACAAATGCAACATCACCGATCTAGACCAACATGTCCGGGTAGGATTCGCACACAATGCCTATGTCCGTACTTCGATTTCAGACTCTATATGCAACACAAGGGGGACTATTCCCGTCAACCCCAAGGAACACTGCACACTTGCCGCACACTCGCGGGAGCGGGTTTCCCTATGCAAAAAGGAAGAGAGCTTCATATGCTCAAGTAGAGAATCGTTACCCTTGTAGTACGCTTTTGCACCATGAAAAATTACACGGATAGAAGTCTTCGCAACGGGATTTTCTCCACGGATCCGCTCTTGGTTCTCTAAACGGTGCTCCGATGCTCCGCCGGCGGCCGGAATCCACCTCCTTCTTCCTCCTTGCTCTAACTCCTTAGAAAGAGAAAGCTTAAGGGAGAAATGAGGAGTTAAACCACCATTCCTGCCCTTAACAGAGCAGGAACACGCCTGGGACGTCAAATCTTACTTAAAGAAAACGAACCGCTCAGATCTGTACAGAAGTCCTCAAACCTAGGCCGAACACGGTGTCACACACGGCCATGTCCTAGGCCGTGTGACTCGATCCATGCACGATCGTCGAACGCAGAAAAAACCACACGGGAAAGACACACCCGTGTCATAACCTGACATGCCCGTATCAGGTCCTCGACACGCCCGTGGCTGGAGGCGTGACATGAATAACCGTCATGCCAACCGTCACAACTACAGGGAACACGGGTAGGAACACGCCCGTGTCAAATGACACGCCCGTGTCATTCTGCCGTGTTTCTTGTCGTGTCCTTCTCGGGATACAGCCGGCCAAACACCAAGCAAGACACGACCTTGGACATGCCCGTGTCCTAGGCCGTGTACCCCTATACAGGCACCAAAATCACTTTTGGACGTGACCAGCTCGATAATGATTTTCGGGGAGTTACAAATCTCCCCCCCTTAAGAAATTTCATCCCAAAATTAAGTAAAGGTATACAAAAATTAAATGTTACCTGAGTGGAATAACTCGGGGTATTCCTGCAACATAGTTTTCTCTCGCACCCATAAAAGCTCCTCACGTCCGCAGTTATCCCAACGAACCTTAACCATTCGGACTTCCTTGTTGCAGAGTTGTTTGATCTCAACGTCATCTATACATATAGGCTTGACCCTTGTCGTCAAGTCGTAATCCACTGGCACTTGATCAACCATAAGTATCTGCGAAGACTCTTGCACTGCCTTCCGCAACACCGACACGTAGAACACATCGTGTAGCCCACTCAACTCCACCGACAGCTTAAATCTATACGCTGCTTCGCCAACACGCTCCAATATTTCAAATGGTCCAAGGAATCTCGGACTCAGCTTCTTCAAGCGTCGAACCCACGAAACACCCTTTAACGGCTTGATTTTTAAATACACCCAGTCGCCAACACCGAACTCCACGTTCCTATACTTGGCGTTATAGTACTTTGCTTGCCTGTCCTGAGCGATCTTCAGCCTTTCCTGAATTGTACGTACCATTGAAGTGGCGTCTTCCACCGCTTGACGTTTATACAACTTCGACTCGCCTGTCTCCAACCAAGACAACGGCGTACGACACTTCCTCCCATACAAGGCCTCGAAAGGTTCCATTCCAATACTAGCTTGAAAGTTGTTGTTATACGCAAACTCCACCATGTACAGGTGATCTTCCCAATGCTTTCCGAAATCTAGGACGCACATTCGAAGCATGTACTACATCGTCTTGTTGACCCTGTCGATCTGACCATATGTCTGTGGGTGGAAGGCTGTGCTGAAACTCAGCTTAGTTCCCAACAAATTATGCACCAGCCTCCAGTCCTTTGACGTGAAGCGTCCATCTCGGTCACTAACAATACTGTGCGACACACCATGCAACCGTACGTTATTATCCATATAAAGTATGGCTAACTTTTCCACCGGATCTTCCTTCCTATTCGGGATGAAATGCGACACTTTTGTCAACCTATCTACGACCACCCAGATGACGTCGTTTCCCCTCAGTGACTTTGGCAAACCATGCACAAAATCCATAGAAATGTCATCGAATTTCCATTCTGGGATAGGCAAGGACTTTAGGAAGACTCCGGGCTTCTGGCACTCCGCTTTCACCAAAGCACAAGTTTGGCACTTGGCCACATAAAGTGCTACATCCTTCTTTAATCCTGGACACCAGAATAACTTCTTCTTGTCTCTATACATCTTCGTGCTACCCGGGTGGATTGAGTACTTGGTATGATGAGCCTCGTACATCAACTCCTCCCGAAGATTATCCGCACTAGGGACGCATAGACGACCGTCCATCCTTAGCAGTCCATCCTCAACCGCAAACTGGGAATTTGACCCCATACAAAGATTCATTCAAGATTTTCTTCATGATGCTATCCTGAATCAAAGCCCGTCGGACTCTATCAGCCAGGTCATACTGCACCTCTGTCCAACACAATATCACCCCGACACTAGACTTCTTATCGACGCAGGAAATCTATAATGCCTCCAATTCACGGACCAATCTCTCATCATGTACTGATAACCAACCGGCCCGCGCAAGAGCCCTGCGGCTCAACGCATCCGCCACCGCATTTCCTTTCCCAGGTACATAATGTATCTTGAAGGTATAGTACCCCAAGAACTCCATCCACCTCCGCTGCCTCATGTTCAGATACTTCTGATCTAGCAGGTGATTCAGGCTCTTATGGTCTGTGTATATATCGACCTTTACCCCGTACAGATAGTGCATCCACAGCTTTAGAGAAAATATCACAGCCGCTAACTCTAAGTCATGGATCGAATAATTCCTCTCGTGAACCTTCAATTGTCATGAACCATAGGCTATCACACACCCATGCTGTAGTAGAACACAGCCCAAACCACTGCCCGAAGCATCCCTATAAATCTCAAACCCCTCGGTTCCACTCGGAGAATGTAAAATAGGCACCGTGGTCAACCACCTCTTCGATTCCTCAAATGCATGCGCACACTCCAGCGACCACATGAACTTTTGATCTTTCCTTGTCAACGTCGTGAGTGGTAACGCTATCCGCGAGAAGTTCTCTACGAAGTGCCTGTAGTAGCCGGCAAGCCCCAGAAAGCTACAAACTTCCGCCGCTGAATACAATACAGGCCACTCCCGTATCGCTGATATCTTCGCCAGATCCACCGCTATCCCTTCTCCACTAACAACATCACCAAGGAATGCTACTGAGGATAACCAGAACTCACACTTGGAGAACTTTGCATACAACTGATTCCTCCTCAAAGTCTCCAACACCATGTGTAGATGCTTGTAATGGTCCTCCTCACACTTCGAGTATACCAAGATATCATCGATAAACACTATCACAAAATGATCCAGGTATTCTCTAAACATCCTGTTCATCAAAATCATAAACACGGATGGCGCATTGGTCAAACCAAACGGCATGACCGTGAACTCATAATGCCCAAACCGCGTGCTGAATGTTGTCTTTGGGATGTCGCTTTCCCTTATCCTTAATTGGTAGTAACCGGACTTCAGATCTAACTTCGAATATACTGTTGACCCAACCAATTGATCAAATAGATCATCAATCCTGGGGATCGGATATTTGTTCTTCTCCGTAAGCTTGTTCAACTCCTGATAGTCAATACAAAGTCGCAAGCTCCCATCCTTCTTCTTAACGAAAAGAACCGGTGCACTCCAAGGCAATGAACTTGGACGCACATACCCTTGCTCAAACAACTCCTGCAGTTGCACCTTCAATTCCGCCATCTCTCACGGCGCTATCCGATACGGAGAGCATGACACCGGTTTGGCACCCGGTACCAGCTCAATGGTAGAATCAATCTCCCGCTGAGGAGGGGCACCTGGGAGATCATCTGGGAACACATCAGGATATTCGGTAATAATTGGGATACTGTCCAGACTTGGCCTAGGCGTTGAAGCATGCACTAAGGTGACAAACAGCTCTACACCAGACCGAACTGCCTTAATCACTTGAAGGGCTGACCTCAAAACTTTACCCGACCACTTCATGCCCGCAAACATAGTCTCCCGTTCAGTATGCAATCCCAACTTAACCTCCTTTCGGTTGCAATCGATGTAAGCTCGCTGCTCCGAGAGCCAGTTCATACCAAAGATTACATCGAACTCCACTATCGGTAGAACCAACGCTCACAAATCAAACTCATGGTCCCCAATCCTAATCTTTACAACACAGAACTTATCCGCTCGCATTGAGCACCCATTGGGCAACAACACATCCAACCTATCTTTTGTCATTGAGGAAGGGGCCACGATGTGCGATATGAATCTTTCGGACAAGAAGGAATGTGATCCTCCCGTATCAAACAGGGCACTTGTTGGACGATGAAAAATCAACACGAAGCCTAGCACCAACAAATTTAAGCTAACATATAAAAAGGTAACAACTATATAAAGTTAAACTGCTAAAATTTAACTCATACCTGTCACCACGTCAGCTTATTTCATGGCCTCTTGCAGACCAAGATTATAAACTCTAGGCTGGGCTGGAGCATGGTGGGACGTGGTTGATTCCACCGCCTTCCCTTTCTCTTCATAGGTCGCTCTAGGCTTCCTCTCGGACTTTGCACATCCGCTCCAACATTTATGAGCAAAGTGCCCCGTCTTCCCACAGTTGTAGCAAGCTCCTGGAACTCGACTTGTGGTTGCTCCAGATGCACCAGACGAAGGGTCTGAGTTCTAAGTCTTATGCTTCTTGCTCCATCTGCGGAATCCTGACTTTGCATTTGGCACTTTGAACTCTGCCTTCTTTTCCCCTAGGTCCTTCTTCTCTTTGACTTTCTTCCCAACCTTTTCCAATGATCGGGCCGAAATGACCAATGCTAGGAAGCTATGCGCCTTAGGCCCAACAAGTAGTAACTGTAGGTCACCGTGTAGACCCTCATAAAATCGGTTGGTCTTCCTCTCTTCTTCCGTAAACATAGCACCAGCATACCGACCCAACTGTGTAAACTCGTGGAGATACTCGTCCACGCTTCTGGCACCCTGAGTCAACCCAAGATACTGATTTTCCATCTCAAGCTCCTGAGTAGAGGATAAATATCTGGCCAAGAACTATCTTGAGAATTCCTCCATAGGCACATCAGCAAGCTGCCTTCCCACTAAGAGATGAAACTCCAACTCATCCCACCACAACTTCGCCTCACCAGCCAAAAGGAAGGTCGCTATGGTGGTCTTCTGCCACTCTTCAGTTAATGTGGCCGTCAAGACCCTCTTTATCATAGAGAGACAATCCTCAACTTGAGGTAGCGTTCCAACCCCATCAAACCTCGGAGGATTAAAGCCCATTACATACTTGAGCTGTCTCTCCGTAGCCCTCCTCGGCTCTACCTGATCTACTACCAAGCGCTCCACCACTCTCGGCTCTGCCGCCCTAACCGGTTCTTGCACATTCACAGGAGGTGCGTGATGCATTTGCCCCGCAAGTTGGGAATTTATCATGGAAAAAACTGCTTCAGCCACCAACTTGATGGTTTCCGCTGAAGGAGGTGTCGTAGGCACATCCCTCGGTGCACTACTTTTCGTCGATTGCGGACACTCTGATTGACCAACACTGCTCCTAGCTGCCTATAATAACAAAGAACCAGAAGTCTGATACCAAATCATTAGAACACTCAGGTTCCATAAAATAAGTGTATTTTTCATTCCTAAGTGGACATTCATGGGTTCTTATTAATGTTATAATGATGACGCACACATGTGCTCACCACCCCTTAAACGAATTCGCCCATGAATTCATTTAAGCCTGACCGTAACCAGAAGTCTGATACCAAATTGTAACACCACCATCCGTCGTATGGCATATAGTAGAAGGTCCAGCTATAACCCGACACCATATACCACAGACAATCGGAAGGGTTACGTATGAATAACCAAACTATCCAATTAATACTACTCGTCCTAACACAGAGCATTCTAGCAGAAGTTTTTAAACACTTGAAAGAACTCATAATTGTATCCAATAATCATGAATGTCCAACACCACTACAACTGGAATGAAAACAAATACACTGAAAGGTACACGACCTTATGGCCTTACAGAGGTTCACTTAATTAAATAATGTTTTCCATACATCGGCTCGCAGGCCGGCCACACATGACAAAATAAAGTACAACTATTTGCTTTGGCCTTCTAGGGCGAACACAGTAACATGGGCTCCAGCCCACTATTTGGTACCCGGCTCTGCAGCACCTGTAAGTAACATTCCACCGCAAGGTGGCAAACAAGCAACGGTCAGCCAAAAGCAGACCAAATTATAAAGACCCCGCCCCTATCTCGGGACGGCGGTGCTCCTTCCCTGCAATTCATTAGCCCAGCTAAATAATATAGTACAAACATTCTAGCCACAGGTGTAGGCTTGCACTGCCAAACACCCCGTGCACTCAGGGCACATTATCGGTGAATCCTGACACTTCAGCGTCTTCACCACCACCCCCGGGATAGCAACAACGTGAGCATTTTAGCCTTTTTGACTACTGTCTAAGGCTCCCGACTATGCCAACGGCCAGTCCCCTTTTCGGGTCTCTCGCACCGAACCACATAGCCCAGGTCCGATTCCCCTTGCCCGTTGCTCACAACGCATAGTACACCTTAAGACGTACGCACGAGCCAAGCTTCTCTCAGACCCTGCCATTTCCAATCAATCACATAACCCAGTTAAGTTCAAGGCCAGTTCCCAGACCACCAAGTTAGCAGAACAACGATTCCGCTCAGTTTTCCGGGTGCGCCTTGAAGTTAATCCCCAAGGATCCCTGCTGCAATCTGCCGTGTAGAAACCCAAAAACCCAAAGTACGGAGTCTTCTCCGACAAACCATAACAAACGCAACATCACCGATCAAGACAAACATGTCCGGGTAGGCTTCACACACAATGCCTATGTCCGTACTTCGATTCCAGACTCTATATGCAACATAAGAGTGACTATTCCCGTTAACCCCAAGGAACACCGCACATTCGCAGCACACTCACGGGAGCGGGTTTCCCTATGAAAAAAGGAAGAGAGCTTTACATGCTCAAGTAGAGAATCGTTACCCTTGCAGTACGCTTTTGCGCCATGGAAAATTATACAGATAGAAGTCTTTGAAACGGGATTTACTCCACAGATCCGCTCTCGGTTCTCTAAACGGTGCTCCGATGCTCTGCCGGCGGCCGGAATCCTCCTCCTTCTTCCTACTTGCTCTAACTCCTTGAAAAGAGAAAGCTTAAGGGATAAATGAGGAGTTAAACCACCATTCCCGGCCTTAACAGAGCAGGAACACGCCTGGGCCGTCAGATCTTACTTAAAGAAAGTGAACGGCTCAGATCTGTACAGAAATCCTCAAACTTGTGCCGAACACGGCCTCGCACAAGACTGTGTCCCAGGCTGTGTGCCTCGATCAAGGCACGATCGTCGAACACAAAAGAAACCACATGGGGAATACACGCCAGTGTCAAAACCTGACACGTCCGTGTCAGGTCCTCTACACGCTCGTGACCGGAGGCGTGTAACGAATAACTGTCACGCCAACCATCACGAATCTAGGGAACATGGGTACTGATATGGGTAGGAACACGCCCATGTCAATTGACACTCCCGTGTCATTCTGCCGTGTTTCTTGACGTGTCCTTCTCGGGATACAGCCGGCCAAAACACCAAGCAAGACACGGCCTTGGACACGCCCGTGTCCTAGGCCGTGTACCCCTATACAGGCACCAAAATCTCTTTTGGACGCGACCAACACGATAACGATTTTCGTGGCGTTACACCTTTGATCTCCTCCTAATTCATCCGGAGAGATTAATCCAGCAAGAAGAGAGGAGCCCTTGGCCTTCCAAGCCATGAATGGCCTTTACTCCCCATTTTTTCTCTCCTACATTAAAAGGAAAATTGTGCTTTCTCTCTCCTAGTCAGCAATTCTAGAAAGTGAGTGTATTTTGGGTGATCATAACCTTCATGAGGCTAGTGGGCCACCCTAGTTGGGTTTAGCCCAAGTGGATTGAGCTTCAGCTAACCATTTAGGCTAGTTTGACCTAAACTTAGGTTGAGTTGACTTGTGTCAAATTGGCATTTTAGGTTGATCCCAATGGGTCCTTAGTGACTCCTTGGCCTCCCCTAAGGTCTAGGAAGGGTTGGGTAGGGTTGGCTTGTTGGAGGCCAATTGACCCTTTCTTAGGGCACTTTGACCATTTTATGGCTATGGTTGACTTTGGTTAACTTAACCTCTTTGGTTGACCCCAATGGGTCCTTGGTGACCCATTGGCCTCCCTTAGGGCTTAGGAAGGTATATGTGGGTCACGTTTGCTTAGGGGAGGTCAATTGACCATGAGTGAGCTTAGTTTGACCTAATTACGGTTTGGGTTGACTTTGGTCAACTTGCCCATTTTTGTTGAGCCCAATGGGTCCTTGGTGACCCAAGGGTCCTTTTAAAGGGTTAGGAGTGTTATGGTGGGGTCCTGGAGTCAAGTTGAAACCCTAAAGTCAACCCCTATGGTGGGTAATTGAAAATTACTATTTGCAGCCCAAGGTAGTTTTCACCATCTTGCCTAAGTTCATTTGGTCACCTTGGGCATCTTAGGGTTTTGTATTGACCTAGTCATGATAAAACCACTCCCAGGGGTTTAGAAGTTTGAGGGATGTTATAAGGCTTGTGCCTGTGGCAGGATCTTTGTGAATATTTGTGGTAGGAGGCCACCTGGGTCTCTGAGTTGTATGAGTTTTAAGACATTAAGTTGTAGGGTTGTTCAGCCTAAGGTAGGAGATATGTGGTTGTCTCTGAGGTATGACTGTGATAAGTATGAGCTGTAGGAGTGGGGAGCACTCTGAGTTATGAGATCCAGGGAAGGTATCTGAGGTGTAAGTTCTATTTGATCTTAGTACTGTAAAAGTTGGTCGGATCTAGCTCACTGCAAGATTGGTGAAGGGGAAAAGTAGATGTACCCTAGATAGGAGAACCACTATAAATTTTTGTATGTTATTTGAATTCTAGAAAGCTAACCATCTAACATAAACACACATCTAGATCTACTTTCAAAAGAATTAAAAGATTCTTAAAGAAACCTATTACCCCCCCTCCCTCTAGGTGTTTATTTTGCCTTAAAAAGACTTTTAAGTGGTATCAGAGGGAGGTTGTTCAATAAAGACCTGATAGTCTGAACTAGATCTCCAAGGGTAGAAGAATTATATCATCATGACTTCTGGGGAGAACCATAAAGAGCTCAGTTCCATGAAACTTTCAGCATACAGAAAAGAGTACTTTGGAATATCGAAGGAAAGGGTGAGGCTGTTCATAGAAGGATTAGATCCTAGGATCTTCATCATAGTGCAAGAGGGACCTTTTATCCATGTGAAGGTCTCAACTATAGATGCTAACATCATGAATCCAAAGAAATATTATGAAATGAAAAAAAGATGAGGTCGTACTGACCACTATGGACAAGAGGGCCCAGAATATCATAGTGTGTGTCATTGATGATTCAACCTTTCAAAATCTTGTCGACAGTAAGAATGCAAAGGAGATGTGGGACTCTTTAATAGTCTACATGGAGGGGACAGAGGAAGTAAGGGATGACAGGAAATCCCTTCTCAACCAGTAATATGAGGCCTTCAAATTAAACAAGAAGGTTTCTATAGCATAGTGTTATGGGAAGTTCTTCAAGATTAAGAACAATCTAATAACCTATGGCAGATAGTTCTCCAATTATGAGCTGAATGACAAGTTCCTGAGATCACTCAACAAACAGTGTGACATCAAGATCTGTGCTATAAGGAAGGTTGACAACTTGGCCATCACAATGCGACATTATCTGGTTGGCAAGTTACTATTACATAAACTTCAGATGAAATCCAGAAAGGCTGAAGTGGATGCTGCGGAGTCTATCAACAGAGAAAATACTATGACATTCAAAGCTGAAGCATCTCGGAAAAGCAGAGAGAAAACTCCTTCAAGAAGTGCTGATGAGTCAGAAACTTCTGATCCTAGCAGATCAGGAGAAGAACTGTCTGATGGAGAACTAACCATGTTCTCTATGTAGTTTAAAAAAGTTGTTGAACAGAATAAAGTAATGGAAGAATAAGGGATCATCTACCTCTAGCTCAAGGAATCCACAAGCCAAACTGGAAAAGTCCAGAAAAGACCCCTTTGGGGACAAGTATGAACCTAAATAGAAAAAACATTTTAAAATTGATGTGGTTTGTTATTGATGCAACAGGTCAGGACATGACATTGTTGAATGTCCTATTAAAAGGAAAGAAAGGAGGAGATCTGATGATAAGAAATATCATAAAGACAAAAAGGTAGACAATGGCTTATTAGATTAGAAGAAGCCATGCCTGTCAGACGGTAACACCTCCTATCCATCGCATAGCATATAACAGTAGGTCCGGCGAGGGCCCGACGCCATATAGCACAGACAGACCGGGTGGTTACTCAATGGAAACCATCCAACTAATAACAATGTCCTACACAGAGCATTCTAGCGGAAGTAATTAAAATTGTTGCATTAATAAAGAACCCAACACTAGCATGAATATCCACTAATACGCCAAAAGGAATGAAGTACAAATACACAAGTACAGGACTTATGGCCTTACAACTGTTTTCCTCCAATTACATGTTTTTCAAATCTCGGCACGCAGGCCGGCCATACATGAATAAAAGAAAACACTCAAAATTAGGCCTTCGAGGGCCAGCTCAGCAACTTAGGCTTTAGTCCGCTATTTACCGCTCGGCTCCGTAGCACCTGCAAGCACAATCCACCACAACGGTGGCAAATCAAAGCAACGGTCAGCAATGCTGACCAAATTATAACGATCCCGCCCCCAATTCGGGGCGGCGATGCTCCTTCCCTTCACTTTATTAGCATAACCAAACAATATATAAGTACATTGCATCACAAGTGTTGGCATGCACGGCCACACGCCCCGTGCACTCAGGGCACATTCTCGGTGATCACGGCCAAAGTCCGCCGACTCACCACCACTCCCAGGATGGCAATATCTCGCGAGCAATCTGGTCTTTCTGGCCATTGCCTAAGACCCTCCATCTATGCCAACGACAAGTGCCAAGTAACTTTAGGTCTCTTTAACCGAATGACATAGATTGGGTACGGTTCCACCTGACCTATTGCTCACACCGCAACGCCAAATTATGTCGTCTGCGCAGTTCAAGCTTCCCCGAGTCCCGTATCTCCCATACAATTACATAACCCAGTTATGTTCAGGTTGGCTCCCAGGCCACCATGTTGGCATATCCACGCATCTGCACAGTTTTCCGGGTGTACCTTGGAGTTAATCCCCAAGGCTCCCTGTTGCAATCTACCACGTAGAAAACCCGAAAAACAAACATTCGCACGGAGTCTTCTCCGGCCATTTATGCAATGCAACATCACCGATCCAGACCAACTTGTCCGGGTAGGCTTCACACATCATGCCTATATCCGTTCTCGATTACGGACTATACATGTACACAATGGGGACTATTCATGTCTACCCGAGGGAACACCGCAAACTCACGAGAGCGGGCTTCCCTATGCAAAAAAAGTAGAGCTTCACATGCTCAAGTAGAGAATCGTTACCCTAGCGTTCTTCCTTGGCGCCATCGAAATGTAAGCGGATGAAAAGCACCGCACTCTCCTTGCCTCCGTAGATCTGAAGTCGGTTTGCGATTTGGATCTCCGAAGCTCCGCCGGTGACCAGATCTAGGCTTCTTCTTCCTCCTTTTCTCTCCCCTCTCTCTATACTTAGAAAGAGAACCACTCAAGTGAAATGAGGGTTTCAAAGGCCCAATCCCGGGTATATCCCAGTAGGAACAACCCCCAACCATCGGATCCCAAAATAAGGAAACGAACAGCTACGATTCGTAGCTGAAAAGTAAAACCTGGGCCGAACACGGCCTGCGACACGCCCGTGTCCAGGGCCGTGTCCCTCTTTCGCCGTCAAAATCGACGCGTCTCGAAAAACAAACGGGCATTCGACATGCCCGTGTTCGACCTGACACGCCCATGTCAGCCAGTACACGGCCGTGTTCCCGGGCATGTTCCCCCATCAACACAGGACCAACACCAACCTGAGACCCATGCGGGTCTTGGACACGCCCGTGTCCTATTTGAGATGCCCTGGTCAAACCCGAACACGCCTGGGATCCAGGCCGTGTTCACTGTCTCGACACTTCGTCGAGCGTAGTTCGTCGACCACCCGACACGACCTTGGACACGCCCGTGTCCTAGGCCGTGTTCCCTATCTTGACACATCCTCGAGCGAAAAAATGTCGACTTCCCGGGCCGATCGTCGACACGAGCACGACACGCCCTGAGACACGCCTGTGTCTCAGGCCGTGTTCGATGCTCGACGATCGTCGAATCCAAAATTCGTCGACCTCTCGCCCAAATCATCAACTCAAGCCTGACACGCCCTGGGACACGCCCGTGTCCCAGGCCGTGTGCCCCATGACAAATTCCAAATTTGGCCCAAAACACCTCCCATCACTCTTTTGAGTTTCGAGGCGTTACAACTCTCCCCCTCTTAAAAGAATTTCGTCCTCGAAATTACATAAAGGAAAGAAACATAAAACTTAAACGGTACCTGAGTGAAACAACTCAGGGTACTCCTCAAACATAGTCTGCTCTCACTCCCAATAGAGATCCTCTCGACCGATATTGTCCCAACAGATCTTGACCATCCTGATCTCTTTATTGTGTAGCCGCTTGAATTTCGAGGCATCAATACGTACGGGCTTGACCTTCATCGTCAACTCACTATAAATAGGCACTTGATAGACCGCGATCACTTGTGTAGGCTCTTGCACCGCCTTCCATAGCACTGATATATGAAATACATCATGTAGACCACTAAGCTCCACTAACAGCTTTAACCGATACGCTGCTTCACCAATCCGCTCTAGAACCTCAAACGGACCAAGGTACCTCGGGCTTAGCTTCTTCTAGCGCCGTACCCGTGAGACACCCTTGAACGACTTGATCTTCAAGTACACCCAATCGCCAACAGCGAAATCCACGTTCTTGTGTTTGGCATTATAGTACTTAGACTGACGGTTTTGAGCGATTAGCAACCTCTCCCGAATGGTTCTCACCAAAGAAGTAGCATCCTCCACCTCTAGTCGCTTATATAACTTTGATTCGCCCGTTTCCATCCAGGACAACGACGTGTGACATTTTCTACCATAAAGGGCCTCGAAGGGCGCCATTTGAATGCTCGCCTGGTAGCTATTTTTGTAAGAGAATTCCACCAAATATAGGTGATCTTCCCATTGCTTTCCAAAGTCCAGGACAGACATGCGAAGCATGTCTTCCATTGTCCCATTGACCCTCTCGGTCTGCCCATCCATTTGCGGATGAAAGGCTGTGCTAAAGCACAGCTTTGTTCCCAACATCTGCTGCACCAGCCTCCAATGATTGGACGTGAACCGCCCATCTCGGTCACTCACGATGCTGTGGGGCACACCATGAAGTCGTACAATATTATCCACATATAGCTTTGCCAATTTCTCAACCGGATCATCCTTCCTATGCGGAATGAAATGCAACACCTTCATTAGACGATCTACGACCACCCAAATGGCGTTGTTCCCCTTTTGCGACCTTGGCAACCCATGCACAAAGTCCATAGTAATGTCGTCTAACTTCCACTCCGGAATAGGCAAGGATTTCAAGAATCCTCTCGGCTTTTGGCATTCCGCTTTCACCAAGGTGCAAGTTTGACACTTCGCCATGTAGAGTGCCACATCCTTTTTCAGTCCTAGCCACAAGAACAATTTCTTAATATTACAGTACATCTTCGTGCTCCCCGGGTGAATTGAGTACTTGGTATGATGCACCTCGTACAATAATTCCACCCGCAAATTGCCCACGCTTGGGACGCGCATACGACTGTCTTTCCAAAGTAATCCGTCCTCCACAACGAATTGGGAATTTGACCCATCCAGAGACTCTACCATGAGTTGCTTCATGTGGACATCCATATCCAATGCCTGCCGAATCCGATCAGCCAGGTCATATTGGACTTCAGTCCAATTCAATAATGCTTCAGCACTTGATTGCTTAACAACGCAAAAGATATCCAACGCCTCCAACTCCCAAACCAACAGCTCATCATGGACCGACAGCCAATTAGCATGGGCTCGGGCCCGGCGACTCAACGCGTCCGCCACCGCATTGCCCTTAACAGGCACGTAATGGATCTTGAATGTATAGTCCCCCACGAACTCCATCCATCTACGCTGCTGCATGTTCAGATCTTTCTGATCAATCAAATATTTCAGGCTCTTGTGATCGGTGTAGATATCAATCTTCACACCGTACAAATAATGTCTACACAGCTTCAAGGCAAAGATCACGGCGGCTAACTCCAAGTCATGGACCGAATAGTTCCTCTCGTGTACTTTCAGCTGTCTCGAGCCATATGCTATAATGCTTCCATGTTGTAACAGCACACAACCCAAACCACTGCCCGAAGCATCGCTATAAATCTAATAACCTTTGGTGCCACTCGGTGAACTCAGCACAGGCGCCGTGGTCAACCGACACTTCAACTCTTCAAAAGCTCGCGTGCACTCCAGCGTCCAACCGAACTTCTGCTCCTTCCTCGTCAACGTAGTGAGAGGTAACGCTATCCGTGAGAAGTTCTCCACGAAGCGCCTATAATATCCGGCAAGCGCCAAAAAGCTCCGCACTTCCGCTACCGTAGAAAGCTCAGGCCACTCTCATATCGCAACAATCTTCTCCATATCCACTGCAATACCTTCCCCACTCACTATATGATCGAGGAACGCCATTGAGGACAACCAAAAACTCATATTTGGAGAACTTGGCATATAGTTGATTCCTCCTCAGCGTCTCCAATACTAAATGAAGATGCCTGTAGTGATCTTCCTCACTCTGCGAGTACCCCAAAATATCGTCAATGAAGTCGATCACAAAATGGTCCAAGTACTCCCTAAACGTCCTGTTCATCAAATCCATGAACACTGACGACGCATTCGTCATCCCAAACGGCATGACAGTAAACTCCTAATGACCGTATCTTGTACTGAACGCTGTCTTAGGTATATCACTCTTGTAAGACCCCATTTTTTTTGCAACAACCACCGGGGTCTTAGGCCCAGAACCGTCGCTGTGCGGTGACACCTTCGACAGAATTTATAATGAATGAAAGTGTAAGCATCCAAGTCCACAATAGTATAAAGGAGGAAATCATGCGATATAACAAGTCAACACCAGAAGAAAGTCTAAGTACCAACGCGAGAAAGTGAATACGGGCTTAAGCCCGGTACATGATAACCTCACTACAATTCACTCATAAAAGTAAAACTACTAATACTCGGCTCCACTCACGGATCTGGATGCCAGTCCACCCGAGCTACACTAGCCAATCTCCATCTGCACCGTACCCTGCTGGTGTTGCGTCTCCTGCGGCTGTTCCCTGTCTCCCATCCGGAGCACCTAAAATATGGTGGTCAAACGACCGTCAGTCAAACTACACTCAGTCAACAATCCCCCACCCCTCTAACTGTGACTCCTAGGCACCGGGCGGAGAGGAGTGAAAGGGAGGACCAGAAGCAGGGCGTAATCAAGCAGGTGACATCTAACCTAAGGAATAAAATATTAAGGTATGACCGGGGTATCACAATAATTAAACATGAGTAAACAAGTATATAACAAAAGTAAACAGTAAGGAGTAGCAAGTAAGTAAAAGCAATAAGAAGAGTAAGTAAGAGCAACGAGAAATATAACCGTTGATTTATAGGGAATACCCCTATAGACCAAGGGGTCGTTTTGCAGGGCCTATCGTATAAAACATCCCATACCATTTTATACGATGGGTGTCAGGGGTTAAATGCAATGATTATGCTATGACATACAAGTATGCTATGGTATACACATGCAAGTGCAACTCACACACACGACCCTATGCGCACAAACCTTTATTTCCCCTTTTTGGAGTTAGCTAAACTCTCGGGAGCCTCTCGTCGTGGCCATCAGAGACAGTGGGTTGGGCCTCTCCACTCCTAGACTGGTAATCACACTACCCCGTCTAGCCCCTCACGTACGTTTTCGTACTATTACTAGCAAACCGGCTAGTCTCCCCGAGTTAACGTACCGACGAGGTGTGATCGATTGTCCAATACCAAGGACCCACCACTATTATGCACATGCAACCATGATAGTTTGTATCTAATTATAGTACCGAGCCTCCAGCTCTTTAGACTACCGAGCCTACTCGTTCACCATGTTCCCGAGCCCACGGCTCCCTGGACTAATCAAGTCTCCTTTTTTCCAATTCCCCGAGCATCCAGCTCCCCGGACTTCCAAATCAATACCGAGTCCATTTAACTCTACCAGTAAGCCCTTAGGCCACGGGCCTACGCTGTCCTTTCTCTACCAATTCATCTCACTACAAGTACAGGTGTGAGTGTATGGTGAAACTATTATTAGGGTTACTCTTGCCCAAATTATTCCTAAGGTTTACGTTAGGCCAGGACTGCCCAACGTATTCCCTGTGAAGGGCTCTCGAAGGCACTAGGAACTATGATGGGATTACGCCCAAAGCTCCCTTTCGCTAGGCACTTAATATTATTGATTTCTACCCTTGATCAGATCTCTCATTTATTTACCCAAACCAGCAACCTACTAAGGATTCAACTCTTCAAATTCATTACCCACTCTAGTTCAGTTTCCGCAGTTACTATATGCGGACCACCCTATAATATATGAGATGTATAAAGGAGGTACTCCGGATTGTCTTCCAAATCTCCTATAAAATTTACCAGAGGTATATCATAACAAGTTTAGTCTAAAATCAGAGAATCATAATTTTTCTAATTAATTTGATATTTATTGAATTTTCCCAAATGTTTGGTCATGGGCAATTTTGAACATGAACTATATGATCTACTCAAGTAATGGCCACCCAAAAATTTTAAACACTAAATAACAGAGATATATGACTAGATATTAATTTCCATAATTTTTCAGAAAATATGTGACCTCTAATTAATTTATCCAATATAATTTCCTTAATAATATGTAAAGAAGGAAGTACCAAAATTACTCATCAGAAAATTATGTAAAAATTTCAGAATCTTAATATGATTGACAAAAGATCATTGTACAAAAATCATAATTTTAGAGGCTCGCTAGAATCCAAAATAAATTAAATTATTTTTTCATTGGAAACAACACTTAATGAAGTAACCCTTAGAAATATTCTTCCAAAAATCCCATAAATATTCACAGAGCTTTAAAACATAATAAGGAGTCCACTGGCTAAAGTTCATCAATATCCAGCAAGTAGATCTTTCATAATAAATTTCTAAGCAAATATTACAAATTACTAAATTGTTAATGAAGTATCCAAAATAATAATTCTAAATTCATAACAAAAATCTCCAGAGATTTTACAAACTTTAAACACCACTCATCCCAAATTTCAAGTGATTTTAAAGTGATTTGATAGCCTAATACTCCAAATTAGGTTTCGTGCCCTAAGCTAGGGTTAGGGTTTTGAGGGGGTTAAAACTTCCAAATTCCCTAAAATTTTAACCAGAGGATTATACCAACCCTATAGACCACTGCCCCAATTTTCAAGTAATTCCAAGATAATTTGGCCCCATGACCTTCAAACCCTAAAAATCGCCATTAAGGAACCTACCCTAGGGTTTTAGGGATACCCTACACTTAACCACCCCAAATTCCATTGGAGGGTGAGTTATACTACAAAACATCAGTGGCCAAAATATTAACCTCTGTTGAGGTGATTGGCCACTCAAAACCCAAAGGGGATGCTTGACCTATTTAACCCTAAAAGGGGTCAACCTAAGGTTGCGTCAATACCTAACCAAAACATCTCCAAATGAGATGAAAATTACACCGGAGCCCTAACATGCCCTATAAGACCACCCACCCAAATTTGGGGTGATTTTGAGTTGTTTATGACACCTTAATAATTTATAATTAGTTTATTAAATTTTCACAAAAACAATAGAAAAGTTTTTCCAAAAATTCTATTTTTTGGACAATCTAAGGGGAAGGATATGAGGAGCCTATGTTCAAAATGTCAAAGCATTTGGATGAGTGGTTTGGTGTGGGCACTAATTCTAATGTCAGGTAATGCCTATGTATAGGTTGCACCAAAACGAGTGTTGTGGTGACATCAGGATTCCAAACTGAGTGAAATCAATTTTATATTACACAAGACATCAAGGGCTAAATTATCTATGTTGACCACTTTTACAGTTGAGGCAAATAAGTATTTTTAATAATTAAAAATATCTATTGCTAATAATCTCCAGAAAAATCAATAACATTAATATCATTTGAATTGCCTTGATCAAAACGGATGGCATCCGTTCATCCTCAACCTCCAGCCAAGGGCCAAGATTGGCCCGAACTAGAGCCTCTTCCAGCCGACTTTCCTTCCACCCCAACCACCTCCCTAGCCGGCCACCACCACCACGACTTCCGTTGAGGTGGTGGCTAGTGTTTGGCGGCGACCATGCCGCCGGAGGCGGCGGTTTCCGGCGAACTCTCACCACCATTTTTCATGGAATTTCAAGGAAATTTTCTTTCCGATCTGGCTCGTTTGAGCCCGACTTCTCAACCTAAACCAAACTAGATCTAGCATGCATAGAGAGGAGAAGGATTGGACCTTGTCGGCGGCCTGAAGTCGGGAAGATCGCCGGGAAGCCATTTCTGAAAGTTGCGTCGCTCGGCTTTTGCAGCTGCAAGGTGGGGAGGCTCGGTTTCTTCGGGTAAGAATTGGGAAAGCCTCCTCTCAACTCACTGGTGGTGTTTAAAGCTTCAAATGTGGAGAGGAGGGGCTGGATCATTAATGTCCTTCAAAGCCATTAATGGTTAGGCTCGGCCATGGAGGAGGGGAGGGGCTGAACCAAGTCTGATGGGTAGGGGAAACGGCTGGAAACTTCTCCCCTTCCCTGGGAAATTGAACTCAGCCATTAAATGTGGCTTTTGGCGAACCGTTTCCTTCCCTCTCCTTCCTCATTTCTCTCTCCTCCATTATCGTGGAAATGGAGGTTACTATGACACGCGGTACACGCCCGTGTCGGCCAAAACACGCCCGTGACGCAGGGCATATAACCCACTCGATACCAAGTCGAGAGAAAATCGTCGACCTCTTGATACAGCGGGACACGCCCTGTGACATGCCCGTGTCACAGGCCGTGTACCACATGCTCGACGATCGGCACTCGACGATCGACGATCGGCACTCGACGATCGACGATCGGCACTCGACGATCGACACTCGACCTTTCGACACAGCGGGACACGCCTTGTGACATGCTCGAGTCACAGGCCGTATACCCATGCTCGACGATCGACACTCGACGATCGACGATCAACACTCAGCCTTTCGACACAGCAGGACACGCCCTGTGACACGCCCGTGTCACAGGCCGTGTACCCCGTGCTCGACGATCGATACTCGACGATCGACACTCAACCTTTCGACACAGTGGGACACGCCCTGTGACACGCCCGTGTCACAGGCCGTGTACCCCGTGCTCGACGATCGACACTCGACGATCGATGATCGGCACTCGACGATCGACGCTCGACAGTTCGTCGAACTGAAGGTACACGCCGCCTGCCACGCCCGTACTATAGGGCGTGACATCTCAAAAACTTCGTCGACAAAAATTCGTCGACCGAGTGGCCAACTCTTCAACCCGAGCGGGACACGCTCTGGGACACGCCCGTGTCCCAGGCCGTGTCACCCAATTTTTGCTACTCCCAGAATTTAGGATGTTACACTCACCCTCTCTCCTAGTCACCAAGTTGACTTGGTCAATCTGAAGGACTATTTGTAGCCCTTCCACGCACATTATTCCCTAAAGAAGCCACATGAGGAGGCTTGAGCTTGGGTTAGCCTATTTGGGCTAGGTTGACCAGAAATAGGGTTGGGTTGACCTTGGTCTCTTTGGGATTCCTTGGGTTTTGTCATGACCTGGTCATGACAAAACCATTCCTAGGGGTCTAGTTGTTTGAGGGATGTTACAACTCTCCCTTATCCTCAGCTGATAGTAACCAGACTTCAGATCCAACTTAGAGTACACCGTCAACCCGACCAACTGATCAAAAAGATGATAGATCCTTGGGATTGGGTACTTGTTCTTTTCTGTTAGCTTGCTTAACTCCCGATAATCAATACAAAGTCTCAAGATCCCGTCCTTCTTCTTTACAACGAGGACCGGTGCGCTCCAAGGCGATGAACGTGGATGCACAAACTCTACTCCAACAACTCTTGAAGTTGCACCTTCAGCTCTGCCATTTCCTTAGGCGCTAGCCGATACGGAGATCGTGACACAGGCTTTGCACCTGGCACTAGCTCAATAGTGAAATCTATCTCCCATTAAGGCGGGGCTCCAGGAAGATTGGCGGGGAACACATCAGGGTACTCAGCTACCACTGAAATACTATCCAACGTAGGCTTCGGCTTTGCAACCTCCACTAGTGTAAAGAATAGCTCTGCACTAGCACGAACCTCCTTCACTACCTGAAGAGAGACATCAATGTCTTGCTTGACCCTTTCAAGCCCGTAAAAGTCGTCTCACGACTTGCTCCCAACTTGACTTCCTTGTGACCGCAATAAAAATAGGCTTGCTGCTCCGAGAGGCAGTCCATGCCAAATATTACGTCAAACTCCTCCAGCTGCAGTAGCGACACTAGTAAATGGAACTCCTGACTCCCAATCCAAACCTAAACGCAACAAATTCTACCCGCGCGCATTGAGCACCATTGGACCATAACGTATCCAATTATTCTCTTACCATCGAAGGAGGTACTCCGACGCGCAATAAAATTCTTGAATAAAGGAATGCGAAGTTCCCCAAAAGAACGGTGCTCTCACGAGATAAACGAAAATCAGAACAAAGTTTAGCACAAGTAGTTCTAAGGTAACCAGCACAAGGGCGACAAGTATTTAAGGCTAAACTATCTTTAAACCATACCTGTCCTCACGATGGCGTGCTTCCTATCGGGCTTTCGTCACCTACGGGCATGATGCCCCGGCTCCCCACAGTTGTAACATGCACCCGGGGTTTGGCCTGTAGATGCCCCCGAATCACCAAAAAGAGGGGCTAGACCCAAAGTCCTAGCCTTCTTATACCACCTTTGATATCCAAACTTTGAGGTGTTCGACACTTTGAAAGCCGTTTACTTTGCACTAAAGTCCTCAACTGCTCCTGACATAACTTTCTTAGTCTTCTGAGCACCATTCCAACACTCTCGGGCAAAGTTCCATTTCCTTCCACAAGTATGACAAGTGTAAGTAGCTTTGCTAGTCGATGTTGTAGCCCCCTTCTCCAGCATTCTGCCGGATGCAGCTCTTATGTGGGTTGCATAGTTCGATACCATGGTCACTGGCATCGGGTGAGTCTTCCTCAAGTCTGCTTCCAAAGATCTAGCCGACTCCACCAAGGCTCGGAATCCCAATAATTTTTGTCCTAGCAGTTGGATTCGCAGCTCGCCACGCAGACCATTATAAAATCTATCGACTATAGCCTGCTCGTTCTCCAACTGAAATCATGGGTAGAGGTTTATTATAAGAAATGCTTGCAAATATTCGTCAACTGAGCGCGCTCCCTACACTAAATGCATATTCAGCTGCTGCCACGATGGTCTACCAAAAGTCATCTGCTCCATCACGCCACCCGGCGTTGAAGCCACAACAGGGGCACATGGTTGTACATTTCTTCCATGCTGTGCATTCATCACAGCGAACACAACTTCAACGATCTTTCTTATGGTTTCAGACGAAGGAGGGGTCTCAAACACCTCACCGGGTGCACTATACTCCTCAGAAACCGGACATTCTGGCAGCCCAGCACCACTTCTGGTCACCTATAGTTGTACAAAACACCGTTAAGTGACCAAACAAAATTGCAAAATGCAATTATAGGAACACACAGGTTCGTCAAACACGTGTATTTTCATTCCTAACTGGACATTCATGGGTTCTTTTGCTGTTATAACGATGACGCACACATATGTGCTCACCACCCCTTAAAAGAATTCGTCAACGAATTCATTTTAAGCCTGACCGAAAGCAGTAGTCTGATACCAAATTGTAACACCCCTATCGATCGCATAGCATATAACAGTAGGTCCGAGCGGGGCCCGACGTCATATACCACAGACAGACCGGGTGGTTACTCAATGGAAACCATCCAACTAATAACAACGTCCTACACAGAGCATTCTAGTTGAAGCAATTAAAATTGTTGCATTAATAGAGAACCCAACACTAGCATGAATGTCAACTAATACCCCAAAAGGAATGAAGTACAAATACACAAGTACAGGCCTTATGGCCTTACAATTATTTTCCTCCAATTACATATTTTTCAAACCTCGGCACGCAGGTCGGCCATACATAAATAAAAGAAAATACTCAAAATTAGGCCTTCGAGGGCCGGCTCAGCAACTTGGGTTTTAGCCCGCTATTTACCGCTCGGCTCCGCAGCACCTGCAAGCACAATCCACCGTAACGGTGGCAAATCAAAGCAACGGTCAGTAATGCTGACCAAATTATAATGATCCCGCCCCCAATTCAGTGCGGCGATGCTCCTTCCATGCACTTTATTAGCATAAACAAACAGTATATAAGTACATTGCATCACAGGCATTAGCACGCACGACCACACGCCCCGTGCTCTCAGGGCACTTTCTCGGTGATCACGGCCAAAGTCCGCCGAGTCACCACCGCCCCCAGGACGACAATATCTCGTGAGCAATCTGGTCTTTCTGGCTACTGCCTAAGACCCTCCATCTATGCCAACGGCAAGCGCCAAGTAACTTTAGGTCTCTTTAACCGAACAACATAGATTGGGTACGGTTCCACTTGACCCGTTGCTCACACCGTAACGTCAAATTAAGTCATTTGCGCAGGTCAAGCTTCCCCGAGTCCCGTATCTCCCATACAATCACATAACCCAGTTATGTTTAGGTTGGCTCCCAGGCCACCATGTTGGCAGAACTACGCATCTGACAAGTTTTCCGGGTGCACCTTAGAGTTAATATCCAAGGCTCCCGGTTGCAATCTACCACGTAGAAAACCCGAAAAACAAACATTCGCACGGAGTCTTCTCCGGCCATTTATGCAATGCAACATCACCGATCCAGACCAACTTGTTCGGGTAGGTTTCACACATCATGCCTATATCCGTTCTCGATTACTTACTCTACATGTACACAACGGGGAGTATTCATGTCAACCCGAGGGAACGCCTCAAACTCACCGCAAACTCGCGAGAGCGGGCTTCCCTATGCAAAAGAAGTAGAGCTTCACATGCTCAAGTAGAGAATCATTACCCTAGCATTCTTCCTTGGCACCATAGAAAAGTAAGCGGATGAAAAGCACATCACTCTCCTTGCCTCCATAGATCCGAAGTCGGTTCGCGATTTGGAGCTCTGAAGCTCCGTCGGTGACCGGATCTATGCTTCATCTACCTCCTTTGCTCTCCCCTCTCTCTAGACTTAGAAAGAGAACCAATCAAGTGAAATGAGGGTTTCAAAGGCCCAATCCCGGGTATATCCCAGTAGAAACAACCCCCAATCGTCGGATCCCAAAATAAGGAAACGAACGGCTACGATTCGTAGCTGAAAAGTAAATCCTGGGCCGAACACGGCCTGCGACACGCACGTGTCCAGGGCCGTGTCCCTCATTCGCCGTCAAAATCAACGCGTCTCGAAAAATACACGGGCACCTGAGACGCCCATGTTCGACCTGACACGCCCGTGTCAGCCAGTACACGCCCGTGTTCCCGGGCGTGTTCCCCCATCAACACAAGACCAACACCAACCCGAAACTCACAAGGGTCTTGGACACGCCCGTGTCCTATTTGACAAGCCCGTGTCAAACCCAAACACGCCTGGGCTCCAGGTCGTGCTCACTGTCTCGACACTTCGTCGAGCGTAGTTCGTCGACCACCCGACACGGTATTGGACACGCCTGTGTCCTAGGACGTGTTCCCTATCTCGACACATCGTCGAGCGAAAAATGTCGACTTCCCGGGCCGATCGTCGACATGAGCTCGACACGCCCTGAGACACGCCCATATCTCAGGCTGTGTTCACTGCTCGATGATCGTCGAATCCAACATTCGTCGACCTCCATCCAAATCATTGACTCGATCCTGACACGCCCTGGGACACGCCCGTGTCCCAGGCCGTGAGCCCCCTACCAAATTCCAAATTTGGCCCAAAATGCCTCCCGTCGCTCTTTTGAGTTTCGGGGCGTTACACAGACAGTGGTTCTGATACTTCAGAATCTGAAGATAAAGAGGCATATATTGGTCAAATCTCCACACAAGAGGGTGTTGATCATCCTACTGCCAAGGTGGGCATAAGGGCACCACTGTACTCTTTTGACAGTGATAGTGAATATGAAGATTATTACAACCTCATGGACACTATTGAAGATAATTAGGACTATCCTGATCCTGATATGGTAATCTCTCACTCAATCTCCCTTTCTGATTCTAATTATGAGACTGGCCCATATTATGAGGCATCCTCTTCATCCAATGAGGAGAATCGTTCAGAACCTGATGAGGATGTAAATCAACTGATTGACAGTTATGGTGCTCTCTGGGATGCTTTGAAGAAGAGTAAAAAGCTTGTCAAGAGGCAAGCTGAAGAGATTTCTATTCTACAATAAGCCATGCCTGTCAGATAGTGATTCTGATATTTCAGAATTTGAAGATAAAGAGGCCTATGTTGCTCAAATCACCATAGAAGAGGGTGTTGATCATCCTATTGCCAAGGTGGGTATAAGGGCACCGCTGTACTCTTTTGACAGTGATAGTGAATATGAAGACGATTACAACCTCATGACCACTATTGAAGATAATTAGGACTATCCAGATCCTGATATGATAATCTCCCACTCAATCTCTTTTTTTGATTCTAATTTTGAGACTGGCCCAGATTATGAAGCATCCTCTTCATCCAATGAGGAGGATGGTTCAGAACCCGATGAGGATGTTAATCAGCTAATTGATAGTTATGGTGCTCTCTGGGTTGCTCTAAAGAAAAGTAAAAAGCTTGTAAAGAGGCAAGCTGAAGAGATTGCTTCTCTACAATAACCTAAGTCAGCTGAAAAACCATCACTTCAGTTGCTTATGAGAAAAACTCTTATTCTAGAGAAGCAATCTCTTCAGTGAAGGGTTGGTTAGAAAAACTCTTATTCAAAGCAGTGGCTATATTGGTCAAATCTCTATAGAACTCTTGTAGACCTCCTCCTCTCTTTCCAACACAATAACAATGAAATGCTACAGCCAAGGTGTTGATCATCCTACTACTAAGGTGGGCTTAGGGTGTGCATGAGGTTGTAGGATTATCAGGATAGTCTTAATTTTCTTCAATAGTGGCTATGAGGTTATAATCGTCTTGATATTCACTATCACTATCAAAAGAGTAGTGTGGTGCCCTTATACCCTCCTTGATAGTAGGATGATCAACACCCTCTTCTTTGGATATTTGACCAATATAGGCCTCTTTATCTTCAGATTCTGAAGTATCAGAATCACTGTCTGACAGGCATGGCTTCTTCTTAGCTAAGAAGCCATTGTCTACCTTTTTATCTTTATGATATTTCTTATCATCAGACCTCCTCCTCTCTTTGATTTTAACAGGACATTCAACAATGACATTTCTTGACATGTTGCATCAATAACAAACCACATTGGTTTTATAATGTGTTTTTTCAGTTAGCTATATTGAATGTGGTTTGTTATTGATGCAACAGGTCAGGACATGTCATAAGCTAACAAACCACTTCAGTAGACCTCCTCCTCTCTTTCCAACGCAATAAGCCTCTTGTGTTTTCTTCTCCACAATAAGCTATATTGGTCAAATCTCCATAGAAAAGGGTGTTGATCATCCTACAGCCAAGGTGGGCATACGGGCCTTGTTGCAAATGAGAAAAACTCTTATTGTGCGCAATGGCACAAGAGGCTTGCTCACTTGAACTATAAGGCTATTGACAAGCTCTTCATTGAAGGGATGGTTAGAAATGGACCCAACATGAAATGCACTAAAGATGACATTTTTTCTGCATGCCAAAAAGGCAAGCAGACAAAGGCTTCCTTTAAAAGCATTGGGACAAGTATTCTGAGAGGTTTCTCTACCTCCTTCATATGGATTTATTTGGTTCTATGCTAATTCATAGTCTAGGTAGGAAAGTCTATACCTTGGTGATTGTTGATGAGTATTCCAGGTTTGTCTGGGTGTTCTTTCTTAAGAAAAAGTCAGATATTTTAGACATCTTTGTGACTTTTGTCAAGCAGATTTAGATGAAAAGGGTTACACTGTAGTAAAAATCAGAATTGACCATGGCACATAATTTCATTCTGAAAGCATGACAGAATTCTGCAAAGAATAAGGTATCTTTTAGGAATTTTCTTCTCCAAGGACACCTCAGAAAAATGGCATTACTGAGAGGAATAATAAAACTCTCATAGAGACTGGGAGGACTTTGCTAAGTGACACTTCTCTCCCAAAATATTTCTAGGCTGAGGCAGTAAACACAGCCTGTTATGTCCAAAATAGAGTCTCTATCAACAAGTATCACAATAAGACTCCCTATGAGCTTATGAAAGGAAAAAAAACCAAATATAGCCTATTTCAAAATTTTTGAAAGCAAGTGCTTTGTGTTGAACAATGGGAAATCCTACCTATCAAAGTATGCTGAAAAAAACAATGATATATTTTTCTTGGGCATAGCAGGCATGACAAATCATATAGGATCTACAATTTGAAAAATTAGGTTGTAGAAATGTCATTAATATTGTTTTTGATAAAACCTCAATAATTTACAATGAACGACCAAGCTCTTCTAATGTTGCATGTACATAATCAAGATGGAAACTAAGTATTGATTACAGACTTCCAGTTGAATAAGAAAAGAATGAATGTGTGCTCATCCTAGAAGAAGGCCTAGGTGAAATGCAAAGAGCAGATGAACTTCAGGCCACTAAATATAAAGTCCAAGAGGCTGAAGAGAGGATGTCAGCAACCATTAGAAACTTAAGAGACCATCCTAGAGATCTGATCATTGGAGAAGCAAGCCAGGGGGAAACTACAAGGAGCAAAAATCACAACATTTTTATGTATTCAAGCTTTCTTTCTCAGATAAAACCTAAGAAGTTTGAAGAAGCCAACATAGACCCATTCTGGATAATGGCAATGCAAGAAGAGTTGAACCAGTTCAAAAGATGTAATGTATGGAAGCAATTTCCCAGACCTCATGGAAATAACATCATAAGAACAAAATGGATATACAGAAACAAACTAGATGAGAGTGGTGTTATACTCAAGAACAAAGATAGACTAGTTGCTAAAGGAAACAGATAAAAGAAGGTATTGAATTTGATCAAACTGCATTTCAGATATATACTGATGCATCCTATCATGGCATGGAGAGGTGTTGATGTAACAAGAACATGTGATTGCATATACTTCTAGACAACTTAAGAAGCATGAAGTGAATTATATAGTGCATGATTTGGAGTTGTGGGCAGTGGTCTTCGCCTTAAGGATTTGGAGACACTATTTATATGTCGTCCAATGCGAGATTTTTTTAGACCATAAGAATTGAAAGTACATCTACACACAGAAAGATTTGAACTTGAGACAACAATAGTGGTTTGAATTTTTATGTGATTTTGAATTTACACTACACTACCACCCCAGGAAGTCGAGCTCAGTGACAGATGCTTTAAGCAGGAAGGCACTTATGTCAACCCCTGAGGCTCAATTAATGGTGATGAAATTGGGTGGAGTTCTTGAGGAAATGGAGATTACACCAGTGAATAAGGCTTATCCCGAGGCCTATACAAAGTACTTGTCTACCACCAACACAGTTTGTGACATCCGATATTAGATTTGAGCAGAGTAAGGGAAGGATGCTGCTTTGGACAAGGTGATTCAACTGATAATGGAGGAACAATGGAAGGATATATGCTAAAAGAGGACCTCGTTCATTTTTATGACAAACTTTATATTCCCACAGGTGGTGGGATCTAGGAAGATATTTTGAGGGAGGCTCACTGCACCAAGTATTTGGTACACCTTGGAATTGCTAAAATGTACACTGATTTGCGAAGGACCATGTTTTGGACAGGGATGAAGAAGGATGTCACATATTATGTTACACACTGTGAGGCTTGTCAGAAGGTTAAGGTAGAGTGCAAGAGCCCTACTAGATTGTTACACTCACTGCCCATTCCAGAATGGAACTTTGAGGATATCTCCATGGATTTTGTTCACGGTCTTCCCCGATCTCGATCAGGGAATTATTCCGATGAAGAAGGAGGCGCATGCTGATGTGTTGGTGTGTCTCTTTGTGGAATAGTTTGTTCGGTACTGTGGAGTGCCGAAGACGATCGTCTCAGGCCGTGATGGTTGTTTCACCTCCAAAGAATGGAAGGCAGTTCAAGCATATTTGGGTTCTCACCTTACTTTTAGTACATCTTTTCAACCTCAAACAGATGGGCAGTATTAGAGAACAATCAGAACGATGGAGGAATTTTTGAGATTATGCGTTTTAGATAATGGAGAGCCATGGGAAAGACTTTTACCGTTAGTAAAATTTTCATATAATAATAGCAACCAAGCGAGCTTCGGAGTAGCACCTTATGAAGCATTTTATGGTAGGAGGTGCACATGGGTTAAAGATGAAGATCCCAAGGCATTGGGAGTGAAGTATATCACTGATACTGATACTATGATTAGATTGATTCGAGATCGCATGTTCGAGGCTCAGGGCCGACAGGCGAAGTATTACGATGTGAAGCACAGGTTGGTGGAATTTCAGGTGGGTGACAAGGTATTTTTAAAGATTAGGCCGATTCATGGACTATCACATGTTTATGGAAGGAATAAAGCTCAGCCTGTGGTACATGGGATCGTATATCGTTTTGGAGAAGATTAGACCCTTAACTTATAGGCTGGAGCTACCTTAGGAATTGGAGAACTTACTTGATGTATTTCATGTGTCTTCCCTTAGAAAAGCACTACTTCGGCCTAAGAAGTTTGTAACCATTACATCCGGCCCCGTGGCATCTGATAGATCTGTTCAACAAGAACCTGTGCGGATAATATATACTGAAGTACAGAGGTTTAGGAGGAAAAGTGTTCCGCTAGTGAAGGTCCTGTGGTCTAACCATGGAAAAGAAGAGTACACAGAGGAGCAAATCGACTTTATGCACCATTGCTATCCAGAGTTATTTCCCTAAGGTAAACATAAAAACATACCTCGTATTCGTCATTCTTTATTTCCCCCATAGACATAGACCGATTTAAGGGACGGAATCTTTTATTTTTTTTATATAATTTGTAACGTTTTGATTCATGCAAGACCCCTCGTGCGCGTTTTTGAGTCAAGGGAGTTGGCTCGGTCTCCGGGTGAACTGGGTGTTAGGCTTGAGCCTGATCTAGGGAAGTGCTGGCTTGATGCTCGATGTCAGGTTGCTACCACACGGCGGTAGCGGGATACCTCGTGGCGGTAGCAATCATCGAGTGTGTAGACTAGATTCGACGAGCGTCGAGTATACTTGATGAAAATCAATATACTACAGCGCAATAGTAGCGGGATACAGTGCGACGGTAGTAGGATAACACGCGGCGGTACTATTCGTCAAGTGCGTTGAGTGGACTCGATGAGCGACGAGTGTACTCGAAGATCGCCAAGTTACTACCATATGATGGTAGTGGGATACTCAGCGGTGATAGTCAAGACAAGTTAACGACAAATCTCTCTGTGAGAAACCGCGCGACTGTAGCAATATCACAAGCGGTAACATTTTGACATACTTCTCCGTCAGCTACCACACAGTTGTAGAAGATTACCGCATGGAGGTAGTGGGCCAGGTAGCGTCGCTTGAATGATCGGTTTGGAGGTATCGCACAGCAGTAGCTTGCTATTGCACAACGATATCTCTTGGATCGGAAAAGCCCAAGGTCATTTTGGACACTCCTTTATATACGTTGTCCAAGTCTTGGCCGCCTGTATTCTTTTCTTGGTGACAAACTTCATTGTAGGAGATAAGATTGACACCGTCATGCTGCCAAGACGGAGGACGCGATCCATGGCCAAAATGAGGTGAGCTTCATATCCTCTACCTTGGTGCTAGATCTTTAGATCTAAAATATAGGATAGACATCGGCTCAAGCGAGCTTGATTTCAGAGTTTAATGGAGATTTCCTAGGAAAGGACCACGCAAGAACTTCATTCTAGGGCGCCGATCGCCATATGATAATCTTCAATCATCTCCGCTCTTTATTACGAGGATGGTTGAGTTGATCTCGTGAAGAACCATGGTCTAATGAGGGAGAAATGGGTAGAGACATGTTGGCGGTGCTTTATGTGGTGGTTGGAGGAAGAAGATAAACTGATACCGTTAATCCTTCTTCACGATGCGTGCAAAGTGCTGTACAAAAATCTATTTTCTATGCGCAGCAGGCTTCAGAGCCATTTTTAGGTATGCTCCGATCTTATGTAGGTCTTGGTCTCAACATGAAAGAGGTAGCCCTCGAAAATACTTTTCCAACGGATGTTTATTTGTTAAGGGGAGAGCTCAAATTGTTGAAACTGTAATTGAAATCTCTGATCAAGACAACCAAGGGGTTGATGACATGATTATTGCTGAAGTGCCTAGATAGAAGAGTCTATTCATGTTGCTGACATTCCAGAGCACTCTTCTGACTATAAAGTAGCTGTTTCTGGAATGATGGAAGAAATTAGGAAGGATGATGCAGAAGTCAATTGCATGTGGATTTCTCAGCTGAATAAGGACATGCCCACCTCCTTTTTAGCTTAGCTCAGAGGTCTATTTGTTGAGCATATGAGGAAAATTGAGTTGTATGTGGATGAATCCATCAAGGAATTGAGAAAGGACATCTCCACTGAAATTTCTTTTATTGAACATGAGGTCAAATGGTTGAAAGATAATACTATCAAATTCTTTTCAAGGGCTGCTCCAGCTGTCAATTATACAACCAACAAGCTTGATGAGATAGTGGAAAGGCAAAATTATACCATAGAGAATCAATGCATCACCATTGAGAACATGAAAATGGTCCATGAAGTAACAAAGTCCATCATAGAAGGAAACAAGACTATCCTAGAAAGGAGAATGGATGCATGGACCCAATTCCTACATGATCATATGCTCAAGTCAAGAACCTTATCACTATAAGGGTAAATGATTTGGATTACAAGACCACCTCCATAAGCAAAGAAGTATATGAATAAGTCATAAAGGGGGAGAGATCAATGATAAGGGCTAATGTAGACCATTTCCTATGGACATCAAATGTAATCAAAGATGTATTGGGCCTCGACACAACTAGATATGATGAGGCTGAAATTCTCAAAGATGGACATGGGGATAAATTTATTGGTCATGTTCCTGCCTTCAGCCCCACCACTCAATAGTTGTCAAAGGTCAATGGTAAAACTATTGCAAATGATGAAGATGAAGCTAGGATAAGAAAAAAGAGACAAAGAAGAGATGCAAACCAGAACTAATTTGGTGTTGTGGAGTCTACAATCAAGAACTATCATATTATCTGCCTGGGATCAGATCAAAGAAAATAAGACAGACTAAGCCAAACTAATCACCTCTATAAAATGGGCCAAGTTTGAAAGACATGAAGAATTGAGAAGAAAATTTAGAAGAGACAAGAGAGATGGTATTATACAAATGGATGCCCTAGAGCCCTACAGATACTATCGAAAGCCAAACTGCTACTTTGAGAGACAAAGACAAGAAGAAAGATGCTGAGAAAAAATGGGAAAGAAATCAGGGGGGGGGGCATAGTAATTGGAGAACCTAACACTTAGCAACATTATATCTTTAAGTTCCTAAGGGCTTTTAAATGAGGATGTTTATTGTAGATCGTATTATAACTCTTGACTGTTATGCTTGTTATAATCTCATTATTTTGTTGCATAAATTTGTGCTCAAATATTACTGCTTCTTATCATTTATTTTGTAGTGGTGTATTGTTGGAGTTGACGGTTCAAGTTCCCTTAATTTGATAATATCAACTCTGAGGATGTATTCGATTACATATTGTGTTTGGTAGAGTGTGTAAGTTTACAGGTCCAAGAAATACAAGAAGCTCTCCTAAGGAACCTACTGCTGAGCGATAGCAGCTAATGCCAGGAGATTGTCTGAATTAAAAGGACAAAGCACCCAGTAACCTTCAATGCTGCACTAGTTCTACTGCACGGGTTAGCTCAATGAATTAATTTGCCAGGCTCTCGGGAACCTACCGCATAGGCGCTAGATTTCTACTGCGCCGCGCTTGCCAATTCTATGCCCGCTGCCAGAGGCATTGAAAGCGTCAAGAGCATTGAGACAGTGGCATCGAGAGCGTCGAGCCAGGAATACTGCCAGGCGTTAGCTTAGTACCGCGCCGCGGTAACACACTCAATACAATTTAAGCTAGAGGCACTGAGAGTGTTGAGTCAGAGGGGTCAAAGCAGACCTAACGCGTGATGGTATCTACCTACCGCGTGGTGCTAGCATTATAAAAAGGAAAATATTCGTTTTTGAATATTTTTCCAGATTTGGAGGACAGTTGGCAGAATTACCGCTCAGTGCTATCTACCTACCATGTCGCGCTATCTTTGAAAAAGAAAAACAATATTCATTTTGAATATTTGTCCAAATTTAGAGGATATCTATCACATCAAGCTCGTAAACCTACTATCGACTGTTGCCTATTTTCATGAAGACGTATGTAAAGGCGCCTCGTTTTCTATGTTCAGGACCTAAGATGAAAAGAGACAGAGGTCTACGACTCCTAATGTTCGACCGCCTCTCTTATGGTTCGTTCCACCATCTCCATCGAAGGAAGAGAAACTTCCTCCCTCCGATTCACGCATGAAGATCTCCGACGAGCCTAAAACTACAAATCCTATAAAGAGTTGATCGGTTGCAAGCCCATGAAGATCTATAACACAGATCATGGATCGCTTAATAGAGGAGTAGTATTTAGGGAGATTTGAACTTAAAGTTTTTTATATTCTTGTGTTCTTTTTCTCTATTTTGTATTGATTGTGGGAAGGAAATCGAACAGGGAAGTTCGTCAGAATACGGGGTAAGATTCTACGAGAAATCGTCCCAGGGAAGGGACGTCTAGATCGAGTGATCTAGAAGGGCTATAAGACCCTTCCTTGCTTGGAGGTGAAGAGACAGCTCAAAGGACTTTCTTGGAGGGAATTGGAGAGAGCCAACCGGTCCGTTGAGCAGGTCGGTATAGAAAACCAAAATTTATTTTTATTCACCGCCTTTGATCTTCGAAGTCACAAAGATCAACCTTTGTAATCTTTAAAAATAATGGTTGATTTTAGTTTTGGCAACCGAATTCAATACTTGTCTTTTAACCTATGTGTACTGTTGTGGTTGTTAGATTGTGCTGCTCTGAAAAGTGCATAGATATCTAAAGAAGAATCTGCCCAGAAAAATGAGTCCAGAGACATATCGCCACGCGCTAGCTACCTAGTGCCCCACAGTAGCTTCTTGCACTAGTTCTATGGGTTGGAAATATTTCAAATTTCTAATAAACGTCGCTAGAACCTTATTCACCCCCCTCTAAGGTTAGCAACTAGATACAACAAGTGTTATCGTAGGCGAGGTTGTCCAAAATGGTTTCACCACCAGGAATAATGGCCAACCCTCATCTCGAATTGACTTGGGGGAATGAAAAATAGTACATAGAGAATTCGTTAGCACCGCCCATATTTACAAGATTGAACTATAATGAGTGGAGAACACTAATGAGGAAATTTCTTATATTATTAGATATAAAAGTTTGGAACATGACTTGTATCAAGCTCCCAAAAAATTTAGATAAACACGAATGCCATTTAAATGCCAAAGCTATGAATAGTCTGTTTTGTGGGCTTGGTTAAAATATTTTTCAACTAATCTATATGCTTCATACTGCATATGATATGTGGAAATTTATTGAGTTAACTAACAGTTCTCTTTCTACAGATAATGAATCTGAGCAATTTCTTATGGATCCAAGTGAAGAATCAAATGTAGACTTGCTTTTGATGGAAGACATGACAACTATTTCAAGGGAAAGGGAAGATGAAAACTCAACTATGGATGAGGAAACACATAAAGAAGTCAAAGAATCTTTATTCCCCAATCTTGTCTCATCCAAGAGCATTGTAAGGAAGTCAAATTCCCTTTTTGCTTGTAATTCTATCTCTACATTGCGTATGCTAGAAAATGCTAGACGTAGAATTAAGAAACTGAAAAATATTAATTCAAACCAACAACTAGGAAACCAAAATTTAAAAGCACAACGCAATGTAGAACCCTATTATGATGTGACTTACTCTCCTTCCCGCTCTTAAGATAATTTTTCTGCACCTTGTATAGATTATAATGAATTAAAAGAAGAATATAAGATTCTTGAAAAAGAGCTTCATTTTGCAAAAGAACAAAATGATAAATTATGTTTAGAAAACTCATCGTTGAAAAGTAATTTGTGCTGGATGCAAGAATTATAAAATTGAAATCAGGGAGATTGATGAGACTTTGAGGAATGCAAAAATAAGTATGAAGCTCATATTGAATTTGTAGTCTCCACTTTTAAGAGTAGCACAATCGCGTAGAACAAAGCTAGGCATGATCTTAAAATTAAAAATAAAGAATTAGTTTCAAAAATCAACATGCTTAAGGAAATTATGATTAAACACTCACAAAATAGAACTCTTAAATTTCAAGCAAAACCCGAAAGCGTGTTGAATATGAATTGTCAGATACCAACTAAGTCGATCAACGAGAGTCAAAAATGTCAAACACGTGTAAATGATATTCCAAAATGAAAAAATCATTTTAATTTGTAACTTCAAGTCACTCCAAGTTTAAAATCAAATGAATGTAAATTTCCTTCAAAGAATCACTACACTATAAGTCTTTACGTTAAGCAACATAATCTTAACTTAGGGAACAATTTCAACATATCTAAACCTCCAATGCAATTTTGTTCAACTGAAGTTCTTCACATAAGGACTCGTAAAAATCTAAAAGGGAATTTGCAAAATTAAAATGCAATTAAACCAAAGTATGAATGGAGACCCATCATTCAAAATAGCGCACACATTCCACTCAAAAGTGTCCATTCATCGTCACCTCCACACGGTGTATCACGTTGTGTTTGGGTACCCAAACGAACCGTCACTTCTGGCTCCTTTTGGATACCTAAATCTCTAATCTGTTAGCATCCATAATCTGTGTGAAGTAGGTTCTAAAAGAACTACACGATATCCTACTTCACAATATGCCTACTAGGCTGTCTTGTTTTTTTTCCTTCCGTTTCTTACTTTTCATAATTAGGTTTATCGTAGAGCATTTCTTTTATTTCTCTTCTGTGTTTTGAACTAACACGATAGATAGTTTCATGAGAGTAAGAGGAACAATAATTGTCATGATAAGCAGAAGTGTCGACACAAATCTAATCAACAGAAATAAAGCTAATTCCATTATTGATATTTATTTCAACCTGCTTTATTAGGAAATAAAATATGTATAAATAAAATGAAGAAAGCTACTACTCTGAAGAAGTTGGAGAAATGATGAACTTGCTCATTATCTTCTTGAGCATCTTCTTCATTCAATTTACTTCTTTCATCGTTTGCCTGATCTCCCGGCCCTGATCCTCCACCATACTGAAGATGTCCCTGTTGGTTTCCCTGAGGGACTTGATACGGTGTAACGGTGGCTGTGGTGCAGGTGGCCATACCCGTGAGGAAGTAGGAATCTCACCTACTTTATAGACTAGAGGAGAATTATCTGTAGGGTACGCCAACCAATCGATGGCCGGGTACTTCTCTACCAGGATGCTCTGGATCACACCGCCCAAAGACAATGTGTTCACCCACTGGCAGTCATGGGATTTAAGGCGAAAGGTGTGACACATCATGGAGAGGATCAAATCTAATACACCGAAGGCTTTCTCAGCCAGGATATAGTATGTCACCATTGATAGCTGGAGCGTGATTTTCCTGGTTTCCCCGGACTTGAACATGAGAGAGTGACATAGGACATACTGGATGATGCGGTCGTCAAGTGTGAATGTATCCACCGAAGTGATGAGATTTGAATGCCCCTCCATACCGTGAAGAACCTCGTTCATCTATCTCTAATTCTGAGTGGTTCTGAAGGACTCTATAATGTTGAGGAATGGACAGCTGGGCATCCAGACTTATTTCCTATCGAGATCTGAGTGGAGTCTCAACACTATCTCAGTCCCGATACAAGACTGCACACCTACACCCATTTGCGTGTGAGTGGGATCTCTAAGATTATTATAGAACTCCTGAGTTAGGAATGAGGATAATTGAGCGCCAGAAGTGATCACAGAAAGCACGCCCACATTCTCTAAGTATTCATAAATATGAGCATACCGATCATCGATATCGATGATCATGGGCACACTCACTGTGGCCTCATCTATAGCGGGGTAGGTTAATGTAAGCACTCAAGAGTGTTTTGAAAAACTATGACGAGGAGGTTGGGAGCTTGATGAAGCCATAACCTAAAAAAAAAATCCTGCAGTAAAAATATAATTAAAAAACACACAGAATTCAGGTTTTGGATCCAACTGCAAAGCAGTAATCTGTTAGTGTCGTGCGGTAGCATGGCGGACTGCTATTCATCTTCCTCCGCCAGGTTGTTTCCAAAACTCAACTCCTGTAAAAGTTTTACTCAAAACAGGTAGAAGACTTAGATCTAACGTCAAGCAATGTAGATATGTATGAATAACCAAGATTTGAGAAGGAAAATTTCAAATCAAACATGGAAAATCGTTGAAATCTACTAGCCTTATATTAAAATTCAGGATCTCACAAAAAACTTAATTTTTAAGTAGATCGGTCACTTGGAAATTTCAAGGATGTGAGATCCAAGCTTACACAAGCTAGATCCGTGAAAAAGACCATGATATGTAGCAAAAATTCACATAGCAAACTTAAAATCATCACAAAAATGCAACATATCGCGTCCAAAATGACTTGGGATTTACAACCTACACCTCCAAAACTCATAACACTAGGAATTAGAGAGAGAGAGAAAGAGGGAGAGGAGACTACCTTACACTGCAGACGAAAGCACTAGTGAAGGAATCCATTGGCAGAGGCGAGAAAGCAAGGGAGTAGAAGTGCGAAACTAGATCTGAACCCGTGGTTTCCAAAGATCCACTAATGTAAGTGCTCCTTTCTGCGTTTTTGTACCTTAATTTTGTACTTTAGTTCAGTATTTTTGGTCTTGGGTTGGTACCCCTTTGACATATGTTTACGTTTGGCTTACTTTTCTGCCATCACTTGTACTTGCTTGCTGAGGTGTTCTTTCTTTGGAATGCCTCAGGTTCAGAGTTATAGCTGGTAGTGGAGCTGCTTTTGGAGTTCCTGAGCAGCTAGCAGTGCTGGCTGTGGTTTTGACCTTGCCATTACAAGATTGTTTGTTGTTTTAGTTTGCTTTACCTAGTTCAGACATACTTTTGTTTTATGTGGACTCGTGTCAGATTGTTGGCGCCCACAAGATGGTTGATTATGGATACTTTTGCTTGCTACTAGTTTGTTCTCTCTCTAATTATTTGGATTACTTGCTCTCTAGGATGTTTTATGCTAGGATTATATGATAAGTATTTTAAGCGTAAAACTACTATTATTACTTCATGCATTGCATGTCTTAAAATGCTAAGTCAATATATTTAACGATCATAAAAGCTACTCTTACTTATATTATAAACCAAGAACCTTGCATACCATGAGTTGTCCTCAGGGGACCTTTATACTCATGTAGGATGTCTAACCTTGTAAAAGAAGTTTTTTCGCAGCATATAACTATTTTTCTCATGGACTAGATGAGTCACTAAGCCGAGGGATACGGCCAACTACTTCACTTAAACTCGATTTGTCTCTAAATAACTTAAAGATCTTTCTCTATGTGATAAGTAGGAGTTTTATTGAGCGTTCACAGTTATCCCCTGCCAACGTGGTATCATGACGCGCATTTTCCCTTACTCTGATATATCTTTAAAGGCAATAAAAATGCGGGTTGTGATAGTTGGTATCAGAGGGAGGTTGGTTTTGCAAGTTGGTTGAACTAACCAATCTCGTTTAGTTTGTTTCCATTCATTCATTTACATACACACACCGATGTGTCATCAGTACGTCTTAACCGAAGTATAGTCACTACACTCATAGCATGATAAGAAGTATACAGGACATATTATATAGTATGAGATGCATAATATGTGTTTATATATAGATGCACATAGGGACAACATGTGACGGTTATGTAGTATGAGATTCATAAACACTATCACACGGGTGCCCATTAGCATGTTTTATTTTCTCATTGCATGCGATGTTATGTAGTATGGGATGCATAAAATTTCATGTGTACGCCGTTCATACATGCATTAAGGCCTTTTTAGATTGCATAACACCGCATGCATAGCATATCATCGCATAAGCTCGTGTGTTAAGTTAAGGTTTACATGATGACACATAAACACACATGATTTTTCTAAATTAAAATAAAGAATTCATGTATTCATATTATAGGCACGTGAGTCAATAAGATGAGAGGATATCATACTAAGTAGGACATAACATCATTATAAAATCCTAGAGCAAGTTGTAGCATAAGCAAGTGTCTTTAAGTATGGTCTGAACTAGTTGTGTGGACTACTTGCAATCTCAGTTTTTGATGGGTCATTCGTTATATTACTAGAAATGGCAACTAGACATCCTGCGATGAGGTTGACTCCCCAATCGGAGGGTGAGTCGTCTGGTGCACAAAGTGATGCGGTGATCGAGAGTTTACATCAGAGTGATGATGCTCTGTTGAGATAGTTAGGTATGATGCAATCGCGGATTGCGTCCTTGTTGTCCGGCGCTCTCGCGCAGTAACCCTTAGTGGAAGATTTTGCCGCGGGTCAAGTCGTACACGATAATCCTACTCCTTTGGTTCCCCCAGTGACGTTACAACAAGAGATGAATTTTATTTTGCATTTCCAGCGATTGAGACCTCCTACCTACGACAAGAGTGTCGACTTTATGGTTTTGGATGATTGGATCCTCTCTATCGATGAGATGTTCTCGAATTCGGGGATTGTAGAAGCCCAAAATGTGAAGGTTGCAGCCTACCAGTTAAAAGGACTATGAAGAGCTGGTGGATTCGGGAAAAGGAGAGTTTGAAGGAAGGATGTTCTTGGGAGACTTTCAAGAAGATGCTGCTTAAGAAGATTCTACCCTCGGTCGAGCAGGACCATCAGATGAATAATTTCCTACATCTGAAGTAGAGACAGCTCACTGTGAGCAAATATGAGATTGAGTTTAGTAAGTTGAGCAGATTTGCTCCAGATATGGTAGCTTCGGAGGCGGGAAGTGTGAAGCGCTTTCTCGGAGGACTAAGAAGCGATGTCCAACAGTTGACATGCACTTATAGAGCAAAAAGTTCTGCTGAGGTAGTGGAAGACGCTCTGAAAGTTTAGGCGATTGAAAATGCCAATAATTGAGGTGTTGCGGCGAGAAAAGAGAAGAGGGAGGGTGATGAGGATGGAAGCTCTAGGGCATCTAGCCCTTCTTCGAAGAGAAAAAGTAGAGATATATGTTGCTTTTATGGTCGATCTGGACACTCTTACGAATGGTGTTTCAAAAGGACTGCCACTCTTAAGCAGCAGCAAGTGCTCTCCATCCAAGGTGCACCCAAGGGATATCTAGTGTGCACATTCTGTACAATGAAGGGACATGACGTGAGTCGTTGGTGGCCGAAGGATAAGGCTTGCTTCCAGTGCGTGAAGAAGGGGCCCCTGAAGTCTCATCCCCCAAGCTCCGACTCCACTAAATTCTGCCACACTTCAGGCTCTATCGCCACCACCAAACCAGGACAGAGGGAAAGGAAAGCTGAATGTGGTGACCAGGGAGGAAGCTCAGACCTCTACTCAAGTGATAACAGGTTAGTTTTCCGTCTACCATTTAATATGCATTTTTTGCACCAATTTTCATTCGTTTAGTTATGTATGCTACGGTTTTAGGGGAGTTTAGTGTGAAGAATAGGTGGGCACGCGTTCTTTTTGATTCGGGTGCCACCCATTCCTTTGTGGTGCGGATTTTCGTAGTAAACATCGATTGAACGTGGATCTATTAGGAGGTTACTTCAAAGTCAAGCTTCCATCCAGAAATTCAGTTATATCAAATCAAGAAATTCAGGGGTGTCCTATTTATCTAGGTGATTTCCTAGCCTTTGCGGTTTGAAGGTTTTGGATCTGGAGGACTTCGACGTGATTTTGGGCATGGATTGGCTATCCAAGTATGATGCGGTCATCCAGTACAAGGCAATGCGACTGGACTTCAAGATGTATAATAGACAGCCTATGAGCGCCTATGGTTTTCAGGACAAGGTTTCCCCTATCATTTCTGCGGTACGTGCTTGTCATGCTATAGAGTCTGGTTGTGAGGTGCGTCTTGTTTCTATTTCTGCTTTGGAAACAAATTTTGTTACACCACGTCTTGAGGATATCTCGGTGGTGCGAGAGTTTCCAAATGTTTTTCCTGATAGTCTTCCAGGACTTCCTCCAGTAAGAGAGGTGGATTTTGTGAGAGACCTCGAGCCAGGTACTCATCCTATTGCCAAGGCACCGTACCGTATGGCTGCGCATGAGTTGGATGAGCTACATACTCAGCTCGACAAGTTGCTAAAGTGTGGATTTATTAGGCCAAGTTCTTCTCCATAGGGTGCTCCTGTATTGTTTGAAAAGAGAATGGATGGATCGATGAGGCTTTGCATTGATTATAGAGAGTTGAATAAGGTGACCATTAAGAATCGATATCCCTTGCCGAGGATTGATGATTTGTTTGATCAGTTGCGTGGTAGCTCTGTGCTTTCAAAGATCGATCTTCGTTCAAGCTACCATCAGTTAAGGATTCATGACGCAGATATTCCCTGGAATGCTTTCAATTTGTGGTATGGACATTTTATGTTTTGTGTGAGGTCCTTTGGTTTGAGAAATTCACCCTCTGCTTTCATGCATTTAGTGAATAGAGTGTTCAAAGATTTCTTGGACTTTTTTGTGATTGTGTTTATAGATGACGTCCTCGTATATTCCAGCAATGTTGAGGAGCATACTCAACATTTTCGATTAGTTTTGTCGACCCCGAGGGATCATAAGTTATTTGTGAAGTTGAGCAAGTGTGAGTTTTGGATACCTCAGGTGTCCTTTTTGGTTCATGTTGTGAGCAAGGACGGTATTTCCATAGACCCGACCAAGATTTCTGTTGTGATGAAATGGAAGAGACCTTCTACACCCAAGGAGATTTGGAGCTTCTTGAGCCTGTCTGTTTATTATAGAAGATTCGTAGAAGGGTTTTCTGTGTTGTCTGCTCCTCTAAATAGACTTACGCAGAAGAACACCGCGTTCACTTGGAGCGATAAGTGTGAAGGAGCTTTCCAAGAGCTGAAGAAGAGATTGTGTACTGCTCCAGTTTTAACCTTGCCTACTGAAGTAGTTGAGTACGCTGTGTATGTGGATGCATCACACATTGGACTGGGTTGTATTTTAATGCAAGAAGGAAAGGTGATCGCGTATGGATCAAGACAATTAAAAATTCATGAAAGAAACTATCCTACGCATGATTTAGAGTTTACAGCTATAATTTATGCGTTGAAGCTTTGGATACATATATTGCATGACGCGCTGTGCAAGATCTACACAGACCATAAGAGTTTGAAGTACGTCTTCACTAAGAAGGAGCTAAATCTGCACCAGCGTAGGTGGTTAGAATATGTGTTTGATTATGAAGTGGATATTCTTTATCATCCATGAAAGGCTAACGTCGTAGCTGATTCTTTGAGTAGGAAGACCTCAAAAATTTTTAATCTATCTGTACAGTCCTTGGTGGAAGAATTCTTGTTGATGGACATTGAAGTTGGGAGTAGTACTATGCCTGCTAGTTTGGAAGCAGAAGAGCCCTTTTGGATTTCCCTTACTAGAGCGCAACAGAAGGATGACACGGATTTATTGCATCTCTGAAATAGAATAGAGAGGGGAGAGACACCCCATTTCTCTTTTGACGAGTTTGATACTTTGAAATATCGGGGTAGATTTTATATTCCCACTTTTGGTGACATTCACACTAAAATTTGTGATGAAGCACATGGTTCCATTGTTGGCTACCATTCTGGTTCCACCAAAATGTATAAAGATCTAAAGCAAGTTGTTTGGTGGTCAGGAATGAAGAATGATATAGCAAAGTTTGTGTCAGAATGTTATATGTGTCAGCGTGTTATGGCTGACCGTGGAAGGACTGGTGGTAAACTGATGCCGCTTGATATTTCAACTTGGAAGTGAGAGAGTATTTCGATGAATTTCGTCACCGGTTTACCAAGATCTCCCCAAGGGAACGACTCTGTTTGGGTGATAGTTGATAGATTGACTAAATGTGCTCACTTTATCCCATTTAAGATTGGGAATTCTATAAAGAAGACAGCTGAGTTATATCTTGATTAGGTCATCAGATTACATGGAGCGCCTGTAAACATCGTATCAGATCGAGACTCTAGATTTATGTCTCATTTTTGGAAGAGTTTACAGGAGGGGTTGGGTACCGATTTAATGTATTCCACCGCCTATCATCCGCAGAAAATGTTCAGACAGAAAGGGTAAATCAGATCGTGGAAGATATGATCAGGTGTTATATTTTGGAACATGATGGTACTTGGGATGAGCATCTCAGACTCATGGAATTCACATACAATAATAGTTATCAAGAGAGTTTGTAGATGTCCCCATTCGAGGCCTTATATGGGAGGCATTGTATGACTCCTTTGTTTTGGGCTGAGGTTGGTGAGAGACCGTTACTATATCCGAAAGTCCTTGAAGGGGTGGTTTGTGCTGTAACTCATATTAGGGAGAATCTCTGTGTAACACAAGAATGTTACGAGAAATACGCTAATCGATGAAGGGTAGATCTGGTGTTCGTCGTTGGGGACTTGGTTTTTCTAAAAGTCTCTCCGATTCTAGGTGTTAAAATATTTGGAAGGAACCACAAGTTAGACCCCCGGTATGTGGGACCATTTCGGATTCTGGAGTGCATCGGAGCGTCATCTTATAGGCTGGAGTTGCCTGTTACCTTCCCTAGTGTCCTTGACGTGTTCCATGTATGTTGAAACCGATTCCTCGATCTCCTCTGGAGTTCGCCCTTGGGGAAGGGGTGGTCTCTCGCCTACGTCAGTCCTGCAAGCAAAACAACAAAGAATACAAGGTGACACAGACCCAAGGGCTCGACAGGGAGCTCCCACCTCAAACCCGGAAGATCTCAGAGCGCTTCCCCTCCTTAGCCAGAAGCCGAGCTAAGGTACCCTCAGAAAGCACTTGAAGATTGGAGCAGGAGAGCACTGGAAAAAACCTGTTTTCTGGGGTACCCCTTGGGCCCTATTTATAGTTTTTGAGATCTGGACTGCCAATAACCCAAAGAACTGACCTGAAGTTACCAGAAAACCCCTAGACGGGTCTGCCAACAGCCAAACTCCGCTGTTTTGAAGGGCTATGGGCAGACCAGCGGGGTCAAAACAGTAAAAAATACCTCATACTTCCAGGCGAGCTGGGAGCTCTGACCACCTCGGCATGTTCTGCTCGCCTACTGCTGCCGAGCCCCACTGTTAGGACGCGAGTCGTAGCTCGCTCGGCGAATGCCGAGCTCGGGGTCGCCGAACGTCAATCTCTGGTCGATGGATACCGAGCTCGGGCTCGCCCCCTCCACTGCCGAGCTCGCCTATTGTCCTCAGCCCATTCTGCTTAGTCCCTGGTGACCTTGCTCGCCGGACACGGGGTTGTACACAATCCCCGCTCGTTTTGAGCTTGTCAAAGCTCGGAAAGAAACATCCAACCCCAAGTGTGCGGCGAGCGCGGGTTGGCGAGTTGGAGGGAATCTTCGGGTGGGGTCCACCTGTGGCTATATATATGTGCACCTGCCCCCCTGCCTTACTCTTGCCATTCCCTTTGCTCCAACCCTGCCAGGATGCCACTTCCCAAGGAGATCCAAGAGCGCATAGACCGGGCTCGCCAAGCCTCTGCAGCTCGCGTGGCCGCCCTGACGGCGGTCAATGCCAAAGCCCCTCACGTTGATTCTGCCGAGCCCGGTTTTAAGCGGTCAAAGGCATTCCCTGAGGCGGCTGAGCCCATTTACAACGGCCTGAGGGCCACCCTGGCTCGCGAGACTGTCTCTTACACTCGAACTGTTCTTGAGAAGTATAGAGTGGTTGTCGTAGTCGGCGACGACCCGAACGGTCAACCAGATGGCGGGGGTGTCGCGCCGCGAGAGCCCACACCGCGAGGCGAGACCACGCTCGCCGACTCGCGGTTCATGGCGCCGGGAAGCCATCCCCAAGACCCGCCTCTTCTCTTTGGGATCCTGCCTGTGAGCTAGCAGAGGCTGAACTCGCTAGTACGCGCCTCTCCTCCTCACCAAACTGATGTGGCCGCGAGAGCGGGTCTGGGGGCCATCCCCACCCTGGGATTCGAACTCATCTCGCCGGGGGCTCGCGGCCCAGGTCGCGGGAAGGATCTGAGGTTCATCCCTCCCCACATCTCCCTTGAGCTGCCGAGCTCGTCTGGTCAGTCTTGCTTTACTTCTTGCCTCATGCCGTTTTTCCTGCCTCTCTTCTTGCTGACGCCTGCCTTCACAGCTCTTCCTAGTCAATCCACTGCCGAGGAATCATCGTGGGCAGCGCACTTCTCTTTGGGATCCTGCCTGTGGACTCTTACCTGGGTCCTGAGGTGGATCAAGGCGAGCTGACGAGGAGGGAGGTCAAGCTTCTCAAGAAGCTGGTGTGCGGGCTGCGCGAGGTGCAGGGTGGTCAACGAGACGCTGCAGCGCGACTACGCTCGTCTCGCCGACGAGGTGCGACGCGGCCAAGCTGGCGAGCTGATGTCCCCCTCCTGGCTCTTGGACGAGATAGATGACGGTCTCTCGGTTGCGCAGAGGAATTCCGGAAGGATCCGCGAACTGCTCCGCGCGCGGAAGCATGGGGGGCGGGGGTCGCGAGGCCGGGGTAGGTAAGTGAGCGGCTCCTTTGCCGAGCCGACCGGTACTCGCATCCCGATGCCCTCCCTGCTTGCGCGCCCCGCTTTTTAATTCCTGAAACTTTATTTCTGTAATAAATAACTTTTAGAATATTCTTGATCATGCTACCCAAATAAAATGCTGCAATGTTTGGCTTAGCCTTGGCTGGGATGAGCCGGAAGTCGGCGAGCTGGGGTGGCGAGCTGGGGTGGCGAGCTGCGCTGATTGGACAGCCTGCCCCAGATTTCTTTTCCTATAAATAGCCCCCCCCCCTCACCTACCCCCGTACTGTGCCTTTATTGCTTTCTTTCCCTCTCCCAGTGCTTTTCCATTTCTTGCTCGCGCTCTACCTCTTCCTCCGCGAATATGGGCAAGACGAATCCAGATGTCGACGGCCGCTCCAAGTGTGCGCAGCACTTCACGGACTACTGCTTCTTCGAGGGGCACACTAGCGAGGAGGAGCTCGCTGAGTTTGTGGCGGAGCGCGTGCCGCCGGGATTTGAGGAACGCAGGCCGAGACAGAGGGAGGCCATAAATACTTTTTATGAGGACGAGCTTGCCTTCCCCCTCTCACATTTCGAGGTGGGGTTACGCCTCCCCCTATGGCTGGAGATCCGGCAAATCTTAAAATATTACGAAGCCGTGCCCGCGCAGCTGAACTCCAACGCCATCGCGATGATGGTGTCGTTCGCGAGTTACCTCCGGCGAGAGAGGATCGAGTTCAACCTGACGGTGTTCAGGAATCTCTTCTCCTACAAGGCGACGCCGGACGGGGGGGCCTACTTTGGTGGCTCGCTGATCAAAGTTTGCGAGATCGCGAACAGGCACCATACCTGGATGACCAAGACCGCCTTCATCAAGGGCGATCTCGGCAACATCCCCTACTCACCTCAGCAGAAGGGCGAGGATGTGTACCGCCCGCTGACCGTGTCCGGCAACGACGCCGAGCTCCACAAGTACTTCCTCCATAAGGACTTCAAGGTCGCCTTCCTCCGAAGGGGCCTCGACGCGCTCCCTCCTGTTCTGCCCGGTGAACGTATGCTTCTCCCCCCATATTGCCGAGCTCGCCTGACCTCCGGGCTCACCGTATTATTGCTAAATTCTTAACTTTCTCAAAGTATTTTCCTGCAGGGGAGTGAATAATCCCCGTGAACCCGCCGTTCACGGATCCGGGGCTCCATACCGACCCTCTTGCTCGCGAGAGGGCGGCGGCGGCCTGCCAAGATGAGGCGGCCCTCCCGCAACCCTCTTCCAGGAAGAGGCGACCTGAGGATGCGGGATCGAACCCGCCACTTCGCCAGCAACAATTAAAGAAGATGCAGTGGGCCCTGCTGGCTCCGCGGGGGCAACAACAACAACAGCCCGGCCCCAAATACATCAGCTCGTCGGAGACCCCTCCCGACGCATCGCCGGAGAGCCCGCTGAAGGAGACAACCAGCAAGGGCCGGAAAGGTGGCGAGGGCCCCTCTTCCATGGCGGCGATCTCCCCTCCTCCGTCGGCGAAGAGGGCCGCCCACGAGAGCACGCTGCCGAAGCAACACCCCCTCTTCAACTTCTGCGCGCGGTGGAAGGACTCGGCGGGCGAGCCCATGCTGCAGTGGGACGAGCTCGCTCATCGAGTCTCCGTCTCCACTCTGCACCCCTCCTGGCATGACCGCGAGCCTGCCACCGGTCATTCCTACGCCCTCAGCTTCGGCCTATATGGCCGGGAGGATGCCGAGGCCTACAAAAAGATGACCCTCCGGTAGCTCGGCCATGAGGGCCTGCAGTCCCACCTGCGGACCATGGAGCTGCATCACATGCTGGCATGCCGCAGCTTCGCCCTCAGCCACCAACTTGAAAAGGCCGAGCAGGCCCGCGACATCGCCAGGGATAAGGTCACCGACCAGGCGAGGCATCTTGGCATAGCGGAGGGTCTACTCGCCCAAGCCGTCGGCGGGCTGGTAAGCATCAAGCAATACTCTTTTCTTTTACTTAGGACATTTTTGTGCTGTTGCTAAATGGACTCTTGGCCAGGTTGCCAAGGCCGCGGGGAGCTTCAGGCTCGCAATGCCGAGCAGGGGGAGGAGATTGGCCAGCTGCGCGCACGCCTGGCCGAGATGGAGGGCGCGAATGCGAAGTTGAAAGAGGAGAACCAGCACCTCCTCAGCGAGGTCCGTTGCCAGGCGGAGATCTTCTTCCCGCCTCACAACATCGACCCTACCCTCCCCTACAAGAGCCCGCGGATCTTTGGCAAGGCCGACCTCGTCGAGAGATTGCGGATAAACTCCATCCAAGCCACCGAGTGCTCCCTCAAAATGATGAAGGACTCGGGGGTGTAGGTGGAGGGATGCGAGGAGATCTCGGCCTGGGACCTGATGCCGAGAGTGTTCCCGGCAACGCCGCCCAGCGAGAAGGAGGACAGCTTGGACGCGATGTTCGGGAAAAGCTTCCAGGATCCCTCGGGTGACGGCGAGGATCAGTCCGGTGGAGGGGGCGAGGCCTGAAGATAGCTTGTACGTTTTCCTTTTTCTTTTTGTTCACTCGCCGAGGCAAGCCCCCTGTAATTACTTTTTGTAAGCAATTAATGAAAGAGTTTTTGATCATACTCGTGCCACTTTCTTTTCCCCATTTTTTTTCTTTGTTTGCGACGCCCTGAATATATGCGGGTGCCTCCTCACGTGACCTCGCCGAGACAGGTTCCGAGAGTAGAGTAGTCATGAGAGCGTGCCCGCGAGTGGATGCGTTTTGAGTGTTCGCCGAGCCCCAAGCGCTTCGGGGGCGGGTTGCTCTCTGTCCTTGTCATGGCGCCATAACTCGCACGCGAGCCACCCAGGTTGAGCCCAAAAAAAAGAAGGAAAATTTTTCCAAGTCAAACTGGCAAAGGGGTGAGGTGCCCCGGACTAGCTCGCCTCCCTTTGCCGAGGCCCGGGTTTGCCAACTACTCGCTGATGCCGAGCCGGGGATGACGAGTACGAACTCGCCCATGTAGGATCCTTTTGCTAATGCCAAACTGGGTTTGCCGAGCCCGAGCTCGCCTCTACAGAACCTCTTTCCCCTTGCTTTCTGGCACTTTGAAACTTCTTCTTTATCTGGCGATTCTGGGGCCGACACCATCGAGTGACTTCCGACCCTGTCAGCTAGGTGAGAGCCTGACAGCAGGATCTACTCGAGGCCAAGGATGACACCGAGTGACTTCCGACCCTACCAGCTAGGTGAGAGCCTGGCAGCGTGATCTGCTTGGGGTCCAAACACATTCCATCGAGTGACTTGCGGCCCTGTCAGCTAGATGGGAGCCTGACCGTGGGATCTACTCGAGGCCAAGGATGACACCGAGTGACTTCCGGCCCTGCCAGCTAGGTGAGAGCCTGGCAGCGGGATCTGCTCGGGGTCCAAACACATTCCATCGAGTGACTTCCGGCCATGTCAGGTTGGTGGGAGCGTGACAGCGGGATCTGCTCGAGGCCAAGGATGACACCGAGTGACTTCCGGCCCTACCAGCTAGGTGAGAGCCTGGTAGCGGGATCTGCTCGGGGTCCAAAACACATTCCATTGAGTGACTTCCGGCCCTGTCTGCTAGGTGAGAGCCTGACTGCGGGATCTGCTCGAGGCCCAGGATGACACCGAGTGACTTTCGGCCCTGCCAGCTAGGTGAGAGCCTGACAGCGGGGTCTGCTCGGGGTCCAAACACATTCCATCGAGTGACTTCCGGCCCTGTCAGCTAGGCGAGAGCCTGACAGCGGGATCTGCTCGAGGCCAAGGATGACACCGAGTGACTTCCGGCCCTGCCAGCTAGGTGAGAGCCTGGCAGCGGGATCTGCTCGGGATCCAAACACATTCCATCGAGTGACTTCCGGCCCTGTCTGCTAGGTGAGAGCCTGACAGCGGGATCTGTTCGAGGCCACGGATAACACTGAGTGACTTCCGGCCCTGCTAGCTAGGTGAGTGCCTGGCAGCGGGATCTGCTCGGGGTCCAAACACATTCCATCGAGTGACTTCTGGCCCTGTCAGCTAGCTGAGAGCCTGACAGCGGGATCTGCTCGAGGCCAAGGATGACACCGAGTGACTTCCGGCCCTGCCAGCTAGGTGAGAGCCTGGCAACGGGATCTGCTCGGGGTCAAAACACATTCCATCGAGTGACTTCCAGCCCTGTCACCTAGGTGAGAGACTGACAGCGGGATCTGCTCGAGGTCCAAACACATTCCATTTCTCTATGCAGGCTAGCTACGACAGTACTGGAGTGTTAAAGAAATTTATTATAATAAAAGTATCGCTTACATGCTTCAGGGGAAAAACGTTTTAAGTCGTCGCCACTCCAGGTGTGACTCAGGGTCTCGCCATCTACATTTTGGAGTCGATAGCCTCCTGACTTCAAAGCTTCTTTTATAATGAATGGTCCCTCCCAGCTGGGGTTGAGCTTTCCTACGGATGCTGACCTCCCTGCCGCATCCACCTTCTTCAGCACCAAATCCACTTCCACGAACTGCTTCACCGTGACATGCTTATCAAAGTACTTGTCTATTCTCCTTTTCACTTCCTCCTACCGGATAGCGGAAAGGTCCATCAGCTCCTCCACCATGTCAAGGGAGAGTCTCAGCTCCTCCTTGTTCTTGGCTTGCCATTCCTCTCGGCCCTCTTTGGCTGCAACGACTCGCGGTGTCTGAACTTCAAATTCCACGGGGAGCACTGCCTTGCACCCGTGGGAGAGCTTGAAGGGGGTCTCTCTAGTAGCCGTGTTGGGGGTGGTTCTTAGGGCCCAAAGAACCGCGGGAAGCTGCTCCACCCATCTCCCCTTCAAATTCTCGACCTTATTTTTGAGGAGGTTGACGATGATCTTATTTGCGGCCTCCACCTGCCCATTGCTCCTGGGGTGATGGACTAAGGCAAACCTGAGGTCGATTCCAAGCTGTTCGCAAAAGCTGGTGAATTCGGCGCTGGCGAACTGGGGCCCGTTGTCCGTGACGATGGCCTGGGGCAGCCCATGGCGGCAGATGATCTCCCCCCAAACAAAGTTCCTAATTACCTGGGAGGTCACCTTGGCCAGCGCCTTCACCTCCATCCATTTGGATAAGTAGTCAATCATTACTAGGAGGAACCTTCTCTGACCACTGGCCTGGGGGAAGGGTCCAACCAAATCCATTCCCCAAATTGCGAAGGGCCAGGGGGCCGTGATACTTCTAAGTCGCTGGGTCGGTTGTAGCTGGAGGGGGCAAACAGCTTGCACTTATGACACCTCCTCAAGAACTCCGCGGCGTCTCGGCCCAGGGTGGGCCAGAAATACCCTTGCCTGACTATCCTTCCTTCCAGGGTCCGACTCCCGGAGTGACTCCCACATTCCCCGGAGTGGACTTCCTCCAAGATCCTTCATATTTTGCCCTCGGCCACGCAGCGAGCGAGCATCCCTGAGAGGGTCTTCCTATACAGCTACCCGTCCTGGAGGAGGTAATATGCTGACTTGTGTCTTAGCTTCTTCTTATCTACCCCCTCCGGATACTCTCCCGTGGAGAGGAAAGCTACAACTTCGTCCATCCACGAAGCTTGTTGATCGATTTGCATGAGCTACCCCTCTTCGATGGAGGGTCGGAAAAGGTCGGTGATGGTACCCCCCACCTGGGGACTGTGCTTTGCTAGCTGGTCGGCTTTTTCATTCTCTTCCCTGAGCACGTGTCGGATGGTGAAGGTTTGAAAAGTGTATGACCCCCTTCACTTTGGCCAAGTATGATCGCAGGGTGGGTTCCCTTGCCTCGAATTGCCCATTGATCTGGGAAGCCACCACCATGGAATCAGTAAGGACCTCTACGTCTGACACCCCCAGCTCCCTGCCCAGGCGTAACCCTGCTATCATGGCCTCGTATTCGGCCTGGTTGTTTGTAATGGGGAAGTGTACCACCATTGTCTGCTCAATTTGGGTCCCTTGTGGGCTTTCTAGGATCACCCACACTCCAAGGGAATGCCTCCCTGAGGCTCCATCCACCCTCACTTTCCAAGGAGTCGGGCGGGTGAGCTCTTCCTCCGCTACTTCAACCACGTAGTCGGCCAAGAAGTCGGCCATCGCTTGAGCTTTGATCGAGAGCCCCAGAACAAAGGAGACATCGAACTCGCTCAGTTCCACCGACCACTTAGGCAGCCTGCCTGAATGCTCCACCCCCTCGAAGATGTTGCGGAGAGGGTGGTCGGTCACCACTCGGATTGCATGTGCCTGGAATTTAGGTCGCAACCTCCTTGCCGAGATGATCAGGGCGAAGGCTAGCTTCTCCAGAATCGGGTACCGGAGCTCGGCCTTCCTCAGTACCCATCTAACGTAGTAAATAGGGAGCTGCTTCTTCCCCTCTTCGCGAACTAAGACGGAGCTCAAGGCCTCCGCCCCGACCCCGAGATATAAGAATAGGTCTTCCCCCTCCTTCGGCCCTTGGAGTAGCGGAGCCTGAGTTAACTGCATCTTGAGGGCCTGGAACACCTCCTCGCACTCCTTGGTCCACTCGAACTTCTGACCACCCCTCAGGGTTTTGAAGAAGGGGGTGCACTTTTCTCCTGCTCGGGAGAGGAACCTACTCAGCCCTGCTAGCTTCCCCGTCAGCCGTTGCACCTCCTTAGTATTCCGTGGTGCCCCCAGCTCCAAGATAGCCTTGACTTTGTCAGGATTCGGCTCGACCCCTGCGGGGGTGAGAAGGTGCCCCAAGAACTTTCCCCGGCTGGGCCCAAAGACACATTTTAGGGGGTTCAACCGCATCTTGTATTTGTGTACGGTGGCAAAGGTCTCCTCCATATCACGGAGATGGGAGTTCACATTCCTACTCTTGATCATGAGGTCATCTACATACACGTCCAAATTCCTCCCCCTCTGCTCCTTGAAAACCTTATCCATCATTTTCTGGTAGGTCACCCCAGTATTCTTCAGCCCGAAGGGCATCATCTTGTAGAAATAGCATCCATCCCCTGTGATGAACGAGACATCTTTGATGTCTGGGGGGTGCATCCTGATTTGATGATAACCTGAAAAAGCATCTAAAAAACTCATTACAGAAAAACCAACGGCTGAGTCAACCAGCGCGTCGATCCGAGGCAAAGGATAACAGTCCTTAGGACAAGCTTTATTAAGTAAGGAAAAGTCGATACACATCCTCCACCGGCCGTCTCCTTTCTTTACCATGACCACGTTGGAGACCCAGCCGGTGTACTGAATCTCAGACACGAAGCCGACCTTGAGGAGTTTCGCAACCTCCTCCCTGATGGGCTCCGCCATCTTGTCTGCTGTGGACCTCTTCTTCTGCTGAATGGGGCGTGTTCCCGGGTCCAGGTTGAGGCGGTGGCAAGCCACATCCTCGTCAACCCCCGACATCTCCATGGCATTCCAAGCGAAGATGTCCACGTTCTTCTAGATGCACTCCAGCATCCTGCATTGGTCCTTCGGAGTCAGCCCCCCGCTGACGCGGATCTTCTCCATCCTGCCTCCTCGGGTGAGCACCTCCAGCTCCACCACTTTCTGCAGCCTCTAGCCTGGACTGCTCCCCCCATCCTTCGGCATCCCCTTCCTCCAGAATGGTGACCTCTACCTTCATCTCTTCTCCTCCGGCCCTCACTTCGGCCACCTCCTCCAGGTCTCCTCCTACCGCCTCCTCCTCTGCGCAATTCTTCCTTTCCAGATCCTCCTCTCCTGCTCCCTGCCTTGCCTCCTCCATCCCGCGTCCCATCTCTTCGTCTCCCTCCATCTAAGAGATGGTGTTCACCGCAGTGACATAGCACTCCCGCGCCACCTTGGGGTCCCCTCTAACCCTGACCTGAATCCCCTCGGTGTTGAACTTGAGGCACTGATGGAAAGACGAGGGGACGCAGTGGAAGGCGCTGATAAGGGGCCTCCTGAAGATGCTACTGTAGCTGCTGGGGGCGTCCACAATGACGAACCTGCATTTCTTGGACTGCCCCCCCCCCCCCAGGGTAACTTGGAGGCCAACTCCTCCCTCTACTTCCTTCCTTTCTCCTGAAAACCCGAACAAGGGTCCATCTGAGGCCAGCACCCTCTTTGCCTCCACTTTCATCGCATCAAATGCCTTTTTGAAGATGACGTTGACGGAGCTTCCGTTGTCCACGAGGATCCGGGAGACAGTGAAATTCTTTGATGACCAACGCATCGCAAAATGGGTCCTCGTGGTCTGGTATATCGCTCCTGGAGAAAGTGATTCTCTCCTCCGGGGGTGGGGTTTGAGATGTGGAGGCGACGCTTCACCGATACATGGTGTGGAGGCTTGTCTTGCGGGAAGCCTCGACCCCTACTCCCCCATGGATCACTCCGATCTCCCCTCGGGTTCCAACATCCACCCGATCTTCGCACCGATCCTCCTCCGCCCGAGGCAGGACCTCCTCAATCCTCACTTCTTGTCGACCCCCTGCTGTTGCTGATGTTCCCTATTCCCTCTCATCTCGAGGAATTTCGGGCAGGTGGCTGTGGCGTGGCCCACTTCCTGATGGAAGTCGCAATAAGGCAGCTCCACCCTGACCTCTCTTCTCCTCCTTATAATTCCCCTCCTTCCTCCCAAGGCTATGGCCATGGCCTCCTCTTGATCGGGGAGCCGGGGCCTCTGGCCCTGCCTCCAGCCCGGAGGGTGAAACAGATCTTTCCTCCCCTGGTAGTGGCCCCTTCCGTAGTGCCCTCTCTGTGTCCCTTTCCCCTGCCACTCAGGTCTCCAGCCCAGCTGACGGTCGGGGTCCTGATGCCCCCACCCCGGCTGCTGCTGCCACTGGAGCTGCCTTTGCTCCCTCTGCCTGGGCTCCCCTCTTCTCTCATCCTGTCCCTTCCCTCCTCTTGACTCCTTCTCTTCCTCCGTGACCCACTTGGCCAGCTTCCTTGCAAACTCCGGGTTCGATGCCTCCCCGTCGACCTCTCTCGCCGCCCTCTCCATCAACTCCTTATTGGAGAGGGGAGGGACTCTCTTCAGCTCCATTCGGAAGAAACCCTGCTGCAGGCCCAGTGTAAAGGACATCATCAGACTATGGCCCGGCATCTCCTGGACCTGAGTAACTTCCTCCTGGAATCGGTCCACATAGCTCCCCAACGTCTCATTCACCCCCTGCTTAATGTGGAACAAAGACTCGGACTCCTTCTTCCTCTTCTTCGAGGTTGTGAACCTCAGCATGAACCCTCGGCGCAGGTCCTCGAAGTAGTAGATGGAGCTGGCCGGTAGCTGGTGGAACCATTCCCTTGCCTTCTCCCGGAGGATGATGGCGAAGAGTTGGCATTTGAATCCGTCCAACATCTGCCGGATGGAGACCACATTTTCGAACCATTGCACATGCTGGACCGGGTCTCCATTCCCGGTGTAGTAGGACATCTCGGGTTCTCTAAACCCATCTGGAACTGGAGCTGAGGAGACCAGCTCGCTGAAAGGACTGCCCCCCCCCCCACCGGGCGAGCCGGCGAGTCTCGCGAGCCCAGCTCGCGGAACCGGCCTCAGCCTGCCGAGCCGGGGAAGATCTCGCGCCAGGGGAGCTCGCACCCCCGGCCTTCCTGAACCACCTCCTTCCCAGCTCGCCTGCTGGGAGCGTGCTCGCCCAGAGAGGGGGCAGCCGCGATCTGGGACGCCGGGGTCGAGCACTCGGCCCGCATGCTGAGTGCGAATTTGAAGAGGCCCAGCACCTCATTCCTGAAGTCTTCCAACATCCCCACCGTTGCGAGAGGCGGGGGGGGGGGGGGGCGAGTTCTGCCCGTCAGACCCCTGTCCTCCTATCATTGAACCTGTTGAAGCTTTTCTACACTGACCACTGTCCACGCTCACCGCACCAAAATGTTGAAACCGATTCCTCGATCTCCTGTGGAGTTCGCCCTTGGGGAAGGGGTGGTCTCGCGCCTACGTCACTCCTGCAAGCAAAACAACAAAGAAGACAAGGTGATATGGACCCAAGGGCTCGGCAGGGAGGTCCCACCTCAAACCCGGAAGATCTCAGAGAGCTTCCCCTCCTTAGCCAGAAGCCGAGCTAAGGTGCCCTCAGAAAGCACTTGAAGATTGGAGCAGGAGAGCACTGGAAAAAACCTGCTTTCTAGGGTACGCCTTGGGCCCTATTTATAGTTTTTGAGATCTGGACTGCCAATAACCAAAAGAACTGACCTGAAGTTACCAGAAAACCCCTGGATGGGTCTGCCAACATCCAAACTCCGCTTTTTGAAGGGCTATGGGCAGACCAGCGGGGGAAAAACAGTAAAAAGTACCTCATACTTGCAGGCGAGCTGGGAGCTCTGACCACCTTGGCATGTTCTGCTCGCCTACTGCTACCGAGCCCCACTGTTAGGACGCGAATTGTAGCTCGCTCGGCGAGTGCCGAGCTCGGGGTCGCCGAAGGTCGATCTCTGGTCGACGGATGCCGAGCTCGGGCTCGCCCCCTCCACTGCCGGGCTCGCCTATTGTCCTCAGCCCATTCTGCTTAGTCCCTGGTGACCTTGCTCGCCGGACACGGGGTTGTACAATGTGAGCCTGTTTCGGAATTGTGTTCGTAGTGAATGTCAAGTCCTTGGCTCGGTGCCCCAGATTCAGCACAACCTTACGTATGTGAAATAACCTGTCCGTATTTTGGAATCTCAAGATCGGATGTTGCGTAGAAATACCATCCACATGGTTAAAGTTTTTTGGAGAAATCAAGACACTGAGAACACAACGTGGGAATTGGAGTCAGTGATGAGGGAATCTCATGTGCATCTCTTCCATTAGTTCTGGTATGACTTCATGTTTTTGGTTGTATTTGGTTTTTCATTTTGGTTTGGTTTTAAAGTGACGGAGCCGACCCTCTCCAACCCGCGGCCGTTGATGTTGAAGCGCTTACGGATGACACGCCACCATTACAAAGCAAAGATCTACGGCGAAATAAAGGCGTGGGAGCGCGGCGCCGCACCCCTTCCCGCTACCATCTTCGCTCGCGAGATAACGTCATCAAATGACGTTGTTGTCATAAAAACTGCCGGGTTGCGGATAACAATTTTATGCTATGTTTTGTTTATTTGGTGGCCTGCATTTAGCCTCCAAATGCTTTTAATTTCTGCAATATTTTATGTATAACTTTTATTTAGAGTGGGCCATATATATAAGGCATCCACTCCCTTGGTTTGGCATGAAGAAAATAACCCTAAAAAAAGGATTTCAGCTTTGAGAAACTCTTCTCATTTCCGCCGCCCCCTATCCGTTGTCCGCCTCCTTGAGGGCTTCGGCCAAGTGCAGGCCTTCTCTCTTCCGGCGTGGGAGCTTCGCGGTGTGACTCCGTTGAAGGTGGACGTGCAAGCTTCTTCCGGTGTGACTCCGGCGGAACCGTGGTTGAGCGATTCTCCACGTGCAACTATCTACGAGTTGGGGTAACGATTCCTCTTCTCTATCTTGTGTGCTTCTTCTACATCCTCCGCATATTTCTTTGTGCGAAAGTTTTGGTGTGAAATCTGAAATTTTATTCATCGAAGTATTTCCACTTGATTTTCGTATTTGATTCTCCGAGTTTCTCGCAACCGAAGAAGGGTGGTGACCTTTGGTTTTTCTTAGTCGGGGGAGATCAACCACTTTTCCGAATCATTTCTTTGGTGAATCTCCTTGGTGCGACTTCACTTGACCGAGCCGTGTGGGTTCATTTCGCCGGAAAGGATAGTGGCCTCTAGTCACTATTTGATCCTAAGAGGGTTCGCGATCCTCTAGTCATTGTGTGACGATAAACGTAATTTAAATTGTGGCTGCGCTCGCGTGTGGTGTCTCCAAATTAGATCGTGTGGGGGTAGATTTAGTTGCTAGAACGTGCCGAACATTTCGCCCCGGTAGCCTACATCAATTTGGTATCAAAGCGAGGTTCGTGCCGGTTCCTAACTCGGCACAATCCTTCTCTGTTTGGTAGGCTTAGTTCTCGTAAATTCACATTTCAGCAAAGTCTCTATTTGTGGTGTGCCAACAGCGGGTTAAAATCTGAATTTTTCTTCAAAATCCCAAAAAAAATTTTCTGGTACTCTCTTCACCTTAGGTAGAATTAAATTTAAAAAAAAATTCAGTTTCGTCCATCGGTTAGGCGGCAAGAAATTATTTCTCGTAAAATTTTAGGGTGTTTAGGACTAATTTAGAGTCAACAACAAAAAAAAAATCTGCATGCGCACAAGGCACGGCACCGAGTACGCTCCCTCTTCTTCCAATATGGCGGACGAGCGGCATGGGGGTCAAGATCTGACTCCCGTCGAGGCTCTTCGACAAGAGTTTAATGCGCACATCGTGAATCAAGAGCGTCGCATGGATGAGTTCAGGGACATGATCGCTCAACTTACGACTGCTAGAGCGACTCCACCCCCCCCCCCCCCCCTAACCCTCTACCAATTAACCCTCACCCCCCGAACCACCAACAGCCCCGTTATCCTCCTCGATTTGACGAGGACTACGATGACCTTGCACCACGTGGTCCACCCTATTATAACCGAGCTCCACAAGAGTTCAACATCACGAAAGCCATCCGTATAGAAGCCCCTACTTACGACGGCATGGGGCAGCCCCAAATCTTTCTGAATTGGATTATGGATATCGAGTGCTACTTCGAGTGGCATAACTTAACCGATAGGCAAAAGGTCCAAGTCGCTAGGCTGAAACTTCTAGACCGGGCCAAGGTATATTGGCTCAACGAGGAGAGACGCATGGGAGCGCTTGATGGTATGCCACCAATTGGTTGGCAGGTTATGAAAGCTATGTTGTCGGATCAATACGTCCCCACGTATTACCGCACACAACTGTTTGACGACTTAGCCTCTCTTAAGCAAGGGAGCCAGTCGGTGTCTGATTACATGGGTACGCTTAAGGATCTGTTAGTACGTTGCGATGTTAAGGAGATGCCCGAAGTGACTCTCTCGAGGTTTTGGAAGGGGCTGGAACCGGATATTCAGCGCAAGCTTTTGCGATATGGGCATACGGATATAAACACCACGTACAACGCGGCCTTGGACATTGAGAAAAATATCACTCTCAAGTCTAAAGCAAGGTATTTCCAAAAGGGGAAGTCCACGTATAAAGACAAAGGCAAGTTTAAGGCTACCGACACAAGTTCGATAGTCATCACCGCTAGGAATTCTAAGAATCCAACCGGGGAGCGAGTGCCAATTGGGAGAGTTAATAAAACAAATGCCACATGCTACGCTTGTGGAGTACAAGGGCATTATGCGAGCGAATGCCCCACAGAGCCTAAGGCCTTAGCTTTATTGGAGGCTCCTAACGACCCGGCCGAAATAATTTATGAAGCCGACGAGGGGTCCGATGTTGAGGGAGTCCCGAGTGATTTGGAGGATGAACATAACCTCATGGTTATGCGTTGTATCCTGACGGTTCCCCGGACGCCAAACGATTGGAATAGAACGACCCTCTTTTCGATGATATTTAAGAGCGGAGAGAAGTTGTGTAAGCTTATCATCGATAGTGGGAGTTGTATGAACGTCGTTTCGGAGAGCGCGGTTGCTAGGATGTCTTTAGTTGCCGAACCCCACCCCCAACCTTATCATGTAGCTTGGGTAAATAAGACCTCTCTTCCTGTCACGAAGCGTTGTCTAGTTCCCCTTAACGTCAAATCTTATTCCGAGCAAGTGTGGTGTGATGTCATCCCCATGGACGCATGTCACGTCCTTCTTGGCCGGCCTTGGCTATATGACCACGACGTGACTCACTTCGGTAGGGCTAATACTTATGAGTTTAAGTTTAAGGGGAAGATTATTACCTTTAAACCAACGCCACCAAAGGACCCGACTATTCCGTCCAAGGATACCATCGTACCCGTGGAGAAGAAGACCTTGAACTTAATAGGAAGAAAGGAGTTCACCCGCGTCCCATTTCTAGATGGCGTGATCTATGCGCTAGTGCTCTTGAGTAGTAAGGATGATGTTGATAAATTAGATGAGCTTCCAGAAGATTTAAAACACTTGTTGGATGAATATAAAGATGTGTATCCGGCCGAGTTACCCCCCATCTTACCGCCACTATGCGACATCCAACACGCCATAGATCTCGTCCCAGGTTCCTCACTCCCGAATCAGCCCCATTATAGGCTCCAACACGCCATAGATCTCGTCCAAGATAGTTGGGAAAATACATTAATGCCGATTATTCTCATGCCGTCAGCATTAATTACAGAGGATTCAAATCTTTGAAAAGATATAGAAGAAAAGAATAACGACATTCAGCAGAGAACAAGCACAACAACAAGAATATACTCAGTCAGAAAAACACAGACACAGATAGACTGACTGCAAGATTTCATACAGCACCAGAAGAGCTTCACACAAGAACAATACACAAAAGCTCACAGTGATAGGCAGTGATATTCATTCAGAAGAAGAGGAACAATCATACTATATCAAGAGTCTTCTTCTTCAACATTCTCTCCAGGACTTCCAAGGACAATGGATATCAAATCAGTCAAGAAGATCCTGCATCACAGCTTGTCAAGAACTCTGATTGAAGGACTATCACCCTGCAGCAAAGCTTCCTGCAAACCTGAACCATTCTCCATTTCAGGGGAAGCATTTGCTAACATCATTGAGTCCACAAGTCTTCTCAGTTTATTAAGAAAGAGAAGACATAATCACTCTCTCACCCCCTCCTGTATAAAGATTTGTCATCTCCCTTCAAAAGTGATTCCTGGTTACAAGTCTCCTTCCAAAAGACTTGGGTTGGTTTTTGGGGACCTGATCAAAACCCATTGGTGTCAGGCACCTGATCAAAAACCTGAGTGGATTCCTACCAAGGGTGGTAAAAGAGTGGACTACCCAGATTTGGGGAACCACTATAAACTTCTTGTGTCGTCTGGTTGCTTACCTTTTTCTTTTTGCTCTACCTGTATTGTTGTGATTAGGATTGTTATTATCTATTTTCAAATTTCATACTTAGTGCAATTTTTCAGTTTACAACAAAAGCTATAACAGCACCTTCATTTTGGGACCTAACAAAATTTAAATATACTCTATGCACCCCCCCCCCCCTCTAGAGTATTGTAGATCTAACCCTCACTTTCAATTGGTATCAGAGGAAGGTTCCTTTGGTTGGACAAGTTAACCCTTGAACCAAAGATCTTGTGTTAGATCTACACATTACTGTATTCACATTTAACTTAGAAACACAGCTATGGCACAGAACAAAGATTATGCAAGCACCAGACCTTCAGTTTGCAAGTTGAAAAAGTTTGGAATCTGGAAGGCAAGAATCAAGCTATACATGAATTCTATTGATGAAGACATTTTTGCTTCCATCTTAACAGGAGTACCTCAACCACCTGCAGCTCCTCCAAGTCGCTCTACAAATATGACAGCAGTACCTCCTCGAGACTACAATGATGCTTACAGGAATGCCAAGATGGCTGATGCAAAATCCATGAACATATTGGCACAAACAATGTCTGATGAAATTTTCCAGAAGGTTGCTGAGTGCACATCAGCAAAAGCCATTTGGGATTCCCTAAACCAAATGGTTGATGGATCAGCTGATGAAAGGAAGGACAGGAGATCTAATCTCATATCCCAATATGAGAATTTCAAGAAACAGGAAGCTGAGACAGTGTCAGAGATGTATAACAGATTAAGCTCAATTATTAATGAGCTAAAAACTCTGGACAAGGTCATCACTCTCACTGAAGTGAATGAAAAAATTCTGATGTGCTTCCCAAGCTCATGGGACACAAGAATTTTGCCCATCAAGGAGGCCAGATGCCTAAATGAGATGTCAACTGAATCTCTACTGGGAAAACTGAAATCTTATGAGCAGCTAATAAAGACAAGGGAGGCTGCTGAACAAAGAACAGCTCCAGCAACTAGAAAATTCCAGAACGTAGCCTTCAAAGCCTCAGAAGAATCTGAATCTTCAACATCAAATGAAGAACTTATAAGTCTCTTGGCTAAGAGATTCTTCAAGATTGCTAGAAAGGACTTTAGGAGGAAGTCAGTAGGAAAGGATGACAAGCCAAAATATGACAAGACACCAACAAAGGAAGTGGTGTGTTATGGATGCAGAAAGCCTGGGCACTTTCTCTCTGAGTGTCCAGAGAACCAGAAGAAAGAGAAGGGAAGAGAAAAGGAAAAGGATTCCAGGAGACAGTACACTAACAAACCCTCCTCCAACAAACATAAGAGGAAGGAAAAGGGGTTTGTGGCTGAGTCCTGCAGTGAGACTAAAGAAGAGTCAACATCCTCAAGCTCCAGTGAAGATGAGGAAGAGGAGAGAGCAAAGGAGGTTTGCCTCATGGCAATTGATGTCTCAAGAAGCAACTCAGAAGAAGGAGATTCAGAAAATGAGGAAGCTTCTGAATCAGAAGCTGATCAGGTATTATCATGGTTTGATTATAATTCGGAATCTTTTAAATCAGATTTTAAAATCATGTGTTTAGATTTAATCAACTCTGAGAAGGAAATCAAACTTATCAGAGATAAGCAAATTAACTATGATAGCTTAGTATTAGAAAATTCTAAATTGAAAAATGAAATAGATATGCTTAGTGAACAAATCATCCTTCTGAAAGATGAATTAAATAAGGCAAAACAGTTAGAAGAATCACTAAATGGAAGAAGAAAACAACTAGCAGTAATCACCAACATATCTAATGCTAGATCTAATCCTTCTGAAAGAAGTTTCTTCCATTTGCAACTTGCAGGTACCCCACTTGTGTGAGACATTGGATTTACTAAACCTCACCCAAGAGGTTCCCACTCATCCCTCTCCACAAGTCATTAAAGATAGTAAAGAAGATGAAGCTGAAGAACATGAGCATCAACCAACAGCAAATACAATTCAACAAGATGAATTTATTCAAAATGCTGTTGCACAACCAACTCCACCCACTGATTTTGTCACACTTAGGGATCACCCCAGATCTCAAGTAATTGGAGACACATCAGCAGGTGTACAGACAAGTCATCAACTCAACCAAGACTTGATGCATGCATGTTTCCTCTCTCAGGTTGAACCTCTAACCATTCGTGATGCTGAGCAAGATCCCCACTGGATCCTTGCAATGCAAGAGGAACTAAACCAATTTGAGAGATGTAGAGTTTGGAATTTGGTTCCAAGACCCCAAAACTACCCCGTTATTGGAAACAAATGGGTTTTCAGGAATAAGCTTGATGCCCAAGGAGTCATTGTGAGGAACAAGGCTAGGCTTGTTGCTCAGGGATATAGGCAAGAGGAAGGAATTGACTATTCACTGTCACAACCCGCATTTTCTCAACGGTAAAATCGTATCAGAGTAAGAGAAAACACGTGCCGTGATGCCGCGTCATGCAGGGGATAACTGCACACGCTCAGGCAAAACTCCAGACGTTAGATTTTAAGGGAAAATGTTGATTAAATACGAAAGAAAATCAGTTATGTTGAATGGCCGTATCCCTCGGCCCGGTGGATCAGCTAGTCCACAGTTAAAATTATATTTACACGCAGCAGAAAATAATTTGGTTCAATTAAGTTGACACCCTAAATGAGCATAAGTGTCCCCGGAGGGCGACTTATGCATGCACGACCCTAAGGTGAATATAGTAGATATGAAAAATAGTGCTTTACGTTGAGGAAAAATAGTGTCTTTGATTTAGAAACATGATATGCATGGGGTACATAAAATAATACTTTTAGGTTTTAAAATATCTAACATGCAACCTTGCATAAATCCTTCCCAGAAGCGAGTAACCAACCACAAGTAGGCAAAATCAGCAGTTTAAAATCATATCCAGCATCACAAGAAGCCACCAGTGGGCGTCAACAACCTGACACGAACCCACTGGCGAGTATGTATGTCTATACAGAAAAGTAAAGAACTACCTCACAACAAAACGGGGATCAGCTATCTCAGCTACCCTTGAGGCCACCAACAAGCCCCTCCAAAAGAACTAGCCGCTGAACTGGCTACAACCTGGACCTGAGGCATTCAAGAAAAGAACACCTCAGCAAGGAAATAATCAAAAGGGGGAAAAATAGAGCAATAGATCATTTAGCAAATAAGAAGAGGGGTTTACCAACCCGGCAACAAACTGCAATAAGCAAAAGAAAACTGGTGACAGTAAGAGGAGAGTATTTTCTAAAGCACAGCAGAGCGCACCAAGTGCGAGCAATAAAGCCATTATGCCCTACCAAGAGAGTCTGCAACAGTAACAAGACATATACATATATGCCAAAAGAAAGGAAAGCATAAACAGGAAAGGGACTAACAGTCCTAACACGTGGGTAAGTGGCAGTGGTCAAAACATGGGTCTGAATACATAACCAAATCAGACCCAAAAAGGACTAAGGGGTCAAACAGTGGCAGCTTTAGGGTCCCACACACACCAACCCAAAACGGGGCAAAAAGGCGGTGGCCACAGCTCTCCACATAAAACCACCCCTCCAGAGGCCACCAAAACTCCACCACCTGCCACAACCCAAGAGTCGTCAAGCAGCAATTAGCCGAACACCCAAAGCCCCGTCCTAGGAAAACGTCCCACTAATAGTCCTAAGAAACACACGAACCCAAGGCAAAGACGTCGGGTCCAATCGACGCGGCCTTGACGCCTAACCAAAACCAACCCCGAGTCTCCCTGACCCCAAAACCAGGGCAGCACCCAGTGTCGACATGATGTGTCGACACCACGACAAACCGGTGTTGACACAAGGTGTCGACACAACCGCTGCTGGTGTCGACACCAAGTGTCGACACCACTGCGGCCGGTGTCGACACAAGGTGTCGACACTGCCGCTGCTGGTGTCGACACCAGGTGTCGACACCACTGTGGCCGGTGTCGACACAAGGTGTCGCCACTGCCGCTGCGGGTGTCGACACCAAGTGTCGACACCACTGCGGCCGGTGTCAACAGAAGGTGTCGAAACTACCGCTGCGGGTGTCGACACCAAGTGTCGACACCACTGCGGCCGGTGTCGACACAAGGTGTCGACACTGCCGCTGCGGGTGTCGACACCAAGTGTCGACACCACTGCGGCCGGTGTCGACACAAGGTGTCGACACTGCCGGTGCGGGTGTCGACATCAAGTGTCTACACCACTGCGGCCGGTGTTGACACAAGGTGTCGACACTGCCGCTGCGGGTGTCGACACCAAGTGTCCACACCACTATGGCCGGTGTCGACACAAGGTGTCGACACTGCCGCTGCGGGTGTCGACACCAAGTGTCGACACCCCGACGGGCCGGTGTCGACACCATGGTGTCGACACCCTGACTGGCTGGTGTCGACACCATGGTGTCGACACCCTGACTGGCTGGTGTCGACACCACGGTGTCGACACCCTGACTGGATTCAGGCGCCAGATCCGGCACAACACCAGAAACGAGGACGAGGTCTCCCTATGGCACAACAACCATCGACAATCGCAACTACTCGACCTGAACCGAACCAAAACTGTCCCTAATAGACACAACCCCTCAGGAAAACTGGGATTTTAACTGGAACTTTCTACACTAACCGCGGCATGATCGGGAACGAACCCTAGCGTACCCCTATGATCTAAGCAGGAAAAAGATGAAATTAAATCCAAGAAAAAAGGCAAAGATCAACTGTGGCAAGGATGAGGGCACATCACTTGCCTCAATACCAGAAAAGCTAGGTCGGCGGCATCCCCCACTCTCGGATCTAGCCGCAGAGCACCAGCTGAGGAGCAGAAAGAAGGCAGATCCAGGCGACGACAGTCCAGATCCACTCCCGAAATTGAATTTCGACCGCTAAATCTCCAGGAAAACGGCGTCCGAAGGCTAGGGTAGGCCGGCGGTGCTCTTCCTCTCGTACAGGCGGCAGCTTCTTCCAAGCAGAGAAAAAGAAAAGACAAGAGGAACTGAGCCCTAATTCTAACCCAAGACTGTATATACATAGCAGTTTTAATAATAAATAAACAATACATAATAATAATTATTTACACTCAAAAGTCAAAACAACACGAGACCCGAAACATCTCGGAAAAAGACGAAATTCACGCCGCAGCTAAGAACCCACGCTACGAACACAACTGCGAAGTCGAAATTAGCATTCGACGAACAAAACGCGGGATAACACCTCCCGAAGCCGAAACACAAGTATTCCCTAAGAGGCCCAGCCGAGTCATCAAACGGACTCCGGCTAGCTGGGGAATCTTGCTAACAGGCTACAAACAGGCTACACAGGTGTTAGAAAGTAGAGAAAAGAAGCGAAAAGTAGAGAACAAGCGAACAAACTTTTGAATAATTGAAATTTTATTATCCAAAAAAGATATCATTTACAAAGGTATGGTCTCCCTTATATAGAATGGAGGAGATAAGAAAGAGAGTATACAAACAATGTGGGACTAAACATTTACAGTACTGAGCGGCTAGAATAATGGAGACCGCATAGGCCGCGCGGTTAGACAGATGGGCTAATCGCTCGGCAACTCCAGCAGGATAGAATAGGCCGCAGAGGTAGACCGATAGACCGCCCGGTCTACAAACCGCTGGATCAGACCGCTAAGCCGCTCGGTCAACAAACCGCTGGATCAGACCGCTAAGCCGCCCGGTCTAATACTTCAACACTCCCCCTCAAGCTGGAGCATAGATATCAATCATGCCCAGCTTATCACAAATGCGGAAGAAGGAAGTAGAAACCGGCTTGGTGAAGATATCTGCCAACTCCTTGTCAGAGGTGACAAAAGGAGTACAAATCTGTTTCTTCAAAATCTCCTCCCGAATGAAGTGACAGTCAACCTCTATATGCTTCGTTCTCTCATGGAATACCGGATTTCTGGATATGTGTATAGCGGCCTTGTTGTCACAGAACATAGGGAGAGGACAATCATATACCTCGCCCAGGTCAAGCATGAGAGCCCGCAACCACTTTAACTCACACGTAGTTGACGCCATACTCCGGTATTCTGCTTCGACACTGGATCTGGAAACAACAGACTGTTTCTTGCTCTTCCAACTCACGAGATTCCCTCCAACAAAGGTACAAAAACCTGACGTGGATTTACGATCGCCTTTGTCATCCGCGTAACTTGAGTCTGAGTAGGCCTCAACCCTCAGATGGCCATTCTTCTGAAAGAGTAAACCCTCTACCCGGTGCTGCTTTGATATACTCTAAAATCTTCAGGGCGGACTGAAGATGACACTCCCTGGGAGCTTGCATAAACTGACTGACCTTTCCTACAGCGTAGGCGATGTCGGGTCTAGTCACCGTGAGATAGATGAGTTTCCCTACCAAACGTCTGTACCGTGTGACATCAGATAGAGGAGGCGATTCATCCGTCCACGTTTTGTCTTCTCCAACAGCCATGGGAAGATGAGCTGGTTTGGCACCTGTCAAGCCTGCTTCTCGAAGAAGATCAAGGGCATACTTCCGTTGAGAGAGAACCAAGGAGTCAGGTTTCCGAGAGATTTCTATCCCCAAAAAGTATTTTGGGGAGCCCATATCCTTCGTGACCAAGTGCTGACGGAGGTGCTTCTTCGTCAAGTCCACCCCATCTCTGTCATCACCAGTAAGGAGAATATCATCCACATATACGGCCAAAACCACCAGTCTCGAGGCCATTTTGCGAATGAATAAGGAGTGATCGGCCGAACTCCTTTGAAAGCCGATGGTTGCCACAATACACTGAATTTTTCGAACCATGCCCGAGGGCTCTGCTTTAGGCCATAAATGGCCTTCTTCAAATGACAGACACGTGTCTCCCCCTGAGCAACATACCCAGGAGGTTGCTCCATATAGACGTCCTCCTGAAGATCGCCGTAGAGAAAGGCATTCTTCACATCAAGCTGGGAAATAGCCCAAGCCCGGTTAACAGCCACAGAAAAGAGAACCCGGATGGTGCTGAGGCGAGCAACCGGAGAGAAGGTATCAAAGTAATCAACGCCATAAGTCTGAGTAAAGCCCTTGGCCACCAGCCGGGCTTTGTAGCGATCCACAGTGTCGTCGGGGCGGATGGTTCCCCGTCTTCGGTTCATGGGACGGGCATGGTTCAACTCACTCCATCGCTTTGCTTGGAGGATACCCTCTATGTCCCGAAGTTCCCGTGCAATTTGTTATCTGTTACTACTTTATGCCGGCAACTTCAGTGCTCCGTTTTATTCACTCCCACTACTTGTTCTTTTCAGGACCCGAGGACCCAGCGGACGATTGCTACTGGGACTGAGAGCGGCGGCCTCTACTTCCTCGACGATGTTTCAGCTCTTTCTGCCGGAGGTAGTCATAGAACCCGGAAGCAGAAGACGCCGCACGAACAGGAGCGGTTAGAAAACAGAGGAAGCCGCGCGAACAGTAGCGGCTAGAAAGAGGCACTGCGGGGAAGAGGTCGCGCGGACTGAAAAGGCCGAGCGAACAGAAGAGAGGAGAAGAGCAGGTGACCGCTGTTAAAATTCAACAAACCGCAGACGCCCCCTTGGATACCCTGCTGAAAACTCAACAAACCGAAGGAGAATACGCCCACTTATATGTTGAAAGTTTTCCCGGATCGTGGAGTTAACAGTGGTTATCTCAACAAAGCAGTAACAACCAGCAACACATGCAGCACAAGCTCTTTATTGATCAAGAGCAAACTTCTTTACAAGGCGATACATACATGGCGAGACATGCTTCACCACATCCCAACACCGGGAGAGCAGAGACAGTTACAAAGACAAGAACAAAAAACAAGCCGCGCGACTCAAACAATCAAGCCGCCGACCTACTGCTGTGGAGTCCGCTCAGTCCGCCAGGTCGCCAGACCGCAACCCAAGCCGCGCGGACTCACCTTACTCCAATGCTTAGCTCTTCACCGCCGGTCTGCACGCCGCCAGACCGGCGGTGAAGAGCTAAGCATTGGAGTAAGGGTGAGTCCGCGCGGCTTGGGTTGCGGTCTGGCGACCTGGCGGACTGAGCGGACTCCACAGCAGTAGGTCGGCGGCTTGATTGTTTGAGTCCGCGCGGCTTGTTTTTTGTTCTTGTCTTTGTAACTGTCTCTGCTCTCCGGTGTTGGGTTGTGGTGAAGCATGTCTCGCCATGTATGTCTCGCCTTGTAAAAAAGTTTGCTCTTGATCAATAAAGAAGCTTGTGCTGCATGTGTTGCTGGTTGTTACTGCTTTGTTGAGATAACCACTGTTAACTCCACGATCCGGGAAAACTTTCAACATATAAGTGGGCGTATTCTCCTTCGTTTGTTGAGTTTTCAGCAGGGTATCCAAGGGGGCGTCTGCGTTTGTTGAATTTTAACATGGTATCAGAGGGAGGTTGTTGGAGTGGTCAAGCAGTGCTCAATGGAAGTAGTTGCTCGTCTGTCGAGGAAACCAGTGGTAGAACCATGGCAGTGGAGGATGCAAGCTGTCTTGGTATTGATCTTCTTACAGAGGCGAACTGTGAACGGTGGAAGTCCTGTATGAAGAGCTTTCTTCTTGGCGAGGACCTTTGGGAGGTTGTATGCGGAGCAGGAAGACAAGAGGATACTGCTGGCAATGCTGAGGCGATGAGAGCTTGGAAGGAGGCAAATGCGAAAGCGGAGTCTATTCTCAAGCAGGTGATCTCATCGGAGCTCTTGGACCACATCAGTGGATGTAGGTCAGCTGCAGAGGTTTGGACTTCCCTTGATGGGTTGTTCAGGAAGAAGGTGAAGGAGGTTGCTGCGGATGATGGTCCCTCTACTTCATATCAGGAAGAAAGGAGTGTTTCTCCTAGGCGTGATAGGAAGAGGAAGGAAGGACCACGGTGCTATAAATGCAAGCAGCAAGGTCATCTTCGAAGGAGTGCAAGGTTACCTTGCTCTCGGCGAACGTTGCTCAGGTAGGGAGGAAGGAGAAGAACGTAGTTGGGACTTCAACTAGTTCTGGATCTGATCGGCTGGATGCCAATGATAGTGCAGCTATCTGGCATGAAAGACTGGGGCATGTAGGGATGGACAAGCTGAAAGCAATGGCGGAAAGAAGACTCGTAAGAGGCTTGCCTAGATTGTCATCCTATGGCGATGGTCGGGGGTGTGCGGGATGTCAGGAAAGTGGAGCCTATCGCTTCATGGTCGACAAAGCACAATCCAGGAGTAATGCACCATTGGCGGTTGTCCATTGTGCTCTGGTGGGACCGACCGTCACGGCCAGTCTTGGAGGCAGCAGGTTCATGCTGATATTGGTTGATGACTATTCTGGGTATCTTGGGTATACTTTATGAAGACGAAGTCCAGCATGGTACGCTTGTTTGTGGAGTTCAAGAAGCTTGTCGAAGGCCAGCTTGGCCGGAGGATCAAGGTGTTGAGGACAAGTTTCGGTGGTGAGTTTGCCTCAACCGAGTTCTCACGCTTTTGCAGGAAGCAAGGGATCCGGATGGAGCTTTCTTGTGGACATACTTCACAACAGGGTAGTGTTGCAGCTCGGATGATCCGTTGGTTAACGGAGACCTGCAAGTGTTGGCTTCGGAGTAAAGGCGATCCGAAGGCTCTTTGGGCGGAGGGAATAGCCTGTGCTACTCATGTCATCAACCGGATGCCTCTTAGTCCGATCATAGTGAAGACTCCTTATGAGCTAATGTTCGGAGTGAAGCCCTCAGTGAAGCACCTTCGGGTGTTTGGATCTACCTGCTATATACACTCTCCGGGTGCTCTCAAAAACAAAGCTAGTCTTTGTAGGGTATGATGAGCATAGAAGAAGATGGAGGTGTATGGATCCTGCGACGAAGAAACTCATAGTGTCGAGAGACATTGTTTTTGATGAGTTGACGCCGTATTGGGGTAGCTCTTTTGTGGAGCTAGAGTTAAGCAGGTCAGATGGTGGGCTGAAGGAGGCTGCTGCTAAGGAAGTGGAGTTGCCTGAGTCACCAGGTGCTCCAGGTTGTTCTAGCTCCGGGGCAAAGGCGTCAGAGTCGGGAAGAAGGGGGAGCGATACTCCAGGACCTTCTGGCTCAAAGGCGGAGGCTCCCTGTTCAGGAAGCAAGGGGAGCGATGTTCCAGGCAGTTCATGTTCAAGAGGGGAGTCTTCTGGTTCAGGTAGCAGGGGGAGCGTTGCTCCAGATACTCTTGGTTCCAGTAAGGAGGCGTCTTGTTCGGGGAACAAAGGGAGCATTGTTCCGGGTTTGCCCGGGAACGGAGCTGGTTCAAAAGCAGCGGAGGTGGTTAGCCATGATCAGGTTCTTCGGAGATCGAAGAGGATCAGTAAGCCACCAGCTCGATATAGTGAAGGGAACACGGCGGACTTGGTCCCGTGTTTCCTTGTTAGCCCTCAGGTCGAGCAAGGGACTTCTGGCTGTGATGACCCCCTAGAATCAAGGATGTGGTTGACACCAAGTCTGAAGAGGTGACTTCTCTCAGAGGCAACGGGGCTTGGCTTCTGGGTCCAAGGAAGTTGGTGATACTCCTATGATGCATGAGTGGAGGTTGAAGCTGAAGAAGGCAGAGGGAAGCATGGCTCCTTTTGGGAGATGCTGGAGGCTCCCTCATGGTCCATGATATGCGGGGCGAGGACTATGTCTTGGACATCTCTTCGTAGTTGCTATCGGAAGACCAGGTGTAAGGTTACGGGAGCTGCTGGAGTTATTCACCACTTCTCACTTCAAGGGGGAGTGTTGAATTCTGTGAAGTGAAAGTGGGTGAATGGAAGCTTGGGAACCTATCCGCGCGGACTACGCGGACTGGGTGGCGGACTGCTAGGTCGGCAGGGATGTTGCAGGCGGTTTGCTCTGTGGCGGCCTGGCGGTCTGTTCGCGCGGACTGCGCGGACAGCAGCGGCGATCTGCCAGGCCAGTGTATGCTCAGCAGGCGGTTTACTCCCAGGAAGTAACCGGGCGGATAGGAATGTTATCCGCGGAGTCCGGCTTGAACGGACTGAAGGACTGGAGCTCGACAGACCGTTTGGCAGTTGCCTTGGTCTTGCTCTAGTGAAGCGGCAAGTGGAAGCCGTTGGAGACCGCCGGTCAGCGCGGACAGGAACTGGAGGTCGCCCGTATGGCGGGCTAGATCCAGTGTCCGCTTGTAAGTGCGGACTGGCCCTTGCGTCCAGTGGGTTGGACTTGGTGGGAATTGAACCAAGTCCAGGAGGCTCAGTCCGGGAAGATCGCGCAGTGGAGCGCGGGCTGGTTTCTCAGTCCGCCAAGCGTAGTAGAAGTTCAGTTGCCTTGTTGCTAGCACTGGGGAAATGCGGACTGGAGAATTGCTTGTGCAGGAGCGTGCGGACTGGAGCCGAGTCCGCTGTCCGGTTGGCCTTGTGATGAGTTTATGGACTCAGGAAGCGGACTGGAGTTCACTGTATACGCGGACTGGGGTCTGCTGTTAGCGGACTGGATTGGCGTGTCCGCTAAGTCCGAAGGTGCCTTGGAGTTGAGGTAATGGACTTGGGATATGCGGACGATAGCCGGGTATCCGCTGAGTCCGGCAGGTGCCTTGATGGCGCGTTGCGGGCTCGGGTTTTGCGGGCTGATGCCTTGTCCGCAGATGGCGGATACGGCTGTTGTGGAGTCCGGCTGTGGTGGTCAGGCTTGGTCTCTGCGGACAAGGCGGACTGGATATTGGAGTCCGGCCTTGGAGAAGCTGGGGCGGACTGGGCTATCTGCACAGGAGCGGCGGACTGGATTGTGTGTCCGCGGGCTGGCGGACACACTATGTTCTTGCTGCGGGTTGTGGCGGTATCCTATCGGGAAGGGCGGTGACCATACTCATCGTCGTGCCTATAAATAGGACCCATGTCACATCAGAAAAGAGAACTACCGGAACCTAGACCGAAGTAAGTGAACAGTTTTTTGAGCTCGCGTAAGTTGCTGCGGCCTGGACTTTGTGTCCGCGCGATAGAGTTGACCCGGTTGTGCTGTGCAGGTTGTGCTGATAGCGCTGGAAAGCCAGGACATGGCTCTGATTGCGGTCAGGACAGTGCGGACTCTGGCGGTTAGCAACAGGCGGTAAACAGCAGGTCCGCGGGATAGCGACCAGGCGGTCTTCTCTTTGGCGACTTGGTTCGGGGTTCAGGAAGTCGCCGGTTTCTGGCGGACTGTTCCATTCGGTGGCGCAGCTGTGCGATCTGGCGGCGTGCAGACCGGCGGTGAAGAGCTAAGCATTGGAGTAAGGGTGAGTCCGCGCGGCTTGGGTTGCGGTCTGGCGACCTGGCGGACTGAGCGGACTCCACAGCAGTAGTCGGCGGCTTGATTGTTTGAGTCCGCGCGGCTTGTTTTTTGTTCTTGTCTTTGTAACTGTCTCTGCTCTCCCGGTGTTGGTTTGGTGAAGCATGTCTCGCCATGTATGTCTCGCCTTGTAAAGAAGTTTGCTCTTGATCAATAAAGAAGCTTGTGCTGCATGTGTTGCTGGTTGTTATGCTTTGTTGAGATAACCACTGTTAACTCCACGATCCGGGAAACTTCAACATATAAGTGGGCGTATTCTCCTTCGGTTTGTTGAGTTTTCAGCAGGGTATCCAAGGGGGCGTCTGCGGTTTGTTGAATTTTAACAACCGCGACCAAGATGCGGGTAAGAAAGAGACAACCCGCACGGTCAGGCAGATCACAGCAGCGGCTAGAAGGCGGTCAAAGGCACGGCGGGGAAGAAGTCGCACGAACTGAGAAGCCCGAGCGAACAGAAAAGAGGAGAAGAGCTGGCGACCGCGACCAAGATGCGGGTGAGAAAGGAACAACCCGCACGGTCAGGCAGATCACAGCAGCAAACCGCGAGTAGAGAGACAAGACACACGCGGACAGGGACAGACCGCAACGACGAGGAAGTCGGAGAGGCAAGAAAGAACAAGGAGCGTGGCGACAACGAGACAGGTCGCTGCGACAAAGAGTAGTAGGAGAAGAGAACCAAGAAGGAGCAAGCCGCGCGAACAGGTTGGCGGACAAAAACAAGCCGCGCGGATAGAAACAAGCCGCGCGGATAGAAGAGAGGGCAAGCCGCGAATCAAGTCGCAGAGCGCGGAAAAGAAGTCGAGAACAACAGAGGGCGCACAGAATCAAGAGGAAATGACCGTGTGCTCTGATACCATGTTAGAAAGTAGAGACAAGAAGCGAAAAGTAGAGAACAAGCGAACAAACTTTTGAATAATTGAAATTTTATTATCCAAAAAAGATATCATTTACAAAGGTATGGCCTCCCTTATATAGAATGGAGGAGATAAGAAAGAGAGTATACAAACAATGTGGGACTAAACATTTACAGTACTGAGCGGCTAGAATAATGGAGACCGCATAGGCCGCGCGGTTAGACAGATGGGCTAACCACTCGGCAACTCCAGCAGGATAGAACAGGCCGCAGAGGTAGACCGATAGACCGCCCGGTCTACAAACCGCTGGATCAGACCGCTAAGCCGCTCGGTCAACAAACCGCTGGATCAGACCGCTAAGCCGCCCGGTCTAATACTTCAACAACAGGGAACCCTAAGAGGTAAAACCACGCTCCACAACGGCAAAAAGCCGGAAATACGCCATCGTAAAGCCAGCCAAAGATCAAACAAAACACAGAAAAACCGGGGGCGTTACAGCCACTCCCCCTAAAAGAAGGTTTCGCCTCGAAACTTTACTCACAACACTCCTACATAGAAGGAGAGAGAAAGAGCCAGGAAAGGGATACAAATAAATAAGAATAAAACAGAGCATACCAGGCACAAGGTCAGGGGAACAGATGAGGGTGAGCCTCCCTCATAGCCGACTCCAACTCCCAAGTCGCGCTTTCCACATCCTGATTCCTCCATAAAACTTTAACCATAGGAATAGTCTTCTTCCGCAACGCCCGAACTTGAGAATCCAAAATGCGAACAGGAACCTCCACATAAGAAAGATTCGGCTCCAACTGAGGCACAGAATCCAAAACCTGCCTGCCATTTACCACACATTTTCGCAGCTGACTGACGTGAAAGACATTATGCACGCCGGGGAAATTTGAGGGCAAAGCCAGTCTGTAGGCTGATACTCAAATCCGCTCAACAACCGAAAACGGCCCCACGTACCTCGGGTCCAACTTCCTATTCTTGCCAAACCGCTTGACTCCAATCAACGGGGAGACCTTTAAGAACACCGAGTCCCCCACAGCAAATTCCAAGTCCGATCTACGCCGATTGGGGTTCTTCTCATATCTCTCCTGGGCTATCCGAAGCTTTTCCCGAATAAGCTTCACAGCGGTTTCCATCTCCTCAAGTGCTTCTGGACCCAACAAAGGTCCCTCGCCAAGCTCAGCCCAAAACAAGGGAGTCCAGCAGCGCCTCCCATACAAGGCTTCAAAGGGAGCCATTTGCAAGCTTTCTTGATAACTGTTGTTATATGCGAATTCCATAAGCTGCAAGCGCTAGTCCCACGCTCCTCGGTGGTCCAGAATATAGCATCGGATCATATCTTCCACAATCTGATTTACTCGCTCCGTCTGACCATTGGTCTGCAGATGATAAGCCGTGGAATATCTCAAATCTGTACCCAACCCTTCTTGAAGGCTCTTCCAAAAACGAGACGTGAACCTGGAGTCTCGGTCTGATATGATACTTACGGGTACACCATTCAATCTGACAATCTCTTCCAGATACAGCTCGGCGATCTTCCTCATCGGATAATCGATCTTAAATGGTACGAAATGAGCGCTCTTCGTCAATCTGTCTACGATTACCCAAACTGAATCATGCCCCTTAGGCAATCTCGGTAAGCCGGTAATGAAATCCATCGAGATAGTCTCCCACTTCCACATCGGAATCTCCAGGGGAGTCAGCTTGCCACCAGGCCTCCCATGGTCGGCTTTCACACGCCTGCAAGTGAAACACTCTGAAATAAATCTGGTTATGTCCTTCTTCATCCCGTACCACCAGGCAATCTGTTTTAAATCATGATACATCTTGGTCGACCCTGGATGGTAGGCGACACTAGATCCGTGGGCGTCTCTGCTCACCATAACCCGGATATCCCCAACTGCGGGGATGCAAAACCTACCACGATACTTCAAGGTACCCGCATCATCTATAGAGAAGTCTGGTAATTCACCCTTCTCAGCTCGAAGACAAAAAATGCAGAAGATCGGGATCGTCCTTCTGATGCAGTCTCGTAAGCGCAATCCACGAAGGTTCTGCAACTGCTAAGCTACTCTGCGACTCACAGCTTCCCACAAAAATGTCCATCAAAAGAAACTCTTCCACTAGACGCTCGGCGGAAAGATTAAAAATCTTACCTGACTTCCGACTCAGGGCATCAGCCACCACATTCGCCTTGCCCAGATGATACTGAATTTCAACATCATAGTCGGCCACGTACTCCAACCACCGCCGCTGGCGCAGATTCAATTCTTTCTGAGTGAAGACATAATTCAAACTCTTATGATCCGTGAAAATCTTGCACTGCGCGCCATATAGCAAATGCCTCCACAATTTCAGCGCATAGATCACAGCTGCAAACTCCAGGTCATGCGTAGTGTAATTCCTCTCGTGAGTCTTTAGCTGCCTCGACCCGTACGCAATCACCTTCCCGCCCTGCATCAAAACGCACCCAGACCGACATGCGACGCATCCACATAAATATCATACTCGCTACCCTCCGTAGGCAAAGACAAAATTGGAGCCGAACAAAGCCTTCTTTTTAGTTCCTCAAAAGCCTTCTCACACTTACCATCCCATATAAAGGCTACATTCTTCTGCGTCAACTTGGTCAACGGTGCGGACAAGGTAGAGAAACCTTCTACAAATCATCTATAATAACCCGCCAAACCTAAGAAGCTTCTGATCTCTTTGGGGGTAACAGGTCTCGCCCATTCCATAACAGCAGCGATCTTTTCTGGGTCCACCGATATTCCCTCTTTATTAATCACGTAGCCTAGAAAAGAAACCTGAGGAAACCAAAATTCACATTTGCTAAGCTTGGCGTATAGCTTATGGTCTCTCAGAGTCGCCAAGACCAGCCGCAAATGTCGATCATGCTCCTCTGCATCCTTAGAGTACACCAAAACATCGTCTATAAATACAATCACGAACTTATCTAGAAAATCCTTGAAAACTCTGTTCATCAAATCCATAAAAGCTGAGGGCGCATTAGTCAAACCGAATGACATAACCAAAAACTCAAAATGCCTATGACGAGAGCGGAATGCCGTCCGCAGAACATCCGACTCCTGAATCCTCAACTGGTGATAGCCCGAACGAAAATCTATCTTGGAAAACACGGCACTACCACGCAGTTGGTCGAACAAATCGTCGATTCGCGGCAAAGGGTACATGTTCTTAATAGTAACCGTGTTCAGCTCTCTATAGTCGATGCATAACCTCATCGACCCATCCTTCTTTTTAACGAACAGCACTGGCGCACCCCAAGGCGAAGAACTCGGCCTTATAAAGCCTTTTGCCAACAACTCATCCAGCTGAATTCGCAACTCTTCTAGCTCCCGCGGGGCCATCCGGTACGGCGCCTTTACAATAGGACACGTGCCTGGCTCCACATCTATGGCAAACTCGACATCTCGATCGGGTGGAAGACCGGGAACATCGTCAGGAAATACATCAGAGAAGTCACACACCACAGGAATCTCTTCCAAGCGGGGCACACTAACAATCGTCCCTACCAGAGAAACCACACAGGCAAAACAGTCAGAAACAAGCAACTTCCGAGCACGCACCGCAGAAATGACTGGAGACTCCTGGAGGGAATACCCATAAACGCTCCCTGGCTGACCGTTGTCTTTAACGAAGTCGAAGCGCTTACCCTTGCACTGGATCACAGCATCGTACCTTGACAACCAGTCCATGCCCAAAATAACGTCGAAGTCCTCCAGGTCAATCACCTTCAAATCTGCCTTGGCTAGAAAATCTCCCAACACTATCGGACAATCGAGAACACCCAGATCCGTAACCACAGAGTCGCCGGAGGGGAACTTAACGCAGAAGGCACCACCAACACGATCTAGGCCCAAACTGAACCGCTCCATGAAGGCTCTAGCCACAAATGAGTGGGTAGCGCCGGAATTGAAGAGAACGCGCGCCCAGCGGTTCTTTACCTTAAATCATCCTACGAATTGCACACGCATCCAAGGCAATAAGCGCTAGAACAAAAACTACAACCAAAAAGGGAACGTAACGAAACGACCGGGGAGGAGTCAAACCTGAGATAACCTGGGTTGAGGTCTGCGCTTCATCTGCCGAAAGCACATTCAGCTTCCCCTTTCCTTTATCCATATGCTGAGGCGGTGGCAAAGCCTGGAGGGGAACTGGCTGCAGAATAGACTGGATCTGGGGGCACCTTGTCTTGAGATGACCCTTCTGGTCGCACTGAAAACAGATCTTATCTTTTAACCAACAACGGGCAGCCTCATGCCCCTTCCTTCCACACAAGGCACACACCAAGTCTCCCCTGGAATCACCCTGAATCGCGTGCACCTGTTCCTTCTTCTGTGCTCCCAACCTTTTGAAACACTTCTCAAAGGGGTGGCCTGGCCAGCCACAAAAGATACAAATCTCTTTGACATTCTTTCTTGAGACAGCATCAGGTTCCTGAGGGCTCTTCCCTCCACCGGACTTCCTCTTATCCTTCCTTAACTGCTGGCCTCTACTCTTGGCATTCTCAATGGCCTCAACTCTCAAGGCAGCTTCAACCACGCTGGCATAACTGACTGCTCCATAGGCATTCGCTAAATGCTGAATGTCGCTTCTTAGTCCACCCAGAAACCGCTTAACTCGGTCTGCCTCCACACTCACCAAACCCGGAGCAAATCGACTCAACTTACTAAACTCAATCTCATACTCACTAACCGTGAGTTTCCTCTGCTTTAGATGAAGAAAGTCATTCATTAGCCGGTCCCGTTCGACTGAAGGCAGAAACTTACTTAACAACATCACCTTAAATGACTCCCATGTGCAACCTGCCACTAAGCTCTCTTTCTCCCTCAGCCACCAATTCTTTGCTAAACCCTTGAGTTGGTAGGCAGTGAGCATCACTCTCTGATCGTCCGTAATCCCTGAGTACGAGAACATCTCCTCAATGGTAATCAACCAATCATCCAAAATCATGAAATCTGCTTGCCCATCATAGGTAAGCCGCTGAAACTGGGATATGAACGTCATCTCTGGGGGCACCACAACCAAAGGCACGGGAGGAGCAGGAGGGGCAGGAACATCTACTCCCTCAGTGGGGTTCTGAGCTCTCGAGGTCTGTCCCGCCACCACTGCTACAAGGGACTGAATCTGAGCCTGCATAGCCACTACCTGCCTCGATAACTCCTCATTACTCTGCCGCAGGCTTTCTACCAACGCATCACTCTGCGCTCCTGACGTCTCTCCCTCGGATTGGGGGGTCGATCTCGCCGCAGGACGTCTCGCCATCCTAAAATCGCACAAGCTTTAGACAAAACCTAGCTCATCAGCTAGAATAAAACTACCCGGTACATACAAACACACTTAAATATGAACTTCAACTGCAAAAAACTTGCTCTGGGAGTTGTTTTTACCATGATGATGTTATGCTTAACCTAAGATGGTTCACCACCATCATACTAACTCATGTGCCTAAACCATGAATGCATGTATTTGTATTTCTTTTGACTCAAAATCATGTGTGTACATATGTAATCTTGCAAGTCTTTAGCTTGGCACGTTGTGCTTATGAAATGTTATGCTATGCATGATGTGCTATGCATTCTAAAAAGGCCTTAGTGCATGCCATGGGCGGCGTACACATGAAAATGTTATGCATCCCATACTACATAACATTCCCATGTAACGAAAAAGAAAACGTGCTAGCCGCATTCATGTGGTGAGGTTATGCATCCCATACTACATAACCCTCACATGTTGCCTCCTATGGTGGATCCATATACAAACACATATTATGCATCTCATACTACATAATATGTCATGTATACTTCTTTATGCTCATGAGTGTAGTGTTTGTGCTTCGGCCAATACGTGCTGATGACATATCGGTGCGTGAATGATGTGATGTGAACTACTAATGCAGACAAGGGAAAGGTTGCCCAACCATTTGTCAAGCAACCTCCCTCTGATACCAACTGTCATAACCCGCATTTTCTCAACGGTAAAATCGTATCAGAGTAAGAGAAAACACGTGCCGTGATGCCACGTCGTGCAGGGGATAACTGCACATGCTCAGGCAAAACTCCAGATGTTAGATTTTAAGGGAAAATGTTGATTAAATACGAAAGAAAATCAGTTATGTTGAATGGCCGTATCCCTCGGCCCGGTGGATCAGCTAGTCCACAGGTAAAATTATATTTACACGCAGCAGAAAATAATTTGGTTCAATTATGTTGACACCCTAAATGAGCATAAGTGTCTCCGGAGGGCGACTTTTGCGTGCACGACCCTAAGGTGAATATAGTAGATATGAAAAATAGTGTTTTACGTTAAGGAAAAATAGTGTCTTTGATTTAGAAACATGATATGCATGGGGTACATATAATAATACTTTTATGTTTTAAAATATCTAACATGCAACCTAGCATAAATCCTTCCCAGAAGCGAGTAACCAACCACAAGTAGGAAAAATCAGCAGTTTAAATTCATATCCAGCATCACAAGAAGCCACCAGTGGGCGTCAACAACCTGACACGAATCCACTGGCGAGTATGTATGTCTATACAGAAAAGTAAAGAACTACCTCACAATAAAACGGGGATCAGCTATCTCAGCTACCCTTGAGGCCACCAACAAGCCCCTCCAAAAGAACTAGCCGCTGAACTGGCTACAACCTGGACCCGAGGCATTCAAGAAAAGAACACCTCAGCAAGGAAATAATCAAAAGGGGGAAAAAAGAGCAATAGATCAATTAGCAAATAAGAAGAGGGGTTTAAAAACCCGGCAACAAACTGCAATAAGCAAAAGAAAAGGGGTGACAGTAAGAGGAGAGTACTGTCTAAAGCACAGCAGAGCGCACCAAGTGCAAGCAATAAAGTCATTATGCCCTACCAGGAGAGTCTGCAACAGGAACAAGACATATACATATATGCCAAAAGAAAGGAAAGCATAAACAGGAAAGGGACTAACAGTCCTAACATGTGGGTAAGTGGCAGTGGTCAAAACATGGGTCTGAATACAAAACCAAATCAGACCCAAGAAGGGCTAAGGGGTCAAACAATGGCAGCTTTAGGGTCCCACACACACCAACCCAAACCGGGGCAAAAAGGCGGTGGCCACAGCTCTCCACATAAAACCACCCCTCCAGAGGCCACCAAAACTCCACCACCTGCCACAACCTAAGAGTCGGCATGCAGTAATTAGCCGAACACCCAAAGCCCCCCTCCTAGGGAAAAGTCCCACTAACAGTCCTAAGAAACACACGAACCCAAGGCAAAGACGTCGGGTCCAACCGACGAGGCCTTGCACGCCTAACCAAAACCAACCCCGAGTCTCCCTGACCCCAAAACCAGGGCAGCACCCAGTGTCGACACGATGTGTCGACACAAGCTGTCGACACAACCGCTGCTGGTGTCGACACCAAGTGTCGACACCACTGCGGCCGGTGTCGACACAAGGTGTCGACACTACCGCCGCAGGTGTCGACACCACTGCGGCCGGTGTCGACACAAGGTGTCGACACTGCCGCTGCGGGTGTCGACACCACTGCGGCCGGTGTCGACACAAGGTGTCGACACTGCCGCTGCGGGTGTCGACATCAAGTGTCGACACCACTACGGGCAGTGTCGACACAAGGTGTCGACACTGCCGCTGCGGGTGTTGACACTAAGTGTCGACACCACTGCGGCCGGTGTCGACACAAGGTGTCGACACTGCCGCTGCGGGTGTTGACACTAAGTGTCGACACCACTGCGGCCGGTGTCGACACAAGGTGTCGACACTGCCGCTGCGGGTGTCGACACCAAGTGTCGACACCACTGCGGCCGGTGTCGACATAATGTGTCGACACTGCCGCTGCGGGTGTCGACACCAAGTGTAGACACCCCGACGGGCCGGTGTCGACACCACGGTGTCGACACCCTGACTGGCTGGTGTCGACACCACGGTGTCGACACCCTGACTGGCTTCAGGCGCCAGATCCAGCACACCACCAGAAACGAGGACGAGGTCTCCCTATGGCACAACAACCATCGACAATCGCAACTACTCGACCTGAACCGAACCAAAAATGTCCCTAATTGACACAACCCCTCAGGAAAACTGAGATTTTAACTGGAACTTTCTACACTAACTGCGGCATGATCGGGAACGAACCCTAGCGTACCCCTATGATCTAAGCAGGAAAAATATGAAATTATATCCAAGAAAAAGGCAAAGATCAACTGTGGCAAGGATGAGGGGACATCACTTGCCTCAATACCAGAAAAGCTAGGTCGGCGGCATCCCCCACTCTCGGATCTAGCCGCAGAGCACCAGCTGAGGAGCAGAAAGAAGGCAGATCCAGGCGAGGGCAGTCCAGATCCACTCCCGAAATTGAATTTCGACCGCTAAATCTCCAGGAAAACGGCGTCCGAAGGCTAGGGTAGGCCGGCGGTGCTCTTCCTCTCGTACAGGCGGCGGCTTCTTCCAAGCAGAGAAAAAGAAAAGGCAAGAGGAACCGAGCCCTAATTCTAACCCAGGACTATATATACACAGCAGTTTTAATAATAAACAAACAATACATAATAATAATTATTTACACTCAAAAGTCAAAAAGACACGAGACCCGAAACATCTCGGAAAAAGACGAAATTCACGCCGCAGCTAAGAACCCACGCTACGAACACAACTGCGAAGTCGAAATTAGCATTCGACGAACAAAACCCGGGATAACACCTCCCGAAGCCGAAACACAAGCATTCGCTAAGAGGCCCAGCCGAGTCATCAAACGGACTCCAGCTAGCTGGGGAATCTTGCTAACAGGCTACAAACAGGCTATACAGGGAACCCTAAGAGCTAAAACCACGCTCCACAACGGCAAAAAGACGGAAATACGCCATCGTAACGCCAGCCAAAGATCAAACAAAACACAGAAAAACCGGGGCCATTACAATTCACCCCCCCCCCCCCCTCTAGAGTATTGTAGATCTAACCCTCACTTTCACACTGGAAAGCCAGGACTTAGCTCTGATTACGGTCAGGGACAGTGCGGACTCTGCGGTTAAGCTACAAGCGGTAAACAGCAGGTTGCAGATAGCGATCAGACGGTCTTCTCTTTGGCAACTTGCTCTGGGGTTCAATAAGTTACCTACTTTAGGCGGACTATTCTATTCAGCATCGCAACTTGTGCAGTCTGGCGGCTAGGCGACCTCGCGGTCAGGCGGCTTGCAGATCGACGGCTAGAGCTAGAATTGGAATAAGAGGTAGTCTGCGCGGCTTTGGTTGCGGTCTGGCGACCTGGAGGACTGTACGGACTCCACAGTAGTAGACCGACAGCTTGATGTTTGAGTTCGCGCAGCTTGTGTTACCTGTCTTGAATTTGTAGTCTCTATTTTCCCTTGGGTGGCTATTTGGTGGAGCATGTCTCGCCATGTATGTCTCGCTGTGTAAAGAAGATTGTTGTGAATCAATAAACACTCTTGTGTTGCATGTGTTTTCTTGTTGACTGGCTTTAGTTGAGATAACCCATGCTCACTCCAAATTCCAGGGAAATTTCCGCGTGATCAAGGTGTGGTCTTTATAGTGCTGAGAATATTAATTTGGCATCAGGCTATCTTGTTGACCACCTGAAGAATATTCAACATGGTTTCAATGCCAGGTTGTTGAATTTTAACAAGGTATCAGAGCTGGATTGGAGTGGAGAAGCAGTGTTCAACTGAAGTTGTTGTTGCTCTTGTGAAGTGGGAACAAGTTGTAGAACCATGGCAGTGCAAGATGTAAGTTGTCTTGGAATTGATCTCCTTATGGAGACGAACTTTGATAGGTGGAAGTCTTGTATGGAGAGCTTTCTTCTTGGCAAGGACCTTTGGGAGGTTTTATGCAGAGCAGAAAGACAAGAGGCTACTTTTGGCAATGCTGAAGAGATGAGAGCTTGGAAGGAGATAAATGCGAAAACGGAGTCTATTCTCAAGCAGGTGATCTCACGAATCGTCAACTGGTGGTAGCTTGAATGAAGATTGATCTTTGAAAGCACTGATCTACCACGCAACTGATCAAACAAATCATCAATCCTCGGCAAGGGATATCGATTCTTAATGGTCACCTTATTCAAATATCTATAATCAATGCAAAGCCTCATCGATCCATCCATTTTCTTTACAAACAATACAGGAGCACCCCACGGAGAAGAACTTGGCCTAATAAATCCACACAGCAGCAACTCGTCAAGTTGAGTACGTACCTCATCCAACTAATGCGGAGCCATACGGTACGGTGTCTTGGTAATAGGACGAGTACCTGGCTCGAGGTCTATCACAAACTCCAACTCTCTCACTGGAGGAAGTCCTGGAAGAATATCAGGAAAAACATCTAAAAAGTCTCGCACCACCGAGATATCCTCAAGACGTGGTGTAACAAAAGTTGTTTCCAAAGAAAAAAATAGAAATAAGATGCGCCTCACAACTAGACTCTATAGCACGACAAGTAAGTACCGCAGAAATAACAGGGGAAACCTTGTCCTAAAAACCATAGATGCTCATAGGTTTCCCATTGTCCATCTTGAAGTCCAGTCACATTGTCTTACACTGGATGACCGAATCATACTTGGACAGCCAGTCCATGCACAAAATCACGTCGAAGTCCGACAGATCCAAAACCTTCAGACCGCAAATGCTAGGAAATCACCTAGACAAATAGGGCACCTCTGAATTCCTTGATTTGATATCACTGAATTTCCGGAGAGAAGCTTGACGTTGAAGGAGCCTCCTAATAGATCCACATTCAATTGATGTTTATCTACGAAAATCTACGCAACAAATGATTGGGTTGCACCTAAATCGAAAAGAACGTGCGCCCACCTATTCTTCACCTGAGACTCCCCTAAAACCATAGCATACATAACTAAACGAATGAAAACTGGGGCAAACAATGCAGATTAAAAGCTAGACGGAAAGCTAACCTATTATCACTTGAGTAGAGGTCTGAGCTTCCTCCCTGGTCACCATATTAAGCTTTCCTTTCCCTCTGTCCTGGTTTGGTGGCAGTGGTAGAGCCCGAAGCGGGGCAGGCTGCAGTGGAGTCTGAGACTGGGGGCATGAAGACTTCAAGTGCCCCTTCTGCCCACACTGGAAGCAAGACTTATCCTTCGACCAGCAACGACTCACGTCATGTACCTTCCTTATATAGAACGTGCACACCAGATCTCCCTTGGGTGCACCTTGGATGGCGAGCACTTGCTGCTGCTTCAGAGTGGCAGTCCTTTTGAAATAGCTTTCGTAAGGGTGTCCAGATCGACCACAAAAGCTACATATATCTCTACTTTTCCTCTTCAAAGAAGGGTCAGATGCCCTTGAGCTTCCATCCTCATCACCCTTCCTCTTCTCTTTTCCGCTGCAGCACCTCGATTCTTGGCGTTTTCAATCACCTCAACTTTCAGAGCGGCTTCCACTACCTCAGAAGAACTTTTTGCTCTATAAGTGCATGCCAACTATTGGACATCGCTTCTTAGTCCTTCGAGAAAGTGCATCACTCTTCCCGCCTCCGAGGCAACCAAATCCGGATCAAATCTGGTCAAATTACTAAACTCAATCTCATATTTGCTGACCGTGAGCTATCTCTTCTTCAGATGAAGGAAATTATTCATCAGACGGTCCTGCTCGACCAAGGGTAGAAAATTCTTAAGCAGCATCTACTTGAAAGACTCCCACGAACATCCTTCCTTCAAACTCTCCTTTTCCCGAATCCACCAGCTCTTCGCTAGTCCTTTTAGCTGGTAGGCTGCAACCTTCATCTTTTGGGCTTTTGTAATCCCCGAAAATAAGAACATCTCATCGATAGCGAGGATCCAATCATCCAAAACCATAAAGTCGGAACTCTCATCGTAGTTAGGAGGTCTCAATCGCTGGAAATTCGAAATAAAATTCAACTTTGGTGGTTACGTCACTGGGGGCCCCAGATGAGCAGGATTATCGGGTACGGCTTGACCCACGGTAGAATCTTGCACTAAGGGTTACTGCTTGGGAGCGGTAGACAATAAGGACACAATTTGCGATTGCATCGCAACTAACTGTCTCGACAAAGCCTCGTTACTCTACACAAACTCTCGATCATCGCATCACTTTGTGCACCAGACGACTCACCCTCCGACTGGGGAGTCGACCACATCACAGGACGTCGTGCCGGCATTTCTAGAAAAGTAATGAATGACCCATCAAAAACCAAGATTACAACTAGGCCACACAACTAGTTCAAACCATACTTAAAGACACTTGCTTATGCTGCAACTTGCTCTGGGATTTTATAATGATGTTACGTCCTACTTAGGATGATATCCACTCATCCTATTGACCCATGTGCCTATGATATGAATGCATAAATTCTTTCGTTCAATTTATAAAAATCAACTGTGTACATGTGTCATCATGTAAACCTTAACTTAGCATGCGTGCTTATGCGATAATATGCTATTCATGTAGTGTTATGCATTCTAAAAAGGACTTAATACATGCATGAGCAGCATACACATGAATTATTATGCATCCCATACAACACAACATTGCATGCAACGAGGAAAGAAAATGTGCTAATAGGCACCCATGTGATGGTGTTTATGCATCGCATACTACATAACCATCACATGTTGCCTCTTATGGTGCATTCATATATAAACACATATTATGCATCTCATACTACATAATATGCCCCGTATACTTCTTATCATGCTATGAGTGTAGTAACTATACTTCAGTTAAGATGTACTGATGATACATCGGTGTGTATATGCATATGAATGAAGGGAAACAAACAATACGAGATTAGTTGGTTCGACCAACTTGTCAAACCAACCTCCCTCTGATACCAACTTTCACAAACCTCATTTTTACTGCCTTTAAAGATATATCAAAGTAAGGGAAAATTCGTGCCATGATGCCACGTTGGCAGGGGATAACTGCGGATGCTCAATCAAAACTCCTACTTATCACATAGAGAAAGATCTTTAAGTTATTTAGAGACAAATCCAGTTTAAGTGAAGCAGTTAGCCATATCCCTCGGCTTAGTGTATCATCTACTCTACGAGAAAAATAGTCATACGCTGCAAAAAATATTTCTTTTATAAGGTTTGATATCCTACATGAGTATAAACGTCCCCTGATGACAACTCATGGTATGCAAGGTTCTAGGTTTATAATAGAAATAAGAGTAGCTTTTAAAGTCGTTAAATATAGTGACTTAGCATTTTAAGTCATGCAATGCATGATGTAATAATAGTAGTTTTGTACATAAAAATACCTATCATGTAATCCTAGCATAAAACATCTCAGAGAGCAAGTAATCCAAACAATCAGACATAGGACAAACAAGCAGCCAGCAAAAGTATACATATTCAAACATCCTGTGGGTGTCAACAATCTGACACGAACCAACATAAAACAAAAGTATGTCTGAACTAGGTAAAGCTAACTATAATATGAAACTACCTCGCAATGGCGAGGTCAAAACCACAGTCAACACTACTGCTCAGGAACTCCAAAACAAGCTCCACTACCAGCTACAACTATGAACCTGAGACATTCTAAAGAAAGAACACCTCAGCAATAAAGTACAAGTGATGGAAGAAAAGTAGGCCAAACGTAAGCACAGGTCAAAGGGGTACCAACCCAACACCAAAAATACTGAACAAAAGTACAAAAGTAAGGTACAAAAACGCAAAAAGGAACACTTACGTGAATCATCACGTACAACAAAAGTACCCCAGATGCACATGACTATAAGGGGAAAAATCACGATTAAATCATCAGGAAGAATAGCAAAACTCTATTAGCCAACTGTGGTCAACTCTACCCAAAAACACGGGCAGGGTGGTCTCTCATCCGGGCACACCCCCCATAGATATATTATCTGTCTAGTTGTGGGGAGACTCAAACACTCCACCATTCACCGCAAATTCCCAAACACCCGATAGAGTTCCACAAGGGATTAATAGAGGGATCAATCATTGTGGCTGTGGTTTCATCCACAAATAATACCCGTAATGAAGAAAACTATCACCATCACAATCCATAATGACCTGGGTTTAGAGCTCAGAGGCCCACCACAATCCTTCCTAGACCTAGCGGCTTGTCTCACCCCACGGCATCGCTAGGAAGGAAATAATGATATAAATCTCAAGACTTGGCACATCATTTCTACTAAACATATCTGGATTTAAGAAACGAATGGTCAACCTTTAATAAGGACTTACAATCCTATATAAACTCTAACACGTCCTACATAACAATTAAGAGACGGTTAAAAGAGCGAGATTCAACCATATCATCAAAACATATACCATTTTACAAGATTAGATTAGCAAAATCAAGAACATAAAAATATAGGTGGATTTAAACAAAGGATTAAGGAAGCACTATAATCAGCAAGTTATTAATGATAACGACAACAAGAAGTTAGAAATTTTAGCAGATCAGAAGAAAGAAGGGAAGAGGGGTATAAAATCATCACTTGCCTTTGTTTTGTCGGAGAAGACATCCAAATCGCACCTCGGCGTAGATTGGGACTAAGGAAGACGGGGAAGTCGAAATCTGAACCAAAATGAATGAAATAGAGGTTAGGGTCAAAACTCCTAACGAGAAAAACTCAAGAAATAGGGAAGATTTTACCACGATGGCGTAGCACTCATTGAGAGCATTCCGGATCTATGTTCGGTTCAATAATTCGAGCACCGGAGCACCGTCAGCAGCCTCTAGGAGATTCACGAACGGGCGTTCTCTCTCTCGCTCACGCCTCTCTGGTTCGGGAAGGAGGAAGTACGGCTTAAGGAGGATAAGAAGTTTTCTTACATATATATATGTAATATTGAAATAAATAAAATATTGGATCATTACACTTAAGGAGATGAACTAGGGTCGGGTGAACCGGAAATCTCGAAATGAAGTATGGATTTCTCGAGTGGAATGAAGATTTCTCGAGAACAGAACGAAGGTATCTCGAGAACTAAAGAATATTCTTGGGTACGGAAGAAAGGCTTCTCGAGAACTAGTAGAAGTACTACTGAGGAACAACGACTCATGTTCTCGAGTACAAGGTAGAGTCTTCTCGAGAATAAGAAGGCCTTCTCGAGAACATGGGCAGATCTCGAGCACAAAAAGGGACTTCTCGAGAAGAGAATATGGACTTCTCGAGATGGGCTTCTGTACATCTCGAGAACAACGAATCGATTTCTTGAGAACAAAAGAGGATTTCTCGAGAACTGCAGGACTTCTCGAGAACAAAAAGGGAGCACTTCTCGAGAGCTTTAAGACCTCTCGGGAACTAGAGGAGGGATTTTCTCGATATGAAGGGGGACTTCCCATGAACAAAGACATCGTTTCTCGAGAAGGAATACAAAATTCTTGTGAAAATCTCCCAACTTCTCGAGAAAAGAGACTAGTCATCACGCATACAAAGCAGGTTTTCCCAGAACTAAGCAGGAAAATATCAGAAATTCAAATTTGACTAATATTCCAGGATAAATCGCTGACTCTGCGAATTTAGCAGCACAGACAATAGTACAATCTAACGCACCATTCTTGAGACACAAACATCAAATGCTTACTATAAGCATACATGCCACAAATTTAATTCTTCCAACAAGAAATCATTCAATCTCATCAAAAACTCCAAACATCTGGTCAAACAGACCCAATGGACGTGAAAATGCACTAACAGTACAGCGTCGTCAACAAGACGTAAAAAGGTAACGCCCAGACGTCATAATTATGACGACACCAAAACAAATAATAACATCAAAAAATCGGGGGCGTTGTAGTCACTCCCCCTAAAAAGAGGTTTCGTCCCGAAACTTATCACAACTTTAAAACCAAACCAAAATGAAAAACCAAATACCACCAAAAACATGAAGACATACCAGAACTAATGGAAGAGATGCAGATGAGATTCCCTCATCTCCGACTCCAAATCCCACATAGAGCTCCCGACATCTTGATTTTGCCAAAGAACTTTAACCATGGGGATGGTATTTCTACGCAACACCCGATCTTGAGATTCAAAAATACGGACAGGTTCTTTCATGTATGTAAGGTTGGGCTGAATCTGGGGCACCGAGCCAAGGACATGACAATCACTACGAACACACTTCCAGAACTGGTTTACATGGAACACATCATGGAAACCAGGGAAGGTAGCAGGCAACTCCAGCCTATAAGATGACTCTCCGATGCGCTCCAGAATCTGAAAATGTCCCACATATCGGGGGTCTAACTTGTGGTTCCTTCCAAATCTTTTAAAACTTAGAATCGGAGAGACTTTCAGAAAAAACAAGTCCCCAACGACGAACACCAGATCTACACTTCGTCGATTAGCATATTTCTCGTAATATTCTTGTGCTACACGGAGCTTCTCCCGAATATGAGTTACAGCATAAACTATCTCTTCAAGGTCTTTCGGACTAGTAACGGTCTCTCACCAACCTCAGCCCAAAACATAGGAGTCCTACAACACCTCCCATATAAGGCCTCGAATGGGGCCATCTATAAACTCTTTGATAATTATTATTGTGTGTGAATTCCATGAGTCTGAGATGCTCATCCCAAGCATCATCTTGTTCTGAAATATAACACCTGATCATATCTTCCATGATCTGATTTACCCTTTCTGTCTGAACATTTGTCTGCGGATGATAGGCGGTGGAATACCTTAATTCGGTACCAAACCCCTCCTGTAAACTCTTCCAAAAATGAGACATAAATCTAGAGTCTCGATTTGATACGATGCTGATAGGCACTCCATGTAATCTGATGACCTCATCAAGATATAACTCATCTATCTTCTTTATAGAATTCCCAATCTTAAATGGGACAAAGTGAGCACATTTAGTCAATCTATCAACTATCACCTAAACAGAGTCGTTCCCACGGGGAGATTCTAGAAAACCGGTGATGAAATTCATTGAAATACTATCTCACTTCCAAGTTGGAATATCAAGTGCCGTCAGTTTACCACCAGTCCTTCCATGGTCATCCTTAACACACTGACACATATAACATTCTGACACAAACTTTGCAATATCATTCTTCATTCCTGACCACCAAACAATTTGCTTTAGATCTTTATACATTTTTGTGGAACCAGGATGGTAGGTAACACTGCAACCATGAGCTTCATTACAAATTTTAGTCTGAATGTCACCAAAAGCTGGAATATAAAATCTACCCCGATATTTCAAAGTATCAAACTCGTCCAAAGAGAAATCATGTAGCTCTCCCCTCTCTATTCTATTTCGGAGATGCAATAAATCATGGTCATCCTTCTGTTGTGCTCTAGTAAGGTAAATCCAAAAGGGCTCTTCTGCTTCCAAACTAGCAGGCATAGTACTACTCCCAACTTCAATTTCCATCAAAAAGAATTCTTCCACCAAGGACTGTACAGTTAGATTAAAAATTTTTGCGGTCTTCCTACTCATAGAATCGGCTACGACGTTAGCCTTTCACGGATGATAAAGAATCTCCACTTCATAATCAGCCACATATTCTAACCACACACACTGACGCAGATTTAGCACCTTCTGAGTGAAGACGTACTTCAAACTCTTATGGTCTGTGTAGATCTTGCACAGCACATCATGCAATAAATGTATCCAAATCTTCAACACATAAATTATAGCTACAAACTCTAAATCATGCGTAGGATAGTTTTTTTCATGAATTTTTAATTGTCTTGATCCATACGCGATCACCTTTCCGTCTTGTATTAAAATACAACCCAGTCCAATGTGTGATGCTTCCACATATACAGTTTACTCAACTTCTTCAGTAGGCAAGGTTAAAACTGGAGCAGTACACAATCTCTTCTTCAGCTCTTTGAAAGCTTCTTCACACTTATCGCTCCAAGTGAATGCGGTGTTCTTCTGGGTAAGTATATTTAGAGGAGCAGACAACACAGAAAACCCTTCTACGAATCTTCTATAATAGCCGGCTAGGCCTAAGAAGCTCCTAATCTCCTTGGGTGTAGAATGTCTCTTCCATTTTATCACAGCAGAAATCTTGGTTGGGTCTACAGAAATACCGTCCTTGCTTACAACATGACCCAAAAAGGACACCTGAGGTCTCCAGAACTCACACTTGCTCAACTTCACAAATAACTTATGCTCCCTCAGGGTCGACAAAACCAATCGCAAATGTTGAGTATGATCATCAACATTGCGGGAATACACGAGGACGTCATCTATAAACACAATCACAAAACAGTCGAAGAAATCTTTGAACACTCTAATCATTAAATCCATGAAAGTAGAGGGTGCATTTCTCAAACCAAAGGACATCACCAAAAACTCAAAATGTCCATACCGCGAATGGAAAGCAGTCCGGGGAATATCTGCGTCATGAATCCTCAACAAGTGGTAGCTTGAACGAAGATCGATCTTTGAAAGCACCGAGCTACCACGCAACTGATCAAACAAATCATCAATCCTCGACAAGGGATATCGATTCTTAATGGTCACCTTATTCAACTCTCTATAATCGATGCAAAGCCTCATCGTTCCATCCATTCTCTTTTCAAAGAATGCAGGAGCACCCTACGGAGAAGAACTTGGCCTAATAAATCCACACTGTAGCAGCTCGTCGAGCTAAGTACGTAACACATCCAACTCATTCGCAGTCATACGGTACAGTGCCTTGGCAATAGGACGAGTACCTGGCTCGAGATCTATCATAAAATCTACCTCTCTCACAGGAGGAAGTCCTGGAAGACTATCAGGAAAAACATATGGAAACTCTCGCACCATCGAGATATCCTCAAGACGTGGTGTAACAAAAGTGGTTTCCAAAGTAGAAATAAAAACAAGATGCACCTCACAACCAGACTCTATAGTACGACAAGCACGTACCGCAGAAATAATAGGGGAAACCTTGTCCTGAAATCCATAGACGCTCATAGGTTGTCCATTATCCATCTTGAAGTCCAGTCGCATTGCCTTGCACTAGATGACCGCATCATACTTGGACAGCCAGTCCATGACCGAAATCACGTCGAAGTCCGCCAGATCCAAAACCATCAGACCACAAAGGCTAGGAAATCACCGAGACAAATAGGCCACCTCTGAATTCCTTTATTTGATATAACTGAATTTCCAAAGGGAAGCTTGACGTTGAAGAAACCTCCTAATAGATCCATGTTCAATCGATGTTTATCTACGAAAATCCGTGCCACAAAGGAATGGGTGGCACCAGAATAAAAAAGAACGTGCGCCCACCTATTCTTCACCTTAAACTCCCCTAAAATCGTAGCATACATAACTAAACGAATGAAAATTGGGTCAAACAATGCAGATTAAATGCTAGATGGAAAGCTAACATGTTATCAGTTGAATAGAGGTCTGAGCTTCCTCCCTGGTCACCACATTCAGCTTTCGTTTCCCTCTGTCCTGGTTTAGTGGTGGTGGCAGAACCCGAAGTGGAGCACGTTGTAGTGGAGTCAGAGCTTGGGGGGATGAGACTTCAGGTGCCCCTTCTTCATGCACTAGAAGGAAGCCTTATCCTTCGGCCACTAACGACTCACGTCATGTCCCTTCCTTGTACAGAACATGCACAATAGATCTCCCATGGGTGCACCTTAGATGGAGAGCACTTGTTGCTACTTCAGAGTGGAAATCCTTTTGAAACACCTTTCGTAAGGGTGTCCAGATCGACCACAAAAGCTACATATATCTCTACTTTTCTCTTCGAAGTAGGGCTAGATGCCCTAGAGCTTCCATCCTCATCACCCTCCATCTACTCTTTTCTCGCAGCAGCACCTCGATTCTTGGCGTTTTCAATCGCCTAAACTTTCAAAGCGGCTTCCACTACCTCAGCAGAACTTTCGGCTCTATAAGTGCATGCCAACTGTTGGACATCGCTTCTTAGTCCTCCGAGAAACCGCTTCACTCTTCCCGCCTCCTAAGCTATCACATCCGGAGCAAATCTGCTCAACTTACTAAACTCAATCTCATATTCGCTCACAGTGAGCTGTCTCTTCTTCAGATGTAGGAAATTATTCATCAGATGGTCCTGCTCGACCGAGGGTAGAATCTACTTAAGCAGCATCTTCTTGAAAGACTCCCAAGAACATCAGTCCTTCAAACTGTCCTTTTCCCAAATCCACCAGCTCTTCACAGTGCTTTTAGCTGGTAGGCTACAGCCTTCACCTTTTGGGCTTCTGCAAACACCGAATACGAGAACATCTCATCGATAGCGAGGATCCAATCATCCAAAACCATAAAGTCAGCACTCCCGTCATAGGTAGGAGGTCACAATCGCTGGAAATGTGAAATAAAATTCATCTGTGGTAGTAACGTCACTGGGGTCACCAGAGGAGGAGGATTATCGGGTACGGCTTGACCCGCGTCAGAATCTTGCACGAAGGGTTACTGCGCGAGAGAGGCAGACAACAAGGACGCAATCTGCAATTGTATCGCAACTAACTGTCTCAACAGAGCCTCGTTACTCTGACGTATACTCTCGATCACCGCATCACTTTGTGCACCAAACGACTCACCCTCCGACTGGGGAGTCGACCTCGTCACTGGATGTCTAGGTAGCATTTCTAGAAAAGTAACGAACGACCCATCAAAAACTGAGATTACAACTAGGCCACATAATTAGTTCAGACCATACTTAAAGACACTTGCTTATTCTGCAACTTGCTCTAGGATTTTATAATTATGTTATGTCCTACTTAGGATGATATCCTCTCCTCTTGTTGACTCATGTGCCTATGATATGAATGCATGAATTCTTTATTTCAATTTATAAAAATCATGTGTATACATGTATCATCATGTAAACCTTAACTTAACACACGAGCTTATGCAATGATATGCTATACATGTAGTTTTATGCAATATAAAAAGGCCTTAATGCATGTATGAGCGGCATACACATAATATGCTATGCATCCCATACTACATAACATCGCATGAAATGAGAAAATAAAGCGTGCTAATGGGCACCCACGTGATAGTGGTTATGCATCCCATACTACATAACTATCATATGTTGTCCCCTATGGTGCATCCATATATAAACACATATTATGCATCTCATACTACATAATATGTCATGTATACTTCTTATCATGTTATGAGTGTAGAGACTATACTTCGGTTAAGACGTACTGATGACACATCGGTGTGTGTATGCAAATGAATGAAGGGAAATAAATTATACGAGATTGGTTGGTTCGACCAACTTGCCAAACCAACCTCCCTCTGATACCAACTATCACAACCCGTATTTTACTGCCTTTAAAGATATATCAGAGTAAGGGAAAATGCGCGTCATGATGCCACGTCGGCAGGGGATAACTGCGGACGCTCAAAAAAACTCCTACTTATCACATAGAGAAAGATCTTTAAGTTATTTAGAGACAAATCCAGTTTAAGTGAAGCAGTTAGTCGTATCCCTCGGCTTAGTGGCTCACCTAGTCCATGAGAAAAATAGTTATACGCTGCGAAAAATACTTCTTTTACAAGGTTAGACATCCTACATGAGTGTAAAGGTCCCCTGAGGACAACTCATAGTATGCAAGGTTCTAGGTTTATAATAGAAGTAAGAGTAGCTTTTACGATCGTTAAATATAGTGACTTAGCATTTTAAGATATGCAATGCATGAAGTAATAATATTAGTTTTGTACTTAAAAATACCTATCATGTAATCCTAGCATAAAACATCCCTGTGAGCAAGTAATCCAAATAATTAGAGAGAGAACAAACTAGCAGCTAGCAAAAGTATCCATAATCAACCATCTTGTGGGCGTCAACAATCTAACATGAGCCCACATAAAACAAATGTATGTCTGAACTAGGTAAAGCAAACTAAAACAACAAACTATCTCACAATGGCGAGGTCAAAACCATAGCCAACATTGCTGCTCATAAACTCCAAAACCAGCTCCACTGCCAGCTATAACTCTGAACCTGAAGCATTCCAAAGAAAGAACATCTCAGCAAGCAAGTACAAGTGATGGTAGAAAAGTAAGCCAAACATAAACATAGGTCAAAGGGGTACCAACCCAAGACCAAAAATACTGAACTAAAGTACAAAATTAAGGTACAAAAACTCAGAAAGGAACACTTACGTGAGTGGAGTTTTGGAAACCACGGGTTCAGATCCAGTTCTGCACTTCTACTCCCTTGCTTTCTCGCCTCTGCCAACGGATTCCTTCACTAGTGCTTTCGTCTGAAGTGTAAGGTAGTCTCCTCTCCCTCTCTCTCTCTCTAATTCCTAGTGTTATGAGTTTTGGAGGTGTAAGTTGTAAATCCCAAGTCATTTTGGACACGGTCTGTTGCGTTTTTGTGATGATTTTAAGTTTGATATGTGAATTTTTACAACATATCATGGTCTTTTTCATGGATCTAGCTTGGGTAAGCTTGCATCTTGCATCCTTGAAGTTTTCAAGTGACCGATCTACTTAAAAATTAAGTTTTTTGTGAGATCCTGAATTTTAATATAAGCCTGGTAGATTTCAACGATTTTCCATGTTTGATTTGAATGTTTCCTTCACAAATCTGGATTATTCTTACCTACCTACCTTGCATGAAGTTAGATCTAAGTCTTCTACCTGTTTTGAGTAAAAATTTTACAGGAGTTGAGTTTTGGAAACTATCCTGCGGAGGAAGATGAATAGCAGTCCGCCATGTTACCGCGCGGCGGTAACAGATTACTGCTCTGCGGTTGGATCCAGAACCTGAATTCTTTGTGTTTTTTTATTTATATTTTTACTGAAGGATTTAATTTTTTTTTTCAGGTTATGGCTTCAGCTAGCTCCCAGCCTCCTCGCCGCAGTTTTTCAAAACGCTCTTGAGTGCTTGCATTAACCTACCCCGCTATAGATGAGTCCACAGTGAGTGTGCCCATGATCATCGATATCGATGATCGGTACGCTCATATTTATGAATACTTATAGAATGCGGGCGTGCTTTCTATGATCACTTCTATTGCTCCATTATCCTCAGTCCTCACTCGGGAGTTCTATAATAATCTCAGAGATCCCACTCACACGCAACTGGGTGGAGGTGTGCAGTCATGTATCGGGACTGAGATAGTGATGATACTCCACTCAGATCTAGATAGGAAATAAGTCTGGACGCCCAACTCTCTATTCCTCGACATCATAGAGTCCTTCAGAACCACTCGGAACTAGAGATAGATGAACAAGGTTCTTCACGGTGTGGAGGGGAGTTCACATCTCATCACTTCGGTGGATACACTCACTCCTGACGCCCACATCATCCAGTATGTCCTATGTCACTCTCTCATGTTCAAGTCCGGGGAAACCAGGAAAATCACGCTCCAGCTATCAATGGTGACATACTGTATCCTAGCTGAGAAAGCCTTCAGTGTATCGGATCGCATCCTCTCAATGATGTGCCACACATTTCGCCGCAAATCCCCTGAATGCTAGTGGGTGAACACATTGCATTTGGGCGGTGTGATCGAGAGCATCCTGGTAGAGAAGTACACAGCCATCGATTGGTCGGCGTACACTACTGATAATTGTCCTCTAGTCTACAAAGTAGTTGAGATTCCAACTTCCTCATGGGCACGGCCACCTGCACCACAGCCACTGTTACACCATACCAGGTCGCTCAGGGAAACCAACTGGGACATCCTCAGTATGGTGGAGGATCAGGGCCGGGAGATCAGGAAAACGACGAAAGAAGTAAATTGAATGAAGAAGATGCTCAAGAAGGTAATGAGCAAGTTTATCATTTCTCCTACATCTTCAGAGTAGTAGCTTTCTTCATTTTATTTATACATATTTTATTTTCTAATAAAGAAGGTTGAACTAAATATAAATAATGGAATTAGCTTTGTTTTTGTTGATTAGATTTGTGTCGACACCTCTGCTTATCATGACAATTATTATTCCTCTTACTCTCGTGAAACTATCTATCATGTTAGTTCAAAACACAGAATAGAAATAAAAGAAATGCTCTACGATAAACCTAATTATGAAAAGTAAGAAACGGAAGGAAAAAAAACAAGACAGCCTAGTAAGCATATTGTGAAGTAGGATATCGTGTAGTTCTTTTAGAACCTACTTCACACAAATTATGGATGCTAACAGATTAGATTTAGGTATCAAAAAGGAGCCAGAGGTGACGGTTCCTTTGGGTACCCAAACACAGCGTGATACGCCATGTGGAGGTGACGATGAATGGACACTTTTGAGTGGAATGTGTGCGCTATTTTGAATGATGGATCTCCATTCATACTTTGGTTTAATTGCATTTTTATTTTGCAAATTTTCTTTTAGATTTTTACGAGTCCTTATGTGATGAACTTCAGTTGAACAAAATTGCATTGGAGGTTTAGATATGTTGAAATTGTTCCCTAAGTTAAGATTATGTTGCTTAACGTAAAGACTTATAGTGTAGTGATTCTTTGAAGGAAATTTACATTCATTTGATTTTAAACTTGGAGTGACTTGAAGTTGCAAATTAAAATGATTTTTTTTATTTTGGAATATCATTTACACGTGTTTGACATTTTTGACTCCCGTTGATCGACTTAGTTGGTATCTGACAATTCATATTCAACATGCTTTCGAGTTTTGCTTGAAATTTACGAGTTCTATTTTGTGAGTGTTTAATCATAATTTCCGTAAGCATGTTGATTTTTGTAACTAATTCTTTATTTTGAATTTTAAGATCATGCCTAGGTTTATTGTAGGTGATTGTGCTACTCTTAAAAGTGGAGACTACATATTCAATATGAGCTTCATACTTATTTCTGCATTCCTCAAAGTCTCATCAATCTCCCTAATTTCAATTTTATAATTCTTGCATCCAGCACAAATTACTTTTCAACGATGACTTTTCTAAACATAATTTATCATTTTGTTCTTTTGCAAAATGAAGCTCTTTTTGAAGAATCTTATATTCTTCTTTTAATTCATTATAATCTATATAAGGTGCAGAAAAATTATCTAAAGTGCAGGAAGGAGAACAAGTCACATCATAATAGGGTTCTACATTAGGTTGTGCTTTTAAATTTTGGTTTCCTAGTCGTAGGTTTGAATTAATATTTATTAGTTTCTTAATTCTATGTCTAACATTTTCTAGCATACGCAATGTAGAGATAGAATTACAAGCAAAAAGGGAATTTGACTTCCTTACAATGCTCTTGGATGTAGTTGTCATGTCTTCCTTCAAAAGCAAGTCTACATTTGATTCTTCACTTGGATACATAAGGAATTGCATAGATTCATTATCTGTAGAAACAGAACTTTAAGTTAACTCAATAAATTTCCACATATCATATGCAGTATGAAGCATATAGATTAGTTGGAAAATATTTTAACCAAGCCCACAAAATAGACTATTCATAGCTTTGGCATTTAAATGACATTCGTGTTTATCTAAATTATTTGGGAGCTTGATACAAGTCATGTTCCAAACTTTTATATCCAATAATACAAGAAATTTCCTCATTAGTGTTCTTCACTCATTATAGTTCAATCCTGTAACTAGGGGCGGTGCTAACGAATTCTCTGTGTACCATTTTTCATTCCCCCAAGTTGATTCGAGATGAGGGTTGGCCATTATTTCTGGTGGTGAAACCGTTTTGGACAACCTCGCCTATGATAACACTTGTTGGATCTAGTTACTAACCTTAGAGGGGGGGTGAATAAGGTTCTAGCGACGTTTATTACAAATATGAAATATTTCGAACCCAGAGAACTAGTGCAAGAAGCTACCGCGTGGCACTAGGTAGCTAGCGCGTGGCGGTATGTCTTTGGACTCGTTTTTCTGTGCAGATTCTCCTTTAGATATCTATGCACTTTTCAGAGCAGCATAATCTAATAACCACAACAGTACACATAGGTTAAAAGACGGGTATTGAATTCCGTTGCCAAAACTAAAATCAACCATTATTTTTAAAGATTATAAAGGTTGATCACTGTTGCGTCGATGATCAAAGGTGGTGAATAAAAATAACTTTTTGTTTTCTATACCGACTCGCTCCACGGACCAGTTGGCTCTCTCCCTTTCCCTCCAAGAAAGGTCTTTGAGCCGGCTCTTCACCTCCATGCAAGGAAGGGTCTTATAGCCCCGCTAGATCACTCGATCTAGACGTCCCTTCCCTGGGACAATTTCTCGCGGAATCCTACCCCGTATTTTGACAACCTTCCCTATTCGATTTCCTTCACCACAATCAATACAAAATAGAGAAAAAGAACACAAGAATATAAAAAAAATTAAGTTCAAATCTCCCTCAATACTACTCCTCCGTTAAGTGATCCTTGATCTGTGTTATAGATCTTCGTGGGCTTGCAACTGTTCAACTCTTCATAGGATTTGTAGTTCTAGGCTCGTTGGAGTTCTTCATGTGTGAATAGGAGGGAGGAAGTCTTCTCTTCCTTCGATGGAGATGGTGGAACGAACCACAAGAGAGGCGGTCGAACACTAGGAGTCATAGACCTCTGTATCTTTTCATCATAGGTCCTGAACACAGAAAATGAGGTGCCTTTACATACGTCTTCATGAAAATAGGCTACCGCCAGCAGTAGGTTTACGAGCTTGATGTGACAGATATCCTCTAAATTTCGACAAAAATTCAAAACGAATATTGTTTTTCTTTTTCAAAGATAGGGCGGTGCGGTAGGTAGATAGCACCCAGCGGTAATTCTGCCAGCTGTCCTCCAAATCTGGAAAAATATTCAAAAACTAATATTTTCATTTTTATAATGCTAGCACCACACGGTAGGTAGATACCATCACATGGTAGGTCTATCTTGACCCCTCTGACTCAACACTCTCAGTGCCTCTAGCTTAAAGTGTGTTGAGTGTGTTACCACGACGCGATACCAAGCTAACGCCTGGCGGTATGCCTGTCTCGACGCTCTCGACGCCACTGTCTCAATGCTCTTGACGCTCTCAATACCTCTGGTAGCGGGCATTGAATTGGCTAGCGTGGCGAGGTAGAAATCTAGCACTTATGCGGTAGGTTCCCGAGAGCCTGGCAAATTAATTCATTAAGCTAACCCGTGCAGTAGGACTAGCACGGCGTTGTAGGTTACTGAGTGCTTTGTACTTTTAATTCAGACAATCGCCTGGCGTTAGCTGCTACCACTCAGCAGTAGGTTCCTTAGGAGAGCTCCTTGTATTTCTTGGACCTGTAAACTTACACACTCTACCAAACACAAGATGCAATCAAATACAACCTGAGAGTTGATATTATCAAACTAAGGGAATGTGAACCATCAGCTCCAACAATACACCACTACAAAATAAATAATAAGAAGCAGCAATATTTGAGCATAAATTTATGCAACAAAATATTTGAGATTATAACAAGCATAACAGTCAAGAGTTATAATATGATCTATAATAAACATCCTCATTTAAAATCCCTTAGTGAAAGAATTAGTTTCAAGATATCCTAAACACCTAGAGGGGGGGGGTGAATAGGTTCAATTCTTTTTCTTTAAGGTGGACAATATTTTTACTGTTAATATAGATTATTCAGCAATTGACACAACACAGTATAAACAAAATCACAGCCAATCACAAAGTGCACACAGATTTATAGTGGTTCCCCAAGTGATGGGTACATCCACTTTCCCCCTTCGCCTATCTAGCAGTATACTAGATTCGGCATAACTCCCTTCTTCCTTCTCAGATCTGCAGATCTTACAACACAGAACCTTGAAAGGTCCCTAAAGCTCAGACTTCAGAAAGTCCTATACTCCGATCCTCCCAAAGAATCCTACCTCAGAGTGAGTCCACACTCCTAAAACTTAGGAAATTAAGCCCTACCTCAGCCTCTTCCCAGGCCTACAACTCAGAGAACTTAATCTCCTACCTCAGGCACTCAGCCCTACCTCAGCCTTTATAAATTTAGGCTTACAACTCAGAGGGATAACCCTCCTACACTCAGATCTGTAAAATATCCTACAGAAAAATTGATAACAAAAAGAGTAATTCCTTCACCCAAGTAGAGAGAGAATGGGTAGAAGGTTTCTTGGTTAGTTCTTGATAAATCTGACAACTTTAGAATCAATCTGTCTTAGCTTCTTCAACGCTTCTTGAATCTGAACAAAGTAAGGTTGATCTTCTTGAAGTTGGAGATTATTCTCAATCCAGCTTCCTTCTTCTATTCAGAATTTAATCTGAATTCTTCTTGTAGACTTGTTCAGGATCTGCCCTTGTTGATTTCTGGATTAAGAGTTCTCTTCTTCTTCTTAATTCTTCATTACTTAGCATCTTCTATCTGATGATAGAACATGTCTTTATATAGGCTCCATCTGAAGTTACCGGCTGATTCGGTTCCTATCGGCCTTCTGACAGCTCTGACAGATACAACAGCATTGTCAGTTACGATAGCTGTCAAGTCTCCATAAACTTCATTGTACTTTGACTCAGCAGCAAAGTGTCGAGACAATACTTCAAATGTGTCGACATAAATAGATCATGTGTCGACACAACTCTTGATGATGTCGACACAGCTTTCACAATGTCCAAACAGCTTCTCTTTAACTTCTTGACTCAGCTTCCGTGGAATGTGTCGACACAAGTCCTGTGTGTCGACACAATAACTCCTTGTCTCGACAAAGTTGGTGTCAATAGAATTTTGGAGTGTGTCGACACAAGTCATGTGTGTCGACACAGTTGTTGTCGATAGAATTCTGGAATGTGTCGACACAAGTCCTATGTGTTGACACAGTTGCTGTCGACAGATTTTCTGTGTGTCGACATAAGTCCTGTGTGTCAACACAATCTGGCTCCTGGTGTCGACACAGCTCTTCCCAATTGTCGACACAGTTGTTGTCGATAGATTTTCTTTGTGTCGACACAAGTTCTGTGTGTCGACACAATCTGGCTCCTGTTGTCGACACATCCTGTTGGAACCCTAGTTCTGATTTGGGGAAGGATCACTATTAAGTTTGTTTTGATTGACCCATCATGTATAGCTAGGGTCAAGGTTGTGTCTTAGAGTCTAGGCCAAGTCCTTAGAATCAACATCGACCTGTGTCGACACTAGAAGCCAGATTGTATCAACACACAGGACTTGTGTCGACACACAGAACATATGTCGACACCAACTGTGTCGACACCAGAAGCCAGATTGTGTTGACACACAGGACTTGTATCGACACACAGCACATCTATCGACATCAACTGTGTCGATACCAGAAGCAATTGTGTCGACACACAGGACTTGTGTCGACACATTCCACAGAAGCAGTGTCGACACTAGAAGCTAAAGAAGAACTGTTGACTAAGCTCAGCAAACCCCAAGCTCAGGTCGACGAACGCTGAACTCAAGATATCTTGAAGAAATAAGAAACTGAGCTCGATGATCTGCAAGCTCCGGTTGATAAATTTTGTTCAATCAGATACAGTTGGCAGAATTAATTAAGGATTAATTACAGTCAGAATAATTAGTGCTAAACATTCCCAATAGAAATAGCCGTTCAACGACAACATTAAATGGGGTTGTTTCAGAAGTTAATTCAGGATTAATTCCCAAGGCATCTTCTGCACTCGGGAATGCTCCTGCCATCTTCAAGATAAATGAATTCAAATGTTTGAATTTGACAGATAAGAGAAGAGAAGAGATGTGAATAACAACAAACACAGAATACCAGAGAACAGATAGTGAACAATAACACAGTGAAGGCTTTCAATTTTACAGAAAAGGAGGAACTCTGCATCAATCTATATACTCACAGTGTTCTTCATCTGCTCCAGGCTTCTCAAGAGACACGTAATCAATATCAGTCTACGAAGCTTGTTGGAGACATCATCAATTTGAAGGCCTACTCACCCTGAAGCAAAGCTCCATCTTCCTGAATCATTCAACATCTCAGGGGGAGCCTTTTGCTAACATCATATCCACTAAAGTCTTCTCAGTTGTACATTGAGAAAGAGAAGACATAATCATCTCTCATCCCCCCACTGTATAAAGGGTTATAACTCCCTTCAAAAGTTAACCCCCTTGGTTGCAATTCTCCTAATAAAAAGACTTGAGAATTGGTTTTTGAGCACCTGATCAAAATCTCATTGGTGGCAGTCACCTGATCAAAACCTGTAGTGGATTCTTACCAGGGTGGTAGAAGAGTGGATGTACCCAGTTAGGGGAAACCACTATATATCCTTGTGTCTTCTGTGTTGCGTGATCTGTTTTCTTTTCTTTTGTGTTGTGATTTTCTTTTCTTAGAATATAGATATAACTCTAACTAGTGCAAGTTAAGATCTATCCCTATCATTCAATTGGTATCAGAGCAGGTTTTCTTGGTTGTATAGGCTAACACGTGAACCAAAATAATCTGATAGATCTTATACATCTTTAAAGTTTATCATGGCACAAAATGAAGATTTTTCAAGCATCATACCTCCTATATGCAATCTTGATAAGCTTACACTATGGAAGACAAGGATTAGGTTTTATATGAACTCCATTGATGAAAACATTGTTAATTCCATTTTGACAAGACCAACTCAACCTCAAGAAACAACAAGTATCAATGTTGTTTCATCATCTCAATGGACAGATGCCCAGAAAAGGCTGAAAATTGTTGATGCACAAGCAATGAACATTCTTGCACAATTAATGTCTGATGACCTTGTTCAGGAAGTTGTTGAATGTTCATCTGCAAAAGATATGTGGGACTCCCTCACAGCAATGGTTGCATGATCAGCTAAAGAAAGAAATATTAAAGCTGAAACCTAGAGTTACTCTGAACCTTCATCCTGTACAACTAATGATGAAGAAGAGTCAAGAGCAAGAGAGTTCTTCTTAATGGCAATAAATGCCTCTTGCAGCAACCTTGATGAAGAATCAGACTTTGATGAAGAATCAGAATGTGAATCAGAAGAAGATCAGGTAATCTCTACCCTTGATCTTTCATCAGAATAATTTAAAACTGATTTTAAATTATTGTGTGAAGACTTAATTCAATCTGAGAAGGAAATAAAACTTCTCAGAGAGAAACTAAATAATGTATCTTCTAAAAATTCAAAAATCAAAGAAGATTTGAAGAATGCTCTTGAACAAATAAGTCATTTAGAATCAATTAAAGAAAAAGAAAAGTTAGAGAACATAGACAAAATAACTGAAGTTTTACCAAATCAAACTAAAAATCTTCCGAAAATTTTTGTTCAAAATAATTCGTCGAACCAAGCTCGACGAAATCAACACCATTCGTCGACCAAAGCTCGACGAACTATGAACAGAGATTTTGATTGTAACAGTTCAGGAATCTATGCTCGATGAATTAAATATACTTCGTCGAACCGAGATCGATGAAAATGGGATACAGAAAACAACTATTATCATTCTATGAACAGAGCTTGACGAACATAATACCATTCGTCGAACTCAGATCGACGAAATTACTTTAATTTGTCGAACTCAAAATTTCAGAATAGAAATTTTTTTTTCTCTTCAGAATTATAATCAAACGCAAAATTTTACAAATCCTTTTACTGAGTGGATAATCCCTCCTAGGAAATATCATCCACTTGGTTATAAAAGTCAACCTGAATGTTCTTTTATTTCTAATTATTATAAAAAGGAAAAAGGACCCAAGGTAATTTGGGTCCAGAACTTCTAACATCCCTTTTCAGGAAAAGACCTATCTTACCACAGATGAACAATGGTATTTGATAGTAACCAAAAGACTTCAGTCTCAGCCAATATAGATAATACATCAGTGGTTGTATAGTGAATGATTGTTTGAAAGGCTACAGTAGTAGAGAGAGACTGTTTTAGATTATAAAGTCTACTCAGATTAGGGGCAAGGAATGTGTACAAAGAAAAAGTTATTAGGAGAAGATTATTTGATTGCTTGGAAGGATGTAGAAATAGCTTTATTTTATTTTATTTATTTTATTTTAAAAAAGCACCCATGTACATCTGCTGAAAATTCTTATAAATCAGGCAGATTGTTTTTTTCTTTGCATTTTTATTTGTTTTTATGTAAATAGTGTCCTCACCCATATAGGGGGAGATTGTTGGAACCCTAGTTCGGATTTGGCCAATGATCAATATTAAGTTTGTTTAGATTGACTCATCATGTATAGCCAGGGTCATGGTTGTGTCCTAGAGTCTTGGCCAAGTCCTTAGAATCATCATCGACCTGTGTCGAGACTAGAAGCCAGATTATGTCGATATAAAGGACTTATGTCGACACACGAAACATCTATCGACACCAGAAGCCAGATTGTGTCGACATATAGGACTTGTGTCGACACATAAAACATCTGTCGACATCAACTGTGTTGACATCAGAAGCCATTGTGTCGACACACAGGACTTGTGTCGACACATTCCACAGAAGCTGTGTCGATACTAGAAGCTAAAAAAGAACTGTTGACTCAGCTCGACGAACTACAAGCTCAGGTCGACGATCGCTGAACTCAAGACAACTCAATGATTTAAGAGACTGAGCTCGATGATCTGCAATCTCCGGTCGACGAATTTTGTGCAATCAGATACATTTGGAAGAATTAATTAAGGATTAATTACAGTCAGAACAATTAGTGCTAAACATTCCCAATAGAAATAGCCGTTCAACGACAATATTAAATGGTGTTGTTTCAGAAGTTAATTCAGGATTAATTCCCAAGGCATCTTCTACTCTCAGGAATGCTCCTACCGTTTTCAAGATAAATGAATTCAAATGTTTGAATTCGATCGATAAGAGAAAAGAAGAGAATAACAACAAACACAGAATACCAGAGAACAGACAGTGAACAATAACACAGTGAAGGGTTTCCATTTTACAAAAAAGGAGGAACTCTGCATCAATCTATATACTCACAGTGTTCTTCATCTACTCCAGGCTTCTCAAGAGACACACAATCAATATCAGTCTAAGAAGCTTGTTGGAGACATCATCAATCTGAAGGCCTACTCACCCTGAAGCAAAGCTCCATCTTCCTGAACCATTCAACATCTCAGGGGGAGCCTTTTGCTAACATCATATCCACTAAATTCTTCTCAGTTGTATATTGAGAAAGAGAAGACAAAATCATCTCTCATCCCCCCATTGTATAAAGGGTTATAACTCCCTTCAAAACTTAACCCCCTTGGTTGCAAGTCTCCTAATCAAATGACTTGACGATTGGTTTTTGAGCACCTGATCAAAAGCTCATTGGTGGCAGTGATATGATCAAAACCTGTAGTAGATTCCTACCAGGGTAGTATAAGAGTGGATATACCGAGTTAGGGGGAACCACTATATATCCTTGTGTCTTCTGTGTTGCTTGATCTGTTTTCTTTTCTTTTATGCTGTGATTTTATTTTCTTAGAATATAGATATAACTCTAACTAGTGCAAGTTAAGATCTATCCCTATCTTTCACAGCCTTTCCCAAGTATCGACACAATACTTGTCATGTGTCGACACTTGTACTTAGAAACTTTTTCTGCTTTTCCTTAACTTGCACATGAAACTCAAAACAACATCAAATACACCTTGATGAATATAATTGAGTTAGGTGAGGCTTATCCAAATTTGGTACACATTTTCCAATGTACACAACAATCTCCCCCTATTTGGAGAAGTTAAAACCCTTAGTTAATGATATACATCACTTTATAATAAAACACAGAACATGATGTATAAGTGCATTATTTGACAGGGTAATACATAAACAAAACCAGCATATTATATCATCACAGAATATTTTAAAATATAATGAACTTGAATCAATATTTTGTTGAACTACAAGAAGTTTCTGAATAACAGATGACATAGATTTTTAAAAAGATTACATATTTCTAAAATCTAGTCAATCTAATCTTAGGACTGATCAGGCTCCTTGATAACAATGTCTTTGCCAGACTGAATCATTGCTTGTACATTAGCTTCAGTGTCTTCTGTTGGCTTCTTTCCTTTAAGATCCTTTTTCTTGAGTTCGTCAGCCTTGACCTTTTGCCTTTCAAAATAATGATAAGGCTTTGGAAAGTACTTGCTTGGCTCCACAGAAGTAGCAGTTATCTTCCCAGCTTTGATGTCTCTTTTAAACTGATAAATGGCATCTTGCCGTTTCTGATACTTGCTCCATTCTTGTTCAGAGTACCACTTGCCTCTATCATGCATGTTATCTTTACCAGCTTGCCAGGCAGTGAGAATAATGTTCTTGGAGGTGGGACTCCATCTTTCAAAATCAGGTTTTAACTCAGCCTGCTCTCTAAACCTTTTCTTAGAAAGTTGAGCTTCTTGCTCTCTTTTCAAGGCTGCTTCAAACATCTCAACCTTCTCAATAATCACATTTTGAACCTCCTGTGTAGGACTGTATATTTGTTGTACTACAGATTGAATTCCTTCAAAATCAGCGGATGGATAAATAATTTGAGCTACATCCTGCTGAACCCCTTTATTGTGAGCAGGTTGAATTCCTGATTCAGCAGTGTTATCATCATCACACATGGGTGGATAACCAAGAGTGGCTCCGATAGCATTAGTTATCCATTAAGCATGTTCAGAGCCTGTATTAACTAACACTCTCTCCCCCTTTATGACTTCTCATTCAACATGGTCTCTTAGATCATCCTTTTGAAACCTTATCTGATTAGCTTGATAATTTGTTGCTTCTTTGTAGAATGATCTGAACTTCAACAGATGATCAGAAATTACCTTCTGAGAGGCCTGCATAGTAGTGTTAACATCAGACAAATTTGCTTTGAGTTAATTATCAAACTCAGATTTTTCTTTAGCAATATTTGCAGTGAAAGCAGTTGCTGTATTCTTAAGTTCTATGACAATCACATTATGCGATTCTGTTAGATTGTCATTCATTCTTATTTGATTTTCCAGAACATAGCCTTGTTTCACTTTTATGTCATCTATCTGAGTTTTGGCTTCCACTTGTTGTTTGGCTAAATAAAGTACAGCATTACCTCCCTTATGGAAGCAATCTATCATCTGCTTTTTATGTTAATTGACCTCAAATCTGATAGATTTGATATCTCGAGCCAAAGTAAATTGGAGTTCCTTATGAATTTCATCTACATACTTGTTGGGTACATTGGGAAATGTGCACCAGATTTGAAGAAGCCTCACCCTACTCAGTAATATACATTAAGGTGTATTTGATGTGCTCTGAGTTTATATGTGCAGGTTAAGTAATTGCATGATTTGCAGAAAAGTTTCTAAGTCCATGTGTCGACACCTAGAGATGCATTGTCGACACTTATGAAGGCTTGTGTCGACACCTAGAGAAGTTGTATCGACACTGGGAGTATTTGTGTCGACACCAGGAAAGGCAGAGTCGACACCAGAAGAAAAGTGTCGACACATACATGCAGTGTCGACACACTATGAAGAATACTCAACATATATCATGTCGACACTTAGAGGTAGTCTCGACACCCAGAAAAGCTTAGTCGACATAAAATGTGTCGACAACAGGAAGCTGTGTCAACACACTGAAGGCATTTTCGACATCAAATGTGTCGACACACAGGACTTATGTCGACACTGAAAGAAATTGTACCTAATCACCTAGAGGGGGGGGGGTGAATAGGTGACTAAATTTTTTTAAACTTTTTAGGCAGATTGCAGATTATTTTCACAGAGTTATATCTACTTTTTCACAGCAATCAAACAGCAATCACAGAATAACACATGCACATAGTGGACACACAGATTTATAGTGGTTCCCCAAGGTTTGTGAAAGTCCACCTAGTGTCAAGTACCTTCACCTATGGGGGGGGGGGGGGGGGGGGGGGGGCGGAATAGGTGACGTGTAGCGTTTTTGCGGAATTAAAATTGTACATGCACACGAAAATAAAACAACACAGCAAAGAAGGTACACAAGCTATTTATAGTGGTTCCCCGATTTGGGTACATCCACTTTCCCCCTTCGACCTATCTCCCAATAAGGGACGACTCGGTCTCTTCACCAACAGGATTGAAATCCAATCCTTGCACTATCGGAAGGAACCTTTCCACACGTAGGAGACAACACTCCCACAACACGGGTTGCACCCAACCCTTACAACTCGGAACCAACGTTACTTTACATCAAAAATGAACTAGAATGTACAAGAAATACAAACTACTTTTGGAGACTAAGGTGTCCCTCTTCGTTGACGACCTGTTCTTGAAGTCCACGAAGAGTCCACAACCCTAGATCTCACTTGGAGAGAATCTCCCCGGAACCGGCGGCGGCAAGAATGGCGGCGTCTTGGTTCTCGGGATCGGCGGCGACGACGGTGTGTGGCTGCTGTACTTTGGAGATTCCAACTTCGTAGCAAAGCTAGCAAGGTCTTCCAACGGTCACACTAGGATCGGTCGTCTCAATCGATTCGGACGGGGAAGGTTTTCCCGATCAACAAATCAAGAGACAAGGGATCTCTGGTTAGACGTGTGAGACTCTATGCTTGGCTATGCTTCTATCACCGGGAGATCTGGAGGAAACCACGATCAAACGGCCGGCGATCGACTTGCACGAGCGACGACGGCGGCGGAGCAGTTTCGCGATTTTATGTCAAGATCGTCGCTTGGCTTCTTTTTGTGTCTCCGCTGTTCAAAAATACACGTGTATTTATACACAAGTATACTCCTAAATGACCATTGTGGGTCCCACCAGAAGAAACCCAAAAACCGGTTCAAAACAGTGCCAGCGGCAAAGTCCGGTCCAGCGGGATCCAGAAAAATGCCCAAGTCAAAATCGGCGAGAATCAAAGGTGATTCTCGTCGAATCGTCGAGAATCAAAGGTGATTCTCGACGATTCGGCGAGAATCACAAAGTGATTCTCGTCGAAGTTGACTTGTTTGCACTCACTGACTTAGCTGGAAAGAGATGGCGAGAATCAGCCAGTGATTCTCGCCGAATCGGCGAGAATCACTTGGTGATTCTCGTCGATTCACACTTAGACGATTTTTCGTCTTTCCACCCATGAGCTGCTCTTTGACCCATCCTTGCTCCTTGTCTGCTCTTGCATAATCACAGCCCTGTACTTGAAAGTAAGTACACTCCAATAGAGAGAGTACACGTAGGCCAACACACTGATCTGCTCAACGAGGGATTAAGTCGTGCAGACCCGTGTATATTGACCTACTGCACCCTGACATTGGTGTGCACTTAGCGTGGAAAAACTGCAAGCACAACTTGAAATATTTTGTCAAATATATTGTCTATTTACCTTAGCTTGTCCAGGGGCTTCTTCAAATCAGGTACGTTGTGGATACAATACCCAACAATCTCCCCCTATTTGAAGAAGCCTAAACCCCACAAGCTAAGGTGAATAGAGCATATGGGAATGAAAATCATAAACTTGAAATTGAGTTGAGTGAGTTATTCATTACCAATACCAATTTCTTGGGAGCAAACTTGGAGCCAAATTAGCCTTAGACGAGAGGGTAATCTCCCCCTTTTCGGCTTCTGCAAATCTGGGTCTGTTGCATTTGACCCCTTGCTCCCCCTCAGTTCTTGCACATGTGCTCTCACTTGAGTTCCTGGCAGAGGCTCCCCCTAGATGCACGAGCCTGGAGCTTCTGTAGTCTTCATTCCTCATAGTTTAGCATCCCCAATTCAGTTTTGAAAAGACTGAACTTGGCCTCGTCTAAGGGCTTTGTGAATATATCTGCAATCTGCTTGTCCGTGGGGACATAACAGAGAGAGATGTCCTTGTTCTCCACGTGCTCCCGAATGAAGTGGTATCGCACTTCAATATGCTTCGTTCTGCTGTACGATACCGGATTGTTGGCAATTGCAATTGCACTGGAGGATTCGCAGTACATTGGAACTTCTTTGATCTGAAGGTCATAGTCGGCTAACTGGTTTCTGATCCATAGGTGTTGTGCGCAACAGCTGCCTGCCGAGATGTACTCAGACTCTACTGTGGAGGTTGCAACACAATTCTATTTCTTGCTATTCCATGAAATAAGCCTTCGTCCGAGGAATTGACACGTCCCGGAGGTGCTTTTCCTGTCATCCCTACTCCCTGCAAAATCAGCATCTGAAAAACCTATTAGCTCGACATCATTGTTTCTCGGGTACCACAAGCCAAGATTGGGAGTACCTTTAAGGTATCTTAGAATTTGCTTTGCAGCGACATAGTGAGATTCCTTAGTGTTCACCTGATATCTGGCACAGACACATGTGGAGAACATGATATCCAGTCTACTGGCAGTAAGGTAGAGCGGGGATCCAATGATGCTTCTGTATTTGGTTTCATCGAAAGGTTTACCTTTCTCATCCTTAACCAGAGACATAGTGGATCCCATTGGAGTCCTCATAGAGGTTGCATTCTCCATACCGAATTTCTTAAGGAGTTCATTTGTGAACTTCGTCTAAGAGATGAAGATTCCATCCTCAGACTGTTTCACTTGAAGTCCCAAGAAATACTTGAGCTCTCCCATACTGCTCATTTCAAACTTTCCTTGCATAAGTTTAGAAAATGTTTTGCAAAGATTGTTGTCCGTTGAGCCTAATATAATGTCATCGACATAGATTTGCACCAGCAAAATCTTGCCTTTGACTTCCCTGAGAAATAATGTTTTATCTATTTTACCTCTAGAGAACTTGTTCTCAAGAAGAAAACTAGATAAAGTCTCATACCAAGCTCGTGGAGCTTGTTTTAAACCATATAGAGCTTTATTAAGGAAGTATACATGATTGGGATAAGTAGGATTGACAAAACCTGGGGGTTGAGCGACGTATACTTCCTCCTTCAGGTCTCCGTTCAAGAAAGCTGATTTCACATCCATTTGATAGACTGTGAATCCTTTGTGCGAAGCATACACCAGGAACAGTCTGATTGCCTCGAGCCTTGCCACTGGTGCGAAGGTCTGGTCGAAGTCAATCCCCTCCTCCTATCTGTAACCTTGAGCCACCAGCCTGGCCTTGTTCTTTATGATGACACCATGTTCATCCAGTTTGTTTCTGAAGATCCACTTGGTGCCAATCACAATCTGCTTGTATGGTCTGGGAACCAGCATCCAAACGTTGCATCGTTCGAATTGATGTAGTTCATCTTGCATGGCCAAAATCCATGCCGCGTCTTTGTTCGCCTCGTCGAACTTCTTTGGCTCAACCTGTGACAGGAAGCTAAGATGCAAAACTTCGTTAATAGTACCTCTTCGAGTTCTGACACCGACACGAGGATCTCCGATGATCTGATCTCTAAGATGATCCCTCACGTGTCGGAGCTCTAGAAGTCTGGCGTCTGGATCTTTGATTACTTCTTGGGCTTCTCCTTCTTCTAAGATATTTGTTCCATTTTGATCTTCAACATTCCCCGATGACGTGGAGGTGGAAACTTTGACGTACGTAGGAGTATCATCTTTAACGGTCTCATCGAGACTTAGCTGTTCAAGTCGAGTACCTGCATCTTCAAGAATACCGCTGGAAGAATTGCTGTTAAGCAAACTTCCTTCATCAAATACAACATTAATGGATTCTTCTACCACTAGGGTTTTCTTATTGAAGACCCTATATGCCCGACTGTGGGAACTATAGCCCATGAATATGCCTTCGAAGCATTTTTCACCAAATTTAGTACGCAGGTACTTCCCATTATTTAGTACATAGCATCTGCAACCAAAAATCCTCAAGTAGGACATGGTTGGTTTCCTGCCTCTCAGTAGCTCATAAGGCGTCTTACGATGATGCTTGTTGATCAATGCTCGGTTTTGTACATGACAAGCTGTATTGACCGCCTCTGCCCAGAAGTATTCTGGGAGAGAAGCGTCTGTCAACATTGTCGTGCAAGCTTCAATGAGAGTTCTATTTCTTCTCTCCGCAACTCTATTTTGCTGAGGAGTGCGCGGGGAGGAAAACTCATGAAAGATACCTTGTTCTTCACAAAACTCTGTCATAGCACCAGATTCGAATTCTGTTCCATGGTCACTTCTGATTTTGACCACTGAGCAGTTAAATTCGTTCTGAACCTGCTTGACAAAACTAGTGAAGATGTCAAACGTATCTGACATTCGTTTTAAGAAGAACACCCATGTAAACCGAGAATGATCATCAACTATCACTAGCGTATAGGACTTGCCTCCCAAGCTATGAACTTGCATTGGACCAAACAAGTCCATATGAAGAAGATAAAGGCACCGGGAAGAGTCTTTGTCTGCAATGCTCTTAAAGGTAGCCCGAGTCTGTTTGCCCATCTGGCATGCAGGACATGGGCTATCTTTGATGCACTTGATAATGGGAGCATCCCTTACTAACTTTTTAGAAAACAGTATACTAATTGTCTTGAAATTAATATGTGTCAATCTCCTGTGCCATTGATCACAAAGAGATGCACTGCCAGCTGCCACTAGGCATACGGGGGTAGATGAATCTAAACTAAGAAAATTTAAGCAGAAAATATTTCGGCTCCTAATGCCTGTTAATACCGTCTCAGAAGAGGCACATGATATTATCAGGCATTTATCCTTGCAGAACTTAACGTCATAACCTTTGTCACATAACTGACTTACACTGATCAGGTTATGGTTTAACCCTTCAACATAAGCCACGTCGGTGATAGAGATTATACCGTTGGAAATCATACTGTAACCTCTGGTGATTCCTCGATCTGACCACCCAAAGATAACTTTGGGTCCATTCTCGATGGTAGTGTAATCACGCAGCAGGCTTCTTGTCCCAGTCATATGGCGGGAGCATCCACTGTCCAAGTACCAGATCGGCGTTTTGGTGGCCTTTGGACATTCCTGCAAAACAAAATTAATTTCCCTTCGGAACCCAATCGAACTTGGGTCCTAGATTCTTGGTTAGCATACTCCCCCTCGGTTGGTTAACCATACGAGTGGTCGACCTCGCATTGCTAACATAGGGAGTCTCGTGATACCTTGAATTAAACCAACAATCCACGGCATAGTGACCGACTTTGCCACAACACCTACAGTCAAATCTGTTGTACCGCTTCCTAGGCTCCTGCTTTACCCTGGAAATGGTGGGTACAGCCGGGGCCTTGGATCTGGAGGTGAAGGCCTCATAGTGATTGCAGTCACATGACTTCTTCACCTTCTGTTCCTTCAGTATAACAGGCTTGGCACTTGGTGCCTGCTTTCCATTATGGCCGCTAGAGAATTGACCATAATTTCTCATGTGGATTTCCTCATAAGGTGCCTTGAAGGCACTCTCACCGAAGTTGCGGGGAAAAGTCCAACCATCATATCGGCTCTTTGGCTTAGCAACCGAGGGCCGGAAATGATGACCAAAGGTTGATTCAAAGTCATGTTGGTTGCAAGGAAAGCTAGGCTTTCTCAACGCAACAGGACAGAGCGGAGCCTTTCCCTTTTCACCAGTAGAGGCCTTCTTGGCGGCCTTATTCTTCCTCTGGTTCCTGTTTCTCCTGGATGAGGAACCAGATACCCCAACGTGCCCCAATCCAGCTCCTTTGGCCTGAGCAGAGAAGGTATCAACAACTGGAAGAACTGTTTTTGGCATAGAGAAGCTCTTGACGATTTTCCTTTCTGCCGCAAGTTGTTCTTCCAACTTGTCGACTTCCTCCTGCTTAAGATCGAGGAGCTTGAGAGACTCTGAATGCTTTGAAGTCAGGTCTAGGCGCTCTTGTCGGAGAGAGATCAAACTGGTGATCTATTCCCTTAGGGAGACACTCTCACCCTTAAAGAATTTCACTTCCTTTTTCTCAGCCTTCAATCTCTTACGGCACTCCTTAAAAGTGTTGAGCAGAAGCTCATACTTCTCGAGGAGCTCCGCTTCACGGGCCGAAAGGCTATCCTCAGGGTCATCATCCTGAGACTCAGGATCAGATTCAGAGTCGGAGAGAGGGGTGTGAGCTTTTACCTTCCCAGTAAATGAGGGGCATTCTCCTTCTGAGTCGGAGCGACCCACCAGCCCGAAGTAGGCTTCCTCATCATCACTAGAGTCTGTGGAATCAGACTCACTCAGTGTCTTTGGCCTTTTGGCGATGTAGCTCCGCTCTTTCTTCTTGTCTCTAGAGGATTTGTGCTCCTCTCCTTTCCCTTTTTCTCTCTTGCCTTGATAGCAGTCGGCCACGGCGTGTCCTGGCTTATTGCATCCAAAGCAAATAATGTCAGAGGAGCGATGTTTGTTCGGTTTAGAAGCATACCTGTCAGAAGAATAATTTTTCTTCTGATGCATGAAGGAGGAGCCGTCTTTCTTTATTTGATTCCTCATCTTGAGGAACTTCTTGAATTCTCGGGTGATGAGGGAGAAATGCTCCTCAGACAGCTTTGAGCTGGAGGAGCATGGCTCGGAGTCCTCCTCCTCATCCTTTTTCCTGGCACGGTATGAAACCGCACCCTTGCCTTTTCTGGAATGAATGGCTTTTAGAGCCACAGTCTTTTCTTTGGCTGCAGCCTTCTCTGCTTCTTCTTCTGCTTTCCTGGTGTTCAGTTGAAGCTCATAGGACATCAGCTTCCCAAACAGAATTTGCGGGTCTGTTTCAGCTAGTCTACCAAACTCTCGGATGGCGCAGATCTTTCTGTCTCATTCCTTAGTAAGGGACCTAAGGAATTTATCATTGAGTTCACCATTAGTGAACACTCTTCCGTATCCTTTGAGGGCATTGACAATCTTGAGGAAGTTCTCGAAGGTGACTCCGATCTCTTCCATAGGCCCTTGTCTGAAGGCCTCATATTTCTGGTTCAGGAGGGATCTACGATCATCCCTCACTTCATCAGTGCCCTCCATTAGGATGATCAGGCAATGCCAGATCTCCTTTGTTGTCCTGCAGTTGCAGAAGTTCTGCATCATTGAGTCATCAACCGTGCTGACCAGAATGTTCTGCGCCTTCTTGTCAAGTCCCACTAGCACCATCTCATCCTTGTCCATTTTAGAAAGTTTCTTCGGCACATTCTTGGTAGGATCAATGTTGGAGACCTTAGTGGGGACATAAGGTCCCTCCTCCACGATCATGAAGAGTCGAGGATCAACTGCTTCCATGTAGAACCTGATCCTTTCCTTCCAGATAGGAAAGTTGAGCCTGGTGCACACTAGGATCTTGCCTGTGAACTTGAGCCCGTCCATAGTAGATGTTTGCCTTCTTCTTGACACTAGTGGCAGGATTCTACTCAAGGTGTTAACCTTTTTGATGAGTAACCTCGCTCTGATACCACTTGAAAGTCCACCTAGTGTCAACTACCTTCACCTATTGGGGGGGGGGGGGAATAGGTGACGTGCAGCATTTTTGCGGAATTAAAATTGTACCTGCACATGAAAATAAAATAACACAGCAAAGAAGGTACACAAGCTATTTATAGTGGTTCCCCGATTTGGGTACATCCACTTTCCCCCTTCGACCTATCTCCCAACAAGGGATGACTTGGTCTCTTCACCAACAGGATTGAAATCCAATCCTTGCACTATCGGAATGAACCCTTCCACACATAGGAGACAACACTCCCACAACACGGGTTGCACCCAACCCTTACAACTCGGAACCAACGTTCCTTTACAACAAAAATGAACTAGAATGTATAAGAAATACAAACTACTTTTGGAGACTAAGGTGTCCCTCTTCGTTGACGACGTGTTCTTGAAGTCCACGAAGAGTCCACAATCCTAGATCTCACTTGGAGAGAAATCAGGTTTTAACTCAGCCTGCTCTCTAAACCTTTTCTTAGAAAGTTGAGCTTCTTGCTCTCTTTTCAAGGCTGCTTCAAACATCTCAACGTTCTCAATAATCACATTTTGAACCTCCTGTGTAGGACTGTATATTTGTTGTACTACAGATTGAATTCCTTCAAAATCAGCGGATGGATAAATAATTTGAGCTACATCCTGCTGAACCCCTTTATTATGAGCAGGTTGAATTCCTGATTCAGCAGTGTTATCATCATCACACATGGGTGGATAACCAAGAGTGGCTCTGATAGCATTAGTTATCCATTAAGCATGTTCAAAGCCTGTATTAACTAACACTCTCTCCCCCTTTATGACTTCTCATTCAACATGGTCTCTTAGATCATCCTTTTGAAACCTTATCTGATTAGCTTGATAATTTGTTGCTTCTTTGTAGAATGATCTGAACTTCAACAGATGATCAGAAATTACCTTATGAGAGGCCTGGATAGTAGTGTTAACATCAGACAAATTTGCTTTGAGTTAATTATCAAACTCAGATTTTTCTTTAGCAATGTTTGCAGTGAAAGCAGTTGCTGTATTATTAAGTTCTATGACAATCACATTATGCGATTTTGTTAGATTGTCATTCATTCTTATTTGATTTTCTAGAACATAGCCTTGTTTCACTTCTATGTCATCTATCTGAGTTTTGGCTTCCACTTGTTGTTTGGCTAAATAAAGTACAACATTACCTCCCTTATGAAAGCAATCTATCATCTGCTTTTTATGTTAATTGACCTCAAATCTGATAGATTTGATATCTCGAGCCAAAGTAAATTGGAGTTCCTTATGAATTTCATCTACATACTTGTTGGGTACATTGGAAAATGTGTATCAGATTTGAAGAACCATCACCCTACTCAATAATATACATCAAGGTGTATTTGATGTGCTCTGAGTTTATATGTGCAGGTTAAGTAATTGCATGATTTGCAGAAAAGTTTCTAAGTCCATGTGTCGACACCTAGAGATGCATTGTCGACACTTATGAAGGCTTGTGTCGACACCTAGAGAAGTTGTATCGACACTAGGAGTATTTGTGTCGACACCAGGAAAGGCAGAGTCGACACCAGAAGAAAAGTGTCGACACATACATGCAGTGTCGACACACTATGAAGAATACTCAACATATATCATGTTGACACTTAGAGGTAGTCTCGACACCCAGAGAAGCTTAGTCGACATCCAATGTGTCGACACCAGAAGCTGTGTCAACACACTGAAGGCATTTTCGACATCAACTGTGTCGACACACAGGACTTATGTCGACACTGAAAGAAATTGTACCTAATCACCTAGAGGGGGGGGTGAATAGGTGACTAAATTTTTTTAAACTTTTTAGGCAGATTGCAGATTATTTTCACAGAGTTATATCTACTTTTTCACAGCAATCAAACAGCAATCACAGAATAACACATGCACACAGTGGACACACAGATTTATAGTGGTTCCCCAAGGTTTGTGAAAGTCCACCTAGTGTCAACTACCTTCACCTATGGGGGGGGATAGGTGACGTGCAGCGTTTTTGCGGAATTAAAATTGTACCTGCACACGAAAATAAAACAACACAGCAAAGAAGGTACACAAGCTATTTATAGTGGTTCCACGATTTGGGTACATCCACTTTCCCCCTTCGACCTATCTCACAACAAGGGACGACTCGGTCTCTTCACCAACAGGATTGAAATCCAATCCTTGCACTATCGGAAGAAAACCTTCCACATATAGGAGACAACACTCCCACAACACGGGTTGCACCCAACACTTACAACTCGGAACCAACGTTCCTTTACAACAAAAATGAACTAGAATGTACAAGAAATACAAACTACTTTTGGAGACTAAGGTGTCCCTCTTCGTTGACGACGTGTTCTTGAAGTCCACGAAGAGTCCACAACCCTAGATCTCACTTGGAGAGAATCTCCCCGGAACCGGCGGCGGCAAGAAGGGCGGCGGCTTGGTTCTCGGGATCGACGGTGATGACGGTGTGTGGTTGCTGTACTTTGGAGATTCCAACTTCGTAGCAAAGCTAGCAAGGTCTTCCAACGGTCACAGTAGGATCGGTCGTCTCAATCGATTCGGACGGGGAAGGTTTTCCCGATCAACAAATCAAGAGACAAGGGATCTCTGGTTAGACGTGTGAGACTCTATGCTTGGCTATGCTTCTATCGCCGGGAGATCTGGAGGAAACCACGATCAAACGGCCGGCGATCGACTTGCACGAGCGACGACGGCGGCGGAGCAGTTTCGCGATTTTAGGTCAAGATCGTCGCTTGGCTTCTTTCTGTGTCTCCGCTGTTCAAAAATACGCGTGTATTTATACACAAGTATACTCCTAAATGACCATTGTGGGTCCCACCAGAAGAAACTCAAAAACCGGTTCAAAACAGTGCCAGCGGCAAAGTCCGGTCCAGCGGGATCCAGAAAAATGCCCAAGTCAAAATCGGCGAGAATCAAAGGTGATTCTCGTCGAATCGTCGAGAATCAAAGGTGATTCTCGACGATTCGGCGAGAATCACAAAGTGATTCTCGTCGAAGTTGACTTGTTTGCACTCACTGACTTAGCTGGAAAGAGACGGCGAGAATCAGCCAGTGATTCTCGATGATTCGGTGAGAATCACTTGGTGATTCTCGTCGATTCACACTTAGACGATTTTTCGTCTTTCCACCCATGAGCTTCTCTTTGACCCATCCTTGCTCCTTGTCTGCTCTTGCATAATCACAGCCCTGTACTTGAAAGTAAGTACACTCCAATAGAGAGAGTACACGTAGGCCAACACACTGATCTGCTCAACGAGGGATTACGTCGTGCAGACCCGTATATATTGACCTACTGCACCCTGACATTGGTGTGCACTTAGCGTGGAAAAACTGCAAGCACAACTTGAAATATTTTGTCAAATACATTGTCTATTTACCTTAGCTTGTCCAGGGGCTTCTTCAAATCAGGTACGTTGTGGATACAATACCCAACAATCTCCCCCTATTTGAAGAAGCTTAAACCCCACAAGCTAAGGTGAATAGAGCATATGGGAATGAAAATCATAAACTTGAAATTGAGTTGAGTGAGTTATTCATTACCAATACCAATTTCTTGGGAGCAAACTTGGAGCCACCTTAGCCTTAGCCGAGAGGGTAATCTCCCCCTTTTCGGCTTCTGCAAATCTGGGTCTGTTGCATTTGACCCCTTGCTCCCCCTCAGTTCTTGCACCTGTGCTCTCACTTGAGTTCCTGGCAGAGGCTCCCCCTAGATGCACGATCCTGGAGCTTCTGTAGTCTTCATTCCTCATAGTTTAGCATCCCCAATTCAGTTTTGAAAAGACTGAACTTGGCCTCGTCTAAGGGCTTTGTGAATATATCTGCAATCTGCTTGTCCGTGGGGACATAACAGAGAGAGATGTCCTTGTTCTCCACGTGCTCCCGAATGAAGTGGTATCGCACTTCAATATGCTTCGTTCTGCTGTACGATACCGGATTGTTGGCAATTGCAATTGCACTGGAGGAGTCGCAGTACATTGGAACTTCCTTGATCTGAAGGTCGTAGTCGGCTAACTGGTTTCTGATCCATAGGTGTTGTGCGCAACAGCTGCCTGCCGAGATGTACTCAGACTCTACTGTGGAGGTTGCAACACAATTCTATTTCTTGCTATTCCATGAAATAAGCCTTCGTCCGAGGAATTGACACGTCCCGGAGGTGCTTTTCCTGTCATCCCTACTCCCTGCAAAATCAGCATCTGAAAAACCTATTAGCTCGACATCATTGTTTCTCGGGTACCACAAGCCAAGATTGGGAGTACCTTTAAGGTATCTTAGAATTCGCTTTGCAGCGACATAGTGAGATTCCTTAGTGTTCACCTGATATCTGGCACAGACACATGTGGAGAACATGATATCCAGTCTACTGGCAGTAAGGTAGAGCAGGGATCCAATGATGCTTTTGTATTTGGTTTCATCGAAAGGTTTACCTTTTTCATCCTTATCCAGAGACATAGTGGATCCCATTGGAGTCCTCATAGAGGTTGCATTCTCCATACCGAATTTCTTAAGGAGTTCATTTGTGAACTTCGTCTGAGAGATGAAGATTCCATCCTCAGACTGTTTCACTTGAAGTCCCAAGAAATACTTGAGCTCTCCCATACTGCTCATTTCAAACTTTCCTTGCATAAGTTTAGAAAACGTTTTGCAAAGATTGTTGTCCATTGAGCCGAATATAATGTCATCGACATAGATTTGCACCAGCAAAATCTTGCCTTTGACTTCCCTGAGAAATAATGTTTTATCTATTTTACCTCTAGAGAACTTGTTCTCAAGAAGAAAACTAGATAAAATCTCATACCAAGCTCGTGGAGCTTGTTTTAAACCATATAGAGCTTTATTAAGGAAGTATACATTATTGGGATAAGTAGGATTGACAAAACCTGGGGGTTGAGCGACGTATACTTCCTCCTTCAGGTCTCCGTTCAAGAAAGCTGATTTCACATCCATTTGATAGACTGTGAATCCTTTGTGCGAAGCATAAGCCAGGAACAGTCTGATTGCCTCGAGCCTTGCCACTGGTGCGAAGGTCTGGTCGAAGTCAATCCCCTCCTCCTGTCTGTAACCTTGAGCCACTAGCCTGGCCTTGTTCTTTATGATGACACCATGTTCATCCAGTTTGTTTCTGAAGATCCACTTGGTGCCAATCACAATCTCCTTGTGTGGTCTGGGAACCAACATCCAAACGTTGCATCGTTCGAATTGATGTAGTTCATCTTGTATGGCCAAAATCCATGCCACGTCTTTGTTCGCCTCGTCGAACTTCTTTGGCTCAACCTGTGACAGGAAGCTAAGATGCAAAACTTCGTTAATAGTACCTCTTCGAGTTCTGACACCGACACGAGGATCTCCGATGATCTGATCTCTAAGATGATCCCTCACATGTCGGAGCTCTAGAAGTCTGGCGTCTGGAGCTTCGATGACTTCTTGGGCTTCTCCTTCTTCTAAGATTTTTGTTCCATTTTGATCTTCAACATTCCCCGATGACGTGGAGGTGGAAACTTTGACGTACTTAGGAGTATCATCTTTAGCGGTCTCATCGAGACTTAGCTGTTCAAGTCGAGTACCTGCATCTTCAAGAATACCGCTGGAAGAATTGTTGTTAAGCAAACTTCCTTCATCAAATACAACATTAATGGATTCTTCTACCACTAGGGTTTTCTTATTGAAGACCCTATATGCCCGACTGTGGGAACTATAGCCCATGAATATGCCTTCGAAGCATTTTTCACCAAATTTAGTACGCGGGTACTTCCCATTATTTAGTACATAGCATCTGCAACCAAAAATCCTCAAGTAGGACATGGTTGGTTTCCTGCCTCTCAGTAGCTCATAAGGCGTCTTACGATGATGCTTGTTGATCAATGCTCGGTTTTGTACATGACAAGCTGTATTGACCGCCTCTGCCCAGAAGTATTCTGGGAGAGAAGCGTCTGTCAACATTGTCGTGCAAGCTTCAATGAGAGTTCTATTTCTCCTCTCCGCAACTCCATTTTGCTGAGGAGTGCGCGGGGTGGAAAACTCATGAAAGATACCTTGTTCTTCACAAAACTCTATCATAGCACCAGATTCGAATTCTGTTCCATGGTCACTTCTGATTTTGACCACTGAGCAGTTAAATTCGTTCTGAACCTGCTTGACAAAACTAGTGAAGATGTCAAACGTATCTGACATTCGTTTTAAGAAGAACACCCATGTAAACCGAGAATGATCATCAACTATCACTAGCGTATAGGACTTGCCTCCCAAGCTATGAACTTGCATTGGACCAAACAAGTCCATATGAAGAAGATAAAGGCACCGGGAAGAGTCTTTGTATGCAATGCTCTTAAAGGTAGCCCGAGTCTGTTTGCCCATCTGGCATGCAGGACATGGGCTATCTTTGATGCACTTGATAATGGGAGCATCCCTTACTAAGTTTTTAGAAAATAGCATACTAATTATCTTGAAATTAATATGTGCCAATCTCCTGTGCCATTGATCACAAAGAGATGCACTGCCAGCTGCCACTAGGCATACGGGGGTAGATGAATCTAAACTAAGAAAATTTAAGCAGAAAATATTTCGGCTCCTAATGCCTGTTAATACCGTCTCAGAAGAGGCACATGATATTATCAGGCATTTATCCTTGCAGAACTTAACGTCATAACCTTTGTCACATAACTGACTTACACTGATCAAGTTATGGTTTAACCCTTCAACATAAGCCACGTCGGTGATAGAGATTATACCGTTGGAAATCATACTGTAACCTCTGGTGACTCCTCGATCTGACCCCCCAAAGATAACTTTGGGTCCATTCTCGACGGTAGTGTAATCACGCAGCAGGCTTCTTGTCCCAGTCATATGGCGGGAGCATCCACTGTCCAAGTACCAGATCGGCGTTTTGGTGGCCTTTGGACATTCCTGCAAAACAAAATTAATTTTCCTTAGGAACCCAATCGAACTTGGGTCCTAGATTCTTGGTTAGCATACTCCCCCTCGGTTGGTTAACCATACGAGTGGTCGGCCTCGCATTGCTAACATAGGGAGTCTCGTGATACCTTGAATTAAACCAACAATCCACGACAAAGTGACCGACTTTGCCACAACACCAACAGTCAAATCTGTTGTACCGCTTCCTAGGCTCCTGCTTTACCCTGGAAATGGTGGGTACAGTCGGGGCCTTGGATCTGGAGGTGAAGGCCTCATAGTGATTGCAGTCACATGACTTCTTCACCTTCTGTTCCTTCAGTATAACAGGCTTGACACTTGGTGCCTGCTTTCCATTATGGCCGCTAGAGAATTGACCATAATTTCTCATGTGGATTTCCTCATAAGGTGCCTTGAAGGCACTCTCACCGAAGTTACGGGGAAAAGTCCAACCATCATATCGGCTCTTTGGCTTTGCAACCGAGGGCCGGAAATGATGACCGAAGGTTGATTCAAAATCATGTTGGTTGCAAGGAAAGCTAGGCTTTCTGAACGCAACAGGACTGAGCGGAGCCTTTCCCTTTTCAACAGTAGAGGCCTTCTTGGCGGCCTTATTCTTCCTCTGGTTCCTGTTTCTCCTGGATAAGGAACCAGATACCCCAACGTGCCCCAATCCAGCTCCTTTGGCCTGAGCAGAGAAGGTATCAACAACTGGAAGAACTGTTTTTGGCATAGAGAAGCTCTTGACGATCTTCCTTTCTGCCGCAAGTTGTTCTTCCAACTTGTCGACTTCCTCCTGCTTAAGATCGAGGAGCTTGAGAGACTCTGAATGCTTTGAAGTCAGGTCTAGGTGCACTTGTCGGAGAGAGATCAAACTGGTGATCTATTCCCTTAGGGAGACACTCTCACCCTTAAGGAATTTCACTTCCTTTTAAAAAAGCCTTCAATCTCTTACGGCACTCCTTAAAAGTGTTGAGCAGAAGCTCATACTTCTCGAGGAGCTCCGCTTCACGGGCCGAAAGGCTATCCTCAGGGTCATCATCCTGAGGCTCAGGATCAGATTCAGAGTCAGAGAGAGGGGTGTGAGCTTTTACCTTCCCAGTAAATGGGGGGCATTCTCCTACTGAGTCGGAGCGACCCACCAGCCCGAAGTAGGCTTCCTCATCATCACTGGAGTCTGTGGAATCAGACTCACTCAGTGTCTTTGGCCTTTTGGCGATGTAGCTCCGCTCTTTCTTCTTGTCCCTAGAGGATTTGTGCTCCTCTCCTTTCCCTTTTTCTCTCTTGCCTCGATAGCAGTCGGCCACGACGTGTCCTGGCTTATTGCATCCAAAGCAAATAATGTCAGAGGAGCGATGTTTGTTCGGTTTAGAAGCATACCTGTCAGAAGAATAATTTTTCTTCTGATGCCTGGAGGAGGAGCCGTCTTTCTTTCTTTGATTCCTCATCTTGAGGAACTTCTTGAATTCTCGGGTGATGAGGGAGAAATGCTCCTCAGACAGCTCTGAGCTGGAGGATCATGGCTCGGAGTCCTCCTCCTCATCCTTTTTCCTGGCACGGTATGAAACCGCACCCTTGCCTTTTCTGGAGTGAATGGCTTTTAGAGCCACAGTCTTTTCTTTGGCTGCAGCCTTCTCTGCTTCTTCTTCTGCTTTCCTGGTGTTCAGTTGAAGCTCATAGGACATCAGCTTCACAAACAGAATTTGCGGGTCTGTTTCAGCTAGTCTGCCAAACTCTCGGATGGCACAGATCTTTGTGTCTCATTCCTTAGTAAGGGACCTAAGGAATTTATCATTGAGTTCACCATTAGTGAACACTCTTCCGTATCCTTTGAGGGCATTGACAATCTTGAGGAAGTTCTCGAAGGTGACTCCGATCTCTTCCATAGGCCCTTGTCTGAAGGCCTCATATTTCTGGTTCAGGAGGGATCTACGATCATCCCTCACTTCATCAGTGCCCTCCATTAGGATGATCAGGCAATGCCAGATCTCCTTTGCTGTCCTGCAGTTGCAGAAGTTCTGCATCATTGAGTCATCAACCGTGCTGACCAGAATGTTCTGCGCCTTCTTGTCAAGTCCCACTAGCACCATCTCATCCTTGTCAATTTCAGAAAGTTTCTTCGGCACTTTCTTGGTAGGATCAATGGTGGAGACCTTAGTGGGGACATGAGGTCCCTCCTCCACGATCATGAAGAGTCGAGGATCAACTGCTTCCATGTAGAACCTGATCCTTTCCTTCCAGATAAGAAAGTTGAGCCTGGTGTACACTGGGATCTTGCCTGTGAAGTTGAGCCCATCCATAGTAGATGTTTGCCTTCTTCTTGACACTAGCGACAGGATTCTACTCAAGGTGTTAACCTTTTTGATGAGTAACCTCGCTCTGATACCACTTGAAAGTCCACCTAGTGTCAACTACCTTCACCTATTGGGGGGGGGGGAATAGGTGACGTGCAGCATTTTTGCGGAATTAAAATTGTACCTGCACACGAAAATAAAATAATACAGCAAAGAAGGTACACAAGCTATTTATAGTGGTTCCCCGATTTGGGTACATCCACTTTCCCCCTTCGACCTATCTCCCAACAAGGGATGACTCGGTCTCTTCACCAACAGGATTGAAATCTAATCCTTGCACTATCGGAAGGAACCCTTCCACACGTAGGAGACAACACTCCCACAACACGGGTTGTACCCAACCCTTACAACTCGAAACCAACGTTCCTTTACAACAAAAATGAACTAGAATGTACAAGAAATACAAAGTACTTTTGGAGACTAAGGTGTCCCTCTTCGTTGACGACGTGTTCTTGAAGTCCACGAAGAGTCCACAACCCTAGATCTCACTTGGAGAGAAATCAGGTTTTAAATCAGCCTGCTCTCTAAACCTTTTCTTAGAAAGTTGAGCTTCTTGCTCTCTTTTCAAGGCTGCTTCAAACATCTCAACGTTCTCAATAATCACATTTTGAACCTCCTGTGTAGGACTGTATATTTGTTGTACTACAGATTGAATTCCTTCAAAATCAGCGGATGGATAAATAATTTGAGTTACATCCTGCTGAACCCCTTTATTGTGAGCAGGTTGAATTCTTGATTCAGCAGTGTTATCATCATCACACATGGGTGGATAACCAAGAGTGGCTCTGATAGCATTAGTTATCCATTAAGCATGTTCAGAGCCTGTATTAACTAACACTCTCTCCCCCTTTATGACTTCTCATTCAACATGGTCTCTTAGATCATCCATTTGAAACCTTATCTGATTAGCTTGATAATTTGTTGCTTCTTTGTAGAATGATCTGAACTTCAACAGATGATCAGAAATTACCTTCTGAGAGGCCTGGATAGTAGTGTTAACATCAGACAAATTTTCTTTGAGTTAATTATCAAACTCAGATTTTTCTTTATCAATGTTTGCAGTGAAAGCAGTTGCTGTATTATTAAGTTCTATGATAATCACATTATGCGATTTTGTTAGATTGTCATTCATTCTTATTTGATTTTCCAGAACATAGCCTTGTTTCACTTCTATGTCATCTATCTGAGTTTTGGCTTCCACTTGTTGTTTGGCTAAATAAAGTACAACATTACCTCCCTTATGAAAGCAATCTATCATCTGCTTTTTATGTTAATTGACCTCAAATCTGATAGATTTGATATCTCGAGCCAAAGTAAATTGGAGTTCCTTATGGATTTCATCTACATACTTGTTGGGTACATTGGAAAATGTGTACCAGATTTGAAGAAGCCTCACCCTACTCAATAATATACATCAAGGTGTATTTGATGTGCTCTGAGTTTATATGTGCAGGTTAAGTAATTGCATGATTTACAGAAAAGTTTCTAAGTGCATGTGTCGACACCTAGAGATGCATTATCGACACTTATGAAGGCTTGTGTCGACACCTATAGAAGCTGTATCGATACTGGGAGTATTTGTGTCGACACCAGGAAAGGCAGAGTCGACACCAGAAGAAAAGTGTCGACACATACATGCAGTGTCGACACACTATGAAGAATACTCAACATATATCATGTCAACACTTAGAGGTAGTCTCGACACCCAGAGAAGCTTAGTCGACATCCAATGTGTCGACACCAGAAGCTGTGTCAACACACTGAAGGCATTTTCGGCATCAACTGTGTCGACACACAGGACTTATGTCGACACTGAAAGAAATTGTACCTAATCACCTAGAGGGGGGGGGGCGGTGAATAGGTGACTAAATTTTTTTAAACGTTTTAGGCAGATTGCAGATTATTTTCACAGAGTTATATCTACTTTTTCACAGCAATCAAACAGCAATCACAGAATAACACATGCACACAGTGGACACACAGATTTATAGTGGTTCCCCAAGGTTTGTGAAAGTCCACCTAGTGTTAACTACCTTCACCTATGGGGGGGGGATAGGTGACATGCAGCGTTTTTGCGGAATTAAAATTGTACCTGCACACGAAAATAAAACAACACAGCAAAGAAGGTACACAAGCTATTTATAGTGGTTCCCCGATTTGGGTACATCCACTTTCCCCCTTCGACCTATCTCCCAACAAGGGACGACTCGGTCTCTTCACCAACAGGATTGAAATCCAATCCTTGCACTATCGGAAGGAAACCTTCCACACGTAGGAGACAACACTCCCACAACACGGGTTGCACCCAACCCTTACAACTCGGAACCAACGTTCCTTTACAACAAAAATGAACTAGAATGTACAAGAAATACAAACTACTTTTGGAGACTAAGGTGTCCCTCTTCGTTGACGACGTGTTCTTGAAGTCCACGAAGAGTCCACAACTCTAGATCTCACTTGGAGAGAATCTCCCCGGAACCGGCGGCGGCAAGAAGGGCGGCGGCTTGGTTCTCAGGATCGGCGGCGACGACGGTGTGTGGCTGTTGTACTTTGGAGATTCCAACTTCGTAGCAACGCTAGCAAGGTCTTCCAACGGTCACACTAGGATCGGTCGTCTCGATCGATTCGGACGGGGAAGGTTTTCCCGATCAACAAATCAAGAGACAAGGGATCTCTGGTTAGACGCGTGAGACTCTATGCTTGGCTATGCTTCTATCGCCGGGAGATCTGGAGGAAACCACGATCAAACGGCCGGAGATCGACTTGCACGAGCGACGACGGCGGCGGAGCAGTTTCGCGATTTTAGGTCAAGATCATCGCTTGGCTTCTTTCTGTGTCTCCACTGTTCAAAAATACGCGTGTATTTATACACAAGTATACTCCTAAATGACCGTTGTGGGTCCCACCAGAAGAAACCCAAAAACCGGTTCAAAACAGTGCCAGCGGCAAAGTCCGGTCCAGCGAGATCCAGAAAAATACCCAAGTCAAAATCGGCGAGAATCAAAGGTGATTCTCGTGGAATCGTCGAGAATCAAAGGTGATTCTCGACGATTCGGCGAGAATCACAAAGTGATTCTCGTCGAAGTTGACTTTGTTGCACTCACTGACTTAGTTGGAAAGAGACGGCGAGAATCAGCCAGTGATTCTCGACAATTCGGCTAGAATCACTAGTGATTCTCGTCGATTCACACTTAGACGATTTTTCGTCTTTCCACCCATGAGCTGCTCTTTGACCCATCCTTTCTCCTTGTCTGCTCTTGCATAATCACAGCCCTGTACTTGAAAGTAAGTACACTCCAATAGAGAGAGTACACGTAGGCCAACACACTGATCTGCTCAACGAGGGATTACGTCGTGCAGACCCGTGTATATTGACCTACTGCACCCTGACATTGGTGTGCACTTAGCGTGGAAAACCTGCAAGCACAACTTGAAATATTTTGTCAAATACATTGTCTATTTACCTTAGCTTGTCCAGGGGCTTCTTCAAATCAGGTACGTTGTGGATACAATACCCAACAGTTTGGGTACATCCACTTTCCCTCTTCGCCTATCTAGTAGTGTACTAGATTCGGCCAAACTCTTTCACTATCTCTGATCCTCAGATCTTACACTCAGAACCCCAAAACAGGTTCCTACAGCTCAGGCGCAAGACCCTACAACTCAGTATTCTTCAAAGACCTACACTCAGCTTCTTCACAAAGCCTACACTCAGCCACAAGGCTTACACTCAGCCACAACAGGCCTACACTCAGAGAAACAAATCTCCTACACTCAGGCACACAGGCCCTACCGCTCAGCCTTTATAATTGCAGGCTTACAACTCAGATCCCTAAGGATCCTATAAGAAATTTAAAATACAAAGTGTATATACCTACAACTCTGAATAGAGAGATGAGTTGATAGGTTCTTGATGAGTTCTTGGAAGAACTCTGCTGAGAACAATCTAACTTTGCTTTTCTTCAAAGCTTCTTGAATGTAGAACACAATAGGATTGATTCTCTGCAGCTGATCTTCGATCACTGCAACTTAAGATTCAGAACTAGGTCTGAACCCTTCTTCACAGCCTGGTTCCAACGGCTGTCTTCTTGGATGTAGTTCTCTCTCTCCAACTTCTTAGATCTTCAGATCACTTCAACTGATTTGTGTTAATCTGTGTTGAATTCTTTCTTTCTGTTGACAGTATAAGCCTATTTATAGGCCTTCTTCATGGTGACCGGCTGATCCGGTTCCTAACAGCTTTCTGACAACTCTGATAGGTGCAGTAGACCGACTGGAATGGCAGTTGTCATGTCATCCAGTCAGTTCTTAAAATAACTGTAACTGTCTGAAAGTGTCGAGACAATCTATTTTTAATTGTCGACACTTATAGACTAAGTGTCGACGCAAGTTAACTAAGTGTCGACACTAGCCTTCAAGGTGTCGACACAACTTTTTGTGTTGCAGAATTTATATCTCGACACTGCTTCTTCATCATGTGTCGACACTGATATTTAGTGTCGACACAACTCCTTGTTCTTCAGTACTTAGTTGAATTCTTGTAAGTGTCGACACAACACCTTTATGTTGACACATCTTCATGTGTTGAACTTGTTTAGTGTCGACACATCTTCTTGGTGTCGGCACATGTCTTCTGTGTTGATACTTGCTGAGTGTCGACACTGCTCCTTGTGTCGACACATTCTTCTTCTGTTGAGACTTTGGCTGAGTGTCGACACATCTCCTTAGTGTCGACACTTGTACTTAGAATGTTTTGTTTAACTTTGCCGAGTGTCGACACAGCCTCCTAGTGTCGTCACTTTCTTCATATATTGAGTCTTCTGCTGAGTGTCGACACATTCTTTCTTGTGTCAACACTTTCTTCAAGTGTTGAGTCTTCTGCTGAGTGTCGACACATTCTTTATTATGTCGACACTTTCTTCAAGTGTTGAGTCTTCTGCTGAGTGTCGACACATTCTTTATTATGTCGACACTTATACTTAGACTCTGCTGACTGTTGCTGAGTGTCGACACAGCCTCCAAGTGTCGACACTATCTGATGTAGATACAGTTCCTCTGGGTGTCGACACTACTTCTAAGTGTCGACACTGCTTCACTGAACATTTCTTCATTGAGTGTCGACACAGCTCCTTGTGTCGACACTTTCTGTCTAGTGTCGACTCTGCATCCCTGGTGTCGACACAAGTACTCCAAGTGTCGACACTGCTTGCCTGGGTGTCAACACAAGTCTTCTTAAGTGTCGACACTTTCCTTCTCAGTGTCGACACATGGACTTAGAATCTTTTCATCTTTCCCTGCAAATACTTAACCTGCACAAGGCAACTCAAAAATACATCAAATACATTTTGATGTATATCATTGAGGAGGGTGAGGCTTCTTCAAATCAGGTATATTTAAACCAATGTACCCAACAATCTCCCCCTATTTGGAGAAGTCATAACCCTTAGTCAATGATATACACCATTCATAATAAAATTACAGAATGATGTAAAACAGGATTATGCAATCAGGGAAAACATAAACTTGTATTAAACAAACATGTATACATAGATATCATCTCAGAACAATTATGAAATAGATTTATCACACAGCACATTGTTCTATCAACTTTGTCATATTAATTTTACAAAAGTTTACAAAGTGTTTAAAATCAAAAGATTACAATTGTAGACTGAAGAAAATTCTATTCTATTTTTGCTCAGCATCCTTGATCACTATTCCCTTTCCAGACTGTATCTTGGCTTGTACAGGGGCTTCAGCATCTTCCGTATCAGCAGGCTTTTTCCCTTTCAGATCCTTTTTCTTTAGCTCTTCAGCTTTGATCTTTTGCCTCTCAAAGTAATGATAAGGCTTGGGAAAGTACTTGCTAGGCTCCTGGGCAGTAGGAGGTAGCTTTCCCATCTTAGCCTTTCTCCTGTATTGCACAATGGCTTCTTGCCTGGTTTCATGCTTTCTCCATTCTAGTTCAGAATACCACTTGTGTCTGTCTTGTATATTATCTTTGGAAGCCTTCCAAGCAGTCAAAATAATATTTCTTGAAGTTGTGCTCCACTGCTCAAAATCAGGCCTTTGTTCAGCTTGCTCTCTGAACCTCTTCTTAGACAATCTAGCTTCTTGTTCAGCTTGTTCTTTCAGTATAGCTTCCTGTAAAGCCTCAGATACTGGCTGAACCACCTTCTCTATGATAACATTTTGCTGTCCCTCAGGTGGGCTATACATTGACTGTATTTCAGCTTGTACCATATCAAAGTCTGGTGGAGGATAGATCACCTGAGCTACTTCAGCTTGCTCACCTCCAAGATAGGCAGGATTAATCCCAGACTCAGCAACATTATCATCATCACATAAAGGAGGATAACCAAGAGTGGCTCTGATGGAATTGGAAATCCATTTTGCATGGTCAGAGCCTGCTTTGACTAACACCCTCTCCACCTTTATGACTTCTCTTTCAATATGATCTCTTAAATCATCTTTCTGAGATCTGATTTGGGCATTTAGATAATTGACTACATCCTTGTAGAAAGGTTTTAACCTTAGGAGTTTTTCAATGAGGAGCTTCTGGGAATCTTGAATGGCAGAAGTTATAGTAGTGAGGCTCTCTTGCAATTCTTTATCAAATTCCTCTTTGGCAGTAGTCAGGGCTGCATTCTGTGCAGTGGCTATACTCTTAAGCTCAGTGACAATAGCATTGTGAGAAGCTGTCAAGTTATCATTCATTCTGATTTGATTTTCCAGTACATAGCCTTGCTTTACTTCAAGTTCATCCACTTGAGCTTTAATTTTCTCCTGATGAGTGGCTAAATAGACTACTGCATTCCCTCCCTTGTGGAAGCAGTCAGTCATCTCCTTTTTATTGAGATTCATTTCAAATCTTATAGACTTAATGTCTTAGGCCAGATCAAACTGTAAAGACTTATGCCCCTCATCCATATATGTTTCTATGGCTTTCCTGTGCTCATCAAGCTTAATTTGCATAGCAACCATCAAAGCACTGTAATCTATAGTTGGTGCTGGCTGTAGTGCAGGCTGTGGTGCTATAGTTTGCAGAGCTTTCTTATAAGTTTGGCTCCTCCTCTTGAAGACTTGAAATTTTCTTTTCTTTGCTCTTGTAGCCTCCTCATCTTCAGAAGCTGATGTGCTTGCTATTTCTACCCTCTCTCTAGGTAGCTCCTCAACATTCTTTGCCTTCTCAGGCTCTTTCCTTGCAGGTTCTTCAACAATTACTACTTGCTCCCCCTCAACATGAGCATTCTCCCCCTCAGCAGCAGCACTTTCCTTTTCAAAGTCTGTTTGGTCCAGATTAAGGAAGAGATCTTTCATTGTAAACTCTTGTTGAGGTTGTGATGGAGAATCCCTTGTCTCATCAACAACTTGATCAGATACAACTTGGGCAGCAACAGATGTGTCCTCCATGACAACATTTGGGGGTTGACTATCAATCTGAGGTTGCTGATTAACATGATTTAATGAATCAGACAAAACAGTATCCTCTATAGGAAAATCTAATGCATTAATCTCAGTGATTACCTCAAGAATAGTGTGGGTAGCTTGTTCACTCTCTAGTGGAGTTGGCTCTTCCACTAGTAGAGGCTCCCCCTGTATAGTATCCTGATGTACTGGGCTAGCTTGAGGTAGCTCCCCCTGCCTGTCTGCATCATCTTGTTGAGCTGGAGACTTTCCAGCAATTCCAGTGTCTTCTTCATCAGGAGTGAAGACAACATGCTCTTCTGAACTGCTGGATGATTCTTCAACCACAGGGGCTATCTTCTTCTTCTTCTTTTGAGGTGTTACCTTTTCAGAAGTTGGCAATTCCTTCGTCAAGACCCTATCCCATCTTGAGAAGAGTCTCATGTCCATCTTTCTCATGTGGTTGATTTTTGATCCAGTAGCTTGACTCATTACTTCTGGTATACTACCAGCCAAGTAAAGACTGAGTATCCTACCCAAATTGGGTTTCTTCAGACTCTCCTTAATCTTCTCAAAGACTACTACAGACCAATCAATTTTCAATATGAAGATAATCATTGTCATAAGATTGAACATATGGGCTGATACCCTGTCATGCCATCCAGGCTTACTCAAGATCACCTTGCCAACAATTTCTGAGAGAAATTTGCCTTGGCTATTCATCCCCTTTCTATTGAATACTGAACCAATTTTCAGCTTGGAATCTAGTCCACACCATGTTAAAGCTTCTCTGGTCTTAGAAGCAGTAACTTCATCTTCTTCCTTTGTCTTTGGTAGGTTTAGAACCTTTCTTAAACTCTTTGGTGAGACCTTCACCTTTTCTCCATGTACCTTTGATTTTATCTTGAATCCAGATTTGTCTAGGGTTGCTCCATTCAGAAATTCCAATACTTCTTTCTTCCATATTTTGGTTGCCTCTGAAACAAGAAAATCTAACCCTGAGTTTGCAACTAGGGTTACCACATCCTTGATCTCTTGTTCTGCATCGTCAAACGCATGTCGCACCAGTTCATAGCCTTCGTTCACGTTCTCCTCAAGCTTTGGCACCATTTGGGTTTGAAGAATTTGAATTGAGAGAAGAGAGGTGTCGACACACAAGTTTGGTCTCAAAACTTTGGTGAGCGTGTCGACAGTCAATGGCAAAATCCTATTTATACTTTTCTAGGATTGAAGATGAAAGGGCGCGCTAACAAACTCAAATTGTGTCGACACTGTCGATAAGTGTCGACACTGACTTATAATGTCTCGACACTTATGTGTCGACACAAGTTTAGTCAACAAAATATATGTGTCGACACTTGTTTATGTGTCGACACCACTTAGCTCGACACATAGTCGAGATTTTACTTCACTAATTCTGAGTAAAGCCTAAGTGTCGACACCACCTTGGATGTGTCGACACCTACTTATCATGTGTCGACACTAATTCTCTGAAGTGTCGACACCAACTTCCTAGATGTGTCGACACCTTTTCTCTGAAGTGTCGACACCAATTTTCTGTCTCGACACAGACAACTCTGTGTGTCGACACTATTTTACTTAGCCATTTCTATATACTTATTCTAAGTTTATCATACCTTATTCAATTTTAAACCTATTGAATTTGGTTTCTTCTAAAGGCTTAGTATACATGTCAGCTAGTTGATTATCTGTATTTACATATTCTAGAGAAATATCTTCTTTTTCTACATGTTCCCTAAGAAAATGATATTTTATTTCAATATGTTTAGTTCTACTATGGGAAATAGGATTGTTTGCAATAGATATAGCACTAGTAGAATCACAAAATAGTGGTGTTCTACTTACCTGAATTCCATAGTCTACTAGCTGATGTTGTATCCAAAGAAGTTGAACACAGCAACTTCCTGTAGCTACATACTCTGATTCTGCTGTGGAGATAGCCACACTTGTTTGCTTTTTGCTACTCCATGAAATCAGTCTTCCACCTAGGAATTGACAGGTTCCAGTTGTACTTTTTCTGTCTTCTTTGCAGCCTGCAAAATCTGTATCTGAATAACCTGTCAGTTCAAAGTCTCCATTCCTAGGGTACCAAAGGCCTAGATAAGGAGTGCCCTTTAGATATCTTAGTATCCTTTTGACTGCTATCAAATGAGACTCTTTAGGGCATGCTTGGTACCTAGCACAGACACATGTAGCATACATGATATCTGGTCTACTTGCAGTCAAATAGATTAGGGAGCTGATGAACTGTAAATATGCGTATTTTTATGCACATTAATTTAGTCATTTTCATTTATTTTCGTCGTTTTTACTTATTTTTGTTCAATAAAATGTTCTTATTCTTGTAAATTTTCTCCTAACTTGTTTTATTTGATTTTTCAGAAAAATTTCAAAATCTGCCAAAATTTGGGAAGTACACGCCCGTGACACATGGGTCACGCCCGTGACCGAGCCGTGACTGTGCATTTCCCGTGAAATCGGAAAATTTCTGAAGAAAAGGCTTGACACGCCTGGCGACACGCCCGTGTCACCCGACACGGGGCGTGACCCAAGCCCGTGTCCTTCCCTCTCGACGAATTCCTCTCGATGATCGTCGAGTGTCGACACCAACAGTCACGCCTAGTGTCACGCCCGTGACCAAGGGCGTGACCCAATTTCAGCTCAACGATTTCGACTCGACACTTTCCGCTCGACATTCGTCGAGTGTCGACCCCAACTGTCACGCCCATAGTCACGACCGTGACATGGGGCGTGACCTTTCCAGCTGGCCCGACAAGATGCTGCCAAGGACATTTGACGCAACCCACGCCCGGTTCTACCTCCCCGACACGCCCATAGTCATGCCCGTGACCTAGGGCGTGACTGCTGCGAACTCAGCCAGAAGTCAACTTTGCTGTCCAATCGCCAGCCGCCTTCATGAATAGTACTGTCACGCCCCCACTACACGCCCGTGACCGAGGGCGTGTACTTAGAAATTTTTTCCTATAAATAGCCCAGTTCTGTAAGGTCCAAGGGTTCAGATTTTTGGGCCAAGTTAGTGTCTTTTTGTGGGCTGCATCCGTGATTTTCAAGGCTATGTAAGGAGAATTTTTCCCTTTTTATTTCATATCTTGTTTTGCTTTAGTTTTAGCACTTGTAATAGCTTGTAATAGTTTCATTTTGATCAAATAAAATGTTAAATTTTCTCTTCATATATGGCTTTGGAATGAACACTTGTGCCCACTTTCCTTCCCCTTTTCATCCTTGGTTTTATCTTTGTTCTTCACTTGTTCTTCATTTATGAAAAGTGTGTGTGTGTGTATGAGTGTAATTTACTTACTTTACATGTCTTCTACTTGTCTTCATGCTTAAGCATGATAGTTTTCTTTCTTTTTCTCACCTTGTCTTTTTTCCTATTAACTAGTTTTCATGCTTAGATTTTGATTTCATCCTTATGATTCTATAAAAGAGATTTTAAAAAGTGAATTTGTTCTTTTTTTACTTAGTTTTCTTTTAGGATTGTAAAACCTTTTTTTGTTCTTTTCATCTTCTTTTTTACTTTTTTATCACTTTCATAACATCATAAGAATGAAAATGTTGGTATTTTAATTTTCCAAAAACTTTGATTTTTAATTTGTTTTGAAAAACTTTTGTCTTCAAAAAATTGAAATTTTCTCTTTTTCCTCATTTTTGGCAAACCTAAGCATGAAAAAGTTAAAGTTTTAATTTTTGAGCACCTTTGATTTTGACTTTATTTTGTAAAACTTTTTGCTCATTCTCTTTTTGTTTGTTCTTTTTATGTGTTTTGGGTAAGTTTTAGGAGTAGAAATCTTGTTATTTTCATTTTTAGGTAACTTTAATTTTTCTTTGTTATTAGTGTGTGTGAGTGTATGAGAATAAATTTCCTTTTGTTCTTCTTAATTTCATATAGAGTGTGTGTGTTCGTGTGCATTTATTTCCGCCTACTCGTTAAGAGTTAAATGGCGCATCGTTTTCATTTTCAGTCCTACTCGTTCGAGTAGGACTTGTAATTTTTCTTTCTTTATTTTTCCGCCTACTCACTTGAGTTTAAATGGCCGGACTTTATTTCAGTTCTACTCGTTCGAGTAGGACTTGTAATTTTTCTTTCTTTATTTTTTTCCGCCTACTCACTTGAGTTAAATGGGCGGACTTTTTAGCCCTGTAATCGCATTTATTTTCTCCTACTCATTTGAGTAGGACTCGCTTTCATTTCAGTCCTACTCGTTTGAGTAGGACTTGCAATTTTCAGCCTTTATTTACCGCCCCCACTCGTTTGAGTGGGACTCGCAAATTTAAATTATGCAAATTTCATTCATGTGTAACTTAGATTTTGTTTAATTTATAATTTGGAGTGTGCGTGAGTTCTCGTTTAGTTAACTTTTTAGCTTTCTAAATGTTGTTATTTTTCTTTTGTCCCTTTCTTATAAACGTTTAGTGTTTAATTTTGAACTCGCGCCTCACTAAATTATAAGTCGTCCCCATACCGATGTGTGGCTAATCGCTATTAGCCTCGGCATCGAAGAGCATTGGGACATTTAAAATGATTTATAATAATTAAAGTTCTTTATTTTCATTTTAATTTAAGCACTTAGGATTTACCCCGGGTTTACGACGCGTAGGACCACATAATCGATGTGTGGGCTCTATTTCCGTAGTCCATATGCTAGCTAGCCGAGAGGCCGTGCATATGGACCGATCACCCCTGGGTAAATAGAGTTGCGTGCATACCCTCGAGAGAGGACTAGCGTAATTCTACCGGATTGGGTTCCCCACCCAATAGCGGGGTTCTTAGCGTAAAGAGGGCGTTAAGAGGAATCCTTCGTCGGACTAACGTTCGGTCGAATAGTCTTAACGTTTAGGTGAGCGATATCCCTATAGCTAGGTGAGCTCACATTTGTGGAACCTCCACGGCCAAGTTGCCTTATTATTAATTTGAAAACCAAGTCTTTTTATTATTAAAAATTGTTTTAGTCTTAATCCGATTCGATGCCGAGCGTTAACCCTTCATCGAATATTCTCTAAATCGTTTTTTTTTTCGCTCCTTTGCTTTTCCGTCTTTTCTTAAAGTAAAAAAAAATCCACCTTTTCTTTCAGTAAAATAATAGTCCTCCCGGAGGAGTAAGAATAGTCAACGCGACCCCGAGAACCATACGACCTCGGTATTCCCCCGAATATCGAGTACTACTTGCGATAGGTGCACTTGCCTACCCGAGCAAGCCCGCGGCGATCGACTCACCGAACCAACCACAGTTAGAGTCTGTTCGCGGGCCCACCAGGAGCCAACTATCCCTCTATACATAGTCTCATCTACAAGTTTCCCTGCATCATCTTTGCTAAGAGACATACTTGACCCCATAGGAGTCTTCATGGTACTGGATGAATCCATACCATACTTCCTTATCAGTTCTAGGGTGAACTTAGACTGGCATATGGATAAACCATTCTCAGTTTGTCTAACTTGGAGACCCAAGAAGAACTTAAGTTCCCCCATACTGCTCATCTCAAATTATCCTAGCATTAGTTTTGGAAACTTTTTGCAAAGACTACTTTCAGTAGACCCAAATATGATGTCATCTACATATATTTGGACTAGTATTATCTTGCCTCTGGATTCCCTAAGGAATAGAGTTTTGTCTATTTTCCCCCTTGTGAATTTGTTCTCAATGAGGAAACTAGACAGGGTTTCATACCAAGCCCTAGGGGCTTGCTTTAACCCATACAAAGCTTTCCTAAGTCTATAGACATAATTAGGTTGAGTTGAATCAACAAAACCTGATGGCTGTTCTACATAGACTTCTTCCTTTAGATTACCATTAAGAAAGGCTGACTTAACATCAATTTGGTATACTTTAAATCCCTGATAGGTTGCATAGGCCAGGAACATCCTTATGGCTTCCAGTCTGGCTACTGGAGCAAAGGTTTGATCAAAGTCAATACCTTCTTCCTGCCTATATCCTTTAGCAACCAATCTTGCTTTGTTCTTGATAATTACTCCATGTTCATCCATCTTGTTCCTAAAGATCCACTTGGTTCCAATTATGTTGTGGTCTTTTGGTTTAGGAACAAGCTCCCAGACTTTGCACCTCTTGAACTGATTCAGCTCTTCTTGCATTGCCTCAATCCAATGAGGGTCTAGGATGGCTTCTTCAAACTTCTTTGGCTCTACTTGGGATAGAAAACTGGAGTAGAGTGCTGCACTCTGATTTCTGCTCCTTGTTTGTACCCCTTGTCTTAGATCACCAATGATTTGATCTGCTGGATGATCTCTTAGATGCCTATTAGCTGGAGGCATCTGACTTCTGGTTGAACTCCTTCAGCTTCTTCATCTTGCTTCACTCCATGGTCTTCTTCTGCATTAGGTACATGTAGTACTCCCCCTGGACAACAGCCACTATCTTCTACTTGTTGTCTTGCAGTAGGTCCTTCTTCTATAGTGAGCTTGTCCATCTTCTCAGTCACACTTGTGGAGCTGCAAATACTACTAGACAACTCATTGTTAATAAGTCTAGTTTCATCAAATACTACATGTACAGACTCTTCTACAACTTGAGTAGACAAGTTGTAGACTCTATAAGCCTTACTATTGTTGTTGTACCCAACAAAGATCCCCTCTTGGGACTTGGCAGCAAACTTGGTCAAGTAAGACTTTCCATTGTTAAGTATAAAGCACTTACAACCAAAGATCCTGAAATAGGATAAGTTTGGTTTTCTGCCTTTCACAATCTCATAGGGGGTCTTGTTGTGGCTTTTAGTAATGGTAGCCCTATTAATTACATGGCATGCAGTATTAACTGCCTTAGCCCAGAAATATTCTGGGAGAGATGTGTCACTTAAAAGGGTTCTACCAGCCTCAATCAAGGTTCTATTTTTCCTCTCAGCAATGTCATTTTGCTGAGGTGTTCTTGGTGAAGAAAATTCCTGAAATATCCCAAATTCTTCACATAGTTTTGTCATACTATCAGACTGAAATTCAGTACCATGTTCACTTCTTATCTTGACCACTGTACTGTCTAGTTCATTCTGAATTTGTTTGACAAAGCTATAGAAGATACTAGGTGTTTCCGATTTCTGTCTAAGGAAGAACACCCAGGAAAACCTTAGTAGTCATCTACAACTACAAAGGTATAGACCTTCCTACCTAGGCTGTGAACTGGCATAGGACCAAAGAGATCCATATGCAAGAGGTATAAACACCTCACAGCATCTTTTTTTAATGCTATTAAAGGTGGATCTAGTCTGCTTGCCCATTTAAAAAGCTGAGCATATTCCATCTTTATTACACTTAACTTGAGGACCATTCCTCACTAACTCTTTGCTAAAGAGTTGACCAATTGTCTTGTAGTTGAGATGGGCTAGCCTCTTGTGCCATTTGACATAATGAGAGACTTTCTCATCAGCTACAAGACACACTGGAGAACCATTGTCCTCACACATAATGTCTAGGCAATAGACATTCCTCTTTCTATAACCTGTCAAAATGATCTCTTAATCATTTGACCTCCTAATATGACAACCATCTTTGACAAATGAGATGTCAAATCCTAAATCACTCAATTGACTTATACTAATAAGGTTATGTTTCAAACCTTTTACATAAGCCACTTGAGTAATTGTTATATGGGTGCTAGAAATGTTACCAAAACCCTTGATGATTCCTTTTTCAGAACCACCAAAGATGACTTTAGGACCATCCTTGATTGGTGTGAAGTCCTATAGCAATCCCCTAGTTCCAGTCATGTGTCTGGAACATCCACTGTCCAAGTACCATATTGGGGCATGGCCACTTGGACTTACCTGCAAAACAGATTAGTTGACCTTAGAACCCAAAGAATTCTTGGGTCCTTGGTACTGGTTAGTTTGCCTCCTAACAAAGCTACCTGCAGATTTTCCAACAGGCAGTTTGCTACTCACTTTGGCACTTGCATTGTGCCAACAGTCTATGGCAAAGTGGCCTACCTTGCCACAGCACCAACACTCAAATCTATTGTACCTTTGCTTAGGTACATCCCTAGCTGTTTTATCTACAGCTGGCTTGTTGAGAGCTGGGGCTTTGCCCTTAGACTTGGACTTGATAGTCCTAGCAGGGTTAGTAAACCCCAATCCAGTTTTACCCTTGTGAGGTATAAACTCATCAATCAAAGGTAGAACAGACTTATGTTTAGAAAACCTTGCAACAATGTCTCTCTCCTTCTGAAGACTAATCTCCAGACTTCTGATTTGATCATTCTTAAATGTTATAGATCCCATCTGAATAACAGTTATGTTCTTCAGTCTGGCTATTTCATTTAACTTTTGATCAATCAGCTTATCAAAATCAGTTGCAGCCATTGTGAGACTTGCAATCTCCTTTGCCTGACTCTTGGCTAAGGATTTGCTTTTCTTAAATGCTTGCAACAGAACTCTATATTCATCAATCAATTGATGAATATCCCCTTCTGATTCAGATCCACTGGCATCATTTGATGGTGATGTAACTGAATCAGAATTAGCACAAGAAATTGAACTTAAAGAACAATTTTGTACCTTACTAGGTCCAGGCTGCTCCTGGATTCTGTCACCTTCTGTTAAGGCCATCAGTCCTTGGCACTGACTGTCCTCTTGCTCATATATAGAGTTCATTATCTGGATGAACTCCTCTTCTTCTTCTTCAGCAAACAGTCCTATGTAAGCTTCAGCTTCTGACTCAGTTTCTGAAGAAGACATGTCTGACAGGCCTTTGTCCTTCTTGGCAACAAAAGACTTTTCCTTCTTGCCCTTGAATTGTGTCTTTTTCTTATCAGTAGATTCTTTTCTCTTCTCAGGACAGTCAGCAACAACATGTCCTTGTCTATTACAGCAATAGCAAACAATTTTTGATAAAGTTGCTTTGCTTGACTTGGCCTTTCTTCTGTCTTTCTTTGATGACTTCTTGTTCTGATAATAGTCATCTTTGCCCTATCAAGTGGATGGCTTTGACCTCCACTATTTCTTCTTTTGAAATTTCTGAAAGTGTCTTGTGAATGCTGCAAAGTCCTCATCACTTTCACTGCTTTCTGACTTTCTGCATTCTGAATCATCTGACTCAGTCTCAGCCACTTTTGGAGGTGGAGATGGTGACTTACTTCTGTATTTTCTGGTGGCTACTGTCTTGAATGCCACTGTCCTTTCCTTATTCTCAATTCTGGTAGTTTTCTCTTCTTCTTTCCTTACCATCAACTGTATTTCATAGGATAGCAGTTTTCCAAACAAGGTTAGAGGATGAATATCTGCTAACTTTGTCATTTCCCTAATGCCACAGATCTTGGTGTACCAATCCTTTGTTAGAGACCTCAAGAACTTATCATTTAGTTCATAATTACCGAATTCTCTTCCATAGGACATTAGCTCATTCACAATCCTATAGAACATCTTATAGCATTCTGTTATGCTATCAGACCTACCTTGCCTGAAACTTTCATATTCTTGATTTAACAAAGACTTTCTATCATGTCTCACTTCTTCTGAACCCTCCATGTACACTATAAGAGTATCCCACATCTCCTTAGATGTCTTACAGTGTATCAAGTTCTGAAAGGTAGCATCATCTATGGCCCTCACAATGATATTCTGAGCCCTCTTGTCCATGGTGGCCAGAATTATCTCATTTTTTGTCATTTCAGAGAAGTCCTTAGGTGTTCTCTGATTTGCATCCAAAACTGAAACCTTCATAGGCATATATGGCCCTTCTTTAACTGTGATATATATTCTAGGGTCTGAGGCTTCCATAAATAATCTCACCCTTTCTTTCCAGATGCCAAAAATTTCTTTTCTGCAAATGGGTAACTTCATGGATCCAAGTTCCTTATGATTCTCAGTTGAACCCATGTTTCTTGATTTTCTTGATTCTGCAATTTACTTACACTGAATCTGCCAATAGGATCTACTCAGACAGTTAAGTCCTTTTTGAGTAACCTGGCTCTGATACCACTTGAAAGAAATTGTACCTAATCACATAGAGGGGGGGTGAATAGGTGACTAAACCTTTTTAAACTTTTTAGGCAGATTGCAGATTATTTTCACAGAGTTATATCTACTTTTTCACAGCAATCAATCAGCAATCACATAATAACACATGCACACAGTGGACACACAGATTTATAGTGGTTCCCCAAGTTTTGGGTACATCCACTTTCCCTCTTCGTCTATCTAGTAGTGTACTAGATTCGGCCAAACTCCTTCACTATCTCTGATCCTCAGATCTTACACTCAGAACCCCAAAACAGGTTCCTACAGCTCAGGCCCAAGGCCCTACAACTCAGTCTTCTTCAAAGACCTACACTCAGCTTCTTCACAAAACCTACACTCAGCCACAAGGCCTACACTCAGCCACAATAGGCCTACACTCAGAGAAACAAATCTCCTACACTCAGGCACACAGGCCCTACCACTCAGCCATTATAATTGCAGGCTTACAATTCAGATCCCTAAGGATCCTACAAGAAATTTAAAATATAAAGTGTATATACCTACAACTCTGAATAGAGAGATGAGTTGATAGGTTCTTGATGAGTTCTTGGAAGAACTCTGCTGAGAACAATCTCACTTGGCTTTTCTTCAAAGCTTCTTGAATGTAGAACACAATAGGATTGATTCTCTGCAGCTGATCTTCGATCACTGTAACTTAAGATTCAGAACTAGGTCTGAACCCTTCTTCACAGCCTGGTTCCAACGGCTGTCTTCTTGGATGGAGCTCTCTCTCTCCAACTTCTTAGATCTTCAGATCACTTCAACTGATTTGTGTTAATCTGTGTTGAATTCTATCTTTCTGTTGACAGTATAAGTCTATTTATAGGCCTACTTCATGGTGACCGGCTGATCCGGTTCCTAACAGCTTTCTGACAACTCTGATAGGTGCAGTAGACCGGCTGGAATGACAGCTGTCAAGTCATCCAGTCAGTTCTTGAAATAACTGTAACTGTCTGAAAGTGTCGAGACAATCTGTCTTTAAGTGTCGACACTTATAGACTAAGTGTCGACACAAGTTAACTAAGTGTCGACACTAGCCTTCAAGGTGTCGACACAACTCTTTGTGTTGTAGAATTTATATCTCGACACTGCTTCTTCATCATGTGTCGACACTGATATTGAGTGTCGACACAACTCCTTGTTCTTCAGTACTTAGTTGAATTCTTGTAAGTGTCGACACAACACCTTTGTGTCGACACATCTTCATGTGTTGAACTTGTTCAGTGTCGACACATCTTATTGGTGTCGACACATGCCTTCTGTGTTGATACTTGCTGAGTGTCGACACTGCTCCTTGTGTCGACACATTCTTCTTCTGTTGAGACTTTGGCTGAGTGTCGACACATCTCCTTAGTGTCGACACTTGTACTTAGAATGTTTTGTTGAACTTTGCTGAGTGTCGACACAGCCTCCTAGTGTCGTCACTTTCTTCATATATTGAGTCTTCTGCTGAGTGTCGACGCATTCTTTCTTGTGTCGACACTTTCTTCAAGTGTTGAGTCTTCTGCTGAGTGTCGACACATTCTTTATTATGTCCACACTTTCTTCAAGTGTTGAGTCTTCTGCTGAGTTTCGACACACTCTTTATTATGTCGACACTTATACTTAGACTCTGCTGACTGTTGCTGAGTGTCGACACAGCCTCCAAGTGTCGACATTATCTGATGTAGACACAGTTCCTCTGGGTGTCGACACTACTTCTAAGTGTCGACACTGCTTCACTGAACATTTCTTCATTGAGTGTAGACACAGCTCCTTGTGTCGACACTTTCTGTCTGGTGTCGACTCTGCATCCCTGGTGTCGACACAAGTACTCCAAGTGTCGACACTGCTTGCCTGGGTGTCGACACAAGTCTTCTTAAGTGTCGACACTTTCCTTCTGAGTGTCGACACATGGACTTAGAATCTTTTCATCTTTCCCTGCAAATACTTAACCTGCACAAGGCAACTCAAAAATACATCAAATACATTTTGATGAATATCATTGAGGAGGGTGAGACTTCTTCAAATCGGGTACATTTAAACCAATGTACCCAACAGACACACAACAAGCTTCACCAAAGTTAAAGTAAAAGAAGTACTTGTGTCGACACAAAGGAGATGTGCCGACACTCAGCAAGTTTCAACACAACAGGCATGTGTCGACACAAAGGAGATGTGTCGACACACATCAGAATTCAACTAAGTATTAAAGAAGAAGTACTTGTGTCGACACACAGAATCAGTATCGACACATTCAACAGAAGGCTTATGTCGATACACAGAATCAGTGTCGAGAAGCTGTTACAACAACACAAGGAGTTGTGTCGACACCATCAAGGCTAGTGTCGACACTTAGTTCACTTGTGTCGACACTTGGTCTATTTGTGTCGACACATAATGAAGATCAGTCTCGACACTTTCAGACAAAGACAGTGATTTCAAGAAGTGACTGGATGACTTGACAGCTGCAATTTCAGTCGGTCTACTGCAACTATCAAAGCTGTCAGAAGTTCGTTAGAAACCGGATCAGCCAGTTACCTTGGATGAAGACTATATAAAGGCCTTTCTCCTTCAACAGTGTGGTATCGAAAAATCAATAAATCAATCAATCAGAAGATTAAAATTTAAGAAGATCAAGACAGATCCAGAGAAAACTGTAAATCAGTATTTTGAAAAAACTTCAGATTTACTTGGAGAGAGAGAACTCTAGTAATTAAAGTGAAGAAAGAGACTTGTTAATCAAATCTCTTAAGAAGCAGGTTCTGAACCAGACTGCAAAGTAGGATCCAGATTTAATTCTCCATCCTAAGAAGGAAGTTTTCACCCGACCTACTTCAAGAAGATCATCTTTACTGAGTTCAGACTCAAGAAGCCTTGAAGAAAGCAAAGACAAAGTTGATTTCAGGAATCAGTGCTATCAAGAACTGATCAAGAAGGTTGCCCTCTTCATTCTATCAAACAGAGTGGTGACCTAGAACTTGTTATTATTTTCCTTTTGTAGGATCCTAAGGGATCTGAGTTGTAAGCCTAAATTTATAAAGGCTGAGGTAGGGCTTTTGAGCCTGAATGCAGGAGATTCAATTCTCTGAGTGTAGGCCTTGTTGAATGCTGAGGTAGGGTTGTTTAGCCTGAGTGTAGGTCTTGTTGAAGACTTAGTGGTAGGGCTTTGTGCCTGAGTTGTAGGAGTGGGGACACTCTGAGTTGTAGGAACCTGTTTGGGGTTCTAAGCTGTAGGATCTGAGGATCTGAGGAGAAGTGCAGAAGTTAGGCCGAATCTAGTACACTATTAGATATGCGAAGGGGGAAAGTGGATGTACCCAGACCATGGGGAACCACTATAAACATTGTGTACACTCTGTGAATGTTTGTTTCTGTGGTTGCTATGTTGTGATAACTGTAGAATTTGCATTTTCTCCTTAAAGTACAAAACAGTTTGTCTGCCTTAAAGTAAAAAAGCAAAAGTACACCTATTTACCCCCCCCCCCCTAGGTGGTTAGACACTATTTCTTTCAAGTGGTATCAAAGCTAGGTTACTCAAAAAGGGACTTAACAGTCTGAGTAAGATCCTATAGGCAGTTTCAGAACAAATAAGAATCAAGAAAATGGTTTCTAGTGAGAATCACAAAGAGCTGGGGTCCATGAAATTGCCAATATGTAGAAAAGAGATATTTGACATATGGAAAGAGAGGGTTAGACTCTTTATGGAAGCATCTGACCCAAGGATATACATTATAGTCAAAGAAGGCCCATATGTGCCAATGACGGTATCCATTCTGGATGAAAATCAGAAAACTCCCAAGGACTTCTCTAAAATGACTAAAGATGAAATCATTCTGGCCACTATGGACAAGAGAGCCCAGAATATAATTGTTAGTGACATTGATAATGCAACATTTCAGAACTTAATTCATTGTAAAACCTCTAAAGAAATGTGGGACACATTAATAGTCTATATGGAGGGCTCAGAGGAAGTAAGACAAGATAGGAAGTCCTTGTTAAATCAGGAATATGAAAGCTTCAGATAAGGAAAGTCTGGTAGTATTACAGAATGTTACAAGAAGTTCTATAGGATAGTTAATGAGTTGATGTCCTATGGAAGAGACTTCAGCAACTATGAGCTGAATGACAAGTTCTTAAGATCTCTGACTAATGACTTGGACACCAAGATTTGTGTCATTAGGGAAGTGGCCAAACTAGCTGATATACCTCCTCCAACTTTGTTTGGAAAACTGCTATCTTATGAGATGCAGTTAATGGCTAGAAAGGAGGAAGAGAAGAATACTAGAGTGGATCATAAGGAAAAGTCTATGGCTTTCAAGACTGAAGCCATTAGGAAGTATAGAAGCAAGTCTCCATCTCCACCTCAAATAATTGATGAGGCTGTCACAGATAATTCAGATAGCAAGAATTCAGATAGCAGTGAAAGTGATGAAGACTTTGCTGCTTTTACTATGCATTTTCAAAAATTTCTGAAGAAGAAGCAGGGGAGGTCTAAGCCTTCGATTTCTCAGCCAAAATATGACTACTATCAGAAGAGAAATTCATCCAGGAATGACAGAAGAAGGTCCAAGCCAAGCAAAGCTACATCCTCAAAGATTGTGTGCTATTGCTGCAATAGACAGGGACATGTAGTGGCTAACTGTCCTGAAAAGAGGAAGGAGTCAGCTGACAAAAAGAAGACTCAGTTTAAGGGCAAAAAGGAAAAGTCCTTTATTGCTAAGAAAGACAAGAGTCTGACAGATCAGTCATCTTTAGAAAAAGAATCATTATAAAGAATAAAGCTAGACTTGTTGCAAAAGGATATAGGCAGGAAGAATGTATTGATTTTGATCAAACCTTTGCTCCAGTAGCAAGACTGGAAGCAATAAGGATGTTTCTTGCCTATGCAACATATCAAGGCTTCAAGTTATATCAAATGGATGTTAAGTCAGCTTTCCTAAATGGAGATCTAAAGGAAGAAGTGTATGTAGAGCAGCCATCAGGTTTTGTTGATTCTCTCAAACCTGATTATGTATATAGACTTAGGAAGGCTTTGTATGGGTTAAAACAAGCCCCAAGGGCTTGGTATGAAACCATGTCTAGTTTCCTCATTGAGAACAAATTCTCAAGGGGGAAAATAGACAAGAATCTATTTCTTAGGGAATCTAAAGGCAATATTTTTCTAGTCCAAATATATCTAGATGACATAATATTTGGGTCTACAGAAAATAATCTTTGCAGAAAGTTTGCAAAACTTATGCAAGGAAAATTTGAAATGTGCAGTATGAGGGAACTTAAGTTCTTCTTGGGTCTCCAAGTAAGACAAACTGAAGATGGCCTGTCCATATGCCAGTCTAAGTTCACCCTAGAGTTGATAAAGAAGTATGGTATGGAATCATCCACTACCATGAAAACTCCTATGGGGTCAAGCATGTCTCTAAGCAAAGATGATGCAGGGAAACCTGTAGATGAAACTTTGTATAGAGGGATAGTTGGCTCCCTACTGTATTTGACTACTAGTAGACCAGATATCATGTATTCTACATATGTATGTGCTAGGTACCAAGCATGCCCTAAAGAATCTCATCTAACTGCGGTCAAAAGGATTTTGAGATATCTTAAGGGCACACCTTATCTAGGCCTTTGGTACCCTAGGAATGGAGATTTTGTACTGACAGGTTATTCAGATGCATATTTTGCAGGCTGCAAGGAAGATAGAAAGAGTACTACAGGAACCTGTCAATTTCTAGGTGGAAGGCTAGTGTCTTGGAGCAGTAAGAAGCATACCAGTGTGGCCATCTCCATAGCTGAGTCAGAATATGTGGCAGCAGGAAGTTGCTGTGCACAACTTTTGTGGATACAACATCATCTAGAAAACTATGGTATCCAGGTAGGTAAAACACCTTTGTTTTGTGATTCTACAAATGTCATTTCTATTGCAAATAATCCTGTCGCACATAGTAGGACTAAGCACATAGAAATTAAATACCATTTTCTTAGAGAACATGTAGAAAAAGAAGACATTTCACTAGAATATGTTAACACAGATAATCAGATTGCTGAGATGTTTACTAAGCCCCTAGATGAAACCAAATTCAATAATTTTAAAATTGAATTAGGAATGTTGAACTTAGAATAGGTTCATAAAATTGGCTAAGTAATATGGTGTCGACACATGAAGTTGTATGTGTCGACACATAGAAATGGTGTCGACATTTCAGAGAAATGGTGTCGACGCATCTAGAAAGTCTGTGTCGACACTTCAGAGAATTGGTGTCGACACATCCAGGGTGGTGTCGAGACTTAGGACTAACACAGAATTCGTCGAGTGAAGTATCGACTAATCGTCGAGCGCAGATGTTTAAGTTTCGACACATATAATATGTCAACTATATTTGTGTCAACACATAGTTGTCGAGACATTAGAAGTAAGTGTCGACACTTTTCAACAGTGTCGACACATTTTAAGTATTTCGACGCGCCTTTTCACCTTCGATTTTTGAAAGGTATAAATATGTCTTCACCATTGTTTATCGACACGTTCACTATAGTTTCACGACCAAACTTGTGTGTCGACATCTCTCTTCTCTAAATTCAAAATTTCTCCAAACCCTAATGGAGCCCAAGCTAGTAGAGAACATCAATGAAGGTTATGAGCTAATGCGACATGCTTTTGACGACGCGGAACCAGAAATTCAAGGTGTTGTAACCCTAGTTACAGAGACTGGGTTAGAGTATCTAGTTTCAGAGCCAATCAAGATTTGGAAGAAGGAGGTCCTCGAATTCTTTAATGCAGCTACACTTGATGCAACTGGTCTTAAGATTAAATCCAAAGTCCATGGAGTTAAGGTGAAAGTCACCCAGAAAAGTCTAAGAAAAGTTCTACATCTACCTAGAACTAAAGAAGAGGAAGATGTACCTGCATCAAAGATAAGGGAGGCACTACAATGGTGTGGACTAGCTTCAAGCATGAAGATTGGATCAGTTTTTAATAGGAAAGACATGAACATGCAGGGCAAGTTCTTGTCTGAAATAGTAGGAAAGGTGATTCTGAGCAAGCCAGGTGGGCATGATAGGATATCTGCTCACATGTTCAGTTTAATGACAAGGATCATTTTCCAACTCAACACTGATTGGTCAGTAGTAATGTTTGACAAGATTAAGGAAAGTCTAAAGAAGCCCAATCTGGGTAGGATTATGAGTTTGTTCTTGGCTGGAACTATTCCAGAAGAGATGAACCAAGCTGCTGGATCAAAGATAAATCATATGAGAAGAATGGATGTTAGGATTATCTCAAGGTGGGGATAGGGTGTTGATAAAGGACATGCCTACTCCAGAAAAGGAAGTTCCTCAACAGAAAAAGAAGAAGAAAGCCATAGTGGCTTCTAAATCCTCAAGTAGCTCATAGGGGCAAGTAGTTTTCAGTTCTAATGAGGATGAAGCTGATAAGGAAGCAGCTGATGTTACTGGAAGGTCACCAGTAAGGACTGAAGATGCCCAGAGGCAGGGGGAGCTACCATCTGCTAGTACCATTCACCTGGATCCACTCTAGGGGGAGCCTCAACATGTGGATGAGCCAACTCACTTAGACAGTGAAAGGGCAACCCAAACAATTCTTGAGGTAATCAATGAAGTTAATCAATCAATTTTCAATATTGAGGATGAAGTATTGACTGAATCATTAATTGATGTTGATCAGCAAACATAGATACATAGTCAACCACAAGATGTTGTCATGGAAGACACATCAATTGCAGATAATGCTCCTGAGATAAGAGATTCTCCAGTCCCTACTAAACAGGAGTTTACACTAGAAGAGCTGTTCCCTAATCTATTATAGACTGATTTTGAGGGAGAGAAAGCAGCTTTTGAGGGGGAGTCAGCTAACCTTGAGGGGGAAAATGTCATGTCACAGGAGGAGACTGCTAAAAATGACACTGAGGAGCAAAGGACACAGGAGTAGATTCCAAGGACTGAGAAGGAATTGCCTCCTAGTCCTAAAGATAGAGTAGACATTGCCAGTACTTCTGCTTCTGAGGATGAGGAAGTTGCTAGAGCTAAGAAGAGAAAGCTCATGGTCTTTAAGAGAAGAAGCCAGAGTTACAAGAAAGCATTGCAAACTGTGGCTCCACAACAAGCTCCAACTGCTGATTATAGTTCATTATTGGTGGCTTTGTAGATCAAAATGGATGAGCAAAGAAAGGCTCCAGAAAAATATATGGATGAAGGATATAAATCACTTCAATTTGATCTAGCTCAAGACATCAAATCTATAAGATTTGAAGTTAATCTGAATAAGAAAGAAATGACTGATTGTTTCCACAAAGGAGGCAATGCAGTGGTATATCTGGCTACTCATCAAGAGAAGATAAAGACACAGGTTGATGATATGGCGGTGAAACAAGGATATGTTCTTGAGAATCAGATTAGAATGAATGACAATTTAACTGAATCACATAATGTGATAGTAACTGAAATACAGAATATTGCAGCTGCTCAAACTGCAGCAAGGCCTGCTGCCAAGGCTGAGTTTGACAAGCAATTTCAAGAAAGCCTAACTGCTGTAAAAACTGCAATTGAAGATTCTCAAAAGGCTATTACTAAAAAGCTCCAAAAGTTAAAACCTTTTTATAAAGATGGTGTTAACTATCTGAATGCTCAGATAAGATTTCAGAAAGATGATCTTAGGGATCATATAGAAAGAGGGGGAGAGGGTATTAGTCAAATCAAGCTCTGACCATGCTAAATGGATTTCAAACAGCATCAGAGCTACCCTTGGATATCCACCCTTGTGTGATGATGATAATGTAGCAGAATTTGGGATAAATCCTGCTATTTTTGGAGGTGAGCAAGTTGAAGTGGCTCAAGTGATCTACCCTCCAACAGATTTTGAAATGATACATCAAGAGATACAATCTATGTATAGTCCTCCAGAAGGTGCTCAAAATGTGATCATTGAGAAAGTATTACAGCATGTGCCAGAGGCAGTATTAAAAGAGCAAGAAGCCCAATTATCTACGAAGAGGTTCAGAGAACAGGCAGAGTTAAGGCCTGATTTTGAACAGTGGAGCCCAACTTCTAGAAATATTATTTTGACTGCTTGGAAGGCTGCAAAGGATAATTTCCTAGAGAGGGGTAAATGGTACTCTGACCAAGAATGAAGAAAAAATGAAGCCAGGCAAGAGGCTATTGTACAATACAGAAGAAAGGCTAAACTAGGGAAGCTACCTCCTAATGCACAGGAGCCTAGCAAGTATTTCCCTAAGCCTTATCATTACTTTGAGAGACAAAAGATAAGGGCTGAAGAACAGAAGAAGAAAGATCTTAAGGGCAAGAAGCATGCTGATGACACTGATGCTCCAGTTCAAGCCAAGATTCAATCTGGAAAGGGCATTGTCATCAAGGAGCCAGAGCAGCTATAGAATAGAATTTTCTTAAGTTTACAACTTTGTAATTATTTGCATTAAAATCCATGTAAACTTTTGATTAATGAAACTATTGGAAGTTGTAACAAAACAATGGTTAATGTTCAATCTATTACATTGTTATTCTGAGAAGATTATTTATACATGTTTTGTTTAGTATTTACCATGTCATATAATACTGTTATACATCATATTGAGTATTTGTTATGAATGGTGTATATCATTGACTAAGGGTTATGACTTCTCCAAATAGTGGAAGATTGTTGGGTACATTGGAAAATGTGTACCAGATTTGAAGAAGCCTCACCCTACTCAATAATATACATCAAGGTGTATTTGATGTGCTCTGAGTTTATATGTGCAGGTTAAGTAATTGCATGATTTGCAGAAAAGTTTCTAAGTGCATGTGTCGACACCTAGAGATGCATTATCGACACTTATGAAGGCTTGTGTCGACACCTATAGAAGCTGTATCGATACTGGGAGTATTTGTGTCGACACCAGGAAAGGCAGAGTCGACACCAGAAGAAAAGTGTCGACACATACAGGCAGTGTCGACACACTATGAAGAATACTCAACATATATCATATCGACACTTAGAGGCAGAGTCGACACCCAGAGAAGCTTAGTCGACATCCAATGTGTCGACACCAGGAAGATGTGTCCACACACTGAAGGCATTGTCGACATCAACTGTGTCGACACATAGGACTTGTGTCGACACACAGCAAGCTTCACCAAAGTTAAAGTAAAAGAAGTACTTGTGTCGACACAAAGGAGATGTGTCGACACTCAGCAAGTTTCAACACAACAGGCATGTGTCGACACAAAGGAGATGTGTCGACACACAGCAGAATTCAACTAAGTGTTAAAGAAGAAGTACTTGTGTCAACACACAGAATCAGTGTCGACACATTCAACAGAAGGCTTGTGTCGACACACAGAATCAGTGTCGACACATTCTGAAGAAGTAGTGTCGAGAAGCTGTTACAATAACACAAGGAGTTGTGTCGACACCATCAAGGCTAGTGTCGACACTTAGTTCACTTATGTCGACACTTGGTCTATTTGTGTCGACACATAATGAAGATCAGTCTCGACACTTTCAGACAGAGATAGTGATTTCAAGAAGTGACTGGATGACTTGACAGCTGCCATTTCAGCCGGTCTACATCAACTGTCAGAGCTGTTAGAAGTTTGTTAGAAACTGGATCAGCCGGTTACCTTGGAGGAAGACTATATAATGGCCTTTCTCCTTCAATAGTGTGGTATCGAAAAATCAATAAATCAATCAATCAGAAGATTAAAATTTAAGAAGATCAAAACATATCCAGAGAAAACTGTAAATCAGTATTTTGAAGAAACTTCAGATTTACTTGGAGAGAGAGATCTCCAGTAATTGAAGTCAAGAAAGAGACTTGTTAGTCAAATCTCTTAAGAAGCAGGTTCTGAACCAGACTGCAAAGTAGGATCCAGATTTAATTCTCCATCCTAAGAAGGAAGTTTCCTGCCGGCCTACTTCAAGAAGATCATCTTTACTGAGTTCAGACTCAAGAAGCCTTGAAGAAAGCAAAAACAAAGTTGATCTCAGGAATCAGTGCTATCAAGAACTGATCAAGAAGGTTGCCCTCTTCTTTCTCTCAAACAGAGTAGTGACCTAGAACTTGTTATTATTTTCCTTTTGTAGGATCCTAAGGGATATGAGTTGTAAGCCTAAATTTATAAAGGCTGAGGTAGGGCTTTTGAGCCTGAGTGTAGGAGAATCAATTCTCTGAGTGTAGGCCTTGTTGAAGGCTGAGGTAGGGCTATTTAGCCTGAGTGTAGGTCTTGTTGAAGACTGAGTGGTAGGGCTTTGTTCCTGAGTTGTAGGAGTGGGGACACTCTGAAAGTGCATGTTAGATCTGATATACTCTAGAGGGGGGTGAATAGAGTATGGTGCTTGCTAAAAACGTTTTACAACTATTGTTGTATTCCTAAGTGAACAGGGAATCAAATAAAATAAAACAAACACATCAATTAACTAAACACAGAGCAATCACAAACCACAGCCAGAAAACAAAAGAAAGTAAGCAACCAGAAGACACAAGGAGCTATAGTGGTTCCCCAATAAATCTGGGTACATCCACTCTTCTACCACCCTAGGTCGGAATCCACGGCAGGATGAGTTGATCAGGTGTCCTGGGCACCAATGAGCTTTTGATAAGGTACACAAAAACCAAACCAGATTTTTTGATCAGGTGTCTTTCCACCACTGAGTTTTGACAAGGTCTCAGAAACCAGCACAAACTTTTGAAGGGAGTTTGATAAACCCTTTACAGCAGAGAGAGAGAGAGAGGGATGAGATGATCTTATCTGTCAACAATCAAAGAGAAGATAGTGGATGTTGTCAAAGCTCCCCCTGAGATCTATAGTTGTTCAGGAAGTGAAGCTTTACAGTAGGGTGATAGGCCTTCAGAAGATTTGATCTCCAGCAAAAGATGATTTCAGCAATAGCTGAAATGTGTGGTGTCTGGAGTCTTGAATTATGATGGCCTTTGAACACTAGAATCAAGAGGGATCTGAAAATTTCAGTATGTTGATCTCCTTTTGTGATGGTGTTCTTGTATGAATTCTAAGACTGAGAATATCTGCAACTCTTTCTCTTTCTATTGTTGTGATTGTTGTAAGAGTTGTTGTTGATGATGTTGTTCTTCTATTACAGCAGAAAATGAATATCTCTTTTATTCCTTAGATCTGAATAGAATATTTTTCTGTCCAAGATAGCCGTTATCCTGTCAAAAATGACTTCCTTAACTGCATTTTGTCTTCTGGAGGAAAGTCCAATAAAAACATTCCTTTAAAAATCCCTTGAAACTTGCTCTAGATTGATTGAAACGGCTACAAGATTCTTGAAATAGATGCTGAGAATAATTCCATAACTATTCGAATTTGAATATTGAAAAACGTCAATCTCTCCAGAAAAATGTCGACCTGAGCTCCACTATCGTTAAACTGAGCTTAGAGACTAGACTTAGACTGAAACAGAGATCGTCGATCTGTGCTCAACTATCGTCGAACTGAGCTCAGAGATAGAGAAACAAACTGGAGACACGAACGTTGATCTGAGCTCGAAGATCGTCGAATGGAGTTCGACGACTCGTTGAAGTTAAGCTCAGAGATCGTCGAATGGAGTTCGACGATTTGTCGAAGTGAGCTCAGCGATCGTCGAATGGATTTCGACGATTCGTCATCCTGAGCTCGACGAAATGACTTAGTCTCCTGAACTGAAATATCTGGTCTTGGGGGTCTTGAGGGCAGCTTTCAAACCTAAATACTAACCCTTAGACTCAATTCTAATTGACCTTTAGATCTATACAAGGAGGTCAAAACAGATTTCCTAAAAGGCATAGTGATCCTTGCCCAAATCAGTAATAGGGTGTTCCAACAATCTCCCCCTATTTGGGTTAGGATTACTATTTACAGATATTGGAAAAAATAAAAACATACAAAGTAGAAATGTAACAAACAAGACATTGCAGAAACACAGACATTATCTTAGATAGTTCAGAAAACAAAATATACTGTCATCTTACAGAATCATTCTTTTTCCTTGCCCTTTATAAGAATTATTTCTCTGTTGGGGTTGAGAGCTTCCTTCTTAGATCTTCTATCATCAGCTGCACCTAGAGAGTTTTGATGCTTTGGCCTGGGCACTACAGCTTCTGGGTGTAACTTCATATAGCTTTCTGAATCAAAAAATTTACTGGAAGAGTATCTCTCAAGTTTTTTCTTTCTTTGATCTGATAAAGTAGTGATATTTAATGTATCTCTTCCTTGTTCTCTAGCCTTCTTCATTTAGTCCAAAGCAGCCAATTCTTTCATTCTTGTAGTCCATGAGGTGGGATTATTTTCTAGGTCCTCAAATGGAACAGGAGGCTCATATATGTTTGAAGAATTGTCAGGAGGGGCTCTGGAAGAGACTAAATCTTTAAGCTTATAAGGGAAGGGACTAGAAGTAGTGTCAGATGGACCTTGTCCTTCCCTTAGATAAGGATGTTGCCTGGAATATACTCTGAGTCCTCTTTGATTTCCTCTGTACTGTCCTCTTCTGGACTGGTAACCTCTAGATTGATTTCCTCTGTACTGGGATCTACCTTGAGATTGATATGAGTTTGGCTTCTGGCAGTAGATTGGAAGGCAGAACTACCACCTGCACCTGCATCTGGTGAAGGAGGAGGAGGATTGAAATGGGAAGATCCTTTGTCATACTTTCTTTTCTTCTTCATAGATTTCAGTTGATTCCTGGAGTATTGCATCCAAGGTCTGTGATAGGGCAATCATGCAGTATATAGTATGGAATGTCATTTGTATCTTTCACTTTTTCTAGAGGAACTCTCTTCATAGCCTTGCTTCTTGCTTTCCTTTTCCTTGTAATTATTGCAGAGGAATCATCTGAGTCAGTTCTAAACTGATCACTTTCTGAACTTTAATTATCATACAATGCATCAATCCTTTTGAGATAATCTTTCTGTTGTTGAGACTGAGCAGAAGAAACAGCAGAAACAGCAACAGTAGCAGCAGCAACAGCAGGAAGTGGAGTAGAAGCAACACTGGCAGAAGGAGTTATGACAGCAGCACTAATAGAAGCAGTAGTAACAGATGAAATTGGAAAAACAACTTCAGAAGGAGCAACAGCAGCAGTAACAGCAGACTCAAGAATAATTGCCTCTGTCATATGCATATCCTCAAAAACAGCAATATCAAAACTAACAAAAATATCAATAGCAGCAGTAGGAGCAGCAGCAGTAGGAGCAGCAGCAGGAGGAGCAGCAGAAGAAGCAGTGTCAACAGCATTGAAGGAATTTATATAAGAGCTTATTAAGCTGGGGTCACATCTGGAGATAGGCACAATGGCAGTAGTAAGTTCTTCAGATTGCTGGACTGGAAGGTAGTTGAAGTACACAGAATCAAAAACTGACAACAGTGACCTGAGGTCCACTGTAATGAATGCAACTGAAGCTACTGGAGCTTGGACTGAGGAAACTACAACAGGCAATCTTTCAGCTTCATAAGGCATCTCCCCTTGCCTAGATTCAGTGAGAACTGGATCAAGGCACCCATAAGAAGGGATTGCCTGAGGAGGAAGAAAAGAATATAGCCTAACAGATAGCTCCTGAACTATTTTTAGAAGTAGAGCCAAAGAGGTCTCCAGCAAGAGGGATAGCCTTGGAGCTATCTGCTCATATAACCTGTCTGCAAGGGCTGGAAGATCTACTTGCTCAAGAGGGACTTGAGTAGAGGTAGGGATGGATGAGGTAGAAATAAAGGTTGGAGCAGCAGGAGATATTGTAGGAGAACCTGTGGATTGTGGAAATGATGGTTGGGAAATTGGAATTGTGGAGATGGAAGATAGTGGAATGGAAATGGATGGTGTGAAGGATGGTTGTGCAATTATGTCCTGAAGTAGTTGTTGATAAGAGGTGGATGAGGATGGTGGCTCAGGAGGGGATGAAGGAGAATCATCCATATAGGAATCATCTATAAGAGTGAAAGATGGAATATGAGAGGATGAATCAATATCCAGGTGTGGGTAGTAATGTAGAGGATGGAAGATTTCTTCAGTGAATGGTGGAGTTGGAGAAGGAATTGAAGTTGGAGATGGGGTGGAAATTATGATGGTGGATGTGACTGTTGTAGATGAAACAAGAGGTGGAGGAGGAGGAGATGAAGCAGGCAAGTCTTCTGCAGGGGCAGAATCCTGAGAGGAAGAGACTGAAGCAGTCCTTGTGCCTGAAGTAGAAATTGCAGAGGGCCTGCTGGGCTTTACAATCTGCCTGTCCTATTTTCCAAATAGGACATAGGCGAGCCTCTTGGAGGCATTGATGTGCATCCCACTGGAAACAAGGAGTGCAGGGCATCTGTTATGAAGGAACAACCCTAAAATCCTTCCAAAATTAACAAAGTTCTTGTTAATCTTTTTCTTAATCAAATCAAAGAAAACTTCTCCCCAGTTGAGTTGTTTCTTGTCCACAAGGGTACCCATCAAGCAGAGCTGATACCTAGATATGCTATCATGAGATGAGTGTTTGGCCAACAACACTTTTCCAACAACATCAGCTAGAAATCTGTACTCAACAGACAGATTTTTCTTATGCAATTTGCTAGGGTTTGCTTCTGAATGACCCATCCTTTCAAGCATATTAGAAACTTCCTCTCCAGAAAGCTCAACAGAATCTTCTCCAGATTTTAATTGAAAAACCTCTGTCAAGGAAGCAGGTGTTAGAGATACCTGGGTTCCTGAGATGGTTCCAACCACTATATTCTGATTCAGGTTATGGGCAGTATACACCCATTCCTTTATCTCATCTGCAGCTAATTTGATCCTTGTAGTCATTATGGTAACTCGCTGTTGTTCTTTGAAAAGTTCCAGAATATCCTTGAAGATTTGATCGCTATTGTTGAAAGAATCCATATCGATATCAAATCCAGCGTCAAATTTCATTGCGGCCAAGATGGCGACTGACACTGCCATTGATTCCTGCAAAAATGAATAAACAAACGACCAAGTGTAGAGAAGTTTGGAGGGAAAGAGAAAATTTTACAGAGAGTATGAAAACGCAAAGGGAGAACGTCGGCCGAAAAATGAGTTTTATATTAGGGTTCAACGCAGAAAAGGAAAGATCACTGAACTCTGTTCGATGATCTGGGCTTCTAAAGGAAACTGAAAGGTCATCAATAGCGTCGATCTCCGTTCGACGATATTGGAGAGCGTCGAGCTCCGTTCGACGATCGCTGACCTGAAGAAGGATAGTTAAGCACTATCTGAGAAGCGCTGAACTCAGGTCGACGATTTGTGAAATCATCGATCTCCGGTCGACGATCTTGAGGAAAATTGTCGAGCGCAGTTCAGAGATCAGAAATATACTCTATACACAAAAAGAACATATTGATTTGCCTAGTCTTGGTCATTTTTATAATTTTAAAATCTTGGATATTATTTTAGACTTCCTCCATCTAACATTAATAACTGATTCATGAAGAATGTATGTTTCTTTTCATCCAAGGGTTTGGTGAAAATATCTCCCCTTTGCAAATCAGTTGGGATATATTGAAGTTTAATTTTGTTTTTCTCAACATTATCCCTTACAAAGTGATGCCTAATTTCTATATGTTTTGTCCTACTATGGAGGACTGTATTTTGTGCTATGGAAATAGCACTAGTATTATCACAAAATATTTTTGACTTCTCTAAGATGTATTCATAGTCTAGGAGCTGATTTTGAATCCACAAGAGTTGTGAACAACTACCTGCAGCCATATATTCTGCTTCAGCAGTTGAAGTTGACACAGATGTTTGTTTCTTGCAAAACCAGGAGACAAGTCTGTCACCAAGAAACTGATAAGTTCCACTGGTGCTTTTCCTGTCTATTCTGCATCCAGCATAATCAGCATTTGAAAATCCAGTTAAGTCAAAAGCTGAATCTTTTGGATACCAGAGACCTAGATTTGGACAACTTTTTACATACCTAACAATCCTTTTTACTAAGGTTAGGTGTGACTCTCTAGGGCTCACTTGGAATCTAGCACATATACATGTAGCAAACATTATGTCAGATCTACTAGCTGTAAGGTACAATAAAGAGCCAATCATTGCTCTATATGTTGTCTGATCAACAGGTTTCCCATGTTCATCAGCATCTAATACAGCATTAGTAGGTATAGGTTTTTCATACATGATGCTTCAGACATACTAAATTTTTTAACCAATTCTTTTGCATACTTGGTTTGAGAAATAAATATGCCTTCAGCATGTTGTTTGATTTTCAATCCTAGAAAGAAGGATAGCTCACCCATGCTACTCATTTCAAATTTAGAATGCATTAGGTTGGAAAACCTTCTACATAAATTTGAATCAGTAGAACCAAATATAATATCATATACATAGATTTTTACTAGTAGGGTATGAGACTTATGGGTTCTAATAAAAAGAGTTTGGTCTACTCTACCCCTTATAAACTCATTTTCAGAAGAAAGCATGCTAGGGTCTCATACCATGCTCTAGGAGCTTGCTTTACACCATATAATGTTTTATGCAATTTGAAAATATAATCATGATGAGTTGAAGAGATAAAACCTGGGGGTTGTCTGACATAGACTTCTTCTTTGATATCTCCATTGAGAAAAGCACTCTTTACATCCATCTGGTATACTTTGAATCCTTTGTGTGCTGCATATGCTAAGAAGATTCTTATGGCCTCTAACCTTGCAACTGGTGCAAATGTCTGGTCATAATCTATCCCTTCTTCTTGAGAGTACCCTTGAGCAAATAGCCTTACCTTGTTCCTTACAATGACTCCTTGATCATCCAATTTATTTCTGAACACCCACTTTGTTCCAAGAATGGAGTGACCCTTTGGCCTTGGTACTAGCTACCAAACTTTGTTCCTTTCAAATTGATGCAACTCTTCTTGCATTGCAGTGATCCAGTGTGGATCTTTCTCTGCATCTTGAATGTATTGAGGTTCAATTTGAGAGAGAAAGCAAGTGTGCATTAGGTTTTGGTTGACCTGATTTCTGGTTTGCACACCAGCTGAGATGTCTCCAATCACTTGGGAGATTGGATGGTCTCTTGATGTTACTAAATCAATAGGAGATGTTGATTGTTCACCAACCTGTATTGTTGTTTTCTCTGGTGGTACAACAACTGGCTCTTCAAGAAGTTTCTCTTCAAGGTGAATGTCTTCTTCATCTTCACTACTTTCCTCTTTTTGAATGATTTGTAACATGTCCAAGTCTTCTGCAAGAGAGTGTACCTGCAAAGGTTCTATGGTAGAAGTATTCTTCTGTTAGATTCGTCAAAAGATATATGAACAGATTCTTCAATTTTGAGAGTTGATTTATTATATACCCTATAAGCTTTACTGATCATGGAGTATCCCAGAAACACTCCTTCATCAGCTTTAGCTTGAAATTTTACTAAGTATTTCTTGTCATTATCATGAATGTAACAAATACAACCAAAAATTTTAAAGTAATCTACTTTAGGTTTCTTCCCTTTGAGTAATTCATAGGGAGTCTTGTCCTTCAGTTTATGTATTAAACTTCTATTCAACACATAGTTGGAGGTGTTCACTGCCTCTGCCCAAAAGGATAGAGAAAGGTGAGCATCTAACAACAATGTAGTTGTATATTCAATAAGGGTTCTATTTTTCCTTTCAGCTACCCCATTTTGTTGAGGAGTTCTAGGAGCTGACAAAGTGTGTATGATCCCTTCACTCTGACAGAACTCTTGCATAAAAAGAGAATCAAACTCTGTCCCATGATCACTTTTGATTAGGGCAATGTGAGTATTGAACTCACTCTGTATGCATTTGAGAAACTCTGTCAAATACTTATAGTTATCAGACTTCTTCCTCAAAAAGAACACTCATGTGAATCTAGAGAAGTCATCTACAACCACTAAAGTATAAGATTTCCCTCCTAAACTTTGTACTGTAATGGGTCCAAAAAGATCCATGTGTAACAGATACAAAATCATAGGTGAATCACTCTTATTAAGTGACTTGAAACTATTTTTGGTTTGATTGTCTAATTGACAAGCCCTGCAGAGTCCTTCCTTCTTGTAGGGGCCAGAAGGTAGTCCTCTAACAAGGTTGTCTTTGGATAGCCTAGCAATGGTTCTAAGGTTTATATGTTCTAGTCTCTTATGCCATAGTTCATTAGGTCTACAAATAGAGTTGAACAAGCAAATATCTACCTTGGTTGAAATAAATCTACAAGATAGATGTTACCTTTGCTTTTACCTGTCAACACAGTTGTGTTGTTCTCTGATTTGATCTTGCATAAGGATTTGCTAAAAGTCACTTGATAGCCTTCATCACACAGTTGACTGATACTGATTAAATTGTGCTTCAGTCCTTCCACATAGGCTACTTTCTTGAATGTGACTGTGCCAATCTGGACTGCACCATATCCTTTTGTTAGTCCAAAGTTTGAATCACCAAATATTACTTTGGGTACAAGCTTAGCCTTGAAGGATGTGAAATTGTCCTTGTTTCCTATCATGTGCTTTGAGCACCCACTATCCAGATACCATTGCTGGTTTGATGTTGGATAGGTCTTCACCTGCACATAAAATAATTTACTTGTTTTTGACCCAGTTTACCTTGGGCCTAGGTTGATAACCTTTGAATTCAGAAATAAAAGACATCCCTGGTTGACTCTTATAGCCTTCAGGATGATATCTCCTTGGAGGTATTATCCATTCAGTGTACGGGTTAAATCTTTGGGATGAAGGACCCCTAGGTTTGCAATTTGATTTACCTTTGAAAAAGTTTTCAAAACTCTGATCTCTACTCGACGATCGCTGAGCTGAGTTCGACGATCTTGGGTCAGATCATCGAGCTCCGTTCGAAGATCGACTGTGGCAGAGTTCAGGGTTTAGAGATCGTCGACCTGCGTTCGACGAATTAGCCTGGGATCGTTGATCTGCATTCGACGATCGTCTAGCTCCGTTCAACGATTTCTGTTGAACTCTTGTTTTCTTGGGTAAGTCAGAATTCTTCCTAGCTACCTCTATAACTCCCTTACCTTTATCAGAGATAAATTTGATTGGGGTTGTTAATACTATAGGTTGGCTGGATGAGGCACCCAAGCCCAGTGTACTATTGAATCTTAAGTTCACTGTACTTGTAATGTCCATTAGCTTGATGTTTCTCCCATTAAGGGATTCTTCAAACTTTTTGGCCTCTGATAGCTCACCTTTCAGTAAGGCTATCTGCTCCCTACAGCATTCCAACTCCTCAGAGAGTTTGAGGTTTTCTTATTTTAAAGTGTTGTGTTCAGATAGCTGATTTCTGAGAGAAATGATTTCCTTCTCAGATTTTAATAAATCTAAACACAGTGCTTTAAGCTCACACTTGAAGTCCTCAGAATTAAAATCAAAAGAACTTATTACCTCGTCCTCTTCAGAGTGAGTCTCTGATTCTGACTCTGACTCTTCTGCATCAGAATTTTGTTGTGAGGCGTTGATAGCCATCATGCAGAATTATTTTTCTTCAGCATCATCTTCATCATCACTTGAGCTGGATGAAGCTTCTGATTCTTCTTCTGTCTCACTCCAAGTTTCAGCAACAAATCCCTTCCTTGTATGCTTGTTCTTGCTGGAGGAGGGTTTGCCATTGCTGCTCTTCTTGAAGTCCTTTTCTTTTCTCCTTTCTTTCCCGTCCTTTTTGTACTTATTTTTATTTTCTGGACAGTCAGGCATAATGTGGCCTAGTTTCCTGCAACCAAAATAGATAATCTCTTTGTTATTTGATTTGTCATACCTTGGCTTGTCATGCTCTCTGTATGATCTTTTCCTGAAATCCTTCCTGGCCATTTTCTAAAATCTTTTGGCCAGTAGGCTTAGCAACTCTTCATTGCCTGTGACTTTGTCTTTAGGCTGATCTTCAATGGCTTTGAAAGCTATTGATTTTTCTTTTCTTGTAGCTGGTGAGGCAACCTTCTGCTCTTCTTCTCTATTCTTTATGAGCAGCTCATAAGACTTGAGCTTGCCCAAGAGAGCTTCAGTTGTGATCTCATTTAGGCTTCTGGCATCCTTGATTGGCCAAATCCTTGAGTCTCAAGTGCTTGGGAAGCACATTAGGATTTTATCATTGAGCTCAGTCAATGAGATCTCTTTGTCCAAAGTCTTCAGTTCATTGACTATAAGGCTGAGTCTATTATACATGTCTGCTACTGACTCAGCTTCTCCTTTCTTGAAGTTCTCATACTGGGTTATGAGATGAGATCTTCTATCTTTTCTCTCATCAGCAGATCCTGAGACTATCTCAGATAGCTTGTCTTAGATGTCCTTTGCTGAGTTGCAGTGAGCTACTTTTTGGAATATCTCATCAGACATAGTCTGGGCTAGAATGTTCATAGCTTTTGCATCAGCCAATTTCCATTTCTTTATTTCTGCATCTGTTCCTGAAGGCGGTGGAACAGCACTTGTACTTGTATTCTCTGGAGGTCTTGGACACACTGTCAAAACAGAATTGAAAATGTCTTCATCAATAGAGTTCATGTACAGTCTAATCCTTGCCTTCCAACATAAAAACTTAGATAGATTGCACACTGGAGGTCTGGTGCTAGCATAATCTTTGTTTTGGGCTATGTTTTGTGAAGAAATAATTCTAATAACAAACTTAAAACAAGCAGATCTAACTGGACGGATCTTTGGGTTCAGGTGTTAGCCTGTGCAACCACTAAGGTGTGGTATTTTTAACCAACCCTGGAAGATGTGGTATGTTTAACCAACCTGGGAATATGTGGTATTTTTAACCAACCCTGGAAGATGTGATATGTTTAACCAACCTGGGAAGATGTGGTATTTTTAACCAACCTCGCTTTGATACCATTGAAAGTGCAGGTTAGATTTGATATACTCTAGAGGGGGGGTGAATATAGTATGGTGCTTGCTAAAAACTTTTTACAACTGTTGTTGTATTCCTAAGTGAACAGGGAAGCAAATAAAATAAAGCAAACACATCAACTAACTAAACACAGAGCAATCACAAACCACAGCCAGAAAACAAAAGAAAGTAAGCAACCAAAAGACACAAGGAGCTATAGTGGTTCCTCAATCAATCTGGGTACATTCACTCTTCTAACACCCTAGGTAGGAATCCACTGCAGGATGAGTTGATCAGGTGTCCTGGGCACCAATGAGCTTTTGATAAGGTACTCAAAAACCAAACCAGATTTTTTGATCAGGTATCTTGCCACCACTGAGTTTTGACAAGGTCTCAAAAACAAGCACAAACTTTTGAAGGGAGTTTGATAAACCCTTTACAGCAGAGAGAGAGAGAGAGAAAGGGATGAGATGATCTTCTCTGTCAACAATCAGAGAGAAGATAGTGGATGTTGTCAAATCTCCCCCTGAGATCTATAGTTGTTTAGGAAGTGAAGCTTTGTAGTAGGGTGATAGGCCTTCAGAAGATTTGATCTCCAGCAAAAGATGATTTCAGCAACACCTGAAATGTGTGGTGTCTGGAGTCTTGAATGATGATGGCCTTTGAACACTGGAATCAAGAGGTATCTGAAAATTTCAGTATGTTGATCTCCTTTTGTGATGGTGTTCTTGTATGAATTCTAAGACTGAGAATATCTGCAACTCTTTCTCTTTCTATTGTTGTGATTGTTGTAAGAGTTGTTATTGATGATGTTGTTCTTCTATTCCAGCAGAAAATGAATATCTCTTTTATTCCTTATATCTGAATAGAATATTTTTCTATCCAAGTTAGTCGTTAGCCTGTCATAAATGACTTCCTTAACTGCATTTTGTCTTCTGGAGGAAAGTCTAATAAAAACATTCTTTTGAAAATCCCTTGAAACTTGCTCCAGATTAATTGAAACGGCTACAAGATCCTTGAAATAAATACTGAGAATAATTCCATAACTGTCTGAATTTGAATCTTGAAAAACGTCGATCTCTCCAGAAAAATGTCGACCTGAGCTCCACTATCGTTGAACTGAGCTCAGAGACTGGACTTAGACTGAAACAGAGATCGTCAATCTGAGCTTAACTATTGTCGAACTGAGCTCAGAGATAGAGAAACAAACTGGAGACACGAACGTCGATCTGATATCGATGATCGTCGAATGGAGTTCGATGACTCGTTGAAGTTGAGCTCAGAGATCGTCGAATGGAGTTCGACGATTCGTCTAAGTGAGCTCAGCGATCGTCGAATGGAGTTCGACGATTCATCGTCCTGAGCTCGACGAAATGACTTAGTCTCCTGAACTGAAATATCTGGTCTTGGGGGTCTTGAGGGCAGCTTTCAAACCTAAATACTAACCCTTAGACTCAATTCTAATTGACCTTTGGATCTATACAAGGAGGTCAAAACAGATTTCCTAAAAGACATAGTGATCCTTGCCCAAATCAGTAATAGGGTGTTCCAACACACTCTGAGTTGTAGGAACCTGTTTGGGGTTCTGAGCTGTAGGATCTGAGGATCTGAGGAAAAGTGCAGAAGTTAGGCCGAATCTAGTACACTACTAGATAGGCGAAGGGGGAAAGTGGATGTACCCAGACCTTGGGGAAACATTATAAACACTGTGTGCACTCTATGAATGCTTGTTTCTGTGGTTGCTGTATTGTGATAACTGTAAAATTTGCATTTGCTGCTTAAAGTACAAAACAGTTTGTCTGTCTTAAAGAAAAAAGAAAAAGTACACCTATTCACCCCCCCCCCCCTCTAGGTGGTTAGACACTATTTCTTTCAATACTGCTCAAGATCTATTCTTTGCTCATCCATCTTAACTTGCATTGCCACCAACAGTGAGCTGAAGTCAACTGCTGGAGCTGGTGGTTGGGAGACATTATGCAAGGCTTTCTTATAACCTAAGCTCTTCTTTCTGAGTACCATCAATTTCCTCTTCTTGGCCCTGGAAACTTCATCATTTTCAGAAGAATCAGATGAACTTGTTATGTCGACTGTGTCTTTTGGACTAGAGGGCAACTCCTTCTCAGTCCTTGGTTGCTCCCCCTCAATCCTTGCATCTTATGTGTCAGGAAATAACTCTTTTAGAGTGAACACTTACTATATTTAAACAGGAGGAATATCTTTCTCTTGTGCAGTAGATGGAGTGTCATCAAATGCAAAAGTGTCCTCCATTGTAGTGTCATGTGCTGGGACACTTTCTTGGTTAGTCTATTCAACATCAGTCATATGTACAGTCAGTGTAGTATTTTTTGAATTGAGAGCAGCTTGATTTATATCCAGTAGTACCTCAAGTATAGATTGTGTAGCTGCTTCATTGTCCAATACAGCTGTGTTGATAGTTGGATCTTGTTCATGAGCTCCCCCTGAAGGTAATGCCTCTTGTTGAGCTGAAGCTGGAGAAAGCTCATTGGCTCCCCCTTGATGAGGCTCTTCCTGTACCTGAACTTCTGAGATGTTGGTCGCAGGAATCTGCTCCCCCTGCACCTGACCATCATCTACAGTCTCTGGAGCAGGTGATTTCCTAGCATTCTCTGGTCTTTCTTCATCTGAGCTGAAGACCACTTCTTCTGAATCACAGGAAGATTCAGTTGTCTTGTGGATTGGTTTCTTCTTTTGCTGTACCTGATTTGTTTGTTTCTGTGGAGTAGAAACATCCTTAGTCAGGACCCTTTCCCATGTGGATAGTATCCTTAAATCCATTCTTCTCATATGGTTTATCTTAGATCCTACTGTGTGATTCATCACTTCATGAATATTCACAGTCAGATATATGCTTAGTATTATGCCCAGGTTTGGCTTCTTTAAACTTTCTTTGATCTTTTCAAAGATCACAGCAGACCAGTTGGTTTTGACCTTGAAGATGACTCTAGTCATTAGATTGAACATATAGGCAGATATCCTTTCATGTCCTCCTGTTTTGCATAGAATTACTTTTCCTATAATTTTAGAAAGAAATTTTCCCTGGGAGTTCATTCCCTTTCTGTACATAGAAGATCAAATCTTGGTGGTGGGATCCTGTCCATAACATTGGAGAGCTTCTCTGGTCGTGGAATATACGACTTCATCTTCTTCTTGAACCCTTGGAAGTTGTAGTGTCTTCCTCAAACTCTTCAGGGTGAGTTTGACCTTGGTTCCTTGAACGGATGACTTAATTTTCAGGCCCGCTGAATCCAGTGTTGCTGCTGTGTAGAATTAAAGAACCTCCTTCTTCCAAATTTTGGTAGGTTCTGAGAACACGTATTCTAAGCCATTCTCTGTGATTAGGGTAATCATGTCTTTGATGTCTCTAGATCCACTCGCAAACGCATCGCGAACTAGTTCATAGCCCTCGTTAATGTTTTCTTCCAGCTTTGGCGCCATTCGGGATGAGAGAGAGAGAAGAAGAGAGATGAAGGTCTGTCAAAAAAAAGATTAGGTCTCGAGAATGTTGAGAGCGTAGTCGACAGAGTTTTACTTCCACCTATTTATATGTTTCTAAATAAAGAAGGTCAAAGGGCGGGTTGAAATAAACCTATTGTGTCAACACTGTTGGGATTGTGTCAACATAGACTACTAAAGTCTCGACAGAGAATTACTATTCTATGTGTCGACACCAATTGCGATGTGTCGACACAAATAATCTTAAGAGCTTACACTAATCTCTGTGTGTCGACACAGACGACTGTATTTGTCGACACCAACATTTAAGTGTCAGGATAGCTATGTGTCGACACCAAATTCTGAGTGTCGACGCAATCTTTTGGATGTGTCGACAGAATTTTTCTTATGTGTCGACACCATCTACTAAGTGTTGACACCTTTGTATTTAAGTGTTGACACGCATTTACTTAGTTAAATTTGTCATTCTTATTCTAAATTCAGCATGCTTAATTCAATTTAAAATAATTGAATTTAGTTTCATCTAGTGGTTTGGTGAACATGTCAGCAATTTGAAAATTAGTATTGACAAATTCTATACTTATATCTTCTTTTTCAACATGATCTCTAAGGAAATGAAATCTTATTTCTATGTGCTTAGGTCTGCTATGTGAAACAGGATTTCTAGCAATAGAAATGGCACTAGTAAAATCACAAAATAATGAAGTTCTACTTACCTGGATTCCATAATCTTCAAGTTGATGTTGAATCCATAATAGCTGAGCACAGCAGCTGCCTGCAGCAACATATTCAGACCCAGCAGTGGAAATATCCACACTTTTCTACTTTTTGTTTCTCCATGACACCAATCTTCCTCCTAAAAACTGACATGTGACAGTTGTACTTTTCCTATCTTCTTTGCATCCTTCAAAGTCTGCATCTGAGGGTTGTTCAACATAGAATTCCTCTTTTAAGTCACCATTTAAAAATGTTGACTTGACATCCATCTGGAATACCTTGAACCCTTGGTATGTTGCATAGGCAAGGAATAGCCTATTGCTTCCAACCATGCCACTGGAGCAAATGTCTGATCAAAGTCTATTCCCTCTTCCTGCCTGTAGCTTTTTGCTACCAGTCTTGCTTTATTTTTGACTATGATGCAATTTTCATCTAGTTTGTTCTTGTAAATCCACTTAGTCCATATGACATTGTGATTCTTTGGTTTAGGAACCAGCTCCCATACTTTATATCTTCTGAATTGATTCAGCTCCTCCTGCATTGCATCAATCCATTTTGGGTCTTGTATGGCTTCTTCAAATTTTTTGGGTTCCATCTAGGATAAGAAACCTGAGCAAAGAACTATGTTCAAGTTATTACTCCTTGTCTGAACACCATGACTTGGATCACCAATAATTTTGTGTGCTGGATGATCCTTTAGGTGTCTTATTTCCGGAGGCAATCTATTTACACCTTGATTTCCTTCAGTTTCCTCAACATGCTGTACTTCATTTTCTTCATCAACAGCTTGTGGGTCTTGTACTCCCCCTGGACAGCATCCATCATTTTCTTCATCCTGCCTTGCAGGTTGGTCTTCATTTCCTTCAAACCTATAGAGCTACAAGATACACTAGACTGCTCACAATTGATTAGTTCAGTTTCATCAAAGACTATATGAATAGATTCTTCTACAACTTGAGTAGTCAAGTTATAGACCTTGTAAGCTCTACTGTTGTTACTGTACCCAACAAATATCCCTTTTTGGGATTTGGCAACAAACTTAGTTAAATAAGACTTGTCATTATTAAGTACATCACACTTGCTACCAAAGATCCTAAAATAAGATATGTTTGGTTTTTTGCCTTTCATAATCTCATAGGGTATCTTTTTGTGACTTTTAGTGATGGATGCTCTATTGAGAACATGACATGCAGTGTTTACTGCCTCAGCCCAGAAATATTCTGGGAGAGAAGTGTCGCATAGTAATGTTCTACTAGCCTTAATAAGAGTCCTATTCTTTCTTTCAGCAATACCATTCTGCTGTGGAGTTCCAGGTGAGGAGAACTCTTGATGAATCCCTAGTTCATCGCAAAATCTTGTCATGCATTCAGACTAAAATTCTTTCCCATGGTCACTTCTTATTTTGACCACTGAACTGTTAAGTTCATTCTGAATTTGCCTAACAAAATTGTGGAAGACAGTAGGGGTTTCAGATTTCTGCCTCAGGAAGAAAACCCAAATAAATATAGAATATTCATCCATAACCACACGTGTATAGACTTTCCTACCTAGACTATGAACTGGCATAGGACCAAATAGATCCATATGCAGGAGGTACAAACACCTCACAGAATCTTTGGTATCATGTCCATGAAAAGAAGTCTTGGTATGTTTGACCTTTTGGCAAGCTTAACATACACCCTCTTTTATGCACTTGAACTGAGGACCATTCCTCACTAACTCTATGCTATAGAGTTGGCCTATAGTCTTATAGTTAAGGTGAGCTAGCCTCTTGTGCCATTTGACATAATGAGATGCTTTCTCATCTGCAACTAAACATATAGGAGAGTTCTTATTCTCACAATCAAAACTGAGACAATAAACATTTCCTTTTCTATAACCTTACAAGATGACCTCTTGATGACTTGTCCTTCTAATCTAACACCCATTCTTAATAAAAGAAGTGTCATAACCAAGATCACTCAGTTGGCTTATGCTTATTAGGTTGTGTTTCAAACCTTTCACATAAGCCACTTGGGTGATTATAATTGACCCATTAGAAATATTACCAAACCCTTTGATGATCCCCTTTTCAGATCCACCAAAGATCACTTTGGGACCATTCTCTATGGGAGAGTAGTCCTTCAGCATCCTTCTTATTCTAGTTATATGCCTGGAACAACCACTGTCCAAGTACCATATTGGGGTATGGCCACTTGGACTCACCTGCATCAAATATAATTACTTAACCTTAAAACCCCAATAAGTATCGGGTTCTACGTTCAGGTTAGTCTGAAACTTGACTGATTTCCCTGCAGTCTTTCTAACAGGTAAGCTGACATTTTTCCTGACACTGGTGTTGTGCCAACAATCTATGGCATAATGTCCAACCTTGTCACAATACCAGTACTCATATTTTTTTTATCTTCTTTTAGATACAGTCTTAACAGCATTGCTGTCATCTGTCCTTTTGTTTAGTGCTGGTGCTGGTGCATCGAATACCAATGATTCCTAAAAAACATGGTGTGTTTGTACATGGGCTGCCCTATTGACACCTGTACCCTTGTCATTTAAAATACCTTGCAGTGACCATGTGAAATGTTGGATCCGGCGTTCCTTCACTTGACCCGTGGCGCTCTTCTACTTATTTAAGAAATTAAGTAGCACCATTTCCAACAGTCCGGGCTTTTGGAACAGTTGGTTATGCGCTTGATCCTTCAATTGGTATCAGAGCGAGGTTGGTTAAACATACCACACCTTGGTGGTTGCACAGGCTAACACCTGAACCCAAAGATTCCTAGTTAGATCTGTTTTCTTTTGAGTTTAGTATTAGATTTTGTTTTCACAAATCATGGCCCAAAACAAAGATTATGCTAGCACCAGACCTCCAGTGTGCAATCTATCCAAGTTTGCACTTTGGAAAGCAAGGAACAGATTATACATGAATTCTATTGACGAGGATATTTTTAACTCTGTTTTGACAGTTTGTCCAAGACCTCCAGAGAACTCAAATACAAATGTTGTTCCACCTCCATCAGGAACAGATGTTGATATCAAGAAATAGAAGGTAGCTGATGCCAAGGCTATGAACATCTTAGCCCAGACCATATCTGATGATATCTTTCAAAAGGTGGTTGAATGCAATTCAGCAAAGGAAATCTGGGATAAACTCTCTGAAATAGTCTCAGACTCAGCTGATGAGAGAAAAGACAGGAGATCCCACCTCATATCTCAATATGAGAATTTCAAGAAGGGAGAAACTGAGTCAGTTGGAGATATGTATAACAGGCTCAGTCTAATAGTCAGTGAACTCAGGACCTTGGACAAAGAGATCTCACTAACTGAAATCAATGACAAAATTCTAATGTGCTTCCCTAGCACTTGGGATTCAAGAATCTGGCCAATCAAGGATGCCAGAAGCTTGAATGAGATCACCACAGAAGCTCTATTGGGTAAGCTCAAATCTTATGAGGTACTCATGAAGAATAGAGAAGAAGAACAGAAGGCTGCCTCACTAGCCACAAGAAAAGAGAAAACAATAGCCTTCAAGAAAACTGAAGATCTGCCTGAAGACAAAGTCACAGGCAATGATGAACTGCTCAGTCTGTTGGCCAAAAGATTTTACAAGATGGCCAGAAAGAACTTCAGAAGGAGATCATACAAGGAGCATGATAAGCCAAGGTATGACAAGTCAATTAATAATAAAAAAATTGTTTGCTTTGATTGCAGGAAACCAGGGCACATTGTTCCTGACTGTCCAGAAAACAAAAACAAGGACAGAAGGGACAAGAAAGAAAGAAGAAAGGAGAAAGACTCCAAGAGGAATGGCAATGGCAAACCCTCATCAAGCAAAAACAAACACACAAGAAAGGGGTTTGTTGCTGAATCCTGGAGTGAGACTGAAGAGGAGTCAGAAGCCTCATCCAGCTCCAGTGATGATGAAGATGATGCAGAAGAGAAAGAGTTCTGCATGATGGCAATCAATGCCTCACAACATAATTCAGATGAAGAAGAGTCAGAGTCAGATTCAGAGACTCAACCTGAAGAAGATCAGGTAATTATTTCATTTGATTTTAATTCAGAGGACTTTAAATCTGAGTTTAAAGCATTATGTTTAGACCTGCTAAAATCTGAGAAAGAAATTATCTCTCTCAGAAATCATTTATCTGAACATAATACCTTAAAGTCAAAAATGCTGTAGGGATCAGATAGCTTCACTGAAAAGTGAGCTATCTGAGGCGAAGAAGCTTGAAGAATCCCTTAATGGGAGAAGTATCAAGCTGATGGACGTCACAAGCACAGTGAACTCCAGATTTAATAGTACACTGGGCTTGGGTGATTCATCCAGCCAACCCATAGGTCAAACAACTCCAATCAAATTCATTTCTGATAAAGGAAAGGGAGTTGTAGAGGTAGCTAGGAAAAATTCTGATCTGCCCAAGAAAACTAAGTCCCAGCAGAAATCGTCAAACGGAGATCGACGATCGCCGAACACAGATCGACGATCTCAGGCAAAATCGTCGAACTCAGGTCGACGATCTCAAGTTCCTGAACTCTGCTATAGTCGACCGTCGAACGGAGCTCGACGATCTGACCCAAGATCGTCGAACGCAGCTCTACGATCGTCGAACAGAGGTCAGAGCTCTGGAAATTTTTTCAAAGGCAAATCAAAATCCAATCCTAAGGGTCCTTCATCCCAAATCTTTAACCCTTATACTGAATGGATTATACCTCCAAGAAGATATCATCCTGAAGGATATAAGAGTCAACCTGGGATGTCTTTTATTTCAGAATTTAAAGGTTATCAACCTAGGCCCAAGGTAAACTGGGTCAAAAACAAATGAATTGTCTTATGTGCAGGTGAAGACCTATCCAACATCTAACCAGCAATGGTACTTGGATAGTGGGTGCTCTAAGCACATGACAGGAAACAAGGACAACCTCACATCCTTTAGAGCCAAGCTTGGACCCAAAGTTATCTTTGGTGATTCAAACTTTGGACAGACTAAAAGATATGGTGCAGTCCAGATTGGATCAGTAACATTCAAGAAGGTAGCTTATGTGGAAGGACTGAAGCACAACTTAATAAGCATCAGTCAGCTGTGTGATGAAGGCTAACAGGTGACCTTCAGCAAAGCATTATGCAAAATCAAGTCAGAGGACAACACAACTGTGTTGACAGGTAAAAGGAAAGGTAACATCTATCTAGTAGATTTTCTTTCAACAGATGTAGATATTTGCCTGTTCAATTCTGTTTGTAGACCAAATATTTTATGGCATAAGAGACTAGGACACCTAAACCTTAGAACTATTGCTAGGCTATCCAAGGACAACCTTGTTAGAGGACTACCTTCTGGCCCCTACAAGAAGGAAGGACTCTGCAGGGCTTGTCAATTAGGCAAGCAAACTAAAAACAGTTTTAAGTCACTTAATAAGAGTGATTCACCTAGTATATTGTATCTGTTACACATGGATCTTTTTGGACCCATCACAGTATAAATCCTAGGAGGGAAATCTTACACTTTAGTAGTTGTAGATGACTTCTCTAGATTCACTTGGGTGTTCTTTCTAAGGAAGAAGTTTGATAACTTTAAGTGTTTGACAGAGTTTCTCAAATGTATACAGATTGAGTTCAATACTCACATTGCCCTGATCAGAAGTGATCATGGGACAGAGTTTGATTCTCTTCTTATGCAAGAGTTCTGTCAGAGTGAAGGGATCAGGCATACTCTCTCAGCTCCTAGAACTCCTCAACAAAATGGGGTAGCTGAAAGGAAAATAGAACCCTTTTTGAATCTGCCACTACATTGTTGTCAGATGCTCACCTTCCTCTATCCTTTTGGGCAGAGGCAGTGAACACCTCCAACTATGTGCTGAATAGAAGTTTGATACATAAACTAAAGGGAAAGACTCCCTATGAATTACTCAAAGGGAAGAAACCTAAAGTTGATTATTTTAGAGTTTTTGGTTGTATTTGCTACATACATAATAATGACAAGAAATATTTAGCAAAATTTCAAGCTAAAACTGATGAAGGAGTGTTTCTGGGATACTCCATCATCAGCAAGGCTTATAGGGTTTATAATAAATCATCTCTAAAAATTGAGGAATCTGTTCACATATTATTTGATGAATCTAATATGTCTTTCAAGGAGAAGATTCCTTCTACCATAGAACCTTTGCAGGAACATTCTCTTGTTGAAGACTTGAACAAGTTACAGGTTACTCAAAGGGATGAAAGCAGTGAAGATGAAGAAAGTATTCAACATATTGAAGAATAACTTGAAGAGCCAGTTGTTGTACCACAAGAGGAAACAACAACACAGGTTGGTGAACAATCAACACTCCCTGTTGATTTAGTAACATCAAGAGACCATCCAATTTCCCAAATAATTGGAGACATCTCAGCTGGTGTGCAAACCAGAAATCAGGTCAACCAAAACCTGTTGCACACCTACTTCCTATCTCAAATTGAACCTCAGTCCATTCAAGATGTAGAGCAAGATCCACACTGGATCATTGCAATGCAAGAAGAGTTGCATCAATTTGAAAGGAACAAAGTGTGGGAACTAATGCCAAAGCCTAAGGATCACTCCATTGTTGGAACAAAGTGGGTGTTCAGAAACAAACTGGATGATCAAGGAGTAATTGTAAGGAACAAGACAAGGCTAGTTGCTCAGGGATATTCTCAAGAAGAAGGAATAGACTATGACCAGACTTTTGCACCAGTTGCAAGATTGGAAGCCATCAGAATATTTTTAGCTTATGCAGCACATAAAGGCTTCAAGGTATGTCAGATGGATGTTAAAAGTGCATTTCTAAATGGAGACATCAAAGAAGAAGTATATGTTAGACAACCTCAAGGTTTTATCTCTCCAACTTATCCTGATTATGTTTTTAGATTGAACAAAGCATTATATGGTATCAAGTAAGCTCCTAGAGCATGGTATGAGACCCTAGCAAGCTTCCTTTTGGAAAATGGATTTATAAGTAGTAGAGTAGACCAAACACTTTTCATTAGAACCCATAAGTCTCATACCCTACTAGTACATATCTATGTAGATGATATTATTTTTGGTTCTACTGACTCAAAATTGTGCAGAAGGTTTTCCAACCTAATGCATTCTAAATTTGAAATGAGTAGCATGGGTGAGCTATCCTTCTTCCTAGGATTGCAAGTCAAACAGCATGCTGAAGGCATCTTTATCTCTCAAACCAAGTATGCAAATGAATTGGTTAAGAAATTTGGCATGTCTGAAGCATCTTGTATAAAAACACCTATGCCTACTAATGCTGTATTGGATGCTGATGAACATGGGAAACCTGTTGATCAGACAACATATAGAGCAATGATTGGCTCTTTACTGTACCTTACAGCTAGTAGACCAGATATAATGTTTGCTACATATATATGTGCTAGGTTCTAAGTAAGCCCTAGAGAGTCACACCTAACATTAGTAAAGAGGATTCTCAGGTAAGTTAAAAGTTGTCCAAATCTAGGTCTCTGGTATCCAAAAGATTCAGCATTTGATTTAACAGGATTTTCTGATGCTGATTATGCTGGATGCAGAATTGACAGGAAAAGCACCAGTGCAACTTGTCAGTTCCTTGGTGACAGACTTGTCTCTTGGTTTTGTAAGAAACAAACTTCTGTGTCAACCTCAACTGTTGAAGCTGAATATATGGCTGCAGGCAGTTATTGTTCACAAATCTTGTGGATTCAAAACCAACTCCTAGACTATGGCTACAACTTAGAGAAGTCTAAAATCTTTTGTGATAACACCAGTGCTATTTCCATAGCTCAAAATCCAGTCCTCCATAGTAGGACAAAACACATAGAGATTAGGCATCACTTTTTAAGGGATAATGTTGAAAAGAATAAAATTAAACTTCAATATATCCCAACTGATTTACAAAGGGGAGATATTTTCACCAAGCCTTTGGATGAAAATAAACACACCTTCTTCCTAAGTCAGTTAGGAATGTTAGATGGAGGAAGTCTAAAATAATATCCAAGATTTTAAAAGTTTAAAAATTGACCAAGATTAGGCAACCGTGAACATGTGGTAACCCCACCGCTGAGTCATGTGGGCCATGTGGTAACCCCACCTCTGAGCCATGTGGGCCATGTGGTAACTCCACCTCTGAGCCGACGGGTTGTGCTCGACGCCGGGGGGGGGGGGGGGGGGGCGCTCTTTTACTTATTTAAGAAATTAAGTAGCACCATTTCCAACAATCCGGGCTTTTGAAACAGTTGGTTATGCGCTTGATCCTTCAATGTTTGATTGTTGGGTCCAGCGTTCCTTCACTTGACCCGTAGCGCTCTTCTACTTATTTAAGAAATTAAGTAGCACTCTTTCCAATAGTCCGGGCTTTTAGGACAGTTGGTTATGCGCTTGATCCTTCAATTGGTATCAGAGTAGGTCACGGGTTCAAGACCGTGGGAGCGCTATTAAATCCTGATTTTTCCCTTCTACCTGTGTGGGTCCGGCGGGTCAGGCAACCGTGGACATGTGGTAACCCCACCTCTGAGCCGTGAAACTGTGGACATGTGGTAACCCCACCTCTGAGCCATGTGGGCCATGTGGTAACCACACCTCTGAGCCCTGTGGGCCATGTGGTAACTCCACCTCTGAGCCGACGGGTTATGCTGGACGCCGGGGGGTGGGGGGATTGTTGGGTCCGGCGTTCCTTCACTTGACCCGTGGCGCTCTTCTACTTATTTAAGAAATTAAGTAGCACCCTTTCCAACAGTCCGGGCTTTTGGAACAGTTGGTTATGCGCTTGATCCTTCTCGAAATGTCATGGTCATACCTGTTAGTAGGTTGCACCACGTTTCTGAAAGAAATAGGGGATTTGGAGATTAGTGGCTGAACTTGGGCTTTGCCTTTTCTTTTAGAATTTACTGCCCTAGTTCTTCTCTTAAAACCTAGACCTGTCTTACCCTTTTGTGCAATGAAGTTATCAATCAAAGGTAAGACAGACTTTGGCTTTGAGAATTTAGCCACAAGTTCCTTTTCTCTTTATAGTCCGACTTCCAGACCCTTGATCTGATCATTTTTGAATGTAATTGTACCCATCTGAATAAAAGTTATATTTTTCAGCTTGCCAACATCATTCATCTTCTGATCCAGCAATTTTTCTGAATCAGATGCAGCCAACTTAAGAGCAGCAATTTCCTTGGCATGGTTTTTGACAAGGTTTCTTCTTCTCTTAAGTACATGCAACAGATCACCATACTCATCAATAAGTTGATGTACATCCCCTTCAGATTCAGAACCATTCACATCTCTTGATGTAGATGCTTCTGATTCTGATTAACTATAATAATCAGAAACTGATGAAAAGTTGTTTACCTTACTGGGACAAAGCTGATCCTGGCAATGATCTTTGTCAGTCAATGCCATCAGCCCTCTGCAGTGATGATCTTCTGTCATATTAATAGAGTCCAGCATTTGCAAGAACTGAGATTCTACTGAATCCTCTTCAGTACTGAACAATCCTATGTAGGCTTCAGTATCTGTCTCTTCTCCTGAATCTGATGATGAGGAATCAGTCCAGCTTTTCTGCTTCTTTACAACAAAGGATCTCTCCTTCTTGCCCTTATTTTGCTACTTCTTTTTAACTTTAGATTCCTTCCTTTTATTAGGACAATCAGTTATGACATGCCCTGGCCTGTTGCAGCAATAACAAACAACTTTAGAAGAATTTTGTTTACTGGGATTAGAGCCATACCTGTCATCCTCGGATGCTTTCTTCTTCTTGTAATAGTCATCCTTGGAGTAGGATGAAGATGGCTTTGTTCTCCATTTCTTCTTCTTCATGAACCTTTGAAACTTTCTTGTGAAGGCAGCAAAATCTTCATCAGAATTATGACTGTCTGAAGTGTTGATGTCAGTATTTTTTTGATTCAACTTCAGTCATTCCCTTGGGAGGAGATGGTGACTTTCTCTTGCCCTTTGTTGTAGCTTCAGCCTTAAAGGAAACTGACTTTTCTCTATATTCAGACTTGTTGCTTTTCTCCTCTTCCTTTCTGGCAGTGAGCTGCATCTCATAGGATAATAATTTTCCAAATAAGGTTGGTGGAGGTGTATCTGCAAGCCTGGCCACCTCTCTGATGTCACATATTTTAGTATCCCAATCCTTGGTTAGGGATCTGAGAAACTTGTCATTTAATTCGTAAGTGCTAAAGACTCTTCCATAGGTCATTAGCTCATTAACAATTCTGAAGAATTTCTTATAGCATTCATCTATGCTATCTGACTTAGCATGTCTAAAGCTTTCATATTATTGATTTAGCATGGATTTACTGTCCTCTCTCATTTCTTTTGTTCCCTCCATGTAGACAATCAAGGTGTCCCACATTTTCTTGGAGGTTTTGCATTGACCCAGATTTTGAAATGTAGAGTCATCTATGGCACTCACAATTATGTTTTGTGCCATCTTGTCCAAGGTAGCTAGGATTATCTCTTCCTTAGTCATTTCTGAATAACTTTTAGGAGTCTTGAGATTATCATCAAGAAGTGATATATTCATAGGAATAAATGGTCCTTCTAGCACTATGATATAAATTCTTGGATTAGATGCTTCCATGAACAATCTGACCCTCTCTTTCCATATGCTAAAATTTTCTTTCCTACAGATAGGAAGTTTCATGGATCCATGTTCCTTCTGATTCTCACCTGAACCCATTCTGTCTAACTGATTTCTGCCTTGGAGATCAACTCAGACTGTTAAGTCTTTCTTGAGGAACCTCCCTCTGATACCACTTGAAAGAATTGGTTTCAAGATATCCTAAACACCTAGAGGGGGGTGAATAGGTTCAATTCTTTTCCGTTAGGGCAGACAATATTTTTACTTCTAACACAGATTATTCAACAATTAACACAGCACAGTATAAATAAAATCACAACCAATCACAGAGTGCATACAGATTTATAGTGGTTCCCCAAGTGATGGGTACATCCACTTTCCCCCTTCGCCTATCTAGCATTATACTAGATTTGGCCTAACTCCCTGCTTCCTTCTCAGATCCGCAGATCTTACAACTCAGAACCTTGAAAGGTCCCTACAGCTCAAACTTCAGCAAGTCCTACAACTCAGATCCTCCCAGAGAATCCTACCTCAGAGTGAGTCCACACTCCTACAACTCAGGAAATTAAGCCCTACCTCAGCATCTTCCCAGGCCTAAAACTCAGAGAACTTAATCTCCTACCTCAGGCACTCAGCCCTACCTTAGCCTTTATAAATTTAGGCTTACAACGCAGAGGGATAACCCTCCTACACTCAGATTTGTAAAAGATCCTACAAAAAAATTGATAATAAAAAGAGTAATTCCTTCACCCAAGTAGAGAGAGAATGAGTAGAAGGTTTTTTGGTTAGTTCTTGATAGATCTGACAACTTTAGAATCAACCTATCTTAGCTTCTTCAAATCTTCTTGAATCTGAACAAAGTAATGTTGATCTTCTTAAAGTTGGAGATGATCCTCAATCCATCTTCCTTCTTCTATTCAAAATTTAATCTGAATTCTTCTTGCAGACTTGTTCAAGATCTGCCCTTGTTGATTTCTGAATGAAGACTTCTCTTCTTCTTCTTAATTCTTCATTACTTAGCATCTTCTATCTGATGATAGAACATGTCTTTATATAGGCTCCATCCGAGGTTACTGGCTGATCCAGTTCCTAACGGCCTTCTGACAGCTCTGACAGATACAACAGCATTGTCAGTTATGACAGCTGTCAAGTCTCCAGAAACTTCATTGTACTTTGACTCATCAACAAAGTGTCGAGACAATACTTCAAATGTGTCAACACAAATAGATCATGTGTCGACATAACTCTTGATGATGTCGACACAGCTTTCACAATGTCGACACAGCTTCTCTTAAACTTCTTGACACAGCTTCAATGGAATGTGTAGACACAAGTCCTGTGTGTCAACACAATAACTCCTTGTATCGACAAATTTGGTGTCGACAGAATTCTGGAGTGTGTCGACACAAGTCCTGTGTGTCGACACAGTTGTTGTCGACAGAATTCTGGAATGTGTCGACACAAGTCCTGTGTATCGACACAGTTGTTGTCGACAGATTTTCTGTGTGTCGATACAAGTCCTGTGTGTCGACATAATCTCGCTCCTGGTATCGATACAGCTCTTCCCAAGTGTCGACATAGTTGTTGTCGATAGATTTTCTGTGTGTCGACACAAGTTCTGTGTGTCGACACAATCTGATTCCTGGTGGCGACACAGCCTTTCCCAAGTGTCGACACAATACTGGTCAAGTGTCGACACTTGTACTTAGAAACCTTTTCTGCATTTCCTTAACTTGCATATGAAACTCAAAATAACATCAAATACACCTTGATGAATATCATTGAGTTAGGTAAGGCTTCTCCAAATCTGGTACACATTTTCCAATGTACCCAACACTTAGGAACATAAAAGATATAATAGTGCTAAGTGTTAGGTTCTCTAATTACTATGCCCCCCTCCCCCTCCCCCGCTGATTTCTTCCCCATTTTTTCCTCAGCATCTTTCTTCTTGTCTTTGTCGCTCAAAGTAGCAGTATGGCTTTCGATAGAATCTGTAGGGCTCTAGGGCATCCATCTATATAATACCATCTCTCTTGTCTCTTCTAAATTTTCTTCTCAATTCTTCATGTCTTTCAAACTTGGCCCATTTTATAAAGATGATTAGTTTGGCTTTGTCTATCTTATTTTCTTTGATTTGATCCCAGGCAGATAATATGATAGTTCTTGATTGTAGACTCCACAACACCAAATTAGATCTGGTTTGCATCTCTTCTTTGTCTCTTATTTCTTATCCTACCTTCATCTTCACCATCTGCAATAGTTTTACCATTGACCTTTGACAACTGTTGAGTGGTGGGGCTGAAGGCAGGAACATCACCAATAGATTTAGCCCCATATCCACCTTTGAGAATTTCAGCCTCATCATATCTAATAGTGTCGAGGCCCAATACATCTTTGATTACATTTGATGTCCATATGAAATGGCCTACATTAGCCCTTATCATTGATCTCTCCCCCTTTATGACTTCTTCAGATACTTCTTTGCTTATGGAGGTGGTCTTATAATCCAAATGATTTACCCTTGTAGTGATAAGGTTCTTGACTTGAGCATATGATCATGTAGGAATTGGGTGCATGCATCCATTCTCCTTTCTAGGATAGTCTTGTTTCCTTCCATGATGGAATTTGTTACTTCATGGACCATTTTCATGTTCTCAATGGTGATGCATTGATTCTCTATGGTATAATTTTGCCTTCCCACTATCTCATCAAGCTTGTTGGATGTATAATCGACAGCTGGAGCAGCCCTTGAAAAGAATTTGATAGTATTCTCTTTCAACCATTTGACCTCATGTTCAATAAAAGAAATTTTAGTGGAGATGTCCTTTCTCAATTCCTTGATGGAGTCATCCACATACAGCTCAATTTTCCTCATATGCTCAACAAATAGACCTCTGAGCTAAGCCAAAAAGGAGGTGGGCATGTCCTTATTCAGCTAAGAAATCCACATGCAATTGACTTCTGCATCATCCTTCCTAATTTCTTCCTTCATTCCAGAAACAGCTACTTTATAGTCAGAAGAGTGCTCTGGAATGTCAACATGAATAGACTCTTCTTTCTAGGCACTTTAGCATTAATTATGTCATCAACCCCTTGGTTGTCTTGATCAGAGATTTTAATTACAGTTTCAACAACTTGAGCTCTCCCCTTAACGAATAATCATCCGTTGAAAAAGTATTTCCGAGGGCTACCACTTTCATGTTGAGACCAAGACCTACATAAGACCGGAGCATACTTTAAAATGTCCTTGAAGCCTGCTGCACATAGAAAATAGATTTTTGTACAGCACTTTGCACGCATCGTATAGAAGGATTAACGGTATCGGTTTATCTTCTTCCTCCAACTACCACATAAAGCACCGTCAACATGTTTCTACCTATTTCTCCCTCATTATACCACGGTTCTTCACGAGATCAAGTCAACCATCCTCGTAATAAAGAGAGGAGATGATTGAAGATTATCATGTGGCGATCGGCGCCCTAAAATGAAGTTCTAGCGTGGTCCTTTCCTAGGAAATCTCCATTAAACTCTGAAATCAAGCTCTCTTGAGCCGATGTCTCTCCTATATTTTAGATCTAAAGATCTAGCACCAAGGTAGAGGGTATGAAGCTCACCTTATTTTTGGCCATGGATTGCGTCCTCTGGCTTGGCGGCATGACGGTTGCAATCTTGTCTCCTGCGATGAAGTTTGTCATCAAGAAAAGAATACAGGCGGCCAAGACTTGGACAACATATATAAAGGAGCGGACAAATTGACCTTGGGTTTTTCCGATCCGAGAGATATCATCGTGCGGTAGCAATATACCGCCGCACGGTACCTCCAAACCCATCATTCAAGCGACACTACCTGGCCCACTACCACCACGCAGTAATCTTCTACCACTGTGTGGTAGCTAACGGAGAACTATGCCAAAATATTACTGCCTGTGATATTGCTACAACCACGCGGTTTCTCACAGAGAGCTTTGTCGTTAACTTGTCTTGACTATCACTGCTCGGTATGCCGAATAGAACAGTCCACCTGAAGCAGGCGACTTATTGAACCCCGAAATAAGTTGGAAAAGAGAAAACCGTCTGGTCACTATCCGCGACCTGCTGTTTACCGCATGTTGCTTAACCGCAGAGTCCACACTATCCCTGACCGCAACCAGAGCCAAGTAACTTGACGATCGTCGAGTACACTCGTCGCTCATCGAGTCCACTCAACGCACTTGATGAATAGTGCCGCCGCGCGTTATCCCACTACCATCGCACGGTATCCCGCTACTGTCACGCTATAGTATATTGATTTTCGTCGAGTATACTCAATGCTCGTCGAATCTAGTCGGCGCACTCAATGATTGCTACTGCCATGAGGTATCCCGCTACCGCTGTGTGGTGGCAACCTGACATCCAGCATCGAGCCAGCACTTCCCAAGATCAGACTCAAGCCTAACCCTGAGTTTGCATGGTGACCGAACCAATTCCCTTGACTCAAAAATGCGCACAAGGGGTCTATCACGAATCGGGACGTTACAAATTTTATAAACAAAATAAAAGATTTCGTCCCTGAAATTGGTCTATGTCTATAGGGAAAATAAAGAATGATGAATACAAGGTATGTTTTTAAGTTTACCTTGGGGAAATAACTTCGGGTAGCACTGGCGCATAAGGTCGATTTGCTCTTGCGTGTACTCTTCTTTTCCATGGTTGGACCACAGGACCTTCACTAGCAGAACACTTTTCCTCCTAAACCTCTGTACTTCAGTATCTATTATCCGCACAGGTTTTTGTTGAACAGATCTATCAGATGTCACGGGCCGGATGTAATGGTGACAAACTTCCTAGGCCGAAGTAGTGCTTTCCTAAGGGAAGACACATGAAAGACATCATGTAAGTTCTCCAATTCCTACGATAGCTCCAGCCTATAAGTTAAGGGTCTCATATTCTCCAAAACGATATACGATCCCATGTACCACAGGTTGAGCTATTTCCTTCCACAAACATGTGATAGTCCATGCATCGGCCTAATCTTTAAAAATACCTTGTCACCCACCTGAAATTCCACCAACCTGTGCTTCGCATCGTAATACTTCGCCTGCCGGCCCTGAGCCTCTAATATGCGATCTCGAATCAATCTAATCAAAGTATAGGTGTCATTGATATACTTCACTACCAATGCCTTGGGATCTTCATCTTGAACCCATGTGCACCTCCTATAATAAAGTGCTTCGTAAGGTGTTACTCCGATGCTCTCTTGGTGGCTATTATTATATGAAAATTTCACTAACGGTAAATGTTTTTCCCATGGCTCTCCCTTATCTAAAACGCATAATCTCAACAAGTCCTCCATCGTTCTGATTGTTCCCTAAGACTACCCATCTGTTTGAGGTTGAAAAGATGTACTAAAAGTAAGGCAAGAACCCAAATATGCTTGAACTGCCGTCCATTATTTGGAGGTGAAACAACCATCATGGTCTGAGACGATTGTCTTCGGCACCCCACAGTTCCAAACAAACTATTCCACAAAGGATGCACCAACACATCAGCATGCGCCTCCTTCTTCGTCGGAATATACCTGGTAACCTTGGTCAAGTGATCCACAATCACCCAAACTGAATCATTCCCTGATCGTGATCGGGGAAGACCGTGAACAAAATCCATGGAGATATCCTCAAACTTCCATTCTGGAATGGGCAGTGAGTGTAACAATCCAATAGGGCTCTTGCACTCTACCTTAACCTTCTGACAAGCCTCACATTGTGTAACATAGTATGTGACATCCTTCTTCATCCCTGGACAAAACATGGTCCTTCGCAAATCAGTGTACATTTTGGCAATTCCAGGGTGCACTGAATACTTGGTGCAGTGAGCCTCCCTCAAAATATCTTCCTGGATCCCACCGCCTGTGGGAATATAAAGTCTGTCGTAAAAATGAACGAGGTCCTCTTTCAGCATATATCCTTCCATTGTTCCTCCATTATCAGTTGAATCACCTTGTCCAAAGCAGCATCCTTCCCTTTCTCTGCTCAAATCTGATATCAGATGTCACAAACTATGTTGGTGGTAGACAAGTACTTTGTATAGGCCTCGGGATAAGCTTTATTCGTTGGTGTAATCTCCATTTCCTCAAGAACTCCACCTAATTTCATCACCATTAATTGAGTCTCAGGGCTTGACACAGGTGCCTTTCTGCTTAAATCATCTGGCACTGAGCTCGACTTCCTGGGGTGGTAGTGTAGTGTAAATTCAAAAACACATAAAATTTTAACCACTATTGTTGTCTCAAGTCCAAATCTTTCTGAGTGTAGATGTACTTTCAATTCTTATGGTCCGAAAAAATCTCGCAATGGACGACATATAAATAGTGTCTCCAAATCTTTAAGGCGAAGACCACTGCCCACAACTCCAAATCATGCACTAGATAATTCAATTCATGCATCTTAAGTTGTCTAGAAGTATATGCAATCACATGTTCTTGTTACATCAACACCTCTCCATGCCCTGATAGGATGCATCAGTATATATCTGGAATGCAGTTTGATCAATTTCAATACCTTTCTTTTATATGTATCCTTTAACAACTAGTCTAGCTTTGTTCTTGATTATAATACCATTCTCATCTAGTTTGTTTCTGTATATCCATTTTGTTCTTATGATGTTATTTCTATGAGGTCTGGGAAATAGCTTCCATACATTACATATTTTGAACTAGTTTAACTCTTCTTGCATAGCCATTATCCAAAATGGGTGTATGTCAGCTTCTTCAAACTTCTTAGGTTCTATCTGAGAAAGAAAGCTTGAATACATAACAATGTTGTGATTTCTTCTCCATGTAGTTTCCCCCTGGCTTGCTTATCCAATGATCAGATCTCTAGGATCGTCTCTTAAGTTTCTGATGGCTGCTGACATCCTCTCTTCTGCTTCTTGAACTTTATATTTAGTGGCCTGAAGTTCATCTGCTCTTTTCATTTCACCTAGACCTTCTTCTAGGATGAGCACACATTCATTCTTTTCTTATTCAACTGGAAGTTTGTCATCAATACTTAGTTTCCATCTTGATTCTGCACATGCAACACTAGAAGAGCTTGGTCATTCATTGTAAATTATTGAAGTTTTATCAAAAACAATATTAATGACATTTCTACAGCCTAATTTTTTAAGTTGTAGATCCTATATGATTTGTCATGGCTACTATACCCAACAAAAATATACTCATTGGTTTTTTCAGCACACTTTGACAGGTAGGATTTCCCATTGTTCAACACAAAGCACTTGCTTCCAAAAAATTTGAAATAGGCTATATTTGGTTTTTTGCCTTTCATAAGCTCATAGGGAGTCTTATTGTGATGCTTGTTGATAGAGGCTCTATTATGGACATAACAGGTTGTGTGTACTGCCTCAGCCTAAAAATTGTTTGGGAGAGAAATGCCACTTAGCAAAGTCCTCCCAGTCTTTATGAGAGTTTTATTATTTCTCTCAGCAATGCCATTTTGCTAAGGTGTTCTTGGAGAAGAAAATTCATGAAAGATACCTTATTCTTTGCAGAATTATGTCATGCTTTCAGAATAAAATTATGTGTCATGGTCAATTCTGATTTTTACTACAATGCAACCCTTTTCATCTAAATCTGCTTGACAAAAGTCACAAAGATGTGTAAGGTATCTGACTTTTTCTTAAGAAAGAACACCCAGACAAACCTGGAATACTCATCAACAATCACCAAGGTATAGACTTTCCTACCTAGACTATGAATTGGCATAGGACCAAATAAATCCATATGCTGGAGGTAGAGACACCTCTCAGAATACTTGGACCAAATGCTTTTAAAGGAAGCCTTTGTCTGCTTGCCCTTTTGGCATACAGAAAAAATGCCATCTTTAGTGCATTTCATGTTGGGTCCATTTCTAACCATCCCTTCAATGAAGAGCTTGTCGATAGTCTTATAGTTCAAGTGAGCAAGCCTCTTGTGCCATTGCGCACAATAAGAGCTTTTCTCATTTGCAACAAGGCCTTTATGCCCACCTGGGCAGTAGGATGATCAACACCCTCTTCTATGGAGATTTGACCAATATAGCTTATTGTAGAGAAGCAAACACAAGAGGTTTATTGTATTGGAAAGAGAGGAGGAGGTCTACTGAAGGTGTTTGTTAGCTTATGACATGTCCTGACCTGTTGCATCAATTACAAACCACATTCAATATAGCTAACTGACAAAACACATTATAAAAACAATGTGGTTTGTTATTGATGCAACAGGTCAGGACATGTCATTGTTGAATGTCCTGTTAAAAGGAGAGAGAGGAGGTGGTCTGATGATAAGAAATATCATAAAGACAAAAAGGTAGACAATGGCTTCTTAGCTAAGAAGAAGCCATGCCTGTCAGACAGTGATTTTGATACTTTAGAATCTGAAGATAAAGAGGCCTATATTGGTCAAATCTCCATAGAAGAGGGTGTTGATCATCCTACTGCCAAGGTGTGCATAAGGGCACCACTATAATCTTTTGATAGTGATAGTGAATATCAAGACGATTATAACCTCATAGCCACTATTGAAGATAATTAGGACTATCCTTATAATACTACAACCTCATGCCCACCTTAAGCCCACCTTAGTAGTAGGATGATCAACACCTTGGCAGTAGCATTTCATTGTTATTGTGTTGGAAAGAGAGGAGGAGGTCTATAGGAGGTCTATAGAGATTTGACCAATATAGCCACTCTTTGAATAAGAGTTTTTCTAACCAACCCTTCACTGAAGAGATTGCTTCTCTACAATAAGAATTTTTCTCATAAGCTACTGAAGTGATCATTTTTCAGCTGACTTAGCTTATTGTAGAGAAGCAATCTCTTCAGCTTGCCTCTTGACAAGCTTTTTTACTTTCCTTCAGAGCAACCCAGAGAGCACCATAACTGTCAATCAGCTGATTAACATCCTCATCAGGTTCTGAACCATCCTCCTCATTAGATGAAGAGGATGCCTCATAATCTCGGCCAGTCTTATAATTAGAATCAAAAAGAGAGATTTAGTGATAGATTATCATATTAGGATCAAGATAGTCCTAATTATCTTCAATAGTGGCCATGAGGTTGTAATCATCTTCATATTCACTATCACTGTCAAAAGAGTACAGTGGTGCCCTTATGCCCACCTTGGCAGTAGGATGATCAACACCCTCTTCTATGGAGATTTGACCAACATAAGCCTCTTTATCTTCATATTCTAAAATATTAGAATCACTGTCTGACAGGCATGGCTTATTGTAGAGAAGAAATCTCTTCAGCTTGCCTCGTGACAAGCTTTTTCCTCTTTTTCAAAGCATCCGAGAGAGCACCATAACTGGCAATCAGCTGATTGACATCCTCATCAGGTTTTGAACCATCCTCCTCATTGTATGAAGAGGATGCCTCATAATATGGGTCAGTCTCATAATTAGAATCAGAAAGAGAGATTGAGTGAGAGATTACCATATCAGGATAAGGATAGTCCTAGTTATCTTCAATAGTGGCCATGAGGTTGTAATCATCTTCATATTCACTATCACTGTCAAAAGAGTACAGTGGTGCCCTTATGCCCACCTTGGCAGTAGGATGATCAACACCCTCTTCTATGGAGATTGGACCAATATATGTCTCTTTATCTTCAGATTCTGAAGTATCAGAACCACTGTCTGACAGGCATTTCTTCTTCTTAGCTAATAAGCCATTATCTACCTTTTTGTCTTTATGATATTTCTTATCATCAGACCTCCTCCTTTCTTTCCTTTTAATAGGAAATTCAACAATGACATGTCCTGACCTGTTGCATCAATAACAAACCACATCAGTTTTAAAATGTTTTTTCAATTTAGATTCATACTTGTCCCCAAAGGGATCTTTTCTGTACTTTTCCAGTTTGGCTTGTGGATTCCTTGAGCTAGAGGTATATGAGCCCTTATTCTTCCATTACTTTATTCTGTTCAACATCTTTTAAAACTGCATAGAGAACATGGTTATTTCTCCATCAGACAGTTCTTCTCTTGATCTGCTGGGATCAGAAGTTTCTGACTCAGCAACCCTTCTTGGAGGAGTATTCTCTCTGCTTTTCCTAGATGCTTCAGCTTTGAATGCCATAGTATTTTCTCTGTTGAAAGACTTGGCGGCATCCACTTCAGCCTTTCTGGAGTTCATCTGAAGTTTATGTAATAGTAACTTGCCAACCAGATTCTGTGGCATTGTGATGGCCAAGTTGTCAACCTCCCTTATGGAATAGATCTTGATGTCACACTGTTTGTTGAGTTATCTCAGGAACTTGTAATTCAGCTCATAATCGTAGAACTGTCTGCCATAGGTTATTAGATTGTTCATAATTTTGAAGAACTTCCCATAACACTGTGTTATAGAATCCTTCGTGTTTTGTTTGAAGGCCTCATATTACTGGTTGAGAAGGGATTTCCTGTCATCCCTTACTTCCTCTGTCCCCTCCATGTAGACTATTAAAGAGTCCCACATCTCCTTTGCATTCTTATTGTGGACAAGATTTTGAAAAGTTGAATCATCAATGACACTCACTATGATATTCTGGGCCCTCTTGTCCATAGTGGTTAGTACCACCTCATCTTTTTTCATTTCATAATATTTCTTTGGATTCTTGATGTTAGCATCAATAGTTGAGACCTTCACATGGATAAAAGGCCCCTCTTCCACTATGATGAAGATCCTAGGATCTAATCCTTCCATGAACAGCCTCACCCTTTCCTTCGATATACAAAGTACTCTTTTCTGTATACTAAAAGTTTCATGGAACTGAGCTCTTTATAGTTCTAACCAGAAGTCATGATGATATAATTCTTCTACCCTTTGAGATATAGTTCAGACTATCAGGTCTTTATTGAACAACCTCACTCTGATACCACTTAAAAGTCTTTTTAAGGCTAACTAAACACCTAAAGGGGGGAGGGTAATAGGTTTCTTTAAGATTCTTTTAATTCTTTTGAAAGTAGATCTAGATGTGTATTTATGTTAGATTATTAGCTTTCTAGAATTCAAACAACATACAATAATTTATAGTGGTTCCCCTATCTAGGGTACATCCACTTTTCCCCTTCACCTATCTTGCAGTGAGCTAGATCCGACCAACTTTTCCAGTACTAAGATCAAACAGAACTTACACCTCAGATACTTTCCCTGGATCTCATAATTCAGAGTGCTCTCCACTCCTACAGCTCAGACTTATCACAGTCCTACCTCAGAGATAGCCACATATCTCCTACCTTAGGCTGAACAACCCTACAACTTAGTGTCTTAAAACTCATACAACTCAGAGAACCAGGTGGCCTCCTACCACAAATATTCACAAATATCCTGCCTCAGGCACAAGCCTTGTAACATCCCTCAAACTTATAAACCCCTAGGAGTAGTTTTATCATGACTAGGTCATGACAAAAACCTAAGATGCCCAAGGTAACCAAATGAACTTAGGCAAGAAGGTGAAAACTACCTTGGGCTGCAAATAGTAATTTCCAATTACCCACCATAGTGGTTGACTTTAGGGTTTCAACTTGACTCCAGGCCCCACCATAACACTCCTAACCCTTTAAGAGGACCCTTGGGTCACCAAGGACCCATTGGGGTCAACAAAAAGGGGCAAGTTGACTAAAGTCAACCCAAACCGTAATTATGTCAAACTAAGCTCACTCAGGGTCAATTGACCTCCCATTAGCAAACATGACCCACCTATACCTTCCTAAGGCCTAAGTGAGGCCAATGGGTCACCAAGGACCCATTGGGGTCAACCAAAGAGGCTAAGTTGACCAAAGTCAACCATAACCATAAAATGGTCAAAGTGCCCTAAGAAAGGGTCAAGTGGCCTCCAAGTTGCCAAACCAAGCCTACACAACCCTTCCTAGACCATAGGGGAGGCCAAGGAGTCACTAAGGACCCATTGGGATCAACCTAAAAGGGCAATTTGACCCAAGTCAACTCAACCTAGGTTTAGGTCAAACTAGCCTAAATGGCTAGCTCAAGCCCAATCCACTTGGGCTAAACCTAACTAGGGTGGCCCACTAGCCTCATGAAGGTTATGATCACCCAAAATACACTCACTTTCTAGAATTGCTGAATAGGAGAGAGAAAGCTCAATTTTCCTTTTAATGGAGGAGAGAAAAAATGGGGAGTAAACGTCATTCATGGCTTGGAAGGCCAAGGGCTCCTCTCTTCTTGCTGGATTCATCTCCCCTGATGAATTAGGAGGAGATCAAAGGCCTTTCCCGGCCACCAAGGGAGGGAATTTAGTGGGATTGCAGTGGGCCAAAAGGCTTTCAAGGCCATTAATGGCAATTGATGTTTGGCCCTTCCCCTCCCCCAGTTGGCTGTCTTAAAAGCTTCAGTGGACTCAGAGGAGTCGTTTCCTTTACTTACCAGCAGAAGCCGAGCCCTTTGGTAGTGCAGTTGTAGAGCACCCGAAAACTCAAACTCCGGCAATGGCGGCACGGCGGTCGGCTCAACTCCAACTCTCGCAAAAGGAGTTGTCTCTCTCTCCTTCTCCAGTGGATAGATCGACTTCAATCGTCGGCTTGATTCGAGTCCAAACAGCTATGGATCGGGCTGGCCAAGAGGTTCATTTTCAAGATTTAAATTCCAATTGCCATCTACTGTTCTGGCCACCTCCGGCCGGCCAACCACTGCCAATCGCTGGCCAGAACCTCAATGAAGGTGGTGGTGGCGGTGGCCGGCCGGGAAGAGGCGCGGGTGGCCGGCAAATCGCGGGCAAAGTCAGCCCAGGATAGGCCAATCCTGGTTTTTGGCTCTACGAAGAGAACGACAGGATTCCGTCCGTCTGTGTGCCAAGATTCGCGCCCTGATGATTTTGTTATTTCATTTTCACCTACATTTTGTTACATGACTGACAGTGGATAGAATTAAATATTAAAAATACTTAGATCACCCTAATGGAAAAATGACCAACATGAAAATTGTAGTTCTTGAAGTCTATTTTATTTTAAAATTTGTTTTAACCAATTTTGGTCAATTATCTGACCACAACACTCAAAATAGTACAAACTATACATAGGGCTAGTCAGAGTTTAAATTGAGTGCCCCCACCAAACCACTTGTCCAAATGACATGATATTTGGGGAGGGGGTCACACATACGTATACGTATTACATATCCAAAATGGGAATGTTTGAAAATATTTCCTATAGTTTTTATTATAATTTAATAATCCATGTATGAATTAAATAAGGGGTCTATGGACCTCAAAATCAACCAAAAGTTTGCTGGATGATTCTTAGGGCATGATATGACCCAGTTATTATTTTCAGCCCATTTGTGGTTGATTGGAATAGGTTTTGGTATGACCAAAATTTGGTCCCTTAAGGGTAAGTTACGACAAATGGGAATTTAGAGTATGGAGGGGCCAATTCTCACCCAAAAGGGGTGGAACCTTGGATAGAACCACAGTCATCTTTGTCACCCCCTTTAGGGATTTAAGGTGCTTTCGGGTGGAGATAACCTAAGACCCTAATATAAACCCTAGGGATGGGGTTTGGAGCCCATTGAAGGACAGGGGACCATATGTCCTTGGAATATCTTGTAAATTGATAGTGGTGAGTCTGAGGTGATAATTAATCCTAGGAAGAGTTGTTAGGACTTTTTGGAGCTTCATCCATCTTCAAATGACCTAGGACAAAAATAGTGCATTCTTGTTCAAGATTTTATTACATATTCATATGACTTTGAATAATCCTAAAATTTTAGCAGTGTCAAATATTGTTGTTACAAAGCTCTGGTAATTTTAGTCAGAATTTTAGATCAGAATTTATGGTACTTCATTCACACAACCTTTCTAGTTATCCTATTAATTCAAGAATTTAGTTTAAGCTAACCATTCACTAAAAGCTTATGAAACGTGGTCAGAGGACGTTTTTGGACATCCATAAGATCTGAGAATTTTTACAGATTTTTTTGAAAAATGTTCATAGTGGTTATTTCACAAGGTACTAATTAAAGATTGGTTTTAAATGATTTATTTATGTAACCAAATGGTCTTAGGAAATTGTTATTTTTGGTCAGAAGTCTTTTCTAGTCACCTCAAAGTTCTTGCAATTTTATCATGATTTTTGGATGAATAATATTGGTACTTCCTTCTTTACTCTATTATTGTGGATATTTAATCAATAATTTGTTTTAGGGTCAAAACCTCTCTGTAAAATTATGAATTTCATTATTTAATGTTATTATAATGACATGCATCTAACACAATTTTTCTAAGGTCATATCTAGAGAGAAAATGTACTTGCAGTTCAAAAGCATTGTTGGCCTTATTTTGCATAAAATTACTTAAATAGCAATTAATTTAGGAAAAATATTATATTCTGGATTTATTCCTAAAACATCATTATAGACCCCCAGTAATAATCTTAGGTCATTCGAATGAATATTTGAAGGGTCACCACTCATACTCATCATGTAGGTTAGTCAGTCTGTACATAGTAGAAATTATAAAGGTAGAACAATATGTGAAGCATGTTATGAGGAAAAGGGTAGTTGGTGTACCTGGTTTGGATAAGAATGAATAAGGTCACCAAGAGAAGGTAGGATTTGTGAGCCTAGTTGTGCAAGGGGGGAGTTGTGCTCGGGATCAACGATGAGACGTCTTTCCCTAGAAGAGTTTAAATATATTAGGGTTAGATTCAGTATAACACTAAGTGTGATTGGTTTGGGTAGATACCAATAATAGTAAGTGCCTTGCGAAAGGGAGCTTTGGGCTTTAGCCCATCATAGTTCCTAATGCCCCCGAGAGCACTTCACAGGGAATGCCCTGGGCAGTACAAGGTTAACCTAAACCGTAAGACGAATTCTAGAAATAACTTGCTTATTCTCGACGAATTCTATTCCGAGCCAGACTTAAAAGTTTTCCTTATTTCTGTCATTATTTATTATATTATTTGGTAGTGATTTCCTGAGTAATTAATGCTCATAATCTCCTGAATATAGTCATTATTGGCAGCATTAATTATGGTCTTCATCAGGGTTAATTACTTGCTTATTTTATTGGGACAGTTGGGGAAACTCGTTGAAAGATTATATTCCAGCCGTTTCATTCTCTAGAATTTATCAGCAATTAATGCTTGAAATTCAAAATTCAAAAGGAGAATTCGACAGCAGAATATATAAGAGAGAATTTTATTTCAGAAGAAAAGATAGATGTGATACAGAGAAGAGATACAAAAATATACTGAAGAAGATCTGCTTCTTCTCTATGCTGAAAACATTCTGTTTTCTCCTTGTTCTTTCTGAAGATTGAAGAAGAAAAACCATCAAATATCAAGAATCTTCTTATACTTCTACACCAGGAATATTAAAGTACAATAACTTTTAATCAGTCAGAAAGTTCCTGGATCTCTTCAAGATAAGGCTGAAGACCTACACCCTGAGCAAGGCTCCAAGCTTTCTGAACCATTCATTACTTCAGAAGGAGCTTTGACAACAAAAATCAACAAGTCTTCTCTGTTATATAGAGAAAAGAGAAGACACCATCAACTCTCTCAACCACCTGTAAAAGGGTATATAAACTCCCTTCAAAAGTTTATTCTTGATTTTTGGGCACCTGATCAAAAGCCTAAAGGATTGTGAGATGTCCCTATAAATAGATCTTGTGGTGTTAGTCACCTGATCAAAAACCTGATTGTAGATTCCTACCAGGGTGGTAAAGAAGTGGATGTACCCAGTTTGGGGAACCACTATAAAATTATTATGTTGTTTGGTTGTTCATTTTCTCTTTGTTTTCATTGTGTTATGATAGATTAGCTTAGACTGTTTCCATTTTCTGTTACTACTATTGATATCACCTATTTTACTCTGATAAATTCTAAAACAGCCAAACGTTTTAAGTTACTCTATTCACCACCCCCTCCCCCCCCCCCCTCCCTCTAGAGTAATCATGTCTATCCCCTATCTTTCAATTGGTATCAGAGCAGGTTCCTTTGGTTTCTCAAGCTAACACATGAACCAACAGATACTTGATAGATCTGATTTCTTTTTCCTTAGTTATTTTGGTTATTTCATATCATGGCATAGAACAAAGATAATGCAAGCACCAAACCTCCAATTTGCAATCTGAATAAGTTTGCTATCTAGAAAACAAGAATTAGACTATATATGAATTCTATATATGAAGATATTTTTAATGCTATTTTGACAGGACCACCAGTTCCAGAGACTACATCTACTTCTACTTCCAGTACACTTGTTGTTCCACCACCTGAGTGGATAGATGCTCAAAAGAAGGCCAAGATAGTTGATGACAAGGCCATGAATATTTTGGCTCAAACAATGTCTGATGACATCTTCTAGAAAGTGGCAGAGTGGACATCAGCCAAAGCTATCTGGGATTCTCTTAACCAGATGATTGTTGGTTCTGTAGATGAGAGAAAAGACAGGAGATCAAATCTCATCTCACAATATGAGAACTTCAAGAAAGATGAGTCAAAGTCTGTGAGTGACATGTACAACAGCCTAAGTTTAATCATCAATGAGATGAAGACTCTGGACAAGGACATCACCCTCACAGAAGTCAATAATAAAATCCTCATATGCTTCCCCAGCTCATGGGATTCCAGAATCTGGCCAATCAAGAAGGCTAGAAGTCTAAATGAGATTTCCATTGAATATCTTCTTGCAAAGCTCAAGTCCTATGAACAACTAATAAAGACAAGAGAAGTTGTAGAGTAGGAGACTCCTTCAGCAGCAAGAAAGGAGCAATGCATAGTATTCAAGGCATCTGAAGAATCAGAAGCTCCAACAGCTAATGAAGAACTTCTAAGTCTCTTAGCCAAGAGATTTTACAAGATGGCAAAGAAGGATTTTAGAAGAAAGTCATCCAGGCAAGATGACAAGTCAAGGTATGACAAGACCCCAACTAAAGACGTTGTTTGCTTTGGTTGCAGGAATTCAGGACACTCTATATCAGAGTGTCCAGAGAACCAAGAGAAGGAGAGAAGAAGAGAAAAGGAACCCAGGAAGCAACAATACATCAAACCCTTCTCCAGCAAGCATAAAAGGAAGGAGAAAGGCTTTGTGGTTGAAACATGGAGTGAAACTGAAGATGAATCTTCATCTTCTAGCTCCAGTGAAGATGAAGAAGAGGCTAAGGCAAAGGATATTTGCTTGATGGACATTGATGCATCAAGCAGCCTATTTGAAGATGAGCAATCAGACAGTGAAGAACCTCTATTTAAAGAGCAGCAGGTACTGTCTTCCTTTGATTTCAATTCAAAAAATTTTAAAACTGAACATAAATCTTTATGCATTGATTTAATTAATTCTGAAAAAGAGATTAAACAACTTAGAGAAAAATTGACTGAACAAGAAAACTTGCTTTTTGAAAATATCAAATTAAAAGATGAATTAACCCTAACTAATGAACAGGTCATTACATTAAAAACTGTATTAATTGAGGCTAGGCAACTTGAAGAATCACTAAATGGGAGAAGTATCAAGCTGATGGACATCACAAGCACAGTGAATGACAGGCTTAATGGCAAGCTGGGCTTAGGTGCTTCATCAAGACAACCCCCACTGATTCAGAAGAATATTTTAACAACTCCAATAAAATTTGTTTCAGAAAAGAGCAAGGAAAAGATAGAAGAAAATAATGTTAAACAAATAGAATTAAATCAAAAGAATAAGAAAGATTTCAGCTATAACAATGTTCAGCAGACTTCGTCGAACTCAGATCGATGAAATCTATATAGTTCGTCGAACTCAAGCCGACGAACTCCGAACGCAAACTTTTATTACAATTATTCTCTGAACTGCGATCGACGAAACTAGTATGGTTCGTCGACCTGAGATCGATGATATTGGGGCCCAAAGAATGAATACTTCCATTCTCTGAGTGGAGTTCGACGAACCCATCCCCATTCGTCAACCTCAGATTAATGAACTTAACAGAATTCGTCGACCTCAGATCGACGAAATTACCAAAATTCGTTGAACCCAGTTCATTATAACAGAAACTTTAATTCCTATATAACATTTAATCAACTAGGACAATATGTTTATCCATTCACCTAATGGATAATTCCACCTAAACGATTTCACCCCTTAGGTTATAAAAATCAACCAGAATACTCATAAATTTCCAGTTTTAATTATGTAAATAAATAAGGACCCAAGGTAAACTTGGTCAAGAATAGCTAATCTGTTTTATTGCAAGTGAAAGACTATCCCACCATAGAGCAACAGTGGTATCTGGATAGTGGCTGTTCAAAGTATATCACTGGAAACAAGGACAACTTAATCAACTATAAGTCAAAGCAAGGACCCAAAGTAATATTTGGTGATTCTAATTGTGGTCAGACTGAAGGATATGGAAAGGTCAAAATTGAAGCAGTCACCTTCAGGAAGGTTACTTAAGTAAGTGGACTGAAGCACAACCTTATATCCATAAGTCAGTTATGTGATGAAATATTTCAGGTATCATTTAACAAAACCTCCTATATTATTACTTCTATAGAAAACCAAGTAGTATTAACTAGTACTAGAGTAGGAAATATATGTAGTTAATTTTAAGTCAGCTAAAACTGAAATATGCCTGTTTAACCAAACTAGTTATAATAATGACCTTTGGCATATGATATTAGGGCATGTAAACCTGAAAAACATTGTAAAAGTCTCTAGGGACAACCTTATTAGAGGATTGCCTTCTTGCCCCTACAAGAAGGAAAGCCTTTGCAGGGCTTGTCAGTTAGGCAAGCAAACTAAAAATAGGTTTAAGTCACCTAATAAGTGTGATTCACCTAGGATTTTGTATTTGCTCCATATGGATCTTTTTGGACCCATTGTTGTACAGAGCCTAGGAGGGAAGTCTTATACCTTAGTGATTGTTGATGACTTCTCAAGGTTCAATTGGGTGTTCTTCTTGAGAAACAAGTCAGATAACTTCAAGGTTCTTATAGATTTTCTTAAGAGCATAAGGATTGAGTACTCTACTCTAGTTGCATTGATTAGAAGTGATCATGGTACTGAAATTGAGCCTCTTCCCATGTAAGAATTCTGTGAGAAGGAAGGTATCAGGCATTGTTTCTCTGCTCCTAGAACTCCTCAACAAAATGGGGTAGCTGAAAGGAAAAATAGAACAACGATTGAAGTTGCGGGCACATTACTTGCATATGTCACTTTCCCCTATCCTTTTGGTCAGAGGCTATGAGCACAACAAACTATGTACTGAACAGAAGTTTGATACACAAACTTAAAGGCAAGACCCCCTATGAACTACTCAAAGGGAAGAAACCTAAAGTAGATTATTTTAGAGTCTTTGGTTGCATTTGTTACATTCATAACAACAACAAGAAACACATTAGAAAGTTTGAAGCCAAGGCTGAAATAGGAATTTTTCTTGGATATTCCCAAGTAAGCAAGTCTTATAGGGTATACAATAAATCATCTATGAAAATGGAAGAGTCTATTCATATTTCTTATGATGAGACTAATATGTTTTTCAAGGAGACGATTCCTTCTACAAGTGAGAACTTGTAGGAATCACATCTATGTGAGAAGTTGGATGAATTGACCCTCTCCAATGAGGCTGTTACACAACCTTCTCCACATGTTGCTGAAGATAGTGAAGATGATGACACTGAACTCAATGAAGAGCCAACAACAGCTAAAATTCCATAAGAGGAATTAATTTCCCAAACTGTTGCTTGACCAACTCCTTCTACTGAATTAGTTACACTTAGAGATCATCATGTATCTCAACTGATTGGAGACATATCAGTGGGTGTGCAGACAAGGCATCAACTCCACCAAGACATGATGCATGCCTGCTTCATATCTCAAACTGAGCCCTAATCCATGAAAGATGTTGAGCAAGATCCACACTAGATCATTGCAATGCAAGAGGAGCTCAACCAATTTGAGAGATGTGAAGTTTGGGATTTAGTTCCAAGACCCAAAGACTACCCAGTCATTGGAACTAAATGGGTATTTAGAAACAAACTAGATGCTCAAGGTCTTATCATAAGGAATAAGGCAAGATTAGTTGCTCAAGGATATAGACAAGAGGAAGGCATAGATTATGACCAAACATTTGCCCTTGTTGCAAGTATAGAAGGAATAAGGATATTTCTAACTTATACAGCCTACAAGAAGTTCACAGTATACCAGATGGATGTCAAAAGTGTCATCCTAAATGGTGAACTCAAAGAAGAGGTCTATGTGGAACAACCACCATATTTTATCTCTTCATCTCATCCATTTTATGTTTTCAAATTGCACAAGGCTCTCTATGGTCTAAAGCAAGCTCCAAGAGCTTGGTATGAAACCTTAGCTAGCTTTCTCTTAGAGCATGACTTTTCTAGAGGCATAGTAGATATGACTTTATTTATCAAGCATCAGCATGATAAAATCTTGTTAGTACAAATATATATAGATGACATTATATTTGGTTCTACAGATTCCAAACTATGCAAAAGGTTCTCCAACCTTATACATTCCAAGTTTGAAATGAGTAGCATGGGTGAGCTCTCCTACTTCTTTGGTCTGCAAGTGAAGCAGTCCCCTGATGGCATCTTCATATCTCAATCCAAGTATACTAAGTAGCTAATAAAAAGGTTTGGGATGGTTGATGCTTCAATTAAGAAAACACATATGTCTACAAATACTGTGATTGATTCTGATGAACATGGGAAACCTGTAAATCTGAAATTATATAGGGTCATTGTTGGATCCCTATTATATCATACAGTAAGTAGACCGGACATTATGTTTGCTACATGTCTTTGTACTTGGTTCCAGGTGAACCCTAAAGAATCTCATCTTATTTTCTTAAAAAGGATTTTGAGATATATAAAGAGTTTCCCAAATTTAGGACTCTGGTATTCAACTGAGCCAGAATTTGAGTTAATTGGATACTCAGATGCTGACTTTGCTGGATGTAGAGGGGACAAAAGAGCACATCAGGGACATGTCACTTCCATGGTGATAGGCTATTGTCCTGGTTTGGCAAGAAGCAAACATCTGTGTCTACCTCAACAACAGAAGCTGAGTATATAGAAGCTGGCAGTTGTTGTTTACAGTTGTTATAGATTCAGAACCAACTCCTAGATTATGGTGTCAACTTAAATAATTCAACTCTAGTTTGTGATCATACCAATTCAATTTCCATTGCACAAAATCCATTGCATCATAGTAGAACTAAGAATATAGATGTAAGACATTATTTCATTAGAGTGTGTAAACAAAAAGAAAATTAATCTTACCTTTGTCTCTACTGATTTACAAAAGGCAGACATCTTCACCAAACCCTTGGATGAGAAGAAACATCGGTTCTTTATGAATCAGCAAGGTATAATAAATGGAGATCCATTAATTTAACTTTCTGTCTGTGGTTAAAGAATTTGCCACAGTTAGTCGACTCGAGATCGACGTATTGAGAAAAGTTCTTGAGATAATTCGTCGACCTGAGATCGACGAACTCTTGATGTGTGAAGTTCTATTCGTCGAACGGAGATCGACAATACTGCTTCAAAAAATTTTCGTCGACCTGAAAATGACAAAAACTTTCCCTTCTTCAAACTGAGATTGACGAACTCTTTTGTCAATAAAATATTTCGTCGAACTTAGATCGAAGAATTTTATTAATTTCATAGGACGGAGTCTGCCGCTTCATATTCTGAAAATCATATAACTAGGTTTTCTTCGAGCTCCATCTCGCTCTTTCTGTTCCCCTTGCACTTGACCTTTTTGTTTCATTTTGCAGGAGATCAATGGCAATTCTGGCGAGCTCTCTTGCGGCAATGAAATTCGAGATGGAATTCGATATATAATTCGAATCATTTGAACATTCTGATCAAATTTTCCTGGACATACTAAAAATATTTGAGGAACAACAGTTGAATAACTTCATGACAACCAGGATAAATATAGCTACTACTGAAATCAGAGAATGGGTATTCACCTCCTCTGCTCCAGACGCCGACATGATGACAGACACAATATCTGGTAACCAGGTTTCTTTAACACCCACAGTCTTAACTAAAATTTTTGGTTTGATAAATTGTGAAGAAGATTTAGAGATTGATAGTTCTGAGTTTGATGACATGTTGAATAAAATTGGTCATATTGGAGACAACCCTAATAAGTTATTAAAGAACAATTTGTCTTCTGAATATAAATTTTTAGCTGATGTGGTGGGCAAAGTATTGCTAGGAAAGCATACTGTCCATGATTATATTACCAGGCAATAGTTTCTGGTAATGTGTGCAATAATGAATAAGAAACCAGTGAATTGGGCAAGGATTCTGTTTGATTTGATAAAGAAGAAGAACAGTAGAAAGAAGTGTGTTTTGGAAGAATTCTTGGAATGTTCCTACAGGAAAAGGCAGTTGAATCCTGGTCTCTCAGGACATCTTCATGAATGCTTCCAAAATGCTAACATGTGCCTTGTTTGGAAGGTGGGAGAGGAACATCCCTAAGCCATCTAAGGATTCAACCTCTTCCAGAACTTCTAAGAATACAAGAGCTGTAACAACTAATCCCCCACCCCCAGAAGTTGTCCCCTTCATCAGAATTCCATCCACCCAGATTCCAACACATCCATCTCAACAACCTACACCTCCACAAATTTCAATTCCTTCATCAACCCTCCAACAACCATCCTCATCTCCAGCTCATAATCCAACTCCACCAATTCAATCTCCTGAACATCAACCAACACCAGTTCAATCTCTAGAGCATACCACACCACCCTAATCCCCACTTCCTCATCATCTAGCTGACATCCCTCTCAATAACCTCTCATCCATTCCATCCTTTGATCTGCTATAATCTCCGATCAATACTCCATCACCTCATGATGAGCCCATGACAGATACCACTCCTTTCTATTCATCATCCATCCTTCATCCATCTGTATCAACTCAGATACCCTCTGAGTTTATGCAAATGAATTCCCCTTCCCTTCCCATCCTTCTGGAACTCATCACTCACATTCTCTCAAAGCTTATAGCAGAGGCCATTAAACCTCTTGCTGATTCTATTTCATCCCTATCTGCCCTTATTTCTGCTACCCTCATTGTCCCTTCTTCTGGGGGCCTGGCTTCAGGACCCTCTAAAATCAGGCAGGGGGAGATATCCAGTGAAGAAGCTCCAGTCTCCTCTCATCTAGCAGTAGCAGAAGCAGCAACAGTTTTGTAGTTAGATGAGATAGCAGATGCAGATGTAAATATGATTACAGAAGTTGAGACAGCATTTGATTTTGATATGCTTTTTACAGATGAGCAAGTTGACTTTCTAGAAGTTTTGACTGTTGGTGATTGCCTTGTCAATCAAATAGTAGATATATTCAATTTGTTAAATTCTTTTGATACAACTTATTTGAATTACCTTCTAGAAGTTTGCCCAAAGTAATATATGGCTATAGTTTGTTATACTTCAACAATAAGCCCTGAAGTTGTTAAGAAAATAAATTATGGTCTTCATCAGGGTTAATTACTTGCTTATTTTATTGGGACAGTTGGGGAAACTCGTTGAAAGATTATATTCCAGCCATTTCATTCTCTAGAATTTATCAGCAATTAATGCTTGAAATTCAAAATTCAAGAGGAGAATTCGACAGCAGAATATATAAGAGAGAATTTTATTTCAGAAGAAAAGATAGATGTGATACAGAGAAGAGATACAAAATATACTGAAGAAGATCTGCTTCTTCTCTATGTTGAAAACATTCTGTTTTCTCCTTGTTCTTTCTGAAGATTGAAGAAGAAAAACCATCAAATATCCAGAATCTTCTTATACTTCTACACCAGGAATATTAAAGTACAATAACTTTTAATCAGTCAGAAAGTTCTTGGATCTCTTCAAGATAAGGCTGAAGACCTACACCCTGAGCAAGGCTCCAAGCTTTCTGAACCATTCATTACTTCAGAAGGAGCTTTGACAACAAAAATCCACAAGTCTTCTCTGTTATATAAAGAAAAGAGAAGACACCATCAACTCTCTCAACCACCTGTAAAAGGGTATATAAACTCTCTTCAAAAGTTTATTCTTGATTTTTGGGCACCTGATCAAAAGCCTAAAGGATTGTGAGATATCCCTATAAATAGATCTTGTGGTGTTAGTCACCTGATCAAAAACCTGATTGTAGATTCCTACCAGGGTGGTAAAGAAGTGGATGTACCTAGTTTGGGGAACCACTATAAAATTATTATGTTGTTTGGTTGTTCATTTTCTCTTTGTTTTCATTGTGTTATGATAGATTAGCTTAGACTGTTTCCATTTTCTGTTACTACTATTGATATCACCTATTTTACTCTGATAAATTCTAAAATAGCCAAAAGTTTTAAGTTACTCTATTCACCACCCCCTCCCCCCCCCCCTCCCTCTAGAGTAATCATGTCTATCCCCTATCTTTCAATTAGTATCAGAGCAGGTTCCTTTGGTTTCTCAAGCTAACACATGAACCAACAGATACTTGATAGATCTGATTTCTTTTTCCTTAGTTATTTTGGTTATTTCATATCATGGCATAGAACAAAGATAATGCAAGCACCAAACCTCCAATTTGCAATCTGAATAAGTTTGCTATCTAGAAAGCAAGAATTAGACTATATATGAATACTATATATGAAGATATTTTTAATGCTATTTTGACAGGACCACCAGTTCCAGAGACTACATCTACTTCTACTTCCAGTACACTTGTTGTTCCACCACCTGAGTGGATAGATGCTCAAAAGAAGGCCAAGATAGTTGATGCCAAGGCCATGAATATTTTGGCTCAAACAATGTCTGATGACATCTTCTAGAAAGTGGCAGAGTGGACATCAGCCAAAGCTATCTGGGATTCTCTTAACTAGATGATTGCTGGTTCTGTAGATGAGAGAAAAGACAGGAGATCAAATCTCATCTCACAATATGAGAACTTCAAGAAAGATGAGTCAAAGTCTGTGAGTGACATGTACAACAGCCTAAGTTTAATCATCAATGAGATGAAGACTCTGGACAAGGACATCACCCTCACAGAAGTCAATAATAAAATCCTCATGTGCTTCCCCAGCTCATGGGATTCCAGAATCTGGCCAATCAAGAAGGCTAGAAGTCTAAATGAGATTTCCATTGAATATCTTCTTGCAAAGCTCAAGTCCTATGAACAACTAATAAAGACAAGAGAAGTTGTAGAGTAGGAGACTCCTTCAGCAGCAAGAAAGGAGCAATGCATAGTATTCAAGGCATCTGAAGAATCAGAAGCTCCAATAGCTAATGAAGAACTTCTAAGTCTCTTAGCCAAGAGATTTTACAAGATGGCAAAGAAGGATTTTAGAAGAAAGTCATCCAGGCAAGATGACAAGTCAAGGTATGACAAGACCCCAACTAAAGACATTGTTTGCTTTGGTTGCAGGAATTCAGGACACTCTATATCAGAGTGTCCAGAGAACCAAGAGAAGGAGAGAAGAAGAGAAAAGGAACCCAGGAAGCAACAATACATCAAACCCTCCTCCAGCAAGCATAAAAGGAAGGAGAAAGGCTTTGTGGTTGAAACATGGAGTGAAACTGAAGATGAATCTTCATCTTCTAGCTCCAGTGAAGATGAAGAAGAGGCTAAGGCAAAGGATATTTGCTTGATGGACATTGATGCATCAAGCAGCCTATTTGAAGATGAGCAATCAGACAGTGAAGAACCTCTATTTAAAGAGCAGCAGGTACTGTCTTCCTTTGATTTCAATTCAAAAAATTTTAAAACTGAACATAAATCTTTATGCATTGATTTAATTAATTCTGAAAAAGAGATTAAACAACTTAGAGAAAAATTGACTGAACAAGAAAACTTGCTTTTTGAAAATATCAAATTAAAAGATGAATTAACCCTAACTAATGAACAGGTCATTACATTAAAAACTGTATTAATTGAGGCTAGGCAACTTGAAGAATCACTAAATGGGAGAAGTATCAAGCTGATGGACATCACAAGCACAGTGAATGACAGGCTTAATGGCAAGCTGGGCTTAGGTGCTTCATCAAGACAACCCCCACTGATTCAGAAGAATATTTTAACAACTCCAATAAAATTTGTTTCAGAAAAGAGCAAGGAAAAGATAGAAGAAAATAATGTTAAACAAATAGAATTAAATTAAAAGAATAAGAAAGATTTCAGCTATAACAATGTTCAGCAGACTTCGTCGAACTCAGATCGATGAAATCTATATAGTTCGTCGAACTCAAGCCGACGAACTCCGAACACAAACTTTTATTACAATTATTCTCTGAACTGCGATCGACGAAACTAGTATGGTTCGTCGACCTGAGATCGATGATATTGGGGCCCAAAGAATGAATACTTTCATTCTCTGAGTGGAGTTCGACGAACCCATCCCCATTCGTCGACCTCAGATTAATGAACTTAACAGAATTCGTCGACCTCAGATCGACGAAATTACCAAAATTCGTCGAACCCAGTTCATTATAACAGAAACTTTAATTCCTGTATAACATTTAATCAACCAGGACAATATGTTAATCCATTCACCTAATGGATAATTCCACCTAAACGATTTCACCCCTTAGGTTATAAAAATCAACCAGAATACTCATAAATTTCCAGTTTTAATTATGTAAATAAACAAGGACCCAAGGTAAACTTGGTCAAGAATAGCTAATCTGTTTTATTGCAAGTGAAAGACTATCCCACCATAGAGCAACAGTGGTATCTGGATAGTGGCTGTTCAAAGTATATCACTGGAAACAAGGACAACTTAATCAACTATAAGTCAAAGCAAGGACCCAAAGTAATATTTGGTGATTCTAATTGTGGTCAGACTGAAGGATATGGAAAGGTCAAAATTGGAGCAGTCACCTTCAGGAAGGTTACTTAAGTAAGTGGACTGAAGCACAACCTAATATCCATAAGTCAGTTATGTGATGAAATATTTCAGGTATCATTTAACAAAACCTCCTGTATTATTACTTCTATAGAAAACTAAGTAGTATTAACTAGTACTAGAGTAGGAAATATATGTAGTTAATTTTAAGTCAGCTAAAACTGAAATATGCCTGTTTAACCAAACTAGTTATAATAATGACCTTTGGCATATGATATTAGGGCATGTAAACCTGAAAAACATTGTAAAAGTCTCTAGGGACAACCTTATTAGAGGATTGCCTTCTTGCCCCTACAAGAAGGAAAGCCTTTGCAGGGCTTGTCAGTTAGGCAAGCAAACTAAAAATAGGTTTAAGTCACCTAATAAGAGTGATTCACCTAGGATTCTGTATTTGCTCCATATGGATCTTTTTGGACCCATTGTTGTACAGAGCCTAGGAGGGAAGTCTTATACCTTAGTGATTGTTGATGACTTCTCAAGGTTCAATTGGGTGTTCTTCTTGAGAAACAAGTCAGATAACTTCAAGGTTCTTATAGATTTTCTTAAGAGCATAAGGATTGAGTACTCTACTCTAGTTGCATTGATTAGAAGTGATCATGGTACTGAAATTGAGCCTCTTCCCATGTAAGAATTCTGTGAGAACGAAGGTATCAGGCATTGTTTCTCTGCTCCTAGAACTCCTCAACAAAATGGGGTAGCTGAAAGGAAAAACAGAACAACGATTGAAGTTGCGGTCACATTACTTGCATATGCTCACTTTCCCCTATCCTTTTGGCCAGAGGCTATGAGCACAACAAACTATGTACTGAACAGAAGTTTGATACACAAACTTAAAGGCAAGACCCCCTATAAACTACTCAAAGGGAAGAAACCTAAAGTAGATTATTTTAGAGTCTTTGGTTGCATTTGTTACATTCATAAAAACAACAAGAAACACATTAGAAAGTTTGAAGCCAAGGCTGAAATAGGAATTTTTCTTGGATATTCCCAAGTAAGCAAGTCTTATAGGGTATACAATAAATCATCAATGAAAATGGAAGAGTCTATTCATATTTCTTTTGATGAGACTAATATGTTTTTCAAGGAGAAGATTCCTTCTACAAGTGAGAACTTGCAGGAACCACATCTATGTGAGAAGTTGGATGAATTGACCCTCTCCAATGAGGCTGTTACACAACCTTCTCCACATGTTGCTGAAGATAGTGAAGATGATGACACTGAACTCAATGAAGAGCCAACAACAGCTAAAATTCCATAAGAGGAATTAATTTCCCAAACTGTTGCTTGACCAACTCCTTCTACTGAATTAGTTACACTTAGAGATCATCATGTATCTCAACTGATTGGAGACATATCAGTGGGTGTGCAGACAAGGCATCAACTCCACCAAGACATGATGCATGCCTGCTTCATATCTCAAACTGAGCCCTAATCCATGAAAGATGTTGAGCAAGATCCACACTAGATCATTGCAATGCAAGAGGAGCTCAACCAATTTGAGAGATGTGAAGTTTGGGATTTAGTTCCAAGACCCAAAGACTACCCAGTCATTGGAACTAAATGGGTATTTAGAAACAAACTAGATGCTCAAGGTCTTATCATAAGGAATAAGGCAAGATTAGTTGCTCAAGGATATAGACAAGAGGAAGGCATAGATTATGACCAAACATTTGCCCTTGTTGCAAGGATAGAAGGAATAAGGATATTTCTAACTTATACAGCCTACAAGAAGTTCAAAGTATACCAGATGGATGTCAAAAGTGTCATCCTAAATGGTGAACTCAAAGAAGAGGTCTATGTGGAACAACCACCATGTTTTATCTCTTCATCTCATCCATTTTATGTTTTCAAATTGCACAAGGCTCTCTATGGTCTAAAGCAAGCTCCAAGAGCTTGGTATGAAACCTTAGCTAGCTTTCTCTTAGAGCATGACTTTTCTAGAGGCATAGTAGATATGACTTTATTTATCAAGCATCAGCATGATAAAATCTTGTTAGTACAAATATATATAGATGACATTATATTTGGTTCTACAGATTCCAAACTATGCAAAAGGTTCTCCAACCTTATACATTCCAAGTTTGAAATGAGTAGCATGGGTGAGCTCTCCTACTTCTTTGGTCTGCAAGTGAAGCAGTCCCCTGATGGCATCTTCATATCTCAATCCAAGTATACTAAGTAGATAATAAAAAGGTTTGGGATGGTTGATGCTTCAATTAAGAAAACACATATGTCTACAAATACTGTGATTGATTCTGATGAACATGAGAAACCTGTAAATCTGAAATTATATAGGGTCATTGTTGGATCCCTATTATATCATACAGTAAGTAGACCGGACATTATGTTTGCTACATGTCTTTGTACTTGGTTCCAGGTGAACCCTAAAGAATCTCATCTTATTTTCTTAAAAAGGATTTTGAGATATATAAAGAGTTGCCCAAATTTAGGACTCTGGTATCCAACTGAGCCAGAATTTGAGTTAATTGGATACTTAGATGCTGACTTTGCTGGATGTAGAGGGGACAAAAGAGCACATCAGGGACATGTCACTTCCATGGTGATAGGCTATTGTCCTGGTTTGGCAAGAAGCAAACATCTGTGTCTACCTCAACAACAGAAGCTGAGTATATAGAAGCTGGCAGTTGTTGTTTACAGTTGTTATAGATTCAGAACCAACTCCTAGATTATGGTGTCAACTTAAATAATTCAACTCTAGTTTGTGATCATACTAGTTCAATTTCCATTGCACAAAATCCATTGCATCATAGTAGAACTAAGAATATAGATGTAAGACATTATTTCATTAGAGAGTGTGTAAACAAAAAGAAAATTAATCTTACCTTTGTCTCTACTGATTTACAAAAGGCAGACATCTTCACCAAACCCTTGGATGAGAAGAAACATCGGTTCTTTATGAATCAGCAAGGTATAATAAATGGAGATCCATTAATTTAACTTTCTGTCTGTGGTTAAAGAATTTGCCACAGTTAGTCGACTCGAGATCGACATATTGAGAAAAGTTCTTGAGATAATTCGTCGACCTGAGATCGACGAACTCTTGATGTGTGAAGTTCTATTCGTCTAACGGAGATCGACAATACTGCTTCAAAAAATTTTCGTCGACCTGAAAATGACAAAAACTTTCCGTTCTTCAAACTGAGATTGACGAACTCTTTTGTCAATAAAATATTTCGTCGAACTTAGATCGAAGAATTTTATTAATTTCGTAGGACGGAGTCTGCCGCTTCATATTCTGAAAATCATATAACTAGGTTTTCTTCGAGCTCCATCTCGCTCTTTCTGTTCCCCTTGCACTTGACCTTTTTGTTTCATTTTGCAGGAGATCAATGGCAATTCTGGCGAGCTCTCTTGCGGCAATGAAATTCGAGATGGAATTCGATATATAATTCGAATCATTTGAACATTCTGATCAAATTTTCCTGGACATACTAAAAATATTTGAGGAACAACGGTTGAATAACTTCATGACAACCAGGATAAATATAGCTGCTACTGAAATCAGAGAATGGGTATTCACCTCCTCTGCTCCAGACGCCGACATGATGACAGACACAATATCTGGTAACCAGGTTTCTTTAACACCCACAGTCTTAACTAAAATTTTTGGTTTGATAAATGGTGAAGAAGATTTAGAGATTGATAGTTCTGAGTTTGATGACATGTTGAATAAAATTGGTCATATTGGAGACAACCCTAATAAGTTATTAAAGAACAATTTGTCTTCTGAATATAAATCTTTAGCTGATGTGGTGGGCAAAGTATTGCTAGGAAAGCATACTGTCCATGATTATATTACCAGGCAATAGTTTCTGGTAATGTGTGCAATAATGAATAAGAAACCAGTGAATTGGGCAAGGATTCTGTTTGATTTGATAAAGAAGAAGAACAGTAGAAAGAAGTGAGTTTTGGAAGAATTCTTGGAATTTTCCTATAGGAAAAGGCTGTTGAATCCTGGTCTCTCAGGACATCTTCATGAATGCTTCCAAAATGCTAACATGTGCCTTGTTTGGAAGGTGGGAGAGGAACATCCCTAAGCCATCTAAGGATTCAACCTCTTCCAGAACTTCTAAGAATACAAGAGCTGTAACAACTAATCCCCCACCCCCAGAAGTTGTCCCCTTCATCAGAATTCCATCCACCCAGATTCCAACACATCCATCTCAACAACCTACACCTCCACAAATTTCAATTCCTTCATCAACCCTCCAACAACCATCCTCATCTCCAGCTCATAATCCAACTCCACCAATTCAATCTCCTGAACATCAACCAACACCAGTTCAATCTCCAGAGCATACCACACCACCCTAATCCCCACTTCCTCATCATCTAGCTGACATCCCCCTCAATAACCTCTCATTCATTCCATCCTTTGATCTGCTATAATCTCCGATCAATACTCCATCACCTCATGATGAGCCCATGACAGATACCACTCCTTTCTATTAATCATCCATCCTTCATCCATCTGTATCAACTCAGATACCCTCTGAGTTTATGCAAATGAATTCCCCTTCCCTTCCCATCCTTCTGGAACTCATCACTCACATTCTCTCAAAGCTTATAGCAGAGGCCATTAAACCTCTTGCTGATTCTATTTCATCCCTATCTGCCCTTATTTCTGCTACCCTCATTATCCCTTCTTCTGGGGGCCTGGCTTCAGGACCCTCTAAAATCAGGCAGGGGGAGATATCCAGTGAAGAAGCTCCAGTCTCCTCTCATCTAGCAGTAGCAGAAGCAGCAACAGTTTTGTAGTTAGATGAGATAGCAGATGCAGATGTAAATATGATTACAGAAGTTGAGACAGCAGTTGATTTTGATATGCTTTTTACAGATGAGCAAGTTGACTTTCTAGAAGTTTTGACTGTTGGTGATTGCCTTGTCAATCAAATAGTAGATATATTCAATTTGTTAAATTCTTTTGATACAACTTATTTGAATTACCTTCTAGAAGTTTGCCCAAAGTAATCTATGGCTATAGTTTGTTATACTTCAACAATAAGCCCTGAAGTTGTTAAGAAACTAAAGGCAGTTTTGTAGTCTTCGAGCCACATACAGAATCAACTCACAAGTCTTTCTCCCCTCCAACCTAAAAAATGGATGAAAGTCCTATACCAAACCTTGATGATATTATACTTGCAGATATAGAGGAAGAGAATCAAATAGTTACTGAAAGTATTGTAGAGACAGAACTTCCAGTTCAACCTCAAGCTGAAAAGCAAATATCGAAGGAAGCCTTGAAGAAAATTTATGAAATGTATGACAACCCTCCAGTATCCTCTGATGAAGATAATGATGATGAAGATTCTGATGAATCTAGTGATCCTAAAGCAAAGAAGAAGATTGCTAAGAAAAGGAAAGTTGTTCCAAAGGATGCTCCCAAGCCAAATCCTACGCATGACACTCCCTACGATATTCTACAAAAATTACTCCTTACCCTGGGATGCCACAATGGATGTGGTTATCAAAGAATGAGCAAAAATAAAGGAAGAATAGAAGAAGGTATAGGTCTCCTCCTAAGCACTTCAGGAAAGACACTCCTCCTCCTCCATCAGCTGGGGCCTCTGCAAGTATCGCTCATAGATCAGCTCCATTCACTAAGAACTATCAGAGATGTTCCAAGCCAAGTCCACAAGGAAGCAGTCAGCAGCAATCCTCTCAGAGCAAGCCTCTTCCTGCTACAGATAAGAAAAGTACTTCAGCTTCCCCTGATAATTAAAAGAAGGACTCTAATCCTAAAAGGCCAGAATCTCCACTTATCCCTTTTGTATATCCAGAACATGAAATAATTGCAGAAATGGCCAGGTTTCAAGAGTTGATTGGACTTTCTATGATCAACAAAGCTAAAGCAGAAGGAAAAGATTCATCACAGTACTCCACAATATAACTTATAGAAAAGAAGAGCTCAAGAGGTATGTTAAAGCTAATAAATTTTTCAATGTAGATGACTATATGAGTTTGCATCCTGAAGCAGTCGTACCAAGGGCCACCTCATGCAATATAATTGTAGCATTAGACATAACAATGTCAAAAAGAGAAGCTGCAAATACAAATAGAGAGATTATATTCAGACAGCCCTTTGAAAAATTTGACAAAGCTGACAAAGAGAAGGCAAAGAAGAATAGATGACTATTGTGTTTAGTTTTTTTTTTTGAACTTTAATTTGTTAATCATGAAGCACCTGTACATATATGCTGGATATTTTATTTTCTGCCAGATATATTTTATTCTGCTTTGTGATAGTTTTTTTTGCTTGTATTAGTGACCTCACCCAAATAGGGGGAGACTGTTGGATCCGTAGTTTCGAATTTGGCTATGTTCACTTATTAGGATGAGTTTGACCCACATTGTATAGCCAGGGTCAAGTCTTTGAGTCCTAGAGTTTAGGCTAGTCATTAGGTTCAACCTTCATGGATCAGCCAGTAGAGGACTTCAGTGGACTCAGACTTAGAAGAATTCAGAGTTCAAAATTATCAGTTCAAAATTCTTCGAACTCAGCTCGACGATCGTCGATCGCAGATCGACGAACTCAGAGTTATTTCTCTGAGTTGAGCTCGACGATATTCGAGCTCAGGTCGACGATCTCTTCATTCAGACAGATTCTCTGCTCGACGAACTTGGAGCACGGATTTGGCAAGTTATTTCCAGAATGCGGTTGGCTGAGCTCAGGTCGACGAATAGAATTTCTCAGCTCGACGAACTTGGAACTCCAGTCGACGAATTCTATTCAGAGCTCGATGAATTCTGTCCCGAGCCAGATTTAGAAGTTTTCCTTATTTTTGTCCTTATTTATTATATTATTTAGCAGTGATTTCCAGAGTAATTAATGCTCATATTCTCCTGAATATAACCATTAATGGCAGCATTAATTATGATCTTCATCAGGGTTAATTACTTGCTTATTTTATTGGGACAGTTGGGGAAACTCATAAAAAGATTATATTCCAGTCATTTCATTCTCCAGAATTAATCAGCAATTAATGCTTGAAATTCAAAATTCAAGAGGAGAATTCGACAGCAGAATATATAAGAGAGAATTATCTTTCAAAAAAATATAGATGTGATACAGAGAAGAGATATAAAAATATACTGAAGAAGATCTGCTTCTTCTCTGTGCTGAAAACATTCTATTTTCTCCTTGTTCTTTTTGAAGACTGAAGAAGAACAACCATCAAATATCAAGAATCTTCTTCTACTTCTACTATAGGAATTTTCAAGAACAACAACTTTGAATCAGACAGAAAGTTCCTTGATGTAGGGATGTCGGATCGAAGATCTCCACGGATCTAACGCTCTATCTCCTCTCTACACATCGTAGATCTACCGCACCTACACAGCACCTATCGCCCACAATAGTTCCTCGTCACAAAACACAACACAAACAACAAGGGAGGAATGGTCGACTCGAAAACAACGATCGAAAATTTGAGTCGGAATATTCCCCAAGAAAACACAAAGGTTGCCACTCCTTTTTGAGAGCAAGACCAAGGCTATAGGCTAAGATCCGCTCAGGCAAATAGGACCCACCCGATCCGGAAATAAAAAGCCTTGCAACGGCGTTTTCATTTCAAAAACTTGTAGCGGTTAATTTAAAGATCCGGAGAAAACGATTTGCGAAAATCCACCACAACTAAGGAGAAGAATCACACAAGGAAGAGGAAAGAGATTACCCAACCGGAAAGCGTTTAACACAAGATAACTGTGGGAGAATCACTCTCTCCACGGATCCACCGGTTTCACACCGAATGGGGCTGCTTCCTTCTTCCACGGAGTCGCACTGATAGAAGCCACGCCGGAGTCGCACCGAACGGTGATGGAGGAGGCAAGGATTGGCTTCACACCAAGGAGGCGGCTATAGGATTCTCTCCATGGTGGCCGAAATTCCTCAAGGGGGATTTAGTGTTTCTTTTTCCAATACTTTAACTCTTCATAATAGCCTCCTTTAAATAGGAGTTACAAACAAGCCTTAGCCCTTCATGATGGAGATTTAATCTCATCCATCCGAATGGCTAATTGCACACCAATTCTAAAAATAGTTCAAAATGAAAAAATAACAACACATGCAATGAATATAAAGTTATCACATAAGCATAGGATAATTTTATATTCCAAATATAAAATATAGTGCACGAAAAGGAAATAAATAAAGCTAATGCATTGCCGTGGCGGTAGCACGTCGCGGGCGGAGGTTGTAGCGTAGCCTTCCGTTAGCGTCATCGTGCCGCCTCACATCCTTGAGTCGTATGGCCTTATCAACCGGATCATCAGCAGCATCGTCAGCATCATCTTCAAATGGTGGAGGAGGGGCCGCGCCATCAATCCTCCCCCGCTCAAATGCACGCATCTCCATTGCGTGGTCCAAGCGATAGCGGTGAAGGAGAGCGGCATCCAAACTCTGCAGCTCCGTCTCGAGTACCCAAGAGTCATCCGAAAGGGCCGATCACACCAACGGATGAGAAAGCAGTGGGTGTCACCATCAGCAGTGGTAACAGGATCAGCATCAAGTATCATCTCTGGAGTGGAAAACGTCCGTGGAAACCTGGGGAACATATTAGCAGTAGGCAGGAAAGAAGGCAACTTACCATCCGATGATATACATGTGGGGACCGAAAGAGAGAGATCATTCGTACTACCACTCCCCAACCCATGAGAATTTTCAATGGGAGAAGAAGACGACAAAGAAATCAACTCTTGTGGTGGTGACACAAATATCGCTAAATCTGAAACATTAAAAATGGGGGAGATACCCCAATCAGCAGGCAAGTCCAAAACGAAAGCGTTGTCACCTAACTTCTTAATAATCCGAAAAGGGCCGGCGCACTTTGGTGCTAACTTTTTAATGGTGCCAGTTGGCAAGCGTTCGAGAACCAAACGGACTAAAACTAGATCGCCAATTTTGAAGTCTGATACTCTCCTATGTAAATTAGCGTGCGCTTGATAAGATTCGTACTGCGTAATCAAGGTGGCCCGTATACGTGCGTGTAAATCATGGATGTGCTGGGCGAAGGATTGTGCAAACTGACTTTCCTTGTACGTTGGGGGCAACGGCACCAAGTTAAGCGGTACAGGAGCCTTATACCCGTGGACAATCTCATTCGGAGACAGACCCGTAGACCTATTATTGGAATTATTGTAGGCTAACTGGGCATGGGGAAGGAGAAGATACCAAGTGCTCTTGTGATCACTCACAAGGCATCGTAACAAATTTGTTAAGCTCTGATTAACCACTTCCGTCTGCCCATCAGTTTGGGGATGATAGGCAGAGGAAAACAATAATTTCATTCCCATTAATATCCAAAGAGTCTTCCAAAAATAACTAGTGAATTTTACGTCCCTATCCGATACTATGGTATTTGGCACTCCACGGTGACTAACGACTTCTTTAAAATAAAGTTTAGCGACGTGAGACGCATCATTCGTCCTACTGCATGGAATGAAATAAGCCATCTTTGAAAACCTGTCCACAACTACAAAAATGGAGTTGTGACGGCGTAGGGTAACGGGGAGGCCTAATATAAAATCCATACTAACGTCTACCCAAGGCATGGAGGGAATAGGCAAGGGTGTATATAATCCTATGTTGGTTTTACTACCCTTAGACACCTGGAACGTGCGGCAGCTACTCACTACCTGTCCCACCATAACCTTAAGTTTTGGCCAATAGAATTTGTCCTCGACTAACGTAATGGTCTTATCTCTACCGAAGTGGCCACTCAACCCTCCGCTATGCAACTCCAATATGATATGTAGGCGTAACGATGACTGTGGAATACATAGTTTCCTGTTCCTAAACAGGTAACCGTCCTTGATGACGTAGGCAGATATCGTCGTGGGGGAGCGATCCTGGGCAGAAAGATAGAAGTCCTGGAAGTCAGGACACGTGGCGTACTCATCCTTAATCCGCTCAAACACTACAACATATACTTCCATAGAGGTGATTAAAAGAGTAAGACGACTAAGGGCGTCCGCGACTCGGTTATCAGCTCCCTTAAGGTGCTTGAGATTAAACATGTAACCTTGTAAGAAAGCGACCCACTTAGCGTGATGTGGGCTGATCTTATGCTGGTCGTTGATGAAACGTAAAGCCTCATGATCGGAGAGGATCACAAACTCCACGAATCCACCGGTTTCACACCGAATGGGGCTGCTTCCTTCTTCCATGGAGTCGCACCGATAGAAGCCACGCCGTAGTCGCACCGAACGGGGATGGAGGAGGCAAGGATTGGCTTCACACCAAGGGGGCGGCTATAGGATTCTCTCCTTGGTGGCCGAAATTCCTCAAGGGGGATTTAGGGTTTCTTTTTCCAATACTTTAACTCTTCATAATAGCCTCCTTTAAATAGGAGTTACAAACAAGCCTTAGCCCTTCATGATGGAGATTTAATCTCATCCATCCGAATGGCTAATTGCACACCAATACTAAAAATAGTTCAAAATGAAAAAATAACAACACATGTAATGAATATAAAATTATCACATAAGCATAGGATAATTTTATATTCCAAATATAAAATAGAGTGCACGAAAAGGAAATAAATAAAGCTAATGCATTTCTGTGGCGGTAGCACGTCGCGGGCGGAGGTTATAGCGTAGCCTTCCGTTAGCGTCATAGTGCCGCCTCAAGTCCTTGAGTCATATGGCCTTATCAACCGGATCATCAGCAGCATCGTCAGCATCGTCTTCAAATGGTGGAGGAGGGGACGCGCCATCATTCCTGGATCTCTTAAAGACAAGGCTGAAGACCTGCACCCTGAGCAAGGCTTTAAGCTTTCTGAACCATTCATTACTTTAGAAGGAGCTTTGACAACTGAAATCCACAAGTCTTCTCTGTTGTATAGATAAAAGAGAAGACACCATCTGTAACGCCCCGACACTCAAAAGAGCGACAGGGGACATTTTGGGCCAGATTTTGAATCTGGCAGTAGGCACACGGCCTGAGACACGGGCGTGTCCCAGGGTGTGTCAGGCTGGAGTCGACGATTTGGTCGAGAGGTCGATGATTTTAGAGTAGACGATCGTCGAGCAGAGAACACGTCCTGAGACACGAGCGTGTCTCAGGGCGTGTCGAGCCCGTGTCGACGATCGGCCCGGGGTGTCGACGAATTTCGCTCGACGAAGTGTCGAGACAGGGCACACGGCCTGAGACACAGGCGTGTCTCCGGGCGTGTCGAGCCCGTGTCGATGATCGGCCAGCGAAGTCGACGATTTTTGCTTGACGATGTGTCGAGATAAGGCACACGGCCTAGGACACGGGCGTGTCCAAGGCCGTGTTAGACAGTCAACGAACTTCACTCGACGAAGTGTCGAGACCGTGAACACGGCCTGGAGCTCAGGCGTGTTGAGGTAGACACGGGCAAGGAAACGGGCATGTCCAGTACCCGTGTAGTTCTCGGGTTATTTTCGGGCTAAATCGATGGGGGCACACGGCCGACCACACAACCGTGTCAGTTGGAACACGGGCATGTCATGTAGAACATGGGCATGTCGAATGCCCGTGTGTTGTTCCAGGCGCGTCGATTTTGATGGCGAATGGGGGACACGGGCCAGGACACGGGCGTGTGCCAGGCCGTGTTCGGTCCAAATTATACATTTCAGGCCCGAATCAAGGTCGTTCGTTCCTTTAATTTGGGATCCAACGGCTGGGAGTTGTTCCTGATGAGATATACCCGGGGTTGGACCTTTGAAACCCTCACTTTTACTTGAGTGGTTCTCTTTCTAAGTCAAGAGAGAGAGGAGAGCCAAAGGAGGAAGAAGAAGCTAGATCTGGCCATTGGAGGAGCTTTGAAGCTTCAAATCGCGAGCCGACTTCGGATCCACGGAGGCGAAGAGAGTGCGGTGCTTTTCATCCGCTTACTTTTCCATGGCACCAAAGAAGAACGCTAGGGTAACGATTCTCTTCTTGAGCATGTGAAGCTCTCCTTCTTTGCATAGAAAGCCTGCTCTCGCGAGTTTGCGGTGAGTTGGAGGCATTACTTCGGATAGATATGTAAAGTCCCCGCTGTGTAGAGTCCGTACGCGAGAACGGACATATGCATGATGTGTAAAGTTTATCCGGACATGTTGGTCTGGATCGGTGATGTTGCATTGCATAAATGTTGGAGAAGACTCCGTGCGATTGTTTGTTTTTCGAGTTTTCTACGTGGTAGATTGCAACAGGGAGCCTTGGGGATTAACCCAAAGGTGCACCCAGAAAATTGGGCGGATGCTTGATCTTGACAACTTGGTGGCCTGAGAGACAACTTGAACATAACCGGGTTATGTGAAATGTGACGGAAACGGGACTCGGGAGAAGTTTGACCCGCGCATATGGCTTAAACTTTCGTTGCGATGTGAGCACGGGTTAGATGGAACCGTACCCGTTCTATGTCGTTCGGTTAAAGAGACCTAAGGGTACGTGGAACTTGTCGTTGGCATAGATTAGGGTCTTCGGCGGTCTATGGCTTAAATTGTCGTGACCCAGGCCAAGAAGACAAAATGCTCAGAGGATTGGCCGTCAAAGTGGCGGTGGTGAGTCCGGAATGGCTATGGCTTTAATTGACGTGACATCGACCAGTTTACCGAGAATGTGCCCTGAGAGCACGAGGCGTGTGGCCATGCGAGCCAACGCATATGATGTAATGAATACTGATAAATTGCTCGTGTATGCCAATGAAATGCAGGGAAGGAGCATCGCCGCCCTGAGTTGGGGGCGGTATCGTTATAATTTGGTCAGCATTGCTGACCGTTGCCTTGTTTTGCCACTGTGCGGTGGTTTGTTGCTTGCAGGTGCTGCTGGGCCAAGCGGTCAATAGCGGGCTAAAGCCCAAATTGCGAAGCCGGTCCTCGAAGGCCTAATTGGAGTTTTTACTGCTTTCATTCATGTATGATCGGCCTGTGTGCCATGGTTTGTAAATCATGTAATATCAAGTGAACCATTTTGTAAGGCCTTAAGGCCTGTACTTGTGTATGTACGACATTCCTATTTGGTATTAGGGGACATTCATGTTTTTTTGCTGGGTTCTTTATTGCAACTTACTAATCTGCTTCCGCTAGAATGCTCTATGTAGGATGTTATGATTGGTTGGATGGTTTCCATGAGTAACCACCCGGTCTGTCTGTGGTATATGGCGTCGGGCCCCAGTCGGACCTACTGCTATATGCTATGCGACGGATAGGGGGTGTTACAATTTGATATCAGACTATTGGTTTTGGTCGGGCTTAAAATGAATTCGTGGGTGAATTCTTTTTAGGGGGGGTGAGCACATGTGTGTGCGTCATCGTTATAACAGTAAAAGAACCCATGAATGTCCACTTAGGAATGACAATACACGTGTTTGAGGAACCTGCGTGTTCCTATAATTGCTGTTTCTAATTTTATTTGGTCGCTTAACGGTGTTTTGTACAACTATAGGTGAAAAGAAGTGGTGTTAGGCCGTCGGAACGTCGAGTTTCTAAGGCTAGCAGTGCACCTAATGAAGCTCCTGCAACACCTCTATCGACTGAGACCATACGATTGGTGGCTGAAGTAGTGTTGGCCATGATTAATGAGCAGCCTGCAAGGCAAACGCAGCAACCCGCTCCTGCGATGGAGCAGGTGCTGCTGCAAGCGGCTGAGCAGCGAAGAGTGGAGAAGGTGATAGTGGAACCGGTGGTGCCGAGGAGGGCAACCGAGAGACAGCTCAAGCATGTCATGAGCTTTAATCCTCCGGTATTCTCGATGTTGGGAACCCCATCGCAAGCTGAAGACTGGCTCTCCAGGGTGAAGAGAGTCATGACAGCAACGGAGACGGAGGAGTGGCAAATGACCACCATCGCTACGTTCCTTCTGGATGGTGAAGCGAGAATGTGGTGGGAAGGATTGGAGCTGCATCTACTTTGAGGTAGGCAACTAGTTGATGTCTCGATGGAGGAGTTCTCGAGATTATTCTTGGCTAGACACCTCCCTTCGGCATAGAGGATAGCGTTGGAGAATGAGTTCTTGAAGTTGGTTCAGGGAGAGAGGAGCGTGGATGAATATCTCCACGAGTTTACTCGATTGAGTTGATATGCTAGCTCCACCATTGCGAATGAGGAGTGCAATACGAATCGATTCTATGAAGGGCTGAGAGATGAGTTGAGGTTACTACTCTCGGGGCCGATGACACAGGGTTTCTTGACCTTGGTCAACACGGCCCGGTCCTTAGAGAAGGACATGAAGAATGTACAAGCAAATAAAAGCTTGGGTGATAAGAAATCTGAATTCAAAGTGCTGACTACTTCAAAGTCCGGCTATCGGAGGTCATTCAAGAATGCTAGGACTTCGGGTCCAGCTCCTTCTGGTGCTTCTGGGGCGAATACGGGTCGGACCCCGGGTGCATGTTTTACTTGTGGAAAGACAGGGCACTTTGCCCGCGATTGTTGGAGCGGACGCCCCAAGTCTAAGAGAAGGCCGCAGCGACCTATGAAGAGAAGGGCAAGGCGGTGGAGTCAACAATGTCTCACTATGCTCCGGCCCAACCAAGGGTGTACAATCTTGGCCAACAGGAGGCCATCAAATAGGCGGATGTGGTGACAGGTACAGTTTAATTTATAGCAAGTCAATTTCTTTAAATACTTGGCATGCACAGGTTACCTTACCACTGCTTGTTTAGGGTTTGTTTTGATTTGTGAAAATCTGGCAAGAGCACTCTTCGATACGGGAGCTTCACACTCCTTCTTGTCCGAAGGATTTATATCACGCATCGGAGTCCCTTCCTCGATGGCGAAGGATAAGTTGGATGTGTTGTTGCCCAATGGGTGTTCGATGCGAGCTGATAGGATCTGCGGTGTTAAGATTTGCATTGGGAATCAGGAGTTAGATCTCCAAGCGTCGTTACATCCGTTGGCGGAGTTCGACGTTATATTTGGCATGGACTGGCTCTCGAAGCAGCATGCCTATATTGATTGTGGTCGCAAGGAAGTCAAGCTGGGAGCAAGTCGTAAGATGACTTTTACGGGCTTAAAGGGGTCGAGCAAGACGTTGATGTCTGCTCTTCAGTTGGTGAAGGCGGTTCATGCCGGTGCAGAACTGTTCTTTATACTGGTGGAGGTTGCAAAGCCGAAGCCCGTGTTGGATTATATTTCAGTGGTATCAGAATACCCTGATGTGTTCCCCGCAGATCTTCCTGAAGCCCCGCCTCAACGGGAGATAGATTTCACGATTGAGCTAGTGCCAAGTGCAAAGCCTGTGTCACGATCTCCATATCGGCTAGCGCCTAAGGAAATGGCGGAGCTGAAGGTTCAACTGCAGGAGTTGTTGGAGCAAGGGTATGTGCGCCTAAGTTCTTTGCCTTGGAGCGCGCCGGTCCTCTTTTTTAAGAAGAAGGACGGAAGCTTGAGGCTATGTATTGATTATCGGGAGCTCAACAAGTTGACGGAGAAGAACAAGTACCCGATCCCCCGGATCGATGATCTTTTTGATCAGTTGGTTGGGTCGACGGTGTACTCGAAGTTGGATCTCAAGTCTGGGTACTATCAACTGCGAATAAGGTAGAGTGATATCCCGAAGACAGTGTTTAGTACGAGATACGGTCATTATGAGTTTACGGTCATGCCGTTTGGGCTGACTAATGCGCCGTCAGTGTTCATGGATTTGATGAACAGGACATTCAGGGAGTACTTGGACCATTTTGTGATCGTCTTCATCGACGATATTTTGGTGTACTCGCAGAGTGACGAAGATCACTTCAAGCATCTTCATTTGGTTTTGGAGATGCTAAGGAGGAATCAGTTGTATGCCAAGTTCTCGAAGTGCGAGTTTTGGTTATCCTCAGTGGCGTTCCTCGGTCATATCGTGAGTGGAGAGGGCATTGTTGTGGATCCGACGAAGATTGTTGCGATACGGGAGTGGCATGAGCTTTCTACGATAGCGGAAGTCCGGAGCTTTCTGGGGCTTGCCGGCTATTATAGGCTCTTCGTAGATAACTTCTTGTGGATAGCGTTACCTCTCACTACTTTGACGAGGAAGGAGTAGAAGTTCGTTTGGAAACCGGAGTGTGCCCGAGCTTTTGAGGATTTGAAGTGTCGGTTGATCATGGCGCCTGTGCTGAGTTCGCCATGTGGGACCGAAGGTTATGAGATTTATAGTGATGCTTCGGGCAGCGGTTTGGGTTGCGTGCTACTACAACACGGAAGTGTAATAGCTTATGGCTCAAGACAGCTAAAAGTGCATGAAAGGAACTATCCAGTCCATGACTTGGAGTTAGCGGCCGTGATTTTTGCCTTGAAGCTGTGGAGGTATTATTTGTACGGTGTGAAGATTGATATCTACACCGATCATAAGAGCCTGAAGTATCTGATTGATCATAAAGATCTGAATATGCTGCAGCGTAGATGGATGGAGTTCTTGGGAGACTATACATTCAAGATCCACTACGTGCCTGGTAAAGGGAATGCGGTTGCGGACGCGTTGAGTCGCCGAGCCCAATCTCAAGCCAATTGGCTATCGATGCATGATGAGCGGTTGGTGCGGGAGTTGGAGGCGTTGGAGATTGTTTGTGTTGATAAGCAAGCAAGTGCTGAAGCAGTGCTGAAGCAGTGCTGAATTGGACTGAAGTCCAATATGACCTGGCTGATCGGATTTGGCAGGCTTTGGATATGGATGTACATATGAAGCAGTTCATGGTAGAGGCCCTGGATGGGTCAAATTCCCAATTCGTGGTGGAGGACGGATTGCTTTGGAAAGACGGTCGTCTGTGCGTCCCAAGTGTGGGAAATTTACGGGTGGAATTGTTGTACGAGGCACAAAATACCAAGTACTCGATTCACCCGGGGAGCACGAAGATGTACCGCGATGTAAAGAAACTATTTTGGTGGCCAGGTTTGAAGAAGGATGTGGCGCTCTATGTGGCGAAGTGCCAAACTTACGCCTTGGTGAAGGCGGAATGACAAAAGCCGGGAGGATTTCTTAAGTCCTTGCCTATTCTGGAGTGGAAATTCGACAACATCGCTATGGACTTTGTGCACGGTTTGCCAAGGTCGCAAAAGGGGAACGACTCCATTTATGTAGTCGTAGATCGGCTAACAAAGGTGTTGCATTTCATTCCGCATAGGAAGGATGATCCGGTGGAGAAGTTGGCAAAACTATATGTGGATAATATAGTACGGCTTCACGGTGTGCCCCGCAGCATCGTGAGTGACCGAGATGGGCGGTTCACGTCCAATGATTGGAGGCTAGTGCAACAAATGTTGGGAACAAAGTTGAAATTCAGCACATCCTTCCATCCGCAAACGAATGGGCAGGCCGAGAGGGTCAATAGAACTATGGAAGACATGTTCCGCATGTGTGTCTTGGACTTTGGAAAGCAATGGGAAGACCATCTTTATTTGGTGGAGTTCGCATACAACAATAGCTACCAAGGGAGTATTCAAATGGCGCCCTTCGAGGCCCTATATGATAGAAAATGTCGCACGTCGTTGTCTTGGCTAGAAACAGGAGAGTTAAAGTTGTATAAGCGAGTAGAAGTGGAGGATGCTACTTCGTTGGTGCGTACCATTAGGGAGAGGTTGCTTATCACTCAGGACCGGCAAGAGAAGTACTATAATGCCAAGCATAGGAACGTGGAGTTCGCTGTGGGCGACTATGTGTACTTAAAGATCAAGCCGTTCAAGGGTGTCTCGCGGGTGCGGCGATTGAAAAAGCTAAGCCCGAGGTATGTTGGGCCGTTTGAGGTTTTGGAGCGGGTTGGTGAAGCTGCCTATCGGTTGAAGCTCTCAGTGGAGTTAAGTGGGTTACATGATGTATTCCATATTTCGGTGCTACGGAAGGTGGTGCAAGAGCCTTTGCAAGTGATCGCGGTTGATCAAGTGCCGGTGGATAGTGGTTTGATGACAAAGGTCAAACCCGTGCGGATTGAGGACTCAAAGGTCAAGAGGCTACGCAATAAAGAGATCAGGATGGTCAAGGTCCGTTGGGACAATTGCGGTCGTGAGGAGCTCTCTTGGGAGCGAGAGCAGACTATGCTTGACGAGTATCCAGAGTTGTTCCGCTCAGTTACAATTTAATTTTGTACATGTCTTTCCTTTATATATAATTTCGTGGACAAAATTCTTTTAAGAGGGGGAGAATTGTAACGCCCTGAAACTCAAAAGAGCGACGAGGGACATTTTGGGCCAGATTTGGAATCTGGCAGTAGGCACACGGCCTGGGACACGGGCATGTCCCAGGGCATGTCAGGCTGGAGTCGACGATTTGGTCGAGCGGTCGACGATTTTGGAGTCGACGATCGTCGAGCAGAGAACATGGCCTGAGACACGGGCGTGCCTTAGGGCGTGTCGAGCCCGTGTCGACGATCGGCCCGGGGTGTCGACGAATTTCGCTCGATGAAGTGTCGAGACAGGGCACACGGCATGAGACACGGGCGTGTCTCAGGGCGTGTCGAGCCCGTGTCGACGATCGGCCAACAAAGTCGACGATTTTCGCTCGACGATGTGTCGAGACAAGGCACACGGCCTAGGACACAGGCGTGTCCAAGGCCATGTCAAGCTGACACGGGCAAGGACACGGGCGTGTCCAGTACCCGTGTAGTTCTCGGGTTGTTTTCGGGCTAAATAGATGGGGGACACGGCCGTGTCAGTTGGAATATGAGCGTGTCATGTAGAACACAGGCGTGTTGAATGCCTGTATGTTGTTCCAGGTGCGTCGATTTTGACGGTGAATGGGGGACACGGCCCTGGACACAGGCATGTGCCAGGCCGTGTTCGCTCCAGATTGTACATTTCAGGCCCGAATCAAGGCCGTTCGTTCCTTTAATTTGGGATCCAACGGCTGGGGGTTGTTCTTGATGAGATATACCCGGGGTTGGACCTTTGAAACCCTAACTTTTACTTGAGTGGTTCTCTTTCTAAGTCAAGGGAGAGAGGAGAGCCAAAGGAGGTAGAAGAAGCTAGATCCAGCCATTGGAGGAGCTTCGAAGCTCCAAATCGCGAGCCGACTTCGGATCCACGGAGGCGAAGAGAGTGCGGTGCTTTTCATCTGCTTACTTTTCCATGGCGCCAAAGAAGAACTCTATGGTAACGATTCTCTTCTTGAGCATGTGAAGCTCTCCTTCTTTGCATAGGAAGCCCGCTCTCCCGAGTTTGTGGTGAGTTGGAGGCGTTCCTTCGGGTAGTTATGTAAAGTCCCCGTTGTGTAAAGTCCGTAAGCGAGAACGGACATAGGCATGATGTGTGAAGCCTATCCGGACATGTTGGTCTGGATCGATGATGTTGCATTGCATAAATGCCGGAGAAGACTCCGTGCAATTGTTTGTTTTTCTGGTTTTCTACGTGGTAGATTGCAACAGGGAGCCTTGGGGATTAACCCAAAGGTGGACCCGAAAAACTGGGTGGATGCGTGATCTTGCCAACTTGGTGTCCTGAGAGCCAACTTGAACATAACCGGGTTATGTGAAATGTGACTGAAATGGGACTCGGGAGAAGTTTGACCCGTGCATATGGCTTAAACTGTCGTTGCGATGTGAGCACGGGTTAGATGGAACCGTACCCGTTCTATGTCGTTCGGTTAAAGAGACCTAAGGGTACGTGGCACTTGCCATTGGCATAGATTAGGGTCTTCGGTGGTCTATGGCTTAAATTGTCGTGACCCAGGCCAAGAAGACAAAATGCTCAGAGGTTTGGCCGTCAAAGTGGCGGTGGTGAGTCCGGAATGTCTATGGCCTAAATTGACGTGACATCGACCGATTCGCCGAGAATGTGCCCTGAGAGCATGGGGCATGTGGCCATGCGAGCCAACGCCTGTGATGTAATGAATATTGATAAATTGCCGCTTATGTTAATGAAATGCAGGGAAGGAGCATCGCCGCCCCGAGTTGGGGGCAGGATCGTTATAATTTGGTCAGCATTGCTGACCGTTGCCTTGTTTTGCCACCGTGCGGTGGTTTGTTGCTTGCAGGTGCTGCTGGGACAAGCGGTCAATAGCGGGCTAAAGCCCAAATTGCGAAGCCGGCCCTCGAAGGCCTAATTGTAGTGTTTACTGCTTTTATTCATGTATGACCGGCCTGCGTGCCGTGGTTTGTAAATCATGTAATATCAAGTGAACCATTTTGTAAGGCCTTAAGGCCTGTACCTGTGTATGTACAACATTCCTATTTGGTATTAGTGGACATTCATGCTTTTGTGCTGGGTTCTTTATTGCAACTTATTAATCTACTTCCGCTAGAATGCTTTGTGTAGGACGTTATGATTGGTTGGATGATTTCCATGAGTAACCACCCGGTCTGTATGTGGTATATGGCGTCGGGCCCCGGCCGGACCTACTGCTATGTGCTATGCGACGGATAGGGGGTGTTACACCATCAACTCTCTCAACCTCTTGTAAAAGGATTTATTAACTCCCTTCAAAAATTTATTCTTGGTTTTTGGCACCTGATCAAAAACCTAAAGGGTTGTGAGATGTCCCTATAAATAGATCTTGTGGTGGCAGTCACCTGATCAAAAACCTGATAGTGGATTCCTACAAGGGTGGTATAAGAGTGGATGTACCCAGTTTGGGGAACCACTATAAAATTCTTGTATTGTCTGGTTGTTCATTTTCTCATTAATTTTGCTATGCTGTGATAGATTAGCTTAGACTGTTTCCATTTTCTGTTAATACTATTGATATCACCAATTTTACTCTACTAAATTCTAAAACATCCAAAAGTTTCAAGTTACTCTATTCCCCCCCCCCCCCCCCCCCCCCCCCCCCCCCCCCGCGGGAGTAATCAGATCTATCCCTTATATTTCAGAGACTTTTTAAAATGATGGGAGCCTTGCAAAAGACCCCTTAACTTATATGTTTGTATGGGCATTCTTTTAAGTTAAGGTTACTTATTTCTTATTTTATTTTTCATATACTTACTGCTTTATTTTACTTGATTACTCTACAGTTTTTCTTATTATAGAACTATTAGCTTGCCTTACTTTTATAGCTCTGTAGATAAACTATATGTCTGCTAGAATAGGTCCACCGTTGTTGGGTACATTAGAAAATGTATACCAGATTTGAAGAAGCCTCACCCTACTCAATGATATACATCAAGGTGTATTTGATGTGCTTTGAGTTTATATGTGCAGGTTAAGTAATTGCAGGAAATGCAGAAAAGTTTCTAAGTCCATGTGTCGACACCTAGAGATGTAGTGTCGGCACTTATGAATGCATGTGTCGACACCTAGAGAAGTTGTGTCGACACTTAGAGTATTTGTGTCGACACCAGGAAAGACAGAGTCGACACCAGAAGAAAAGTGTCGACACATACAGGCAGTGTCGACACACTATGAAGAATACTCAACATATATCTTGTCGACACTTAGAGGCAGTGTCGACACTCAGAGAAGCTTAGTCGACATCAAATGTGTCGACACCAAAAGGCTGTGTCGACACTCAGCAAAGCTTCACCAAAGTTAAAGTAAAAGAAGGCATGTGTCGACACAAAGGAGATGTGTCGACACTCAGCAAGTCTCAACACAAGAAGGCATGTGTCAACACAAAGGAGATGTGTCGACACACAGTAGAATTCAACTAAGTGTTAAAGAAGAAGTTCTTGTGTCGACACACAGAATCAGTGTCGACACATTCAACAGAAGGCTTGTGTCGACACACAGAATCAGTGTCGACACATTCTGAAGAAGCAGTGTCGAGAAGCTGTTACAACAACACAAGGAGTTGTGTCAACACCATCAAGGCTAGTGTCGACACTTAGTCCACTTGTGTCGACACTTGGTCTATTTGTGTCGACACATAATGAAGAACAGTCTCGACACTTTCAGACAGAGACAGTATTTTCAAGAAGTGACTGGATGACTTGACAACTGCCATTTCATCCGGTCTACTGTAACTGTCAGAGCTGTCAGAAGTTTGTTAGAAACTGGATCAGCCGGTTACCTTGGAGGAAGATATATAATGGCCTTTCTCCTTCAACAAAAGATCAATCAATCTATCAACAAATTGAATCAATCAGAAGATTAAGAAGATCAATACAGATCCAGAGAAAACTGTAAATCAGTATTTTGAAGAAATTTCAGATTTACTTGAAGAGAGAGAACTCCAGTATCTGAAGTCAAGAAAGAGACTTGTTAATCAAATCTCTTAAGAAGCAGATTCTGAACCAGACTGCAAAGTAGGATCCAGATTTAATTCTCCATCCTAAGAAGGAAGTTGTCAGCTGGTCTACTTCAAGAAGATCATCTTTACTGAGTTCAGACTCAAGAAGCCTTGAAGAAAGAAAAGAAAAAGTTGATCTCAGGAATCAGTGCTATCAAGAACTGATCAAGAAGATTGCCCTCTACATTCTCTCAAACTGAGTGGTGATCTAAAACTTTTCTATTATTTTCCTTTTGTAGGATCCTAAGGGATCTGAGTTGTAAGACTAAATTTATAAAAGCTGAGGTACGGCTTTTGGGCCTGAGTGTAGGAGAATCAATTCTCTGTGTGTAGTCCTTGTTGAAGGCTGAGGTAGGGCTGTTTAGCCTGAGTGTAGGTCTTGTTGAAGACTGAGTGGTAAGGCTTTGTGCCTGAGTTGTAGGAGTGGTGACACTTTGAGTTGTAGGAACCTGGTTGGGGTTCTGAGCTGTAATATCTGAGGATCTGAGAAGAAGTGCAGAAGTTAGGTCGAATCTAGTACACTACTAGATAGGCGAAGGGGGAAAGTGGATGTACCCAAAACTTGGGGAACCACTATAAAAATCTGTGTGCACTCTATGTTTGTTTATTTCTGTGATTGCTGAGCTAGATGTGCTGCATTGTTGTAGAATTTTGCAAATACAGGTTTAATTGTACAGTGTTTCAGCCTTAAATTTAAAAATACAAAGTTCACCTATTCACCCCCCCCCCCCTCTAGGTGGTTAGGCATTATTTCTTTCAAGTGATATCAAAGCGAGGTTACTCAAAAAGGGACATAACAGTCTGAGTAAGATCCTGTAGGCAGATTGAGAACAAACAAGAATCAAGAAAATGGGTTCTAGTGAGAATCACAAAGAGCCGGGGTCCATGAAATTGCCAATATGTAGAAAAACGATATTTGGCATATGGAAAGAGAGGGTTAGACTTTTTATGGAAGCTTCTAACCCAAGGATATATATTACAGTTAAAGAAGGGCCATATGTGCCAATGAAGGTATCCATTCTGGATGCAAATCAGAAAACTCTCAAGGACTTCTCTGAAATGACTAAAGATGAAATCATTCTGGCCACTATGGACAAGAGAGCCCAGAATATAATTGTTAGTGCCATTGATGATGTAACATTTCAGAACTTAATTCATTGTAAAACCTCTAAAAAAATGTGGGACACATTAATAGTTTATATGGAGGGATCAGAAGAAGTAAGACAAGATAGGAAGTCCTTGTTAAATCAGGAATATGAAAGCTTCAGACAAGGAAAGTCTGATAGCATTACAGAATGTTACAAGAAGTTCTATAGGATAGTTAATGAATTGATGTCTTATGGAAGAGATTTCAGCAACTATGAGCTGAATGATAAGTTTTTAAGATCTCTGACTAAGGACTGCGACACCAAGATTTGTGTCATTAGGGAAGTGGCCAAACTAGCTGATATACCTCCTCCAACTTTGTTTGGAAAACTGCTATCTTATGAGATGCAGTTAATGGCTAGAAAGGAGGAAGAGAAGAATACTAGAGTGGAGCACAAGGAAAAGACTATGGCCTTCAAGACTGAAGCCACTAGGAAGTATAGAAGCAAGTCTCCATATCCACCTCAAATAGTTGCTGAGGCTGTGACAGATAATTCAGATAGCAAGAATTCAGATAGCAGTGAAAGTGATGAAGACTTTGCTGCTTTTACTAGGCATTTTCAAAAATTTCTGAAGAAGAAGCAGTGGAGGTCTAAGCCTTCCACTTCTCAGCCAAAAGATGACTACTATCAGAAAAGAAAGTCATCAAGGAATGACAGAAGAAGGTCCAAGCCAAGCAAAGCTACATCCTCAAAGATTGTGTGCTATTGCTGTAATAGACAGGGTCATGTAGTGGCTGACTGTCCTGAAAAGAGGAAGGAGTCAGCTGATAAAAAGTAGACTCAGTTTAAAGGAAAAAAGGAAAAGTCCTTTGTTGCTAAGAAAGACTAGAGTCTGACAGATCAGTCATCTTCAGAAACAGAATCAGAAGCTGAAGCCTACATTGGATTATTTGCTGAAGAGGAAGAAGATGAGTTCATGCAGCTAATGAACTCAATTTATGAGCATGAGGACCATCAGTGCAAGGGACTGATGGCTTTATCTGAAGGAGATAAGATCCAGGATCAGCCTGGACCAAGTAAAGTACAAAGTTGTTCTTCTAGTTCAATTTTTAGTACAGAGTTAGAGTAAGATACATCTGCATCAAGTGATGTGGGTGGGTCTGAATCTGAAGGAGATATTCATCAGTTAATTGATGAATATAGGGACTTGTTGCAGGCCTTGAAGAAAAGCAAAACCTTGGCCAAAACTCAGGCAAAGGAGATTGCTAGTATTAAATTGGCTGCTGCTGATTCAGACAAGTTGTTAGATCAGAAATTGAATGAGATTGACAGATTGAAGAACATAACTGTTATTCAAATGGGAACAATCAATTTCAAGAATGATCAGATTAGAAATCTGGAGGTTAGACTTCAGAAGGAGAAAGAGATAATAACAAGTTTTTCTAAACCTAAATCTATTTTACCCTTGATAGATGAGTTTGTACCTCAAAAGGGTAAGGCTGGATTAGGGTTTAAAAAACCTTCCTGGACTGCTAGGTCAAAATCTAAGGGCAAAGCCCCAGCACAAAACATAAATCCTGCTGTAGATACTTCAGCCAGGGTAGTACCTAAACAAAGGTACAACAGGTTTGAGTGCTGGTGTTGTGGCAAGATAGGCCACTTTGCCTTAGATTGTTGGCACAATTCTAGTGTCAAAGAGAGTAGAAAACTGCCTGCTAGAAGCGCTACAGGTAGTTTTGTTAGAGGTCAGACTAACCTGCACCAAGTACCCAAGAGTTATTTGGGTTATAAGGTTAAGTAATCTATTTTGCAGGTGAGTCCAAGTGGCCATGCCCCTATATGGTACTTGCACAGTGGATGTTCCAGGCACATGACTGGAACTAGGGGGTTGTTGAAGAACTACACACCTATCAAGGATGGCCCTAAAGTTACCTTTGGTGGTTCAGAAAAAGGAATCATCAAAGGCTTTGGTAACATTTCTAGTAATCAGATTACTATCACTCAAGTGGCCTATATGAAAGGTTTGAAGCACAACCTTATAAGCATAAGTCAGCTGAGTGATTTAGGATATGACATCTCATTTGTCAAGAATGGTTGTCATATCAAAAGGTCAAGTGATCAAAAGATCGTTTTGATAGGATATAGGAAGAGAAATGTTTATTGTCTTGACTTTGTATGTGAGAACAATATTTCTCCTATTTGTCTTGTAGCTGATGAGAGAGTCTCTCATTGTGTCAAATGGCATAAGAGGCTAGCCCATCTAAATTACAAGACTATTGGCCAACCCTTTAGCAAAGAGTTAGTGAGGAATGGTCCTCAAGTTAAGTGTATAAAGGATGGGACATGCTCAGCTTGTCAAAAAGGCAAGCAGACCAAATCCACTTTTCATAGCCTTGAGAACAAGGATTCTGTGAGGTGTCCATGGCACTAAATTTGTTAAACAAATTCAGAATGAGTTAGACAGTACAGTGGTCAAAATCAGAAGTGACCATGGCACTGAATTTCAGTATGAAAGTATGACAAAACTGTGTGAAGAATTTGGGATTTTTCAGGAATTTTCCTCACCAAGAACAACTCAGCAAAATGGTATTGCTGAAAGGAAGAATAGAACATTGATAGAGGCTAGTAGAACCCTATTGAGTGACACTTCTATACCAGAATATTTCTGGGCTGAGGCAGTAAACACTGCATGTCATGTGATCAATAGGGCTACTATCACCAAGTGCCACAAGAAGACTCCCTATGAGATTGTGAAGGGCAGAAAACCAAATTTATCCTATTTCAGGATCTTTGGTTGCAAGTGTTATATACTTAACAATGGCAAGTCTTATCTAACCAAGTTTGCTGCCAAATCCCAAGAGGGGATCTTTGTTGGGTACAACAACAATAGTAAGGCTTATAGGGTCTACAACTTGATTACTCAAGTTGTAGAAGAGTCTATATATGTAGTCTTTGATGAAACAAGACTCATTAACTGTGAACTGCCAAGTAGTGTTTGCAGCTCTACAGGTATAACTGATAGGCTGGACAAGCTTACCATTACAGAAGGTTCTACTGCAACTCAGCAAGTGGTAGATGGTGGTTGCTGTCCATGGGGAGTACAATACTCTCTAGATGTAGAAGAAGACCAAGAGGTGCAGCTAAATGAAGAGGCTGGAGGTGTACAATCTGAAGACAAACTACCTCTAGTAAATAGACACTTAAAGGATCATCCATCCAATCAGATAATTGGTGATCACAGACAAGGAGTGCAAACAAGAAGCAGGAATCTGAGTACAGTTCTTTACTCCAGTTTCCTATCACAAGTAGAGCCAAAGAAATTTGAAGAAGTCGTTCTAGATCCTCATTGGATTGATGCCATGCAAGAGGAACTGAATCAGTTCAAAAGATGCAAGGTCTGGGAGCTAGTTCCTAAACCAAAAGACCACAACATCATTGGAACTAAGTGGATCTTCAGGAACAAATTGGATGAGAATGGAATCATCATAAAGAATAAAGCTAGACTTGTTGCAAAGGGATATAGGCAGGAAGAAGGTATTGATTTTGATCAAACCTTTGCTCCAGTAGCAAGACTGGAAGCAAAAAGGATGTTCCTTGCCTATGCAACATATCAAGGGTTCAAGGTATATCAAATGGATTTTAAGTCAGCTTTCATAAATGGAGATCTAAAGGAAGAAGTCTATGTAGAGCAGCCATGAGATTTTGTTTATTCTCTCAAACTTGATTATGTATATAGACTTAGGAAGGCTTTGTATGGGTTAAAATAAGCCCCAAGGGCTTGGTATGAAACCATGTGTAGTTTCCTCACTGAGAACAAATTCTCAAGGGGGAAAATAGACAAGACTCTATTCCTTAGGGAATCAAAAGGCAAAATATCTTAGTCCAAATATATGTAGATGACATAATATTTGGGTCTACTGAAAGTAATCTTTGTAGAAAGTTTGCAAAACTTATGCAAGGAAAATTTGAAATGAGCAGTATGAGGGAACTTAAGTTCTTCTTGGGTCTCCAAGTAAGACAGACTGAATATGGCCTGTCTATATGCCAGTCTAAGTTCACCCTAGAGTTGATAAAGAAGTATGGTATGGAATCATCCACTACCATGACAACTCCTATGGGGTCAAGTATGTCTCTAAGCAAAGATGATGCAGGGAAACCTGTAGATGAAACTTTGTATAGAGGGATAGTTGGCTCCCTACTGTATTTGACTGCTAGTAGACCAGATATCATATATGCTACATGTGTCTGTGCTAGGTACCAAGCATGCCCTAAAGAATCTCATCTGACTGCAGTCAAATGGATTTTGAGATATCTTAAGGGCACACCTTATCTAGGCCTTTGGTACCCTAGGAATGGAGATTTTGTACTTATAGGTTATTCAGATGCAGATTTTGCAGGCTGCAAGGAAGATAAGAAGAGTACTACAGGAACCTGTAAATTTCTAGGTGGGAGGCTGGTGTCATGGAGCAGTAAGAAGCAGACCAGTGTGGCCATCTCCACACCTGAGTCAGAATATGTTGCTGCAGGAAGCTGCTGTGCACAACTTTTGTGGATACAACATCAGCTAGAAGACTATGGTATCCAGGTCAGTAGAACACCTTTGTTTTGTGATTCTACATGTGCTATTTCTATTTCAAATAATCCTGTCTCACATAGTAGGACTAAGCACATAGAAATTAAATACCATTTTCTTAGAGAACATGTAGAAAAAGAAGACATTTCACTAGAATATGTTAACACAGATAATCAGGTTGCTGATATGTTTACTAAGCCCCTAGATGAAACCAAATTCAACAATTTTAAAATTGAATTAGGAATGTTGAACTTAGAATAGGTTCATAAATTTGGCTAAGTAAAATGGTGTCGACACATGAAGTTATCTGTATCGACACATAGAAGTGGTGTCGACATTTCAGAGAAATGGTGTCGACACATCTAGAAAGTCTGTGTCGACACTTCAGAGAATTAGTGTCGACACATCCAGAGTAGGTGTCGACACATCCAGGGTGGTGTCGACACTTAGGACTAACACAGAATTCGTCGAGTGAAGTATCGACTAATCGTCGAGCGCAGATGTTTAAGTGTCGACACAAATATTCTGTCGACTATATTTGTGTCGACACATAGTTTTCGAGACATTAGAAGTATGTGTCGACACTTTTCAACAGTGTCGACACTTTTCAAGAATTTTAATGCGCCTTTTCACCTTCGATTTTACACAGGTATAAATAGGTCTTCACCATTGTTTGTCGACACGCTCACCATAGTTTCGAGACCAAACTTGTGTGTCAACATCTCTCTTCTCTAAATTCAAAATTTCTCCAAACCCTAATGGCGCCCAAGCTAGAAGAGAACATCAATGAAGGTTATGAGCTCGTGCGACATGCCTTTGACAACGCGGAACCAGAAATTCAAGGTGTTGTAACCCTAGTTGCCGAGACTGGGTTGGAGTATCTAGTTTCAGAGCCAATCAAGATTTGGAAGAAGGAGGTCCTCGAATTCTTTAGTGCAACTACCCTTGATGAAACTGGTTTTAAGATTAAATCTAAAGTCCATGGGGCAAAAGTAAAAATAACCCAGAAAAGTCTAAGAAAGTTCTACATCTACCTAGAACTAAGGAAGAGGAAGATGTACCTGCATCAAGGATAAGGGAGGCACTGCAATGGTGTGGACTTGTTTTAAGCATGAAAATTGGATAAGTTTTTAACAGGAAAGGCATGAACATGCAGGGCAAGTTCTTGTCTGAAATAGTAGGTGTTGGAACACCCTATTACTCATTTGGGTCAGGATCACTATGTCTCTAGGAACCTTTGCTTGACCTCCTGTATAGCTTAATAGGTCAATTAGAATTGAGTCTAAGGGTTAGAAGTCTAGGTTTGGAAGTTGCCCTGAAGACCAGGATTCTCTGTCTGGAGACTAAGTCATATCGTCGAGCTCAGCACGACGATTCATCGAACTCCGATCGACGATCGTCTAGCTCAACTTCGACAAGATCGTCGAACTCCATTCGACGATCGCTGAGCTCAACTTCATTATGTCGTCGAAATCCATTCGACGATCGGTGAGCTCAGGTCGACGATTTTGACTATGCTTTGGATCTTTATCTCTGAGCTCAGTTCGACGATCTTTGAGCTCAGATCGATGATATTTTGCTGCTGTATATTTCCAGATCGCTGAGCTCAGCTCGACGATAGCATAGCTCAGTTCGACGATTTCAGATAACTTCCAGGATATTTCTTAATTCAAATTCAAATCAGTTAGGAGTTATTCTGCAATTAATTCAGAGATTTGCTAGCCATTTTCATTTATTTTTGGACCGAGTTTCAAGGGATTTTTCAAGGAATACATCTGTGGACTTTCCTCCAGAAGAGATTATGCAATTAAGGATGCAATTAATGCAGGCCAACAGCTATACTTGACAGAGAATGATATTCTATTCTGGACCAGAGAATAAAAGACAGGATTTTTGAATCTCTCACGAGAACACACACAATACAGAGAGAGGATACAGATCACAGAGACACATTCAAAAATCTTCTGTCACAAAGAATTCTGAAGAACACTCATCCAAGGAGATCAAGCTTTCTCAAATCTTCAGATCTCTGTAGTTTTCAAAGTGTTCAAGGCCAACATATTTCAGACTCCAGACACTCAAGATTTCAGCTATTGCTGAAATCATCTATTGCTGGAGTTCAACCTTTGAAGGCCTATCACCCTCAGCAAAGCTTTTCTTCCTGAAGATCTCAAGGATTCAGGGGGAGCTTTGACATCAATCCACATAGTCTTCTCAGTTGTTTGAGAAAGAGAAGACCTCCATCACTCTCTCACCCCCACTCTGTAAAGGGTTTCTCAAACTCCCTTCAAAAGTTTGAACTTGGTTTTTGAGCACCTTGTCAAAAGCTCATTGGTGGCAAGACACCTGATCAAAAAATCTGCTTTGGTTTTTGAGCACCTTATCAAAAGCTCATTGGTGCCCAGGACACCTGATCAACTCATCCTGCAGTGGATTCCTACCTAGGGTGGTAGAAGAGTGGATGTACCCAAGTTTGGGGAACCACTATATTTGCTTGTGTCTTCTGGTTTTGCTTGCTTTCATTTTTTGTTTCTGGCCTTGATTTTTCTGTGCTTAGTTTTGGTTAACTTAGTGCTGTGATTAGATTTATTTTTGCTTCCCTGCTCACACATATTACAACAATTGTTGTAAAAACTTTTAAAGCACCATATACTCTATTCACCCCCCTCTAGAGTATATCAGATCTAGTTGCACTTTCAGTAGGGAAGGTGATTCTGAGCAAGCCAGGTGGGCATGATAGGATATCAGCTCACATGTTCAGTTTAATGACAAGGATCATTTTCAAACTAAAAACTGATTGGTCAGCAGTGATGTTTGAAAAGATAAAGGAAAGTCTGAAGAAGCCCAATCTGGGTAGGATTATGAGTTTGTACTTGGCTAGAAGTATTCCTGAAGTCATGAACCAAGCTGCTGGTTCTAAGATAAACCACATGAGAAAAGGAAGGCTCTAGAAAAATATATACAAGAAAGCACTGCAAACCATTGTTCCATAATAAGCTCCAACTGCTGATTATAGTTCTTTGTTGGTGGCTTTGCAGATCAAGATGGATGAGCAAAGGAAGGCTCTAGAAAAATATATGGATGAAGGACATAAATCCCTTCAATTTGATCTCGCTCAAGATATAAAATCTATTAGATTTGAACTAAATCAAAATAAGAAGGAAATGCCTGACTGTTTTCATAAAGGAGGTTATGCAGTGGTTTACCTAGCCACTCACCAAGAGAAGAAAAAGACACAGGTTGATGACATAGCAGTTAAGCAGGGCTATATCTTAGAAAATCAAATAAGAATGAATGAAAACTTGACTGAATCACATAATGTGATTGTCATTGAAATGAAAAATATAGCTACTGCCCAGACTGCAGTAAGTGCTACTGCCAAAGAAGCATTTGATAAGCAATTACAAGAGAGCTTAACTGCTGTTAAAACTGCCATTGAAGATTCTCAAAAGGCTATTACTGAAAAGCTCCAAAAGTTAAAACCTTTTTATAAAGATGGTGTTAACTATTTGAATGCTCAGATCAGAATTCATAAGGATGATCTTAGGGATCATATAGAAAGAGAAGTCATAAAGTGAGAGAGGGTATTAGTCAAAGCAGGCTCTGACCATGTTAAATGGATTTCAAATAGCATCAGAGCTACCCTTGGATATCCACCCTTGTGTGATGATGATAATGTAGCAGAATCTGGGGTAAATCCTGCATATTTTGGAGGTGAGCAAGCTGAAGTGGCTCAAGTGATCTACCCTCCAGCAGATTTTGACATGATACATCAAGAGATACAATCTATGTATAGTCCTCCAGAAGGTGCTCAAAATGTGATCATTGAGAAAGTAGTACAGCCAGTGCCAGAGGCAGTATTAAAAGAGCAAGAGGCAGTATTAAAAAAGCAAGAAGCTCAATTATCCAAGAAGAGGTTCAGAGAACAGGCAGAGTTAAGGACTGATTTTGAATAGTGGAGCTCAACTTCTAGAAATATTATTCTGACTGCTTGGAAGGCTGCAAAGGATAATTTCCTAGAGAGGGGCAAATGGTACTCTGACTAAGAATGGAGAAAACATGAAGCTAGGCAAGAGGCCATAGTTCAGTACAGAAGGAAGGCTAAACTAGGGAAGCTACCTCCTAATGCACAGGAGCCTAGCAAGTATTTCCATAAGCCTTATCATTATTTTGAGAGACAAAAGATAAGGGCTGAAGAATAAAAGAAGAAAGATCTTAAGGGCAAGAAGCCTGCTGATGACACTGATGCTCCAGTTCAAGTCAAGATTCAATCTGGAAAGGGCATTATCATCAAGGAGCCAGAACATCCATAGAATAGAATTTTCTTAAGTTTACAACTTTGTAATCATTTGCATTAAAATCCATGTAAACTTTTGATTAATGAAACTATTGGAAGTTGAAACAAAATAATGTTTAATGTTCAATCTATTATATTGTTATTCTGAGATAATTGTTTATACATGTTTTGTTTAGTATTTACCCTGTCATATAATACTGTTATACATCATATTGAGTATTTTTTATGAATGGTGTATATCATTAACTAAGGGTTATGACTTCTCCAAATAAGGAGAGATTGTTGGGTACATTGGAAAATGTGTACCAGATTTGAATAAGCCTCACCCTACTCAATGATATACATCAAGGTGTATTTGATGTGCTTTGAGTTTATATGTGCAGGTTAAGTAATTGCAGGAAATGCAAAAAAGTTTCTAAGTCCATGTGTCGACACCTAGAGATGCAGTGTCGACACTTATGAAGGCTTGTGTCGACACCTAGAGAAGCTGTGTCGACACTTGGAGTATTTATGTCGACACCAGGAACGGCAGAGTCGACACCAGAAGAAAAGTGTCAACACATACAGGTAGTGTCGACACACTATAAAGAATACTTAACATATATCTTGTCGATACTTAGAGAAGCTTAGTCGACATAAAATGTGTCGACACCAAGAGGCTGTGTCGACACTCAGCAAAGCTTCACCAAAGTTAAAGTAAAAGAAGGCATGTGTCGACACAAAGGAGATGTGTCGACACTCAGCAAGTTTCAACACAAGAAGGCATGTGTCGACACAAAGGAGATGTGTCGACACACAGCAAAATTCAACTAAGTGTTAAATTAAAGAAGAAGTTCTTCTGTAGACACACAGAATCAGTGTCGACACATTCAACAGAAGGCTTGTGTCGACACACAGAATCAGTGTCGACACATTCTGAAGAAGCAGTGTCGAGAAGCTGTTACAACAACACAAGGAGTTATGTCGACACCATCAAGGCTAGTGTCGACACTTAGTCCACTTGTGTCGACACTTGGTCTATTTGTGTCGACACATAATGAAGAACAGTCTCGACACATTCAGACAGAGACAGTATTTTCAAGAAGTGACTGAATGACTTGACAGCTGCCATTTCAGCTAGTCTACTGTAACTGTCAGAGCTATCAGAAGTTCATTAGAAACCGGATCAGCTGGTTACCTTGGAGGAAGACTATATAAAGGCATTTCTCCTTCAACAGAAGATCAATCAATCTATCAACAAATTGAATCAATCAGAAGATTAAGAAGATCAATACAGATCCAGAGAAAACAGTAAATCAGTATTTTGAAGAAATTTCAGATTTACTTAGAGAGAGAGAACTCCAGTATCTGAAGTCAAGAAAGAGACTTGCTAATCAAATCTCTTAAGAAGCAGATTCTGAACCAGACTGCAAAGTAGGATCTAGATTTAATTCTCCATCCTAAGAAGGAAGTTGCCAGCTGGTCTACTTCAAGAAGATCATCTTTTTTAAGTTCAGACTCAAGAAGCCTTGAAGAAAGAAAAGACAAAGTTGATCTCAGGAATCAGTGCTATCAAGAACTGATCAAGAAGATTGCCCTCTACATTCTCTCAAACTGAGTGGTGATCTAAAACTTTTCTATTATTTTCCTTTTGTAGGATCCTAAGGGATCTGAGTTGTAAGCCTAAATTTATAAAGGCTGAGGTAGGGCTTTTGGGCCTGAGTGTAGGAGAATCAATTCTCTGAGTGTAGGCCTTATTGAAGGCTGAGGTATGGCTGTTTAGCCTGAGTGTAGGTCTTGTTGAAGACTGATTGGTAGGGCTTTGTGCCTGAGTTGTAGGAGTGGGGACACTCTGAGTTGTAGGAACCTGGTTGGGGTTCTGAGCTGTAAGATCTGAGGATCTGAGGAGAAGTGCAGAAGTTAGGCCGAATCTAGTACACTACTAGATAGGCGAAGGGGGAAAGTGGATGTACCCAGACCTTAGGGAACCACTATAAAAATCTGTGTGCACTCTGTGTTTGTTTATTTATGTGATTGCTGAGCTAGATGTGCTGCATTGTTGTAGAATATTGAAAATACAGGTTTAATTTTACAGTGTTTCAGCCTTAAATTTAAAAAGAAAAAGTTCACCTATTCACCCCCCCCCCCTCTAGGTGGTTAGGCATTATTTCTTTCAACCGTCATCTGCTTTTGACAACTTTCCACCTTCATAGCTTTCATATCATTCCTCCCACACGGTGCCTAGGAGACATGGGGGAGGGTTGTGGGAAATCTGGCTTAGTCTTTTGACTAACGGTCAGTGGACCAAACATTTCACGATCACCGGATGGGAGATAGAGACCAGCAATGGGAGATGCAACACCAGCAGAGCACGGTGCACATGGAGTTGGGCCAGTCTAGTACGGGAGCACCAGTCTTTGGCTCCGTGAGTGGTAGGTTTTCTTAGCTTTCGCAAGAGGGTTATAGTGAGGATTTGGTGTATCGGGCATAAGCCCATTTATATTCTGTACCATTTTTATCACGTGGACATTGCTGTGACTTCTATCATATGTTTTATGTGATTGTGGACTTTACTTAATCTTACTTGTAATTCTACTTCTTGATGATCTTCATTGCCGGCAGAATCGGCATTTTGTAGTGGCGACCTTCCTATGTGTCGGTGTCACCGCAAAGTGGCCGTTCTGGGCGTAAGACCCGGTAGCATAGCAAAAAAAGGGGTCTTACAAGCCTTACCTCAGATCCAACCCAGGACCCTACAACTAAGATTGCATCACACTCTTAGAACTCAGACTACTCATATTTGTACACTCAGCCTTTATAAGATAGGCCTACAACTCAGATCTCAGTGAGATCCTACAAGATTGAATAAAGGTTTGAGAAATTTTACTCAATAGAAAATTTCCGAGTCTTCTACTTGGGCTAAATCAACAGACTATCATTCTTCAGCACAGCTACAGGAAGAGGTTTCTTCAGATTTGATGCAGCTTATACTGTGTTGTATCTATCAGAGTTCTTCTTCAAGCTTGAGATAAATGTGCTTTGTGTAGAATTGCAGGCCTAAAGATGATGAGAAATTTTCTCTGCTCTACTGGCTAGCTTTTGTAAAATTAGGGTTTCAAGAGATTGGCCAAAGTTCAATGCTCAAAAATTTGCTTTTATACATTGGCAGCAACAACAAATATATTCTTCTTTTAGAAAGCGGCATGGCTGGCTTTAATGGCTGATATAATCCAGGATATCATTGTCCAATCAATATGGCAAACTCTATCTTTTAGCGTGCAATTTGGGTCGATTTGAATTAAGAATGACGTCAGTAGTTTTGACGCGGCGCCAATTGACTTAAAATATTTCTGAATCTCCACAAGCATCGAGTGATTCCATATGTCTCAACGAATTGGAGCTTTGATAGTTAACAACAGAAGTGTTGAATGAATGGCCTTCACTCGACACATTTGTAATTAGACAAATTTTGCCCAATGCTGAGGCGTTGAGTGAAGGTTCATCACTTGACGCATTTGTACTTAGGCAAATTCTGCCTGATGTTGATGTGTTGATTAACGGTTCGTCACTCAAAGCATTTTCACTTAGACAAATTCTGCTTGATGTGTAGGCAATGCCTGAAGGTTCATCACTCGATTCATTTGTATTTAGACAAATTCTGCCTGATGTTGAGGCGTTGGGTGAAGGTTCATCACTCGACACATTTGTACTTAGACAAAATTTTCCTGATGTTGAGGCATTGAGTGAAGGTTCATCACTCGATGCACTGCTCCTCACTCTACTCTTCTATACTTAGATTTTCTTTGGGAGGGTGTTGAGTGTAAGTCCTTCACTCAATATATTTGTACTTAGACAGAATTTAGTGCTTCTCCACTGTGGCTTTGAGTAAGGGATAAACTATCAACGCTTTATGGCCTCCGACGGTGGGTGATGTGTAGTCACTTAACGCTTTTGTACTAAGTCATTTTCTTAACTTCCTTGACCATGATGTCTTCTCTCCAACCATACTTCTAATACACTCATCCTTTATAATCACATAATTACCAATATCATGCACATGTAAACTTAGACATATATCAAATACAGGTTTGTGTATATTATTGACTTGTTCGCCTTCTTCAAATCCTAGACATTGTGGTAAAAGTACCCAACAACAACTCTTCAACAATTCCCACGAAACAAAGCATATCCCATGCAAGCACCCCCACCTGATAGTAATGATAAGAGGAGACACACATGTTATGGACCAAACAACTTGTAAGGATTATGACAATCAAGCCTCTAACAAATCACCAACTGGCAATGCGTCGCGCCTTGAAGAGATAATCAACATACTAGAATCTTTAGTAGAAGAGCAAATATTTAGATGGAGTAACGTCAAGCTCATGCACTAACCCTGTTAAGGGACTTAGTGGCTTATAAATCCTCGAGAGCATATCTTATGGTTGCAAGCCAGACATCATTATATTTAAGATGTTGCTCGCTCAGAGGGGTGGCTTATGTCGTGTGCTATGAATGGATTTGGAGGAGACCATTCGATGGACGCATAACCCCCAAAGGAGCACCTCTCCAGCAAGGACAAGGAAGTCAAAAGTGGAAAGAGCAGAATCTGAACCCGACATTTGAAAAAGAGGCAGGCGCCTTAATGGCTCCTCGTAGACTAAGGGGTAGCTACTAGACCCACACTTCGCTCTGCTCGACACTTGTCAAGCAAAAATTCAACATACTATCAAGGACCACCCCTTAATAAAACGACCCATGACGCTCCCTGAGGAAGGGAGGATTAATCAAGATATTTCCACTAACACTAGAGTTTGGTTCACAACACAAAAGAATATATAAGTAAGAAGGAGGAAGTCATGCAGCTCATACACCTTGGACTACTCAAGGAGTTTCAAAGGGAGAAGGAGACAGTGCGGCCTTCCTTGACCAAACCCATATGGGGGAGGAGGCGGGACTTGGAAGTATCTGCCCCTGTGGCATGACAAGAGCTGGATAGGCTGACCCGTCTTGGCGCACAAGGATCTTCGTCGTGACCTTCAGATAGCCCCGTGTATATGTGAGTGGGATATTGATCGACGACGATATGTCTGCCAACGTGTTGTTCCTATCAACTCTACTCCAACTAGGGATCTCTGGAAGGGAAGATCAACTAGGCGCAATGGGTGCATATGCTACCAGACACCCAACGATCTCAATTTTGAGAAGCATTATCCTACCGGGGAGTATAGGGAACCCCTTCAGTGCAAGCTACATATAATGTCTTGTTTGTCATCACACAAACTACCTTAACGGGCAGCAGAATTCTTCGAGGACCACTGCTAAGGGAACTTGGGCCTATTGTATTCATGTAAGGCATCACAGTAGTGATCCGCTCACAAGACGTAACCCTCGTGGGTGCCACTGGGACTAGATACACAGATCTCTTAGAGGAAACTTTACTGTAATTCATAGTTTACTTTCACACTTTTGCTAAAATAACAAGTCGCATGATCGGGCCCGTGTTCACTTGTATCTTCCTTCAACTTTGCTACAAACATCTTTAGTTTCATCTGCTGCATAAACCATTTAGTATAACGGACACCATGTACTTATACTATCAAGGAGAGATGAACAAAATTCCTTCTGCACCACCTAAGAGAATGGACCCCAAGTCCTTCTATTGTCAAAGTAAGAAGGACAGAATCCATTGAAATAGACACCGAGTCCTGATGTGTGAATGAATAATAATCCTTCATTACCTCCACTAGAATGGACCTCTATTCCTTCCAAGACATGAACAGATAAAGGTTCTTCTCTATCTTCACCTGAACGGACCTAGAGTCCTTCCATGGTGTGAATAGATAAAGGTCCTTTCCACCTCCACTGGAATAAACACCGATTCTTTCTGAAGTATGAACAAATAAAGGTCCTTCATCACCTTCACTGGAACGGACCCTGATTTCGTCTGAGTCACAAATAGACAAAGATCCTTCGCCTCCTCCACTAAAATGAACCCAGAGACCTTCTGAGGAGTGAATGGACAAAGGTCCTTCACCACCTCCATTGGAACATACATTGAGTCCTTTCAAGGTGTGATCAAAAAGATATCTTTCATTACATCTACACCCTGCTCAAACATCAATGCTCACGCCAAATGCTACATAGTGGTTGTTGGGACCACTATCAAACATTACACGAATGTGTTAGTGCGAAAGTAACATGTAAAGTAAGGAAAGGAAAAGGAAATAAGAGGCACAACACATAAATACCATAATGATGAAGACAAGCCACCACTCAAAGTTGACATCATGATCGTCATCCAAAGCATTATCTACACCGATATCAGAGCGCTTCGGCACACTCCAACCAAACTAAAATCCCTTACCCAATCCCCGATGGAATGCAACATTATGCTTATCCTCCAAAAGAAAGTCGACCTCGGAATCCATCATATAAAAATGAGCATCTTATGCAATCTGGGCCTGTTCCACCCTAAAGTTGTAGGAATTCTTCTACTCAGCCACTTTGGAAGCTCACACAGCCTTCATGTCCTTCTGCGCCCCTAACATATGTGCTCTCTTCTCCTTCAACTTCTCCATTTTTGCCTCCATCTTGGACATCTCGGCTCAGGCTTCCACCACATAATGGAGCCCCTCTACAAGGCTCACTTTAGTAGCGGTGAAATTCCCCTGAAGCCCATCATCCTTGGCCCAAGAAGCAGCCAGCTCAGACTATGATCTATCCAGTCAGGGAAGACCCTTATCCCGCCTCTTCCTAACAGCACTCAGGGACTCCTCTGATGTGGCCATCTTTATCCAGGGAGAGAATAAATTTACCTTTATGGCAACATAGTTGTTGTCCTGCGTAAGCTAGACATCACGCAACTTACCTAGCTGTGAAAATTAAGGCTAGGTCTGAATAAAGGCAAATTACACTACAGAAGAACAAACAAGCCGTGCAATATACATGATAGAACTCAACGGAAATAAAGGAAAAATGACACAGGATATAAGGAAGAAAGCTTGTGTAATTTCTTGATATTTTTGTTCAGCAATACAACTCCATTATATAGCTGGAGATATACTAAGAAACACAAAAACAATTAACACCTAATTAAATCATAACTCCTAAATCATTTAAGCGAAATAAACTCCAAAAAACTGTCGCAACATTAAGGCCCATGAAAACAAAGTAACGGTAAAAAACAGTCCAGATAATTAAAAACTAATTATTAACATTCAACCCCTAATTAGTTTGTCCTTCACGTCACGCACTCGAAGTCGCTCCCACATTTCAACGAACTTGTTCCTTGCGAGTGCCTTAGTGAATATGTCAGCAAGCTGATCGTTAATATGTACATACTCGACCTCGATTATCCCACGCTCCACACAGTCCTGAATGTAGTGGTAACGAGTATCAATGTGCTTTGACCGATCATGATACACGGGGTTCTTGGTTAGTGCAATCGCCGATTTGTTGTCAACAAAGAGAGTTGCTTTGCACCTAATCTGCTTCTAAATATCATCGAGTAGATTGAGTAACCAAACTCCTTGTTGTGCCGCAATCGAAGCTGATATATATTCGGCCTCGCAAGAAGATAAGGCTACAACCAGTTGCTTTTGCGACATCCAAGTGATGATGTTCTAGCCTAGGAAGTAAGCAATTCCCGTAGTGCTTTTCCTATCATCAATGCTCCCTCCATGATCACTGTCGCAGTACCCAACTAACTTCGTTCCTCCACGAATATTTCTCTCATAAGAAAGACCAAACCCGCTTGTACCTTTCAGATACCGCAAAATCTGCTTCACCACAGCAAAATGCTGGGTATTGGGCTTCTCCATGAACCTGCTCACTATCCCAACAGCATATGCAATATCCGGACGCGTATTCACCAAATATCTCAAGCATCCTATTGCGCTCCTATACTCTATAGGATCCACCAAAGGATAATCGCCGGTCTTGCTCAATTTGAGCCTTGGTTCCATTAGAACTTGAGCGCTATTGCAGTCTCGCATCCCAAATTTTTCAGGAATTTTTAATGTATACGAAGACTGACAAAGGGTGATTTCCTGAGGTGTTTGGGATACCTCTATCCCCAAGTAGTAGGTGAGCAATCCGAGATCGCTCATGCAGAACAACTCCTTCATCTGGGCTTTGAACTTGTCCACCTCTACGCCGCTTGACCTGGTGATGATGAGATCATCCACATAAACTCCAACCAGCAAGTTGGTATCTCCGACAACTCGCTTGTAGACGGCATACTCAGTCGGACTCCTCTCAAAACCCAATGAGGATAGACTTTGATCCAGCTTGAAATTCCAAGCCCGCGGGGCTTGTTGAAGGCCATACAACGCCTTCTTGAGCTTCAGCACCTTGTGTTCTTCTCCGGCAATGACAAAACCTGGGGGTTGAGAAACGTATACCTCTTCGACTAGATCCCCGTTAAGAAACGCCGATTTGACATCCATGTGGTGGATTTCCCATCCTTCTTCTGCTGCCAAACCAATGAGCAAACGGACCATCTCCAATCTCGCCACGGGTGCAAACACCTCGCTGAAATCAACGCCATGTCGCTGCACATACCCCTTCGCCACAAGCCGAGCTTTATGCTTCACGATGTTCCCCTCCGGATCTCTATTTGTCTTGAAGACCCACTTGAGTCCAATGGGCTTTTGACCATTTGGAAGGGTGGTGATTTCCCAAGTGTCATTGTCCCGGATGGAAGTTAGCGCTTCCTCCATAGCTCGTCTCCAACATGGTTCATCTTTGACTTCCTCGAATGTTGCTGGCTCTACTGCTGCGAAGAGGCAAAGTCCAGCCTCCTCCTACTACAATTCCTTGTCTTCAGTTTCGCCATAGATCTCTTCAAGCGACCGAAATCGAATAGGTCCGCCCGAGTCGGAAGAGGACCCGCTCTGTGAAATTGACGAGGTACGAGATCCCAACTGAAGATGTAGTGGAGGTACTGGGGAGTTGTCGTGCACAGGAGATGGAGCCTCGAGATTCACGCCTGAAGAGGTCTGAGGTGCTGCGGATGCACCTGATGGGGTTGTGGACGCACTTTTTCCGGCCCCGATTGCCTCCAAATTTTGGGGGCCCAGTTCTAGCTGATCTCCAAATCCACCTTCAGATCCCTCTTTTGAGGAAAAAATTGGACCTTGGACAGAGAGCTCCTGAAGGCTTTTCTCCTCCCACTCCCACTTCGCCTCTTTGTGAAAAACAACATCCCGGCTGATCACCAATTTGTCGGTTGCTGGGTTGAACAGGCGATAGGCTTTAGAACCAGCCCCGTAGCCGATAAACACCATCCGCGTGCTTCTATCCGCTAGCTTCGTGAGATTTGGCTTCGTCGTCTTCGTATATGCAAGGCAACCGAAAGTGCGAAGGTGGTGCACTTTTTGTTTCCTTCCGTAGAATGCCTCATAAGGCATCTTCCCAACAACACTATGAGTAGCCGCTCGGTTGAGAAGATGCACCGCGGTTGCCAACGCTTCTCCCCAAAACTTCATAGGCACATTTTTGCACTTGAGAACACTCCGAACCATCCCCACCATGGTTTGATTGCTGTGCTCCACCACGCCATTTTGTTGCGGAGAGTAAGGGGCTGTGAGGAATCGTTTGATCCCGACCTCCTCACAATAGGCATCAAACCCCTAGGAGGTGAACTCCCCACCTCGATCGCTACGGAATCCCTTCACTTTGAACTCCATTTCCATCTCCGCTCGCGCCTTTAGCCTTTTGAATGCATCCAGGGCCTCGTCCTTGGATTTTAATAACTCCACCCACATAAACCTGCTATGATCATCTACTAGCAAGAAGAAGTAGTGTTTACCTCCAGGGGTGGCCGGATTGATGGGTCCACACAAATCTCCATACACTAATTGAAGAGGAATTGATGCACGACCCGCCGCAACGTTCAGAAATGGTAATCGCCTCTGCTTCTCCACCAAGCACCCGTCGCAAAGTTCTTGTGAGTGCTTGATGGAGGGCATCCCCTCCACCATCTTGAAACGCCCCATATCATGAAGTGCCCGAAAATTGAGATGTCCCCATCTAGCATGCCATAGCCATGCCTCGTCTTTGTAGTTCTCCTCTAGCAAGGCCACTGGAGCATCCGTCTTCATATTTAGGATGTAGAGACGATTCTTGGACCTCTCCACCTTCGCCAAGAGATGCCTCTCTTGACCGAATAGACACAAGAATCCGTCCTCCATGACGATCTTGCATCTGTTTTCCTCCAATTGTCCTAAACTCACAATGTTTGTGCCGAGTTTCGGAATGTAGTAGACATTGGTGAAGACTTTGTGCTTCTCCTTTTGGTATTTGAAGAAGACCGCTCCCCGACCACATATCTCCACCAAAGAGCCATCACCAAACTTCACCTTGCCTCTCACCATCTCATCTAGTGAGGAGAAGTAATCCTTACAACCCGTCATATGGTTGCTAGCCCCCGTATCAAGGTACCAAACTGATTTCTCCACGTCTCCGGGAAAAATGCTTTGTTGCACATTCTCTTCATTAAGGATAAGATTAGAACATACCATTTTCGAGTGATCTTCTTCGCCCTCCGCCAATAAAAGGGCTGTTTCAAGATCCTCGAAGGCTTCTGCCATGTGTGCTTTCTCCTCTTTGTCCCTCTTCTTTGAGCGGCACTCCGCGGCAAAGTGGCCCATCTTGTGGCAATAGAAGCACTCGACTCTTGACTTGTCTTTAACACCATTATTGCGATCTTGACCTTCCCATCGATCGTTGTTGCGATGTTGTCCGCCTCGCCCTCATCCACGGCCACGACCTCCACGGCCGCCAGTTTGGTGTCCGCCACCATTGGATGGCTTCTTGTCACGAGCCATAAAGTCCCTCATCATCAAGAGAAGTTTCTCCTCCTCTTTGTTGGTAGCCCCACCAACACGCTCTTCATGAGTCTTGAGACGGCCGACAACTTCCTCCACGGTCATCGTCTTGAAGTCGCCAAATTGCTCTATCATCGAAGCAATCTGAACAAACTTCGATGGGACGGATCGCAAGAACTTCTTCACAACCGCAGCCTCCGCTACCTCTCCTCCCAACGCCCTTTGCATGTTGACGTTGGTGATGAGCTTCATTGTGAAATCATCTATTGAATCCGTCTCCTTCATGCGAAGCATTTCAAACTCTGTCTGCAGAGTTTGAATCTTTGCATCCTTGATGCGGTCTGCGCCTTGGTACATGATCCCAAGCATGTCTCATATATCCTTCGCAGTTTTCTTCTCCGCAACCATCTGGAGAACGTCATCTGGAAGTGCTTGTTGGATGGCCGAAAAAGCTATTTTGTTCTTTTTCGCAACCACTATCGCCGTCGGATCGATTGGTTCCACCGCCTCCAATGCATCTTGAATATCGAGGATCCCCCTCATTCTGATAGCCCAGACGCCGTAGTTGCTCCTCGTGAGCACCGGGTATTTGAGCACATAGTTTTTCAAAGATGTCGCCATCGATCTCCTCCCGAGAACGATGTTCTGTGGCGGCGATGTCCTGGCTCTGATACCAAATGATAGAACTCAACGGAAACAAAGGAAAAATGACACAGGATATAAGGAAGAAAGCTTGTGTAATTTCTTGATATTTTTGTTCAGCAATACAACTTCATTATATAGCTAGAGATATACTAAGAAACACCCAAACAATTAACACCTAATTAAATCATAACTCCTAAACCATTTAAGGGAAATAAACTCCAAAACAATGCCGCAACATTAAGGCCCATGAAAACAAAGTAACGGTAAAAAACAGTCCAGATAATTAAAAACTAATTATTAACAATACATACCTTCAGTACATGAGCTTGGAAAGAAGAGCACTCCCACTTCGTACCCTTCGCAGCAACCAATGGCAACACTTGTCCTTCGCTCAAATCTAACTCATCCACGAGCGATTCTGGGGAGTCCTCTGCCTCAGGATAACTAGGCGCGACCATCCCCACGCTCGTACGCAGAATCATCAATGACATATATTACATTCTCAGGGGCAGATGATGACGGCCCAGCTTCTCTCTACTTTAGGGAGAAGATCATCTTTTTCTTCTTTCCCTGCTCCAAGGGAATGAAACAGCTCTGCTCTACGTCAGCAGAGTTGCACGCCAAGATCATCCTCTTATCACTAACAACGTTCCAATTCCCAAGAGCGCGCTTGCAAACTTGAGTAAATTCTTGAATCCCAACATGGAAGTTAAGGCGCCGTTTGGGAGGACTTATTTTCACCGGTCAAGCGGTTACGACCGCATGAACCGGACCTTAATTAAGGTCTGGTTCATGCGGTCGTAACCGCTTGACCGGTGAAAATAAATCCTCCCAAACGGAGCCTAAGTCATACGCCTGTTCCTCAATTCATAAGGAGTCCTTTGGGAGCTCCCGCCAAACCTCAGGCAAACTACATGGATTCCTGACAAATCTATAGTGTGTCCCTTCATGATGGTAGTCATTCATATCCTCAAACGCGGGCCGTTTCTTTTTTATCCTCACCACTATCTGATCACCAGTACTTGGGTAGACTTCTCACTCGCGAGAAAGATGAATGGACATGCAAGAACCATGCTCCCAAAAAAAGCAGACCATTTCCATGATTCTCGTTATCCCCACCGAGTATAACTGTATAATCAGGACACCAAAGAGTCAGAAAATCATGAGAGTCTCCTCAATAGGAGGGATCTGGAAAGCCTTTAAAAACAACAACGAGATCACAAAATAACCTAGAGGGATCTGAACACGCTCCAATGGAGAATGTATACTGACCTATATGTTTGTCATGACTTCAAAGCTCTTTCTCCATGTACCTACCCAATCCTCCCTCACTGTTGCTAGAAAACACGTCGATTTCGATGGAACGTTATACCTCGGAGCCTGAAGAAAAAATGGGAGTCAAAAAAAAGAAAAATTCCAAAACGGACAAAACCAACTCAAAACACGCGCCCTGCCACGACACACCTATGCACGCACCACAAACATGTGTAGGTCCACGCACCCACATGTATGCCGCATGCCCACGCCAGCACCGCGTGAATATAGCGTGCTCCACACAGGTACCTCACCCACCGTATGGGCACCGCACGATTTCCACGGGAGCCATGCGGGTACAATGCGCATCATGCTAGTATCGCGCACGCCTCATGAGTGTCCCGTGGGTGTGATTGCATGTGCAGCTATATGAGTGTTGCACACACCATGTAGGCACCGCACGACTGTGCGAGTGTCGTGCTATCCCTTACGAGATCCACACATGAGCGCATGGGTGTTAAACATACACCGACCAACACAGGGTGGTTTCCAAGCGGTCATGTGGAGAAATGTCACAGCATCCTCCTGCCAATCATGCATGTTGGAACCCTACTTGTGATTTGGGCTAGGTTCACTATTAAGATTTATGACACAACATGTATAGTCTAGGGTCACATGTTAGTACCATTGTTAATGTCAATAACGTAAGGTTAGATTACTGAAACCTACCTTCAAAAGACATCAGAGACTCAAGACTTAGGATACAAGGTAGTTTTGAAAATTACAGAAAAGTCGTTCGATGATAGTTGAACTCAGCTCGACGATCATCGATCCCAGATTGACGAACTCAGAGTTCATTCTCTGAGTTGAGCTCGATGAAAGTGCAGTTGAGCTCGAAGAATTGTGAGCTTATATTAGAATCTCAGCTCGACAAAGTGCCTTCTCATCTCGACAAACTTGGAGCTCAGATTGACAAGTATATTTTCTGTTTGACAATCTTGGAGCTCAGCTCAACGAAGGAGAATTATCAGCTCGACGAACTTAGAGCACAGGACGATGAAAACTTTACTGAGTTTGACTAATTCCATCTAGGTTCTGCTCGACAAAACTTCTCTACAGTTTCTCAGATCGACTAATGCAGTTTAATTACAAATATTAAGACAGTAATACTCTGATAATTAATGCTTAATATTCTCAAAAATATAGCTATTTCTTGGCAGCATTAATTATGAATTTCACAGAGTTATTACTCTATCATATTTACTGGGACAGTGAGGGAAATACATTGAAGACAAAAACAATTGTTCCAATTCCCAGAAAATACGCAGAGGACTTCAAGGAATTCGAATTTCAAATCAATGATCAATATATAAAAGAAATATTCAGAAGATTGCACAATCTGAAAGTCCAGAATAAGAATAACAGTTAGTTAGAAGAAGAAGAGAGAGAACATCTGCAACCAGAGAACAAGAAATAGAGACAGAGAACATCTTGTTCATCAACTTCTTCTTCAAGCCTTTTCTTCCATCAACAAAATATTCAATCTGAGACCAAAAGCTCAATCTCTCAGAGACATTTACTGGAAGAAGAAGTCTTTATCTTTAAAGGCCTACACCCTAAAGCAAAATTTCCTCTCCTTACCAGATTTCTATAACTGAGGGGGAGCTTTGACAACATCAACTAATCCACTAGTCTTCTCAGATAAAAGAGATAGATAAGACATTATCAATTTTATTTTATTTCACTATGTACAGGGTTATAACTCCCTTCAAAAGTTAAATCTTTTATTTCTCAAGTCTCCTAATCAAAAGTCTTAGTTTGGTTTCTAGGCACCTGATCAAAAGCTCAAAGGGTTGCTAGATCTCCCTTAGAAAATAAATCTTGTGGTGATAGGGAACCTGATCATAAATCAGTGATGACTGGGCACCTGAACAAAAACCTGTGGTGGCAGGGCACCTTATCAAAAACCTATAGTGGATGCCTACCGGGGTGGTAGAAGAGTGGATGTACCCAGGTTTTATGGGAACCACTATAAATTTTTTTGTGTCGTTTGGTTGTGCTTTACTTTTTATTTGCTATGCTGTGATATTTTCTTTTCTTATATATACATATATATCACCTATTTTAATCCGCTGTAAAAATTACTTAAAGTTTTAAAATACTCTATTCACCCCCCCCCCCCCCCGCTCTAGAGTTAGTTAGATTAATCCCTTTCTTTCCATTAGTATCTGAGGTATCAATTTCAATTGGTATCATAGGGATTGGTTACTTGGTCATACAGGCTAACACCTGAACTAAAAGATCTTTGTTTGATCTTACGTACTCTAGTTGTATTCTATATCATGGTACAAAATAAGGAGTACTCAAGAATCAGACCTCCAGTGTGTAATCTAAATAAGTTTGCTCTTTGGAAGGCAAAAATTAGGCTATATATGAATTCTATTGATGAAGACATATACAATTCTATTTTGACAGGTCCCCCATAACTAGTGGCAACTACAAGCACAAGTGCTGTTCCACCACATAAGTGGACTGAAGCACAAAGGAAGGCAAAGATTGCTGATGCCAAAGAAATGAATATACTGGCCCAAACCATGTCAGATGACATATTTACGATGGTTGCAGAATGCATTTCAGCAAATTCCATTTGGGACTCACTGAATGCTATGGTGGTAGGATCTGCTGATAAAAGGAAGGATAGGAGATCACACTTGATCTCTAAATATGAGAACTTTAAGAAGGAAGAGTTAGAGTCAGTTGCAGACATGTACAATAGACACATCCTCATAATTAATGAGCTAAAAGCTCTAGACAAGGACATCTCTTTAACAGAGATAAATGACAAGATTCTTATGTGCTTCCCTAGCATATGGGACTCTAGGATCTGGCCAATCAAGGAAGCCAGAAGCCTGAATGAGATCTCCACTAAAACCTTATTGGTCAAGCTCAAGTCTTATGAGCAGCTCATCAAGACCAGAGAAGCTGAGCAAAGAACCACTTCATCTTCAGTAAGGAAAGAACAAAGTATTGCTTTCAAAGAATATGAAGAAGCTGAAGCCACTCCAGATAATGAAGACCTATAGAGTTTCTTGACAAAGAGTTTCTATAAGATGGCAAGAAAGGATTTCAGAAGAAGATCATCCAGAAAAGATGACAAGCCAAGGTATGATTAAACCCCCACTAAAAATAGTTTTCTATGGGTGCAAAAGACCTGGACACATACTACCGGAATGTCTAGAAGCACAGAAGAATGACAAGAGAAAGGAGAAGGACTCTAGGAAGCATTCCAGCAAGCCATCCTCCAGCAAATACAAGAAGAAAGAAAGAGGATTTGTTGATGAGACTTGGAGTGAATTTGAGGCAGAATTTTCATCCAGCTCCAGTGAGGATGAAGAAGAAGCCAAAGCCAGAGAAATATGTTTGATGGCAATCAATGCATCTTGCAGCAACTCTGATGCTACTGTTTCAAAAGCAGACAATTTAGAAGATGAATTCATGTTAGAATAAGATCAGGTAATCTCTTCTTTTGATTTTTCTTCTATTCAATTTAAAATTGATTTCAAATTATTATGTAATGATTTAATTAAATATGAGAAGGAAATCAAACTTCTCAGAGAGAAATTAATTGGATTTGAAAATATTTCTTCTGAAAACTTAAAGAAGAATTAAAAATTACTAATAATCAAATATCTTCCTTAGAAACTAAATTATCTGAGGCTACTAAATTTGAAGAATCCCTAAATGGAAGAAGTATCAAACTGATGGACATCACAATCACAGTAAATGACAGGCTTAATGGCAAGTCGGGCTTGGGAGCTTCATCTAATCAGCCTCCTCTCTTACAAAAAAATATATTGTCCACCCCCATAAAATTTGTTTCTGCAAAATGCAAAGAAATGGTAGAAGTTAATAATAAAGAAACATAAATTTTACATAAGACTCAACCTAAGAAAAAGAAAAATTTTAACAAAAATTATGTTCAACATATTTTGTCGAAGCAAGCTCAATGAAATGAATGTGGTTCGTCGAACTCAGATCGACAAGCTATGAAAGCAGATTTTAGGTATTAATATTTGTCTAACTGTGCTCGACGAACTCGATTTGATTCATCGAACCTCGATCGACGAACGAGAGGCTCAGAGAATGAACACTTTCATTATACGAGCGGAGTTCGATGAACTCATCCCTATTCGTCGAATGCAAATCGATGAACCTATTACAATTCGTTGAACCCAGTTTCTTATAACAGAAACTTGAATTCTTTTCAAAATTTTAATAAAACTAAAACATTTGTTAATCCTTTTACCCAATGGATTATTCCTCCTAGGTGATATCATCCACTTAGTTACAAGGACCAACCTGAATTCTCTTATATTTCCAGTTATAAATTTGAAAGAAATCAAGGACCCAAGGTTACCTGCGTCAAGAACAACTAATCTGTTTTGTACTGGTAAAGAATTATCCTATCACAGAGCAACAGTGGTATCTGGATAGCAGCTGTTCAAAATATATGACAGGAAGTTAGGATAACCTGACTGATTTCAAAGCCAAGCTTGGACCAAGGGTGATTTTTGGAGACTCAAACTATGGGCAGACAGAAGGATATAGAAATGTCAAAGTTGGAGCTGTTACCTTCGGGAAGGTAGCATATGTAAGCGGTCTCAAGCATAACCTAATATCCATAAGCCAGTTATGTGATGAAGGTTATCAGATATCATTCAATCAGTCTTCTTGTATTATTACTTCTAATAAAAATAAAATGGTTTTAACTGAAATTAGACAAGGAAATATATATGTAGTAAATTTTAAATCTACTAATACAGAAATCTATTTATTTAATCAAATTAGCTCAACTAATGATTTATGGCATAAGAGACTAGGTCTTGTAAACTTTAGGAATATTGCTAAACTATCTTCGGACAACCTTGTTAGAGGATTGCCTTCTGGTTCTTACAAGAAGGAAGAATTATGCAGGGCTTGTCAATTAAGCAAACAAACTAAAAATAGTTTCAAATCTATTAACAAAAGTGATTCACCCAGAATTTTGTAGCTGCTATATATGGACCTATTTTGCCCTATTACTGTACAAAGTTTGGGAGGAAAGTCATACACTCTAGTTATTGTTGATGACTTCTATAGATTCACTTGGGTGTTCTTTTTGAGAAACAAGTCAAATAACTTTAAAGTTCTTACAGATTTTCTTAAGAGCATACAGATTGAGTACACTACTCAGGTTCCAATGATCAGAAGTGATCATGACATTGAGTTTGAATCTCTTCTCATGCAAGAATTCTATGATAAGGAAGGTATCAGGCATTATTTTTCTGCTTCTAGAAATCCTTAACAAAATGGGGCAGTAGAAAGGAAAAATAGAACCCTTATTAAATCTGCTGGGACATTGCTTTCAGATGCTTATTTGCCCATATCCTTTTGGGCAGAGGTTGTAGGCACAACAAATTATGTTCTTAACAGAAGTTTAATTCATAAATTAAAGGGTAAGACCCCCTATGAATTACTTAAAGGAAAGCAACCTAAAGTAGATTATTTTAAATTTTTTGGCTGCAAGTGTTACATTCACAATAATAACAAGAAACACCTTAGAAAGTTTGAAATCATGGCTGCAGTGGGAATTTTCCTTAGATATTCCCAAATCAGCAAAGATTATAGGGTATTTAATAAGTTAACATTAAAAATGGAAGAATCTGTACATATTTCCTTTGATGAAGCTAACATGTTTTACAAGGAGAAGAATTCTTCTACCATGGACACTTTCTAGGTACACTATCTGTATGAGAAGTTGGATGACCTATACCTTACCAAAGAGTTTACATTGTATCCTTCTCCACGGATTGATGAAGAAAGTGAAGAAGAAAGTGTTGAAGCAGTTGAACTAACAACAGCAAATATAAATCCGCAAGAGGAATTAATTCCACAAGCTGTTGATAAACCACATCCTCCTGCTGATCTTGTCACACTTAGAGATCATCTCATGTCTCAAGTGATTTGAGATATATCAGCTGGTGTGCAAATAAGGCATCAACTCAACCAAGATTTGATGCATGCTTGCTTCATTTCTCAATTTGATCCTCAGTCCATAAAAGATGCAGAGCAAGATCCCCACTATATTATTGCAATGCAAGAGGAGCTCAACCAATTAGAGAGGTGCGGATTTTGGGATTTAGTTCCAAGACCAAAACACTACCCAGTCATTTGAACTAAATGGCTCTTCAAGAACAAATTGGATGCACAAGGATCAATTGTGAGGAACAAAGCAAGACTGGTAGCCCAAGGTTATTAACAGGAAGAAGGCATTGACTATTATCAAACCTTTGCTCCTGTGGCAAGACTTGAAGCCATCAGGATATTTCTTGCATATACTGCCTATCAGAAGTTCAAAGTAAACCAAATGGATGTCAAAAGTGCATTCCTCAATAGAGAACTGAAAGAGGAAGTTTATGTTGAATAACCTCTAGGTTTTATCTCCTCAACTCATTCATCTTATGTTTTTAAGCTGCATAAAGCTCTTTATGGTTTAAAGCAACCTCCAAGGGCTTGGTATAAGACCCTAGCTAGCTTTCTTTTAGAGTATAAGTTTATTAGAGGCATTGTAGATAGAACTTTATTCATTAGACATCATAAATCAAAAATTTTGCTAGTCCAAATCTATGTAGATGATATAATATTTGGCTCTACTGATTCCAAATTTTGCAAAAGGCTTTCTGTCCTAATACATTCAAAGTTTGAAATGAGTTGCATGAGTGAAATATACTACTTCCTTGGTCTCCAAGAAGGAAACCCCTGATGGTATCTCTATATCCCAGTCAAAATATGCTAAAGAGCTACTCAAAAGATTTGGGATGACTGATGCCTCAGCCAAGAAAACAACCATGACATCCAATGTTGTAATTGATTCTGATAAACAGGGCAAACCAGTTGATCAGAAAACATATAGGGCTATTGTTGGCTCCGTATTGTATCTTACATCTAGTAGGCTAGATATCATGTTTGTTACTTTTATTTGTTCTAGATTTCAAGTCAGCCCTAAAGAATCATATCTTATTTTATTAAAAAGGATTTTAAGATATATAAAGGGTTGTCTTAATCTAGGACTATGGTATCCTACTGAGTCAGAATTTGAATTATTTGGATTCTCAGATGTTGACTTTTCTGGATATAGAGTTGACAGGAAAAGCACATCAGGAACTTGTCAGTTCCTTGGTGATAGGCTAGTTTCCTGGTTTTGCAAAAAGCAAACTTCTGTGTCAACATTAACTGCTGAATCTTAATATATAACAGCAGGTAGTTGCTCTTCACAAATTTTGTGGATTCAAAATCAACTCCTGAATTATGGTTTCCACTTAAATAATTCAACTATATATTGTGATAACACCAGTGCAATTTTTATTGCACAAAATTCAGTACATCATAGTAGAACAAAGCATATAGAAATTAGACATCATTTTATTAGAGATTGTGTAGACAAAAATAAAACTAAACTTGTCTTTATCTCTACTGATTTATAAAGGGCAGATATTTTCACTAAACCCTTAGATGAAAAGAAACATATATTCTTCCTAAATTAGTTAGGTATGATCAATGGAGATGCTTTAATTTAATTTTTGTCAGTGGTTGACGAACTGTTCATGTTTCGCCGAACGGAGATCGACGAACTCTGAACTATTCATGGAGTGTTCGTCGAATGGAGATCGACGGACTTTCCTTTGTGAAAATGTTCATCAAAAGAAGATCGACGAATTTGTTTCAGATATTTTTTCGTCGAATGGAGATCGACGAAGATTGTTTCAGAAAATTTTTCGTCAAACAAAGAATGATGAACTGTTTCCCCCTTTTCAGATTTAGATCGACGCTTTCATTTCTTTATGAGATTTTTCGTCTAACTGAGTTCGTAGTTTTTAATGTTTTGTCGGACGAAGTTTATCTTTTCATCTTCTGAAAACTTATTATGGGGTTTTCATCGAACTCCATCTCGTGCTTTCCAGTTCTTGTGCACTTGATCTTTTGTTTTTGCAGGCATGGCGATTTCGGGGGTGACCCTCTCTGGAATAAAATTTGATGGAGGATTTGACATCGACATCGATTCGTTCAGCCATTCCGATCAAATCTTCATGAACATACTTCAGTTGTTTGAGGCACCATAGTTGAGACAGTTCATGTGTAATAGCCCATTTTTCAGCAGGCTCAGTTTTGGGGTGACACGGCCTGGGATACGGGAGTGTCCCAGGGCGTGTCCTGCGTGCGTCGAGTGTTGAGAGGAACAGTCGACGAGTGGTCGACAAAATTTGGTCGACGATCGTCGAGTGCTTAGGACACGGCCTATGACACGGGCGTGTCACAGGGCGTGTCAGTGCGGTCGTCGAACTCAGCCCGATGAATTGGAGCTGGGTCGTGTCTAGTATCGTGTATGGGCACACGGCCTGGGACACGAGCGTGTCACAGGCCGTGTGAGTCTCGGGTGATTTTGGGATTTTCCAGCCCGATGAACACGGCCACAGACACGGGCGTGTCTGAAGTCGTGTTAGGTGACACGGCCTATGACACGGGCGTGTCACATGGGCGTGTCACTGGGTTAGATAAGTCGGTTGAGCACCTCTTAGGGAACACGGCCATGGACACGGGCGTGTCACAGGCCGTGTTAGGTAAAAAATTGTACTTTTGTGGCAAAATCGTGGCCGTCCGTTCTTTCAACTGGGGTCCAATGGCTGAGCTACCTCCCTGTTTCCTTAAGGCCGTGAATGAAAAGAGAAATATCATTTCTCATTTGGTCTTCTCTTTCTTCACTTCTAGAGAGAGAAAGAGAGAGGAAGAAGGAGGAGGAGGAGAGGGGGCTGATCATCGATAGTGCTGTGGTTTACCGACGAGAGCTCCGAGGCCGACGTTGCGGAGGAAAAGCTCTTGTGAGTCGTTCGAGGCAGCTTAGAGCTCATGGCACCAAATAGGTATTCAAGGGTAACGACCTTTCTTCCTAGCCATGTGAATGCTTCCTTTTTGGGCATATGTTTGTGATTCCCCCACCAAAAGGTGGCTGGTTTTGGGAGTCTTTGGGTTGATTCATGAAATCCCCTTTGTTGGCATATAGATTTGGAAATGGAGTACGGAATAGGCATGTTGTATGAAGCCCATCTGGACAGGTTGGTCTAGATTGGTGATGTTGCATATACGAACCGGAGAAGACTCCGTGATAAACGCGTAGTTTAGGAGTCAACGGGTTGGACCTGTGAAAGAAAGTAGGAGAAAGTACTGGAGTGGTAGTCCATGAAAATACCCGTATAATGATTGTGCTGCTTGTGCTATGGGGTTCGACCTGTGAATGGAAGTAGCAGAAAGTACTGGATTGGAATTCCAGGAAATACCCTTTGTAATGTTTAATGTTCACGGGGAGTCCACCTGTGAAGAGAGTAACAGGAAGTACTGGCGTGGTAGCTAGGAAAGACCCCTGACATTTGTGATACTTGTGGTGTCCACCTGCAAAGAGAGTAGCAGGAAATAATGGTGTGCTCAGGAAAGACCCGCTAATATTGTGAGATGAATGGGTGTAATAGAAATACCTAGGCTTGAATGCCAGAACAGGATCGGTGAGACCTACCCGCGCCTTTATTTAGCCGCGAGTACGCCATACTCGGTGATGGCAAGGTGATTTGAGCAACGGGGGGTGAAGTATCCGACCTGCGTTATGTCCGTCCGATGTGAGACCAGAAGGTGAGGTCTGTTGGAGCACATAGCAAGAGTCTTAGGCCTACGTGTCGTGATACAATGGGGGGCTACGGGATATCCCGGTTCACTAAGACTATAAAACTTCGGCTGCACGCCATGGAGTAAATGCTCAAGTGAGTTGTCGTTGGGCTATGACCTTGATACGGTGGTGGGCAATTGATTTACCAGTACACCAAGAATGTGCCCTGAATGAACGGACCATTGGGCCAGGTGGCTGATGGTTGTGATGGCATGTGTGCGTGAAAGCACATTATATGATATATACATGCTTGTGATATGCTATGCCTGCAGGGAATATTACCGCTGCCCCGAGAAAGGGGTAGGGTCGTTATAATTTGGTCAGCTGAATGCTTACCGTTGCCTCTGTTTGCCACCCTTGGGTGGAATGTCCTTATGCAGGTGCTGGAGAGCCGAGCGGGACGCATAAGGGTTGAAGTCCCTACTGTTTTTGTTGCTGCCGCTGCTAGCCCTCGAAGGCTATTTGGAAATTCTTGTTATGTTTTCTTTTGCTGTGGCCGGCCTGCGTGCCAATGTTTGGGCCAATGTTTGAAAGTCTTATAAGGCCATAAGGCCAACGATGTTTACATGTTGTAAGACATTCCTATATGCTATAACATGTGGTGTTTTATATGTTGGACATTCAAGAGAGGAGTTCAAGTGTTATAGGCTTCTGCTAGAATGCAATGTGTTAGGTGCGCTGCGCTACTCTGGTATCACTCTTTAGCTTCATCGTCTGTTTTGTGGTATATGCTGTGGGGCCCGGGCCGGACCTTCTAGTATATATTATATGAATTGATGGGTTTGTTACATTTTTGGTATCAGCGGCCTTGGTATTTCCCTCTCGAAGTCGTGGTCGACTTCTTTTGTGGGGTGGCACGCACGTGTCTGTGCAACCCAAGTTAACACTTTTGAACTCCTGAATGTCCATGATAGGAATGCAAATGTTTGTGTTTAAGGAACCTGCGCGTTCCTATCTTGTTGCTTACTTGTGTAATTTTCCGAATGTAGGTGACGAGTGCGATGACATGGAAGCAGGAGGCACAACACTCGATGGGAAGCATGACATCAACTGTGGTACCAACATCTCCTCCATCGATCGAAACGGCTCGACTGATTTTCGATGTGGTTTTTGCCACGCTCAAGGCTTACTATGAGGGATAGGTTCAACCCTCTGATCCGGTAATGTGTCCCATGTCGGGTAGTGAACTTGAGCAGACGGCGAGGGGAAGTGCCTCAGCTTTGTCGGTGAACGTGTGTTTGAGCTAAGGAGAGGACACGGTTGAGGACTATTTTCATGCATTTGTTGCAATGAGACAACAACCCGAGTTTGTGTTTGAGACCGAGGGGATGAAGATCAAACGGTTTTATGATGGGCTACGTCAGGAACTCCATTTCTTGTTGATGGGTCCGAAGTTATTGGGATTCCAACCATTGGTGGAGTCGGCTAGATTATTGGAAATGGACTTGATGAGAGCCCAGCAGATGCCTGCGACCAGGAAAGTGCGCACTCCAAGGGTTGGGAAGTCTGTTCACCATAAGAGGCAAAGACTCGAGAAGCGTACTTATTATGCTTGTGGTGAGGTAGGACACATCGCTCGTGAATGTTGGGATGGTGTTCAGCATCCAAAGAAGCAATACAAGTGCTATTCGTGTAGTAAAGCAGGACATAAAGCCCGAGAGTTCCGCGTTGGCTCGTAGCGGGCAATAAAGGAGAAGGAAATGTCGACATAATGATGTACATAAATAATTGGGATCCTCATGTATGGTGGATTATGCATGTGTTATATGTACCGTAAGCCGTTTTGGATGATAGTTCGATGATGGAATTTATGTTATATTCCTACCATACATGGATGTGTGGAATCAACGTGTTTGTACGATAGCTGTGAACATGAGTAGATTGTTGATGTTTTATGCCATGGGGAAACTTGTGCCCAACCTTGTCAAGAGTCGTCAACGTCTAGTTGAGCAGGAAATCGGAGCGTCTTATTTGGAGACAGCAAAAGCAGTGGTGGAGTCCTCTGCGTCCCAGGCACAATCCAAAGTGTTATAAGTGCGTGAGAATCGTATTGCTTGCTTTTGTTTGCATCTTGTGTATGTTGCTTGTGTGTGTTACGTGCACCACAGGCTTTGTGATGATTCAGAACATGCTGACGCAAGCACTGTTTGATACAGATGCTGTGTATTATTTTCTGTCTAGCGAGTTTCTAGCGCGGCTTGGGATACCTAGTTGTGTGAAGACAGATAGCATCAAAGTGATGTTGCCAAATGACTATTAGATGCTTGTGGATCAAGCTTGCGATATGGTGGTCCAAATAGGAAGTCGGGATTTCAGTTTGCTTCATCTGTATTGCCGATATCGGAAGTCGACGTGATATGTGGTATGGATTGGCTTGCGGAGCAGCATACCTTGATTGATGTTGTTGCCTGCACTCCAAGTCTTGCAAGTTATTCGGCAGGGTGCGGAGTGCTACTTCGCCCTGATTCAGGCTGTTGAGCCAAAGACTAGTCTGCATGATGTTCTGATTGTGTTGGAATTTGCAGATGTGTTTCCCAAGGATCTCCCTGGGCTACCATCCCAGCGAGAGATTGATAGGAATTGATGGAGCAAGGTTATATCCGCCCAAGCCTGTCTACTTAGAGCGCCCCTGTGCTTTTTGTGAAGAAGAATAAACATCTGATTCCGCGGATTGATGAGCTGTTTGATCAGCTAGTGGGATCGTCCGTCTACTTGAAGTTGAACGTGAAATCTGGTTATTGAGAATTCGGAAAAGTTACATTCCCAAAACCGTATTTGGAGCGCGTTACGGGCACTATGAGTTCACAGTCATGCCATTTGGACTGTGCAATGTGCCCTCGGTGTTTATGGATTTGATGCAACGCACATTCCTAGTGTGTGTGTTTTGAGTCAGGAGGGTTGACTCGAGTCCTGAGAAGTGCAGGGAATTGGACTGCACTTGTGGAGAAGTGGAGAAATCAGTGTAAAAAGACACGGGTAGCGACACGGGTAGTGACACGGGTAGTGACACGGCCGTGTCCCTACCCGTGTGCGTCGAGTTGAGCTCGACGAGCCGTGTCGAGATCGTCGAACTGTGTCGACACTAAGTGACACGGGTAGTGACACGGCCGTGTCCCTACCCGTGTGCGTCGAGTTGAGCTCGACGAGCCGTGTCGAGATCGTCGAACTGTGTCGACACTAAGTGACACGGGTAGTGACACGGTCGTGTCCCTACCCGTGTGCGTCGAGTTGAGCTCGACGAGCCGTGTCGAGATCGTCGAACTGTGTCGACACTAAGTGACACGGGTAGTGACACGGTCGTGTCCCTACCCATGTGCGTCGAGTTGAGCTCGACGAGCCGTGTCGAGATCGTCGAACTGTGTCGACACTAAGTGACACGGGTAGTGACACGGCCGTGTCCCTACCCGTGTGCGTCGAGTTGAGCTCGACGAGAAGTGTCGAGAGGCAACCCGAGAAGTACACGGCCGATGACATGGCCATGCACACGGCCGTGTCATGGGGACACGGGTCGGGACACGGGCGTGTCCCTACCCGTGTCAAATATTGAACCGACATGGAAACCGCCACGGCCGTTTCACGGAAGCAGGACATGGGTACGGACACGGCCGTGTCCCTACCCGTGTCACATTTTATATATAAGGGGGAGAGAAAACCCTAGCCGTTTTCATTCTCATTTCTTCCCCTATTTTCAGTGAGAACTCCTGTGAGAGGGAAAACTGCTGGAGCAAGTTCTACCGAAGGAGATCCGCCATCGCCGTGAAAGAGAAGATGCCGCCAAGGAGAACTACGAGATCCATGGCCGGAAATGGTGGTACCGCTGGAGCCAATGTGAGTTTCCTACCCTCTCCCTTGGTGCTAGATCTATAGTTATTTTCCTAGGCGAGACATCGACTCAAGAGAGTCTTGATGGTGAGGAGGAGTTTTCTAGGAAAGGTCATGCTAAGACTTGTGTCTTAGGTTTTAGATCTCTTCAACCACGCCCTTCTTCAATGTGATGATAAGGGATGGTTTCGTGAAGGATATTGGTCTCTTGAGGGTGAATAAGGGTGGAGGTTTTCTGGAATGATTTGGGAAGAATCGCCTTGAGGAGGAAGATGAACCGATGTCGTTCATTCCGCCTTAAGATGCGTGCAGAATCTGTATTCTGCGCGCAGCGAACTTCGTGGCCATTTTTATGTATGCTATGGCCAGATCTGGGCTTTTGGCTTAACACGAAAGTTGAAGCCCTTGAAAATACCTTTCCAACGAATAGTTGCACGACTTCTGGCGAAGTCGGTAGCCACAGGAAAGTCTAATCGAAGTTGGTGTTCTATAAATTTCGTATGCAGAAACTGCGTTCTGTACGCAGCGGACTTCAAGTCCGGTTTCAAATAGGATAATTTCAAATCTGGGTCGAGGCCTGAATACGAGAGTTGTAGATCTCGGAAAGACCTTTCCATCGTGGGGTTACACGTCTTCACCGGATTCCTGTAGCTTCGGGAATCTCCGGTCGAAGTTGCTGTCCAGATGCAGCCTGCACCTAATTTCTGGGCTTAATGGAAAATGAATTTTGATTCGGTGGAATTAATAATGCAAGATACTTGGCTTGGCTGAACACTTATGAGTATTCATTTGTTGCATGATTGTAGTGGCTTACTAATCAGATTTCATATTATCAAATTGTGAAGCAATCTTATTTAAATGAATTGAATTGGTAGAAATTGAAAGATGGAAAATTGGGCACTTCATGTTTATATTATGACATTATCAAATGGAAAGTGTGTTAGATCTTCATATGCCCACCATATTTATATTACATTGTCATCATTTGGAAAGTCATATAGATGAATAGATTATGATCATGGACATGTTTGATTAATGAAACAAGTCTTGTAGTCCAATACTTAGAGAGTCGTCTCCCTACGGGTAGTATTGTGAAGGGATGTAAGTGCGGTGTTGACCGTCACTTGTTTTGGTTGTGTTGAGATAAGGTGTGGATGGATGGTTGGGCTGTGTCCTCGTGTTTACTTCCGAGGCCCCTTCCATGATATGTTGCTGTGGTATTTGCATGTGGTGTGAGTCGACACGCGGTGTCGTAATCCTGGGTTAAGGATAGTGTGGCAGGTGTACGGGCTCGCCAGTCGTCACACCGACGGGAGTTGGCAGTTAGACTTGGTCGGTTTGGGCTGTGTCCTCGGTGTTCACGTCCCGAGGCCCCTCCGGCCATGTGAACGGTTGGGCTGTGTCCTCGTGCTTTCTTCCGAGGCCCCTTCCGGGTCACGCAAGGCCAGTTCGGGCTGTGTTCTTGGTGCACATCTACCCAAGACCCCGCTGGGCCATAGTACGCATGGGCTCCGCTGTTGTGTTCTTAGCGTTGAGGCGTACGGAGGCCTAGGTGAAGTAGTGTGATACCCGCCTAGTAGTAGAAGTGCCCGTTCTACTGTCACCGCCTGGCCACGGCGGCTGATGCCTGAGAGGTTAGCTACCTGCTCGAAAAGTGGGAACTATAGTCTGTGTCGACATAGCAATTGCATGGGTGTGCATGGGTGAGTCATTGCATAGCATTCATAGCATTTCATAACATTGCACAACAAGATCCTCATCGTATAAGTTTGTATGGGCACTCATATACGATGAGTTACTTTATGTAACCCGATCCTTAACTTATAAGTTTGTATGGGCATTCTTATAAGTTAAGTTACTTTCCTGCTGTAGATTTCCTTACACCTGTTGATATATGATGTTAGCTTGTAGAACTGCTAGATTATATATTATATTCATGTACCTTACCACCTTCTTATACTCCTTTACTTGCATACTTGTTATATACTATACTCTTGTTCCTTTTCTCCACCCGGTGCCGAGGAGTCGCCGGGGGAGCGGATGTGAAACCACTTAGTCGTTTCGACTAACGGTTGCTACGTCTTCCTTTTTAGGAGGTCACGCCGCAGGTAGAGCAGCCGCAGACTACGCAGCAGGACAGCCAGGCCAGGACGACAGGGCCTGATGTGACGGTGCCGTCGATAACGTCGGTTACTGATGTTAGTATTTTGATTACTCTGATGTAGCCCGTTTGGGCAATGATTAGCTGTACTCTGATATTTTGTAGAAGCATGTTTAGCTTCTCATTATTTCATGTTTTTGGACATTATATACTTAGTGTGGATTTTGACTTCTCTTGCTTATTTATTTGGTTGGGTTGGCATTTATATTGATATGGTTGTAGCCGGCGGAATAGGCGTCTTGTGGTACAGCTTAGCCCGTGTGCTAATGCTACCGCAAGGCGGCTGTTCCGGGCATAAGACTCCCTCTTCGCTCCGTGTTTTGGGATCCGGGAGGGGGGGTCTTACAAATGGTATCAGTTTGCCACGATCCTCAACTAAGGAAGTCATTCAACAATGGTGCCACCCCCGTTTGGTTAGTCGGTTTGTGGACAAACTGACTTAGCGGAAGCAGTGGTGTGCCCATATGTAATTCACATTGAGTTTGTCCAACTTTGACCTTGAGTTTAGCCAACCTGACCACAAATTTGTCGTCTACGTGTAGGTTCCACTGCATGTTGAGCCGATGGGGGGTACTCCTACCCCTCCCATACCCACTCAGTTCCAACAGTCTGAGTTGGGGCAAACACTCACCGCCATTCTTGATGCTTTTAAGGCACAGCAGGCTCCGGTGCAACAACAGGCCCCGAGCTCCAACTGGCTGAGCACCTTCCGGGCTCTCTCCCCTCCCGTCTACCTTGGGGCGGAGTCGGATGTACGTACAAAGGAATGGCTAGAGATGATACAGGAGTTGTTGGCTGGTATCCGTTGCCCGGCCAACATGGCAGTGACATTGGCAGTGTCCGTCTTGGACTTCCATGCGAAGAGGTGGTGGAAGTCCCTCATGGGATCTACCTTCCAAGGCCGGATCTACACAGAGATAAGTTGGAGTGAATTCTCGGAGGTTTTCTTGGAGCACTTTATCCCTACGTCGGCCCGAGATGAGCTTGAGCAGAGGTTCCTTCTATTAAAGCAGGGATCAAAGACGGTTACGGAATACTAGCTGGAATTCCAGCATCTCGCAAGGTTCGCGGATTCTTACGAGTTGGATGACAGAGGCTATGCCAAGCGCTTCTACAAGGGGCTGCGAGATCCCCTAAGGCAGTCCCTTTTGTTTATAGCGGATGGTAGCTTGGCGGAGATCATTGATATGGCAAAAAGATTGGAGGCGGACCACATGGGATGTAGTAAGAGGCCCGCGGAGGACGTGATGGAAGCCGGCCCATGGAATAGAAGGAGGCGAGACTTCAGAGGAGGAAGGGGACACCAAAGAGGTGGAGGGCGTGTTCACCGAAACTATAGGGTGGAGCATCCAGTTCCGCAGCCGCCTGCGTTGCCTCCACCCCCACAGCCTCAGCGATTTCAACAACCTGAAGGGCGTCGTGGTCTGGTGTGCTTCGAATGCAACCAGCCGGGCCACATCCGACGTTTTTGCCCGCAGCTATATGGGAATGCCCCTCCTGCTCTCCCTCCTGCTCTCCCTCCTGCTCTCCCTCCACCAGCTCCACGAGGACGGGGATACATGCGTGGTCGAGGACGAGGACCGCCAAGAGGTAACCCCGGTCCTGCTAGGGATCAGGTGTACGCGCTTGACATGGCGCAGGAACGGAACTCACAAGATGTGATTGCAGGTATGATTTAATTAATTTACATATTTGCATGGTCTAACTTGAATTGATTAGAACTTACTAGCCACTAGCAATAAGTTTTGGTTGTTGGTACTTAGGCAACGTGATTATTGGCGGGAAGACAGCCTATGCGCTGTTCGATACCGGTGCCTCACACTCATTTGTGTCCGAGGATTTCATAAAAGACGTGGAGGATGTACAGTACTTCACTGGCATAGCCCGACGTGTACGCCTTCCGGATGGCTCGGAGATGATCGCAACCGCCAAGTGCGAGTTTGAGTTATTTATTGATGGGAAGGCCTTTGATACGCCGGCCACGGTTCTGAGAATGCCGGAGTTTGACATCATTTTGGGCATGGTATGGCTGGATTGGCACATCGCGAGGATCGACTGTGCGGAGAAGCGGATCTATTTGAGACATGGAGACTCTGACGTCATCTTCCAAGGTATTGGCTTCGCACCTCGCATGATGTTATCTTCCGTCCAGGTTGTAAAAGCTCATAGGAAGGGGGACGAGGTCTTCATGATCTGGTTCGAGTTGAAGGAGGAAGCGTTGGAATTAAAGGATGTACGAGTTGTGCGGGATTTTCCCGAGGTATTTCCTGAGAAGCTACCAGGATTACCTCCGCATAGAGAGGTTGACTTCCAGATCAATCTAGTACCAGGTGCCAAGCCTGTGTCCAAGGCACCGTACAGAATGGCCCCGAAAGAACTCGCGGAGTTTAGAGTTCAATTGCAAGAACTAGTGGATTCAGGGTTCGTTCGCCCTAGTTCATCACCATGGGGAGCCCCTGTGCTGTTCGTAAAGAAGAAGGATGGGACCCTGCGATTGTGCATAGATTATCGGGAACTCAATCGGTTGACGGTGCGGAACACTTATCCACTACCTCGGATCGATGAGTTGTTCGATCAACTAGTGGGAGCACATTAGTTTTCTAAACTGGATTTGCGCTCTGGATACTATCAGTTGAGTATACAAGAAGGGGACATCCAGAAAACGGCCTTCAGTTCGAGATATGGTTTGTATGAGTTCACAGTAATGTCGTTTGGGCTCACAAATGCCCCTTCGGCCTTCATGAGTTTGATGAACAAGGTGTTTGAACCGTATTTGGACAACTTCGTCATTGTTTTCATCGACGACATCTTGGTCTACTCAAAGACGGAGGAGGAGCATGTCCAGCACCTGACCTTGGTTTTGAAGAAATTGAAGGAGCATGCCTTGTATGCCAAGTTTAGCAAGTGTGAATTCTGGCTTAAGGAGGTAGCCTTCTTGGGGCATGTGATCAGTGGAGCAGGATTAGCGGTGGATCCAGCAAAGGTGCGAGCCGTGAAGGAGTGGTCGCCCTTGAAGTCGGCGGCCGATGTACGAAGCTTTCTTGGACTTGCTGGCTACTACCGCAAGTTCGTGAAAGGATTTTCCAAGATTGCCCTTCCTCTTACCTCCTTGACGAAGAAGGGTGTGCCATTTGAGTGGACACCTAAATGTGAGGCAGCATTTCAAGAGTTGAAGGATAGGCTTACCTCCGCCCCCATCCTTGCACTTCCGTCGGGGAAGGAAGGATTTCAGGTTTACACGGACGCATCATATCAAGGGATGGGTGCGGTGCTGATGCAGCACGGGCATGTAATCGCTTATGCTTCAAGGCAGTTAAAGAAACATGAAGTTAATTACCCGGTTCATGATTTGGAGCTGGGAGCAGTGGTGTTCGCTTTGAAGGTCTGGAGGCATTACCTATATGGCGTACACTGCGAGATCTTTTCCGATCACAAGAACTTGAAGTATGTCCACACTCATAAGGAGTTGAACATGAGACAACGACGGTGGTTGGAATTTCTATGCGACTATGAGTTCACCATGAACTACCACCCCGGGAAAGCAAACTCGGTAGCCGATGCCTTGAGTAGAAAAGCGCCAGGCTCTAGCCCATAGTCTCGGTTGATGAGTATGGAGTTGGCTCGGGTGATCGAGGAGATGGAAATTACTCTAGTATTCAAGGCTCCTTCGACAGAGTATGCAGAATATTTGGCCAACATGAGCATAGTTTGTGATATCCGAGATCGGATTCGGGTGGAGCAAGGTATGGATGCGGCCTTGGCCCCGGCAATCAAGGCAATTGAAGATGGGACCACCGATGAGTACACACTCAAAGACGGTCTCGTTTATCTTCGAGGCCGACTTTATATTCCCAAGGGCGGCAAAATTCGGGAGGATATATTGAGAGAGGCGCATTCCTCTCAATATTCAGTGCACCCGGGTATTGCTAAGATGTACGCCGGACTGCGGAAGACCATGTGTTGGCCGGGAATGAAGAAGGATGTTCGCTACTATGTTACACATTGCGAAGCTTGCCAAAGGGTGAAGGCTGAATGCAGGAGTCCCGGTGGTTTTTTGCAGTCTTTGCCAATTCCCGAATGGAAGTTTGAGGATATCTCCATGGACTTTGTCCATGGGCTACCTCGCTCACGCTCCGGGAATGATTCGGTGTGGGTTATAGTGGATCGACTGATAAAGGTGGCCCGGTTCATTCCAATGAAGAAGGAAGCACACGTGGATGTTTTGGTACGCCTTTTTGTGGAGCAATTTGTACGGTATCATGGCGTGCCCAAGACAATTGTTTCGAATCGGGATGGTCGATTTACATCCAATGAGTGGAAGGCGGTACAGGCGTATTTGGGCTCGCGCCTAACCTTTAGTACTGCATTCTACCCACAGACGGACGGGCAGTCAGAAAGGACTATCAGGACACTGGAAGATTTATTGAGGTTATGTGTGCTGGACAGAGGAGAGCCTTGGGAAAGGCTCTTGCCACTAGTGGAATTCTCCTATAATAATAGCCATCAGGCGAGCATCGGCATGGCGCCCCATGAAGCCCTTTACGGAAGAAGGTGCAGGACTCCCTTGTCTTGGGTGCAAGATGAAGATCCGAAGGCATTGGGAAACGAATACATAGATGATACTGATGCGGCAGTCAGATTGATATGGGATCGCATGTTGGAGGCTCAAAGTCGACAGGCAAAATATTACAATAAAAAGCACCGGATGGTGGAGTTCCAAGTGGGCGAAAAAGTGTTTCTCAAGATTCGGCCGATGCATGGTGTGTCGCGGGTACGTGGGGTGAAAAAGCTCAGCCCAAGGTATGTTGGGCCTTATACTATACTAGAAAGGATCGGCCCGTTGGCCTATCGGTTGGAGTTACCACCAGAACTAGAAAATCACCACGACGTGTTCCATGTGTCGTCGCTTCGAAAAGCACTGTTGCGGCCCGACCAGTATATTCCCACTACTGATGGTGCAGTGGCATCAGATAGGTCTGTGTGACTAGAGCCGGTGCGGATTGTTGACAGTGAGACAAGAACTTTGCGCCGCAAAAGTGTACCCTTGGTGAAGGTACTATGGTCGAATCATGGGAAAGAAGAGTACACGTGGGAGCCAATGGATTTGATGCAGCAACGCTACCCGGAGTTGTTTGCTCAAGGTAATCTTATTTAAAAGCATATGTCAAATTTCCTGTTATGCTCTTCTCCCCACAGCCTAAGCCTGATTTCGGGGACGAAATCTTTTATTTTGTTTATAGGATTTGTAACATCCCGAATCACTCTAGGCCCCTAGTGTGTGTGTTTTGAGTCAGGAGGGTTGACTCGAGTCCTGAAAAGTGCAGGGAATTGGACTGCACTTGTGGAGAAGTGGAGGAATCAGTGTAAAAAGACACGGGTAGCGACACGGGTAGTGACACGGGTAGTGACACGGCCGTGTCCCTACCCGTGTGCGTCGAGTTGAGCTCGACGAGCCGTGTCGAGATCGTCGAACTGTGTCGACACTAAGTGACACGGGTAGTGACACGGCCGTGTCCCTACCCGTGTGCATCGAGTTGAGCTCGACGAGCCGTGTCGAGATCGTCGAACTGTGTCGACACTAAGTGACACGGGTAGTGACACGGTCGTGTCCCTACCCGTGTGCGTCGAGTTGAGCTCGACGAGCCGTGTCGAGATCGTCGAACTGTGTCGACACTAAGTGACACGGGTAGTGACACGGTCGTGTCCCTACCCGTGTGCGTCGAGTTGAGCTCGACGAGCCGTGTCGAGATCGTCGAACTGTGTCGACACTAAGTGACACAGGTAGTGACACGGCCGTGTCCCTACCCGTGTGCGTCGAGTTGAGCTCAACGAGAAGTGTCGAGAGGCAACCCGAGAAGTACACGGCCGATGACATGGCCATGCACACGGCCGTGTCATGGGGACACGGGTCGGGACACGGGCGTGTCCCTACCCATGTCAAATATTGAACCGACATGGAAACCGCCACGGCCGTTTCACCGAAGCAGGACACGGGTACGGACACGGTCGTGTCCCTACCCGTGTCACATTTTATATATAAGGGGGAGAGAAAACCCTAGCCGTTTTCATTCTCATTTCTTCCCCTATTTCCAATGAGAACTCCTGTGAGAGGGAAAACTGCTGGAGCAAGTTCTACCGAAGGAGATCCGCCATCGCCGTGAAAGAGAAGATGCCGCCAAGGAGAACTACGAGATCCATGGCCGGAAATGGTGGTACCGCTGGAGCCAATGTGAGTTTCCTACCCTCTCCCTTGGTTCTAGATCTATAGTTATTTTCCTAGGCGAGACATCGACTCAAGAGAGTCTTGATGGTGAGGAGGAGTTTTCTAGGAAAGGTCATGCTAAGACTTGTGTCTTAGGTTTTAGATCTCTTCAAACACGCCCTTCTTCAATGTGATGATAAGGGATGGTTTCGTGAAGGATATTGGCCTCTTGAGGGTGAATAAGGGTGGAGGTTTTCTGAAATGATTTGGGAAGAATCGCCTTGAGGAGGAAGATGAACCGATGTCGTTCATTCCGCCTTAAGATGCGTGCAGAATCTGTATTCTGCGCGCAGCGAACTTCGTGGCCATTTTATGTATGCTATGGCCAGATCTGGGCTTTCGGCTTAACACGAAAGTTGCAGCTCTTGAAAATACCTTTCCAACGAATAGGTGCACGACTTCTGGCGAAGTCGGTAGCCACGGGAAAGTCTAATCGAAGTTGGTGTTCTATAAATCTCGTATGCAGAAACTGCGTTCTGTACGTAGCGGACTTCAAGTCCGGTTTCAAATAGGATAATGTCAAATCTGGGTCGAGGCCTGAATACGAGAGTTGTAGATCTCGGAAAGACCTTTCCATCGTGGGGTTACACGTCTTCACCGGATTCATGTAGCTTCGGGAATCTCCGGTCGAATTTGCTGTCCAGATACAGCCTGCACCTAATTTCTGGGCTTAATGGAAAATGAATTTTGATTCGGTGGAATTAATAATGCAAGATACTTGGCTTGGCTGAACACTTATGAGTATTCATTTGTTGCATGATTGTAGTGGCTTACTAATCAGATTTCATATTATCAAATTGTGAAGCAATCTTATTTAAATGAATTGAATTGGTAGAAATTGAAAGATGGAAAATTGGGCACTTCATGTTTATATTATGACATTATCAAATGGAAAGTGTGTTAGATCTTCATATGCCCACCATATTTATATTACATTGTCATCATTTGGAAAGTCATATAGATGAATAGATTATGATCATGGACATGTTTGATTAATGAAACAAGTCTTGTAGTCCAATACTTAGAGAGTCGTCTCCCTACGGGTAGTATTGTGAAGGGATGTAAGTGCGGTGTTGACCGTCACTTGTTTTGGTTGTGTTGAGATAAGGTGTGGATGGATGGTTGGGCTGTGTCCTCGTGTTTACTTCCGAGGCCCCTTCCATGATATGTTGCTGTGGTATTTGCATGTGGTGTGAGTCGACACGCGGTGTCGTAATCCTGGGTTAAGGATAGTGTGGCAGGTCTACGGGCTCGCCAGTCGTCATACCGACGGGAGTTGGCAGTTAGACTTGGTCGGTTTGGGCTGTGTCCTCGGTGTTCACGTCCCGAGGCCCCTCCGGCCATGTGAACGGTTGGGTTGTGTCCTCGTGCTTTCTTCCGAGGCCCCTTCCGGGTCACGCAAGGCCAGTTCGGGCTGTGTTCTTGGTGCACATCTACCCAAGACCCCGCTGGGCCATAGTACGCATGGGCTCCGCTGTTGTGTTCTTAGCGTTGAGGCGTACGGAGGCCTAGGTGAAGTAGTGTGATACCCGCCTAGTAGTAGAAGTGCCCGTTCTACTGTCACCGCCTGGCCACGGCGGCTGATGCCTGAGAGGTTAGCTACCTGCTCGAAAAGTGGGAACTATAGTCTGTGTCGACATAGCAATTGCATGGGTGTGCATGGGTGAGTCATTGCATAGCATTCATAGCATTTCATAACATTGCACAACAAGATCCTCATCGTATAAGTTTGTATGGGCACTCATATACGATGAGTTACTTTATGTAACCCGATCCTTAACTTATAAGTTTGTATGGGCATTCTTATAAGTTAAGTTAATTTCCTGCTGTAGATTTCCTTACACTTGTTGATATATGATGTTAGCTTGTAGAACTGCTAGATTATACATTATATTCATGTACCTTGCCTCCTGCTTATACTCCTTTACTTGCATACTTGTTATATATTATACTCTTGTTCCTTTTCTCCGCCCGGTGCCGAGGAGTCGCCGGGGGAGCGGATGTGAAACCACTTAGTCGTTTCGACTAACGGTTGCTACGTCTTCCTTTTTGGAGGTCACGCCGCAGGGAGAGCAGCCGCAGACTACGCAGCAGGACAGCCAGGCCAGGACGGCAGGGCCTGATGTGACGGTGCCGTCGATACCGTCGGTTACTGATGTTAGTATTTTGATTACTCTGATGTAGCCCGTTTGGGCAATGATTAGCTGTACTCTGATATTTTGTAGAAGCATGTTTAGCTTCTCATTATTTCATGTTTTTGGACATTATATACTTAGTGTGGATTTTGACTTCTCTTGCTTATTTATTTGGTTGGGTTGGCATTTATATTGATATGGTTGTAGCCGGCGGAATAGGCGTCTTGTGGTACAGGTTAGCCCGTGTGCTAATGCTACCGCAAGGCGGCTGTTCCGGGCATAAGACTCCCTCTTCGCTCCGTGTTTTGGAATCCGGGATGGGGGGTCTTACAACTTCGCCCTGATTCAGGCTGTTGAGCCAAAGACTAGTCTGCATGATGTTCTGATTGTGTTGGAATTTGCAGATGTGTTTCCCAAGGATCTCCCTGGGCTACCACCCCAGCGAGAGATTGATAGGAATTGATGGAGCAAGGTTATATCCGCCCAAGCCTGTCTACTTAGAGCGCCCCTGTGCTTTTTGTGAAGAAGAATAAACATCTGATTCCGCGGATTGATGAGCTGTTTGATCAGCTAGTGGGATCGTCCGTCTACTTGAAGTTGAACGTGAAATCTGGTTATTGAGAATTCGGAAAAGTGACATTCCCAAAACCGTATTTGGAGCGCGTTACGGGCACTATGAGTTCACAGTCATGCCATTTGGACTGTGCAATGTGCCCTCGGTGTTTATGGATTTGATGCAACGCACATTCCGAGCGTACCTGGATCTGTTTGTGATAGTGTTCATTGATGACATCATGGTGTACTCGAAGTCAAAAGATGAGCATGAGACATCCTGGTGTTCTCGAAGTGCGAGTTTTGGTTATCGTCAGTGCCTTTCCTAGGCCATGTGGTGAGTGGAGCGGGCATTGTAGTGGATCCAGCAAAGATCAGGGCCATCGAGGAGTGGCTGGTATTGTCTTCAGTGGCCGAAGTCAGGAGTTTCCTTGGACTTGCGAGCTACAATCGAAGATTTGTTGAGAATTTCTCATGGATCGCTTTGCCGCTAACCATGCTAATGAGAAAAGATCAGAAGTTCGTTTGGAAGCCAGAGTGCGCATGAGCTTTTGAAGAGCTGAAGATTCGGTTGACCATGGCGCCGGTGTTGTCTTTGCCAAGTGGGACCGATGGATTTGTTATTTATAGTGATGCCTCAGGGAGCGGCTTAGGTTGCGTTCTTCTACAGAATGAAAAGGTACTTGCTTATGGCTCACGCCAGCTGAAGGTGCACGAACGAAATTATCCTGCCCATGACTTAGAGTTGGCGGAAGTGATCTTTGCACTAAAGCTGTGGCGACACTATCTTTATGGAGTGAAGGTGGAGATCTATACAGATCACAAGAGCCTGAAGTACATATTGGAGCAGGACTTGAATATGCGACAATGAAGGTGGTTGGAGTTCCTCGGGGACTACACCTTTGAGATTCACTAAACTCCTGGGAAGGGGAATGTTGTCGCGGATGCCTTGAGTCGGCGAACTCCGGCAAGGGCAGCTTGGTTGCAGAAGCATGATGAACGTCTCATCCAGGAGCTGGAAACGTTAAAGATTTCTAGTATTGACAAGAATTCCATTGCCAATGTATGTTTGAACTGGACGGAGGTGCAATGTGACCTTGCGGACCGAGTTCGACGGGCAACGGAGTTGGATGAAGATCTCTTACGCTATGGTAACGAAGGGCCAGAGGGCAAATTCTCCTGGAATGACGGTATTTTGCGAAAAGAGGGCCGTTTGTGCGTCCCGAATGTGGGAAATTGAGGGAAGAACTGATGTATAAAGCGCATTATACAAAGTATTCCATTCACCCCGGGAGCACAAAGATGTTTAATGATATGAAAAAGCTATTCTGGTGGCCATGGCTAAAGAGAGATGTTGTCGTCTATGTGGCCAAATGCCAAACATGTGCGATGGTGAAGGCGGAATGCCAAAAGCCGGGCGGTTATTTGAAGTCGCTGCCGATCCCAGAGTGGAAATTTGATGATATTTCCATGGATTTTGTGCACGGGTTGCCGAGATCGTAGCGAGGAAATGAATCCACTTGGGTGATTGTTAATCGGCTGACAAAAGGGACACATTTCCTACCGAACAAGTTAGATGATTTTGTAGAAAGTTTGGCAACGCTGTACCTGGAACAGCTTGTACGTCTCCATGGTGTTCCTCGGAGCATCGTGAGTGATCGAGATGGGTGTTTCACGTCAAATGATTGAAGGCGAGTTCACTAGCTGTTGGGCACGAAGTTGACATTCAGTACGACCATTCATCCCCAGACGGATGGCCAAACTGAACAGACCAACAGAACCATGGAGGACATGCTCAGGATGTGCGCCCTTGACTTCGGAAAGAGATGGGAAGATCATCTCTTTATGGTGGAGTTTGCGTATAATAACAGCTACCAGACGAGCATTGGGATGACACCATATGAAGCTCTATATGGAAGGAAGTGTCGTACTCCCTTGGCTTGGGTAGAAGTGGGCGAAGCTCGAGTTTATAAACCACATGAGGTTAATGAAGCAAATTCAACCATACAGACCATTCAAGAGAAGCAACTCATTGCTCAAGATCGACAAGCTAAGTACTACAATGCCAAGCACCGGAACGTGGAATTTGCGGTTGGCGATTGGGTCTACTTGAAGATCAAGCCCTTCAAAGGTGTCTCCAAGATTCGACGTTTGACAAAGTTGAGTCCAAGATATTTGGGTCCATTTGAAGTGGTGGAGCGCGTCAGAGAAGTGACTTATCGGCTAGCTCTATCGGCAGACTTGGGTGGATTACATGATGTGTTTCACATCTCGGTGCTTCGGAAGGCCGTTAAAGATCCAGCTCAAGTGATCGCGGATGAACGTGTGTCGATGGAGTATGGGCTAACAACGAGAGTTAGACCCATTCAGATCGAAGAGCGAGCCGAGAAATAGTTGCGGAACAAGACGGTCGGGATGGTTAAAGTCCGATGGGACAACTGCGGCCGTGAGGAGCTTACATTGGAGCGAGAACAGACCATGCGAGCGGAGTTTCCCGAGCTGTTTCTGTAATCCGTGGAGAGAATGTTGTTGTAACATGAGAATTTTAAGGTTATAACTATTTGGTTGCTGATTGCTAATTGCCTTCCTGTGTACTAATTTCGAGGACAAAATTTCTTGTAGGAGGGGAGGGTTGTAACAGCCCATTTTTCAGCAGGCTCAGTTTTGGGGTGACACGGCCTGGGACACGGGCGTGTCCCAGGGCATGTCCTGCATGCGTCGAGTGTCGAGAGGAACAGTCGACGAGTGGTTGACAAAATTTGGTCGACGATCGTCGAGTGCTTAGGACACGGCCTGTGACAGGGAGTGTCAGTGCGGTCGACGAACTCAGCCCGACTTATTGGAGCTAGGGCGTGTCTAATGCCGTGTATGGGCACACGGCCTGGGACACAGGCGTGTCACAGACCGTGTGAGTCTCGGGTGATTTTGGGATTTTTCAGCCTGACGGATACGGCCACAGACACGGGCGTGTCTGAAGTCGTGTCAAGTGACATGGCCCATGATACGGGCATGTCACATGGGCGTGTCACTGGGTTGGATAAGTCGGTTGAGCACCGCTTAGGGAACACAGCCATGGACACGGGCGTGTCACAGGCCGTGTCAGGCAAAAAATTGTACTTTTGTGGCAAAATCGTGGCCGTCCGTTCTTTCAGCTGGGGTCCAATGGCTGAGCTGCCTCCCTGTTTCCTTAAGGCCGTGAATGAGAAGAGAAATCTCATTTCTCATTTGGTCTTCTCTTTCTTCACTTCTAGAGAGAGAAAGAGAGAGGAAGAAGGAGGAGGAGGAGAGGGGGCTGATCACCGGTAGTGCTGCGGTTTAACGACGAGAGCTCCGAGGCCGAGGTTGTGGAGGAAAAGCTCTTGTGAGTCGTTCGAGCCAGCTTAGAGCTCATGTCACCAAATAGGTCTTCACGGGTAACGACCTTTCTTCCTAGCCATGTGAAGGCTTCCTTTTTGGGCATATGTTTGTGATTCCACCACATAAAGGTGGCTGGTTTTGGGAGTCTTTGGGTTGATTCATGGAATCCCCTTTGTTGGCATATAGATCCGGAAATGGAGTACGGAATAGGCATGCTGTGTGAAACCCATCTGCACAAGTTTGTCTGCATTGGTGATGTTGCATATACGAACCGGAGAAGACTCCGTGATAAATGCGTAGTTTAGGAGTCAACGGGTTGGACCTATGAAAGAAAGTATCAGAAAGTACTGGAGTGGTAGTCCAGGAAAATACCCGTATAATGATTGTGTTGCTTGTGCTATGGGGTTCGACCTGTGAACGGAAGTAGCAGAAAGTACTGGATTGGAATTCCAGGAAATAACCTTTGTAATGTTTAATGTTCATGGGGAGTCCACCTGTGAAGAGAGTAACCGGAAGTACTGGCGTGGTAGCCAGGAAAGACCCCTAACATTTGTGATACTTGCGGTGACCACCTGCGAAGAGAGTAGCAGGAAATACTGGTGTGCCAAGGAAAGACCCGCTAATATTATGAGATGAATGGGTGTAATAGAAATACCCAGGCTTGAATGCCAGAATAGGATCGGTAAGACCTACCCGTGCCTTTATTTAGCCGCGAGTACGCCGTACTCGGTGATGGCAAGGCGATTTGAGCAATGGGGGGGGGTGGAGGATCTGACCTGTGTTATGTCCGTCCGATGTGAGACCAGATGGTACGGTCTGTTGGAGCGCATAGCAATAGTCTTAGGCCTACGTGTCGTGATACAATGGGGGGCTACGGGCCATCCCGGTTCACTAATACTATAAAACTCCGGCTGCACGCCATGGAGTAAATTCTCAAGTGAGTTGTCGTTGGGCTATAACCCTGATACGGTGGTGGGCAATTGATTTGCCAGTAAACCAAGAATGTGCCCTGAGTGCACGGACCGTTGGGTCGGGTGGCTGATGGTTGTGATGGCATTTGTGCATGAAAGCACATTATATGATATATACATGCTTGTGATATGTTATGCCTCCAGGGATGATTACCGTGCCCCGAGAAAGGGGTAGGGTCGTTATAATTTGGTCAGCTGAATGCTGACCGTTGCCTCTGGTTGCCACCCTTGGGGGGAATGTCCTTATGCAGGTGATGGAAAGCCGAGCGGGATGCATAAGGGTTGAAGTCCCTACTATTTTTGCTGCTGCCGCTGCTAGCCCTCGAAGGCTATTTTGAAATGCTTGTTATGTTTTCTTTTGTTGTAGCCGGCCTGCGCGCCAATGTTTGGGCCACTGTTTGAAAGCCTTGTAAGGCCATAAGGCCAATGATGTTTACATGTTGTAAGACATTCCTATATGCTATAACATGTGGTGTTTTATATGTTGGACATTCAAGAGAGGAGTTCAAGTGTTATAGGCTTCCGCTAGAATGCAATGTGTTAGGTGCGCTATGCTACTCTGGTATCACTCTGTAGCTTCATCGTCTATTTTGTGGTATATGCTGTGGGGCCCCGGCCGGACCTTCTAGTATATATTAAATGAATGGATGGGGTTGTTACATCATGACTTTGAGGATCAAACTTCCAGTGCAGGAAATCAAAGAATGGGTATTCACAATAACCTTTCCAGATCAAACCTCCATCTCTGGATCAATTTTTGGACACCAGGTTTATCTTTCCCCTGCTATTCTAACTGAAATTTTTGGGTTTATCAATGGGGAAGATGATATTAAATTATCTAGCACTTAGTTTGAGGATATGATAGTTATAATGGGTCACTCCCAGGGAAACCCTAACAAATTGCTGAAGAAGAACTTGTCAGTTGAATACAAGTTCCTGGCAGATGTAGTTGGTAAGGTAATCTTGGGCAAACATTCTGCCCATGACTACATAACCAGGCATAAATTTCTTCTGATGTGTGCCCTGGTTAATCAAAAATCAGTGAACTGGGGAGAAATTGTGCTTGATTTGATTAAGAAGATAATTAGTAAGAAGGATGTCAGTTTTGGCAGAGTTCTGGGAATCTTATTACAGGCAAAGGTTCCAGAATTATTAGTCACCCAGACTATCTTCATAAATTCCTTTAAGAGACTTACCTCTGCCTACTTTGGCAGATGGGAGAGGGTTATAACCAAGCCTTCCAGGGCTTCCTCTTCCAGGATAACTTCAGAGGACACTAGGGTTGCAATAGCCACTTCACCAACCCCTGAAGAAGCTCCTGCTCCTCATATTCTCTCTCCTCCTCCATCTCCACATCATCCTCATATTTCCTTCATCAACTCCCCTCAATCTCCACATCATCCAATATTTCCTTCATTAACTCCCCTTATTGATGTTTATACACTTCAACAACCTTGTACTTCCATCCCTTCTGTCTCACCATCCAGACCACCCTCACCAATCCACATTCCTGAGGAAATAACATCTCCACCTCCTCAATCACCTCCACCACCACATCTACCATCACATATTGATGACATAGATCCACTACTGTCATCTCTCAATTTTGATCTATTATCATCTCTATCTCCACAACCATCTCCACAACATTCCCCTATTCAGGAAGATATTATCCTCCCTGATATCTCAATATCCAACATTCCATCCAACATTCCAACAGACATTCCAACACCATCCATTCCACAAGCATTCACTATCTATCCAACCTTCTCCATGTCATCTTCTACTATATCATCAAGCATTCTTGAGCTTATTACCCTTACACTCAAGACACTTATAGTTGAGGTCATTGCTCCACATGCTGCTTCCATCACTACACTCTCTTCATAGCTTGCTTCTTTCTCCACTGTCCCTTCTTCTAGGGGCCTGGGTTCAGGACTCTCTAAATCCAGGCAGGGGAGATGTTCAATGAAGAAGCTCAAGCAATTCATGAAGAAACTCCAACAACAACTCCAGCAACAACAAGTCCAACAACAACAGTAATTCCAGCAGAAGAGGATACAGAAATGATTCCAGTTTGTACAAAAGAAGAAGCACCAGATTTTTCCATTCCAGAAATAAGCACTGTTGGTGATTTTATTCTTAATCCCACAATTTATCTTCCATCGTTACTTTATTCTTTTGATATAATTTCCAACAGTAGTCTTCCAGTTTATTGCAATTACTCTAAAGCAACAGTCAGTTATACAGCTCCAATAAGTCCTGAAGTATCGGAACAACTAAGGACTAGTTTTGTAGTTAAAGAGAATACTATAGAGCAAATAACTACTCTAGAGCCAAAGGCTTTCTCTCCTCCAACATTTGGCTGGGCTGAATCCCCCATGCCCAATCTGGATGATTTCATGTTTGAGGATATAGATATAGAGCCATAAGTTCAAGTACAGTCTCAGATTGAGGAAGAAATTATAGTTGAACAGCCACAGGCTGAGATAATAGATACAAACATACAGCCACAGGCTCATCCTATACTTTCTGAGGCAATGCTTAAACAGATTAATGCTCTTTATGATAATCCTGCAGATAAATCTGATGATGATGATGAAGAGTCAGATGACTCAGAAGATTCTAGTTCTAAAAAGAGAAAACTCAAGAAGAAGGTTCCACCCAGGGATGCTCTTAAACCCTGTCCTACTGCTGACACACCCTACTATATTCTGCACATCATTACTCCCACTCCATATACTCCTCACTTGATGAGATATCCAAGAATGAGATGAAATCAAGGAAGAAGAGTAGGAGATACTCTCCACCACCACAATTTAGGAGAGGTCATCCTCCTCCTCCTCCTGTAGTAGGATTGGCAGGGAACATTTCTCAAGTGCAAAGGTATACATCTTCGTATTCTATCAGACCATCTTACATCAGCAACAGACAACATCACAGCTCCCAGGGCAGTAAACAACAACATAAGAAGCAAAGCAGTCAACAGCAAACATCTGAAGAAAGTCAGAAAGAAAAATAAAGTCCAGAGAGACCTCCCTCTCCAACATATGATCCGAAATTGGTTCCTAATTCTAGAATGACCAGGTTTAATGAGCTGATTGCTCTATCTTAGATAAGAAAGGCCAAGGAAGTAGAAAAAGATACCACTCAGTTTTCTACCATGTCATCTTACAGGAAGAAGGAATTGGAAAAATATCAGGTAAAAAATATTTTCAATGTTCATACTTATATGAATTTGCATCTAGAAGCTATATTGCCTAGAGCTGCATCAGTAAAGATTTTGGGTACTGAAGACATGAAGATGACACAGAGAGAAGCAAATGATCCCAAAATAAAGATGATTTTCACAAAACCTACTCCTTCTTCAAATGCTTCCAAGAAATAGTCATAACTTTCTGATTTTGCATTTTTGAACTTTATTAATGATTGTATATATTCACAAGGCACATTTGTTCATATCTGATAAATGTTTTATAATTCTGTCAGATATTTTTATTGCATTGTGATTTTGTTTATTTTTATTTTGTATAGTGACCTCACCCAAATAGAGGGGAGATTTTTGGAACCCTACTTGTGATTTGTGCTAGGTTCACTATTAGTATTGAAGACACAACATGTATAGTCTAGGGTCACATGTTAGTTCCAGGGTTAAGTTCAATCACATAAGGTTAGATTACTGAAACCTACCATCAGAAGACTTCAAAAACTCAAGAATTAAGAGACAAGGCAGTTTTGAAGATTGCAGAAAAGTTGTTCGACGATAGCTTAACTCAGCTCGACGATCGTAGATCCTAGATCGACGATCTCAGAGTTTCTTCTGTGAGTTGAGCTCGACGAAAGTCCAGCTGAGCTCGACGAATTGTGAGCTTATATCAGAATCTCAACTCGACGAAGTGCCTTCTCAGCTTGACGAACTTGGAGCTCATATTGGCAAGTATATTTTTTTGTTCGACGATCTTGCAGATCATCGCGACGAAGGAGAGTTATCAGCTCGACAAACTTAAAGCTCAGGTCGACAAAAACTTTACTGAGTTCGACTAACTCCATCCAGGTTCTGCTCGACTAAACTTCTCTATAGTTTCTCAGATCGACTAAAGCAGTTTAATTACAAATATTAAGACAATAATACTTTGATAATTAATGCTTAATATTCTCAAGAATATAACTGTTTCTTGGTAGCATTAATGATGGATTTCACAGAGTTATTACTCTACCATATTTACTGGGACAGTTAGAGAAATACATTGAAAACAAAAACAGTTGTTCCAATTCCCAAAATATATGCATAGAACTTCAAGGAATTCGAATTTCAAATCATCAATCAATATATGAAAGAAATTTTCAGAAGATCGCACAATCTGATAGTCCAGAATAGGAATAACAGTTAGTTAGAAGAAGAAGAAGAAGAAAGAGAACATCTACAACCAGAGAACAAGAAACAGAGACAAAGAACATCTTGTTCATCATCATCTTTTTCAAGCCTTTTTCTTTCAGCAACACAATATTCAATCTAAGATCAAAAACTCAATATCTCAGAGACATTTATTGTAAGAAGTAGTGTTCATCTTTGAAGGCCTACACACTGAAGCAAAGTTTCCTCTCCTGACTAGATTTTTATAACTCAGGGGGAGCTTTGACAACATCAACTAATCTACTAGTCTTCTGAGAGAAAAGAGACAGAGAAGACACTATCAATTTTATTTTCTTTCACTATGTACAAGGTTATAACTCCCTTCAAAAGTTAAACCTTTTGGTTTTCAAATTTCCTGATCAAAAGACAGTTTGGTTTTTTGGGCACCTGATCAAAAGTTGAATGGGTTGCTAGATCTCCCTTAGAAAATAGATCTTGTGGTGATAGGGCACCTGATCAAAAACCTGTGGTGATAGGGCACCTGAACAAAAACCTGTGGTGGCAGGGCACCAGGTAAAAAACCTGTAGTGAATTCCTATCAGGGTGGTAGAAGAGTGGATGTACCCAGGTTTATTGGGGAACTATTATAAATTTCCTTGTGTCATCTAATTGTGCTCTACTTTTTATTTGTTGTGCTGTGATATTTTCTTTTCTTATATATACATACATATCACCTTTTTAATCCGCTGTAAAAACAACTTAAAATTTTTAAAATACTCTATTCACCTCCACCCTCCTCTAGAGTTAGTTAGATTAATCCCTCACTTTCCATTAGTATCTGAGGTATCACTTTCAACGCACGTCGGGCTATTCGCGTGCCATGCGACACACCTCATGCCCGTAATGGTCAGCGTGCCCGTTTTCCTCTTTCCCCCATTCTTTTCCGGACTCAGATTATTTTCTGAATATACGCGGAGCTTCTTGAAGGAAGACATTATGATGGAGGAACCTTCACATACTCCAGGCACAAACTCCTCCAACATCTCCAGGGTAATGTAAATTTGAAAGCAACAATGCTCTCCAATTTATAAGACCTGCAAGGGACCTATAATGTAAGGCTACATTAAGGTTAGAAAATATTCGGTCATATTCTATTCTCCCTAAAGGAGAAATAGAGCCAATCATAATCAAATCATTTATTTCATAGAAAGGGCATGAAATATCCCTGAATCATGTCGAATCTTTGACCCTACAAGAAAAATTCTATTAATTTTAAATCGCTTCCAGATAATAATTCAAGGTAAGTGTTTGTAATTATGGTCGAGGTCTATAGCTCAAAGTCATCAAGAAAGTTAAGGAAAAATTTCTGCACTCAACAATTCCTGGACCACGACATGCGAAAATTTGGGGGATTTGATGGGGTTGCCACTAAATATTTTAGAGCCAAGCTGGTAAAACAACATGCACGCACATGAAAAGCATACGTGCTTGTAACGCCCCAACTTTCCCAAAACAGGAAAATGGGATCTAGGAGATACCACCCGACGGTAGTGTTACCGCAAGATGGTAGTGCCGTGATTTAATGGCAGGACCTTTGGGAAGATACCGCCCAATGGTAGAGATGTCGCTGGCGGTAGCTTGGTCAATTAAATCGGCAAAGCTCTCGGGTTGCTACATCGCGCCGGTAGTAGCTGTTGTGCGGCGGTAGCGATAGCGGTTGTGTCGTAACCGACGCTAGTTATCGCATGACAGTAAGATCCTATCGTGTGGCGATAGCAATTCTGTAACGACATGGCCACTTGTCGGCCTGTGATTGGAGGGCCTGGGCGGTGGCACGCGAATCGAGCCGTTTCACTAGGTACTGCGCGGCGGTAGCCAGTTATCACGTGGCAGTAGCTCGGTTTTTAGTGTTGGAAGGGACATTTTCTCTTCATTTCTTTTCAAATCTTTGGCTGGACGTTTGGAGGAGCGGATCACCGGATAGAGGAGATTCCGCTGCCATTGGAGTTTCGGGGCTTGGATTCACGCGGTGAGTTCAGATCTGCTGAGTAAAAGACGACGCGGTCGTTTCCATCTGACTAAAATCTCTCATATGGAGCCGAAATAAACTCCTAGGGTACTGATTCTCCCCTTGGACATGTGAAGTCCTTATTTTTGGCATTTGAGCGTAGACGCTCCACAAACACGTGAAAGTGTATCTCCCAATGGGTAGATCCAGAATCGAAGTACAGAATAGGCATGTTGTGTGAAGCCCAACCGTACGGGTTGGACTGGATTGGTGATTTTTGTATGTTTTGTATGACGGAGAAGACTCTATGGCAATTGCATGGATTTCGGGGTCACAGGGTGTGTAGATGGCTGCAGTGAGAGTACTAAAGGTGATCTTCAGGAAAACACCCAAAAAGGGGGAAGGATCGATAGTCTGTCCCATACCGCGCGGTGGTAGCCCTACCACCGGTGGTAGCTCCCAGTGAGCACTGTCTTGACTGTAAGGCTGGTCTTGTGGAGACATGGATGTCATTGCTTTGAGAGGCCTGTCTCTTGTGGACATGGAGGCCAGATTATCGAGCTGATAGCCTGTCTGGCCCAACTTAGGCGGTCGTGAGTGGTAGCCTAGGATCAAAACGAGATAATGATTTGTTCGGATGGGAAAGGGCGTGTTGACCCACGTTGTGGCTTATTACGCTCGACGATTTGAGCACCGGGAAAGAGCGGAACTGTACCCCACCCTATGTCAATCGACATGGAGTGAGTCAAAGTGTAAATCACCAAGACTTGGTCGTATCCATAGGGCGTTGTCTTTGGCTTCGCCCCTGAAAGACTAGAATGCTCAAACGTTGCTGACCGTTGCAGAGAATGGAGGTGCGACCCGTTGGGGTCCGGTGCACCGTGAATGTGCCCTGAGAGCATGGGGCGTTGGTCGGTTGTGTCAACGTCTGTGGCAAATGGTGCTTACTTGCATGTTTTGATTGCCAACTTTTGTTAATGTTAATGCCTGCAGGGAAGGAGCACCGCCACCCCGAGTGAGAGGTGGGGTAGTTATAATTTGATCAGCTAATGTTAACCGTTGCTACGGTTTGTCACCGTTGCGGTGGAATGTTTCATGCAAGTTCAGTCGAGCCAAGCGGGAAATAGCGGACTGGAGCCCAAGACTACTAAGCTGGACCTTAAATGCCAAAGATAAATACTCGTATACTTTATCATTCATGTGTGGCTGGCATGTGTACCGATGCATGCAAGACAATTTATTTTAAGCTGAACATTGTAAGACCTTAGGACCAATACTATTAGTGTATTTGGTTTATCATTGCTAATTTGTATTAGCGGACATTAAGTTAGTTGTGTTCTAATTATAATATTTAATTCTTTCGCTAGAATGCTCTATGAGTTAGAATGTGTGTATGGATGATGGTTTCAATAAGTAACTACACTAACTGTCTGTAGTATATGACGACTGACCGGGAATGAACCTTCTTTTATATGCTATGTGACAATGTGGGTGTTATAGTGCGCAACTAGCACATGCAAGCACGCCAATGCACCTGCGCACACGAGATTGCAGATGCGCAGGCGCACCCATCTTGTGCGCGCCTAGTGTGTGCGCTCCCCGTGCGCACCCGCACAACACCGAGGCATGTGTGTGAGCCTTATTTGCATATGCGAGGTGCATGGGACCGTGTGCCTATTACCCGTGTGTGCGCCTATTGTGCGATTGTACGTGGCACGGGCGTGCGTGGGCGTTAGCGGCCGCAAGCACTGCCATCATCGGGCAACCTGCCCTAACCGTCTGGGGGGTATGTTTGTCATTTCGTGAAATTTAGTGATCTAGGTGACCGGAACGGAGTAACGTCATTCGCTGAAAAAGAATTTGAGCAATGACAATTACCAACATGTACCTCCACCAAAGTTATAAAAAGTTCTCACGTCTTTATTTGAAGACGCACAACTTGAGAGGCTAGAGAGAGATCTGAGGTTTTCCGACGAGAACGTGGAACTTAGATCGTTTCTTCGCTCGGAACTCGCTCTGCTCCCTTTCTACTCTTCTCAATACTCAACACTCACTTTGACGCTTCGGTGAGCACGGAAGAAGGTACAGGGGCACACTGTCGCGGACGCTCTCGTGAACTCATTTCTTTGTACTCAAAGTTTGCAGCCGAGAGGTGACATATCACTCTACAAGAAACACAAATATATGTAAACAAGGAAAATATTGGATTTCAACCCAACACATAATCCACCCGTACTTTTTTACCCTTTTCCGTTTTTTCACCTCTAAAATTTCTCGTCGTTGCTACTTGGTTCTCATTTAACTATTTGTCTGCTCAGTTCAATTCAAAATTAAGGCGGTCTGATTCTCCTAATCAAAAAAAATCCGGATGAACAGCAACAGACATCATCAGGGATACTGTTTTCAAATCGCCAGAGTTGCAACAACTGCCTTTAATTTGTATGAGAGCTAAATTATGAAACAGATTTTTGTCGGAAAAGCAATGCAATTAGCTGATATTTAAGATAACTATAATTGACAACATAATGGCAATAATGGCATTAGCGGTGCATGCTTCAAATTTTGACACGTGCCGGATTGATGCATTATGAGTTATTTTAATAATAGAAAACTCTATTATTTGTCTACTTTTATGCATTCAGCGGGATCACGTGATACACGAGTGCACTGGCAACTTCGAAGTGGGAACTCCAAGTGGGAATGCTTCAATCAAGTTTCTGTGAATTTAGTCATTTTTCAAGTCGGAGCTGTTTCACAGAGGCTCCGGGAACAGTATTTTTTATGTTTTTCACGATTTGTATTTGTAACGGAGAGCTACTCTGTCACCCTCCAAAAAATCATTCCAAGCACTTGTATTTTTCAAGGAAATAGTGGATTTTGGATCGGCACGGATCCAAGCACGTGATTTTTCACTCTTTCCGGGGTTTTCACGTCAAAAATACCTTTTGTCATTTGGTGCTGTTTTTCTTTAACTTTTTGTGCGGCCAGTCTAACTTCGAGCTAAGGCGGGCAGATTGTCCGGATCGAGAAAAAATGGGCGACCCACAACAAAAATAGTTCTAATTTGATTTATGTTACCATCCGAATCCGAACCAGAATGGAGACGAGCAAGTTTCGAATAATTCCAAAAAATCTAGACCTAATTCGAACCGTATCAAGGACCAAACCGTCCAAATGCAACTATTACAACAGAATTTAAATAAACCAATTTAATTTAATATACCTACTATTCCAATTTAATTTAGATCTAGTTTGGGGATGCTTTTATGCTTGGTTCCAATGTGAGAACGAGGAATACAAAATTATTCAATTTGTATTGTTTGATAATGCAGTGAAGGCAAAATATATCATATCATCTCCAAATCTATCATCATTCACTTGAACGGTCTGTTGGTTAAACTGTGTCGGTGCAGGAAGCAGTGGTGAGAAACAGTAGTGTATGAATCAGCTGTTTTGCAGTGGTGAAAAATTTATGAAACTGTTTGGAAAACTGTATTTGCAGTGCTGTGTGAAACAGTGGTGCAGAATTAAACAGTGGTAGTAAAAATTAAACAATCCGGAGAATTAATGAAATTTAAAAATAAATAAATAATTTGCTCGACAATAATTTTATTTAATTATAAAAGTAAATATATTAATATATATGGGGTTCCCAAAATATGTTCGGACGAGTCATAAATTTTTTTCCCGATGTTATCCGGCTCGACGCTACAATTCCAACGAGCATATTCTTGCATAATTTCGAGTACGTTCGGTATTCCAAACGGACGTTAGGACGCACGTATGCACACTCGATTCACTCACGAGCTAGCACGATTCAATTTTGACCGATTCACAAACATCTTGAGTGACCCGCAATAAAATTATTAAAAATTTAAAAATTAATTAATTATTAAACATTTAAAAATTATTATATTAATGTTTTAATTAATTACCCAAAAACAATAAATATTAATATAATTTATTAAATACTAATTAATTATGTTATTAATATAAATTTTATATTATATAGGAAATTAATATATTATATTAATATATTAAATTAATATTATAAATTAATATATATTATATATTAATGTTTTACTATAAATTAATATATCAGATTATAAAATTAATTATTTATAATATATAATCTATAATATATATTATAAATTAATTATTTTATATAAAATTTTATATAATATAATTTATATATAATTTTCAGGGCTGCATCACTGCTGCCACTGTGGGCGATCATTTCTTGCCACCGCCCACACCAAATAAATTGTTTGGCGGGGCGGCAGCAAAATCAGCGGCATATAGAGGCCTGCCGCTATGCTGTCGTTCCGCCGAACAAGGTCTTATTCATGTGAAGTGTTCAAAGTGATTAATATATTCTAGATGACACAAGTTTGTATGTGATTTAGGCTTCGTTTGGGGGGACTTATTTTCACAGATCAAGCGGTCATGACCGCATGAATCGGGACTTAAATAAGTCCCGGTTCATGCGGTCATGACCGCTTGACCGGTGAAAATAAGTTCTTCCAAATGGAGCCTTAATCATGCCTCTAGTAATGTTGATTAATTGGGAATAAGAACCAAAGTTGAAATGAATTGGAGCCGCATAGAGCCGAACCAAACCGACAGTGAATATTTTATTTTGGATTCTTGTTGAACTGGAACCGAAACCATAGTTAGGATAGTTCAAAAGTTGAATTTTGAGTTACAACTTGAGTTTCATTTTTTTTAATAAATTAATAAAGACAAAATTTAGGATAACAATCTCCGACCATATTCATTTTAGATTGTGTTATATGGATGCATTGTTGGGTTATCTATGACTATAAAAAGTGAATCTCTTCTCATCTATAGGTGATGGGGTTCTCAAAAAAGTTTCTGAAGGACTGGAGATTTTTTTGTTGCAATCTTGATCGCTCATCGATACAATCTCAATGGGCGTGCTCTCGTGCAATTTCGTGCTCATTTAGGCTCGTTTGGGGGACTTATTTTCACGGTCAAGCGGTCATGACCGCATGAATCGGAACTTAAATAATTCCGATTCATGCGGTCATGACCGCTTGACCGGTGAAAATAAGTCCCCCAAACGGAGCCTTAGTCTCCCAATCAGATGCTCATATGCCCATACTAGAGAGGCACTGCGCCATACACACAACCAATGAATGATTCCCGGCAACACTGTGCCGCGCACAGACATTGCGCATGGAACTCCCAAACTGGGAGGACCGCACAACACCCCAAAATTGGGAGTGCCGCATAGCACTCCCTATAACTACAACACCCACATTTGGGGTGTTGCACAACACTCAAATAATATAGGGAGTTCCTTAGTACTCCCAATTAATTTAGGGAGAGTCATAGTGTTGTGTAAAAACAGTCGTGCTTGCTACGCGCAGTCCCCACCGCCTGTTGAAGTGTGCGCGCACCCCCCCCCCCCCCCCCCCGGCCGCACCGTCCCCCCGCCGTGTAAAAATAGTCGCGCTTGCTACGCACAGTCCCCCACCTCCTGTATAAGTGTAGCCCCCCCCCCCCCCATTGCAACGTCATCATTGCCGGCACCTCAGGTTCCGCCCAAGTGGAAAGATTGTCATATTCACAAAATTGGCGATTTGTTTGCCCCCGATCGAGCATTCCAATTCGCAAGCCTTGTGTTTTTGGTAGTACAGTTACCAGAACACCCCTCTCAAATGTTAAAAAATGGCTCTGAACCCTCATTGGAAAACATATGACCTATAGCTATAGAGAGAGTGTTGAATTTTCTCAAACTGGTCAACGTGATAGTCTAATGTCAAATTAATATACTCAGAACTATCAAAATCACACCTTGATCATGTAGAAACCAGGAAAGCAAGCTCAAACACCAATTGCAATCACAGGGGCAAGTAGATTATATATTTCTTTATTTCTTCTTTACACAGCGAGATATACATGGCGAGACATGATTTCGCAAGTATACAGGAACACAGGAAAAAATTACAAGTAAAACAATTCGAGCAGACAGAACTGGAGACCGCCGAGACTAACCAGTACGCCAAAGTCGTCAAGGCCGCCCGAACTGCTGATGCTGCTAGAAGACGAATAAAACACGGAGTCCGCCGAGACCGCGAGGTTGCGCTGACATACCGTTATTCGTTGACTGCTATAAGTTGTTGCAGAACTGAAGAACACACCGCCTACCCGTCTGAGTCTGGCAGACATGTTATTCAACTTAGAAAGCTGGAGCAGAGAAACTGACAAGCCGCAAAAGCGACCTGCTGGGACCGCTGATTGAAACCGCAAACTTCACTAAGGCTGACCGCAGTCAAGCCAAACTCTTGGCTCCTCAGTGCTAGCCGCGCAACCTGCAAACAGTTCTCTTCAACCCGCGCGGACATGAAAAACCAGACCGCAACCCTTAATCAAGACTCAACTTACTGTTCACTCAGTTACTGTAGATGTGCCAGAGGGGTTTATTTATATGAAAGGTGAGAAGTGTGGTCACCACCCTAGTGAATAGAGTCACCACCCCAGCCCGCACGCTAACACAACCCAGTCCTCCAAGTCCGCAAGGAGTTGGCCAAACTTCAAACCCACCAGGCGCTTGGTCAAAGCCAGTCCGCCACAATGCAGACACAATGTCAGCCCGCACAACACAAACACAGCGCCAGTCCACCCAACGCAAGCATAGCGCTAGTCCGCCACTCAACACAACACGCGGACACAGGCACAACCCATGCTGCATCAGTCCGCAACTCAACACGGCACCCGGACACAGCCAGAACTCTTGCTGCATCAGTCCGCACACGGTACGCGGATAAAGTAGAAGTCCGCACAACTCGACAACAAACGCCACAGCCTGCCACGAGTCCACGACCAACAGGCAGTTCGCCCGGTCAACAGCGGACATTATGAACACCATGGACTTGTCACCGAAGATGACCAAGTCCATCAGCTCATCAAGCAACTGGCGTGAGCACGACAAACACAAAAGACCCAGACCGCCAATCAGTAGGACAGTCCGCCATAAAGAATGAGGCCAACACCCACTGCATCACCGGAGGGCTCGACAGGGCCAAAGACGATCTCCAAACACAGTCCTCTACAACTCCACGGATACAACTTCCAATCCTCTTGATTACCACAAGAGCTGGCTAATTGCAAGGGCGCAGACCAAGCTGAGCACCGCCAACAGACCGTCATATACAGTCCACTCATGCCGCTCCACTAGATACCCAAGCCGCTAAGACTTCCTTGGCCAAAGACCATCCAAGACGCGCACCAGTCCGCCCAGGCCAGAAACACAGGTCGCATAGGCCGCTCCACAAGAACAGCCAAGCCACCAATTCTAACCAGGCCATCACCCAGGCCACAACCATCAGTCCGCCCAGTCTGCGGACTCAGACTGCTCAGACCGCTCAGACCGCCCGACCTCCTCCATCACCCACTTTCACTTCACAAATTTCAACACTCCCCCTTGAAGTGAGAAGTGGTGATCAAGCCCAGCAATCCTCATAACCGTTGAAATGGCCTCTTCGACAGCGGCTTCATGAAGATGTCAGCAAGATTATCTTCACTCCAAACATGCCCGACCATAAGAGATCCGTCCAACACCTTCTCCCTTATGAAGTGGTGCTCGATCTCAATACGTTTGGTCCTTGCGTGGCACACTGGATTGTTCACCAGTTTGAGAGCACTCTCATTGTCACTTCGGAGTAAAGTAGGACCTTACACTTCCTCATGAACATCCTCTACAAGCCTCCTCAACCAGATGGCTTCTCGAGCAGTCAAGGCCGAAGCCTTGCACTCTGCTTCCGTAATAGACACTGACACCGAGTCCTACTTCTTGCTACACCACAAGATGCAAGCTGATCCACAAGTGAAAACATCACCCGAAGTTGATCTTCGATCATCCGAGTCACCACCATAATCAGCATCGGTGTATCCAAGCAAATAAAAGCTCATATACCTTTTATAGAGGAGTCCCATATCAGAAATTGCCTTGACATACTTCAAAATGTTATTTGCTGCCACCAGATGAGACTTCCTTGGCTCATCCATAAACCGACTTACTCGGCCAACAGCGTTAGTAATGTCTTGCCTTGTAATCGTTAAGTAGATCTAGCTCCCCACTAGAGCTCTGAACACCAAGGGATCAGGAAGAATCCTTCCTTCATCTCATCGAAGCTTCAGACCAAGATCCAGAGGAGTTGAACAACTCTTTCCTTTACCGATACCGAATCGATTCACAATGCAATCCGCATATCCTTTCTGGCAAATGAGTATCCCGCTCTCCTTTCTCTCTACTTCAAGACCAAAAAAGTGATGAAGCTCTCCCAAGTCTTTCATCTCGAAGCGAATAGCTAGCTTAGCCCTGAGCCTAGCTACCTCCTCCTCTGAATTCCCTGTGATGATCATATCATCAACATACAGTAGGACCAAGACTTGAAGCTCCCCCTTCTTCTTGATGAACAAGCTTGAAACCGAGATGGAAGCTAGACATCCGCAGAATTGAAGGTATTCTGCTATCTTCCCATACCAAGCTTTTGGAGCTTGCTTCAACCAATAGAGTGATTTCCTGAGATTGTAGACATAGTCCGGATGAACTTCAGAAACAAAATCAAGTGGTTGATGCATGAAGATGTCCTTATCAATCTCTCCGTAAAGAAAAGCATTCTTCACATCAAGCTGCCACATTCTCCATCCCTTGCAAGCAGCCAATGCGATCACCACCCGAACCGAAGTCATCTTTATAATTGGACTAAATGTCTCATCATAGTCTTCTCCATACTGTTGTGAGAATCCTCGAGTAATAAAGTGAGCCTTGTATCTATCAATGCTCCCATCAGCCATCTTCTTCAACTTATACACCCACTTGCAAGTCACTGGAGTAATGCCATCAACCTTGGGCACAAGGTCCCAGGTTTCATTCTTCTTGAGAGCAGCAATCTCCTCCTTCATGGCACCTTCCCACTCCTTGACTCCAGTGGCCTTACTGAAGTTTGCAGGCTCTCGCTCATCCAGAGGATCTGCAAATAAGCAGGAGATAAAACTCACTGCATTTTCATCACAGTATCGAGCCGGTGACTTAACAACCCTCTTTGATCTCCGAAAGGTCTGCTCCTTACTCACCACCTCCGTTGCTTCTTCAGGCTTAACTCCATTCTCGGGAAGACTTTGAGCAATGTGCCCCCTGCTTCCTGAACCAGAAGCCTCTGTCTCAGAGCTTGAAGCAACATGAGCTATTGGTGAAATAGTAAGCTCTTCTTCCAGAACTTCAGCAGCCACCTTCTGCTCTTCATCAACCTTTCTCTTTGTTAGCTTAACCGAGCCTCCTCCATACGACGTTAGTTCATCAAAGACCACGTCTCTTGATACAACACACTTCTTTGTTGCAGGATCCATGCATTTCCGTCCCTTCTTCTGCTCATCATAACCAACAAAGACAAGCTTCCTTGCTTTTGCATCAAGCTTTGTCCTTGAAGCATCCGGGATATGCACATAGCAAGTTGATTCAAACACCCGAAGGTGTTCCACGCTTGGCTTCTCCTTCAGCAACATCTTAAAAGGAGACTTCATGTTTATCGAACTAAGCGACATCTGATTGATGACATATGAAGAACAAGACATCCCCTCTGCCCAGGAGGAACTAGGAATATCTTTCGCATGAAGCCAACACTTACAGGTTTCCGTCAGATGATGAATCTTCCGCTCTGCTATTCCGTTTTATTGTGCAGTATGAGCACAAGTAAGCTCTCTTTGGATCCCGTGCATCCTACAGAAGTTAGAAAACTCGGAGGAGACAAAATCACTACCGTTATCTGATCTAAACTTCTTGATCCGTAAGTCAAGCCGGCCCTCCACTAGCTCCTTGAACTCCACAAAAAACTGGAAAGCTTCCGGCTTCTCCTTCAAGAAATATACCCAAGTGTACCTTGAGTATTCATCAATCAGAACAAGCATGTATCTGCTTCCACCAAGGCTATCAGTGACGGTTGGTCCCATCAAGTCACCATGGATACACTCCAATGCTCTCTTGCTCCTCATTTGTTACTTATCAAACAGAAGGCGATGAGCCTTACCATACTGACACCCCGCGCAAACGTGACCGTCGCCAAAGGAAGAAAGCTTAGGCAAGCCTCTCACATGGCTCCTGTTTTCCAAAGCTCTCAATTTATCCATTCCTACATGCCCCAACCTCCCATGTCATATAACAACGCTATCATTAGCCCTCATCTGATCAACGTAAGAGTTTGTTACAAGAACAAACAAGTTCTTAACTCTCCTCCCAACATGAGCAATATCAGCCTTTACCGCTGATACGTTACGAAGGAACTTCACTTCTGTTGGCCCAAACAGAACGTGATAACCTGCGTCTCCCGCATTGGTCACAGAGAAGAGGTTCTTCTTCATGCCCGACACATGATACACACTCCTTAACGTGAGTGGCCCCTTATCACAACCCAAGGACACGACCACCTCCTTCTCTACTGCATAAACAATATTATCAGCAATTATGATAACTTCGTTACCTGAGTAAGATTGCAGTGAGGAGTATTTCGACTTATCTCCGGTAAGGTGATGACCGCACTTAGAGTCCACGATCCACTCATCGTTGAAGTCGACAGCGGACAAAGCATGGACACAAGTGCCTGCCATGAAGGATCCGCTCCATCCAACTTCCTCAATGTTAGAGCAAGCTTTCTCCTTGCCTGCAACATGCCAAGGTTGCAGTTTGACCTTGTAGTCATGCTTGAAGTGTCGCCGCTGATGATACCTGTAGCACTTCAAGTTCTTCTTCCAATCCTTCTTAGGAGCAACGCTCCTCTCTGGCTTATAAGAAGTTGAAGGCTCATTTTCAGCACCAGTGTTTTTCTTCTTCCCTTCCCATCTCTTCTTCTTCTTGCCTGTGAACAGCGCTTCACTACCTCCTTCAGAGATAGTCACTCCAGCCATCTGTCTGACCAAACTTTCCTATGAAGCAAGCAGATTCTCAAGTTGTAGCAGAGATGGCTGAGTTACCCAACCTTGAACAGAGGTAACAAAGGCAACATACTCCTTCCGCAATCCGTAGATAATGTGGCTTTTCAACTTGGCCTAAGAAATAGGCTCATCAGGATCAAGCGCTGATATCTCAGCACACAGGATCTTCATCTTTAGAAAGAACTTCGAGATGGTCAGATCTCCTTGAGTTGTCCTAGACAACTCATTCTCTAGGATCTATAGCCGCACCACATTCTTCCTGTTGAACAACCCATCAGTAGTTATCCAAATATTATATGCCGACTCACATACTATGATGTGATCAAATAGATCTGGTGAAACAGCCCTCTTGAGGGTAAACTCAGCCTTTGCATTTGTTTTCCTCCAGACACTCACCTGCTTAGCAGTCCCAAACGCAGTAGTAACTATCTGTCTGTCGTCACCACCGACGACCTCCCTTACTCCTCGCCAAGAAGAAAACTCTTCATGCACGACTTCCACTTTTTAAAGTTAGTCGTGATTAAGAGTTCAATACCCAGACCTCTTACATAGTTCCATTCCATTGCAGCAACCTTGGTTAAGCTTCCAGAAGCACAGAGCCACAACACAAGTTGATCACGGATCAACAAACTGAACCTGGCTCTAATACCATGTTGAATTTTCTCAAAGTGGTCAACGAGATAGTCTAATGCTAAATTAATATCCTCAGAACTATCAAGATCACACCTTGATCATGCGAAAATCAGGAAAGCAAGCTCAAACACCAAATACAATAACATGGGCAAGCAGATCATATATTCCTTTATTTATTCTTTACATAGCAAGGTATACATGGCGAGACATGATTTCGCCAGTACACAGGAACACAAGAAAAATTACAAGTAAAACAATTCGAGCAGATAGAACTGGAGATTGCCGAGACCGCCGAGTCCGCCAAAGTCGCCAAGGCCACCCGAACTGCTGATGCTACTAGAAGACGAATAAAACAGGAAGTCCGCCGAGACCGTGAGGTCATGCGGACACACCGTTATTCACTGACTGCTATAAGCTGATGCTGAACTGAAGAACAGACAGCCTACCCACCTGAGTCCGGCAGACAGGTTATTGAACTTGGAAAGCTAAAGCAGAGAAACTGACAAGCCGCAGAAGCGACCTGCTGAGACCGACGATTGAAACCGCAAACTTCACTGATGCTGACCGCAATCAAGCCAAACTCCTGGATCCTCAGTGTTAGCCGCACAACCTGCAAACAACAAATAGTTCTCTTCAACCCGCACAGAAAGGAAAAACCAGACCACAACACTTAACCAACACTCAACTTACTGTTCACTCAGTTACTGTAGATGTGCTGGGGGGGGTTCTATTTATAGGCGAGGTGAGAAGTGTGGTCACCACCCTAGTGAATAGAGTCACCACCGTATCCCGCGCGCTAACACACCCCAGTCCGCCAAGTTCGCAAGGACTTAGCCAAACTTCAAACCTGCCAGGCGCCTGGTCTAGTTTTTCCAAAGTGGCAGTCCGCACAGCTCGACAACAAACGCCACAGCCCGCCACGAGTCCACGACCAACAGGCAGTCCGTCCGGTCAACAGCGGACTCTACGGACACTACGAACACCATGGACTTGTCACAGAAAATGACCAAGTCCAGCAGCTCATCAAGTAACTAGTGCGAGCATGGCAGACATATAAGACCCAGACCGCCAATCAGCAGGACAGTCCGTGTTTGGTATTGTATCCACACTAACCCAGATTTGATGAAGCCACCCTTGAATTAAGATGAATTAAGTTGTATTTGATGCTTGGTTTGAGTTATGTGTTTGCAGGATTCTAATAGAAAGTGTAGACCAATGTCAGTCTACAATAGGTCACCAAACATAGGACCATACAATGTAATCCCTCACTGTGTGTTTCAAAGTGTTGACTCATGTGTAGCCTCTCTATTGGGATACACTTCATATTCAAGCTCTAGGACTATGTGAAAAGACTTGATGCTGATTTCCCTTAGAAGAAGAAAATCTATTAGAAAATTTTTTTCCTAAGTAAAGTACTCGAGTACCTCCTTACTTACTCGAGTAAGTTACTAAGTTTATACTCGAGTAGTAATTCACTTACTCGAGTAGTTAAGATATACTCGAGTAGTCCAATTATGGCTCTCGAGTAATTTATCTTGTATACTCGAGTAATTTCCTCGTATCTCTCAAGTTTTCAGATTTTCTCTTCTCAAATTTGTCTAAGTGAAATACTCGAGTAGTATTATATATACTCGAGTAGTTTTATCTTCTCTCTCGAGTTAATTGTATTCTGACTCTCGTGTAGTTCCTACTTACTCGAGTAGTCTAAATCATATACTCAAGTAGTTCATCTACTACTCGAGTAGTCAAATGCTTTTACTCGTGTAATCCAGAATTCTATTTCAAAAATTTCACTAAGTGAATTACTCGAGTAGTTCATGTTATATACTCGAGTAGATCATTCTGTCGCGAGTAGTTCATGTCACATACTCGAGTAGTTCAATTTTTCCTGTTCCAGAAATTTTCTAAGTGTTTATCTCGAGTAGTCTCTTATATACTCGAGTAGTTCATTTCTATATACTCGAGTAGTACTTCTTGAAATCGAGTAATATACTCCACCTCTCGTGTAAGTACTTAAGTACTCGAGTAAGTCATTTTTGTTACTCGAGTAACTTAGTCGCTCTCATTCTTATTTACTCGAGTAGTTGACTCCATATACTCGAGTAATGATTTCTTTTTCTCCCGAGTAATTTTTTTCATGTACTCGAGTAGTCACTTTCTACCAACTCGAGTAGTGTTGCATATACTCGAGTAGTCCTGCTTGACTCGAGTAATTTACTTTGACCATTTTCAGAAATTCCTTAAGTCCTGACCTAACGGTCTTATTCTTAAACTCTGACGTGATTGGTCCACGTGTATTTCTCTTTATGGATCATTTAAGTCTAATCTTCTTGTCTCCTATAAAAGGTCTTGTCAAACCGACAAACCCTAAGTTTTCAAAGAAAATTATTCTAAGAAAGTTTTTGCAGCCGTCTCTTTCCAAAAAGATTTCTGTCTCCTCTCACTCTCTACAAGAATTGGAAACTCGTCGCCGCCGCCATCTCTATTTTTCGACCGGCTAGGGTTTCTTCTTTTCAGAGGATTCAGATTAAGAAGACTCTACAGATCGAGATCTCCGCTAAACGCTTCATCTACTCATTCGATCGTGTAAAGTCGAGAAGTTCCAGATTTGATATTGCCGAAATTCTTCTTCAATATTCTGATAAAGCCGCACGCCTAGAAGAAGGATTTTCTGTGGCAGATCTGAACCAGATAATTTACTGTTTGTATTTTTGTACTACTTTATTTCATTATTGTAGGAGAAGATTTCTCCGAGTGTAGGGGTTTTTCAACTCGGAGGTTGTAGGAAGTTTTGCCTTCCGAGTGTAGATCTGTTTGTGGATCGAGTTTGTAGGAACCTTGTTCCGAGGGTAGGATTGTTTTCCAATCCGAGATAGTGGAGTAGCCGAGTCTAGTATATTGCTAGATCGGTGAGGGAAAGTGGATGTACCCAAGGTTGGGGAACCACTATAAATCTTGCCTCGTCTGTGTTTGCTTGTTTAGTAGATAGATCTGTGCTTTGGTTGAGATTTTTTTTATTCCGCAAAAACACGCACAACTCACCTATTCACCCCCTCTAGGTGATTTAGGTTGGCAACTATTATCTTTCATTTGGTATCAGAGGGAGGTTGATCGTTCAAGGTTAACACCTTGATCAGATCCTTAAATAGTTACCATTTGAGATCTACCAAATGGACAAGGCTAAAGATTTTGCCAAGCTTCCGTTGTGCAACAAAAATAATTTCCGAAGACCGTCTCCACTATAGATCCTACTAAGAAAGTCCCCAAGAAATTCATGGATCTAGATAACGATGAGATTGCACTTGTCTCATTGGACAAAAAGGAGAAAACTATCATAGCAAGTGCAGTCAATGATTCAATGCTGCAAAATCTGATTCACTACCAGTCTGCAAAGGAGATGTGACAGTCATTAGTTACCTTGATGGAAGGAATCGAAGAAGTGAGGGATGATAGAAGATTCCTACTTAATCAGAAGTATGAGGCTTTCCGACAAGGAAATAAAGAAACCATTGCTGACACATTTGAGAACTTCTTCAAGATATTGAATAGACTAAGGGTATATGGAAGAGTCTTCACTAATAGAGAGCTGTATGATAAGTTCTTGAGATCCTTGACTAAGGAATGTGATAACAAGGTCTGTGCTATAAGGGAGTTTGGAAAACTGGCCGAGAAAGATCCTCAGAATCTCTTCGGGAAGCTGATGTCCTATGAGCTCCAACTCAATACCAGGAAGGCTAAAGAAGAGAAAAATAGGTCTGCATTCAAAGAGAATTCTGTCGCTTTAAAAGCAGACACCTCTAAGAAGTCCAAGGTTGTTGCTCCCACTCCAGCACCAGAAGTTAGTGAAGAAGAAACCTCAGAGCCAAGCACCTCAGGCTCTGAACTATCAGAAGGAGAGTTCTCACTACTCTCTCCGCAGTTCAAGAAATTATTGAATAAGAAGAAGCAATGGAAAGACAAGGATGCCTCCTATAGAAGATCGTGACGCAATGGTGATCGACAAAGAAAAGGCTCAAGCAGCCATGACATGTATAATACTAAACAAAACAAACATATTTCGATTGACATTATTTGCTACTGTTGTAATAAGCCAGGACACGTCATCGCTGACTGCCCTCACAAGAAGAAGGAGGGTGGTAGAAGAGAGGAAAAGAAGTCCTCGTACGACAAGAAGAGGACAAAGAAGAGCTTGATGGCCAAAAAGGGCAAGACTCTTAGTGACTCTGACTCATCTGAGTCGAGTGAATAAGAAGAAGCCTATTTTGGACACATGGCTCAAACTGATGATGAACAAGAGCCACAGTTCACTGGGAAGGTAAACTCTCACACTCCTCTCTTTGATTCTGAAGTTTCTGAACATGATTGTGAGGATAGCTCTTCTGATGATGAGTCAGAACTCATGGCCCAATATAAGGAGTTAATCATGGCTTACGACAAATGTCGTCGAGTCGTGAAAACTCAGGCTAAAGAGATAAAGTCTCTCAAAGCTGAAGAGAGCATCTTGAGAGAGAAAGTCACAAAGACTGACTACCTTGAAGAAAACTTCAATAATGCTATTGAAGAATATAACAAGGCTCTAGAGCACCTTGACCTCAAAAGAAAATCATCAAGGAACTGGAAGCCCAACTGTTGTTGAAAAGAAACTAGTTGAAAGTTTCTTGAAGCCCAAGACAGATCTTCCATTCATTGCTGAATTCTCCGCCAAGGCCAAGGGTGCTGGATTAGGCCATGAAGAAGCCCCTAGTAAATCCTCTAGGAGAAATAAGGCTCAACGAAAGAATAAGGCCACCAAAAAGGCCTTAGCCAAAGAGAAGTGTAAAGCCCCTCAAGATCAGACCACGTTCAAGAAGGTTATATTTCCTTCAAATGAGTTTGATTTTGACTCATCCTACGGGCACTTTGCTAAGCCTACCTATGTAGAGCCAAAGTCCCGTTATCAAGGATGGACTCGACCCAAAAACTTTGACGAAAGTTTCTTTAAGACACCTTATGAAGAAGTCATTCTTCAGAGCTATGGCCCTTTCAATCATGGCCATAACTTCAAGAAGGCACCAAAGATAAAGCATGCTGTAGAAAAGCCTGTAAAGGAGGAGAAGCCATGTGATTGCCATCATCATGAGGCTTCTTCCTCCAAGAATGCTGCCCCTTCTAGACCATAATTCCAAAAGATCAAGCAGGAGAATATAAGGCGAAGATACAACAGATTTGACTGTTGGTATTGTGGCAGAATTGGTCACTTTGCCATTGATTGTTGGTTTAATCCTAGAAATGCTGCAACCCCACATGTTGGCAATATGAGGAAGACCACTCCTAATGCTAATATTCGTAGGGGGAGTGTTCTAACCCGAGACCAAGTACCCAAACGTATTTGGGTTCCTAAGGCTAACTGATTGTGATTGCAGGAATGTCCAAAGGCCAACAAAATGCCAATCTGTTATTTGGATAGTGGATGCTCTCAGCATATGACCGGGACAAGAAGCCTTATTCAGAATTTTACTCTAGTTGTGAACGGACCAAAGGTCATCTTTGGAGGTTCAGACCGTGGAATTACTAGAGGCTATGGTATGATCACTAACGGTAATGTATCCTTCTCAAATGTGGCTTACGTTTAAGGTTTGGAACATAACCTTCTAAGCATAAGCCAACTCTGCGATAAAGGATACATAGTTGAGTTTCACGCTGACAAGTGCTTGATAAAATCTGTTGACCATATGGAAATGATTCTACCGGCACTCGAAGCAGAAACATTTTTTGTTTGAATTTCATTTGTATAGATTCTTCGACACCAGTGTGCTTTTTAGCAAAAGATAGAGCGTCTCTTGGTGACCAATGACACAAGAGATTAGCACATATTAATTCCAAAACTATAAATAAATTATTTTCAATGAACTTAGTATGTGATGCCCCAAATGTCAAGTACGTCAAAGATAGAACTTGTCATGCATGTGTAAAAGGCAAGCAAACAAGGGCTACCTTTAAAAGCGTTATTTGCAAGGATTCTAATAGATGTCTTCATCTACTGCATATGGACTTGTTTGGTCCACTACAAATTAGAAGTTTGGGAGGTAAGGATTATACGTTGGTAATTGTTGATGATTACTCGCGCTTTGCATGGGTGTTCTTTCTGAAACACAAGTCAGATACCTTCAACATCTTTACTAATTTTGTCAGGCAAGTTCAGAATGAGTACAACTGCTCCATAGTCAAAATCAGAAGTGACAATGGAACAAAATTCAAATCTGGGGCCATGATAGAATTTTGTGAAAGCTTGGGTATCTTTCATGAGTTTTCCTCTCCTCGCACTCCTCAACAAAACAAAGTGGCCGAGAGAAGGAATAGAACGCTCATAGAGGCCCACAGGATCATGTTGAGTGATGCTTCACTTCCAGAATATTTCTGGGCTGAAGCCGTCAACACTGCATGTCACGTGCAAAATCGAGCTCTCATAAACAAAAACCACGATATGACACCTTACAAACTTCTGAAAGGCAGGAAACCAACAGTCTCATATTTTAGAATTTTTGGATGTAAATGCTTCGTGCTAAACAATGGCAAGTATCACACTACTAAGTTTAGCGAAAAGAGTTTTGAAGGTATTTTTGTAGGTTATAGTAGTCATAGTAAGGCATATAGGATTTTTAATAGCAAACCCTGGTGGTAGAAGAATCGATACATGTTGTATTTGATGAGATGAGTCTGCTGCAAAGCAACTCTTCTAGTGTGCTTATTGAAGATGCAGGTGCAAAGATGAAAGAAATTAGCTTGGATGAACAGTCCGAAGACAAAGGTGAAAAGTTCATCAAGATCACCACTCCAACCACTATTGGAGAGGCTGATGATCAAGATGAAGAAGTCATCCAAGTTGAAGAAGTCGCTCCGGTGATAGAAGACAATCCAGATGCAAGGACTCTGCAGTTCAGACAGTTGAAGGATCATCCCATGGACCAGATCATAGGAGATCCCCGAGATGGTGTCAGAACTCGTAGAGGTACAACTAATGAGAATCTATATTTATGTTTTCTGTTGCAGGTTGAACCAAAGAAGTTTGAGGAAGCAAACTCAGATGCATCATGGATAATGGTGATGGAAGAAAAACTGAACCAGTTCAAGCGGTGTAAAGTATGGAAGCTTGTTCCAAGACCCAAAGGTAAGAATGTCATTGGGACAAAATGGGTCTACAGGAACAAGATGGACGAGGATGGAACGATAGTAAAGAACAAGGCCAGACTTGTCGCCAAAGGTTATCGTCAAGAAGAAGGAATCGACTTCGACCAGACATACGCTCCAGTGGCAAGAATAGAGGCTATAAGGTTATTCCTAGCATATGCTGCACTCAAAGGCTTCACTGTCTACCAGATGGATGTGAAGTCTGCCTTCCTTAATGGTGACATAAAGGAATAGGTGTATGTGGAACAACCTCCAGGTTTCATTGATCCTAACTTTCCTGATTATGTTTATTTACTGTATAAAACATTATATGGTGTGAAACAAGCTCCTCGAGCTTGGTATGAGACGCTGTCTAGCTTTCTACTTGAGAACAAGTTCACAAGGGGAAAGATAGACAAGACATTATTTAGGGAAATTAAGGGCAAGATTTTGCTAGTGCAAATCTATGTTGACGACATTATTTTTGGCTATACTGATGACAACCTCTGCAAGAAGTTTTCAAAACTTATGCAAGGGAAGTTTGAAATGAGTAGTATGGGCGAGCTGAAGTATTTCTTAGGGCTTCAAGTAAAACAGTCTGAAGATGGAATTTTCATCTCGCAGACTAAGTTTACCAAAGTGCTGATTAAGAAATTCAGATTGGAGAACACAACCTCGATGAGGACTCCAATGGGCTCCACAATGTCTCCGGACAAGTATGAAAAAGGGAAACCTTTTGATGAAACCAAGTACAGAAGCATTATTGGATCCTTGCTCTACCTTACTGCAAGTAGACCTGACATAATGTTCTCAACATGTGTCTGTTCTAGATTTCAGGTGAACTCTAAGGAATCTCACTACGCTGCTGCGAAGCGGATTTTGACATATCTTAAAAGTACACCAAATCTTAGCCTATGGTACCCAAGAAGTAATGATAGCAAACTGATAGGTTTTTCAGATGCAGATTTTGCAGGTAGCATAGACGACAAGAAAAGTACTTCAGCGACATGTCAATTCTTTGGAAGAAGGCTTATCTCCCGGAGTATCAAGAAGCAAAACTGTGTGGCAATCTCAACGGCCGAGTCAGAGTACATCTCTGTAGGCAGTTGCTGTGCACAGTTACTTTGGATAAAGAATCAGTTCGAAGACTACAACATGAAGTTTGCAAAGATTCCATTGTTTTGCGACTCCTCCAGCGTAATAGCAATAACCAACAAACCAGTCTCGCACAGCCGGACAAAGCATATAAAGCTAAGGTGTCATTTCATACAGGAGCATGTGGAGTATGCAGACATAGACCTTCAATATCTCCCGACAGATAGGCAAATTGTAGATATTTTCACGAAGCCGCTGGACGAGACCAAGTTCTCCTTCTTCAAAATAGAACTTGGGATGCTCAACAAGGAAGACTAGAAGAGGCTGGACTTTCAAGAAGGCTCAATGCTTAGAGATTAGTCAAAAGTTGGATTTTTCCAAAAGTTCAAGGTTTTTAACTCGAGTAAGTAACAACATACTCGAGTAATGAAAGTCCACCTAGTGTCAACTACCTTCACCTATGGGGGGGGGGGGGAATAGGTGACGTGCAGCATTTTTGCGAAATTAAAATTGTACCTGCACATGAAAACAAAACAGCACAGCAAATAGAGTACACAAGCTATTTATAGTGGTTCCCCGATTTGGGTACATCCACTTTCCCCCTTCGACCTATCTCCCAACAAGGGACGACTCGGTCTCTTCACCAACAGGATTGAAATCCAATCCTTGCACTATCGGAAGGAACCCTTCCACACGTAGGAGACAACACTCCCACAACACGGGTTGCACCCAACCCTTACAACTAGGAACCAACGTTCCTTTACAACAAAAATGAGCTAAAATGTACAAGAAATACAAACTACTTTTGGAGACTAAGGTGTCCCTCTTCGTTCGATGACGTGTACTTGAACGAAGAGTCCACAACCCTCGATCTCACTTGGAGAGAATCTCCCCGGAACCGGCGGCGGCAAGAAGGGCGGCGGCTCGGTTCTCGGGATCGGCGGCGACAACGGTGTGTGGCTGCTGTACTTTGGAGATTCAAACTTCGTAGCAAAGCTAGCAAGGTCTTCCTACGGTCACACTAGGATCGATCGTCTCGATCGATTCGGACGGGGAAGGTTTTCCCGATCAACAAATCAAGAGAAAAGGGATCTCTGGTTAGACGCGTGAGATGCTATGCTTGGCTAAGCTTCTGTCGCCGGGAGATCTGGAAGAAACCATGATCTAGCAGCCGACGATCGACCAGCACGAGTAGCGACGACGGCGGCGGAGGTATCGCGATCTAGGTCACGTCGGCGGCTCGGCTTTTTCAAATCTTCTTCCCTATCTTACTGTTCAAAAATACGCGTGTATTTATACAGTCAAATACTCTTTTATGACCGTTATGGGTCCCACCTGAAGAAACCCTAAAAGCGGTTCAAAATAGAGCCTTAACATTTGATCCGGTCCAGTGGGATCCAGAAAATTGCCCAAGTCAAAATCGGCGAGAATCGAAGGTGATTCTCGTCGAATAGGCGAGAATCAAATGTGATTCTCGTCGATTCGGCGAGAATCAAAGGTGATTCTCGTCGATGTTGACTTGTTTGCACGCTCTGATTTAGCCTGATAGAGACGGCAAGAATCAGCCAGTGATTCTCGATGATTCGGCGAGAATCACTAGTGATTTTCGCCGAATCGGCGAGAATCACTTGGTGATTCTCGTCGATTATGACTTAGCGTCAGAGTCGCATGCTTTGATGTAGCCGGATAGAGATGACGAGAATCAGCCGGTGATTCTCGACGATTCGGCGAGAATCACTAGTGATTCTCGCCGAATCAGCGAGAATCACTTGGTGATTCTCGTCGATTCACACTTAGACGATTTTTTGTCTTTCCACCCATGAGCTGCTCTTTGACTCATCCTTGCTCCTTGTCTGCTCTTGCATGATCACAGCCCTGTACTTGAAAATAAGTACACTCCAATAGAGAGAGTGCACGTAGGCCAACACACTGATCTGCTCAACGAGGGATTACGTCATGCAGACCCGTGTATATTGACCTACTGCACCCTGACATTGGAGTGAACTTAGCGTGGAATAAATGCAAGCACAACTTAAAAGGTTTTATCAAATACATCGTGAATTCATCTTAGCTTGACAGGTGGCTTCGTCAAATCCAGGTAATTGTGGATACAATACCCAACAATCTCCCCCTATTTGACGGAGCCAAAATCCTACTAGCTAAGATGAATACCACCATCCAGATAATATATACATCATATATAATTTAAAGATACGGCACAAGGAAGTAGAGGCAAACAGGTCAAAGCTTGAGTCAATCATAAATTCATATACATATATATATATATATAGATATTCCCAAGATCGTTCATATAACAATAATAAAAGATAAAAATGTTCATGAGACAATGACAAGCTATAAATTTCTATCTATTGCTCTTTGGCTAGGTCATCCTTATGTTTTTGAGCCAAAAACTTCTTTCTTTGCCTCTCAACGTACTCCTTGGGCTTTGGATAGTATCTTGGAGGAGGAGCTTTATCTGCCGCCGTGTTGGTCCTGAAGAAGATGTTCCGTTTAGCTTCATATGTCTTGTGCAGCTCCCACTTATGCTGGCTGTATACTTCGTTCTGATTGATTTCCCCGTTTTCTTGTAGCCAGAATGTGTCCAAGATGATACTCTTTGATACCGGACTCCACCTTTCGTTCCTTACTTCATCCTCCTTCAATCTGATTCTCTTTTCAGCTTGCGTTTCCTTAGAAGTCCCTTCTTGAGATTTTCTCTTGTCCCTAGCTTTTGCTAGGGCTCCTTGGTCAAACATTGCCATCAGTTTTGCCTTGGAGGTGACACTAGCAGCCCTATGAGCATCAGCTTCACTTAATGGAACTTCTTCAACACTTGGTCCCTCATCAGCCGCAGTATTAATTTCAGGAGCAGGAGTACCCTCAGGATTTTCAGGGATGTTAGCGCCTAGCTCTTGTTTGAACATCCACCAGCAACTGTCATAAACATATATGTTTGACTGCTCAAAATTTTTGATTATGATTTCTTGAAGCTCGGCCATCTTAGCTGTATATTCTTTCTCCCCCTTTTTGGCTTCGACTGCAATGGAGTTTGTATAAGAATGCAGTGACTCATCAATGTGCTTTGTAGTATTGGAGAACTCGGTAACCAAGGCTTGTTGATTGCTGTTAAGAGTCACCATATTGCCATCAAACTTTTGAATATTATTTGCTACGACATGAGCATTCTGATTTACTACGGCGAGAGTATCGGTGTTCTTTTTTAATCCGTCCATAAGAAGAGTTACAGCTTGGCCGGCCGCTGTATACTTGTCTTCAAACTTCTTTTCCATCACATCCAGTTTGTGATTGATCTCCACCATATTCTTGAGCATGAGATTCTCAGATTTCTTAATTCTTTTTAACATTTTATTTTGAGCTTTCTCAAAAGATGCTTTGAGCTCATCCACGATACCTTGAATAACATTTACGGTGTGATTGGCTAGATCAGCTCGTAGTGGATGATCCTGAGGCATGCCTTGGCCTTGCTCTTCAGCAGATACACTTGTAGAGCTGGACACTAGCACAGTCTTTAAGGGGGGAGTACTTGCAGCCTCTGTAGATTTCTCGGAAGTACTAAGCAGTCTCTGCTGAGAGGACTCCCCCTCCACTGTTGCACCAATGTTCTCAGGAATGATCTCAGGAGCGTGCTTGTCAGATGAAACATCAGTGATGTCCTGAGGCTCCAATGCTTCCTATCCCACATTTCCTTCTTCCTCATCCTCATCATCCATGAAATCATTCTCAGCTGCATCGTCTTCCAAACCTTCCTCAGCAGTCTCCTCTACATCACCTCCGGCTCCTAGATCGTTCAGATTCAGGGCCGCCTCATTTTCCATCACAGCTTCACTTTCTTCTTGTAGATCTGTAACTGCATCTCTAGCTATCTGAGAGATGCCAGATATGACGTTAGCAAAAGCGGGTAGAGGCTCCCCCTCAATTCCTGCAGTCAGTGCATCAGGAATTTCACTGGGGATTACTAAGGAATCAGCCACAGTTCCGTCCTCGGCTGGAGATACTTCTTGTTGTTCTACCACGGCAGCCTGCCCAATGCGTCTCTCCCATCTGTCAAATACGCTCGAGTCCATTTTCTTAAAGTAATGCATTGGAACTCCTTTACTCATGTCATACCTATCTCCGTTTAACTGATTGAGATATACACTGATGATTCGGCCAAAGCTAGGAGATCTGAGAGTGTCCTTTATCTTCTCAAAAAGCAATGCCCCCAGTTGAATCTTTTTATGCAGACAATTGCCATAAGGATCTTGAACATGTCCGCAGAGATGTGGTCATGAGAGCCCGGTTTGCATATGAGTACTTTCCCAATGATGTCTGACAGAAGTTTCCCCTCCTCATTCATATCCTTTCGCTTTATCAATCTAGTTCCTCGAGCGAGTCCATAGAATAATAATGTCCTGGTTTTATCCTGTTCCTCCAGATAATCCTCGTACGCAGAGCTAGTGAGCTGCAAGTATTGGGTCAGCTTGCTTGCAGACATCTTGATCTTTTCCCCTGCAACCTTGCTCTTGATGAGAGAGTCTTCATTCCGGAGTTTGGCGGTTGCAAAGAACTCCATCACTTCCTTGTCCAAGATTTTATAGGGGTGCTCCAGTATGAATGAGAGTCCAGCCTCTTCGAGCATGATAATGATGTTTCTGAATTCATCAGAAGCATGTGAGAACCCTGTTCGAACCAACTCACAACTAGTGACCAGGCCGGTGGTTGTCCTTGGAGCCATTGCAAGACTGAAATCCCAAGACTACGCCTAATCAGGAATCAAGAGGGAAGCTACACTAACAGTAAGTCACTGTAAGGGTGAGAAAGTGGTTACCCTCTGATACCAAGAAAGTGGTTACCCAAGAGCGTAGAAGGTGAGAATCGACGGAAACGATGGGAAACCGGAAGACGATTGCGACGTTGGTTGATCGAACCCGCCGAGACTTGGACGAACACCCTGGACGCGAGAGGAGTGATCTGCGGAGGGAAGAATCGGCGAGTTGCCTGCTTGATATCAACGGAAGAGAAAGCGGGATTCCTGCGGTGGTCGACGGAAGGGAAAGAGTCGGCGAGTTTCCTTCGGCGAGTTTCCTTCGGCGAGTTTCCTTCGGCGAGTTTCCTGCGGAATATGAAGGGTCGGCGAGATTCCTTTGCGATATCGACCGGTTTAACAGGGTTTTAATGGGGTTTCCGTGTGAAGAGCGAGATGCTAAGGATCGATGGGAATTTGTCTAAGTCGAAAGCGAAGGGATTCTTTAATAGGAATCTACGGGTTAAGAGGCATGCAGGATTCTCGAAGTCTTCTGATGTCAAGTCAATTTAAAAATCTTCTAAATATATATATATTTCTTAAAGCCAATCTATTTAGGGTTTGAACCGGGCTTTTCCATACATTTCTTGATGTCAATTGTAAGTTGTCGAGATTTCCAATGACGTATCTTCGTTAGTTTTCAGTGAACTGATTTACGCCTGTAGATGTTAGTTCTCGAATCTACCAGTGGAATTACCGATAAATCTTCATTGATGTATCTAAGGTTTAAGTTTACCGTGTTAACCTATCCTTAGGTGTACACACATATATGTGTATATATATATATAAATATATATATGTAAATGTCGAGACAATATGACTCAAGTCTTGGAGCTGATCAAAAATACCTGGGATTATGAGAGTTATCATTTAGCCCCTCTGGTTAAAACATACCAGGTGCTCAATGTGAGTATGCCCATGTAGATATCACTTCTGTTATTCCAGATGCTTGTTCCAATTCAGTCTTGAAACATGTACTGTCTAGTTCCCATCATATTTACGGGAACCTAGACTACCCTGCAAAAGAGAGTTACTTTACCATAGGAACCCAATACATATTGGGTCCTAGGTTCTTGTTAGCATAAATACTCGAATGCCTTCCCTCAGAAATTCTGTCAGGAAGACTACCTCTGCCCAGAAGATGTGGATAGGCCCTTGCCCTTGACATAGAGGGGTTGTGCCAACAGTCTATGGCAAAGTGTCCCACCTTGCCACAGCACCAACACGTGTGAATGTTGTATCTTCATTTCTGACCTGATCTAGTGACTGAGGTAGTCATGAGCCTAGGTCCAAACGGGATAGATCTGGATCCGCTCCCAAAATTTCCTCTTCCACCGTGACACGTGGAAGGGTGGAAGGAATGCATGTAGCGAGCATCACGAGGCCTGGGAGGTGGTGTCTTCCTTTCAGTCAGCCCCCTTCCTGAGGCCCCATGAGAACTTACAGCATGACTTCTAACCTCCCTTTCCTGTGTCCTTGGGTGGAGAGAAGAGTTCTGAGAGCTGATACCAGCAGATTCATGCCGAGTAGGGGCAGTGGCCGAGAATACAAAGAGCTCAGAATGAGCCTTAGGTATTCTGTCATGGGTGGCCATGACGGCCCTTGCACTATGGGTGTCTCCACATGAGGACAGATCACCCTTGCAGTGACCACGATTATTCCTGTGATCATACCTGAAGGCATGATGAGTACCCTTCCTGCTTGGAGTGGGGGGTCGGAATACCGTTTCCCCATTTCTCCATGAATTGATAATTCGGGAGATCCAACCATTTTCTTCCTTTCTCTTCATAGCATTAACCATGGAAAAGTTAGATACTATCCTTTTCTCATTCTCTAGACTACTCTCTAGATCTGAGATTTTAGAGTCCTTGACCTTATTGGATGCCAATTGGAGGACCAACAAGATCTTCAGCCGAGCAATCTCCTGAGCTTGCTCTTCAACAAGTAGGTTGCTTTTCTGAAGGGCTCTCTTCAGGAAATCAGGATTTTCTGAAGGGAAACAGTTCCTGTCTTCAGGAACTTCAAGAGAGACGGGGCAAGATGAAGAAGTTACCTGCTCTTCAGAGTTATTGTCACTAGCGCCAGTGACCGTTGTATCATCCTCATCAGAACTGTTTTCCTCAATTTATTCTTTAGTCTCTGACAAGGACACTGGAGCTCTGATGCTGTCCGATTGATCCTTGCCTTCATCTTCAGAGGCGAGGACCCCCACATAGGCTTCATCCTCTAGTTGACAGCGGATCCCAGCTTTCTTTGATCCCCCCATCAGCTCTGAGATCATTACCCACATAGATTCGGCCGTCCCACATTTTTCCAATCTAGAGCGAGAAGGTCCAGACCAGACATCCATTATAATCTGACGAATCATCTTGTCCAGATTAAACAATGAGAGTTCCGTCTCCGACATCTCAGCAATACACATGGGCACTTGGATATTCTTTCCAGAGCCGGATGTCTTCATAGGAATAAAAGGACCCTCTTCCAGGATGAAAGATGCTCGAGGATCGATAGCCTCCAAGTGATACGACACTCTCATCTTCCAGACGGGATAATACTCCTTTGTGCATGTGGGAAGTCTTAGTGGAGAGATCTCATGATCCAGCTCCATGCTTCTAACACTGGTGGCAGGATTCTACTCAAGGTGTAAACCTTTTTGATGAGTAACCTCCCTCTGATACCACTTGAAAGTCCACATAGTGTCAACTACCTTCACCTATGGGGGGGGGGGAATAGGTGACGTGCAGCGTTTTTGCGGAATTAAAATTGTGCCTGCACATGAAAACAAAACAGCACAGCAAATAGACTACACAAGCTATTTATAGTGGTTCCCCGATTTGGGTACATCCACTTTCCCCCTTCGACCTATCTCCCAACAAGGGACGACTCAGTCTCTTCACCAACAGGATTGAAATCCAATCCTTGCACTATCGGAAGGAACCCTTCCACACGTAGGAGACAACACTCCCACAACACGGGTTGCACACAACCCTTACAACTAGGAACCAACGTTCCTTTACAAAAAAAATGAACTATAATGTACAAGAAATACAAACTACTTTTGGAGACTAAGGTGTCCCTCTTCATTCGATGACGTGTACTTGAACGAAGAGTCCACAACCCTCGATCTCACTTGGAGAGAATCTCCCCGGAACCGGCGGCGGCAAGAAGGGCGGCGGCTTAGTTCTCGGGATCGGCGGCGACAACGGTGTGCGGCTGCTGTACTTTGGAGATTCAAACTTCGTAGCAAAGCTATCAAGGTCTTCCTACGGTCACACTAGGATCGATCGTCTCGATCGATTCGGACGGGGAAGGTTTTCCCGATCAACAAATCAAGAGACAAGGGATCTCTGGTTAGACGCGTGAGACGCAACGCTTGGGTAAGCTTCTGTCACCGGGAGATCTGGAAGAAACCACGATCTAGCAGCCGACGATCGACCAGCACGAGCGGCGACAGCGGCGGCGGAGGTATCGCGATCTAGGTCACGTCGGCGGCTCGACTTTTTCAAATCATCTTCCCTACCTTAATGTTCAAAAATACGCGTGTATTTATACAGTCAAATACTCTTTTATGACCGTTATGGGTCCCACCTGAAGAAACCCTAAAAGCGGTTCAAAATAGAGCCTTAACATTTGATCCGGTCCAGTGGGATCCAGAAAATTGCCCAAGTCAAAATCGGCGAGAATCGAAGGTGATTCTCGTCGAATCGGCGAGAATCGAAGGTGATTCTCGTCGAATCGGCGAGAATCAAAGGTGATTCTCGTCGATTCGGCGAGAATCAAAGGTGATTCTCATCGATGTTGACTTGTTTGCACGCTCTGATTTAGCCTGATAGAGACGGCGAGAATCAGTCAGTGATTCTCGATGATTCGGCGAGAATCACTAGTGATTCTCGCCGAATCGACGAGAATCACTTGGTGATTCTCGTCGATTATGACTTAGCGCCAGAGTCGCATGCTTTGATGTAGCCGGATAGAGACGGCGAGAATCAGCCGGTGATTCTCGTCGATTCGGCGAGAATCACTTGGTGATTCTCGTCGATTCACACTTAGACGATTTTTCGTCTTTCCACCCATGAGCTGCTCTTTGACCCATCCTTGCTCCTTGTCTGCTCTTGCATGATCACAGCTCTGTACTTGAAAATAAGTACACTCCAATAGAGAGAGTGCACGTAGGCCAACACACTGATCTGCTCAACAAGGGATTACGTCGTGCAGACCCGTGTATATTGACCTACTGCACCCTAACATTGGAGTGCACTTAGCGTGGAATAACTACAAGCACAACTTAAAAGCTTTTATCAAATACATCGTGAATTCATCTTAGCTTGACAGGTGACTTCGTCAAATCCAGGTAATTGTGGATACAATACTCAACAAGTAAGTATATGACCTACTCGAGTAGTAGAATGACATACTCGAGTAGTCAACTTGACCTACTCGAGTAGTGGAATGATATACTTGAGTAGTCGACGTGACCTACTCGAGTAGCAGACTGACATACTCGAGTAGTCAACTACACTTACTCGAGTACCTCATTGACCTACTCGAGTACTTCCATACATCTACTCGAGTACTTCTGTATTCTTACCCGAGTACTCCAGACTTATCTACTCGAGATATTCTCCTCACTCGTGTATATGCCGAGTCTTCTCTTATTTAAATTTTCTTATGCGCAAACCAAGGGCTTATGCCGCCTATTCTATAGTTTACTTCAGTATTTCTTTTCACATAATTAGACCTAAACCTAGGGTTATTTAAATAAGAAAATCCGGAAATTTCATCGACATAAAATCATTTTCGTCTCTCGAGTACCCGGCTGCCTCTTCGCCTTCTTCCATCAGTTGCATAGTCGCGCCCCTTCCGTATCCCCTTCGACATTCTCTAGGGTTTCGCCATCTCCAAGACTTCTGCATCATGGCCGCCTCATCTAAGATCGGTGTTGGTTCGGAATTAGTCGTCGCAGGGATTGCAGACCTATCCGCCGATTTCCATAATCTTTTGATCTTGCTCGACACCGCCGGCTTAACATTCGTTCTCCAAGAACCATGTCATATCCTCTTCCCCGAAGTTGCAGAGTTTTTCAGGAATGTCAAGGTCATGCACTATGGCACAGTCTTGAAGTCTTCAGTCAAAGGTATCACCATTAAACTCAATGCAACCTCTATTTCTCGAATTCTTCGACTGCCAGCTCCAGATGCAGATGATTTTCTGAGTGATGGAGACTATTCTAGAACCTGCTCTTTCTGTGGACTCTTTGCTGATGCTCAACACATCAATAGGTCTGATATGCATGCTGAAGGGAAATTCTTGGTTGATGTTATTGGTAAGATTCTTCTATGCAAAACCAACTCCATCAGGGCCATACCCCTTTATTTCTTTGAATTGATGTAAGCTATAGTCTATAGAAAAGCCTTTCAGTTTGGCTTGTTGATTCTGACTAAGATTAAGGAGAGTATAAAGTCCCCAAACTATGCAAGGATAATTTCCCTGCTTCTCCATGAGATCAATCCAGTGGTTTTCAGTTTCTCCAAAGGAAGTATCATTCACCACATGAAGAAGGTCTCCATCTCCTCCATCCAAAGATGAGAGTTAAAGTTGCAAAATCCCTATCAAGCTGCCAAAATTATTGAAGTTGCAGATATAGAGGGCTGGACTCCATCTCCTTCTCCATCTCAGGTCCCCAGCTCCTCTGGTGCACCTATTGAGGGGGAGCCTGCTCCTACTGTTCAGGCCAGGCCACCTACTCCTCCTCCAGTCACTCCAGAAGATATCCTTTCAGATCAACAGGTTCAAGATGCACTCCTTTCTACTGATGCTGCCATAAATGAAATGATAGAAGAGTTAACTGCATATGAACCACCTCCTCCTCTATATCCACCAGCTCCATCCTCTAAAATTCCCAAGGACCCAACCCCAGAATAATCTCCAGACACTTCTCCCACAAGGACACTAGCTAAATCTCCGAATGCCCCTAAAGAACAGCAAGAAACAATTCTCATTTCTGATGAGCTCTCACCTGAGCTAGCTGAAGTTCTCAGAAATTTGAATTTTACTATCCCTCAGATTATGAATGAAGAGGATGTCATGATACCCACTACAAGAGCTCAGAGCTCAGACACTCTCTCTGAAATAGCTCCATGGGTGGCTCCTCCTATTCCTTCTACTCCATCAACTTCTGCTCCTCCTGCTGCTCCAGCTCCTGCCTCCACAGATTTGATGAATCAGATTGTACTTCTTCTTCAAAACTAGAAAACATACTTTGATACTTGTATCAAGACTGTCACAGATAAAGTAACTGCTCTAGAAACTGAGATGAGCAGAGGATTTGCTGAGATACAGCACAACACTGATTAGCTCAAACATCTCTTCTAGATTGGTGGCAAAGCCTTAGACCACACCATCACCAGTGTTGGATAGGTTATGGAGCAAGGCCTGACCCTCGCCAACAATCAAATGGAACTGGACAAAAGAGCTGAAGCAACCCAGATGAAGATCTGTGAGGAAGTTGGAACTTTCAAAGATGATGTCATCTCCCAGCTATCTGTTGAAGTCAGAAAGGGGGAGAAGTTGGTAAAAGAATATTTAGAAACATTTGATGCCCTCCAGAAAGAAGTATGGGAAGCCAAAGTTAAAGAGGTCCATGATGATGTTCTAGCTCAGATACAGAGTGCCAAATTCCACACTTATGATATTGTTGTTTGGATGCACAACCAGATTCTGCCAGAATTTTCTGCTGATCCTAACATTATTCCTCATCACCTGAACCCAGCTGCTGCTGATTCTCCTGCTCCTACTCCTCCTCTGCAACCCACATTTTCTCCAAGTCCTGGTGATTCTGTTGCTCCTCCAGATTCTTATGCTCAGGATTGGGAAGATGAGCCTGCTGATATCTTTCTTAAAGCCCCTCCTGAGATACTGACTTATAAGAAGAAAAGGAAACATGGTGAAGGTCCTTCTGCTAGCAAGTCTGTTCCTGCTAAAGCTCCTGAACATGCTAAGGTATGGTCTCCTACTTCCAAGTCTCTCATCCTGAAAACTCTCCAGTTAGTTCTGGACTTCCATGAAAGCAGAAACATTCACTACAGTTCCTATGAATGGGAGTTATATGAGAAGTCCATGATCAAAAGGAGAATCTATGACAGAGAATATGGAAGAAATAATCCAGCTGCTCCTCCCAGACCACCCAAGTATTATCCTAAACCTTACAGCTATCAGAGAAGACAGCAAGAGAAACAAGACAAGCAACATCATCAGAGCTAGCCCAAAAGACTCATGAGCTATGGAAATGGATTTTAGTTGTTAATGATATTTCTGGATAATCCTATTTATATAATTCAAAGTTTTGGATCTTATTATCTTTTTCATAGTTCCTTGTTTTCTTACACTGCTTTATTACTTAGCATTCCTTTTATGTCCATAATTCACCTTAGTGTAAAAGGTTCTGACTTCTACAAATAGGGGGAGATTGTTGGGTATTGTATCCACACTAACCCAGATTTGATGAAGTCACCCTTGAACTAAGATGAATTAAGTTGTATTTGATTCTTGGTTTGAGTTATGTGTTTGCAGGATTCTAATGGGAAGTGTAAGACCAATGTCAGTCTATAATGGGTCACCAAACACAGGACCATATAATGTAATCCGTCATTGTGTGTTCCAAAGTGTTGACTCATGTGTATCCTCTCTATTGGGATACACTTCATATTCAAGCTCTGGGACTATGTGAATATACTTGATGCTGATTTCCCTTAGAAGAAAAAAAATCTGTCAGAAAATTTTTTTTTTCCTAAGTACTCGAGTACCTCCTTACTTACTCGAGTAAGTTACTGAGTTTATACTCGAGTAGTAATTCACTTACTCGAGTAGTTAAGATATACTCGAGTAGTCCAATTATGGCTCTCGAGTAATTCATCTTGTATACTCGAGTAATTTCCTCTTATCTCTCGAGTTTTCAGATTTTCTCTTCTCAAATTTGTCTAAGTGAAATACTCGAGTAGTATTATATATACTCAAGTAGTTCTATATTCTATCTTGAGTTAATTGTATTCTGACTCTTATGTAGTGAAAGTGCAGGTTAGATCTGATATACTCTAGAGGGGGGGGGGGGTGAATAGAGTATGGTACTTGCTAAAAACTTTTTACAACAGTTGTTGTATTTCTAAGTGAATAGTGAAGCAAATGAACTACAACAACTATTTAATCAAAAAGCAATCACAAACCACAGCCAGAAAATAAAAGAAAGTAAGCAACCAGAAGACACAAGGAGCTATAGTGGTTTCCCAATCAATCTGGGTACATCCAATCTTCTACCACCCTAGGTAGGAATTCACTGCAGGATGAGTTAATCAGGTGTCCTGGGCACCAATGAGCTTTTGATAAGGTGCTCAAAAAACAAACCAGATTTTTTGATCAGGTGTCTTGCCACCACTGAGTTTTGACAAGGTCTCAGAAACCAGCACAAACTTTTGAAGGGAGTTTGAAAAACCCTTTACAGCAGAGAGAGAGAGAGAGAGGGATGAGATGATCTTCTCTGTCAACAATCAGAGAGAAGATGGTGGATGTTGTCAAAGCTCCCCCTGAGATCTTGAGTTGTTCAGGAAGTAAAGCTTTGTAGTAGGGTGATAGGCCTTCAGAAAATTTGATCTCCAGCAAAAGATGATTTCAGCAACAACTGAAATGTGTGGGGTCTGGAGTCTTGAATGATGATGGCCTTTGAACACTGGAATCAAGAAGGATCTGAAAATTTCAGTGTGTTGATCTCCTTTTGTGATGGTGTTCTTGTATGAATTCTAAGACTGAGAATATCTGCAACTCTTTCTCTTTCTGTTGTTGTGATTGTTGTAAGAGTTGTTGTTGATGATGTTATTCTTCTATGTTATTCTCTTTTTCAGCAGAATATGAATATCTCTTTTATTCCTTGGATCTGAATGAATATTTCTTTGTCTAAGATAGTCGTTCGCCTGCCATAAATGACTTCCTTAACTGCATTTGTCTTCTGGAGGAAAGTCCAATAAAAACATTTCTTTGAAAATCCCTTGAAAATTGCTCCAGATTAATTGAAAATGGCTACAAGATTCTTGAAATAAATGCTGAGAATAATTCCACAACTGTCTGAATTTGAATCTTGAGAAAAGTCGATCTCTCCAAAAACAAACGTCGAACTGAGCTCCACTATCGTTGAACTGAGCTCAGAGACTGGACTTAGACTGAAACAGAGATCGTCGATCTGAGCTCAACTATCGTTTAACTGAGCTCAGAGATAGAGAAACAAACTGGAGACAAGAACGTCGATTTGAGCTCGAAGATCGTCAAATGAAGTTCAACAACTCGCTGAAGTTGAGCTCAGAGATCATCGAATGGAGTTCGACAATTCGTCGAAGTGAGCTCAGCGATCGTCGAATGGAGTTCGACGATTCGTCGTACTGAGCTAGACGAAATGACTTGGTCTCCTAAACTGAAATATCTGGTCTTGAGGGCAGCTTCCAAACCTAAATACTAACCCTTAGACTCAATTCTAATTGACCTTTAGATCTATACAAGGAGGTCAAAACAGATTTCCTAAAAGACATAGTGATCCTTACCCAAATCAGTAATAGGGTGTTCCAACAATCTCCCCCTATTTGGGTTAGGATTAATATTTACAGATATTGGAAAAATAAAAACACACAAAGCAGAAATATAACAAACAAGACATAGCAGAAACACAGACACTATCTTAGATAATTCAGAAAACAAAATATGCTGTCATGTTATAGAATCATTCTTTTTCTTTGCTCTTTATAAGAACTATTTCTCTGTTGGGATTGAGAGCTTCCTTTTTAGATCTTCTATTATCAGCTGCACCTAGAGAGGTTTGTTGCTTTGGCCTGGGCTGGATGCAGCGTCATATAGCTTTCTGAATCAACATATTTACTGGAGGAGTATCTCTCAAGCTCTTTCTTTCTTTGTTCTGATAAAGTAGTGATATTTGATACATCTCTTCCTTGTTCTCTAGCTTTCTTAATTTGGTCCAAAGCAGCAAATTCTTTCATTCTTGCTGTCCATGAGGTGGGGTTATTTTCTGGGTCCTCAAATGGAATAGAAGGCTCATATCTATTTGAAGGATTATCTGGAGGAGCTCTGGAAGAGACTAATTCTTTCAGCTTGTAAGTGAAGGGACCAGAAGTTGTGTCAGATGGACCTTGTCCTTCCCTTGGATAAGGATGTTGTCTGGAATATCCTTTGGAGTACACTTTGAGTTCTCTCTGATTTCCTCTATACTGTCCTCTTCTGGACTGGTAACCTCTAGATTGATTTCCTCTATACTGGGATCTACCTTGATGTTGATATGAAGTTTGGCTTCTGGCAGAGGATTGGAAAGAAGAACTACCACATGCACCTACATCAGGTGAGGGAGGAGGAGGAGGAGGATTAAAATGGGAAGTTCCTTTGTCATACTTTCTTTTCTTTTTCATAGTCTTCAGTTGATTCCTGGAGTATTGCATCCAAGGTTCTGTGATAGGGCAATCATGCAGTATGTAGTATGGAATGTCATTTGTATCTTTCACTTTTTCTGGAGGAACTCTCTTCATAGTATTGCTTCTGGCTTTCCTTTTCCTTGCAATTGTAGCAGAGGAATCATCTGAGTTAGTTCTGAACTGATCACTGTCTGAGCTTGGAGGATTATCATACACTGCATCAATCCTTTTGAGATAATCTTATTGTTGTTGAGACTGAGCAGAAGAAACAACAAAAACAGCAACAGTAGCAGCAGCAACAGGAGGAGGTGTTGTAGAAGCAACACTAACAGAAGGAGTTATGACAGCAGATTTAGATACAACACTTTCAGAAACAGAAGTTACAACAGCAGTAGTAACAGATGAAATTGGAAAATCAACTGCAGAAGTAGCAATAGCAGCAGTAACAGCAGGATCAAGAACAAATGCCTCTGTCATATGCATGTCCTGAAAAACATCAATATCAGAACTAACAGAAACATCAGTAATAGCAGGAGGAGCAGCAGCAGTAGGACTGTCAACAACATTGATGGAATGTATATAAGAGCTTATTAGGCTGGGGTCACATTTGGAAATAGGCACAATGGCCTTAGTAGGGTCTTCAGAATGCTGGACTGGAAGATAATTGAAGTACATAGAATCAAAAGCTGATAACAGTGACCTGAGGTCCACTGAGATGAATGCAACAGATGCAGCTGGAGCTTGGACTGAAGATACAACAACAGGCAATCTTTCAACTTCATGAGGCATCTCACCCTGCCTAGATGAAGTGAGAACTGGATCAAGGCACCCATAAGAAGGGATTGCCTGAGAAGGAAGAAAAGAAGAAAGCCTGGCAGACAGTTCCTGAACTGATTTGAGAAGGGGAGCCAAAGAGGTCTCCAGCAAGAGGGATAGCCTTGGAGCAATCAGCTCATATAACCTGTCCGCAAGGGCTGGAAGATCTACTTGCTCAAGAGGGACCTGAGTAGAGGTAGAGATGAATGAGATAGAAATGAAGGGTGGAGTAGCAGGAGATGTTGTAGGAGAACCTGTGGATTAAGGAAATGATGGTTGGGAAATAGGAATTATGGAGATAGAAGAGTGTGGAATGGAAATGGATGGTGTGAAGGATGGTTGAACAATGATGTCTTGAAGTAGTTGTTGATAAGAGGCGGATGATGATGGTGGCTCAGGAGGGGATGAGGGAGAATCATCCATATAGGAATCATCTATAAGAGTGAAAGATGGAATATGAGAGGATGAGTCAATATCTATGTGTGGGTATTGATGTAGAGGATGGAAGATTTCTTCAGTGAGTGGTGGAGTTGGAGAAGGAATTGAAGTTGGAGATGGGGTGGAATTTGTGATGGTGGGTGTGATTATGGTAGATGAAACAAGAGGTGGAGGAGGAGAAGAAGCAGGCAAGTCTTATGCAGGGGCAGAAACCTGAGGGGAAGAGACTGAGGCAGTCCTTGTGCCTGAAGTAGAAATTGCAGAGGGCCTGCTGGGCTTGATAATCTGCCTGTCCCATTTTCCAAATAGGGCACAGGTGAGCCTCTTGGAGGCATTGATGTGCATCTCACTGGAAACAAGCAGTGCAGGGCATCTGTGGTGAAGGAACAACCATAAAATTCTTCCAAAATTAACAAAGTTCTTGTTAATCTTTTTCTTAATCAAGTCAAAGAAAATTTCTCCCCAGTTGAGTTGCTTCTTGTCCACTAGGGAACCCATCAAGCAGAGCTGATACCTAGATATGGTATCATGAGCTGAGTGTTTGGCCAACAATACCTTTCCAACAACATCAGCTAGAAATCTATACTCAACAGACATATTAGAAAATTCCTTTCAAGCATATTAGAAAATTCCTCTCCAGAAAGTTCAACAGAATCTTCTCCAGATTTCAATTTAAAAACCTTTGTCAAGGAAGCAGGTGATAGAGATACCTGGGTTCTTGAGATGCTTCCAACCACTGTATTCTAATCCAGGTTATGGGCAGTATACACCCATTCCTTTATCTCATCTGCATCTAATTTGATCCTTGTGGTCATGATGGTAACTAGATGTTATTCTTTGAAAAGTTCCAGAATATCCTTGAAGATTTGATCACTGTTGTTGAATGAATCCATGTCGATATCAAATCCAGCGTCAAATTTCATTACGGCCAAGATGACGACTGAGACTGCCATTGATTCCTGCAAAAATGAACAAACAAATGACCAAGTGTAGAGAAGTTTGGAGGGAAAGAGAAAATTTACAGAGAGTATGAAAGCGCAAAGGGAGAACGACGGCCGAAAAAATGAGTTTTATATTAGGGTTCGACGCAGAAAAGGAAAGATCGTTGAACTCTGTTCGATGATCTGGGCTTCTAAAGGAAACTGAAAGGTCATCAATAGCGTCGATCTCCGTTCGACGATATTGGAGAGCGTCGAGCTCCGTTCGACGATAGTTCAGAAAACAAAATCGTCGAGCTCCGCACGACGATCGCTGACCTGAAGAAAGATAGTTTAGCACTATCTGAGAAGCGCTGAACTCTGGTCGACGATTTTGGAAGTCGTCGATCTCCGTTCGACGATCGGGGGGAAAATCGTCGAGCGCATTTCTGAGACCAGAAACACTCTATACACTAGAAAAGCACTTTGATTTGCCTAGTCTTGGTCATTTTTAGATTTTTGAAAGTCTTGGATATTATTTTAGGCTTCCTCCATCTAACAGTCCTAACTGATTCAGGAAGAATGTATGTTTCTTTTCATCCAGGGGTTTGGTGAAAATATCTCCCCTTTGCAAATCAGTTGGGATATATTGAAGTTCAATTTTATTTTTCTCAACATTATCCCTTAGAAAGTGATGCATAATTTCTATGTGTTTTGTCCTACTATGGCGGACTGGATTTTGTGCTATAGAAATAGCACTAGAATTATCACAAAATATTTTAGACTTTTCTAAGTTGTAACCATTGTCTAGGAGTTGGTTTTGAATCCACAAGATTTGTGAACAATAACTACCTGCAGCTATATATTCAGCTTCAGCAGTTGAAGCTAACACAGATGTTTGTTTCTTGCAAAACTAGAAGACAAGTCTGTCACTAAGAAACTGACAAGTTCCACTAGTGCTTTTCTTGTCTATTCTGCATCCAGCATAATCAGCATCTGAAAATCTAGTTAAGTCAAATACTGAATCTTTTGGATACCAGAGACTTAGATTTGGACAACTTTTTACATACCTAAGAATCCTTTTTACTAAGTTTAGGTGTGACTCTGTAGGGCTTACTTGGAATCTAGCACATATTGTAACGCCCCCGGTTTTCTTGGTTTTGTTTGATCTTGGATTGGCGTTACGATGACGCATTTTTTCCGGCCTTCTGCCATTGTAGAGCGTGGTCTTAGATCTTTAGGTTCCTGGTGTAGCCTGGTTGTAGCCTGTTGGCAAATTTCCCCAGCTAGCCGGAGTCTCTTTTGGTGACTCGGTTGGGCCTCTTAGGGAAATGCTTGTGTTTTGTCTTCGGGAGGTGTTAGCCCGAGTGTGCGATCGTCGGATGTTGTTTTCGACCTCACCGTTGTTTTTGTAGCTTGGGAGTTTAGCTACGGTGCGAGTTTTGGTCGAAATCCGGGATCGTTTGCTTTCACGTCGTTTCGACGTTTGTTCTGTTAGCTGTAATGTTTGTAATGTTTGTTGTGCTGTGCATGCCTGATGTGACCGAGCTAGTAGGCTGGTGCCTTGTCACTTGTTTGCTAGGTGTTAGCAGGTTTCCTTTTCTGTGTAAGTTTGGGTGACACGGCCTGGGTCACGCCCGTGACCCAGGGCGTGTCGTGCTCGGGTAGAGCTCCTGTTTCTCTGGTCGACGAATTTTTGGTCGACAGGGTTTTTTTTAGGAACACGGCCTGTGACACGGGCGTGTCACAGGGCATGTCCCCCTTCATCGAGCTGTGCTCGATGATCGTTAGGCAGAGTTTTAGTGAGAACACGGCCGTGTCGTATCGGACACGGGCGTGACACGGGGCGTGTCTCTCCGTTCGACGATCGGCGCTCCACGATCGTCGAGTGGTGTTGAGTTGGTACACGGCCTGTGACACGGGCTTGTCACAGGGCGTGTCACCTGTTTCGTCGAGTTGAGACCGACGGTCGTCGAGTGGGTAGGTGTGTGAGTACACGCCCCGTGACACTTGCATGTCGGGCCATGTCACGGGCGTGTCTGTGGCGTGTCCCGTGTTTTCGTCAAGTGGAGATCGACGTTCATCGAGTAAGTATACGCCCCGTGACACGGGCGTGTCGGGCCATGTCACGGGCGTGTCTTGGGCGTGTTCCGTACTTTTTCTCCTGAAATCATCTTTTGTTGCCGTGAACCGTTTTTCCTCCTCATTTTCATCGTTCCCGAGTCTGGAGAGCTTCCAGCGGAAGGGTTTTTGAGAGGAGGCGGTGGTTGTTTTGGCCGACGATTTCGGGAGGGTTAGAGCCCGTTTTTCTCGTGTGATAGCGGATTTGGCTTGCTCTCATCTAGATCTTCCCTTCCATGTAAGTTTTTTCTTGATTTAGGGTTGATTGTAGAATATCTGATTTCTTTTCTTTTTCCTCAAGTTTTAGTTTTGGTCTTCTAGGTGGCCGATCTTGCCGCCGGTGCTAAGCGGTGGTGTTAGTTGTTGTTTTTCCTGGAGGTAGAGGCATGTGGCTCCCTTGCCCTTGCCAAATTATTCTAACTCTTGCTCTGTTCTCTTTTTTTTCCATTGCAATACTTCTGTTTTCATTATTTTTCCTCCTTAGAAATTAGAACAGTAGGATGTCTTCTTCATTCATTTCATCCATGGGCTGTTTCATTGTCCTTTTTACATTTAAATCAATGTTCTCTCGTTGCCTGAGGTCTTGGTGTATAGTGGGTAGCTAGAGTTAGGGTGAGGCTGCGGTTAGTCACAATTTAGGTTTAGTTGCAGTAGCCCCGTGTAGTTAGGATGGAACGGAGGGTCGGGATTTAATTTCCAACTCCTTGTTTTCACGCGTTGAGAGAGTTTAGGCTGTGGTTTGACTAAAACGTACGTTTACCCTAAGTGGAAAGCGCTGACAGTGTCGTGTGAGCCGAGTTCACTCAACGCCGTCACCCAGCGTAGGATTTGCGGCTAAGTATTTCGGTGCCAAGTAAGCGGAGCTTATTCAACGCCGCGTCGAGTGGGCTCGACAATTCTGTCTTGGGTTCGTGTATTTCCTTAGGATTGTTAGTGTGACTTTTCCCTTTCTCTAGGGGGTGGTATTGGGTGTTCGACTAATTTTTGCTTGCCGACTCTTGGGTTGTGGCAGGTGGTGGAGTTTTGGTGGCCTCTGGAGGGGTGGTTTTATGTGGTGAGCTGTGGCCACCGCATTTTGCCCTGGTTTGGGTTGGCGTGTGTGGGACCCTAGTGCTGCAACTGTTTGACCCCTTAGACCTTTTTGGATCTGGTTTTGGTTACGTATTCAGATCCATGTTTTGACCACTACCACTTACCCACGTGCTAGGACTGTTAGTCCCTTTCCTGTTTATGGTTTCTCTTTCTTTCGGCATATATGTATATGTCTTGTTGCTGTTGCAGACTCTTTGTAGGGCATGCTACTTTTATTGCTCGCAATTGGTGTGCTTTGCTGTGCTTTAGACAATACTCTTTTCTTACTGTCATGCCCTTTCTTTTGCTTATAGCAGTTTGTTGCCGGGTTGGTAAACCCTTTCTTTTGTTTGCTCATTAATCTAATGCTCTATTTACTTCTTGTTTATCTTCTTGCTGAGGTGTTCTTTTCTTTAATGCCTCAGGTCCAGGTTGTAGCCGGTTCAACGGCTATTTCTTTTGGGGGGGCTTGTTGGTGGCCTCTTGGGTAGCTGAGATAGCCGATCCCCGATTTTGTGAGGTAGTTCTTTACCTTTCTGTATAGACATACATTCTCACCAGTGGGTTCGTGTCAGGTTGTTGTCGCTCACTGGTGGCTTCTTGCGATGCTGGGTATGAACTTAAACTGCTGTTTTTGCCTATTTGTGGTGGTTTACTTGCTTTTGGGAAGGATTTATGCTAGGTTGCATGTTAGATATTTTTAAACCCTAAAAGCATTATTATATGTACATCATGCATAACATATTTATAAAACAAAGACACGATATTTCCTTAGCGTAAAAAGACTATCTTATATATATATATATATTATATTCACTTTAGAGTCGAGCGTACCATGAGTCGTCCCTCGGGGACACTTATGCTCATTTAGAGTGTCAATTTATTTGAACCAAAGTATATTTTGCTGCGTATGAATATACTTTTTTTTTGTGGACTAGCTGATCCACCGTGCCGAGGGATACGGCCTTTCAACATAACTGATTTTCTTTCATATTTAATCAACGATTTTCCTTAAAATCTAAGGTCTGGAGTTTTGCCTGAGCGTGTGCAGTTATCCCCTGCACGACGTGGCATCACGGCACGTGTTTTCTCTTGCTCTGATACGATTCTATCGTTGAGAAAATGCGGGTTGTGACAGTTGGTATCTGAGGGAGGTTGCTTGACAAATGGTCGGGCAACCTTTCCCTGGTTTGCATTAGTGGTTAGCGTCATACCATACACACACCGATATGTCATCAGCACATCTTGGCTAAAGCACGAACACTACACTCATGAGCATAAAGAAGTATACAGGGCATATTATGTAGTATGGGATGCATAATATGTGTTCGTATATGGATCCACCATAGGAGGCAACATGTGAGAGTTATGTAGTATGGGATGCATAACCTCACTACATGAATGCGGCTAGCACGTTTTCTTTTTTCGTTGTATGGGGATGTTATGTAATATAGAATGCATAACATTTTCATGTGTACGCCGCCCATGACATGCATTAAGGCCTTTTTTTTAGAATGCATAACACATCATGCATAGCATAACAATTCATAAGCACAACGTGCCAAGCTAAAGATTTGCAAGATGATATATGTACACACATGGTTTTGAGTCAAAAAGAATACAAATACATGCATTCATGGTTTAGGCACATGAGTTAGTATGATGGTGGTGAACCATCTTAGGTTAAGCATAACATCATCATGGTAAAAACAACTCCCAGAGCAAGTTTTACAGTTGAAGTTCATATTTAACTGTGTTTGTCTGTACCGGGTAGTTTTGTTCTAGCTGTTGCGCTAGGTTTTGTCTAAAGCTTGTGCGATTATAGGATGGCGAGACGTCCTGCGACGAGATCGACCCCCCAATCCGAGTGTGAGATGTCAGGAGCACAGAGCGAGGCGTTGGTAGAAAACCTGCGGCAGAGCAATGAGGCCTTATCGAGACAGGTGGTGGCTATGAAGGCTCAGATTCAGTCCCTTGTGGCAGTGGTGGCGGGACAGGCTCCGAGAGTTCCGGACCCCGCTGAGGGGGTAGCGGTTCCTGCCCCTCCTGCTCCTCCCGTGCCTGTGGTTATGGTGCCCCCGGAGATGGCGTTTATATCCCAGTTTCAGCGGCTGAGACCCCCTACTTATGATGGGCAATCAGATTTTATGATTTTGGATGCCTGGCTTATTACCATTGAGGAGATGTTCTCTTACTCAGGGATTACGGACGATCAGAGAGTGATGCTCGCTGCCTACCAGCTCAAGGGCTTAGCAAAGAATTGGTGGCTGAGGGAGAAAGAAAGCTTGGTGGCAGGATGCTCTTGGGACTCATTTAAGGTGATCCTGTCAAGTAAATTTCTGCCTTCAGTCGAGAGCGACCGGCTGATGAATGACTTTCTCCATTTGAAGCAGAGGAAACTCATGGTTAGTGAGTATGAGATTGAGTTTAGTAAGTTGAGTCGGTTTGCCCCTGGTCTGGTGAGTGTTGAAGCAGACCGAGTTAAGCGATTCCTTGGTGGACTCAGAAGCGACATTCAGCAGTTAGCAAATGCCTACAAAGCAGTCAGTTATGCCAGCGTGGTTGAAGCTGCCTTGAGAGTTGAGGCCATTGAGAATGCCAAGAATAGAGGCCAGCAGTTGAGGAAGGATAAGCGGAAGTCTGTTGGAGGGAAGAGCCCTCAGGAACCTGATGCTGTCTCGAGAAAGAGGAATAAAGAGGTTTGTAGTTTTTGTGGCCGGCCAGGCCACCCCGTTGAGAAGTGTTTCAAAAGGTTGGGCGCGCAGAAGAAGGAATAGGTGCCTGCGATTCAGGGTGCTCCCAGAGGAGACTTGGTATGTGCCTTATGTGGAAGGGAGGGGCATGAGGCTACCCGTTGCTGGTTAAAAGATAAGGTCTATTTTCAGTGCGGCCAGAAGGGCCATCTCAAGACAAAGTGCCCACTGTTCCAGCCTGTTCTGCAGCCAGTTCCCCTCCAGGCTTTGCCACCGCCTCAGCAATTGGATAGAGGAAAGGGGAAACTGAATGTGCTTTCGGCAGACGAAGCACAGACTTTGACCCAGGTTATTTCAGGTTCGACTCCTCCCCAGTCGTTTCGTTATGTTTCCCTTTTGTTTGTAGTTTCGTTTTTGCGTTTGTTGCCTTAGACGCGTGCGCTATTTGTTGGACGATTTAAGGTAAAGAACCGCTGGGCAAGCGTTCTCTTCGATTCAAGCGCTACCCACTCATTTGTGGCTAGAGCCTTCGTGGAGCGGTTCAGTTTGGGCCTAGATCGTGCTGGTGGTGCCTTTTGCGTTAAGTTCCCTTCCGGTGACTCTGTGGTTACGGACCTGGGTGTCCTTGATTGTCCGATTTTGTTGGGGGATTTTCTAGCCAAGGAAGATCTGAAGGTGATTGACCTGGAGGACTTCGATGTTATCTTGGGCATAGACTGGTTGTCAAGGTACGATGCTGTGATCTAGTGCAAGGGTAAGCGCTTGGACTTCGTCAAAGACAACGGTCAGCTAGGGAGCGTTTATGGGTATTCTCTCCAGGAGTCTCCAGTCACTTCTGCGGTGCGTGCTCGGAAGTTGCTTGATTCTGGATGTTTTGCCTGTGTGGTCTCTCTGGTAGGGACTGTGGTTAGGGTGCCGCATTTGGAAGAGATTCCTGTGGTATGTGACTTCTCTGATGTGTTTCCTGATGATCTTCCCGGTCTTCCACCCGATCGAGATGTCGAGTTTGTTATAGATTTGGAGCCAGGCATGCGTCCTATTGCAAAGGCGCCGTACCGGATGGCCCCGCGAGAGCTGGAAGAGTTGCGAATTCAGGTGGATGAGATGTTGGCAAAAGGTTTCATAAGGCCGAGTTCTTCACCTTGGGGTACACCAGTGCTGTTCGTTAAAAAGAAAGATAGGTCGATGAGGCTATGCATCGACTATAGAGAGCTAAACAAGGTTACTATTAAGAACAGGTATCCTTTGCCTCGAATTGACGATTTGTTTGACCAACTGCGTGGTAGTGCCGTGTTTTCCAAGATAGATCTTCGTTCGGGCTATCACCAGTTGAGGATTCGGGAGTCAGATGTTTTGCGGACTGCGTTCCGCTCTCGTCATGGGCATTTTGAGTTTTTGGTTATGTCATTTGGTTTGACTAATGCGCCCTCGGCTTTCATGGATCTGATGAACAGGGTTTTCAAGGATTTCCTAGATAAGTTTGTGATTGTCTTCATAGACGATGTTTTGGTGTACTCTAGAGATGCGGAGGAGCATGATCGACATTTGCGACTGATCTTGGCGACTATGAGAGACCATAAGCTATACGCCAAGCTGAGCAAATGCGAATTTTGGTTGCCTCAAGTTTCTTTTCTCAGCCACGTGGTGAATAAGGAGGGAATATCGGTGGACCTAGAAAAGATCGTTGCTGTTATGGAATGGGCGAGGCCTGTTACTCCCAAAGAGATCAGAAGCTTCTTGGGCTTGGCTGGATATTATAGAAGATTTGTAGAGGGATTCTCTACCTTGTCTGCGCCGTTGACCAGGTTGACGCAGAAGAATGTAGCCTTCATATGGTAAGGCAAATGTGAGGAGGCTTTTGAGGATCTAAAAAGAAGGTTATGTTCAGCTCAAATTTTGTCCTTGCATACTAAGATAGTGAGTATGATATATATGTGGATGTGTCGCATGTCGGACTGGGCTGCGTATTGATGCAGGGCGGGAAGGTGATTGCGTACGGGTCGAGGCAGCTAAAGACTCACGAGAGGAATTACCCTACGCATGACCTGGAGTTTGCAGCTGTGATCTATGCGTTGAAATTGTGGAGGCATTTGCTATACAGCGCGCAGTGCAAGATTTTCATGGATCATAAGAGTCTAAAGTATGTCTTCACTCAGAAAGAATTGAATCTGCGCCAGCGTCGGTGGTTGGAGTACGTGGCCGATTATAATGTTGAACTACAGTACCATCCGGGTAAAGCAAATATGGTGGCCGATGCCCTGAGTCAGAAGTCAGGTAAGATTTTCAATCTCTCCGCCGAGCGTCTAGTGGAAGAGTTTCTTTTGATGGACATTTCTGTGCGAAGCTGCGATTCGCAGAGTAGCTTGGCAGTGGCAGAACCTTCATGGATTGCGCTTACGAGACTGCATCAGAAGGATGATCCCGATCTTCTGCATTTGTATCTTCGAGCTGAAAAGGGTGAACTACCAGATTTCTCTGTAGATGATGCGGGTACCTTGAAGTATCATGGCAGGTTTTACATCCCCGCAGTTGGAGATATCCGGGATATGGTGTGCAGAGAAGCCAACGGATCTAGTGTTGCCTACCATCCAGGGTCTACCAAGATGTATCATGATTTAAAGTAGATTGCCTGGTGGTATGGGATGAAGAAGGACATAGCCAGATGTGTTTCAGAGTTTTTCACCTGCAAGCGAGTGAAAGCCGACCATGGGAGGCCTGGTGGCAAGCTGACTCCCTTGGAGATTCCGATGTGGAAGTTGGAGAGTATCTCGATGGATTTCATTACAGGCTTACCGAGATCTCCTAAAGGGCATGATTCAGTTTGGGTGATCGTAGACAGATTGACGAAGTGTGCTCACTTCGTACCATTTAAGATCGATTATCCGATGAGGAAGATAGCCGAGCTGTAGCTGGATGAGGTTATTAGATTGCATGTTGTACCCATGAGTATCATATCAGACCGAGACTCCAGGTTTACGTCTTGTTTTTGGAAGAGCCTTCAAGAAGAGTTGGGTACAGATTTGAGATTTTCCACGGCTTATCATCCGCAGACCAATGGTCAGACGGAGCGAGTAAATCAGATTGTGGAAGATATGATCCGATGCTATATTCTGGACCACGGAGGAGCGTGGGATGAGCGCTTGCGGCTTATGGAATTTGCGTATAACAATTGTTATCAAGAAATCGTGCAAATGGCTCCTTTTGAAGCTTTGTACGAGAGGCGCTGCAGGACTCCCTTGTTTTGGGCTGAGGTTGGCGAGAGACCTTTGTTGGGTCCAGAAGCGCTCGATGAGATGGAAACCGCTATGAAGCTTATACAGGAAAAGCTTCGGATAGCCCAGGAGAGATATGAGAAAAACGCCAATCGGCGTAGATCGGACTTGGAATTTGTGGTAGGGGACTCAGTGTTCTTAAAGGTCTCCCCGTTGATTGGAGTCAAGCAGTTTGGCAAGAACAGGAAGTTGGACCCGAGGTACGTGGGGCCATTTCCAATTGTCGAGCGGATTGGGATATCAACTTATAGGCTGGCTTTGCCCGCAAATTTCCCTAGCATGCATGATGTCTTCCACGTCAGTCAGCTGCGGAAATGTATGATGAATGACAGGCAGGTTTTGGATTCTGTGCCTCAGTTGGAGCCGAATCTTTCTTATGTGGAGGTGCCTATCCGCATTCTGGATTCTCAGGTTCGTGCGCTGCGGAAGAAGACTATTCCCATGGTTAAAGTTTTATGGAGGAATCAGGATGTAGAAAGCGCGACTTGGGAATTGGAGTCGGCTATGAGGGAGGCTCACCCTCATCTGTTTTCCTGATCTTGTGCCTGGTATGTTATGCTTTATTTATTTATATATAGCCCTTTCCTGGCTCTTTCTCTCTCCTTCTTCATAGGAGTGTTGTGAGTAAAGTTTCGAGGCGAAACTTTCTTTTAGGGGGAGTGGCTGTAACGCCCCCGGTTTTCTTGGTTTTGTTTGATCTTGGATTGGCGTTACGATGATGCATTTTTTCCGGCCTTCCGCCATTGTAGAGCGTGGTCTTAGCTCTTTAGGTTCCTGTTGTAGCCTGGTTGTAGCCTGTTGGCAAATTTCCCCAGCTAGCCGGAGTCTCTTTTGGTGACTCGGTTGGGCCTCTTAGGGAAATGCTTGTGTTTTTTCTTTGGGAGGTGTTAGCCCGAGTGTGCGATCGTCGGATGTTGTTTTCGACCTCACCGTTGTTTTCGTAGCTTGGGAGTTTAGCTACGTTGCGAGTTTTGGTCGAAATCCGGTATCGTTTGCTTTCGCGTCGTTTCGGCGTTTGTTCTGTTAGCTGTAATGTTTGTAATGTTTGTTGTGCTGTGCGTGCCTGATGTGGCCGAGCTAGTAGGCTGTTGCCTTGTCTCTTGTTTGCTAGGTGTTAGCAGGTTTCCTTTTCTGTGTAAGTTTGGGTGACACGGCCTGGGTCACGCCCGTGACCCAGGGTGTGTCGTGCTCGGGTAGAGCTCCCACTTCTTTGTTCAACGAATTTTTGGTCGACGGGGTTTTGGTAGGAACACGGCCTGTGACACAGGCGTGTCACAGGGTGTGTCCCCCTTCGTCGAGCTGCGCTCAATGGTCATCAGGCGGAGTTTTAGTGAGAACACGGCCGTGTCACGGGCGTGTCGTATCGGACACGGGCGTGACACGGGGCGTGTCTCTCCGTTCGACGATCGGCGAACCACGATCGTCGAGTGGTGTTGAGTTGGTACACGGCCTGTGACACGGGCGTGTCACAGGGCGTATCACCTATTTCATCGAGCTGAGACCGACGGTCGTTGAGTGGGTAGGTGTGTGAGTACACGCCCCGTGACACGGGCGTGTCGGGCCGTGTCACTGGCGTGTCTGAGGCGTGTCCCGTGTTTTCGTCGAGTGGAGATTGACGTTCGTCGAGTAAGTACACGCCCCGTGACACGGGTGTGTCGGGCCGTGTCACGGGCGTGTCTTGGGCGTGTTCCGTACTTTTTCTCATGAAATCATCTTTTGTTGTCGTGAACCGTTTTTCCTCCTCATTTTCATCGTTCCCGAGTCTGGAGAGCTTCCAGCAGAAGGGTTTTGAGATGAGGCGGTGGTTGTTTTGGCCGGCGATTTCGGGAGGGTTAGAGCCCGTTTTTCTCGTGTGATAGCGGATTTGGCTTGCTCTCGTCTAGATCTTCCCTTCCATGTATGTTTTTTTCTTGATTTAGGGTTGATTCTAGAATATCTGATTTCTTTTCTTTTTCCTCAAGTTTTAGTTTTGGTCTTCTGGGTGGCCGATCTTGCCGCCGGTGCTAAGCGGTGGTGTTAGCTGTTGTTTTTCCTGGAGGTAAAGGCAAGTGGCTCCCTTGCCCTTGCCAAATTATTCTAACTCTTGCTCTGTTCTCTTTTTTTTCCCGTGCAATACTTCTGTTTTCATTATTTTTCCTCCTTAGAAATTAGAACAGTAGGATGTCTTCTTCATTCATTTCATCCATGGGCTGTTTCATTGTCCTTTTTACATTTAAATCAATGTTCTCTCGTTGCCTGAGGTCTTGGTGTACAGTGGGTAGCTAGAGTTAGGGTGAGGCTGCGGTTAGTCATAATTTAGGTTTAGTTGCGGTAGCCCCATGTAGTTAGGATGGAACAGAGGGTCGGGATTAAATTTCCAACTCCTTATTTTCGCGCGTTGAGAGAGTTTAGGCTGCGGTTTGACTAAAACGTACGTTTACCCTAAGTGGAAAGCGCTGACAGCGTCGAGTGAGCCGAGTTCACTCAACGCCATCACCCAGCGTAGGATTTGCGGCTAAGTATTTCGGCGCCAAGTAAGCGGAGCTTATTCAACGCCGCGTCGAGTGGGCTCGACAATTCTGTCTTGGGTTCGTGTATTTCCTTAGGATTGTTAGTGTGACTTTTCCATTTCTCTTGGGGGTGGTATTGGGTGTTCGACTAATTTTTGCTTGCCGACTCTTGGGTTGTGGCAGGTGGTGGCGTTTTGGTGGCCTCTGGAGGGGTGGTTTTATGTGGTGAGCTGTGGCCACCGCCTTTTGACCCAGTTTGGGTTGGCGTGTGTGGGACCCTAGTGCTGCCACTGTTTGACCCCTTAGCCCTTTTTGGATCTGGTTTTGGTTACATATTCAGATCCATGTTTTGACCACTGCCACTCACCCACGTGCTAGGACTGTTAGTCCCTTTCCTGTTTATGTTTTCTCTTTCTTTCGGCATACATATATATGTCTTGTTGCTGTTGCAGACTCTTTGTAGGGCATGCTACTTTTATTGCTCGCACTTGGTGTGCTTTGCTGTGCTTTAGACAGTACTCTTTTCTTACTGTCATGCCCTTTCTTTTGCTTATAGTAGTTTGTTGTCGGGTTGGTAAACCCTTTCTTTTGTTTGCTCATTAATCTAATGCTCTATTTACTTTTTCTTTATCTTCTTGCTGAGGTGTTCTTTTCTTGAATGCCTCAGGTCCAGGTTGTAGCTGGTTCAGCGGCTATTTCTTTTGGGGGGGGCTTGTTGGTGGCCTCTTGGGTAGCTGAGATAGACGATCCCTGATTTTGTGAGGTAGTTCTTTACCTTTCTGTATAGACATACATTCTCACCAGTGGGTTCGTGTCAATTTGTTGGCGCCCACTGGTGGCTTCTTGCGATGCTGGGTATGAACTTAAACTGCTGTTTTTGCCTATTTGTGGTGGTTTACTTGCTTCTGGGAAGGATTTACGCTAGGTTGCATGTTAGATATTTTTAAACCCTAAAAGCATTATTATATGTACATCATGCATAACATATTTATAAAACAAAGACACTATATTTCCTTAGCGTAAAAAGACTATCTTTTATATATATATTATATTCACTTTAGAGTCGAGCGTACCATGAGTCGTCTCTCGGGGACACTTATGCTCATTTAGAGTGTCAATTTAAATGAACCAAAGTATTTTCTGCTGCGCATAAATATACTTTTTATTTGTGGACTAGCTGATCCACCGTGCCGAGGGATACGACCTTTCAACATAACTGATTTTCTTTCATATTTAATCAACAATTTTCCTTAAAATCTAAGGTCTGGAGTTTTGCCTGAGCGTGTGCAGTTATTCCCTGCATGACGTGGCATCACGACACGTGTTTTATCTTGCTCTGATACGATTCTATCGTTGAGAAAATGCGGGTTGTGACACATATGCATGTAGCAAACATTATGTCAGGTCTACTAGCTGTAAGGTACAATAAAGAGTCAATCATTGCTCTATATGTTGTCTGATCAACAGGTTTCCCATGTTCATCAGCATCTAATACAGCATTGGTAGGCATAGGTGTTTTCATACATGATGCTTCGGACATACCAAATTTCTTAACCAGTTCTTTTGCATACTTGGTTTGAGAAATAAATATGCCTTCAGCATGTTGTTTGATTTGCAATCTTAGAAAGAAGGATAGCTCACCCATGCTACTCATTTCAAATTTAGAATCCATTAGGTTGGAGAACCTTCTGCACAAATTTGAATCAGTAGAGCCAAATATAATATCATCTACATAGATTTGTACTAGTAGGGTATGGGACTTATGGGTTCTAATAAAAAGAATTTGGTCTACTCTACCCTTTATAAACTCATTTTTCAGAAGAAAGCATGCTAGGGTCTCATACCATGCTCTAGGAGCTTGCTTTAGACCATATAATGCTTTATGCAATTTGAAAACATAATCAGGATGAGTTGAAGAGATAAAACCTGGGGGTTGTCTGACATAGACTTCTTCTTTGATATCTCCATTGAGAAAATAACTCTTTACATCCATCTGGTATACTTTGAATCCTTTATGTGCTGTATATGCTAAGAAGATTCTTATGGCCTCTAACCTTGCAACTGGTGCAAAGGTCTGGTCATAATCTATCCCTTCTTCTTAAGAGTACCCTTGAGCAACTAGCCTTGCCTTGTTCTTACAATGACTCCTTAATCATCCAACTTATTTCTGAACACCCACTTTGTTCCAACAATGGAGTGATCCTTTGGCCTTTGTACTAGTTCCCAAACTTTGTTCCTTTCAAATTGATGCAACTCTTCTTGCATTGCAATGATCTAGTGTGAATCGTGCTCTGCATCTTGAATGGATTCAGGTTCAATTTGAGAAAGGAAGCAAGTGTGCATTAGGTTTTGGTTGACCTGATTTCTGGTTTGCACACCAGCTGAGATGTCTCCAATCACTTGGGAGATTGGATGGTCTCTTGATGTTACTAAATCAACAGGAGATGTTGATTGTTCACCAACCTGTGTTGTTGTTTCCTCTGGTGGTACAACAACTGGCTCTTCAAGAAGTTTCTCTTCAAGATGTTCAACGTCTTCTTCATCTTTACTGCTTTCCTCTTTTTGAATAATTTGTAACCTGTCCAAGTCTTCAGCAAGAGAGTGTACCTACAAAGGTTCTATGGTAGAATTATTCTTCTCCTTGAAAGACATGTTAGATTCATCAAAAGATATATGAACATATTTTTCAATTTTAAGAGTTGATTTATTATATACCCTATAAGCTTTACTGATCATGGAGTATCCCAGAAACACTCCTTCATCAGCTTTGGCTTGAAACTTTGCTATGTATTTCTTGTCATTATTATGAATGTAACAAATACAACCAAAAATTTTAAAGTAATCTACTTTAGGTTTCTTCCCTTTGAGTAATTTATAGGGAGTCTTACCCTTCAGTTTATGTATTAAACTTCTATTCAACACATAGTTAGAGGTGTTCACTGCCTCTGCCCAAAAGGATAGAGGAAGGTGAGCATCTGACAACAATGTAGTAGCAGATTCAATAAGAGTTCTATTTTTACTTTCAACTACCCCATTTTGTTGAGGAGTTCTAGAAGCTGAGAAAGTGTGCCTGATCCCTTCACTCTGACAGAACTCTTGCATAAGAAGAGAATCAAACTCTATCCCATGATCACTTCTGATCAGGTCAATGTGAGTATTGAACTCACTCTGTATGTATTTGAGAAACTCTGTCAAACACTTAAAGTTATCAGACTTCTTCCTCAGAAAGAACACCCATATGAATCTAGAGAAGTCATCTATAACCACTAAAGTGTAAGATTTCCCTCCTAAGCTTTGTACTGTAATGGGTCCAAAAAGATCCATGTGTAACAGATACAAAATCCTAGTTGAATCACTCTTATTAAGTGACTTGAAACTATTTTTGGTTTGCTTGCCTAATTGACAAGCCCTATAGAGTCCTTCCTTCTTGTAGGGGCCAGAAGGTAGTCCTCTAACAAGGTTGTCCTTGGATAACCTAGCAATGGTTCTAAGGTTTATATGTCCTAATCTCTAATGCCACAATTCATTAGGTCTACTAATAGAGTTAAACAGGCAATTATCTATTTTAGTTGAAAGAAAGTCCACTAAATAGATATTACCTTTCCTTTTAGCTGTCAGCACAGTTGTGTTTTCCTATGATTTGATCTTGCATAAGGATTTGCTGAAAGTCACTTGGTAGCATTCATCATATAGTTGACTGATACTGATCAAGTTGTGCTTCAGTACTTCCGCATATCCTACTTTCTTGAAAGTGACTGCCAATCTGAACTGCACCATATCCTTTTATTAGTCCAAAGTTTGAATCTCCAAATAATACTTTGGGTCCAAGCTTGGCTTTGAAGGATGTGAAATTGTCCTTGTTTCCTGTCATGTGCTTTGAGCACCCACTATCCAGATACCATTGCTGGTTTGATGTTGGATAGGTCTTCACCTGCACATAAAACAATTTACTTGTTTTTGACCCAATTTACCTTGGGCCTAGGTTGATAACCTTTGAATTCAGAAATAAAAGACATCTCTGGTTGACTCTTATAACCTTCAGGATGATATCTCCTTGGAGGTATTATCCATTCAGTATAAGGGTTAAATCTTTGGGATGAAGGACCCCTAGGTTTGGAATTTGATTTACCTTTGAAAAAGTTTTCAAAACTCTGATCTCTGCTCGATGATCGCTGAGCCGAGTTCGATGATCTTGGGTCAGATCATCGAGCTCCGTTTGAAGATCGACTGTGGCAGAGTTCAGGGTTTAGAGATCGTCGACCTGAGTTCGACGATTTAGCCTGAGATCGTTGATCTGCATTTGACTATCGTCTAACTACGTTCGACGATTTCTGTTGAACTCTTATTTTCTTGGGTAGTCAGAATTCTTCCTAGCTATCTCTACAACTCCCTTACCTTTATCAGAGATAAATTTAATTGGGGTTGATAATACTATAGGTTGGCTGGATGAAGAACCCAAGCCCAGTGTACTATTGAATCTTGAGTTCACTGTGCTTGTGATGTCCATTAGCTTGATACTTCTCCCATTGAGGGATTCTTCAAGCTTCTTGGCCTCTGATAGCTCACTTTTCAGTGAAGCTATCTGCTCCCTACAGCACTCCAACTCCTCAGAGAGTTTGAGGTTTTCTGATTTTAAAGTACTGTATTCAGATAATTGAATTCTGAGAGAAATGATTTCCTTCTCAGATTTTAATAAATCTAAACATAGTGCTTTAAATTCACACTTAAAGTCCTCAGAATTAAAATCAAAAGAACTTATTACCTGGTCCTCTTCAGATTGAGTCTCTGATTCAGATTCTGACTCTTCTACATCAGAATTTTGTTGTGAGGCATTGATAGCCATCATGCAGAATTCCTTTTCTTCAGCATCATCTTCATCATCACTTGAGCTGGATGAAGCTTCAGATTCTTCTTCTGTCTCACTCCAGGTTTCAGCAACAAATCCCTTCCTTGTATGTTTGTTCTTGATGAAGGAGGGTTTGTCATTGCTGTTCTTCCTGTATTTTTCTCCTTTCTTTCCTGTCCTTTTTGTCCTTGTTTTTGTTTTTTGTACAGTCAGGCACAATGTGACCTGGTTTACTGCAACCAAAGTAAATAATTTCTTTGTTATTTGATTTGTCATACCTTGGCTTGTCATGCTCTCTGTATGATCTTTTCCTGAAATCCTTCTTGTCCATTTTGTAAAACCTTTTGGCCAGAAGGCTTAGCAGCTCTTCATTGGGGACCTTGTCTTCAGGCTGATCTTCAGTGGCTTTGAAAGCTATTGATTTCTCCTTTCTTATAGCTGGTGAGGCAGGATTCTGCTCTTCTTCTCTATTCTTGATGAGAAGCTCATAAGACTTGAGCTTGCCCAAGAGAGCTTCAGTTGTGATCTCATTTAGGCTTCTGGCATACTTGATTGGCCAGATCCTTGAGTCCCAAGTGCTTGGGAAGCACATTAGGATTTTATCATTTAGCTCAGTTAATGATATCTCTTTGTACAAAGTTTTCAGCTCATTGACTATGAGACTGAGTCTATTATACATGTCTGCTACTGACTCAGCTTCTCCTTTCTTGAAATTCTCATACTGGGTTATGAGATGAGATCTTCTATCCTTTCTCTCATCAGCAGATCCTGAGACTATCTCAGATAACTTGTCCTAGATGTCGTTTGCTTAGTTGCATTCAGCTACCTTTTAGAATATCTCATCAGATATAGTCTGGGCTAGAATGTTCATAGCCTTTGCATCAGCCAATTTCCATTTCTTTATTTTTGCATCTGTTCCTGAAGGAGGTGGAACAGCACTTGTACTTGTATTCTCTTTAGGTCTTCGACACACTGTCAAAACAGAATTGAAAATATCCTCATCAATAGAGTTCATGTACAGTCTAATACTTGCCTTCCAAAGTGCAAACTTAGATTGCACACTGGAGGTCTGGTGCTAGCATAATCTTTGTTTTGGGCCATGTTTTGTGAAGAAATAGTTCTAATAACAAAATCAAAACAAGCAGATCTAACTAGAGGAATCTTTGGGTTCAGGTGTTAGTCTGTGCAACCACTAAGTTGTGGTATTTTAACCAACCTTGGAAGATGTGGTATTTTTAACCAACCTTGCTTTGATACCAATTGAAAGTGCAGGTTAGATCTGATATACTCTAGAGGGGGGGGGGGGTGAATAGAGTATGGTGCTTGCTAAAAACGTTTTACAACAGTTGTTGTATTCCTAAGTGAACAGGGAAGCAAATGAACTACATCAACTATTTAATCAAAAAGCAATCACAAACCACAGCCAAAAAACAAAAGAAAGTAAGCAACCAGAAGACACAAGGAGCTATAGTGGTTCCCCAATCAATCTGGGTACATCCACTCTTCTACCACCCTAGGTAGGAATCCACTGCAGGATGAGTTGATCAGGTGTCCTGGGCACCAATGAGCTTTTGATAAGTTGCTCAAAAACCAAACCAGATTTTTTGATCAGGTTTCTTGCCACCACTGAGTTTTGACAAGGTCTCAGAAAGCAGCACAAACTTTTGAAGGGAGTTTGAAAAACCCTTTACAGTAGAGAGAGAGAGGGATGAGATGATCTTCTCTGTCAACAATCAGAGAGAAGATGGTGGATGTTGTCAAAGCTCCCCCTGAGATCTTGAGTTGTTCAGGAAGTGAAGCTTTGCAGTAGGGTGATAGGCCTTCAGAAAATTTGATCTCCAGCAAAAGATGATTTTAGCAACAACTGAAATGTGTGGGGTCTGGAGTCTTGAATGATGATGGCCTTTGAACACTGGAATCAAAAGGGATCTGAAAATTTCAGTGTGTTGATCTCCTTTTGTGATGGTGTTCTTGTATGAATTCTAAGACTGAGAATATCTGCAACTCTTTCTCTTTCTGTTGTTGTGATTGTTGTAAGAGTTGTTGTTGATGATGTTATTCTTCTATGTTATTCTCTTTTTCAACTGAATATGAATATCTCTTTTATTCCTTGGATCTGAATGAATATTTCTCTGTCTAAGATAGCCGTTAGCCTGTCATAAATGACTTACTTAACTGCATTTATCTTCTGGAGGAAAGTCCAATAAAAACATTCCTTTGAAAATCCCTTGAAGCTTGCTCCAGATTAATTGAAAATGGCTACAAGATCCTTGAAATAAATGCTGAGAATAATTCCACAACTGTCTGAATTTGAATCTTGAGAAACGTCGATCTCTCCAAAAACACGTCGAACTGCGCTCCACTATCGTTGAACTGAGCTCAGAGACCGGACTTAGACTGAAATAGAGATCGTCGATCTGAGCTCAACTATCGTCGATCTGAGCTCAGAGATAGAGAAACAAACTGGAGACAAGAACGTCGATCTGAGCTCGAACATCGTCGAATGAAGTTCGACGACTCGCTGAAGTTGAGCTCAGAGATCGTCGAATGGAGTTCGACGATTCGTCGAAGTGAGCTCAGCGATCGTCGAATGGAGTTTGACGATTCGTCGTACTGAGCTCGACGAAATGACTTGGTCTCCTGAACTGAAATATCTGGTCTTGAGGGCAGCTTCCAAACCTAAATACTAACCCTTAGACTCAATTCTAATTGACCTTTAGATCTATACAAGAAGGTCAAAATAGATTTCCTAAAAGACATGGTGATCCTTGCCCAAATCAGTAATAGGGTGTTCCAACATGTAGTTCCTACTTACTCGAGTAGTCTAAATCATATACTCGAGTAATTCAGCTACTACTCGAGTAGTCAAATTATTTTACTCGTGTAATCCAGAATTCTATTCCAAAAATTTCACTAAGTGAATTACTCGAGTAGTTCATGTTATATACTCGAGTAGATCATTCTGTCTCGAGTAGTTCATGTTACATACTCGAGTAGTTCAATTTTTCCAGTTCCAGAAATTTTCTAAGTGTTTGTCTCGAGTAGTCTCTTATATACTCGAGTTGTTCATTTCTATATACTCGAGTAGTACTTCTGGAACTCGAGTAATATACTCCACCTCTCGTGTAAGTACTTAAGTACTCGAGTAAGTCATTTTTGTTACTCGAGTAACTGAGTCCCTCTTATTTTTATTTACTCGAGTAGTTGACTCCATGTACTCGAGTAATGATTTCTTTTTCTCCCGAGTAATTTTTTTCATGTACTTGAGGAGTCACTTTCTACCTACTCGAGTAGTGGTGCATATACTTGAGTGGTCCTGCTTGACTCGAGTGATTTACTTTGAGCATTTTCAGAAATTCCTTAAGTCCAGACCTAACAGTCTTATTCTTAAACTCTGACGTGGTTGGTCCACGTGTCTTTCTCTTTATGAATCGTTTAAGTCTAATCTTCTTGTCTCCTATAAAAGGTCTTGTCAAACCGACAAACCCTGAGTTTTCAAAGAAAATTATTCTAAGAAAGTTTTTGCAGCCATCTCTTTCCAAAAAGATTTCTGTCTCCTCTCTCTCTCTGCAAGAACCGAAAACTCGCCGCCGCCGGCATCTCTATTTTTCGACTGGCTAGGGTTTCTTCTTTTCAGAGGATTCAGATTAAGAAGACTCTACAGACCGAGATCTCCGCTCAACGCTTCGTTTACTCATTCAATCATGTAAAGTCGAGAAGTTCTAGATCTGATATTGCCGAAATTCTTCTTCAATATTCTGATAAAGCTGCACGCCTAGAAGAAGGATTTTCTGATTTTCTGTGGTAGATCTGAACCAGATAATTTACTGTTTATATTTCTGTATTACTTTATTTCATTATTGTATGAGAAGATTTCTCCGAGTGTAGTGGTTTTTCAACTCCGAGGTTGTAGGAAGTTTTGCCTTCCGAGTGTAGATCCGTTTGTGGATCGAGTTTGTAGGAACCTTGTTCCGAGGGTAGGATTATTTTCCAATCCGAGATAGTGGAGTAGCCGAGTCTAGTATATTGATAGATCGATGAGGGAAAGTGGATGTACCCAAGGTTGGGGAACCACTATAAATCTTACCTCGTTTGTGTTTGCTTGTTTGGTAGATAGATCTGTGCTTTGGTTGAGATTTTTTTTATTCCGCAAAAAGACACACAACTCACCTATTCACCCCCATCTAGGTGATTTAAGTTGGCAACTATTATCTTTCAGTTCGCCACAAAGAATGAGGCCAACACCCACAACATCACCGTAGGGCTCGGCAAGGGCCAAAGCCGATCTCCAAACACAGTCCTCTACAACTCCGCGGATACAACTTCTAATTCGCCTGGTTACCACAATAGCTGGCTAACTGCAAAGTTGCAGACCAAGATAAGCACCGCCAATAGACTACCATAAACAGTCCGCTCAGGCCGCTCCACTAGATGCCCAAGCCTCTAAGACTTCCTTGGCTATAGACCATCCAGGCTGCGCACCAGTCCGCCCAGGCCGGAAACACAGGCCGCACAGGCCGATCCATAAGAGCAGCCAATCCCCTAAGTCCAACCAGGCCGTCACCCAGGCCGAACCATCAGTCCGCCCAGGCCGCGGAATCAGACCACTCAGACCGCTCAGACCGCCCGGCCTGCTCCATCACCCACTTTCACTTCACAAATTTCAACAGAGAGCTCATGATTTTACCTTTGAAGATTTCCCAGAATTTTCCGCTGGTTTTTGAAGATTATTTTGAAGATCTCCTTTGTTGCTCAAAGATCTCCCTTCAAATTTGAAGATTTCCATTAGAGTTTGAAGACCCCTTTGAAGACGACTCGAAGATCTTCTTCGGTCCTCGAAGGTTCCTTCGAAGATGGTTCAATGATCTCCTTCATCTCCATTCTTCGAGTCTAGAGCCACCATTACTGCGTTCATTCTTCTAGATTGTTTTCGTTCTCACTTCCCAGGAACTCCAGTGATCCCAATAACTCAATTGTAGTGAGTAGTGCTCTGTCACCCTTGAGAAAAATCTATCTGTAATACGCTGAAAGATAGTGAACATTGGTGGGCACAAATTCCGCTCCATGATATTTTCCTTTTTCGACTCTTCACATGTCAATCATCTTGTTGTCAACCATTGGTTGTTTCTGTGGCTGTCTAGCATGCTAGGCTTTCTATCGAGCCGAGATGGTTCCATTTGACTTGACCGTGAGAGCGTCAAGCAACCCACAATAATTTGGTGTCATCTGTGGAAAAGATGTTCTCAAACTCCCTGAAGATTCTCTAATGATACTACTCGCATTATGGTAGTACTCGTGACTAATGGTGATGGAAAGAAAAATACCTAAACTAGTAAGGGTACAGTCCACCCCAAAAAATTTTTTTGTCTAGAGTCTGAGAGTGCTAGTTGGGTGTAGCAGGTGGGTCTTTTTTCTTGACCAAATGACAAAGGCAAAATTGTCAAGTTCGCCTCAAGAATATCTTTCATGTGTGTTGTGTACACTACGATATTGTCATGTGTGTGTGGTGTATACGACGATATTATTGCGTTAGCCCTCTTATTGTTGTGATGGGATGCAGTTTGTGTCAGCATGAAGAGTTGTGTTGTGATCCGTAGCATATCATCATGACAAGTATGGTATCATCGTTACCATTAGTATGTCATTGAGATGTCTCGACGACATGGGTCAGAGAGGCGGTACTGTGTTGTTGTGTTTGTGAGCATATCGTCAAGTTCAACTGGCTGCGGTCGTGCGATGAGTCTGATATTTATAGTGTTCTTCGGACTTATTTAGGATATATTCCACTCATTTGCACTACACTTTTATTCTTAAAATCCTTATATTTCACTTGTACACACTTTTTCTCTAAGTGCACTACTTAGGCTCGTTGTGGTGTGCAATTGTGTGTTTTTGTTGGGTGTAAGCACATGGTGCTCCTTAGCTTGCTTTGTTTTTGTATCTTTTATTATTTATATATGGTGGAATTGTTCTCCAGGCCGTGTTGTTGCTATGCAGGTGGGCAGATCCTCATTCCTGCTCTAGTCTTTTCTCTTGGAATCGCACGGTCGTGCGTTTACTTCACGCACGATTGGTGTGATTGTGAAAAGCCTACAACTCCATTTTTGGCGATCTGCCCCGAGCAGTGTGATTTGCTCGTGCACGAGCTATTTTGATCGTGCATGACCAAATCACCCGACCTCATCTTTTTTCTAAAATTATATGTTTTTGTTGCCCGTGCGTTTTCTTCACACACGGTTGGACTCAACCGCGCGTAAAGGAAAACACATGATCTTTTGGTTTTACCCGATTTTCAGTGTTTTGTTATTAACCGTGCGATTTGTTCTCACACGGGCTGTTATGCTCGTGCGTGTTCAAAAACACATGGTATGCTTTTTCTTCCTGGCAGGACGATCCCGCGAGGTAAATATCGCACGATCCACGAACGGTCGTGTGTTTGACCATACTTGTCTTATTTATTAACAAGTTTTATTTAAATACTGCAGGTTTTGCCCTAGTTGGAGGATGTTTTCACTCCTCCATTTTCCGTCGTAGGATAGCTATTGTAACATCACATAAACAAACACACCCCTAGGAGGATTTTTGTCATGAATAGGTCATGACCAAGCCTTAAGAAGACAAGGAGGACCATGGGTGCCTAAGAAAATAAGTGAAAGCACTTTGGTCTGCAAATAGTAGTTCCTGGACACCTAAACTAGGGTTTGTCCAATGACTCTCAACATGACCACTTGACCCCACCATGTCATTCTCAACCCCGTAGGGACCCATGAAAGCCCAAATAACCCATTAGGGGTCAACCAAGGGTGGAATTGACCAGAGTCAACCCTAACCATAGTTAGATCAAATTGCCCAAATTTGACCTAAGTGGATGGCACCAAGTCAACACCCCCAAGTCAACCTTGGTCAAACCAAGCCAAAATGGGGAAGAAAGCTAAGCCCAACTCCAATCCAATGGGGCTAGGCCCAATTAGGGTGGACCACTAGTTATAGCAAGTAGAAACCAGCTAGAATACCATTCAAATTCTGAAGGTGGTGACTAGGAGAGAGAAAGTGGGAGTCTTCATTTAAGAGAGGAGAGAGAAAGAGGGGAGAGTAATGGAAAATACAAAGAAGCTTTCATTTTTCCCCCTTAAGCCTCTATTCATCTTCCCTGACCTTTGGGAGGAGATTGTCATCAATTCCAGCCAGGCCAGCATATGAAAAGGCACAAATTTACCAAGGTCGAACACCCCCTCCTGGGCCATTAATGTCCATTTAGTGCAGCCTCTCCGACTCCCCAAAACTACCCCTTTGTTGATGCAGAAATTGCACTACTAGGTAACAGTGTTCAAACTAGTGGGGATGATGAAGGTCGATGAGGAACTATCAAGCAGTCAGTTACTTTAACGGTTAGGGATTAGAGGTTGAGGCTGAGAGAGGATAAGAGAAAAGAAGAAGTGGGGCCGCTTGCATCGTCAACAACAGACTTCGTCATCCGTTGCTTAAATGCCACTCTTGCGACGGGCTTTCCTTTGACTATGAATCAGTGTTACAGCTCGCGTTGCTCCTTTACATGAAAAATATAAAAGGTACAAAAGGAAGATGGCGGCTAGAAGGAGGAGATTGCTAGAGGCCGCACAGACTGAGCAGATAGGTCGGTAGACAATGCGGACTGCTGATCCCATAGCTCGCTGCCTTAGGGCGAGCGGACTGCGCGATAAAGACAGGTAAGACCACTGAGGTCGCTTGGACAGGCTGCCAGAGGAGCTAAGTTCTTGGGCAAAACCGCAAAGCTTAGCCGCTGAGACCGCGCGGACAGGTGGTCAGTGCGCAAAAACGGTTAGCGGATAGGAAGTTATATCCGCAAGGTATGCTGCCAATGTTTCTCTCCACCGGGTCCTCCTAAATGAGATGTATGGGGGGTATTTTATAGGCTCGGTGAGGTAATGTCAGCAACTGGGCTTGATGAAGTCACTCCGATGACATGAGCTAGCTGAGATCGAGCCCGCGACATGCTGTGCGAGCTGAGGAGTTGCTCGCCTGCTATTGGGAGGAAGCCAATGCTGGGAAGTTGAAGATGACTCTGGCGTACTGCACAAAGTGTCCGCCTGGTACAATGCAGATTGGGTGAATCTGCCTCCGCTACTGGATGATACTAGTCCGCCACCTTTAGGCAGACTGAGACTGAGTCCTCTACCTGTTGGTGAATAACAGGTCGACTACTGCTGGGTGACCTGGAGTAAGAGGCCTTCTTTTGGGCGACATAGAGGTTGGTCTCCTACTGCTGGGCAACCTGGATGCAGGTTGTCTACTGCGGGGCGACCTGGAGGTAGGCTGCCTACTGCATGGCAACCTGGAGGCAAGTCGCCTACGCCGCTGGGGAGCTGGATATTGAGTAGGTCGCCCGTACTATCGGGCAAAGTGGATGCTGAATCCGCCGCCTTTAGGCGAACTGTGATTAAGTCTGCCCCAAGCTTGGGCATTATCCACCACCATGCGATCTGACAAGGTAAACACAGACTGGAATGTGAGGCCACCTGTCACAGGTGGGCTGATGAGAGTCTGCTTACTAGCGGTGGGCTGGAGCAGACCGCTACCCGCACGGCTAGCCGCGCGTCCTGTTAGTTCCGACTGTGCACTAGTCCTCGCCAACACAATGCCATCTACTATCAGGTGACAAGCTGTGTGGACAAAGAAGTCTATCTGTACGGTTAGCTAGAAAATAGGCTGGGAACCCTCCAGATGAGACGGAGCAGTCCGCTGCTTGCTGAGCTAGCCATCTTAGAGAGGATAACTGATTCCTGGGTTAACATAATCTCTGCACTTTTTTAAGTTTGCAAGAGACTTCGAAAATGTAGAGGTAACCCCTAAAATCGCGATCCACCCCTCAGAAGTATAGTAGAAAAGACAAGGGGCAGGAAGAGATAGAACCCGATGTCTCTTCTCAGAAAGGTCTCTAAATAATTATTCTTCTCCTGCAAAAGAAAAGATTGTAAGTGGGAAAAGGCACATCTTGTGTGTACCTTAATTGTTCATGCAAAGTGAAGAAAACTTGTGAATGCATTCTACTGAGCTCTGCAAAACAAAGGTAGGTGGGGTATAGAAGAATAATAACTTACAAGTACTTGAAGGGAACTTGCAAACACCTGCTAATCTCTGTAAGAAGAAGAGTAAGGGACAGATTTGAAAGAATAATAACTTGCAAGTACTTGAGGAGAACTTGCAAATATCTGTTAATATCCGCAAAAAGAAGAGTAAGAATCAGATATAAAAGAATAATAACTTGCAAGTACTTGAGGGGAACTTGCAAACATCTGATAATCTCTACAAAAAGAAGAGTAAGAAGCAGATATGAAAGAAAAATAACTTGCAAAAACCTGAGGGGAACTTGCAAACATCTGCTAATCTCTTCAACAAGAAGAGTAAGAAGCAGATACGAAAGAAAAATAACTTGCAAGTACCAAAGGGGAACTTGCAAACACCTGCTAATCTCTGTAAAAATAAGAGTAAGAAGCAGATATGAAAGAATAATAACTTGCAAGTACCTGAGGGGACCTTGCGAATGTTGATGCGGTAAGGAAGATATAATTGGATAGCAGAAGAAATGTCCGACAAACTCTGCTATTAACCGAATAAGAAACTGAGTAGAATCAAATAGAGATCAAACCACAATAATGATCTTCTTGCGTGATCAGATATGATATCCTCAATATGAAATCAAGATCAGCCAGATGAAACCATCGTGATTAGACTTCAATAGCATGACTTGTCGATATATAGAACCAGATTCTTTGATTGAATAATCGGTGCTAAGAATATTAATAAGCATAGTCAATCATTAGCGGATAGAGCTTTATGGAAGCCGAGTATAGAAAGTGATTATATGTAAGAAGTATAGCACCATAAATCCATCAGAGAGGTTGAATTTAACCTATTAACATGAAGGAACATAGTTTTACACAAAAGTGGACTAACCGCACTCCCTTAGAAGGGCACAAAAAAAGAAAAACAGAATCCTAAGAAGGAACAATGGACGAGCCGCTCTCATGACTTGGGCTACAAGCATCACTGATTAGTTAGGCCATGAAAGTGAGGGGATAGATAAGGAATACTCTAGGGGGGGGGGGGGTGAATAGAGTATCTTTATATTTTCAAACCTTTTTGGTGTAAATAGAACTTCTGCAGAGTTGATCAGACCTGAGATAAAATAGACTATCACAGGTGATGTAGAATATAAACTAATTAAACACAAACACAACAATCCTAACTAGCACAGCCACAGTAAGAACAAAAGAAAAAGAGCAACCAGACAACACAAGAATTTTATAGTGGTTCCGCAACCTGGGTACTTCCACTCTTCTACCATCCTGGTAGGAATCCACTCAGGTTTTTGATCAGGTGACTGCCACCAATAAGCTTTTGATTAGGTGCTCAAAAACCAAATCTCAAGTCTTTTGATCAGGTGACTTGTAATCAGGAATAACTTTTGAAGGGAGATAAGAACCATTTTTACAGTGGGGGATGAGAGATTGATTTTTTCTTCTCTTTCTTAAATACACTCTGAGAAGACTTAAGTGGATCTTGATGTTATCAAAGGCTCCCCCTGAGATGTAGAATGCTTCAGGAAGTTGGAGCTTTACTGTAGGGTGATAGTCCTTCAAACTGTTGCTTTAATCAAATGAGCTCCAGGAACTTCTTGACAAATATTGTAGTTGTTGTCCTTTGAAGAATCCTGGAAGAAGATAGAAGAAGACTCTTGATTTTGATTAGTTGTTCTTCTTCTTCTTCAGATTGCTTTGATGTTTCTGGTCTAGGGCTGTTTCTCTATATCACTGTATGCTATATTGCTGTGTAATTCTTGTTATGTTCCAGAGAACTGTGTATTTCTTCTATCTTCTGTATTCTCTGATCACTCATTTTTCTAGGAAGAGAAAGGAAATCCCTTTTATATTTTCCATGTAAATTTTCATTTGAAATTTGAATTTCTTCTGCATTCATTACTGACGGCCCGAAGAATATTTTGCATTGATTGATTTCCCCAACTGTCCCATTGAAAAACGATAAACAATAATCCTGAAGACGACCATAATCAATGCTCCGTCTAACGGTAATATTCAGATAATATTTTAACATTATTTACTCAGGAATTATTGCAATAGAATAAGGACAGAATGATGAAAATAACCAAGTCTGGAATCGTCGAACAGAGAACAGAATTCGTCGAGTTGAGTACACAGTTCGTCGAGCTGAGAAGTTATGTTCGTCAATCTGATAATAGTTGTTCGTGAGCTGAGATCCAAGATCGTTGACCTAAGAACAGACAACTGCTTTCTACAGAACCTTGCCAATTCTGTGCATGAAGTTCGTCGAGCTAAGAATAAAGCTTCGTCGACTGGAGTTTAGAATACCATGTTTCTTGGACTCAAAAATGTTTTTAAGTGAAATGTCCAGAAATCGTCGACCTGAGAACTAGTTTCGTCGAGCTGAGAACTTCTAAATACTAGATAAGTCTTGTCAGGAATGTGGTCTCAGTTCGTCGAGCTAAGAACGTGAATTCGTCGACTGGAGTATGATCCTGGACTTCAAATATTTTGTTGTTTCTGGAATAAGATGTTGAAGTAGAATACCCATAGATCGTCGACCTGAGAACTAAGTTCGTCAACTGTAGTTCAGAGAAATTTTGGACTTGAAATATTAAAGTAGAGTGTCCATAAGTCATCGACCTGAGTACCATGTTCGTCGAGCTCAGCTCAGAGAATTATCTCTGAGTTCATTGAGCTGAGCATGACTTTCGTCGACCTGAGTTCGACGAGCGTCAAACTCATTTTCCTGAGTCTTTGAAATCTATAAGTCTTGAGTCTTTTTGACGTCTATTGATGTCTGGTCCATGTAGTGATGACTCTAAGGACTCGGCCTATACTATAAGACTCATACATGACCCTAGCTATACATGTTGGGTCAAATATCCTAACTTAGTGAACCTAGGCCAAATCCAACTAGGGATCCAACAATCTCCCCCTATTTGGGTGAGGTCACTAATTACAGACTCATAAAAAAAAAATTTCAAACCAAGAAAACATATATCTGGCAAGAAAATTAGCATATGCAGCAGATATATATACAATAAGCTTTGTATCAGGAATTAGATAAGCAGTTTTAAACTAACTCAGAAAGACTAAAGATAGTTCAAGTATCATTTCTTTTGCTTTTTATCCTTGTGCTTCTCCTCTTTGCCTTTCTCTCCAGACTAAGTGAATATGATTTCCCTATTGGGATCTGCAGCTTGCAACTTTGTCATAGTCATGTCAGCAGCCCCTATGATTTTTAGAGATATAGCCCTGAGCACTACTGCTTATGGATGCAGTTTCATATAGTCATTAATATTGAAAAAAATATTAGCCTTAGCAAACCTATTGAGCTCTTCCCTTCTGTACTTGGACATTGTTGTGTATTTAGATGGATCCTTCCCTTCAGTTCTAGCTTTGTTGATCATGGAAAGGCCAACCAATTCCTGGAACCTGGCTATCCTTGCTGTTGTAGCTGTCTCAGGATCTTCAAATGGTACAGGAGGGGAAGAAGGTCTGTTGGAGCTTTCAGCTTTTTGATGTTCAGGGAGTTGTTGCTATTTTTGTTGTTGATGGTGTGGCTGTTGTTTTTGGTGCTGCTTGCCAAATGAATAGTATCTCTGTTGGCTGCTTCCTAAAGATGAAGATCTACCTTGTTGTCTTTGGTATGTTTGAAACTAGGTAGACCTTTGAGATGTTGTGCCTGAAGCACCAGCAGGTAGAGGAGGAGTTGGAGGAGGATCCCTTCTATATCTTTGAGTAGGAGGAGGTGAATATCTTATGCTCTTATTTCTCTCTTTTTGTTCATTCTTGGACAGCCACATCCATGCTGGCATGCCCTTGTAAGTATTGATCTTCTGGAGTATATAATAAGGTGTGTCATTTGCTGGGTTGGTCTTTGAAGCAGGAGGTGGAGGAGCTTTCCTCTTATTGGAAATTTTCTTTTTCTTGGGTTCCTCATCTGAGTCCTCATCTTCATCCTCATCATCATCAGTGGAGTCCTTAGGATTATTATATAATGCATTTAATGCTTTTAGGTCTTCAGTAGATATAGGAGGTTTCTCAGCCTGAGATGGAGCTGGAGGAGGAGCTGTAACTGGAGCTGGAGCAGGAGCTGGAGAGCTATACATAACAGTGCTTTCAACAACTGTCTTATTTTCCTCTCCTATATCAGCCACGATCAGTGCATCCAGATCGGGCATATGTGAATCATCCATTACAAAAACTGGGGAAAGAAGAGATGAGACAATGGGTGAAACAGCTCTGGGAGGAGATGGAATGGCTGGAGTCTCTGCTACTACAAAACTGGCCTTTAGTTGCTTGGAAACTTTGGGGCTTATGGGTGAGGTGTATGGTACTATAGCCATTGATGGTTTAATGCTGTCTTCTGGAAGTATGTTGAAATATGCTGTATCAAAAACCTTCAATAAATCTAACAGATCTACTGTGGGATTAATAATATAATCACCAACAGTAGTTATTAATTCTATGGCAGTCTCATCCACATCCATATCAGTGTTAAAGAAATTAATGAAATCAAATTGTACAACCTTGGGCTCGCGAGTGGTGACCCAGCAAGCGAGGAAGGAGGACTGGCGAGATGGGAGGAGGCCTACCCGTAAGAGGCGGGAGGAAGGGCCAGCCCATGAATTAAGGCGAGACCTCGCTAGGCGAGACCTCCTGGTGTGGGCGAGATGGCCCAGCAGGCGAGACCTCCCTAGGCTTGACGGATCCTTCCCTACTCGCCACATGTAAAAAGTGATGTCTTTACCTTTTTACCCATAAGGGGGATTTTACCTTTGTGCCCCAGGTAGTTTTACATTTTTACCCCTGGAGGTCTGCATATAGCTCTCTAGAACAGCAGAGTTTGGCTGTTAGCAGACCCAATCCGGGGTGTTTTGGTTATTTCAGGCTGATTTAGAAGTGATATTTGCAGATCAGGTTCAGAGGCCTATAAATAGACCGGTAGAGGTGCCTGAGAAGGTGGTTGAACCTTTCCACTATCTTCCTCACAGGCACCTAGCTCAACACTGTCTAGGGAGGGGAAGACTCTCAGTTCTTCTGGGTAAGAGGCGGGACCTCCAAGATGGGCCCCCTCGGTCTGTTTTCAGGTCATTGACTCTCGTCAGGAGGGTAGCCCAGGGAGAGTACGTGTGGGCTGCATCCTGTTTCGAACATTAGGAGGGATCAGAAAGCTGGTTCCAACATTTTTGGTGTGGTGAGCGTGGACCGAAGCCCACAGAGAAGAACCTTGAGCCACCATATGGCGGGAGATCACAGAGAAGGAGAAGGAGGGGAGTCGGATAACCCGGGGGGATTTGTGGGAAGAGCGGAGTCTATGGCTTCAATCAAGGGGATCATGGATCTACTGCAAGGGATCTTGCGAGAGGGAGATTGTTCAACTCCACTGCCTCAAGTGCCAACTCTCGCGACTCAGGAAGAACTCGTCTCGGCGCGAGTAGGAGAGGATGCCCCGGGGAGAAGGCCGGGGAAGGAGGTGATGGCGGAAGGGAGCGGGAGAGACATGGCGGGAAGGGAGCTGTTCCCAAGCCCGGCGAGTGCCATCTCGCCAGGAGAGGTCGTCGCGCGAGTAGGGGCGGTGAGACCGGCGGCGAGAGGGTCCCCTTTTTGCGAGCTGATCCTGTCCGCTCCCGTCCCGGAGGGCTTCCGAGAGCCTGAGATGAACTACTATGTAGGGAAGGATGATCCCCTCCATCACTTATAGTGGTTCGAAGACGCTGTCTCGATCAATCCCATGACGGACGCGTTTAAGTGCTGCCTTTTTGCGATCAACCTAAAGGACAAAGCTAGGGATTGGTTCCATCTACTCCCGACAGGCTCGATATACGGCTTCGAGGACTTGAGTAGGAGCTTCCATCTCTGGTTCTCCACATCTAAGAAGAGGAAGAAGAACCCGGAGTCGATCTTTTTGATCAGGCAGAAGGCAGACGAGTCACTGGCCCAGTACGTGGACAGGTTCCAAGAAGGGATTTTGGATATCCAGGAGGTGCCAGGGTTTGCCCTCCAGATGGCCTTTACTGTGGGACTACGGGAGGGATTCTTCAAGATGATCCTCACACCTAAGGCGCCGCTGTCCTTTGAAGGCTTGATGGAGAAGGCGGCAAAGTAAATAGCGATGGAGGCGGCGAACCCAGCGTTTGCGAAGAAGTTGGCAAGGCTTACTGAGGTGGAGTCGAGGGAGTCAGGTGGGAGACAGCAGGAGACAAAGAGAAGAGAGGAGCCAAGGGCGCCAGTGTACTCGGAGCTGGGGTGGAGACCACAGGGAGGCCCTGCCCCAGGACAAGGTAGAGTATTTCCCCAAGAAGGGGGAGGAACCAACAAGGAGGACCAGGAAGGTTTCACCAGCAGGGGTGGGGGTATGGTCATAGACCACCCCTGACCCCTCCGCAGCAGGCCATGGCCATCGGCTGAGGCAGAGGAAGGGGCCGGGGGAGAGGAAGAGGTGCCAGAGCAGGGAGAAGGAGGAACCCTCAGGAAGGAAGGCAGGGGGGGAGGTGGGGTTGCCATATTGTGACTTCCACGGGGAGGAAGGTCACGCAACGGCTACCTGCCCAGATTTCTTGGAGTTAAGGAGAACTCGAGGGGCAGGAGAACAGCCAAGGCCGGTGCGGATAGAGGAAGTAACAGTTACAGGAGAAGAGGATCGATGTGTGGATCGAGCGGATGAAGGGGATTGCGGGGGGATTGGAGTGATCAATGGGGGGGGGGGTGGGGATAGAGGCGGCCCAAAAGGTGAGCCTTCACACTATGTACCGCCGAAGAGTCGCCTCGACATCACAGTCCCCTCCTCCAGATGAAAAGATTACCTTTTTAAGGAAAGACATGCCCGACCATGAGGACCCCTTTTGTGACGCGCTGGTGATACGGACCGCCATCGAGAACTTCACGGTGTCGTGGATCCTAGTAGACAATGGGAGCTCATTGAACTTGATTTTCAAAAAGGCATTCAATGCAATGAGGGTGGAGGCCCGGAGGGTGCTGGCGGCGGATGGACCACTGTTTGGGTTCTCCGGGGAAAGGAAAGAAGTCGAGGGGGAGTGGGGCTTCAGGTGACCCTGGGAGGGCTGTCCCGGAATTGCCGCTTTGTCATAGTGGATGCCCCCAGTAGTTACAATGCTATCTTTGGGCGCCCCTTAATCAGCGCTTTCAGATGCGTCCCATCATCGTTTCACCAGTGCTTGAAGCTGAATTCAGGAGGTACCCAAATCAGGGTACGGGGGGCTCCAAAGGCTGCTAGGGAATGCTACATGACGGCAGTGAACACCATCTCCTGGCGGGGAGACGCGGAGGAGTTGGGAAAGTGGATGGAGCAATTACAACAAGAACAGGGAGGCTGGGAAGAGCAAAGAGAGGAGGAAGATGCTGGAGGAGAAGAAGTAGTAATGGTGGGAGGCATTGCGGGGGAGCTAGAAATGGCGGGAGAGGAGTTCAGGGAGATGATGGTGGTAGAAGAAAAAGAGAAGGAAAGTGCGAAGGGAGAGGGAGAAATGGTAAGGAGCTTAGGCCTGGTGGAGAGGCTGGAAGCGGCTGGAAAGGAGGGCCAAGAGACGGAGGAAGCAGAGGAAGAGGAGCCAAAAGAAGAGGTAGGGAGGAGAGAGAAAAGGTAGATGGAAGAAGAGGGAGGGTCGCCCGGGGAGGGGGCCCGGCTAGAAAAGAGAAGGGCCTCACGACAGGAAGAGGAGGACGCAAGCAAGTGGGAGACAGAGCAGCCAGGGGAGGAGATGATGATGGCCAACTTAGAAGGCAAAGCCAAGGAGCAGGATGCGCAGGAAGAGCAGGATGGAGAGGAAGAGCCATCAAGGCTGAAAGCGGCCGTGGAGGTCCTCTAGGTAGAGATACGCACCAAGGAAGGCCGAGCGGAGAAGATAAAAATTAGTGGCGAGCTCAGCCCGGAGGACCGTGAGAAGATCAGAACCTGCGTGCAGAAAAATATTGACGTCTTTGCATGGAGCGCCGCGGACATGCCAGGGGTCGATGAAGACGTCGCCTGTCACCGCCTCAATATAGATCCCAACACTCGCCCTATACAACAGAAGAAGAGGGCCATCGCCTCCAAGATGGCCGGACCTATTAGAGAGGAAGTGGAAAAATTACTTAAGGCCGGGTTTGTGTCCACCTGTAAGTATCCCGGGTGGGTGAGTAATGTTGTAATGGTCAAAAAAGGGGAGGGTAAGTGGAGAATGTGTGTGGATTTTTCTCTTTTAAATAAAGCATGCCCCAAGGATTGTTACCCGCTGCCCCGAATCGATGCGCTGGTTAACTCAGCCGTCGGCTTCCCCTTTATGAGTTTCTTGGATGCATTTTCTGGATACCATCAAATACACATGCATCCCCCGGACGTTAAGGACGTCACCTTCGTCACGGAGGATGGATGCTTCTTCTTTAATATGATGCCTTTCGGTTTGAAAAATGCGGGCGCGACCTATCAAAGGATGATGGATCGGATCTTCCGAGAGCAGAGAGGGAGGAACCTCGAGGTATACGTAGATGACTTGATGATCAAAAGCAAGGACCTCGAAGCTCATATCCTAGATCTGGAGGAGACCTTTGAAACCCTAAGGGAGTATAAAATGAGACTCAACCCCCTGAAATGTGTTTTTGGTGCCAGTAGAGGAAGGTTCCTGGGACATCTTCTCACTCCATCTGGAGTGGAGCCCAACCCCAAAAAAGTGAGAGCAATCCTGGAATTAGAGTCCCCTAGGAGTGTTAAGGAAGTCCAGCGTCTCACAGGCAAGTTGGTCGGGCTAAGCAGGTTCCTCTCTCGAGCTGGGGAGAGATGCTCGCCCTTCTTCCCAACGCTGCGAGGTGGTAAGAGATTCGAGTGGACCTCGGAATGTGAGATGGATTTCCAAGCCATAAAACAACAGCTTACCCAAACGCCCTTACTCCAGGGACCAAGGGAAGCAGTGGTCTTGTTCTTATATTTGGGGGTAGGGACTGTGGCGGTGAGGTCGGTTCTGGTGCGAGAAGAAGGGAGGAAACAATTTCCGATTTATTACGTAAGCAGGGTCCTGAAGAAAGCAGAACTCGGGTAACCCATCCTTGAGAAGTTAGCATTTGCCCTCATCATCTCAGCCCGGAAGCTCACGCCGTATTTTCAGGCTCACTCCATACAAGTGGTAACAGATCACCCCCTCCATTGCATCTTGGGGGGGGGGGGGGGTGGAGCATTCTGGGAGGCTGGCAAAATGGTCAATAGAGCTCAGCGAATTTGACCTCGTCTTCATTCCTCGGCTCGCCATAAAGGCACAAGCGGTGGCCGATTTCCTGGCGGACTATGTAGTTGAGGTCCGGGAGATGGAGGCGTCCCCTCGGGCAACCTGGAAGATGTTAGTGGATGGAGTGTCAGGAAGAAATTCCTTTGGGGGTGGGGAATGGTCTTGATCAGCCCGGAGGGGACCCAGATTGAGCAGGCCTTGAAGATTCATTTCGCAATCACCAACAACCAAGCAGAATATGATGCGGTCATTGCGGGACTAAGGTTAGCCCGGGAGCTGGGCATATAAGACATTAAGGCCTCGACAGACTCCATGGTGGTGGCAGGCCAGATCAAAGGGGAGTTCGAGGCAAGGGAGCCCACCCTCCAGTTGTATCTAGGAAAGGTCAAGGACATCAAAGGGCAGTTCCGAAGCTTCTCAATTCAGCACGTCCCAAGGGAGGAGAGCACTCAGGCTGACCAACTCGCCAAGCATGGCCCTCGAGCCGGGGGAACAGTGACGGAACTCTTCAGACCGTCTATAGAGGAAGGGGAACTCATGAAAGTATGCCAACAGAGGTCGTGGATGGACCCCTTTATCACCTTTTTGGCATTAGGACAGTTACCCGCAATGGAACTCGACAAGAAGCATACCAGATACAAATCGGCGTACTACCTGCTGAAGGATGGAGTTTTATATCGCAAAACCTTGTCGGGTCTGCTGGCCAGATGTGTGTCAGAGGAGGAGGTTCCCAAGGTTCTGCAGGAGATTCACTCAGGAGAATGTGGAAGTCACTCGGGGAGCCGGACTTTAGAAGGGAGGGTGCTGAGGCAGGGGTACTTTTGGCCCACCCTCAGGAGAGATGCGGAGGAATTTGCGAAAAAGTGTCAAACGTGCCAGGAATTCGCCCCCCTTCAGCTCCTTCCGGCCCAGAGGTTGCGGACCATCACAGCTCCCTGGCCATTCGCTATATGGGGACTAGATCTGGTGGGCCCCTTTCCCCAAGCGAGTGGCCAAAGGAAATTCCTGTTAGTCATGGTGGACTACTTTTCGAAGTGGCTGGAGGTGAAGGCATTGGCTAAGGAAACCTCGCAGGTGGTCAAGAACTTCGTATGGGGGGAGATCATCTGCCGGCATGGGTTGCCCCTAGGCATTGTGACAGATAACGGACCACAATTTGCAAGCAGAGAATTCGTGGATTTCTGCATTCGTTTGGGGATAGATCTCCGTTTTGCCTCTGTTCATCATCCATGGAGTAGTGGACAGGTCGAAGCGGCTAATAAGGTCATTGTCAATCTACTGAAGAAAAAAGTGGAGAGTTTGAGAGGAAGCTAGGTGGAGCAGCTACCTTCAGTACTGTGGGCCTTGAGGACCACACCAAACACAGCCACGAGGGAAACCCTGCTTAAGCTCTCTCATGGATCAGAGGTTGTCATACCTGTCGAGTTTGAGGTCACATCACCAAGAGTAGCAGTTGCAAGGGAAAGGAGCGGAAGGATGGAGAGAAGAGAACAAAGAAGAACAGAGACTCTCATTGGATCTCGTGGAGGAGCTCCGGGATTTAGCGATGGTCCGGCAGGAGGAGGTCAAGCGCCAGATGGCGAGGTACTTCGACAAGCATATAAGGATCAGACTTTTTGAGAAAGGAGATTTGGTCCTGAAAAAGGTAGACGCTGCGGGTAGAGGGGCCTCCGTAGGGAAGCTTAGCCCCAATTGGGAGGGTCCTTTTGTAGTAAAAGAAGTCTTAAAGTCAGGAGGGTACCACCTCCAGGATGTGGATGGGGTATCCCTCGAGCGAGCTCGAAGTGGTGATGATTTGAAGAGATTTTACCCGTAGCACTCTATCCATTGCACCTTTTTATTATTATTGTACAATGCTTATCATTCTGATGTGCGCTTTTGATGCGATGAAAGTGTGGGTGACCTTTGTAAGGCACTGGGGGCGAGATGATTTGTAGAGGAGACCCCAAGCAGACCCGCTGACCAAACACCCATCAAGCTGGCAGGGCTGTATGCTCACTCGGTGGTTGGAGGAGTTTTGGAGAGGAGACCCCGAGCAGACCCGCTGACCAGGCTCCCATCAAGCTGGCAGGGCTGTAGGCTCACTCGGTGGTTGGAGGTGTTGAGGAGAGGAGACCCCGAGTAGACCCGCTGACCAGGCTCCCATCATGCTGGCAGGGCTGTAGGCTCACTCGGTGGTTGGAGGAGTTTTAGAGAGGAGACCCCTAGAAGACCCGCTGACCAGGCTCCCATCAAGCTGGCAGGGCTGTAGGCTCACTCAATGGTTAGAGGAGTTTTAGAGAGGAGACCCCAAGCAGACCCGCTGACCAGGCTCCCATCAAGCTGGTAGGGCTGTAGGCTCACTCGGTGGTCGGAGGAGTTTTGGAGAGGAGACCCCGAGCACACCCGCTGACCAGGCTCCCATCAAGCTGGCAGGGCTGTAGGCTCACTCGGTGGTCGGAGGAGTTTTGGAGAGGAGACCCCGAGCAGACCCACTGACCAGGCTCCCATCAAGCTGGTAGGGCTGTAGGCTCACTCGGTGGTTGGAGGTGTTGAGGAGAGGAGACCCCGAGCAGACCCGCTGACCAGGCTCCCATCAAGCTGGCAGGGCTGTAGGCTCACTCTGTGGTTGGAGGAGTTTTAGAGGGGAGACCCCGAGCAGACCCTCTGACCAGGCTCCCATCAAGCTGGCAGGGTTGTAGGCTCACTCGGTGGTCGGAGGAGTTTTGGAGAGGAGACCCCGAGCAGACCCGCTGACCAGGCTCCCATCAAGCTGGGAGGGCTGTAGGCTCACTCGAGGGGACAAGTCTAAGGGTGAGGATTTGCGTGGGGAAAGATCCGTGTTCATCAGAAGGTTGCTATAAAGTCCCTAAAATAGAGAGGGGCCAGGAATCGGGCCAGGGAAGAAGGTCCCTGGCCGGCACTCGCAATAGGTGGTCTCGCGCCTTGCGGGAGGGCCTTCCTTATCCCAGGCACAAGTGAGCCGTAGAAGGCAGAACCGACCGGGCGAGACGGCCGGTCCCCAGGGATTCTGGCGCGAGATAATCTTGTAGCGAGGCGAGCGCTAACAGTGGGTGGTAATTAAGATAGGGGCGAAAAACAATAACAATTGCCTCGCGCTGGCTATTAAGCGAGATGGCAGACGATAAAAGCAGCAATTAAACAACGTCCAAAAAATAGTCTCATGCCTTTGGCTAGCAGCTAAGCGAGATGGCAGAAGATCAAGGCGGCAATTAAAATAGCATCTAAAAAGTTGCCTCTGACTAACTATTGCACAAGACGCCCAAAGAAAGAAGCGACAATTAGTATATAAAAAGTTTTAAACAAAATATCCATAAAGCGGGAACACCTCGCTCTCCTTTTTTTAAGGAAGTGTACCAGAACCACAAGTACTAGACAAAAGAAGATGGGGAAGAGAAGTCACTGCTTTGGATGGTACGCTACTCGCTGTCAGAGGAAGCGCTGCCGTCCGACTCGCCGTATAAGCGGGGGACCAGGTCGCAGACGGTGACCGTCTCTGCATCCTCGCGCACCACTCCCAGCTCCTTCATCATCTTGAGGACAACCTCCGCCGTCTTGATATTTGAGTCCCGGCAGATGGCGTCCACCTAATCTATGGAATAGAGGGAAGGAACGTGAAATTGATCCGGTGGGGGTGTCGCGCTGCTCCGGAGGCGGAGATTCTCGGCTTTTAACTTCTTGTTCTCCCCCTCCAGCTCCTCATTACGCGAGCGCATCCTGTCGGCCGTCTCGGCATCCTGCAGGAGGAGGGCGAGTGAGGGACTATAAGAAGCGAGAGTAAGACTAGCAAAGCAGTGGTAAGGAAACTTACCACGCCGCCCTGACTCTGCGCAAGGAGGTTGTCGGCAACAAGCAACCGCTTCTCCAGGTCCAGGGACTTTTCGCACTCCGCGGCGAGACCGGCCTCCGCCTCCTTCCATTTCCTATTGTTGAAAACGAGGCGGCGCGAGACCCTGTGCGCGAGCTCCAGGGAGAGAAACTGAGAGTGGGCACTTTTTAGAATGAGGTCTCGCGATGCCTCATTATCTGCGGGCTCGGAGCCAAGACCGCCATATAGCCCAAACCCTAAGGAGAAGGCATGACTGGTGGGGGGGGGTCCTGTTCCTTCCAGGAAGGGATAAGGGTGGACACCGACACGCGGTTGGAGTCATGCTCCCATATGAGAACTGGCTCGCCGGTGTCATCGTCTGTCATGGGCCCCATATTATAATTAGGGTGTGAGGCGGGAGTCGGGCGGCTGGACGAGCCAGTCTCGCCAGGAGGGAGCTGAGAGGGCTGAACATGGCCGCGGGCAGCTGGCTCTGAAGAGACCGTCTCGCGGGCGGGCGAGACGGGTCGTCGTGGAGGAGAGGGAGACGATAGAGTGATGGGGGACATGGACCCCGCTTGTTCTTCTCTTTCCTTTGCAAATTTTTCCTTCTTGAAGGACACAGACTTTTTCTTCTTCTTGGGGCTGAGGCGAGAAGTACCCTCGCCCGCGGGCCTCTTCTTGGTGGCAGGTGTCAGCGTGTCTTTCGCAGCCTCCGCCGCCATACTCGCCAAAGCGAGAGTTCGATTACTTTGGTAGGGGGGATGGACGGGGACGGTCCTCTCTCCTAGATAAAGGGACAGTCAGCGGGGAGTAAGAACTTACAAGGATAAAGAGGGAAATGGAAGCGTACCTTTGCCGGGGAAGACGGCGGGGCGCGAGTCGAGGTCTCGCCGAAGGTATTGGACTTCAAAATTCTTCCCTGCGAAGAAATCGCAGAGGTCTTTCTCGGCACCCCCCACCTTGGGGGTGTCATAATAACATTCGGCGGGAGATACGGGGGCGAGAGGGATACCTCCCAGATCCCCGAGGATGAAGACGAACCGCGTCAGCCAGTGGTGGTTCTTGTTCGGCGTCTCGCACACTTTACGGCCTTGGCCTGTGAAGTAAGAGATGCCATCGTCCTTGGCGTGGTAGACAAATAGCTTGCGGAAGGCAGTTAGACTAAACACAATACGCTTTCGCCGCAGGTAGCAGGCAAAAGCGATCAGCATGGAGATGGCGTTGGGGTTGAACTGGGCCGGGACGACCCCAAAGTACTTCAGCACTAGCTTGACCTCCGGCCAGAGGGGAAGCCGCAGCCCCGCCTCGAAGTGCGAGACGGGAAAAGCTAGCTCATTGTGGTAGAAGGTGTTGATGCACTCGCCAACCTTTGGCGGGCGAGACAGATAGGTGTCGGAGAGATACTCACTGGCGAAACGAGCGTGGTCTTCCTCTGGCAGTCTGCTGAGAGGGAAGGCGTGGTCCACGAAGCGCTTCCCGCAACGGCTGCGCCCGTCGCCCTCTTAAATCTTCTTCTTTCCCATAACTGGCGAGAAAGCGGCAAAAGAGAGAGAGGACGGTTCAGAGAGAGACGCGAGATGGCGAAGGGGAGACGGGAACCGGGATCAAAGGAACGGCTTAGAATAATAAGAGGGGACAGGGTTGGAGATATTTATAAGGGATAGGGAAAAAGGCGGGAAAGTCAGGTGGTGGGAAATGAGAGGACACCCCGACGCTTCATTTTTCCCTCTCTCTCTCTCTCCTATCTCACTCTCCCTATCTCACTCTCTCTCTAGAACTCAAGAGGCGGGGGCGCCGCAGCAATCTTTTCGAGGCAAGCCATCATTACAGGACTAATAAAATAATATCTAATCATGACAATAATGAGAAGACGACGTGATATGACCAGTGCATTATCAAAAGTTTAAAATAAATCGTCCCGCAGAAGGGAACATCTCGCCCAAATAAGTTTATACAACATATCAGTAATCAAACAACGAAATTGATGAAACAAGATCCAGAGAAGGCGAGACAGGACTGCGACAGTTTAGTTCCGCACCCACTGCCAGCGGCCATCTTTACCTCCCGCGCATGGAGGGCGGACAGGAAGATGAAAGGCGCGAGCAGCGATCATGCCGCAGCGCGCGAGACGGAGATGTTCGTCCGTCTCGTTTAAGATGGCCTGGGGGTCGGTCCCATCTAGCACCCCGTCCGCTTCCACCCTGGCGGAAAGGCGGTGATAATCTGCTTCAATCCACTCCATGCGCCGGTCAGAGGCTTGCTTCTCGAGCTCCATCTCGCGGATTATGTGCGTATATTTACGAAACATCCTGGCTGTCCTCCGCTTCAATTCCAGGGGGTCCATGGGATCACACAGGTAGTCCTCAATCTCGCCCGGATGAGGAAGAGGCGAGAGGGGGGGAGACGCGGGAGCTTCTTCATTATCAGAATCAAAGTGGACGCCTGCGGAAATAGCGAGAGATCACAAGCAAGGATGAGCCCGCACGAGTCGAATAAAAGAAGGCGAATCAACAGAGAGGCGAGAAGGGAAGAGATCTTACTGGGGATGCGAGGGTTCCCCACAACTCGCGAGAGGTTTTCTCTCCGCGAGGGGGGTGGGGAGGCCACCTGGGGCGAGTCAGTGCGCGAAGGAACTTGGCTTGCATTGTCGGGAGGATTGGCAGACACCGGCAAATCTACAAGACTTCCCTGAAAAAGCGTAGTTAGCAGGCGAGACAAGAGAAGGGAAAGGATAATGTGATTACCTGCTTCTCTCCGGAAGAAGCGAATGGGTTGTCTATCGGAGGGGCAGAGGAGGTTGCGCCCGCCGAGAGAGGGGCGCAGGCGGCTTTCGTCCTTTTTATGCGAGAGGGCGGAGAAGCTAAGGGGGGAGTACGCCCCAGATCCGGGAAAAGGGCGTCCGTGTTGGCTTTGTTTCGCCTTCGCACAATCGCAAGGCGCTCGCGGAAACTTTGACTATGAGACATTCCGAAAGAAGAAGAGATGAAGGCAAAAGAGTTTCAAATGAAGGCTTTCTTCTCATATTTATAAGACATATAGGGGGGCCCACCAAAGATTCTCATAAAGGAATCCTAGCATCGTGAGCCACGGTTGGACTGTCTTTCTGAGGTTAGGGCAACCTCGAAAAGAGCGGGGATTGTGTACAACCTTGGGCTCGTGAGTGGTGACCCAGCGAGCGAGGAAGGAGGACTGGCGAGATGGGAGGAGGCCTACCCGTAAGAGGCGAGACGAAGAGGCAGCCCATGAATTAAGGCGAGACCTCGCTAGGAGAGACCTCCTGGTGTGGGCGAGATGGCCCAGCAGGCGAGACCTCCCTAGGCTTGACGGATCCTTCCCCACTCGCCACATGTAAAAAGAGATGTCTTTACATTTTTACCCACAAGGGGGATTTTACCTTTGTGCCCTAGGTAGTTTTACATTTTTACCCCTGGAGGTCTGCGTATAGCTCTCTAGAACAACGGAGTTTGGCTGTTAGCTGACCTAGTCCCGGGTGTTTTGGTCATTTCAGGCTGATTTAGAAGTGATATTTGCAGATCAGGTTCAGAGGCCTATAAATAGACCGGTAGAGGATCCTGAGAAGGTGGTTGAACCTTTCCACTATCTTCCTCACAAGCACCTAGCTCAGCACTGGCTAGGGAGGGGAAGACTTTCAGTTCTTCCGGGTAAGAGGCGGGACCTCCAATGTAGGCCCCCTCAGTCTGTTTTCAGGTCATTGACTCTCGTCAGGAGGGCGGCACAGGGAGAGTACGTGTGGGATGCATCCTGTTTCGAACATTAGGAGGGATCAGAAAGCTGGTTCCAACACAAATAATTCATCATCTGTAGCTGCTGCTGCTTCTTCTGATGCTACTGTTGTTACTTCTGTTGCTGCTGGTACTACTACTGCTGATACTGCTGCTGTTGGTACTGCTGCTTCTGATACTGCTACTGCTTCTTCATCAAGTATCTCACCCTGCCTGGTTTCAGTGGAAACTAAAGCCAAACCCCTTACTAAAGTGGGGGCAGCAGAGAGGGCAGTGATTTTGGCAGCTAAGGAGGAGATGGAAACAGGAAGAGGTGAGATAGCCTCTACTATAAGATTTTTGAGGAGAGGTGTAAGTAGTGCAATAAGAGAATAAATGGTGTATGGATCCAACAGTGGAGTGGTAGAGGGGGTGGCAGAGGGTGTTGGAATGGAGACAGAAGTGGGGATGGTAATATTTGGTGGAGTAGGAGGGAGAGCATCTGGCATGTGGACATATGGAAGAGAGGAAGTATGAGGATGGGAAGTAGGTAGAGTAAAGAATGGGATGTTGTCCAAATATGGGGGTAAGGGAGATGAAGGTGGTGAGGGAATGTGCGTATCATGGGGGGATTGAGGTGGGGTTGGTTGTGGGGATTGTGAAGGAGAGGATTGATGGTATTCCTGGATGGGAGAGGAGGGAATTTCAGTGAAATTTATTTGTGGAGAAGTTGCAGGAGATGTAGCTGGAGTAGGAATATGAACACGTTGTTGTGGTTGTTATTGTAGTTGTTCTTGTGGTTGTTGTTGTGTTTGTTGTAGAGAAGGAATGGTGGAAGAGGATGGAGGTGGAGAAGGGATCTCATCAGTAGGGTGGGGAGTGGCTAAAGCAGCCCTAGTTCTCTCAGAAGCCCTGGTGGAAGATGAGGAACACTTGGAGGGCTTGGTGATGGTCCTCTCCCACTTGCCAAAAAGGGCACAAGTAATCCTCTTAGAGGAATTGATGAATATGGTCTGGGAGACCAGGGATTCAACAGCCTTTTCTTTCAGGAAGATCCCTAAGATCATTCCAAAACAAACCTCTTTCTTAATATTCTTTTTCTTAATCATATCAAAAATGATCTGAGCCCAGTTTACCTTCTTCTTATTTACCACAGAACACATGAACAGGAATTGTTGTCTGGTTATGTAGTCATGTGCAGTGTGCTTGCCTAGCAGCACTTTCCCCACTGTATCTGCTAAGAATTTAAATTCAGCAGAAAGATGTTTCTTCAGCAGTTCGTTAGGGTTTTCTCCAGAATAACCCATCAGACTTAGCATCTCATCATATTCTTCATTCTCAATTTCCAGTTATTTTGCACCATTTTTTAATCCAAAAAGTTCTGTTAAAATGGCGGGGGTGAGGGAAACAACATTACCCTCTATAATTCCAGTCATGGTGTTGTCAGCTATTGTCGAAGAGGTATACACCCACTCTCTGATTTCTGTGGCAGATATCTTTATTCTAGTGGACAACAGAGTTTTCAGTTGTTGGTCTTCAAGCAGTTGCAGGATTCCCAGGAAGATGGGGTCTGAATGCTGGAAAGAATCGAAATCGACATCAAACCCGGTGTCGAATTTCATTGCCGCAAGAGTTCCTAATGGAATCGCCATTAGAGCACCTGCAAGAGAAAAACGAAGATCAAGTGCAAAGGTACTGAAAGCGCAGGACAGAGGTCGAAGAAAACCTAGATATAAGGTTTTCCAGAATATGAATCGCCAAACTCCGTTCCACGAAAGAAAAAAATTCTTCGATCTGAGGTCGATGAAATAATTTGTAGTTAAATGATTCGTCGAGCTCAGTCTGAAGATTTGAAGATATATCGTCGAGCTCCGTTCGACAAAAATTTTCTGAAGTAGATTTGTTGATCTCCGTTCGACGAACACAACTTCACTCACAGAGAGTTCGTCGACCTCCGTTTGATGAATATCTCAAGAACGTTTCCCAGTTCGTCGAGCTCCGTTCGACGATCTTTGGAAAATTCGTCGAGCACAGACAAAACTTAAGTTAGAGCTTCTTCATTGATCATTCCAAGCTGATTTATAAAGAACAAGTGAATTCTTTCATCCAAGGGTTTGGTAAAAATATCAGCTCTTTGTAAATCAGTGTAGATATAGACAAGTCTAACTTTGTTTTTGTCTACACACTCTCTAATGAAATGATGCCCAATGTCTATATGTTTAGTCCTAATATGATGGACTGGATTTTGTGCTATGGCTATAGTACTTGTGTTATCACAGAAAAGAGTTGAATTATTTAAGTTGAAGTCATAGTCTAGGAGTTGATTTTATATCCACAATATCTGGGAACAGCAACTGCCAGCTGCAATGTATTCTGCTTCAGCTGTTGAAGTGGACACAGATGATTGTTTCTTACAGAACCAAGAGACTAGTCTCATACCAAGGAACTGGCAGGTTCCTGAGGTACTTTTCCTGTCAATCCTGCATCCAGCAAAGTCAGCATCTGAATATCCAATTAAATCAAATTCTGACTCAGCATGATACCAAAGGCCTAGACTAGGACAACTCTTTATATATCTCAAAATTCTTTTTAGAAAAATTAGGTGAGATTCTTTAGGGTTCACTTGGAACCTAGCACAAAGGCATGTGGCAAACATTATATCAATTCTGCTAGCTGTAAGATATAATAAGGACCCAACAATGCCCCTATATAAGTTCTGATCAAAAGGTTTCCCATGTGAATCAGAATCTATTACAACATTAGTAGCCATAGGCGTTTTCTTTGCTTAGGCATCAGCCATCCCAAACATCATAAGAAGTTCTTTAGCATACTTAGCTTGGGAGATGAAGATGCCATCAGGTAGCTGCTTCACTTGGAGACCAAGGAAGTAGGAGAGCTCACACATGCTACTCATCTCAAACTTAGAATGCATGAGGTCAAAAAGCCTCTTGCATAGTTTAGAGTTAGTAGACCCAAATATTATGTCATCCACATAGATTTGTACTAACAAGATTTTATCCTTATGGTTTCTAGTGAATATGGTTTTATCTACTATGCCTCTAGTGAAATCATGCTCTATCAGAAGCTAGCTAGGTCTCATACCAAGCTCTTGGAGCTTGATTTAGACCATAGAGGGCTTTATGCAATTTAAATACATGATAAGGATGGGTTAGAGAGATAAAACCTGGAGGTTGTTCAACATATACTGCTTCTCTTAGTACTCCATTCAGAAAAGCACTCTTTACATCCATTTGATATACCTTGAATTTCTTGTAGGCAGCATAAGATAGAAAAATTCTGATGGCCTCTAACCTTGCAACTGGTGGAAAGGTTTAATCATAATCTATGCCTTCTTCTTGCCTATATCCTTGAGCAACAAGCCTAGCCTTGTTTCTCACAAGTGTACCTTGGGAATCTAGTTTATTTATATATACCCATTTGGTTCCAATGACTGGGTAGTCTTTGGGTCTTAGAACCAAATCCCAAACTCTACATCTCTCAAATTGATTGAGTTCCTCTTACATAGCAATGATCCAGTGGGGATCCTGCTCAGCATCATGAATGGATTGAGGCTCAACTTGAGAGAGAAAATAGGCATGCATCAAGTCTTGGTTGAGTTGATGCCTTGTCTGTGCACTTGCTAACATATCTCCAATCACTTGAGATCTAGTGTGATCCCACAGTGTGACAAAATCATTTGGTGGAGTTGGTTCAGCAACAACATTTTGAATTAATTCCTCTTGTGGAATTGAGTTTGCTGTTGGATGAGGTTGAACTTCTTCCAACTGTTCTTCTTCACTGTCTTCATCAACCTGTGGAGAAGGATGTGTTGGAGCCTCTTGGGTTAGCCTTAGTCCATCCAAATTCTCACACAAGTGAGGTACCTGCAAAGGATTACTAGTAGAAACTTTTTTCTCCTTGCAAGACATGTTAGTTTCATCAAAAATAACATGTATAGACTCTTCAATTTTTAAAGATGATTTATTAAACACCCTATAAGCTTTGCTTACTTGGGAATATCCTAAAAAAATTCCCTCTTCAGCCTTAACTTTAAACTTTCTAATGTATTTCTTGTTATTATTATATATATAGCAAATACAACCAAATACTTTAAAGTAGGTGATTTTATGTTTCTTCCCTTTAGGTAATTCATAGGGAGTCCTATTCTTTAGTTTATGTATCAAACTCCTGTTCAGTACATAATTTGCTGTTCTTACAGCCTCTGCCCAAAAGGATAGGGGCATGTAAGCATCTGCAAGTAATGAGCCTATAACTTCAATTAGGGTCCTATTTTTCCTTTCAGCTACCCCATTTTGTTGGGGACTTCTAGGAGATGAGAAGAAGTACCTGATACCTTCCTTCTCACAGAACTCATGCATAAGAAGAGACTCAAACTCTGTACCATGATCACTTCTAATCAATGCAACATTAGTAGAGTACTCAATCTGTATGGTCCTGAGAAAATCTGTAAGAACATTAAAGGTATCTGACTTAGATCTCAGAAAGAACACCCAAGTGAACCTTGAGAAGTCATCCACAATAACTAAAGTGTAGGATTTCCCTAATAGGCTTTGTACAGCAATGGGTCCAAAGAGATCCATGTGTAGTATGTACAAGATCCTAGGTGAATCACTTTTATTTACTGATTTAAAGCTAGATTTAGTTTACTTGCCTAGTTGACAAGCCCTGCAAAGGCCTTCCTTCTTGTATGGACCATAAGGTAAACCTCTCACAAGGTTGTCTTTAGATAGCCTAACAATGTTTTTCATATTTACATGTCCTAGCCTTTTATGCCTTAATTCATTTTGATTACTAATTATATTAAGTAAGCAGATATCTGAATTGGCAGAATGAAAATCAACTAAATATATATTTCCTTTCCTATTCCTAATTAAAAGATTTTGTTTTTCTTTATTAGAAATGATACAAGATGTTGAGTTAAAATGTACCTGATAACCTTCATCACATAATTGGCTTATGGAGATGAAGTTATGCTTGAGTCCTCTAACATAAGTCACTTTATTGAAGGTGACTGCTCCAATTTTCACTTCTCCATAGCCTTCTGACTGGCCACATTTTGAATCACCAAAGATTATCTTTGGTCCCAGCTTGGACTTGTAGTTGATTAAATTATCCTTGCTGCCAGTCATGTGTTTGGAGCATCCACTGTCGAGGTAGCAGGTTTGATTAATCACTAGACATCCCTTTTCCTTGTCACCTTCAGATTCTGAAGCTTCTTCACTGTCAGATGCATCTTCATCTGACTGGCTTCTAGAAGCATCAATGGCCATGAGGCACACTTCTTTGGCCCTTGCCTCTTCTTCTTCTTCACTGGAGCTGGAAGATGAGGATTCATCTTCTGTTTCACTCGAGCTTTCAGCTTCAAAGCCTTTCTCCTTATTTTTATATTTGCTGGAGGAAGGCCTGCTGCTATGCTATCTTCTAGAATCCTTCTCTCTTCTCTTCTCCTTCTTCTGATTTTCTGGACATTATGAGAGGAAGTGTCCAGATTTCCTATAGCCAAAGCAAACTACTTCTTTAGTGGGGGTTTTGCGATACTTTGGCTTGTCATCCTGCCTGGATGACTTTTTTCTGAATTCTTTCATTGCCATTTTGTAGAATCTTCTGGAAAATAGACTCATCAACTCTTCATTGATTGTTGGAGTCTCTGTCTCCTCAGCAGCTTTAAATGCAATGCTGTGCTCCTTCCTTGCTGGTGGAGGTGTTCTCTGCTCAGCTGCTTCTCTAAATTTGATGAGCTGCTCATAGGACTTTAGTTTTCCTAAAAGAGATTCAGTGAAAATCTCATTTAGGCTTCTAGCCTCCTTGATGGGCCAGATTCTTGAATCCCATGAGCTTGGGAAGCACATAAGGATTTTATCATTCACCTCTGTAATGGTGATATCCTGATCCAATGTATTTTACTCATTGATGATTAAGTTCAATCTATTGTACATTTCTGCAACTGATTCTGCTTCCTCCTTCTTGAAATTCTCATATTGGGATATGAGATTGAATTTTCTGTCCTTTCTTTCATCAGCAGATCCAGCCACCATTTGGTTAAGGGATTCCCAAATGGCCTTGGGTGATGTGGATTCAGCCACCTTCTGGAATATGTCATCAGACATAGTTTGGACCAGAATATTCATGGCTTTAGCATCATCAACTTAAGATTTCTTCTGGGCTTCAGTCCACTCAGGTAGTGGTACTGCATTAGTGTTGGATGTTGCTGTAGAGGTAGGTGCCTGAGGGGGACTTGTCAAGATAGAGTTGTAGATATCTTCATTAATAGAGTTCATATACAATTTAATTCTTGCCTTTTAGATGGCAAACTTATTTAGATTGCATACTGGAGGTCTGGTACTTGCATAGTCTTTATTCTGTGCCATGCTGTATGTATAATCTTAATAGAAATATAAAGTAGATCTAACTCAGGATCTTTGGCTCAAGGGTTAGCTTGTACAACCAAAGGAATCCAAGCTCTGATACTAATTGAAAGTGAGGGGTTAGATAAGGAATACTATAGAGGGGGGGGGGTGTGAATAGAGTATCTTTATATTTTCAAACCATTTTGGTGTAAATAGAACTTCTGCAGAGTTGATCAGTCCTGAGATAAAATAGAATACCACAGGTGCTGTAGAATATAAACTAATTAAACACAAACACAGCAATCGTAACTAGCACAGCTACAGCAAGAACAAAAGAAAAAGAGCAACCAGACAACACAAGAATTTTATAGTGGTTCCCCAACCTGGGTACATCCACTCTTCTACCACCCTGGTAGGAATCCACTCAGGTTTTTGATCAGGTGACTACCACCAATGAGCTTCTGATCAGGTGCTCAAAAACCAAACCTCAAGTCTTTTGATCAGGTGACTTGCAACCAGGAATAACCTTTGAAGGGAGTTAAGAACCCTTTTCACAGTGGGGGATGAGAGATTGATTTTGTCTTATCGTTCTCAAATACACTCTGAGAAGAATTAAGTGGATCTTGATGTTAGTAAAGGCTCCCCCTGCGACGTAGAATGGTTTAGGAAATTGGAGCTTTGCTGCAGGGTGATAGGCCTTCAAACTATTGCTTTGACCAGATGAGCTCCTGGAACTTCTTGATAGATATTGTAGTTGTTGTCCTTTGAAGAATCCTGGAAGAAGACAGAAGAAGAGTCTTGATTTTGATTAGTTGTTCTTCTTCTTCTTCAAATTGCTTCGATGTTTCTGGTCTAGGACTGTTTCTCTGTATCACTGTATGCTGTATTGCTGTGTAATTCTTGTTGTGTTCCAGAGAATTTCTTTTATCTTCTGTATTCTCTGATCACTCGTTTTTCTAGGAAGAGAAAGGAAATCTCTTTTATATTTTCCATGTAAATTTTCATTTGAAATTTGAATTTCTTCTGCATTCATTGCTGACGGCCTGGAGAATATTTTGCATTGATTGATTTCCCCAACTGTCCCATTGAAAAATGGCAAAGAATAATCCTGAAGAAGGCCATAATCATTGCTCCATCTAACGGTAATATTCAGAGAATATTTTAGCATTAATTACTCAGGAATTATTGCAATAGAATAAGGACAGAAGGATGAAATAACCAATTTTGGAATCGTCGAACAGAGAACAGAATTCGTCGAGCTGAGTCCACAGTTCGTCGAGCTGAGAAGTTATGTTCCTCGATCTGATAATAGCTGTTCGTCGAGCTGAGATCCAAGATCGTCGACCTAAGAACAGACAACTGCTTTCTCCAGAACCTTGCCAATTCTATGCATGAAGTTCGTCGAGCTGAGAATAAAGCTTCGTCGACTGGAGTTCAGAATACCATGTTTCTTGGACTCAAAAATGTTTTAAGTGAAATGTCCAGAAATCGTCGACCTGAGAACTAGTTTCGTCGAGCTGAGAACTTCTAACTGCTAGATAAGTCTTGCCAGGAATGTGGTCTAAGTTCGTCGAGCTAAGAAGGTGAATTCGTCGACTGGAGCATGATCCCGGACTTAGAATATTTAGTTGTTTCTAGAATAAGATGTTGAAGTAGAATACCCATAGTTTGTCAACCTTAGAACTAAGTTCGTCGACTGGAGTTCAGAGAAATTTTGGACTTGAAATATTGAAGTAGTGTGTCCATAAGTCATAGACCTGAGTACCAAGTTCGTCGAGCTCAGCTCAGAGAATTGTCTCTGAGTTTGTCGAGCTGAGCATGACTTTCGTCGACCTGAGTTCGACGAACGTCGAACTCATTTTCCAGAGTCTTTGAAATCTCCAAGTCTTGAGTCTTTTTGCAGTCTGTTGATGGCTGGTCCATGCAGTGATTACTCTAAGGACTTGGCCTATACTTTAAGACTCATACATGACCCTAGGTATACATGTTGGGTCAAACATCCTAACTTAGTGAACCTAGCCCAAATCCAACTAGGGATCCAACAGGCCAAGTGCGCCAAGTGGTCTATAGCATTGCTCGCCCTAAAGGATCAACGGTGTTGTGGGTCCCCAGAAGGCACGACTTGAGAGTGCCTTGGAGTGTTCGACTATCACAACATGAGATGTTCACAAAGACAAGGTTACACTTGAACATCATTGCTTTCCAAGCAACAATCATCTTAGCTGTAATGTATCCCTAGCGGAACACAGTAGAGCTAACACACTAGGACCTCCCTTGATGCATGCTGTGTGTTAGATACTGGCTAGGATCCGAAGCCCTGATGTTTGCCTGCATAGATTGGGCAGATCCCACTGCACATATGCGAACACTCCCCGCTATATGTGGTCATCGTGGTGTTATGCTAGAAACCAACATATGAGGGGATGAGCAAGACTTGCCGATATCTCGTAGGTTCAGCGATCCCCTTGGCATAGAGAAAATAGAGGAGGAGGCACTCCAAAAAGTGAAATGTGTCAGCACGGGATCTCTGATGTAAAATTCATTGAATTAAATGAAAGAGGACTTAGAAATGTTTGGAACATATGTAAGATAGATGTTCAATATGGAGAACAAAATCGACTAGACATGATCGCGAAGAGCTTTTGGAATTTTGTCGTGTCCATCATCACCTCAGAATAGATTTCCAAGGGCGCCTACATCATTGGCATCGATGCACTCATCAATATTGAAGCTAAGGCCATTGTTGATTTGGCTCACTCCATTTGAACAGCCAGGATTGTCTGCTACTTCTTTGCCTTTTGAAGTAGATGAATCAGAGTGGTCATTTTTCTGGAATAAGTCACGCAATTTACCTTGCACCAGCATCTTCTCTAGCAGTTGATGAAGTGCTCGACAGTTCTTTGTTAGATGCCCTTTCTCTTTATGGAAGTCACAGTAGGGATCCGAATTCTTGGACCTTTAATCCGCGCACTGATAAGGCCTTTTATAACTTGTCTTGCCTTTCATGACTTGGATTACTTCCTACATGACCTAGTATAGTTCAGATTCTAGCAAGTCTTCATCCGGCTGTTAATAAACTGAAGCTGCTCTCGGAGCTAGTGCCGAATATGGAGGATTGGTCGGCAATGGTAATGTTTGATTTTGCAAGTGATCTTGACTTTGGAAGAAGCATTGATGACATCGCAAATTCCTTCCTCTCCTTACTCGTGGTTGAAAATTCCTTCGGGCAAACTTTGGAGGTTGCCCGTATGAAGAAGGAGGATCTTTATCCATTACAATCCTAGAGATGTAGTTAGGATTAGTTTTTTCACCTCGTAAGTATAAGTTAGCAAGACTGATCATCTCTTGATACTTACTTGGCACTCGAACGTTAGCCTTGAATTTTACTGGTCCTTCTCTTAAACCACTTATCAGAGTGACTCGGTACATTTCTGAATCAGCGTTTTCAATGTCAAGAATCTCTCTTTGAAAATGACCAACAAAAAGAGTCCAATTCTCATTTTTTTGCTGCCTGATCTCGAAAAGGGCTTCAGGACCGCCTTTCCTCTTTGTAGAGGTAGAAAACTTGAGCAGAAGTTCTCTTTGCAGATCTCAAAGGAAGCATGGGACTGAGGGTGCAATCCATAAAACCACTCCCCCGCTTGTCCATGAAAGGATGTTACGAAGTGCTTGCACATGGTAGTGTCTATAAGAGTCTTGAGGGAGACGGCTGATTCAAAAGCTTGTAAGAGTGCCATCGGATCAGACTCCCTAGTATAATTTGGTAACCATGGCTCTCTAAAGTTAGCTGGAGTTGGCTCTTGCTTCACACTCTTTATAAATGATGATGGCTCTTCTCTCTCTCCTAACACATAAGGGAAAGGAAGAAATGGAGCATAAGATTCCATTGAAAAAGGAGCAGGAGGATATAAAGGAAAGGCTGCTGCTGTAGGAGCAGTTGCAGGAGCTGAAGAATAAGGATGACTTCCTTGAAAATTTAGGAATCTTGCTGGACTTCCCCGGGCAACCTCCCGGAAGAAGTTTTGACGAGCTATAAAATCGCCATTTTGAGATCCCACAGGTGCTGTGGCCTGCCCTGTCGGGTAAGTTGGTGGATAAACAGGAGGACAAACTGTTGGATAAGCCGGAGGATAAGTTTGTGGATCCCCCAATGCTGGTGTTGGATTAACTTGAGGAACTAGTGCTGCTGCGAATTGCACCTCTAATCGCTGCGTGATAGCAGCTAGAGTACATTTGATTGCCTGAAATTGTTGGGCGGTTTCCTGATATGATTAATCCAAGGCATCCCAGAGAGGATCATCACTAGGACTTGAAGGAGCAAGGTTCTCGGCAGGTTGATGGTCTGACATGGCTAACCGTTTGATTTCACTATTTATTCGAGATCTGAAGGCTGCATGTTAATTGTTGATGTGCAATTGGCACCACCAAGTAATGGTGTTCGAACTAGTGGGGATGATGGAGGTCGATGAGGAACTGTCGAGCAATCGTTTACTTTAACGGTTAGGGATTAACGGTTGAGGCCGAGAGAGGAGAAGAGAAGAGAAGAAGAGGGGCCGCTTGCAGCAACAACAATAGACTTCACCCACCATGGCTTAATTTCCACTCCTGCGACAGGCTTTCCTTTGACTATGAATTAATGTTACAGCTTGAGTTGCTCCTTTACATGAAAAATATAAAAGGCACAAAAGAAATCTTGCGGCTAGAAGGAAGAGATTTCTAGAGTCCACGTGGACTGATTAGATAGGTCGATAGACCGCGCGGACTGCTAATCCTGCAGCTCGCTGCCTTAGGCCGAGCAGACTGCGCGATCACGAAGGGAAGACCACTGAGGTCGCTGGTACAGGCTACCGTAGGAGCCAAGTTTTGGGGCTAAACCGCAAGTCTTAGTCGCCGAGGCTGTATGGACAGGCAGTTAGTCCGCACAAAGGATTAGCGGATAGGAAGTTGTATCCGCAAGGTCTGTTGCCAATATTTCTCTCCCCCTTGGGTCCTTCTAAATGAGAGGTATAGGGTTCTATTTATAGGCCCATTGAGGTAACGTCTAGGACTGGGCTTGATGATGTCACTCAAATGACATGGGTGAGCTGGGATCGAGTGCGAGTCATGCTGTGCGAGCTGAGGAGTTGCTCTTCTGCTTCTGGGAGGAAGACGACGCTGGGAAGCTAAAGATGACTCTGGCAGACTGTGCGAAGAGTCTGCCTGGTACAATGCAGATTAGGTGAATCCGCCTTTCGTACTGGAGGAGACTAGTCCGCCACCTTTAGGAGGACTGAGACGGAGTCCTCTACCTGCTAGTGAATAGCAGGTCGACCACTCCTCGACGACCTAGAGCAAGAGGCCTTCTTCTGGGCGACCTGGAGGAAGGTCACCTACTGGTGTGTGACCTGGAGGCAGGTCACCTATTGCGAGGCGACCTGGAGGCAGGTCGCATACTACCGGGCGACCTGGAGGCAGGTCGTATATTCCGCTGGCATGCTGGAGATTAAATAGGTCGCCCCTGCTGTCGGGCAAACTAGATACTGAATTTGCTGCCTTTAGGAGAACTGGGATTAAGTTAACCCAAATCCTGGGCATTATCCACTGCCAAGCGATCGGATAAGGTTACCGCAGACTGGAATGTGAGGCCGCCTATCGCAGGAGGGCTGATGATAGTTCGCTTACTGGCGGTGGGCTGGAGGCGACTGCTACTCGCCCGGCTAGCTGCATGACTTGTTGGTGCAGACTGGGTACTAGTCCGCGCCAATACAGCGCTGATGACTATCAGCCGAGTAGCCGCACAGACAGAGAAGTTTATCCGCACGGTTAGCTGGAAAACGGGCTGGGAACCCTCCGGATGAGATGGAGCAGTCCGCGACTTGCTGAGCTAGCCATCTTGGAGAGGATCGCAGATTCCTAGGTTAACATCCTCCAACAGCTTTGAAAGTTATGGGGATAGATCTTAACTTGTACTAGTTAGAGTCATACATAAATATAAGATAGAAAGCATAGTACAAAAGTAAAGAAATGCAAGCAACCAGAAGAGACACAAGGATTTATAGTGGTTCCCTAACCTGGGTAGATCCACTCTTCTACCACACTGGTAGGAGTCCACTCAGATTTTTGATCATGTGCCTGACACCAATGGGTTTTGTTCAGGTCCCCAAAAACCAAAACCTCAAGTCTTTTGATAAGGAGACTTGCAAACAAGAATCACTTTTGAAGGGAGATGACAATCCTTTATACAGGAGGGGGGAAGAGAGTGATTTTATCTTCTCTGTCAACAATCAGAGAGAAGATTCAAGTGGATATGATATTAGGAAAGGCTCCCCCTGAGATATTGATTGGTTCAGGGAAAATCTGGAAGCCTTGCTGCAGGGTGATAGGCCTTCACATTGATGATGTCTCCCACAGACTTCTTAGACTGATATTGATAAGTTGTCTCTTGAAAGCATGGAGCAGATGAAGAACTCTGATGATTATTTTATTGATGCTGCAGAGTTCCTCCTTCACTGTAGAATACCTTTTCTGTCGTTCTGTTCACTATTCTCTATTTTTTGTATATAAAACTCTGTATTTGAATTCCTTAATCTTGATGGCGGAAGGAACATTCCCGAGAGTGGAAGATGCTTTGGAAATTGATCCTGACTTAATTCTTCTGTAACTGTCCGTTTGAACGACTATTTTCATTGGGAATGTTGACTGTAATTAATCCTCAATTTATTCTCCCACCTGTTACTGATTCCACAGAAATCGTCGACCTGAAATTTCCTCGAGTTCATCGATCGTCGACCTGAGTTCGACATTCGTCGAACTTAGCTAGATTCGTCGAGCTGAACATCTTGCCTGCATTCATCGACCGGAGCTTGCAGTTCGTCGAGCTCAGTTTCTGTGTTCGTCGAGCTGAGAGAACTGTTGAGTGTCGACACAGTTGCTGTGATGGTGTCGACACATCCTTGCTTGAGTCTTGAGATCATCGACCTGATTTCAGAGAAGCAACTCAGAATTCGTCGACCGGAGATCGCCGTTCGTCAAACTGCATTCGACGATTGTCGATCTGATTCTCTGACTTTGACTTAACTATTGTTCAGATTTCTTTCAGCAATTCTGGAGAGTTCTTCGGAATGACCTGTCCTGGAAAAAGTCCTATGACCCATGACTATACATGTTGGGTCAATATAATATTCCTAATAGTGTTTCTTACCCAAATCAGAACTAGAGTTCCAACAATCTCCCCCTATTTGGGTAAGGACACTATTTACATAAATATAAGTAAAATACAAGCCAATTAAATACAATTAAATCTGGATCATGTACTTCTTCCTAATTATAATCTGTTGTTGTTGCTGCTGCTATTTCTGGAATTGCTGCTACTGCTGGAATTGCTGCTACTGCTGGAATTGCTGCTACTGCTGGAATTGCTGCTACTGCTGGAATTGCTGCTACTGTTGGAATTGCTGCTACTGCTGCAGCTTCATTTACAGGCATAACTTAGAGGGTTAACAACCTCTCTCTTCAGCCACTGAGTTGTCCTCTATATTGGCTGGAAACATAGCTTTTGATTACTAGAAAATATCACTATTCCTCTGTGGTAAAACAAACAAACTCCCCCTATATACATTTCCTTTCCCAAATACAATAGCCATTGATATATCCTCTGTATTAGCTGGGGCTGAATCTTTTCCTGCAAGGAGATGTTAGGATGTGTGGACCCAGATTACCTTGGGTCCTGGTTCTCTTTTATAATAATCAGAAATAAAAGAATATTCAGTTTGATTATAATTTTCAAAAGGATACAAATTTCTGTTTTGAAATTCTGAGTTCGACGAAAAATATTTTCGTCGATCTGAGTTCGACATTCGTCGTTCTCGGTTCGACAAAGGGTATTTATTTCGTCGATCAAGATTTTCTGACCAGAAATCTCTCTACAGAGATCGTCGACCTGAGTTCGACAAAGAGTAGTTTTCGTCGAGCTCTGTTCTACGAACTATGTTGAACATAAAGTTTCTGAAATTTTTTAATTTGTTTTGGTAAAAATTCAGTTATGTTGTCAAAATCAAGGGAAGAGATAACCTGATCCTCTTTTGATTCACATTCTGATTCTTCATCAGAGACTGATTCTTCATCATGTCTGCTGCATGAAGCATTTATTGCCATTAGGCAAAACTCCCTTGCTCTTGCCTCTTCTTCATCTTCAATCGTGCAGGATGAAGCATCTGAGTCCCTCCAAGATTCAGCATTAAATATTCTTTCTTTTGTTGATCCAGCAACCATTGCTGTGATGGAGTCCCACATCTCTTTTGCAGATGAACATTCAGCAATTTCCTCAAAAATGTCATCAGACATTGATTGTGCCAGAATGTTCATTGCTTGTGCATCAGCAATCTTCATCTTTTTTTGGGCATCTGTCCATTGAGATGATGGAACAACATTTGGACTTGTTGGTTTCTGAGGTTGAGCTGGACCTGACAAAATAGATTTAAAGATGTTTTCATTAATGGAGTTCATATAAAATCTAATCCTTGTCTTCCATAGTGCAAGCATATCTAGATTGCACATTGGGAGTCTGGTGCTTGAAAACTCATCAATTTGTGCCATGATAACTCTAAAGATATTTAAGATCTATCAGATCATTTTGGTTCAGGTGTTAGCCTGTACAACCATGGTAACTAGCCTCTTAAGGTGTGGTAGTTTAACCAATCTCTCTTTGAAACTAATTGAAAGTTATGGGGATAGATCTTAACTTGTAATAGTTAGAGTCATACATGAATATAAGATAGAAAGCACAGCACAAAAGTAAAGAAATGCAAGCAACCAGAAGAGACACAAGGATTTATAGTGGTTCCCCAACCTGGGTACATCCACTCTTCTACCACCCTGGTAGGAATCCACTCAGAGTTTTGATCAGGTGCCTGACACCAATGGGTTTTGATCTGGTCCCCAAAAACCAAAACCTCAAGTCTTTTGATAAGGAGACTTGCAACCTGGAATCACTTTTGAAGGGAGAAGACAACCCTTTATACAGGAGGGGGAAGAGAGTGATTTTATCTTCTCTGTCAACAATCAGAGAGAAGATTCAAGTGGATATGATATTAGCAAAGGCTCCCCCTGAGATATTGATTGGTTCAGGGAAAATCTGGAAGCCTTGCTGCAGGGTGATAGGCCTTCACAGTGATGATGTCTCCCGCAGGCTTCTTAGACTGATATTGATTAGTTGTCTCTTGAAAGCCTGGAGCAGATGAAGAACTCTGATGATTATTTTATTGATGCTGCGGAGTTCCTCCTTCTCTGTAGAAAACCTTTTCTGTCATTCTGTTCACTATTCTCTATTTTCTGTATATAAAACTCTGTATTTGAATTCCTTAATCTTGATGGCGGAAGGAACATTCCCGAGAGTGGAAGATGCTTTGGAAATTGATCCTCACTTAATTCTTCTGTAACTGTCCGTTTGAACGACTATTTTCATTGGGAATGTTGACTGTAATTAATCCTCAATTTATTCTGCCAACTGTTACTGATTCCACAAAAATTGTCGACCAGAACTTTCGTCGAGTTCATCGATCGTCTACTTGAGTTCGATATTCGTCGAACTTAGCTAGATTCGTCGAGCTGAATATCTTGCCTGCGTTCGTCGACCGGAGCTTGCAGTTCATCGAGCTCAGTTTCTGTGTTCGTCGAGCTGAGAGAACTGTTGAGTGTCGACACAGTTGCTGTGATGGTGTCGACACAGCCTTGCTTGAGTCTTGAGATCATCGACCTGAGTTCAGAGAAGCAACTCAGAATTCGTCGACCGGAGATCGCCGTTCGTCGAACTGCGTTCGACGATCGTCGATCTGATTCTCTAACTTTGTCTTAACTGTTGTTCAGATTTCTTTCAGCAATTCTGGAGAGTTCTTCTGAATGACCTGTCCTGGAAAAAGTCCTATGACCCATGACTATACATGTTGGGTCAATCTAATATTCCTAATAGTGTTCCTTACCCAAATCAGAACTAGGGTTCCAACAAGCTTTAAAAGCTTCCAAGCAATCAAAACAAACATTTACATCACTGGTTTAGGTGCAGAGTTGAGAATTCGGCAAGGAGGAGAATTGAGATCGTCGTCCATGGCACACCACCACCTCACATGTTGCGAAGCTCGCCTGCAAGTATAGTCCCTCTCCTTTTCTCCTGTGCTAGAAATTTAGATCATTAGGTGGAGAAATCAGGATCAATTGAGCCCGATTGGTGAGGATAAAATCCAAGTTCTTCCATGAAAACGAACCTCTCGGGTTGATCGGAATATGGCCCTCCAGCAGCCGTGCCTCCGCTAGGTGATAGCCACCCCCTCAACGAAGGTGGTGGTAGCCAGCCAGGGTGTCGGCCGGGTGGCCGGGAAATGGAGTTGGAATGGCTACAGGTTAAGTAAATCCTAGCCCTTGGCTCATCGGGGACGATGAGCAGGTGCCGTTGGATCTGGCTGATCGATATATGTAGGCCAATGATTAAAGTATAGGTTTTAATTAATCTGTCACATTTTTAACAGCCGCATAATTTAAATTATTAAAGTAGTTAGATGTTTTTCCTGTAAAAGTGTCCAACATAGAAAACCTAGACATGGTGTCTAGTTTAATACAAAATTAGAATCAACCCATTTGGACCATGGATCTTCCTCAACACACTGTTTGGTGCAAGGTATCCAAAAGCCAACCAAAAATTAAAGTGAGTGTCCACAGTGGACCACTCACTCAAATGCCCTGAAATTTGGACCATAGGCTAGTCTGGTCATGACCCTAATCTTATCCAAAAATCAGAATTTGTGGAGATGAGTTTTCTATAGTTTTTGTAATAATTTAATAAGTCATATATCAGACATAAATAGGGTCTATGGGCCTCCAATTTTCCCCAAATTCTGGTGAATGACCAGAGGGTGTATTATAGGTCCAAGAAAAAAATAATAACTCCTTTAGAGTTGAATTGATTGGGTATCTTGGTGAGTAAAGTTGGTTAATTTAAGGTAATAAGCCTAGTTTTTAAGAAAGCGCACTTAGGATGGTTGAGTGGTCAACCACTCAACTAAACATGGTGAAACTTAAGCCAATACATTATTATCTCATGTAATAACCCTAGAGGTAGATTTAGAGGTATTTAGGGATGTAATACCATGGGACCCTACTTCAAACCATAAGGTTGCCTTTTAGGGTCAATGAATGAAACATGGTCACCACTCCAATCCTTGGCTCAAAACTTTGTAGATAGGTTCAATGGGAAGAGAAACCATTTGGATAATTTAATTAGAATTTTATGTGTATTCTACCCCCCACAAATCACTTATTGATTAGGATATGACCTTCGTTATCAAGTATAGAATACATGCATAAAAGTATTGGATAGTCATGAAACTTGAGCAATAGGTCTATACAGATGTTTTAATGTCAGCAAATTTTATTATAATTTTAAGTTAAAGATTTTCAATACCTCCTTTATAACACAAGAGTTTATTGATTGGAGAAATAAAATTTTATAGAACAAACTGAGCACTGGAAAGTTATGAAATTTGACTGGTAAGCTTTTTATGTTTCTAAAAAGCCTTGTTAAAGTTTTTTATAATTTTTGGAAGAGTATATATAGTAGTTCCTTCACAAGTTGCCCAAGAGGTTAATTAATTTATAAATTAAAATATATGCTTAAATTGTATTAGAAAATTATGAAATTTGGGCAGACATGTTTCCTGATCATTAGTCCTATGATAATTTTGTTATAATTTTTGGATTGAAAAATCTTATACTCACTTTGTAAATTGTCATTTTGATCAAAAGGTTTGAATTTAGATTTATGGTAAAATTCTTTTTTGGAAAACTATGAAATTTATATCTTGATGTTATTTAGGAAATAAGAAGCTCTGGGAATTTTTGTAAGGTCATTACATGTTAGATTCTCATACTTTATGTTCAAAGTCATAGGAGGAATAATATTTGGGAAATTAAATTAAATGCTAATTTAATTAGGAAAAATACCTAGTTCTGGTTTGTGGCTCAATATATCATGACAGACCCCCAGTAATAATTATAATGTTATAGACAAATTATTCAGAGTGTTTACCTTCGTACGCTTAGGATCAATCACATGATCTACATATAGTGAATTGAAGGTTTCCGGGTAGAATAGTAGACCATACATGGGTGAAATTATAGAGGGTGCACCAGGTTTGGGTTAAGTCATGATGAGGTCACCCTTAGGGCCAAGTTCTATGTAGTCTCGGCAACATGGAGTTGGGGTTGTGCTCGGGGTCGACAAAGTTTCGTCTTCTCCCGAGTAGTATAAATTCACTTAGGATTAGTTAAAAGGCAACGTGGGAAAAGGGTTTTGTAATAAATAAATACTCATAAAAGTAAGTGCCTTGTGAATGAGAACTTTGGACGTCAACCCATATTAGTTCCCAGTGCCCTCGAGAGCCCTTTACAGGGAATGCCCTAGGCAGTCCTAGGTTAACCTTAAACCGTAGTAATAAGTAAATAAAAAGAGTAACCTTAAATAACCACTGTCACTTATACCCACCCCATAATTTCGGGGGGGGGGGGGGGGGGGAAGTTGGTATAGATTCAGGAATGGTGGGCTCGGTGTTTGATAGAAGAATGGTTTAAGTTTGAAGAGACGATGGCTCGGAAGCTCTTACAACATGTGTGCATGTGTATTAAGTGGTGGGTCCTCGTTATTGGACGGTCGTTCACATCAACGTCGATACGTTAACTCGGCAAGTGTAAGTGTCCACTTAGCCCATTAAAGACTGGTGGTTTTTCCAGTACTAGTACTAAAGACTCTATAGCATCTAACTATGGGTGTAACGAGTAGTACACATGATCTAGGCTGGGTAGTGCGAATACCGACCTAGAAGTGGTGAGGCCAAACCCAATGCCTCTGTTTTCCAAACATGAGGTACCTGAGAGTTTAGCTAACTCCAAATAGGGGAACTAATGGTTTGTGCACATAGAGACGAGTGTGTGTGTCACACCTATATGAAATCCATCATTTAGCATGCATAACATTCCATGTCACACATACCTTATAAAATACCACTACCCCTAATGTAAAAATTAGTATGAGATCTTTTATACGTTAGTCCTTGCAAAATGACCCCTTAACTTATAAGTATATATGAGCATTCTTATAAGCTTAGGTTATTTTCTCTGTGATGATAGTTAGTTGTTCTACCTTTACTATATTCTACTACTTCATTCATATTATTGCTTTTACTTATTGTTCTTTTATGTACCCATTGTTACTATGGTAAATACTTTTAACATATATTAGATAGGGCCACTATCACTTGCTTTTCCTTACTCTTCAATTTCAATACCTCCCTTTCCTTCCTCCACCTCACGGTGCATAGGTATTGCAGGAGAGGGGAGGGGGGCCAAGACATACTTTAAAATAACGGCTTGATGGGCATAACACCAGGGACACTAGTTGGGAGATAGGGTGCAGCACTAGGGGAACCTGCACGTTTGGGATAAAGTGAACCAGGCTAGTACCAGAGTGGCAACAGCAGCATCATCAGTCATGGGATCTATGAGTGACTAGTAGCTTTACTTCCGCGAGCATTATGTAGTGAAGATTATAAGTACCGGGCATGAGCCCTTTTATCTTCCTTTTAGATTCAGTATTACTTGTTGTTCAGTGTTATACTTGGTATGGACTTTTTATACATATATTGCAATATGATTGTGGACTTGACTCATATTTATATATGTTTTCTTCTTTTCTTCTGTGGTATATGGTCGAGTACTTGCCGACAGAATTAGCAATTTGTTACGTTGACCTCCTCGAGAGTTGGTATCACCACAAAGCAGCGGTTCTGGGCATAAGATCCCAACAAAAAAGGGGTCTTACAATAGGTATCAAAGAAAAACCTCGACTCGAAGAAAAGAAGTCCATAAACCATGGGACACCCAGCTTGAGTTTAGTTTGGGGACAAACTAAGCAGCGGAAGCTATGGTGTTTCCATATGGGGAATTTCATGCAACAACCCAATCTTAACTAGACCTTAGTAACAACCATATAAGAAAATCTTCCCTTTCAATGCTTATATCAAAATTTTACCTTTGAATAGGGAACACCTCCGGTTCTGAATGGTGTCCCACCTCTGCCAGTTCCTACTCTGTTCCAATAATCAAAGATGGGACAGACAATGAAGACCATCTTGGAGGCTTTTAAGACAAAGCAAGCTCCGATTCCCCAACCAAATCCAGAGGTAAATTGGCTGAGTGTCTTCTGAGGCCTCTCCCCTCCATCATATCTAGTGACAGAGTCAGTTGTACGGACTTAGGAATGGCTGGACTGTTGGTGCTACCATGGTGATCTGGAAGTAATCAAGCATGTGGCCTCACTGCCAACGCAATATGATCCTATGGGGTCGCACATAAAAGCTTTGAAGAAGTTGGAAAGATTTGTGTTGGCCTTGCTCATATGTGATATGAGTGAAGGGCCATGCCTATGACAATTTGGACATGATGGAATTTCATTCCGGGACCTGCATTGTGAATATGGGTCAACAGATATGAATTGGGCATGTACTAAGGGAAATTCATCGAGTATGGGTTAGAGGTTTCAAAGAATTGTCTAAATTCGACAAGTATCGTCGTGGCATCTAGATGTTTCGTCGGGTATCATCATGATCTTTCACCGATTCGTTGTGTATCATCGTGACCTCTTCATGATTCGTCACGTATCGTCGTAGCCACCCGCCATTTCGTCGAATATCAGTTTGATAGTCGACGAATTCTGTCTCGACCGATTTATTTCATCTAAGTCCTTCTGCCGGGTCTGAGGGTATCAACTTGGCTCGATTTTCGGTATAAATAGGATTTGTACAGTAGAATCGAAAGGAGAACCATTCATCTCGACCTAACTCGTGATGACATCTTTCCGTGTGACAGAACTGTTCTGATTTCGCGACCGACGCAAAACCCGCCAACCCCACTTGTCGTAGCCGACTGTCCGCCATCCTTTGCCGCCGCCGGAAAGTGTTTCCAAGGCGTCTTCTTTGTCATTGTCACCTCTCCTTGAACAGATCTAGTAATCCGTGGAGACGTTGAGGGCAAACTTCCTTCCTACCTAGATTTTGTGTGACAAGAGTCTAGGGTTCTCTGTTCTTATGTGGATATCCATAGAAGCGCGGACACTATTCTACGCACGAAACTCCAGCCATTGCCGTTCGTTGGATTTCTTCGGAGCACCTAGGTTGAGTATTGAGTCAATCCCGCAAAGGTATAAATTTATTTATTGCAACATTACTTCTTGATTAATGATTATCGCAAGATCCACAACTTACTTTTGGGTTTTTCTTGTTTCCTTATTCGATTGCGCGCACAACTGTTGTGCCACCTCATAAGGTAAAACCTAACAGTGGTATCAGAGGGAGATTGCTGCGATGATCATTGTTTCTGAAGTTGCTAAATCCATGGCGTGTAGATTTGGAGTTTTAGAAGTGTTCTAAAAGGCCTAATCTATTCTTGGAATCCCGCCAAGAACGCATGTGATTTCTTTGTTGCTACTCCTTAACAGTAACCATCACTTTTGTTGGTTTGTGAAGCCAAGGTTATGGTAGATTTTGTATCTCACACATAAAGTGACGAGCTTGTCTACTGTGTAAGTGGAGTTTGTGTTGCTCATGTCCTATGTATGTAAATCTGAAGATTTAGAAGTGTTCTAAATGTTCAAATTTAACACAGTTCATCAAGTGTTGATGATGTTCCTGTGCACATCTGGGATGCATTTGGATTATGTTGCGGTTTTGGTTGTTTGTGGATGTGCACATTGGTTAAGTGTTAACCACAGTTAAAGAGTTAATCAAGTTTGAAAATCCCTTAAGCAATATTAATTATTCAGATGCCTTCCAATGTTTGACACTCTTCCTGCCTCGATCAATGAAGTGTGAGATTGCCAAAGCAAAGTGCATTAATCTATCTTGGTAAGGGTGTGAGCGGATAATTGTAATTTCCCACTGTCGATGTCAGGTGATACTTAACTGGGTGATATCCCCTATTTGGGCAGCTAGCTTCACTCCCAGGAACCTCCGTAGTGGCAAACGGAGATAGTGGGTCGGGCCCCCCACTCCTAGGCGGGTAACCACACTACCAGGCCTAACCCCTACGCACGCCTCTAGAAGAACACAACCTAGAGTCTCTGTAACGCCCCCACTCATCACATGGCATATAACGGTGGGTCTGGCCGGGGCCCCACGCCATATTTCACAAACAAGCGGCAGAATTACTTGTGGAAATCAAAATCTAATCGCATCATAACTCAATCTATTCTAGCGCAGCATTTTACGTTAATATGAACTCAACTCAGAGAATATCCACTACTATATAAATGCCACATTTATATATCAAAACCAGAAATGGATACAACTCACACACACTGCCCTTAAGGTCTTACAAGTTTCTCTTTTCACAAATACATTTTCGTACATTGGCACGCAGGCTGGCCACACATGAAATCCAACCACGTTTCTTCGCACAACCTTCAAGGGCCTTTAGCAGCAAGCCTCCATTCTGCTCAAGCAATTCAATGTAATCATCAATACCTGCAATTCATTATCCACCAGAGAGAGGCAAACAAAGTAACGATCAGCTTTAGCTGACCACTTATAACGACCCTACCCTTTTTCTCGGGATAGTGGTTCCTTCCCTGTATGCATTGCCATATAATCATTTCAATCTAGGAAATCTACCAAGCACAAGCACATCACAAACACCGGTGATGACGTTTGGGCATCGCACCCGCACGCCACCCTGCCTGACATCACACCAGCCTAGGGGTCCACCATGGAGTCACACCATGGGGCCATTATCAGGACCGCGGTCCGTACACCCCAACCCTTCTCCGGGACCCACCACAGGCACACGGTAGGTTGTTGAGGCCAGGTTTTGATCCCCTGACCTCCTTGATAAAGGGCTTTCAGGCAAGCCCTCATCAACCAACTGAGCTGCGGCCCAGTTGGTTGTTGAGGGCTTGCCTGAAAACCATTTATCAAGGAGGTCAGGGGATCGAAACCTGGACTCAACAACCTACCGTGTGCCTGTGGTGGGTCCGGAGAAGGGTTGGGGTGTATGGACAGCGGTCCTGATAATGGCCCCATGGTGTGACTCCATGGTGGATGTAACATCCCATTTCCAACTAGACCCCTAAGAGTGGTTTTGGCCATGACTAGGTCATCACAAACCCTAGGAAGCCAGTAATGGGCCAAGAGATAGGGGACAGAAAGGTGGGAGATCATCATGGTTTGCAAAAAGTAGAACTCTGAACAATGGTGTAGGATGACCATGGGCCACACCCTAACCCCAAGACCCTACCACAACACCCCTAATACCTTGGGAGGCCCATTAGAGCCAAAAGGACCCATTAGGGTCAACCCAAGAGGCTCAGTTGACCAAGGTCAACCCTAGCCCTAAATGGGTCAAACTAGCCTACTTAGGGTCAATTGACCTACTCCTAGCCTAGAGGACCCCACCTATGCCTCCTAACCCTAAAGTGAGGTCAATGGGTCACTAAGGACACATTGGGGTCAGCCCTAGAGGCCAGGTTGACCCAAGTCAACTCAAGCCCCTAATCTGGTCAAAGTACCCTTACTAAGGGTATGTGACCTCCAAAGTGCAGGGTAACCCTACATAACCCTACCTAGACCCTAAGGGAGGCCAATGGGTCACCAAGGACCCAATGGGGTCAACCCAAATGGTTATGTTGACCCAAGTCAACTCTAGCCCTAAAATGGTCAAAGTGCCCTTACCAAGGGGCATGTGACCCCAAGATGCCCAACCAACCCTACTCAAGTCTTCCTAGACCTTAATGGAGTCCAATGGGTCACCAAGGACCCATTGGGGTCAACTCAAATGGTCATGTTGACCAAGGTCAACTCTATTCTAGTGTTAGGTCAAATTAGCCTTAATGGGCTAACCCAAGCTCAAACCCATTTCCCCCACTTGGGCTAACCTCATTTTTATTATTAATATGAGTTATTGGGCTGCCAATAGGCTGGAGGAGAGATCAAAATTCGGCCATGATGAGTAGGTGAAAGATATGGTACCTAAACACCTAGAGGGGGGGGGGGGTTGAATAGGTGACCTAATCCTTTTCTAACTTTGTTGGCAGCCACTTAGTTAAATCACAGAGTTCTAACTACTTTTGCACAGCAAACAGCAATAACAAAACATACACAGCATAATCACAGCACAGCACACAGTGTTTTATAGTGGTTCCCCAAGATATGGGTACATCCACTTTCCCCCTTCGCCTATCTAGCAGTGTACTAGATTCGGCCAAACTTCTCCACTGTCTCAGAACCCAAATTGGTTCCTACCTCAGGCCCAAAGCCTTACAACTCAGCTTTACCCAAAGCCTACACTCAGCCAATCAAGGCCTACACTCAGCCAATCAAGGCCTACACTCAGAGATCTCAATCTCCTACACTCAGGCCAAATGCCCTACACTCAGCCTTTATAATTTTAGGCTTACAAATCACTCAGATCCAATGGATCCTACAAGTTAAAAAGATATTACCAATAATAACTCTACAACTCAGAATAATAAGAGAGGAGTTGAGAGATTCTTGATGAGTTCTTGGAAGAACTCAGCTGGATCCAATCTGACTTAGCTTTCTTCAAAGCTTCTTGAGTAGAACTGAATAAGACTGAATCCTCTGCAGTTGTTCCTTGACCTCTGCTTCTTAAGAATCAGAATTGAATCTGAATCCTTCTTCTCAGCCTAGTTCTAGAGGCTGATTTCTTGGATGGAGCCCTCTCTCTCCAACTTCTTAGATCTGCACTTGGACTGCAAGATCTTCTTATATTGATACTCTGTGTACCACTTTTCTGATTACTTGAGTAATCTGTTCCACTTGTTAATCACTTGATCAACTCTTTCAACAACAGTTTCTGTAAACTGTGGGTGCCTATTTATAGGCCTTCTTCATGGTAACCGGCTGGTCCGGTTCATAACTGACTTCTGACATCTCTGACAGTTGCTGTAGACCGGCTGGATCGGCAGCTGTCATGTCAACCAGTCACTTCTTGAAAATCTCTAACAGTCAGTAAGTGTCGAGACTTTCTGTCTTTAAGTGTCGACACTTATAGACTAAGTGTCGACACATGCTTTGTAAGTGTCGACACAAGTCTACAAGGTGTCGACACATATCCTTGTATGTCTCGACACAGATTCTTCTTCATGTGTCGACACTGAAATTGAGTGTCGACACAAGTACTTGTTCTTCTAGCTTTTGCTGAATTCTTCTATGTGTCGACAGATCTCCTTTGTGTCGACACATCTTCTTGTGTTGAATCTGTCAAGTGTCGACACTGCTTCTTGGTGTCGACACATAGTCTTCTATGTTGAATCTTGCTGAGTGTCGACACAGCTCCTTGTGTCGACACACCTTCTTGTTGTTGAGACTTCAGCTGAGTGTCGACATATTCCCATAGTGTCGATACTTGTACTTAGAATAATTTGTAGTTCTTTCTGTTCTTTGCTAAGTGTCGACACATATCCTTGTATCGACACTTTCTTCAAGTGTTGAGTCTTTAGTTGTGTGTCGACACATTGTTCTGGCTGTCGACACATACTTCAAATGTTGACTCTTCTGTTGAGTGTCGACACATTGTGTTGAGTGTCGACACTTACTTCAAATGCTGACTCTTCTGCATAGTGTCGACACATTGTGTTGAGTGTCGACACTTGTACTTAGACTCTGCAGACTTTTGCTGAGTGTCGACACAGCTCCAAGTGTCGACACTTTCTGGTGTAGACTCAGTTTCACTGGGTGTCGACACAGCTCCTTGTGTCGACACTTTCTGTCTGCACTTTTCTTCACTGAGTGTCGACACAGCTCCAAGTGTCGACACTTTCTGTCTGGTGTCGACTCTGCATCCCAGGTGTCGACACAATGACTCCAAGTGTCGACACATCTTGTCTGGGTGTCGACACAAGTCTTCTTAAGTGTCGACACTTTCCCTCTGGGTGTCGACACATGGACTTAGAAACTTTTTGCTTCAGTCCAGTACTTTCTTAACCTGCACAAGTAACTCAAACATACATTAAATACATTATGATGTATATCATTGAGTTGGGTGAGGCTTCTTCAAATCAGGTACATTTGACCAATGTACCCAACAATCTCCCCCTATTTGGAGAAGTCATAACCCTTAGTCAATGATATACACCATCCATAATTAAAATTACAAAATGATGTACAACAGATTACATTCAGCAGGGTAAACATAAACATGTAGAAATACACACATGTATACACATTCATCATTTCAGAACAATCAAGAAATAGACACATTTATAGAACAATCATGAAATATCTTTATCATATATTGTTCTAACATTTTTCTTATACATCTTCAATGTTTTACAAAAATGTTTTACATTAAAAAGGATTGCTACATAATCATCAAGTAAAATCCTAATCTATTTCTGATCAAGTTCCTTGATAACAATTCCCTTTCCAGCTTGGACTTGAGCTTTGACAGGGGCTTCAACAGTTGCAGCATCAGCAGGCTTCTTTCCTTTTAAGTCCTTCTTCTTCAGCTCTTCTGCTTTGATTTTCTGTCTCTCAAAATAGTGGTATGGCTTGGGGAAGTACTTGCTAGGCTCCACAGCAGTAGGAGGTAGCTTTCCCATCTTAGCCTTCCTTCTGAATTGTACTATAGCCTCCTGCCTGATCTCATGCTTTCTCCATTCTGCCTCAGAGAACCATTTGTTCCTGTCATTCATGTTGTCTTTGGCAGCTTTCCAGGCAGTTAGAATTATATTTCTAGAGGTAGGGCTCCATTGTTCAAAATCTGGCTTTTGTTCTGCTTGTTCCCTAAACCTCTTTTTAGACAACCTTGTCTCTTCTTCTTTGTTCAGAGCCTCTTGCAGAGCTTCAGAAATAGGTTGAACAACCTTCTCAATATGAACATTGGCCTTGCCCTCAGTTGGGCTATACATTGTGCTGACATCTGCTTGAACCATGTCAAAATCTGGAGGTGGATAAATCACTTGAGCTACTTCTGCTTGCTCACCTCCAAGATATGCAGTTTGAATTCCTGATTCAGCCACATTATCATCATCACAAAGTGGAGGATAGCCCAGTGTAGCTCTGATGGCGTTAGATATCCATTTGGCATGGTCAGAGCTAGCTTTGACTAATACCCTCTCCCCCTTTATGACTTCTCTTGCCATATGGTCTCTGACATCATCCTTTTGAAACCTTATCTGACTGTCCAAGTATCTGATTCCCTCTTTAAAGTAAGGTCTGAGCTTAGTGAGCTGTTCAGAGATGGCCTTCTGGGAATCTTGAATTGCAGTTTTGACAGCAGTAATCTCAGCTTGAAATATCTTATTAAAGTCAGCCTTAACTGCAGCAGCAGATGTAGAAGGTTCAGCAGTCTTATTCTTCAATTCAGTGACTATAGCATTGTGGGAGGCAGTCAAATTATCATTCATTCTTAACTGATTCTCCAGCACATATCCTTGCTTTAATGCTATATCATCTACCTGAGCCTTGATCTTCTCCTGGTGAGTTGCCAAATAGACTACTGCATTCCCACCCTTGTGGAAGCAGTCAGTCATCTCCTTCTTGTTCAGGTTCATTTCAAACCTTATAGATTTTATATCTTGTGCTAGATCAAACTGTAGGGACTTGTTCCCTTCATCCACATAAGCCTCTATTGCCTTCCTTTGCTCATCCAACTTGATCTGCATGGCAATCATCAAAGCACTATAATCAACTGTTGGAGCTTGTTGAACTATAGGCTGTGGGGCTATAGATTGCAAGACTTTCTTGTAACTCTGGCTTCTTCTTTTAAAAACATAGAGTTTCTTTTTCTTGGCCCTAGCACTCTCCTCATCTTCAGAGGCAGAAGTGCTGGCAATATCAACCCTGTCCTTAGGGCTTTGAGGCTTCTCAGGTTGCACATCAGGTGCTTGCTCAGTTTCTAGCCTAATAGGCTCTTCCAGAACTGTCAGTTGCTCCCCCTCAGCAGCAGCACTCTTATCTTCAGTAGCAGCATCCTTGTCCATATCAAAATCTTCTTGATCTAGATTTAGGAATAAATCCTCCATTGTATATTCAGGTGGAGATGGAGCTGGAGACAGTCTTTGCTCTTCAACCACTGACTCAGGTACGACTTCTTGTTCAGTAGATTTGTCTTCTAAAACAACATCTGGAACTTGACTGTCTAGCTGAGTTTGCTGATGGACATCAGACAAATTAGCATCTTCTATAATATAGTCTAAAGTTTTTAGGTCAGTGAGTACCTCTTGGATAATTATGGTGGCTTGCTCACTGTCCAGAGTAGATGGTTCTTCTACTACTGGAGGCTCCCCCTGGATCTCAGCATTATCTGCAGCAGCAGGGGTCTTCTCTGCAGCCACATCCTCTTGGTCATCAGGAGTGAAGACAACATGTTCTTCACTATCAGAACTGCTGGAGGACTCTTGTGCCACAGCATCAGTTTTTCTCTTCTTCTTAGGAGGAATCTCCTTCTCAGTAACTGCCTTCTCTGGGGTTGCCACTTCCTTGGACAACACCCTGTCCCATCTGGAAAATATCCTTTGGTCCATCTTCCTCATGTGGTTGATCTTGCTTCCAGCAGCATTGCTCATTACCTCTGGTATTGTACCAGCTAGGTAGAGACTGATAATTCTGCCCAGATTGGGCTTCTTCAAGCTTTCCTTGATCTTGTCAAGAACTACTAGAGACCAGTCTGTTCTTAGAGTAAAGATTATTCTGGTCATAATTTCAAACATAGAGGCAGACACCCTGTCATGCCCTCCTGGCTTACTGAGAATAACCTTGCCCACAATTTCAGACATGAATTTTCCTTGACTGTTCATGCCTTTCCTGTTGAATACCGAGCCTATCTTCATCTTGGGATCAAGACACACCAGGTTAAAGCTTCCCTGGTCTTTGAAGCAGTTACTTCTTCTTCATCTTGAGTCTTGGGTAGCTGGAGTACCTTCCTCAGACTTTTTGGAGAAATCTTGACCTTAGATCCATGAACTCTGGATTTGATCCTGTATCCAGATTCATCTACAGCAGCTCCATTAAGGAATTCAAGAACTTCCTTCTTCCAAATCTTTGTTGGTTCTGAAACCAAGTATTCTAGTCCAGAATTGGCGACTAGGGTTATCACCAATTGGATTTCTTGATCTGCGTCGTCAAACGCGCCGCGCACCAGCTCATAGCCCTCGTTCACGTTCTCCTCAAGCTTAGGAGCCATTAGGGTTTGGAGAATTTGTCTTTAGAAAAGAGAAGTGTCGACACAATAGTTTTGGTCTCGAAACTTTGAAAGCGTGTCGATAAACAAAGACAGAACCCTATTTATACCTTTCTGATTTTGAAGATGAACAGGCGGGACAGCTAACTCAACATGTGTCGACACTGGCAATAAGTGTCGACACTGACTTATAATGTCTCGACACACATGTGTCGACACAAGTGTAGTCAACAGATATTATGTGTCGACACTTGGTTATGTGTCGACATAACATAACTCGACACATCGTCGAGACTTTAACTTAGAGAATTCTGAGTAAAACATAAGTGTCGACACCATATTGGATGTGTCGACACCTACTTGACATGTGTCGACACTAACATTCTGAAGTGTCGACACCACATTCCTAGATGTATCGACACCTTTTTCCTGAAGTGTCGACGCCACTATTCTGTGTCGACATAGACTTGTCTATGTGTCGACACCTTTTTACTTAGCCAATTTTCTATTCTGTAAACTTAGTCTAAGTTTATCATTCCTAGTTCAATTTTGAATTTATTGAACTTAGCTTCTTCTAGGGGCTTAGTATACATATCAGCTAGTTGTTCATCTGTTTTAACATATTCAAGTACAATATCATTTCTTTCTACATGCTCCCTAAGAAAGTGATATTTAATTTCAATATGCTTTGTTCTACTATGAGATACAGGGTTGTTAGCTATTGAAATAGCACTTGTAGAATCACAAAAAAGTGGAGTTCTACTTACCTGAAATCCATAGTCCTCTAGCTGATGTTGAATCCACAGAAGTTGAGCACAGCAACTTCCTGCAGCCACATATTCTGACTCAGCTGTGGAGATTGCCACACTAGTCTGCTTTTTACTGCTCCATGAAATTAGTCTTCCACCTAGGAAATGACAGGTTCCAGTAGTGCTCTTTCTATCCTCTTTGCATCCTGCAAAGTCTGCATCTGAATAACCTGTTAGATCAAAGTCTCCATTCCTATGGTACCAGAGGCCTAGATAGGGAGTGCCCTTTCGATATCTCAAAATTCTCTTGACAGCAGTCAAGTGAGACTCTTTAGGGCAGGCTTGATACCTTGCACAAACACATGTAGCATACATGATGTCTGGTCTACTAGCAGTTAAGTATAATAGGGAGCCAACTATCCCTCTATACAAGGTTTCATCTACAGGTTTCCCTGCATCATCCTTGCTAAGAGACATACTTGACCCCATAGGAGTCTTCATGGTACTGGATGAATCCATACCATACTTCCTTATGAGTTCTAGGGTGAACTTTGACTGACAAATGGACAAACCACTCTCAGTCTGTTTAACTTGGAGACCCAAGAAAAACTTCAGCTCTCCCATACTACTCATTTCAAACTGACCTTGCATAAGTTTTGCAAACTTTTTGCAAAGGCTACTTTCAGTAGACCCAAATATAATGTCATCTACATATATTTGGACTAGTATGACTTTGTCTCTAGATTCCCTAAGGAATAGAGTCTTATCTATTTTCCCCCTTGAGAACTTGTTCTCAATGAGGAAACTAGATAGGGTTTCATACCAAGCCCTAGGGGCTTGCTTTAACCCATATAAAGCTTTCCTAAGTCTATAGACATAATGAGGTAGAGTTGGATCAACAAAACCTGAAGGCTGCTCCACATAGACTTCTTCTTTCAAATTACCATTTAGGAATGCTGACTTGACATCCATTTGGTATACCTTGAATCCTTGATAGGTTGCATAGGCCAAGAATATTCTTATGGCTTCCAGTCTGGCTACTGGAGCAAAGGTTTGATCAAAATCAATACCTTCTTCTTGCCTATATCCTTTAGCAACCAGTCTAGCTTTATTCTTAATGATGACACTTTGTTCATCCATCTTATTCCTGTAGATCCACTTAACTCCTATTACATTATGGTCTTTAGGTTTAGGAACAAGTTCCCAAACCTTGCACCTCTTGAATTGATTAAGCTCTTCTTGCATTGCTTCAGTCCATTGTGGATCCATTATTGCTTCTTCAAATCTTTTAGGTTCAACTTGAGACAAAAAGCTGGAATAGATTGCAGCATTCATGTTTCTACTCCTGGTTTGTACTCCTTGTCTTGGATCTCCAATAATCAGCTCTACTGGATGATCTCTAAGATGCCTGTGGGCTGGAGGCATCCTCACTTCAGGTTGAACCACTTCAGCATCTGCATCATGCTGTATTCCTTGGATTTCTTCAGCAATTGGCACATGTAGTTCTCCCCCTGGACAGCAGCTACTCTCCTCTCCTTGCTGTCTTGCAGCAGACACTTCTTCTATAGTCAGCTTGTCCATTGTCTTTGTCAAACCTGTGGGGCTGCATACATTGCTAGACAACTCATTATTAATAAGTTTAGTCTCATCAAAAACTACAAGCACTGATTCTTCTACAACTTGTGTAGTCAAGTTGTAGACTCTATAAGGCTTACTATTATTGCTGTACCCAACAAAAATTCCCTCTTGGGACTTGGCAGCAAACTTAGTTATGTAAGACTTCCCATTATTAAGTATGTAGCATTTACAACCAAAGATCCTAAAATAGGATAGGTTTGGTTTCCTGCCTTTCACAACTTCATAGGGGGTCATGTTTAGCCCTTTAGTGATGGTAGCCCTATTTATAACATGGCATGCAGTGTTAACTGCTTCAGCCCAGAAATACTCTGGCAGTGATGTATCACTTAGTAGGGTTCTACCAGCTTCTATCAAGGTCCTATTTTTCCTCTCAGCAATGCCATTTTGCTGAGATGTTCTAGGTGAAGAGAATTCTTGAAATATCCCAAAGTCTTCACATAGTTTTGTCATGCTTTCAGATTGAAACTCAGTACCATGGTCACTTCTAATTTTGACCACTGTACTATTAAGTTCATTCTGAATTTGCTTGACAAAGCTGTAGAAGACACTAGGTGTTTCAGATTTCTGTCTTAAGAAGAACACCCAGGAAAACCTTGAGTATTCATCTACAACTACAAGGGTATAGACCATCCTACCTAAGCTGTAAACTGGCATTGGACCAAAGAGATCCAAATGCAAGAGGTACAAACACCTCACAGCATCTTTGTTATCTATGCTTCTAAAGGTGGATTTAGTCTGCTTGCCCTTTTCACAAGCTGAGCAAATGCCATCTTTAACACACTTAACTTGAGGACCATTCCTCACTAACTCTTTGCTAAAGAGTTTGCTAATTATCTTGTAGTTAAGATGGGCCATTCTCTTGTGCCATTTGACACAATGAGAGACTGTCTCATCAGCTACAAGACAAACTGGAGAACCATTGTTCTCAATCATAATGTCTAGGCAGTAGACATTTCTCTTCCTATAACCTGTCAAGATGATGTCTTGATCACTTGACCTTTTGATATGACAACCATTTTTAACAAATGAGATGTCATACCCTACATCACTTAACTGACTTATACTTATTAGGTTGTGTTTCAACCCTTTAACATAAGCCACTTGAGTAATGGTAACTAAGTTTGAAGAAATGTTACCAAACCCTTTGATGATTCCTTTTTCAGAACCACCAAAGGTCACTTTAGGACCATTTTTGATTGGAATGTAGTCCTTCAGTAGTCCCCTAGTTCCAGTCATATGTCTGGAACATCCACTGTCCAAGTACCATGTAGGGGTATGGCCACTTGGACTCACCTGCAAAACAGATTAATGGACCTTAGAACCCAAAGCAATCTTGGGTCCTTGGTACTTGTTAGTCTGTAACTTGACAAAGCTACCTACTGGCTTTCCACCAGGTAGCTTGCTACTCACCTTGGCACTGGCATTGTGCCAACAGTCCACTACAAAGTGGCCAACCTTGCCACAGCACCAGCATTCAAACTTGTTGTACCTTTGCTTAGGTACAACCTTTGCTGTTTTATCTACATCAGACCTGTTGAATGTTGGGGCTTTGCCTTTGGACTTAAACTTGGAATGCTCAGTCCCTGCAGGTCTAACAAAGCCCAGTCCAGCCTTGCCTTTATGATGAACAAATTCATCAATTAAAGGTAGCACTGATTTAGGTTTTGAAAATCTAACAACAAGCTCTCTTTCTTTCTGAAGATTGATCTCCAGTCTCTTAATTTGATCATTCTTATAGGTGATAGTTCCCATCTGAATCACAGTAATGTGTTTCAGCCTGGCTACCTCATTCAGTTTTTGATCAAATTGTTTCTCAAAATCTGTTGCAACAGCCTTGAGATCTGCAATCTCCTTTGCCTGACTTTTGGCTAGGGTCTTGCTTTTCTTGTAGGCTTGCAACAGTACCTTATATTCATCTATGAGCTGATGAATATCTTCCTCAGACTCAGATATATTCTCATCACTTGATGAAGAAAAATCTGATTCTGAACTAGAACAAGAAACTGAATTTAAACTTGAACTTTGTACCTGACTGGGTCCTGGCTGCTCCAGGATTTTGGCACTCTCTGTCAAATCCATTAGCCCTTGGCAATGACTGTCTTCTTGTTCATAAATTGATTCCAAGATCTCCATGAATTCTTCCTCTTCTTCTTCTGCATACAGCCCTATGTAGGCTTCAGCCTTAGACTCAGTTTCTGAAGAAGATATATCTGATAGAGTCTTCTCCTTCTTAGCAACAAACGACTTTTCTTTCTTTCCTTTGAAGTGAGTCTTTTTCCTGTCACTAGATTCCTTTCTCTTCTCTGGACAATCTGCAATAACATGGCCCTGTCTATTGCAGCAATAGCAAACAATCTTTGAACTAGTTGCCTTGCTTGATTTTGTCCTTTTCTTGTCATTCTTTGAAGACCTCTTTTTCTGATAAGAGTCTTCCTTTCCTTGTGATGTAGAAGGCCTTGACCTCCACTGTTTCTTTTTCAAAAACTTCTGAAAGTGTCTAGTGAAAGCAGCAAAGTCTTCATCACTTTCACTGCTCTTAGACTTTGTGCTGTCAGACTCATCAGACTCTGATTCAACTACCTCTGGAGGTGGAGTTGAAGACTTATTCCTGCACTTTCTGGGAACTTCTGTCTTGAAAGCAACAGTTCTTTCTTTGTGCTCAGTCCTTGTTGATTTCTCCTCCTCTTTTCTCACTGTTAACTGCATTTCATAAGACAATAGCTTGCCAAACAGTGTGGGAGGAGGAATTTCCCCCAACTTAGTCATTTCTCTTATGGCACAGATCTTGGTGTCCCAATCTTTGGTTAGGGACCTTAAGAACTTGTCATTTAGTTCATAGTTAGTGAACTCTCTTCCATAAGACATGAGTTCATTAACTATCCTGTAAAATTTCTTATAGCACTCAGTGATGCTATCACCCTTTCCTTGCCTAAAGCTCTCATACTCCTGATTTAGCAAGGACTTCCTATCTTGCCTAACTTCTTCAGAACCTTCCATATAGACAATGAGAGTATCCCACATCTCTTTTGTTGTCTTACAGTGAATTAAGTTCTGAAAAGTGGCATCATCAATGGCACTCACTATTATGTTCTGTGCCCTCTTGTCCATGGTGGCTAGGACAATTTCATCCTTGGTCATCTCAGAGAAATCCTTTGGAGTCCTCTGATTTGCGTCCAATACTGAAATCTTCATTGGCACATAAGGCCCTTCCTTAACTGTAATGTAGATTCTAGGGTCAGAGGCTTCCATAAATAGCCTTACCCTCTCTTTCCAGATCCCAAAGATCTCTTTCCTGCATATGGGTAATTTCATGGAACCCAATTCCTTGTGATTCTCATAAGAACCCATGTTTCTTGATGTTCTTGAATTTCTTGAATCTGTGAATTGCCTTACACTGAATCAGCCAAACAGGATCTCCTCAGACTGTTAGTCCTTGTTTTGAGGAACCTGACTCTGATACCACTTGAAAGATATGGTACCTAAACACCTAGAGGGGGGGGGGGGTGATTAGGTGACCTAATTCTTTTCTAACTTTGTTGGCAGCCACTTAGTTAAATCACAAAGTTCTAACTACTTTTGCACAGCAAACAGCAATAACAAAACATACACAGCACAATCACAGCACATCACACAGTGTTTTATAGTGGTTCCCCAAGATATGGGTACATCCACTTTCCCCCTTCGCCTATCTAGCAGTGTACTAGATTCGGCCAAACTTCTCCACTGTCTCAGAACCCAAATTGGTTCCTACCTCAGGCCCAAAGCCTTACAACTCAGCTTTACCCAAAGCCTACACTCAGCCAATCAAGGCCTACACTCAGCCAATCAAGGCCAACACTCAGAGATCTCAATCTCCTACACTCAGGCCAAATGCCCTACACTCAGCCTTTATAATTTTAGGCTTACAAATCACTCAGATCCAATGGGTCCTACAAGTTAAAAAGATATTACCAATAATAACTCTACAACTCAGAATAATAAGAGAGGAGTTGAGAGATTCTTGATGAGTTCTTGGAAGAACTCAGCTGGATCCAATCTGACTTAGCTTTCTTCAAAGCTTCTTGAGTATAACTGAATAAGACTGAATCCTCTGCAGTTGTTCCTTGACCTCTGCTTCTTAAGAATCAGAATTGAATCTGAATCCTTCTTCTCAGCCTAGTTCCAGAGGCTGATTTCTTGGATGGAGCCCTCTCTCTCCAACTTCTTAGATCTGCACTTGGACTGCAAGATCTTCTTATATTGATACTCTGTGTACCACTTTTCTGATTACTTGAGTAATCCGTTCCACTTGTTAATCACTTGATCAACTCTTTCAACAACAGTTTCTGTAAACTGTGGGTACCTATTTATAGGCTTTCTTCATGGTAACCGGCTGGTCCGGTTCATAACTGACTTCTGACATCTCTGACAGTTGATGTAGACCGGCTGGATCGGCAGCTGTCATGTCAACCAGTCACTTCTTGAAAATCTCTAACAGTCAGTAAGTGTCGAGACTTTCTGTATTTAAGTGTCGACACTTATAGACTAAGTGTCGACACATGCTTTGTAAGTGTCGACACAAGTCTACAAGGTGTCGACACATATCCTTGTATGTCTCGACACAGATTCTTCTTCATGTGTCGACACTGAAATTGAGTGTCGACACAAGTACTTGTTCTTCTAGCTTTTGCTGAATTCTTCTATGTGTCGACACATCTCCTTTGTGTCGACACATCTTCTTGTGTTGAATCTGTCAAGTGTCGACACTGCTTCTTGGTGTCGACACATAGTCTTCTATGTTGAATCTTGCTGAGTGTCGACACAGCTCCTTGTGTCGACACACCTTCTTGTTGTTGAGACTTCAGCTGAGTGTCGACACATTCCCATAGTGTCGACACTTGTACTTAGAATAATTTGTAGTTCTTTCTGTTCTTTGCTAAGTGTCGACACATATCCTTGTATCGACACTTTCTTCAAGTGTTGAGTCTTTAGCTGTGTGTCGACACATTGTTCTGGGTGTCGACACATACTTCAAATGTTGACTCTTCTGTTGAGTGTCGACACATTGTGTTGAGTGTCGACACTTACTTCAAATGCTGACTCTTCTGCATAGTGTCGACACATTGTGTTGAGTGTCGACAGTTGTACTTAGACTCTGCAGACTTTTGCTGAGTGTCGACACAGCTCCAAGTGTCGACACTTTCCGGTGTAGACTCAGCTTCACTGGGTGTCGACACAGCTCCTTGTGTCGACACTTTCTGTCTGCACTTTTCTTCACTGAGTGTCGACACAGCTCCAAGTGTCGACACTTTCTGTCTGGTGTCGACTCTGCATCCCAGGTGTCGACACAATGACTCCAAGTGTCGACACATCTTGTCTGGGTGTCGACACAAGTCTTCTTAAGTGTCGACACTTTCCCTCTGGGTGTCGACACATGGACTTAGAAACTTTTTGCTTCAGTCCAGTACTTTCTTAACCTGCACAAGTAACTCAAACATACATCAAATACATTATGATGTATATCATTGAGTTGGGTGAGGCTTTTTCAAATCAGGTACATTTGACCAATGTACCCAACAATAGGAGAGAGAAAGCTCCATTTTTCTCTTTAATGGAGGAGAGAGAAAGTGAGAAAAGAGGCCATTCATGGCCAAGGGAGATCAAGGGCCTCTCCAATTGATTTCAAAGGCTGAATACATTCTCCCTCATCAGTTTTGAGGAGTTTAATAGCCATGGCCAGCCACCCAAGGTGGCTGAATTTAATTCCTCCAATAGGGAAGAGAGAGAAAGAAGAAAGAGAAGGCCATTCATGGTGGGGAAGGTGAATCACCCCTCCATTCTTCACCAATTAATTAGTATTCATCTCCCCTATCAGTTTTGAGGAGTTTCCAAACGAATTGGGACAAAGGGGAGGTGAATATCCATGGATTTTTTCCAAAACCGAAATTCCAATTCATGATCATTTATGGATTTGAAGCCATGACCCTCCCTCTCCGCCAACCCATTTGATGCTTTTAAAAGCTTCCCTGGGCCAAGAGAAATCGTTTCCACCCTTCACCTAAAGAAACCGGGCGGTTTGGTAGTGAAGTTGCAAGCATCGGAAAGCTCCACCACCGGCCATGGCGCACCACCACCACACTCGATGACAAGCTCGGTTAAAGGTCCTCCTCTACTCCTTCCGTGGGTAGATCTTAGGAATCGTTTAGGACAAGAATCAGACTCAATTGAGCCGATCCAAGTTTTCATTTTCATGGTTTTTCCAAAAAAAAATGGTGGTCGGGTTCGCCGGAAACCACCCCTCCGGCCGCCGTGCCGCCGCCCGGCGATAGCCCCCACCTCAACGAAGGTGGTGGCGGTGGTGGCCGGCCAGGGAGGTGGCCGTGTGGCCGGGAAATGCTCTTGGAATAAGCTTCAGGTTCGGCCAATCATGGCCCTTGGCTGGAGGAAGAAGATGACCAGGAGCCCCACGATTTGCTTTAAGATTCGTGCAGCATCATTTCTTTTATTTAGTATTGATTTCTGAAATTTCTGTCCTGTTTTTTGGGCTGTATTGCATTAATTATTAAAACTACTTAGGGCCACCTGGTGGGCAAACATTCAATATGAAAGTTGTAGCCCTATGGGTCTAATGTAATCCAAAAGTGATTTGGACCAATTTGGGCCTCTGGTTGGACCAGGGCACCCAATTTGGTGGGACCTGTACCTAGGGATGACCTGAGACTCAAATGGATTCCCACCCTTAATCCCTTGTCCAAATTGGCTGAAATTTGTACAGAGGATCATTCTTATCTATACCTAGGGCCTGTCCAAAAATGGAAATTTTTGGAGAAATTATTTCTATAGTGTTTATAAAAATTTAATAATCCATAAATAAATTAAATAGGTGTCCTAAACATCTCCAAACCCTCCCAAATTTTGGTGAGTGGTCCCTGGGCTCATGTTATGTATCGGTATAAAGTTTCACCTAATTTCGATGTGTTTTGAATAGGTATTGACCCAACCCTAACTTTACCTTAATAAGGGTATTTTGGTCAAAAAGTGCACTTTTGATTTTGAGTGACCAAATCACCTCAACAGAGGCTGAAATTTGGGCCACTGACTTGGTATGGCACTTAGAACCTTCCCATGGAATTTGGGGTAGAGTGGAATTGATTTGCCCTAAGTTCCCAGGCCAAAACCTAAGGAAGGACCTTTGTGCCTTGTGAAGGGCATGAGCCATAAACACCTTGGATGAACACCAAATTTTGCAAGGAGGTTCCTAGGATGTATAAAACCCTCTGTTAAAAATTTTAGATTATTTTGAAAAGGGTAGGGCCCCCAAAACCCTAACCCTAGCTTAGGACCTAAAACTTGTAGTGTAGGTTTGGGTTAGCTAAACATCTTGAAACTTAACCAAATTTGGGTAGTGAGGGAATGAAGATATTTTGAGCCTCTGATAATTTACTTGAGGAGTTTTGATCAATATTTTAGCATTTCATTTGTAACCAATAGGACTGCCCTAATTAATAATTTGCCTATTGTGGTCTCACTGCCCATTGAAAGGGCATGAAACATTGGCAGAGGTAGTTTTAGGCTATACTAATCATGTATGAACTTTGATAGAAGTTTTGGATATCTAGTTAGGGCATCTACTTCACAAGTGCATTACTTGGGTTATATACTATATAATTCTTGCAAGAGCCCAATACTTAGTTAAAAATTATGAAACTTGATACATAGTGTTTCTAGATCAATATTATCATGTGGAAATTTTTGTAGAAATATTTGATGGTTAATTAGTATACTTTGTTCATTAACCCATAAACTTGAAATTTCATGAGAAAATCAAATATAGCCTTATTTTTAAATGATAAATTATGAAACTTTTTCTAGGGTATTTGTAGGCCATCTCAATCATCTCTGAAGTTTCTCTGAATTTTTGGAGGTATTATTACTGTAAAATCTTTTAAATTGACTTTTTATGAGGTAACTTTGAAATTATATTTAAGGGCCCAAACCTTGCTGAAAAATTTGAAGACTTAGGCCTTAGAGTTGATTATGCATTTTGTAATTACCATAAATTTATTGGAACATTATCTTGTCTGAAATTGCTACTTCATGTTCAAACTTGGGCTTTTTGGATACTAGAATAAATAAATAAATTATCAGACAAATTAGGAAAATTATGGATTTCTGGATTTATGCTTCAAATATCATTTTAGTCCTCTAGTAATTATCATAGGGGTAATGGATGAGTATTTCATGTACTTCCCTTTTTACGGGTCATGTAGCTTAAGTGGTCTGCATATAGCAAAACTGCAGGAAATCATTTTGGATATGAATTAGAGCACGTGTGATGGGTCTTGATGGATTGCTGGAAGGATATGTAGAATGGGTGGCATCTATGGAAGATGAGTGAGTAGAGTGTGGTTTTTGTCTAGGGTTTAAAGGCGTTCGAGTCCGACGGAAGATCGTCCTACCCAAGGAGAGAGTTGGAGTCAAATCACCCTAGGATTAGCATATCGGAACATGAGAAAGCAAAGGGTAAGGGAATCAACCAATAACAAAATAAGTACCTTGCGAAAGGGAACGCTGGGCATAATCCCAACAAAGTTCCTAGTGCCCCTTGAGAGCCCTTCACAGGGAATACCAGAGGCAGTCCTGGGTTAACGTAAACTGTTTTAACAAACTGAAATGACTAACTTAGTAATTAGGGTTGCACATTTCACAAACACTGATGGCATCGGATGTTAGCTGGGAGCTTCAGCTCGGATGGTTAAAAGGCGGACTTTGGGTCCGGGGAGCTTCGGCTCGATTGTTTGAGACGGACGTGTTGGTCCGGGGAGCTTCGGCTCGGTTCTTGATTACGCTAATTTGCATGTGCATAAAAGGAAAGGAAATTAAGGTGGTGGGTCTTCGGTATCGGAGGGTCGATGCACCGACGCCAATACGTTGACTCGGCAAGTGTGGTTAGCACTTCGCCAACAGAAGTCCGGTGCGCCAGCCGACAAGAGTACGCAGGAGTCCGCTTCGTGCACCAAGCGTTGAGGCGTACGATAGGTCTGACCGGTAGTGCTTTACTGGTTTAGAGGTGGGCAAGGCCCAACCCACCGCTTCCGTCTACCACTACGGAGGTATCCTGGGAGGTTACGGCTCCAGAAAGGGGGAACTAAAGGTCTGTGTGCACAGAGTCGGGTGTGTGTGTTGCACTTGCATGTCCATCATACCCACTTGCATGTCATAGCATAATCGTTACCTTTAACCTTGACACCTAAAGTATAAGTGGAATGAGACGCTTATACTTTAGGACCTGCAAAACGACCCCTTGGTCTATAAGCTTGTGTGGGCAAGTTTATAAATTAAGGTTAATTTTGGATATATATATTTACTGCTGTTTGATAACCGACACCCCAACGTATAAATTGGTATGAGACTTTTTATACGATGGGAGCCTCGCAGAAGACCCCTTGGCTTATGTGATTTCACATAAGTGAAGGTTACTTTTCATATTTCAGCTTATTGTCTTACATGCTATAGAAATTGCTAGTATAGGACCGCTGTCATCTGCTTTTGATATTCTCCACCTTCAAGTCCTCCCCTTTCTTCCTCTCCGCTCGGTGCCTAGGAGCCGTGGGGGAAGGGGCGGGGGATGATAGGACTTAGTCTTTTAGACTAACGGTTTTCGAACCGCATCATTTAGGGGATCGTGGAGACCAGCATGGAGGAGCAGCCCCAGAGACCGGTGCGTTTGGAGGTGGGGCAGTCTAGCTCCGGAGTTCATACAGCCGGGACCATGAGTCTCGACCTTGAGTAGATTTTTCTGCTTCCGCATGAGTGATTCTTGTAGTGAGGATAGGTTGTACCGGGCATAAGCCCGTTTTGCTGCTACTCTGATGTTTTCTTCGGTGGACACTCCCTTCGTGGAGATTTATTACTATGATATGTGATTTTCTGGGGACTGATAGTTTACATTTACTTCATTATGCTACTTTTCTGCGATCGAATCGGCCAGCAGTATCGGCGCTTTGTGGTGATGACCCTTCAGGGCGTGAAGGAGTCACCACAAAACGGCGGTTCTGGGCCTAAGACCCCGGCGTCTAAGAGAAAAAAAAGGGGGGTCTTACAAGTGGTATCAGAGGAGACCTCGATCGAAAGGTAACAGTCCACAACCCTAGGCCACCCCCGCGCTAGTTTAGTTTGGGGACAAACTAAGCAGCGGAAGCAGTGGTGTGCCCATATGGGGGATCACATGTAAATTGTCCACTTTTATTAGGTATTGAGTCGATTACGTACTAATGTAGTTCGTTTTGCAGCCCCCAGCTCAGCCCACCCCACAAGGTGGAGCTCAGCAGACTCCAGACATTGCACCACCTCCCATGGTCCCCACACCTTTCCTTCAGTCGGACATGGGGCAGACCCTTACAGCTATCCTTGAGGCCTTCCGGGCTCAGCAGGCTCCAGCCCAGCAGCCAAACCCAGGGGCCAAATGGATGAGCACCTTCCGAGGACTCTCTCCCCCATCATACTTGGGGACAGAGTCGGCAGTGCGGACAGAGGAGTGGCTGGATGTTATGTACGAGATGTTGACTGGGATATGATGCCCTTGGGAGGAGAGGGTGGCCCTAGTGGTATATTGCTTAGAGTCCCATGCTAAGAGGTGGTGGAAGACGCTATTGAACACGACATATGCTGATAGGGAGATTGCAGAAATCACTTGGGAGGAATTTAGGGCCACGCTGCTGGAACACTTTATTCCGCAGTCGGCCAGGGACGAGTTGGAGGAGCGGTTCTTGCAGCTGAGGCAGGGCACCAGGACGGTGGTGGAGTACCACCGAGAGTTCGATCATTTGGCCCGATATGCGGGCTCTTACCAGCTGGACGAAGCAGGTTATGTCAAGAGGTTTTATAAGGGCCTAAAAGAAGAGTTGAGGGAGGCCTTGCTGTTTGTCTCTGACGGGCCTATCTCCCAGATTTTGGAGATGGCGAAGAGGATTGAGGCCGATTGGCACGCCACTCGGGGCCGGAAGCGGCAAGCGGAGGATCAGGGCCGGAGGGCCCGAAATGATCAGCAGCGAGGCAGCATACCAAATGGGAGGAGGACAGAGGAGCAGCCTCATCAGGAGGTGAGGCAGGAGCCGAGAGAGCAGGTGGTTTTGGCCCCTCAACCTCTCCGGATTCAGGAGATGCCGAGACCCGGGGGTATGGCGTATCCCCCGCCGGAGTGCTTCCATTGTCACCAGGTGGGACATCTCCGGAGAAACTGCCCTATGAGGGGGGCACCACCTCCAGCACCACAGGGTGGCCCACCTGCCCAGCATTTCGGAGGCCGAGGACGCGGCCGAGGACGTGGTTACCAGGGAGGCGACCGCATGCAGAACGGGGAGCAGATTTACGCTTTGGACTTAGCACAGCCCCGGAACCCGGACAGGGTTATTGCAGGTATGAGAGTAATTTTAGTTTTGAATTTATTCCCTGCTCATATTAAGTATTGATAGAACTACTACACAACCTAGGTTAGAAAACCTTACACCAAAGTTTTTTTTTAAAAACTGATTTAGGAATGGTGATGGTGTGCGGCAAGCCTGCCCATACCCTGTTCGACATAGGGGCATCGCACAACTTTATGTCGGAGGATTTCGTCAAGGATCTGGACCAGATTCGACATTATACGGGATTATCCAGGAGGGTGCGTCTCCCCAATGGGATGGAGATCTAGTCCACAGAGAAGTGCCTCCTGGAGGTTACCATAGACGGGGTGACACTCGAGGCCCCGACGACGATCCTGAGAATGCCGGACTTCGACCTTGTCTTGGGCATGACATGGCTTGCCTGGAACCATGCCCAGATTGACTGCCCGACGAGGAGGATCGTGCTGAGGCACGACGATACTTATGCGACATTCGAAGGTACTACTCCGGTTTCCCGTCGCCTGCTTTCATCTATTCAGGCCGTTAAGGCTCACATGCAAGGAGACGAGGTATATCAGGTATTATTCGAGATGACTGAGGAGAAGGACCTGATTGCTAGCATTCTGGTGGTTCGTGACTACGCCGATATTTTTCCGGATAAGCTGCTAGGATTGCCTCCGCATAGGGAGAAGGACTTTCATATTCAGTTGGTACCAGGGGCTAAGCCGGTATCCAAGGCCCCTTATCGGATGGCCCCGAAGGAGTTGGCGGAGTTTCGGACACAGTTGCAGGAGCTGGTGGAAGCAGGATTTGTTAGGCCGAGCTCCTCATCATGGGGAGATCCGGTCCTATTCTTGAAGAAGAAGGATGGCACTCTTCGCCTGTGCATCGACTATCGAGCACTAAACAGGCTGACCGTCCGAAATACCTATCCGCTCCCCAGGATAGACGAGTTGTTCGATCAGCTGGAGGGAGCCCATTATTTCTCGAAGCTGGACTTGAGGTCAGGCTACTACCAGCTGCGGATCCAGGAGGAGGATATTCCGAAGACGGCCTTTAGTAGCAGATATGGATTGTATGAGTTCATCGTGATGCCCTTCGGGCTCACGAATGCTCCGTCGGCGTTTATGAGCCTCATGAACCTGGTCTTCGAGGCTTATTTGGATGTGTTCGTCATAGTGTTCATAGACGACATCCTTATCTATTCTAAGACGGAGGAGGATCACACACGACATCTGGCACTGACCTTGGAGAGACTGCGGGAGCATCACCTTTATGCGAAGTTCAGTAAGTGTCAGTTCTGGTTGAAGGAGGTGGCTTTCTTAGGCCACATTATCAGCGGAGCCGGGCTGGCAGTGGACCCGTCAAAGATTCAGGCAGTCAGGGATTGGCCGCCGCTGAAGACGGCCACGGACGTGCGGAGTTTCCCGGGGCTTGCCGGTTATTACCGGAAATTCGTGGAGGGGTTTTCTCGGATCTCCCTTCCACTCACATCCTTGACGAAGAAGGATGTGCCCTTTATGTGGATGCCACAGTGTGAGGCAGCCTTTCAGGAGCTGAAGGACCGACTCATCTCAGCCCCTATTCTGGCCCTTCCATCTGGGAAGGAAGGATTCCAAGTGTATACAGACGCATCATATCAGGGGATGGGAGCGGTGCTGATGCAGAACGGACACGTCATAGCTTATGCCTCCCGCCAGCTGAAGACCCATGAGAAGAACTATCCAGTGCATGACCTGGAGATGGGAGCAGTTGTATTCGCACTGAAGATATGGCGACACTACCTTTATGGAGTCCACTGTGATATATACTCTGATCATAAGAACCTTAAGTACGTGGACACGCAGAAGGAACTGAAAATCAGGCAGAGGCGGTGGGTGGAGTTTCTATCTGACTATTAGTATGAGATGCACTACCACCCGGGGAAGGCGAACGTGGTAGCGGATGCACTGAGTAGGAGAGCCGCCACAGCAGGAGCAGAGCCTCAGTTGATGTCTATGGAGCTGCTGCAGAGACTAGAGGACATGCACATTACTCTAGTGTCGTCTGACGATCCTGAGCTCTATGAGGAGTACTTGGCCGCGATGGGCGTTACCGATGACATCAGAGACCGAGTCAGAGAAGGACAGAGGCAGGATGCCAAGTTAGAGCCCATCTTCCAAGCTCTGGAGGCAGGCACTGCAGGAGATTACACACTGAGGGACGACCTGGTGTGCTTCAGAGGACGGGTGTATATACCGGAGGGAGGCCAGATCCGGGAGGATATTATGACGGAGGCGCACTACAACCGGTATTCTGTACACCCGGGGATCACAAAGATGACGGCTGATTTGAAGAAGACTATGTTCTGGCCGGGCATGAAGAAGGATGTCTCTTACTTCGTGACCCATTGTGAGGCATGTCAGCTAGTGAAGGCGGAGTGCAGGAACCCCGCAGGTTTATTGCAGCCACTCCCGGTGCCGGAGTGGAAGTTTGATGACATAGCCATGGACTTCATACATGGGCTTCCCCGATCTCGGACAGGGAATGACTCGATCTGGGTAATCGTTGATCGGTTGACCAAGGTGGCTCGATTTATACCGATCAGGAAGGACGATTCAGTAGGAGTACTGGTGCGGAAGTTTGTGGAGCAGTTCATTCGTTATCATGGCGTGCCCAGTGTAACACCCCCTATCCGTCGCATAGCATATAGCAGTAGGTCCGGCCGGGGCCCGACGCCATATACCACAGACAGACCGGGTGGTTACTTATGGAAACCATCCAACCAATCTCAACGTCCTACACAGAGCATTCTAGCGGAAGCAGTTTATATAAGTTGTAAACAAGAACCCAGCAACAAGCATGAATGTCCACTAATACGATAATAGGAATGTATACAAAATACCCAAACCGGCCTTAAGGCCTTACAAAATGTTTCACTTGTCTGTTACATGATTTACCAACCTCGGCACGCAGGCCGGCCATACATGAATAAAATAGAAAACATTTCCATTCGGGCCTTCGAGGGCCAGCTTCGCAAAAAGGGCTTTAGCCCGCTATTGACCGCTTGGTCCAGCTGCACCTGCAAGCAACAAACCACCGCACGGTGGCAAAACAAGGCAACGGTCAGCAATGCTGACCAAATTATAACGATCCCGCCCCCAACTCGGGGCGGCGATGCTCCTTCCCTGCATTTCATTAGCACAAGCGAGCAATGCATATAACCATAGCCATTTCATCACAGACGTTGGCTCGTACGGCCACACGTCCCGTGCACTCAGGGCACATTCTCGGTGAACCGGTCGATGTTACGTCAATTAAAGCCATTAACATTCCGGACTCACCACCGCCACTTAGACGGCCATTCCTATGAGCAATTCGTCTTCATGGTATTGGTCACGTCAATTTAAGCCATTGACCACCGAAGACCCCCATTTATGCCAACGGCGAGTGCCATGTAACTTTAGGTCTCTCTAACCCGAACGACATAAAGCGGGTACGGCTCCATCTAACCCGTGCTCACATCGCAACGGCAATTTAAGCCATTTGCGCGGGTCAAACTTTCACCGAGTCCCATTCTACCGCAATACACATAACCCCGTTATGTTCAAGTTGGCTCTCAGGCCACCAAGTTGGCAAGACCTCGTATCCGCCCAGTTTTCCGGGTGCACCTTTGGGTTAGTCCCCAAGGCTCCCTGCTGCAATCTACCGCGTAGAAAACCCGAAAAACACCCAATAGCACGGAGTCTTCTCCGGCCTTATGCAATGCAACATCACCGATCCGGACTAACATGTCCGGGTAGGCTTCACACAAAATGCCTACGTCCGTTCTCGCATACGGACTCTAAACAACGGGGACTTTACATATCTACCCGAAGGAACGCCACCAACTCTCCGCAAACTCGCGAGAGGGGGCTTCCTATGCTAAGAAAAGGAGCGATTCAAGCTCAAGATGAGGATCGTTACCCTTGCGTTCCTCTTTGGCTCCATCGAAATGTAATCGGATAGAAATCACCGCACTTGCGTTGCCTCCGTGGATCCGGAGTCGGCTTGCGATTCGGAGCTCCGAAGCTCCTCCAATGGCGGATCTAGCTCCTCTTCCTCTTGCCTTAGCTCTTCTTTCTCCAAGGGTTTGGAGAGATAAAAAGGTAAGAAAAATGGATTTTTCTAAGTCAACTCCCGGGTATATCCTCCCAGGAACAACCCCCAGCCATTGGATCTTCAATCAAGGAAACGAACGGCTTTGATTCGGGGCTGAAATGCCCAATCTGGACCGAACACGGCTTGGCACACGCCCGTGTCCAGGGCCGTGTGCCGCATTCGCCGTCAAAATCGAATCTTCTAAACACGCACACGGGTATCGAACACGCCCGTGTTCGAGCTGACACGCCCGTGTTCCAGCTGACACGGCCGTGTAGCCGGCCGTGTACCCCATGATTTTTCCCCCGTTTCCAACCCGAGCACTGCACGGGTTCTAGGACACGCCCGTGTCCTTGCCCGTGTCACTTTGACACGCCTGGGCCCCCAGGCCGTGTACACGTGACATTTCGTCGAGGGAAGATCGACGACTCGATGACACGGCCTTGGACACGCCCGTGTCCTAGGCCGTGTGCCTTGATTCGACGATCGTAGAGTGAATCTCGACGATTTCACCTTGACGATCGTCGACACGGTTCGACACGCCCTGCGACATGCCCGTGTCCCAGGCCGTGTGCCCATTCTCGACGAATCGTCGAGAATAACTCGACGATTTCACGGCTAAGTGTCGACACGGGTCGACACGCCCTGGGACACGCCCGTGTCCCAGGCCGTGTGCCTTCAGCCAGAAACCAAAACTGGCCCAAAACGTCCCCCTTTGCTCCTTTGAGTTTCGGGGCGTTACAACTCTCCCCCTCTTAAAAGAATTTCGCCCACGAAATTACATAAAGGAAAGATATATAAAAACAACATTTGTACCTGAGCGGAACAACTCCGGATACTCGTCAAGCATAGTCTGCTCTCGCTCCCAAGAGAGCTCCTCACGACCGCAATTGTCCCACCGGACTTTGACCATCCTGATCTCTTTATTGCGTAGCCGCTTGACCTCCGAGTCCTCAATCCGCACGGGCTTGACCTTTGTCGTTAGCCCACTATCCACCGGCACTTGATCGACCGCGATCACTTGCGTAGGCTCTTGCACCGCCTTCCGAAGCACCGAAATGTGGAACACATCGTGTAAACCACTTAGCTCCACCAAAAGCTTCAACCTATAGGCCGCTTCTCCAACCCGCTCCAGAACCTCAAACGGTCCAAGGTACCTCGGGCTTAGCTTTTTCAACCGTCGCACCCGCGAGACACCCTTGAACGGCTTGATCTTTAGGTACACATAATCACCCACAGCGAACTCCACGTTCCTGTGCTTGGCATTATAGTACTTTGCTTGCCGGTCCTGAGCGATGAGCAACCTCTCCCGAATGGTTCTCACCAAAGAAGTAGCATCATCCACTTCCGATCGCTTATACAACTTCGACTCGCCCGTTTCTAACCAAGACAATGGCGTGCGACATCTTCTACCATATAGGGCCTCGAAAGGCGCCATCTGAATACTTGCTTGGTAGCTGTTGTTGTATGCGAACTCCACCAAATAAAGGTGGTCCTCTCATTGCTTTCCAAAGTCCAAGACACACATGCGAAGCATGTCTTCCATCGTTCTATTGACCCTCTCGGTCTGCCCATCCGTTTGCGGATGGAACGCTGTGCTAAACTTCAGCTTTGTTCCCAACATTTGCTGCACCAGCCTCCAATCATTGGACATGAATCGCCCATCTCGGTCACTCACGATGCTGCGGGGCACACCATGAAGCCGCACTATATTATCCACATAAAGCTTTGCCAGCTTCTCCACCGGATCATCCTTCCTATGCGGAATAAAATGCGACACCTTTGTTAATCGATCGACCACCACCCAAATGGCGTCGTTCCCTTTTTGCGACCTTGGCAAACCATGCACAAAGTCCATAGAGATGTCGTCGAATTTCCACTCCGGAATAGGCAAGGACTTAAGAAATCCTCCCGGCTTTTGGCACTCCGCCTTTACTAAGGCGCAGGTTTGGCACTTCGCTACGTATAGCGCCCCATCCTTTTTCAAACCCGGCCACCAAAACAGTTTCTTTATATCGCGGTACATCTTCGTGCTCCCCGGGTGAATCGAGTACTTGGTATGGTGTGCCTCGTACAACAACTCCACCCGTAAATTGCCCACACTTGGGACGCACAGACGACCGTCTTTCCACAGCAATCCGTCCTCCACGACGAATTGGGAATTTGACCCATCCAGAGCCTCTATCATGAACTGCTTCATATGAGCATCCATATCCAAAGCCTGCCGAATCCGATCAGCCAGGTCATATTGCACTTCAGTCCAATTCAGCACTGCTTCAGCACTAGATTGTCTATCCACACAAACAATCTCCAACGCCTCCAGCTCCTGCACCAACCGCTCATCATGCGCTGATAGCCAATTCGCTTGAGCTGGGGCTCGGCGACTCAACGCGTCCGCAACCGCATTCCCTTTGCCAGGCACGTAGTGGATCTTGAATGTATAGTCCCCCAGGAACTCCATCCATCTACGCTGCCGCATATTCAGATCTTTCTGATCAATCAGGTACTTTAGACTCTTGTGATCGGTGTAGATATCAATCTTCACACCGTACAAATAGTGTCTCCACAGCTTCAAGGCAAAAATCACGGCCGCTAACTCCAAGTCGTGGACCGGATAATTCCTCTCGTGCACTTTTAGCTGTCTCGAGCCATAAGCTATCACGCTGCCGTGCTGCAATAGCACGCAACCCAAACCGCTGCCCGAAGCATCACTATATATCTCATAGCCTTCGGTCCCAACCGGCGAACTCAGCACAGGCGCCGTGGTCAACCGACACTTCAGTTCCTCAAAAGCTCGCGCGCACTCCGGCGTCCAAACGAACTTATGATCCTTCCTCGTCAAAGTAGTGAGAGGTAACGCTAACCGCGAGAAGTTCTCTACGAAGCGCCTATAATAGCCGGCAAGCCCCAAAAAGCTCCGGACTTCTGCTACCGTAGCAAGCTCAGGCCACTCCCGTATCGCAACAATCTTCGCCGGATCCATAGCAATACCCTCTCCACTCACTATATGCCCGAGGAACGCCACTGAGGATAGCCAAAACTCGCACTTCGAGAACTTGGCATACAACTGGTTTCTCCTTAGCGTCTCCAACACCAAATAAAGATGCTTGAAGTGATCTTCCTCACTTTGCGAGTACACCAAAATATCGTCGATGAAGACGATCACGAAATGGTCCAAGTACTCCCTGAACGTCCTGTTCATCAAATCCATGAATACTGACGGCGCATTTGTCAGCCCAAACGGCATGACCGTAAACTCATAATGCCCGTATCTCGTACTAAACGCTGTCTTCGGGATATCACTCTCCCTTATCCGCAGCTGATAGTACCCAGACTTGAGATCTAACTTCGAGTACACCGTCGATCCGACTAACTGATCAAAGAGATCATCAATCCTAGGGATCGGGTACTTATTCTTCTCAGTCAGCTTGTTTAGCTCCTGATAATCAATACATAATCTCAAGCTTCCGTCCTTCTTCTTAACAAAGAGGACCGGTGCGCTCCAAGGCGAAGAACTCGGGCGCACATACCCTTGCTCCAACAACTCTTGCAGTTGAACTTTCAGCTCCGCCATTTCCTTAGGCGCTAGCCGATACGGAGATCGTGACACAGGCTTTGCACCTGGCACTAGCTCGATCGTAAAATCTATCTCCCGTTGAGGCGGGGCTCCAGGAAGATCCGCGGGGAACACATCAGGGTATTCTGATACCACTGAAATACAATCCAAAGCAGGCTTCGGTTTTGCAACCTCCACTAGTGTAAAGAACAGTTCTGCTCCGGCACGAACCGCCTTCACCACCTGAAGAGCAGACATCAACGTCTTGCTCGACCCCTTTAAGCCCGTAAAAGTCGTCTCACGACTTGCTCCCAGCTTGACTTCCTTGCTACCACAATCTATATGGGCCTGCTGCTCCGAGAGCCAGTCCATGCCAAATATGACGTCGAACTCCACTAACGGAAGTAAAGACGCCCGCAGGTCGAACTCCTGCTCCCCAATACGAATCTTAACATCGCAGATCCTAACCGCTCGCATCGAACACCCATTGGGCAACAACACATCCAACTTATCCTTCGCCATCGAAGAAGGGACTCCGATGCGTGATATAAATCCTTCGGACAAGAAGGAGTGTGAAGCTCCCGTATCGAAGAGTGCTCGTGCCGGATTTTCACAAATCAATACGAATCCTAAACAAGCAGTGGTAAGGTAACATGTGCATAACAAGCATATAAAGGAATTGACTTGCTATAAATTAAACCGTACCTGTCACCACGTCAGCTTGTTTAATGGCCTCCTGTTGGCCAAGATTGTAGACCCTTGGTTGGGCCGGAGCATAGTGGGATGCGGTCGACTCCACCGCCTTACCCTTCTCTTCATAAGTAGCTCCTGGCCTCCTCTCGGACTTAGGACGTCCGCTCCAACAATCACGGGCGAAATGCCCCGTCTTTCCACACGTAAAGCACGCACCCGGGGTCCGACCCGTAGTCGCCCCAGAAGCGCCAGAAGGAGCTGGACCCGAAGTCCTATGCTTCTTGAAAGTCCTCCGATAGCCTGACTTTGAAGTAGTCGGCACTCTGAACTCAGATTTCTTTTCACTCAAGCTTTTCTTCGCTTGCACACTCTTCATGTCCTTCTCCAAGGACCGGGCGGTATTGACCAAGGTTAAGAAACCCTGCGTCATTGGCCCCGACAGTAACAATCTCAGCTCATCCCTCAAGCCTTCATAAAAACGATTAGTCTTGCGCTCCTCATCCATGATGGTGGAGCTAGCATAACGACTCAACCGCGTAAACTCGTGGAGATATTCATCCACGCTTCTCTCACCCTGCACCAACTTCAGGAATTCATTCTCCATTGAAATCCTCTGAGTCGAAGGGAGGTATCTTGCCAAGAACAATTCCGAGAACTCTTCCATCGGAATGTCTATCAGTTGTCTACCTCTCAGGTGATGCAGCTCCAAACCTTCCCACCACATCCTCGCTTCTCCATCCAGCAGGAATGTAGCGATGGTGGTCATCTGCCACTCCTCCGTCTCCGTCGCTGTCATGACTCTCTTCACCCTAGAGAGCCAGTCTTCAGCCTGAGATGGGGTTCCCAACCCCGAGAATAACGGAGGGTTAAAGCTCATTACATGCTTCAACTGCCTCTCAGTTGCCCTCCTTGGCACTATTGGTTCCGCAACCACTTGCTCCACCCTCCTCGGCTCCGCCTCTTGCGGAGGTACTTGCTCCATCACAGGAGCGGGCTGCTGCGCTTGCCTCCCAGGCTGCGCATTGATCACGGCCAACACCGCTTCAGCCACCAATCTTATATTTTCAGCCGACAAAGGTGTTGCGGGAGCAACTTCCGGTGCACTACTTGCCTCAGAAACTCGGCGTTCTGACGGCCCAACACCACTTCGGGTCACCTATAGTGGTACAAAACACCGTTAAGCGACCAAATAAATTGCAAACAGCAATTATAGGAACACGCAGGTTCCTCAAACACGAGTATTTTCATTCCTAAGTGGACATTCATGGGTTCTTTTTACTGTTATAACGATGACGCACACAATGTGCTCACCACCCCTTAAAAAGAATTCGTCCACGAATTCCATTCAAGCCCGACCAAAACCTGGCTCTGATACCAAATTGTAACACCCCCTATCCGTCGCATAGCATATAGCAGTAGGTCCGGCCGGGGCCCGACGCCATATACCACAGACAGACCGGGTGGTTACTTATGGAAACCATCCAACCAATCTCAACGTCCTACACAGAGCATTCTAGCGGAAGCAGTTTAAATAAGTTGTAAACAAGAACCCAGCAACAAGCATGAATGTCCACTAATACGATAATAGGAATGTATACAAAATACCCAAAACCGGCCTTAAGGCCTTACAAAATGTTTCACTTGTCTGTTACATGATTTACCAACCTCGGCACGCAGGCCGGCCATACATGAATAAAATAGAAAACATTTCCATTCGGGCCTTCGAGGGCCAGCTTCGCAAAAAGGGCTTTAGCCCGCTATTGACCGCTTGGTCCAGCTGCACCTGCAAGCAACAAACCACCGCACGGTGGCAAAACAAGGCAACGGTCAGCAATGCTGACCAAATTATAACGATCCCGCCCCCAACTCGGGGCGGCGATGCTCCTTCCCTGCATTTCATTAGCACAAGCGAGCAATGCATATAACCATAGCCATTTCATCACAGACGTTGGCTCGTACGGCCACACGTCCCGTGCACTCAGGGCACATTCTCGGTGAACCGGTCGATGTTACGTCAATTAAAGCCATTAACATTCCGGACTCACCACCGCCACTTAGACGGCCATTCCTATGAGCAATTCGTCTTCATGGTATTGGTCACGTCAATTTAAGCCATTGACCACCGAAGACCCCCATTTATGCCAACGGCGAGTGCCATGTAACTTTAGGTCTCTCTAACCCGAACGACATAAAGCGGGTACGGCTCCATCTAACCCGTGCTCACATCGCAACGGCAATTTAAGCCATTTGCGCGGGTCAAACTTTCACCGAGTCCCATTCTACCGCAATACACATAACCCCGTTATGTTCAAGTTGGCTCTCAGGCCACCAAGTTGGCAAGACCTCGTGTCCGCCCAGTTTTCCGGGTGCACCTTTGGGTTAGTCCCCAAGGCTCCCTGCTGCAATCTACCGCGTAGAAAACCCGAAAAACACCCAATAGCACGGAGTCTTCTCCGGCCTTATGCAATGCAACATCACCGATCCGGACTAACATGTCCGGGTAGGCTTCACACAAAATGCCTACGTCCGTTCTCGCATACGGACTCTAAACAACGGGGACTTTACATATCTACCCGAAGGAACGCCACCAACTCTCCGCAAACTCGCGAGAGGGGGCTTCCTATGCTAAGAAAAGGAGCGATTCAAGCTCAAGATGAGGATCGTTACCCTTGCGTTCCTCTTTGGCGCCATCGAAATGTAATCGGATAGAAATCACCGCACTTGCGTTGCCTCCGTGGATCCGGAGTCGGCTTGCGATTCGAAGCTCCGAAGCTCCTCCAATGGCGGATCTAGCTCCTCTTCCTCTTGCCTTAGCTCTTCTTTCTCCAAGGGTTTGGAGAGATAAAAAGGTAAGAAAAATGGATTTTTCTAAGTCAACTCCCGGGTATATCCTCCCAGGAACAACCCCCAGCCATTGGATCTTCAATCAAGGAAACGAACGGCTTTGATTCGGGGCTGAAATGCCCAATCTGGACCGAACACGGCCTGGCACACGCCCGTGTCCAGGGCCGTGTGCCGCATTCGCCGTCAAAATCGAATCTTCTGAACACGCACACGGGTATCGAACACGCCCGTGTTCGAGCTGACACGCCCGTGTTCCAGCTGACACGGCCGTGTAGCCGGCCGTGTACCCCATGATTTTTCCCCCGTTTCCAACCCGAGCACTGCACGGGTTCTAGGACACGCCCGTGTCCTTGCCCGTGTCACTTTGACACGCCTGGGCCCCCAGGCCGTGTACACGGGACATTTCGTCGAGGGAAGATCAACGACTCGATGACACGGCCTTGGACACGCCCGTGTCCTAGGCCGTGTGCCTTGACTCGACGATCGTAGAGTGAATCTCGACGATTTCACCTTGACGATCGTCGACACGGTTCGACACGCCCTGCGACATGCCCGTGTCGCAGGCCGTGTGCCCATTCTCGACGAATCGTCGAGAATAACTCGACGATTTCACGGCTAAGTGTCGACACGGGTCGACACGCCCTGGGACACGCCCGTGTCCCAGGCCGTGTGCCTTCAGCCAGAAACCAAAACTGGCCCAAAACGTCCCCCTTTGCTCCTTTGAGTTTCGGGGCGTTACACCCAGGACGATAGTGTCAGATTGTGATGGGCGGTTTACATCCACGGAGTGGCGATCAGTTCAAGATTACTTGGGCACGCGATTGACCTTCAGCACTGCATTTCATCCCCAGACAGACGGGCAGACAGAACGCACCAACCGGACGCTGGAAGACCATCTGAGGCTATGCATATTGGACCGCGGGGAACCGTGGGAGAAACTCTTACCCCTGGTCGAGTTCTCCTATAACAACAACTACCAGTCCAGCATCAAGATGACGCCTTACGAAGCCTTGTACGGGAGGAGATGCCGGACCCCGCTTTCTTGGGTTCAGGATGAGAATCCGAAGGTGTTGGGATCAGAGTTTGTTGAAGACACCGAGGCTCAGGTGAGGCTGATCAGAGACAGGATGCTAGAGGCGCAGAGTAGACATGCTAAGTATTATGACGCCCGACATCGGCAGGTGGAGTTCCAGGTAGGAGACCGGGTGTTTCTGAAGATCCGGCCCATGCATGGAGTCTCGCGGGTGCGTGGTCGGAGGAAGAAGCTCAGCCCTAGGTACATGGGCCCTTACAGGATCCTGGAGCGGATCGGACCCCTAGCCTACCGGCTGGAGTTACCACCAGAGCTGGAAGCGCTGCACGACGTCTTCCATATTTCTTCGCTGAGGAGGGCTCTGCTACGCCCGGAGCAGCAGATTTTGACCACCGAAGGGCCGGTAGCTTCAGACCGGTTAGGATCGACGACCGAGGAGTACGAGTCCTGCGTCGCAAGAAGGTCCCATTAGTCAAGGTCCTGTGGAGGAACTACAGCCAGGAGGAGCATACCTGGGAGCCGCAGGACCTGATGCGACAAAGATACCCAGAGCTATTCAGTCAGGTATACCTCTCAGACCCCTCAAGATGTTAATTTATTCTTCTGCTTTAATTTACTAAGGGCTGCTCTAGGCAGATAGAGGCTTATCTTTTGTTTATTGGGGGCTTATAATTGTTTATTGGGATCTTGGTCTGCCGATTGGGCGAAATGGTCATACATCTAGGTTTCCCTTTAAACCTATTTTAGCAAACAAGCCGCCATGCTGGGATGTTACAAGGTTCTTTTCTTCGGTAGTAAGTCCTGTAGACTCAACCTTGATTTCGGGGACGAAATCTTTGTTTTGTTTATTGGGATTTGTAACATCCCATTTCCAACTAGACCCCTAAGAGTGGTTTTGACCATGACTAGGTCATGATAAACCCTAGGAAGCCAGTAATGGGCCAAGAGATAGGGGACAGAAAGGTGGGAGATCATCATGGTCTGCAAATAGTAGAACTCTGAACAATGGTGTAGGATGACCATGGGCCACACCCTAACCCCAAGACCCTACCACAACACCCCTAATACCTTGGGAGGCCCATTAGAGCCAAAAGGACCCATTAGGGTCAACCCAAGAGGCTCAGTTGACCAAGTTCAACCCTAGCCCTAAATGGGTCAAACTAGCCTACTTAGGGTCAATTGACCTACTCCTAGCCTAGAGTACCCCACCTATGCCTCCTAACCCTAAAGTGAGGTCAATGGGTCACTAAGGACATATTGGGGTCAGCCCTAGAGGCCAGGTTGACCCAAGTCAACTCAAGCCCCTAATCTGGTCAAAGTACCCTTACTAAGGGTATGTGACCTCCAAAGTGCAGGGTAACCCTACATAACCCTACCTAGACCCTAAGGGAGGCCAATGGGTCACCAAGGACCCAATGGGGTCAACCCAAATGGTTATGTTGACCCAAGTCAACTCTAGCCCTAAAATGGTCAAAGTGCCCTTACCAAGAGGCATGTGACCCCCAAGATGCCCAACCAACCCTACTCAAGTCTTCCTAGACCTTAATGGAGTCCAATGGGTCACCAAGGACCCATTGGGGTCAACTCAAATGGTCATGTTGACCAAGGTCAACTCTATTCTAGTGTTAGGTCAAATTAGCCTAAATGGGCTAACCCAAGCTCAAACCCATTTCCCCCACTTGGGCTAACCTCATTTTTATTATTAATATGAGTTATTGGGCTGCCAATAGGCTGGAGGAGAGATCAAAATTCGGCCATGATGAGTAGGAGAGAGAAAGCTCCATTTTTCTCTTTAATGGAGGAGAGAGAAAGTGAGAAAAGAGGCCATTCATGGCCAAGGGAGATCAAGGGCCTCTCCAATTGATTCCAAAGGCTGAATACATTCCCCCTCATCAGTTAGGAGGAGTTTAATAGACATGGCTAGCCACCCAAGGTGGCTGAATTTATTTCCTCCAATAGGGAAGAGAGAGAAAGAAGAAAGAGAAGGCCATTCATGGTGGGGATGGTGAATCACCCCTCCATTCTTCACCAATTAATTAGTATTCATCTCTCCTATCAGTTTTGAGGAGTTTCCAAACGAATTGGGACAAAGGGGAGGTGAATTTCCATGGATTTTCTCCAAAACCGAAATTCCAATTCATGATCATTAATGGATTTGAAGCCATGACCCTCCCTCTCCCCCAACCCATTTGATGCTTTTAAAAGCTTCCCTGGGCCAAGAGAAATCATTTCCACCCTTCACCTAAAGAAACCGGGCGGTTTGGTAGTGAAGTTGCAAGCATCGAAAAGCTCCACCACCGGCCATGGCGCACCACCACCACACTCGACGACAAGATCGGTTAAAGGTCCTCCTCTACTCCTTCCGTGGGTAGATCTTAGGAATAATTTAGGACAAGAATCGGACTCAATTGAGCCGATCTAAGTTTTCATTTTCATGGTTTTTCCAAAAAAAATGGTGGTCGGGTTCGCCGGAAACCACCCCTCCGGCCGCCGTGCCGCCGCCCGGCGATAGCCCCCACCTCAACGAAGGTGGTGGCGGTGGTGGCCGGCCAGGGAGGTGGCCGTGTGGCCGGGAAATGCTCTTGGAATAAGCTTCAGGTTCGGCCAATCATGGCCCTTGGCTGGAGGAAGAAGATGACCAGGAGCCCCACGATTTGCTTTAAGATTCGTGCAACATCATTTCTTTTATTTAGTTTTGATTTCTGAATTTTCTGTCCTGTTTTTGGGCTGTTTTGCATTAATTATTAAAAATATTTGGGCCACCTGGTGGGAAAATGTTCAATATGAACGTTGTAGCCCTATGGGTCTAATGTAATCCAAAATTGATTTGGACCAATTTGGCCCTCTGGTTGGACCAGGGCACCCATTTTGGTGGCACCTGTACCTAGGGATGACCTGAGACTCAAATGGATGCCCACCCTTCATACCTTGTCCAAATTGGCTGAAATTTGTACAGAGGATCGTTCTTATCTATACCTAGGGCCTGTCCAAAAATGGGAATTTGTGGAGAAACCATTTCTATAGTGTTTATAAAAATTTAATAATCCATAAATAAATTAAATAGGTGTCCTAAACATCTCCAAACCCTCCCAAATTTTGGTGAGTGGTCCCTGGGCTCATGTTATGTATCGGTATAAAGTTTCACCTAATTTGGATGTGTTTTGAATATGTATTGACCCAACCCTAACTTTACCTTAATAAGGGTATTTTGGTCAAAAAGTGCACTTTTGATTTTGAGTGACCAAATCACCTCAACAGAGGCTGAAATTTGGGCCACTGACTTGGTATGGCACTTAGCACCTTCCCATGGAATCTGGGGTAGAGTGGAATTGATTTGCCCTAAGTTCCCATGCCAAACCCTAAGGAAGGACCTTTGTGCCTTGTGAAGGGCATGAGCCCTAAACACCTTGGATGAACACCAAATTTTACAAGGAGGTTCCTATGATGTATAAAACGCTCTGTTAAAAATATTAGCTAATTTTGAAAAGGGTATGGCCCCAAAAACCCTAACCCTAGCTTAGGACCTAAAACTTGTAGTGTAGGTTTGGGTTAGCTAAACATCTTGAAACTTAACAAAATTTGGGTAGTGAGGGAATGAGGATATTTTGAGCCTCTGATAATTTACTTGAGGAGTTTTGATCAATATTTGTAGCACTTCATTTGTAAGCAATATGATTGCCCTAATTAATAATTTGGCTATTGTGGTCTCACTGCCCATTGAAAGGGCATGAAACATTGGCAGAGGTAGTTTTAGGCTATACTAATCATGTATGAACTTTGATTGAATTTTTGGATATCTAGTTAGGGCATCTACTTCACAAGTGCATTACTTGGGTTATATACTAAATAATTCTTGCAAGAGCCCAATACTTAGTTAAAAATTATAAAACTTGATACATAGTGTTTTTAGATCAATATTATCATGTGGAAATTTTTGTATAAATATGTGATGGTTAATTAGTATACTTTGTTCATTAACCCAAAAACTTGAAATTTCATGAGAAAATCAAATATAGCCTTATTTTTAAATGATAAATTATGAAACTTTTTCTAGGGTATTTGTAGGCCATCTCAATCATCTCTGAAGTTTTTCTGAATTTTTGGAGGTATTATTACTGTAAAATCTTTTAAATTGACTTTTTATGAGGTAAATTTGAAATTACATTTAAGGGCCCAAACCTTGCTGAAAAATTTGAAGACTTAGGACTTAGAGTTGATTATTCATTTTGTAATTACCATAAATTTATTGGAACATTATCTTGTCTGAAATTGCTACTTCATGTTCAAACTTGGGCTTTTTGGATACTAGAATAAATAAATAAATTATCAGACAAATTAGGAAAATTATGGATTTCTGGATTTATGCTTCAAATATCATTTTAGTCCTCTAGTAATTATCATAGGGGTACTGCATGAGTATTTCATGTACTTCCCTTTTTACGGGTCATGTAGCTTAAGTGGTCTGCATATAGCAAAACTGCAGAAAATCATTTTGGATATGAATTAGAGCACGTGTGATGGGTCTTGATGGATTGCTGGAAGGATATGTAGAATGGGTGGCATCTATGGAAGATGAGTGAGTAGAGTGTGGTTTTTGTCTAGGGTTTAAAGGCGTTCGAGTCCGACGGAAGATCGTCCTACCCAAGGGGAGAGTTGGAGTCAAATCACCCTAGGATTAGCATATAGGAACATGAAAAAGCATAGGGTAAGGGAATCAACCAATAACAAAATAAGTACCTTGCGAAAGGGAACGCTGGGCATAATCCCAACACAGTTCCTAGTGCCCCTTGAGAGCCCTTCACAGGGAATACCGGGGGCAGTCCTGGGTTAACGTAAACTGTTTTAACAAACTGAAAAGAGTAACTTAGTAATTAGGGTTGCACATTTCACAAACACTGATGGAACCGGATGTTAGCTGGGAGCTTCGGCTCGGATGGTTAAAAGGCGGACTTTGGGTCCGGGGAGCTTCGGCTCGATTGTTTGAGACGGACGTGTTGGTCCGCGGAGCTTCGGCTCGGTTCTTGATTACGCTAATTTGCATGTGCATAAAAGGAAAGGAAATTAAGGTGGTGGGTCTTCGGTATCAGAGGGTCGATGCACTGATGCCAATACGTTGACTCGGCAAGTGTGGTTAGCACTTCGCCAACAACATGCAAGTCCGCTTCGTGCACCAAGCGTTGAGGCGTACGATAGGTCTGACCGGTAGTGCTTTACTGGTTTAGAGGTGGGCGAGGCCCAACCCACCGCTTCCGTCTGCCACTACGGAGGTATCCTGGGAGGTTACGGCTCCAGAAAGGGGGAACTAAAGGTCTGTGTGCACAGAGTCGGGTGTGTGTGTTGCACTTGCATGCCCATCATACCCACTTGCATGTCATAGCATAATCGTTACCTTTAACCTTGAAACCTAAAGTATAAGTGGAATGGGACGCTTATACTTTAGGACCTGCAAAATGACCCCTTGGTCTATAAGCTTGTGTGGGCAAGTTTATAAATTAAGGTTAATTTTGGATATATATATTTACTGCTGTTTGATAACCGACACCCCAACGTATAAATTGGTATGGGACTTTTTATACGATGGGAGCCTCGCAGAAGACCCCTTGGCTTATGTGATTTCACATAAGTGAAGGTTACTTTTCATATTTCAGCTTATTGTCTTACATGCTATAGAAATTGCTAGTATAGGACCGCTGCCATCTGCTTTTGATATTCTCCACCTTCAAGTCCTCCCCTTTCTTCCTCTCCGCTCGGTGCCTAGGAGCTGTGGGGGAAGGGGCGGGGGATGATAGGACTTAGTCTTTTAGACTAACGGTTTTCGAACCGCATCATTTAGGGGATCGTGGAGACCAGCATGGAGGAGCAGCCCCAGAGACCGGTGCGTTTGGAGGTGGGGCAGTCTAGCTCCGGAGTTCATACAGCCGGGACCGTGAATCTCGACCTTGAGTAGATTTTTCTTCTTCCGCATGAGTGATTCTTGTAGTGAGGATATGTTGTACCGGGCATAAGCCCGTTTTGCTGCTACTCTGATGTTTTCTTCTGTGGACACTCCCTTCGTGGAAATTTATTACTATGATATGTGATTTTCTGTGGACTGATAGTTTACATTTACTTCATTATGCTACTTTTCTGCGATCGAATCGGCCGGCAGTATCGGCGCTTTGTGGTGATGACCCTTCAGGGCGTGAAAGAGTCACCGCAAAACGGCGGTTCTGGGCCTAAGACCCCGACGTCTAAGAGAAAAAAAAAGGGGGGGTCTTACAGTGGACCCCTGGGCTGGTGTGGCACCAGGCAGGGTGGTGTGCGGGTGCGATTCCCAAACGTCATCAAAAAAGTGCACTTCCCTCTGCCCATAAAGAGTTACAGACCCAGATCGAGGATTTAATGAAAAAGGGGTTCATTAGGACTAGTATGAGTCCATGTGTGGTACCTGCCCTTCTTGATCCCATGTAGGATGGTACGTGGAGAATGTGTGTTGATAGCTATGCTATCAACAAGATTACCATCAAATATAGATTTCCTATTCCGCGATTAGATGACCTCCTAGATGTCTTATCTGGCACTACCATTTTTTCAAAGTTAGATTTGCGGAGTGGCTATCACCAGATCAGGATCCGTGAGGGGGACGAATGGAAGACCGCATTCAAGTCAAAGGATGGGTTATATGAGTGGCTTGTGATGCCCTTTGGGCTATCCAATGCCCCCAGTACTTTCTTTCGGATGATGACACATGTATTTCAGCCTTACATGGGGAAGTTTGTGGTCGTCTATTTTAATGACATCTTTATCTTTAGTACCACCACTGTTGAGCACGTCTCCCACATGAGGTCGGTTCTTTCCACCCTGTGGAAGGAAACCTTATTCCTTAATCTCAAGAAGTGCACATTCTATGTCACTGAAGTGGAGTTCTTAGGCTACATAGTCGGTTCGGAAGGCATTATAGTTGACCCTAACAAGGTTAAAGTCATTAAGGATTGGCCCGAACCGACCACGTTACGAGAGGTGCGGAGTTTCCATGGGTTAGCTACTTTCTACCGCCGTTTCATTCGAGACTTTAGAAGCATTATGGCCCCCATTAGTGATTGCATGAAGAAAGGTGAGTTTACTTAGACGAAGTCCACCACTATCGCTTTCCAACGCATTAAGGAGCTTATGACTGAGGCACCTGTCTTACGTCTACCTGACTTCACAAAGGTCTTTGAACTTACGTGTGACACTTCTGGAATGGGAATAGGAGGTGTCTTGAGTTAGGAAGGACATCCTGTGAGTTATATTAGTGAGAAGTTAGCGGGCGCCAAATTGAATTACTCAAATTATGATAGGGAGTTTTATGCCGTCATTAGATGTTTACACCATTGGAGGCACTATCTCCTCTCTAAAGAGTTTGTGATCCTCTCCGATCACGAAGCATTGCGGTTCATCAATGGCCAGCATAAAATCAGCCCGCGTCACGCTAAGTTGGTATCTTTCCAACAGGGTTACACTTTTAGTCTCAAACACCTTAAGGGAGCTGACAATTGAATCGCGGATGCTCTTAGTCGCCTAACCCTGTTACTCACCACTATGGAGGTTAATGTAGTAGGATTCGAGTGAATTAAGGACGAGTACGCCACATGCCTGGATTTTCATGACGCATATCTGTCTGCCCAGGATAGCTCCCCCACGATTATATCTGCGTTCGTCATTAAGCATGGCTATCTATATAGACATGAGAAGTTGTGTATTCCGCAGTCATCATTACGCCTCCATATCATCTGGGAATTGCAGAGTGGAGGGTTGAGTGGCCAATTCGGTAGGGACAAGAACATTACGCTAGTTGAGGAGAAATTCTATTGGCCAAAACTTAAGGCAATGGTGGGAAGGGTATTTAGTAGTTGTCGTACCTGTCAGGTATCCAAGGGCACCAAAACCAATGTAGGATTATATACGCCCTTGCCTATACCTTCTACGCCATGGGAAGACGTGAGCATGGACTTTGTCTTAGGCCTACCAAATACTTTGCGTCATCACGACTCCATTCTTGTCGTTGTGGATTGGTTCTCTAAAATGGCATACTTTATTCCGTGCGCTAGAACCAACGACGCATCTCATATTGCAAAATTGTATTTTAAAGAAGTAGTTAGTCACCGGGGAGTGCCGAAGACAATAGTTTTAGATAGAGATGTTAAGTATACGAGCTATTTCTGGAAAACACTTTAGGTTTTAATGGGTACGAAGTTATTGTTTTCCTCCGCCTATCACCCTCAGACCGATGGGCAAACGGAGGTGGTCAATCAGAGCATGGGAACCCTTCTTAGATGCCTAGTGAGCGATCACAAAGGTATATGGGATCTTCTTATTCCCCACGCCCAGTTGGCCTATAATAATTCCAAAAATCGTTCCACCGGTCTGTCTCCAAATGAGATTGTTCACGGGTACAAGGCCCCTGTGCCTCTTGACTTGGTTCTGTTGCCCCCAACATACAAGACAAGTCAGTTTGCACAATCCTTCGCCCAACATATTCATGACCTACATGCACGTATACGAGCTACCTTGACTACTCAATACGAGTCTTATTAGACGCACGCTAATCTACATAGGAGGGTGTCGCACTTCAAAGTCGGCGATTTAGTCCTAGTCCGGTTAGTTCCCGAACGCTTGCCATCTGACACCGTTAAAAAGTTAGCACCAACGCGTGCTGGCCCTTTTCGGATTATAAAGAAGCTAGGTGACAATGCATTCGTGTTGGATTTGCCAGCTGATTGGAGTATCTCCCCTATTTTTAATGTCTCAGATTTGACGCCATTTGTTTCGCCTCCACCTGAGTTGAATTCTTTGTCATCTTCTCCCTCCACTAAAATTTCTAATGGGTTGGGGAGTGGTAGTTCGGATGATCTCTCTCTTTCGGTCCCCGCAGGTATAACATCGGATGGTACGTTGCCTTCTGTTTTTCCTACTGCTGACATGTTTCCCAGGTTTCCCAAGACATTTCTCACTCCAGATATGATACTTGCTGCTGAGCCACTTACTACTCCTGATGGTCCTACCTACCACTTGCTCATCCGTTGGCTTGACAGTCCCCCTTCAGATGACTCATGGGTATTTGCAACAGAGCTTCAATGTTTGGATGCCGAGCTTCTCCGCCGCTATCTCTCGGCCCACCCATCGGAGATACGTGATTTTGAGTGGGTGAGGATTGATGCCGCGGCCTCTCCGCCACTACTTGATGATGACCCGGTTGTAGAGGCCCAACGACACAAAGATCTTAGGTGTCGTGATGATGCTGAAGGAAGACCGCGTTACAACCTACGCCCGCGGCGTGCCAAATCCGCCGTGAATAATTAATTACGTTATTTCATGCACTTTTATTTTATATTGTTGAATATAAAATTATTCCATGTTTGGATGATAATTTTATATTCATGAATGTTATGTAATTTTTATTTTTGGACATTTCATAGTTTGTGGTGTGTACTTAACCATACGGATGGATGTGATTACATCTCCATCATGGATGGTTAAGGGCTTGTTGTTACTCCTATGTGTTTGTAACTCCTATGTGTTTGTAACTCCTATATCAGGAGACCTTTTTATGAGAATTAATAGAGAAGAAGAAGAATTTGAATCCAAAGAAACTCCCTAGGAGAAATTCGGCCAAGGAGAGACACCAAGCCGCCGGCCTTGTGGTGTGAAGCCGCCCCCTTGCTTCCTTCCTCCCCTCTTCGGTGCGACACCGACGTGGCTTCCTTCTGTGAGACTCTGAGGAAAAGGATTGCAGCCCCATTCGGTGTGACGCCGATGGTTCCGTGGAGAGAGTGAATCTCCCACCAATCTTGTGTGATTGATGTTCTTGGTTGGGTAATCTCTTCATCTTTAGTGATTCTTGCTTTGCGTTTGTGGAGGCTTTTGCGAACCGTTTTTTCCGTGATTTTAAAATACATCGCTTGCAAAATCTGATCCGGCTTTGTTGTTATTGAATCTCTTGTATTCCGGATTGGGAAGATCCATTGTGGGAGCGAGACTTGGCCTAGCCTTGACTTGCTCTCCAAGATTGGAACACTTTGTGTCAACAAGGAAATTAATCTCAACTGGAACTCGACCGCCATTTGAAGTTTGCCACTGTTTTGAAATAAATTATTGCTGCGTTTGAAACGGCTCAAGTTGGTACAATAGATGCTTGTGTATGTGCGGTGAGTTGTGTGCTTGTTGGAGAGGTAGGTCTTAAGGACGTTGTATCGAGTCCGGCTGGAATCTTCTATATTGATTTTCTCATTCAGATTTGGGAGCCAACCCGACCCCTTTTCGTTCGCTTTTGTTCGGAGCCCTCCTATCTGACTTTTATGCTTTGTGACAATAGTTTCAGTTAGTGTAGTCGAGAACGTATCACGGTCTTCCCTACACCAGCCGGTATCCACCAGACGCTCCGTGCACTCAGGACACCTTACGATGTACCGGACTACATGGCAACACCACCGATTAGAGGTTATTAACATGTTGGCTGGCCGGTCCTAGTCCACCAACGCGCAGACCGGCGACATTCCGCCCAGACCACTCAGAGGTGAGAACCTCACGGCAAACTTGAGCATTAACAAATCGATCAACCATTACGGTGCAATAAGTAGGGTCTGCATCACTTCCTCCCACACCTTGCCATATCGACCTCCCGTAACCAGGGCAGGTCAGCCTTTCCCGTTGCTCAAACCGTCAGTAGCGCAGTACTAGACGCGGGTCGGCCTTCCCTTCTGATTACTATAGCTTTTCTCTCTCTCAGAGCCATTAGCGCTCATAGCACTCACACCACAAGGAGCTTACACAAAGCACCCCAAATCAATCCAACCATTCATTCACACATTCATACAGACCATCCAGAATTATAAATCATGCACAGTTATCAAATTCATGGAGTCTTCTCTGGTTTACCCATAATCATCACCAATCCAGACTATCCGTACAGATGGGCTTCACACAACATTCCTATGCCGTACTCCACACTTCCGGCTCTAGATGCAAATTCAACCAAGGAATCACTTCCGCGATCCACCTCTTGGTGGAGGATTCCACGAACATGCATAAAGAGAGGACTTCGATCTCCAAGAAGGAGATCGTTACCCTTGAAGATCGCTTCGGAGCCATGAATCAGCTGGATGGAAATCACCGTCTCAGCCTTACCTTCACGAAACCGCTCTCGGATCTTCAATCCGCACTCCACAGCTCCTTCTGTAGCTGGTTCTCCTTCCTCCTTTCCTTCACTGGGCCTTTCTCTCTTTCTCTCTCTTGGAATGAGAAGAAGAAGATTATGAAATGAAGAGATAATCCTCATTTGTAGGCCAAATAACAGCAAGGAGTAATCTGAGCCATCAGATCCCATAGGAAGAAAAGGAACGGCCAGAAAATTTCCTGAAAATAGCTATCTCGAGTCTTACACGCCCTGTGACACGCCCGTGTCACAGGCCGTGTCCCCTAAGCAGTGCACGAACCGCCTTATCCTACCTTATCCACACCAAGGTGACACGCCCATGACACGCCCGTGATACGCCCATGTCAGCATCATCACGCCCGTGACACAGGGCATGTTACCCACTCGAGACCTACTCGAGAGGACTTAATCGAGAGAAAACCAACTACTCGAGTACCCAGACAGGACACGCCCGTGTCATAGGGATGACACTCCCCTGTCACCCCCTCTTACTCGAGTACTTTTCCACCTACTCGAGTACATGTCGACCTACACGAGAGCTACTCGAGTATGTGCGGGACACGCCCTGTGACACGCCCATGTCACAGGCCGTGTACCCTATACCCGACGATCATCGAGCACAGTTCATCGACCTAGAGCGAGTCATCGACCAGGGGAGGACAAGCCCTGGGTCACGCCCCCGACATGCCCGTGTCACAGGCGTCTACCTCCCGTAAATTCCTCGACCGAACTTCGTCGAACGCACTCAACCCAAGTAGGACACGCCCTGGGACACGCCCGTGTCCCAGGCCGTATCAACCAATCTTTTTCCGTTTCTCAAATTTGGGATGTTACAACCCTCCCCTCCTTCCAAGAAATTTCATCCTCGACATTTGGCTCACTCCAATCAGCCACACAACCACTGAATGTTGTTGCATTCGCAACCATGCATGCAAACAAAGCGAGCCGGATTTGAGCTCAGCGGCCACGGCTTGTCTCACCCCAAGGCATCTCACAAACAAACCAAACATACCACATATACATATATCACATCCCTAACTTCCATCTATGCACATGCAACCATAAAATTAATCAAGTGATCGAAAACAAACACATCATCGAACTTATCATAATCGAACGATCACTTCCATATCACAAGTGTGCACCAACAAGTCAACAGGTCACATGACATATACAACATAATATGTACAAAAATATCCTCAGGAGGTACATGATCAGGAACATTACTCGTAAGTCATCACATATATACAATATGTACATCATCCAAGTGATACAAATCACTAGTCTTACTTTCGCTCAGCCTCTCGATTTTGCATTTCTCGCGAAAGTGCCAAATTAAACACTCGATGCTGAATTTAACCAAATGATCTTTGCGGCCCTTGCACTTCCAAATTTTGCAATCTAGGTTACGTCCGGGATGCAGATGATTCGGCCATTGCTTTACCTTTTTCTTCATAAGACGCACCTGTCTTTGTCTCACTTCTGGAAGGGCCACTCCAACAATCACAGGCGATATGGCCCGGCTTTCCGCACTTAAAACATGTGAGTATTTCAATTCGTCCTTGCCCATATGTTGCCCCAGACGAAACAGTAGACGGAGTCGGTTCAGTCCTGAACTTTTTCTTCTCTCGTCTCTTAAACTCCAACTGTTCTGCATGCAGAACTTGAAATTCCTGTTTTCCACCACCAAGCTCCTCTTCTCTTGTACCTGCTTTAGATCTTTCTCCAACACCCAGGCTGTATCTACCAATGCTTGGAAGCCTTGGCTCACCGAACTCGGGAGTGCCAACCGCAACTCGTCGCGCAATCCCTCATAAGACCGATTCATCTTTCGTGCTTCCTCAGCGAAAGTAGACCCCGCAAAACGCCCCAGTCTGGTGAACTCATGCAGGTAAGTATTAATATCCCTCTCACCCTGCACCAGACGTAGAAACTCATTCTCCATGGAAATCCTCTGTGCTACTGGCACATACTTTGCCAGAAATAATTGTGAGAATTCTTCGATCAATACTTCTTCCAATCTTCATCCTACCAAGTGATGCACTTGCACTTCGTCCCACCACAGCCGTGCAACACCTTGCAACAGAAATGTGTCTAAAGTCACTTTTTATGCCTCAGCAGTCCTGAGGGAAGTCAGGATCTGCTTCACTCTTGCCAGCCAATCCTCCGCCTGCGCTGGGGAGATCACCCCACCAAACGTAGGTGGATGAAAGTCCATAAACCGCTTCAACTGCTCATCCGTTCCTTGTTCTGCCATTACAACTTCAGCACACCCTTGCCTTGCACCAGGCCATACTAGCACCCCTGCAGGCCTTGCCTGTCCAGTAGGTTGTGCCTGTAACACCGCCAACCCCGTCTCAGTCACCACATGTATGGTATCCGCCGAAGGAGGCGTAGGCGCTTCAACGGGTGGTGCATTCTCATCGGATTGCTGGGGCTTCGATTGCCCAACACCACCATCTCCACCTATCAATGTACAAAACACCATTAATTCTTCATATCATAACGATACTTATATTGAATACACACTCACGCACTTCCCGTGCATGAAATACATTCCTCGTGGACATTTGTGAGTTCAATTATGTTCTCTCCTCCCAAACAATCTAAACTTAGCTCTGATACAACTTTGTAACGCCCTCACTCGTCACATGGCATATAATGGTGGGTTCAGCCCGGGCCCCACGCCATATGTCACAGACAAGCGACAGAATTACTTGTGGAAATCAAAATCGACTCGCATCCTAACTCAATCCATACTAGCGCAGCATTTTACGTTAACATGAACTCAACTCAGAGAATGTCCACTACTATGTAAATGCCACATATATATATCAAAACCAGGAATGTATACAACTCACACACACTGGCCTTAAGGCCTTACAAGTTTCTCTTTTCACAAATACATTTTCGTACATCGGTACACAGGCCGGCCACACATGAAATCCCACCACGTTTCTTCGCACGACCTTCAAGGGCCTTTAGCAGCAAGCCTCCATTCCGCTCAAGCAATTCAATGTAATCATCAATACCTGCAATTTATTATCCACCCGAGAGAGGCAAACAAAGTAACGGACAGCTTTAGCTTACCACTTACAACGACCCTACCCCTTTTCTCGGGGCAGTGCTTCCTTCCCTGTATGCATTGCCATATCATAATCATTTCAATATAGCAAATCGACCAAGCACAAGCACATCACAAATTCCTGTATCCACCAGACGCTCCATGCACTCAGGGCATCGTACGGTGTACCGGACTCCATGGCAACACCACTGATTAGAGGTTATTAACATGTTGGCTGGCCAGTCCTAGTCCACCAACGCGCAGACCAACGACATTCCGCCCAGACCACTCAGAGGTGAGAACCTCACGGTAAACTTGAGCATTAACAAATCGATCCACCATTACGGTGTAGCAAGTAGGGTCTGCCTCACTTCCTCCCACACCTTGCCATATCGACCTCCCGTAACCAGGGTAGGTCAGCCTTTCCCGTTGCCCAAACCGTCAGTAGCGCAGTACTAGACGCGGGTCGACCTTCCCTCCTAATTACTACAGCTTTTTGCTCTTTCAGAGCCATTAGCGCTCATAGCTCTCACACCACAAGGAGATTACACAAAGCACCCTAAATCCATCCAACCATTCATTCACACACTCATACACACCATCCAGAATTATAAAGCATGCAAAGTTATCAAATTCACGGAGTCTTCTCCGGTTTACCCATAATCATCACCAATCCAGACTATCCGTCCAGATGGGCTTCACACAGCATGCCTATGCCGTACTCCACACTTCCAGCTCTAGATGCAAACTCAACCAAGGAATCACTTCCGCGATTCACCTCTTGGTGGAGGATTCCACGCACATGCATCAAGAGAGGACTTCGATGTCCAAGAAGGAGATCGTTACCCTTGAAGATCGCTTCAGAGCCATGAATCAGCAGGATGGAAATCACCGTCTCAGCCTTGCCTTCACGAAACCGCTCTCGGATCTTCAATCCACACTCCATGGTTTCTTCAGCAGCTGTTTCTCCTTCCTCCTTTCCTTCCCTTAGCCTTTCTCTCTCTCTCTCTCTCTCTTGGAATGAGAAGAAGAAGAAGATGATGAAATGAAGAGATAATCCTCATTTCTCGGCCAAATAACATCAAGGAGAAATCTGAGCCATTAGATCACATAGAAAGAAAAGGAACGGTCAGAAAAATTCCTGAAAATAGCTCTCTCGGGTCTGACACGCCCTGTGATATGCCCGTATGACAGGCTATGTCCGCTAAGAGGTGCACGAACTGCCTTATCCAACCTTATCCACACCAAGGTGACACGCCTATGACACGCACGTGACACGCGCGTGTCAGCATCGTCACGCCCGTGACACGGGGCGTATAACCCACTGAAGACCTACTCGAGAGGACTTACTCGAGAGATAACCAACTACTCGAGTACCCAGACAGGACACGCCCATGTCACAGGGATGACACGCCCGTGTCACCCCCTCTTACTCGAGTACTTTTCCACCTACTCGAGTACATGTTGACCTACACGAGAGCTACTCGAGTATGAGCGGGACACTCCCTATGACATGCCCGTGTTATAGGACATGTAGCCTCTACCCGAATATCGTAGTGCGCAGTTCATCGACCTAGAGCGAGTCGTCGACCAGGGGAGGACATGCCCTGGGTCACGCCCCCGACACGCCCGTGTCACAGGCATGTACCTCCCGAAAATTCGTCGACCGAACTTCGCCGAACGCAGTCAACCCAAGAAGGACACACCCTGGGACATGCACGTGTCCCAGGCCATGTCAACCAATCTTTTTCCATTTCTCAAATTCGGGCTGTAACAGTCTCCACGTACTAATGCTGGCCATATCCACTGGACTTTCTTGGGCTAAGTGTCCCACACCTGTCGAGTCAGCATATAGACATCGGTGTGAACGAGCGTCCAATACCAAAGACCCAACACCTTATTTGTATCCAAATCCTTCCGAGCCACCGGCTCCTCGAACTATCCCATCTGTTACACCTACCTTCCGAACCTACCGTCTGGATGGCTAATCAAACTAACCTAACCCACCTCCCGAGCTATCGAGGTGTGTGAACATGAAACCCTAGTTATAATAGTTGCTCTTGTAGTTTATTATTCCTACGGTTTAGGTTAGCCCAGGACTGCCCAAGGTATTCCCCGTGAAGGGCTTTTGAGGGCACTAGGAACTACGATGGGCTGAAGCTGTAGTGCCCCCAATTTTTTTTCAGTATTTATTTAATTATTACTTGGCGTTACGTTGACGCATTTTTGGCTTGTGCCATTTATTAGAGCGTGGTCTTAGATCTTTAGGTTTCTTGAATGGCTTGTTTTGTAGCCTATTAGCAAGATTCCCTAGCAAGTCGGGTCTGGTTTGTAACTCGGTGGGGCCTCTCGGGGAATGCTTGTGTTTTGGCTTCGGGTGGTGATAACCCGAGTTTTGTTCGTCGAATGTTGATTTCGACTTCGCCGTTGTGTTCGTAGTGTGGGTATTTATCTACGGTGCGAATTTCGTCGAATTTCGAGGATGTTCGGTTTTCGCGTCGTTTTGTATTTTATGTAAAATAATATCATTTAATACGTATATTATTATTTATTTAGAAAAGGTGGTAGCATGGCTGGCGGCTAGTTATAGGCTGAAATATATATAATAGCAGTTAAAGCTTTATTGGTGGCTGGCGATTTTAATAGGCTATTTTAATTGGTGCCGAATGTGGTTGGCGGTTTTGCTAGACTTGAAAGGGTGGCTGCGGTTTAAGAGACTTTATAGGTGGCAGGCGGCGGTTGCTAGGAAGAAAATGGAAGTTATTTAGCCGCTGCATATATATATATAGCCTTAAATTAGAATAGCGACTGTTCATTGTCATTGTCTTTTTAGGGAATACAACCGCTGCTGCCTGTACGAGAGATTGAGAAACCGACGGAAACCGTGGGCTTTTAGACACCGATTTCGGGAGCTTTGATGGACATATTCCTCGTCTGAGAGTTGATCCAAGTTTCTCTCGCCTAAACCTACATTCCTATTGTAAGATATTCAAATTTCGTGGTATTTCTAGGGGTCTCGAATTTTTGGTTTGATCCCTTTTTCCTCCATTAACCTCTAGAATCCTTGTCTAAGAGCTGTTGTGGCTGGAGCCGAGAGAGAGAGGAAGGGCTGTTCAAGAAACATTTGCTGGAAATCGAGGCAAGTGGTGTTCTTGCCCTTGCCAAGTAGCTTTCTTGTCTTTTTTTGTGTGTTCTTTACAGTTATAGTTTTCTCAGATTTCTCTTGCTAAATGGTCAGGGTTGTCTTTTTATTTTAACCAAGAACTTCTTAAGCCGTTTGATAGACTTCCTGTATAGATTTTTATTTCTCAAACAGCCATGCTTCGCTCCCTGTTTTCCTTCTTCTTATCCAGGTTGCTTTGTCCTTGGGATGAGATTAATGAAATGAGGGTTTGGGTTAGTTTTCTTGTGCAGTTGCTGTAGCCGGGTAGGAGAAAAATGTGTTAATTGACGATTTTACAAAGCTCTGTTCCTAGCAACTAGGAAAGTTGCATAGCCTGTTAGAACTCTTTTATTATGGCAGTTTTATATACACCTGTCAATTTGCTGGAGAAATTAGGGCTGAGTTCCAAAATGTTAGGCTCGAGCTGTGCATATTCTCGGTTGAAAGGCGTAATAACTGCTGTAGAAAGTTCCCTTTTTATTTAACTAGATGATGGGAATGATTCTGGAGTAGATGCAATGGTCTGGGATGAAAATTACTAGTACAAGAATTAAATTTATTTGTTTTCTATTTAACAGTGTTGAGAGTCGGAATTTTCAGTTTTTAATTTTCCTAAGTCAAAAAAAAAGTGTTGACAGCATTGAGGGCACTCAACGCTACCAACGGTTAGGGCTTCTAAGCCCAAAATCGTTGAGTGCTTTGAATGCACTCAACGCTTTTGGCAGCAGGTGTTGACGGTGTTGAGTGAGCATAGCTCACTCAACGCCGTCCCACAGTGAGTTTGCGGCTAAGGGTTTTGCTGTTGATTGAGTGGTGCTCACTCAACGCCTGAACTTGCTCGAGTCTGGTGTTCAGTGAGGGCTACTCACTCAACGCGGTGTTGAAGTATCTCAATGCTTTTGCCTTAGCTTCGTTTTCTCTCCCAAGTGAATTACTTTGATCTTGAGGTCCCTTGTCGGCTAGTTTTCTGAAGGACGAATCGTGGGTTATGCCTAGTAGTGGTGTTTTGAAGCTCTTAATATGGATGGTGTTGTGTGATTTAGCCGTGGCCACACTTTTTCTTGTTCCAGGTACGGGCTAGGCAAGTTGGTGGGAGGTCCCTAGTGCTTTCACATTTAGACCCTTTAGCATTTTGCTGGAAAAGGTTGTTGGGGGAACTGAGTTTGCCTCCAACCCGGGTCCATGTTGTTTTGCTACTACCATTACTCACAAACTTGGGTTGTTAGGTGTTTCTTCCGTTGTAGATTGCAACATTTTTTTTGGCACGTGGTAGCCATGTAAACTCTGCAGGTTTTAGTAGGGTTGTTGCTGATTCTCGCACTTGGTGCAAGTTAGTCTTGCCTTGGACAGTGTTTGTTTGTTACTATCCTGCTACTTCTTCGCTTACTTTTTTTTGGGTATGATACTTTTCCACAGCTTATTTGTTTTTTCTTGCTGAGGTATTCTTTTCTTCTTTGAATGCCTTAGGTTCTGGATAGTAGCCGATTAAGCGGCTAGTTTTGCAGTGCTGTTGCTGGTGATCTCTTGTACTGTAGAGATCAGATCCTTGGTCTTGTGTGGTAGTTTTATGTTTCTTTCTTACAGACATATATACTTGCCAGTGGGTTCGTGTCAGTTTGTTGGCGCCCACAGGTAGTTTTACCTTGATACTAGATATGTTATATTTTTGCTGCTACCTTTCTGGAGATTTGTCTACTTGCCCTTAGGATGTTTTATGCTAGGTTGCTAGTTACTTTAAATCCTATAAACACTACAATATGTACGCCATAATCAGCATGCTTTCTTAAAACTCAACCACTATTTTTTCAAGCAACATAAAAGCTTAATTTTCTTATATATGTTTTAAAATAAATCTAGAGTCTTGCTTAATATAAGTGGCCGCTGGGGGAACTTATGCACTCTCATAGGATGTCAAAAAACCAATTAAATAAAGTATTTTTCACTACGTATAAGTATAGTTTGAAGTGTGGACTAGATGATCTACAGAGCCGAGGGATAAGCCCTTTAATCATAACTGAATTTCTACTCATTAAAACTCAAGTATTTTAAGGAACAAAGTAGTTGTTGCATTGCCTGAGCATCAGCAGTTATCCCCTGCTTGATGTGGCATCACAACGCGTGTTTTCTCATACTATGATACTTATTATATTTGGATAAAATGCGGGTTGTGACAGTTGGTATCAGAGGTAGGTTGCTTGACAATTTGTTGGGCGACCTTCCCTTGTAGGTATTAGATGTCTAGGATCATATCATACACACACCGATATGTCATCAGCACGTCTTGGCTGAAGCACAAACACTACACCCATAGCATAACATGAAGTATACGGGGCATATTATGTAATATGAAATGCATAATATGTGTCTATATATGGATCCACCAAAGGGGCAATATGTGAGGGTTATATAGTATGAGATGCATAACCTCACCACATGAATGCGACTAACACATTTCTTTTTCGTTGCATGAGAATGTTATGTAGAATGAGATGCATAACATTTTCATGCATACGCCACTCATAACATGCATTAGGGCCTTTTTAGAATGCATAACACAATCATGCATAGCATAACATTGCATAAGCACAACGTGCAAGGCTAAAGATTTACAGGATGACATATGTACACACATGGTTTTAAATCAAAAAAAGAATATAAATTCATGCATTTCTGATCTAGGCACAAGAGTTAGTTGATGGTGGTAAACCATCCTAGGTTAAGCATAACATCACTTTTGTAAAAATAAAATAAAATCCCAGAGCAAGTATAACAGTTAAAAGTTCATATTTATGTATGTATTGTCTGTACTGGTAGTTTGTTCTAACTGTTGTACTAGATTTTGACCTTAGTTTTTATGGTTTTAGAATGGCAAGACGTCCTTTGACGATGTTGACTCCCCTGTCTGAGGGTGAGTCATCTGGAGCGCAGAGTGATGCAGTGATCGAGAGCCTGCGACAGAGCAGTGATTCCTTGACCAGACAGTTGGTGGAGATGCAGGCCCAGATCCAGTCTCTTGTGGCAGTTGTGGCAGGATAGACTCAGGGAGTGCAAGACCCTACAGGGGGGGTTAGCTGTTCCTCCCCCTCCTTCTCCCCTGAGACCTCTACTAGCGGTGCCGGCAGAGATGGCCTTTATCTCACAGTTTCAGAGACTTAGCCCTCCTACATATGATGGGAATGTAGATTTCATAGTCATAGATGATTGGCTGATCTCCATGGAGGAGATGATCACGTACTCCGGTATTGTAGATGATCAGAGAGTGATGATAGCCGCTTATCAGCTAAAGGGTTTGGCTAAGAGCTGGTGGCTTAGGGAAAAGGAGAGTTTGGTAGCCGGTTGATCTTGGGGATTATTCAAGGAGATGATGTTGAGGAAGTTCTTGCCTTCGGTCGAGCATGACCGACTAATGAACGACTTCCTCCACCTGAAGCAGAGGAAACTCACGGTTAGTGAGTACGAGATAGAGTTCCACAAGTTGAGCCGGTTTCCCCTGGGTTGGTGAGTATTGAAGCTGATCGAGTCAAGCGTTTCCTTGGTGGCTTGAGGAGCGAGGTTCAGCAGTTGGCCAGTGCATATGGATTAGAGACTTATGAAGGGGGTAGTGGAGGCTACTCTGAAAGTGGAGGCAATTGAGACCGCAAAGAACAGAGGCCAGCAAATGAGGAAGGACAAGAGGAAGTCTGCTGAAGAGAAGAACCCCCAGGTACCCGGTGCTGCTTCGGGAAAGACGAGCAAGGTAGTGTGTAGCTTCTGTGGCTGGTTAGGCCACCCTGTTGAGAGGTGTTTCAAGAAGGCAGGAGCTCAGGAGAAGGAGCAAGTTCATGCTATTGAAGGTGCTCCTAGGAGGGATGTTTCTTGTTCTGTTTGCAAGCGACCCGGGCATGATGCTGCCCAGTGCTGGTACAAAGATAAAGTCTGCTATCAGTGTGGACAGAAGGGCCATATCAAGATAAGGTGTCCTCAGGTCCAGCCTATTCTTCATGCAGTTCCACTTCAGGCATTAACTCCGCCTCAGCGTGTGGACAAGGGCAAAGGAAAGCTGAACGTGATCTCTTCCGAGGAGGCTCAAACTTCGACTCAGGTCATCTCAGGTTAGTTATTTTCCTAGCCTGAAAGTTTTATTTACTGGAATGGTTATAGTTTTTGTTTTGGTAGTTCCTTAGATGCTTATATACTCATATAGGGAAATTTAAGGTGAAGAACCGCTTGGCATGTGTTCTGTTCGACTCCGGCGCTACCCACGCATTTGTGGCTAGAGCTTTTGTGGAGCGATATCGGTTGATTATAGATCAAGTTCGTGATACCTTCCGCATCAAGTTCCCTTCTGGTGAATCTATGTTATCAGATTTGGTCATTCTGGATTGCCCTATTTTGTTGGGGGACTTTCTTGCGAAGGCAGACTTGAAGATGATTGATCTAGAGGACTTAGATGTTATTCTGGGCATGGACTGGTTGTCTAAGTATGATGCGGTTATTCAGTGTAAAGGGAAGCGCTTGGACTTCATCAAGGACAACGGTCAGCCTGGAAGTGTGTATGATGATCCGTGGCAGGATTCTCCTGTCATTTCTGCGGTATGTGCTCAGAAGCTGTTTCATTCTGATTGTTTTGCTTGTTTAGTCTCGGTGATTGGGATGGCTGTTAGTGTAACGCGCTTGGAGGAGATTCTTGTTGTACGTGGTTTCTCTGATGTTTTTCCTGATGACCTTCCTGGTCTTCCTCCCGATCAGGATGTTGAGTTTGTGATTGATTTGAAACCGGGAACGCGTCCTATTACTAAGGCGCCGTATCGGATGGCCCCTCGTGAGTTGGAGGAGTTGCGAGTCCAGTTGGACGAGTTGTTGGCAAAAGGCTTTATCAGGTAGAGTTCGTCGCCTTGGGGTGCTCCTATTCTATTTGTGAAGAAGAAGGATAGGTCGATGAGGTTGTGCATCGATTATAGGGAGCTGAACAATGTCAACATTAAGAACAGGTACCCTCTGTTGAGGATCGATGACTTATTTGATCAATTGCGTGGTAGCACGGTGTTTTCCAAGATCGATCTTCGTTCTGGCTATCATCAGCTCAGGATCCGTGAGGTAGATATTCCACGGACTGCATTTAGATCGAGGCATGGACACTTCGAGTTTCTAGTGATGTCATTTGGTTTAAACAACACACCATTAGCTTTCATAGATATGATGAACCAGTTTTCAAGGATTTTCTAGACAAATTCGTTGTGGTATTCATCGAAGATGTGTTGATCTACTCTCGCAGTGCTGAGGAGCATGAGCAGCATCTGCGCTTGGTTCTGTCGGTGTTGAGAGACCACAAGTTATTCGCCAAGCTGAGCAAGTGCGAATTTTGGTTGCCTCAGGTCTCGTTTCTGGGCCACGTGGTGAATAAGGATGGTATCTCGGTTGACCCGGAAAAGATCACAGTAGTGATGGATTGGGGCAGGCCGGGCACGCCCAAGGAGATTAGAAGCTTCCTATGGTTGGCCGGCTACTACCGAAGGTTCGTGGAGGGTTTCTCCACCCTGGCTGCACCTTTGACCAGGTTGACTCAGAAGAACACGGCCTTTGTTTGGAGCGAGAAGTGCAAAGAAGCCTTCCTGGAACTAAAGAACAGATTGTGCACTGCTCCTGTTCTGACCCTACCTACTGAGGGTGTAGAGTATGATGTGTACGTGGATGCTTCGCATGTTGGTCTGAGTTGCGTGTTGATGCAGACTGGAAAAGTGATTGCGTATGGGTCAAGGTAATTAAAGACTCATGAGAGAAATTAGCCTACGCATGACCTTGAATTTGCAGCGGTGATTTATGCGCTAGAGCTGTGGAGGCATCTACTTTATGGTGCCCTGTGCAAGATCTTCACAGATCATAAAAGTCTAAAGCACGTGTTCACACAGAAGGAGTTGAATCTGCGCCAGCGGAGGTGGCTAGAGTATGTGGCCGATTACGATGTGGAGATCCAGTATCATCCAGGCAAGGCCAATGTGGTGACCGACACCCTGAGCCGAAAGACGGGGAAGATCTTTAATCTCTCCGCCGATCGTTTAGTGGAAGAGTTCCTCCTGATGGATATCTCCGTGGGATGTTGTGACATGCAGAGCAGTTTGGCAGTGGTAGAGCCTTCTTGGATTTCACTTACCAGGTTGCACCAGAAGGATGATCCGGATCTTCTGCACTTATACCTCAGGACTGAGAGAGGGGAGTTGCCAGATTTTTCTATCGATGGTGCGGGTACTTTGAAGTACCGCGGTAGGTTTTGCATCCCCGCTATTGGAGACATCAGGGTTATGATATGCAGAGAGGCTCATGGATCCAGTGTTGCCTACCATCCTAGATCTACAAAGATGTACCATAATTTGAAGCAAATTGCCTGGTGGTATGGGATGAAGGGGGACATAGCACGATTTGTTGCTGAGTGCCACACTTGCGAGCGTGTGAAGGTCGATCACGAAAGGCCTGGTGGCAAGTTGACTCCGTTGGAGATTCCGACATGGAAGTGGGAAAGTATTTCTATGGACTTCATTACGGGCTTACCGAGATCTCCAAGGGGATTTGATTCAGTTTGGTTGATCGTGGACCGATTAACGAAGTGTGCGCACTTCGTACCCAATAAGATAGATTACCCGATGAAGAAGATAGCAAAGCTGTACTTGAACGAGGTCATCAGATTGCACGGTGTGCCTGTTAGCATCATTTCTGATCGAGACTCCCATTTTACATTTCGCTTCTGGAGGAGTCTGCAAGAGCGTCTGGGTTCAAATTTGAGGTATTCTACTGCTTACCACCCACAGACCAATGGGCAGACAGAGCGGGTGAACCAGATAGTGGAGGATATGATTCGGTGCTACATTCTAGACCATGGAGGAGCGTGGGATGAGCGTCTGTGTCATATGGAATTTGCATATAATAATAGTTATCAAGAAAGCTTGCAAATGGCTCCCTTCGAGGCAATGTATGGGAGGCGCTACAGGACTCCTTTGTTTTGGGCTGAGGCTGGTGAGAGGCCTATATTGGGTCAGGATGTGCTCGAGGAAATGGAAGTCGCAGTGAAGCTTATTCGAGAGAAGCTTCGGATAGCTCAGAAACGATATGAGAAGAATGCCAACCGGCGTAGATCTTACTTGGAGTTCGTGGTGGGGGGCCTTATGTTTCTTAAGGTTTCCCCGATGGTTGGTGTTAAGAGGATTGGGAAGAACCTGAAATTGGATCCAAGGTATGTGGGCCCGTTCAAGATTGTTGAACTGATTTACGTGTCACCATATAGGCTGGATTTGCCAGCAAACTTCCCTGGTGTTCACAATGTGTTTCATGTAAGCCAACTATGGAAGTGTGTACAAAGCAGTGGGCAAGTTTTAAATTCTGTTCCCCAGTTGGAGCCAAATCTTTCCTATGTCAAAGTGCCGGTCCGCATTCTGGATACTCAAGATCGGGTGCTACGGAGAAAGTCCATCCCGATGGTTAGAGTGTTGTGGAAGAATCAGGATATGGACAGCGCGACTTGGGAGCTAGATTCGGCCATGAGGGAGGCTCACCCTCATCTCTTCCCTTGATTTGATTGGTATGTTCTCTTTTTGGTAACTTTTGGCTTGTTACTTTCCTTCTATAGTAGAAGTTGTGTGAGCAAAGTGTCGGGACGAAACTTTCTTTTAGAGGGAGTGACTGTAATGCCCCCGATTTTTTTTTCAGTATTTATTTAATTATTACTTGGCGTTACGTTGACGCATTTTTGGCTTGTGCCATTTGTTAGAGCGTGGTCTTAGCTCTTTAGGTTTCTTGAATGACTTGTTTTGTAGCCTATTGGCAAGATTCCCTAGCAAGCCGGGTCTGTTTTGTGACTCGGTGGGGCCTCTCGGATAATGCTTGTGTTTTGGCTTCGGGTGGTGATAACCCGAGTTTTGTTCGTCGAATGTTGATTTCGACTTCGTTGTTGCGTTCATAGCGTGGGTATTTAGCTACAGTGCGAATTTCGTCGAATTCCGAGGATGTTCGGTTTTCGCATCATTTTGTATTTTATGTAAAATAATATGATTTAATACGTATATTAATATTTATTTAGAAAAGGTGGCAGCATGGCTGGTGGATAGTTATAGGCTGAAATATATATACTAGCATTTAAAGCTTTATTGGTGGCTGGCGATTTTAATAGGCTATTTTAATTTGTGCTGAATGTGGTTGGCGGTTTTGCTAGACTTGAAAGGGTGGCTGCGGTTTAAGAGACTTTATAGGTGGCAGAGGGCGGTTGCTAGGCAGAAAATGGAAGTTATTTAGCCGCTGCATATATATATAGCCTTAAATTAGAATAGCGACTGTTCATTGTCTTTGTCTTTTTCGGGAATACAACCGCTGCTGCCTGTACGAGAGATTGAGAAACCGGCGAAAACCGTGGGCTTTTAGACACCGATTCCGGGAGCTTTGATGGACGGATTCCTCGTCTGAGAGTTGATCCAAGTTTATCTCGCCTAAACCTACATTCCTATGGTAAGATATTCAATTTTCATGGTATTTCTAGGGGTCTCAGATTTTTGGTTTGATCCCTTTTTCCACCATTAACCTCTAGAATCCCTATCTAAGAGCTGTTGCGGCTGGAGCCGAGAGAGGGAGGAAGGGTTGTTCAAGAAAAGTTTGCTGGAAATCAAGGCAAGTGGTGTTCTTGCCCTTGCCAAGTAGCTTTCTTGTCTTTTTTTGTGTTCTTTACAGTTATAGTTTTCTCGGATTTCTCTCGCTAAATGGTCCGGGTTGTCTTTTTATTTAAACCAAGAACTTCTTAAGCCGTTTGATAGACTTCCTGTTTAGATTTTAATTTCTCAAACAGCCATGCTTCGCTCCCTGTTTTCCTTCTTCCTATTCAGGTTGCTTTGTCCTCGGGGTGAGATTAATGAAATGAGGGTTTGGGTTAGTTTTCTTGTGCAGTTGTTGTAGCCGGGTCGAAGAAAAATGTGTTAATTGACGATTTTATGTAGCTCTGTTCCTAGAAACTTGGAAAGTTGCATAGCCTGTTAGAACTCTTTTATTACGACAATTTTCATATACACTTGTCAATTTGCTGGAGAAATTAGGGCTGAGTTCCAAAATGTTAGGCTCAGGTTGTGCATATTCTCGGTTGAAAGGTGTAATAACTGCTGTAGAAAGTTCCCTTTTTATTTAACTGGATGATGGGAATGATTCTGGAGTAGATGCAATGGTCTGGGATGATAATTAGTAGTACAAGAATTAAATTTATTTGTTTTCTGTTTAATAGTGTTGAGAGTCGGAATTTTCAGTTTTTAATTTTCCAAAGTAAAAAAAAATAAGTGTTGACAGTGTTGAGTGCACTCAACGCTGCCAACGGTTGGGGCTTCTAAGCCCAAAATCGTTGAGTGCTTTGAATGCACTCAACGCTTTTGGCAGCAGGTGTTGATGGCACTGAGTGAGCAGAGCTCACTCAACGCCGTCCCACGGGGAGTTTGCGACTAAGGGTTTTTGCGTTGACTGAGTGGTGCTCACTCAACGCCTGAACTTGCTCGAGTCTGGCATTGAGTGAGGGCTGCTCACTCAATGCGGCGTTGAAGTATCTTAATGCTTTTGCCTTAGCTTCGTTTTCTCTCCCAAGTGAATTCCTTTGATCTTGAGGTCCCTTGTCGGCTATTTTTCTGAAGGCCGAATCGTGGGTTATGGCTAGTAGTGGTGTTTTGAAGCTCTTAATAGGGATGGTGTTGTGTGATTTAGCCATGGCAACAATTTTTATCTTGTTCCAGGTACGGGCTTGGCAAGTTGGTGGGAGGTCCCTAGTGCTTTCACAATTATACCCTTGAGCATTTTGCTGGAAACGGTTGTTGGGGGAACTGAGTTTGCCTCTAACCAGGGTCCATGTTGTTTTGCTACTACCAATAATCACAGACTATGGTTGTTAGGTGTTTCTTCCGGTGTAGATTGGAACATTTTGTTTGGCACGTGGTAGCCATGTAAACTCTGCAGGTTTTAGCAGGGTTGTTGCTGATTCTCGCACTTGGTGCAAGTTAGTCTTGCCTTGGACAGTGTTTGTTCGTTAATGTCCTGCTACTTCTTCGCTTACTTTTTTTTGGGTATGATAGTTTTGCACAGCTTATTTGTTTTTGTTTGCTGAGGTATTCTTTTCTTCTTTGAATGCCTCAGGTTCTGGATAGTAGCCGATTAAGCGGCTAGTTTTGCTGTGCTGTTGCTCGTGATCTCTTGTACTGTAGAGATCAGTTTCTTGGTCTTGTGAGGTAGTTTTATGTTTCTTTCTTACAAACATATATACTTGCCAGTTGGTTCTTGTCAGTTTGTTGGCGCCCAAAGTTAGTTTTACCTTGATACTAGATATGTTATCTTTTTGCTGCTACCTTTCTGGAGATTTATCTACTTGCCCTTGGGATGTTTTATGCTCGGTTGCTAGTTACTTTAAAACCTATAGACACTACCATATGTACGTCATAATCGACATGCTTTCTTAAAACTCAACCACTATTTTTCCATGCAACGTAAAAGCTTATTTTTCTTATATATGTTATAAAATAAATCTAGAGTCTTGCTTAATATAAGTGGCCCCTGGGGGTACTTATGCACTCTCATAGGATGTCAAAAAGCTAGTTAAACAAAGTATTTTCTGCTACATATAAGTATAGTTTGAAGTGTGGACTAGATGATCCACAGAGCCGAGGGATGCTGCCTTTAATCATAACTGAATTTCTACTCATTTAAACTCAAGTATTTTAAGGAACTAAGTAGTTGTTGCATTTCCTGAGCATCAGCAGTTATGCCCTGCTTGATGTGGCATCACAACGCGTGTTTTCTCATACTCTGATACTTATTATATTTGGAGAAAATGCGGGTTATGACAGAAGCCCAAAGCTCACTTTCACAAGACACTTATTATTATTGGTTGTTACCCAACTCCCAATCCCTTTAATGTTGTACTGGATCTAACCCTACTGTATTTTGACTCTTTCTCTCCCCACGGGAAAGACGATTTTTCGTCAACCCCGATCACCTCTTAACACTAGTCAAACCTACCACTTCTAATCATGGGTCTCGATAATAATCTCATTTCACTTCAAGCTCAATACACGAATATCCCAACTCCCTAGCTTCATTTTGCACCATATTATGATTTCTGCAGTTTTTACTAAACGCAGATCATCCTAAGCTATATGATGTATACTATGGGAGGTACTCCAATTTGTCATCCAAAATCACTATAATATTTATTGGATGTCTATCATGGCATAATTAGCCTAAATCCAGAAGTTTATAAGTTTCCTAATTTATTTGATAATTTATTTAATTTCCAAAGAGATCCAAATGCCTTTGTTTGAACATGAAGTACAATTTTCAGGCATGTAAAGTGTTCCACAAAATTATGGTAAATACAAGATAATTATTTATCATTAAATTCAAGGTCTCCAATTTTTCAGTAAGATTTAAACCTCTAAACATAATTTTTGAACATAACCTGCATTAACCAAATTAAAGAGACAAGTACTGCCAATATACTTCTAAAAATTCTGAGAAAATTCATGGATGAATATAAAGACATAAAACACACCAGGTCAGTTTCACAATTTATCAGTGAATAATGAACTCTAAACTTGATTTTCTCTTAATATTCCAAGCTAACAGGTTAATGAACGAAGTACAACAAATTTTCATTTAAAATTGCAATAAAATTCCCATATGAGCATATTGATCTAGAAACACTACTGATCAAATTTCATAATTTTCCAATTAAAAAAGGAGCTCTAAATCTATTATTGACCATATTACCGTATTTATACACTTGTGAAGTAAGTACTGGAAATTTACATCTGAAAATTACAATAAAATTCTTGTATGACCATAATGATCTAAAACCAACTCTGCCCCAATTTCATAATCATCTAATGGATATTAAGATCAAAATAAAAACATAATTAATTAGGGCTAATGCTTGTATTACAAAGGTGATACTAAAATTATTAATCTAAAATTCCCAATAAAATTATCAAAGGCTTATAATGGCATTATGAATACACTACCCAAGTTTCACAAGTTTTCAGAGAGTTCTAAATACATACCCTTCAAATTTAAGGCTTGTGACCTAAACTAGGGTTAAGGTCTTGAGGGGTTTACCCATCTCCAAATCCTCTAATATTTTTTTCCAGAGGACCTTAGCTACCATAGAGTCCTTTCTATCAAATTTCAAATCCATACAGGGGCATTTGACCACATGTCCTTCACAAACCCCCAAAGTCCAAACTTAGGGTTTGAACTTGGTTCCTAGGGCAATCCTACCCCACACCACCCCATAAACCATATGAGGGTGTAAAAAGTCATGACAAACCAATGGACCAAGTTTTAGCCTCTGTTGAAGTGATTTGGCCACTTAAAACTCAAAGTCCACTTTTGACCTAAATATCCCTCATTAGGGCAAGGCTACGGTTTGACCAATACCCAACAAAATGAACTCAAAATGAGGTGAACATTTATACAGAACTTCCTGATGACCCTAAGGACCCCTCACCAAAATTTAGGAGGGTTTGGAGGTCTTTAGGTCCCTAAATTAATTTACCATAGGATATTTAAATGATTTGACAAACTATAGAAAAATTGTCGCCAAAAATTCTCATTTTTGGGCAGGCCTGGGTACAGAATATGGTGACTCCCTGCCCAAATTTCAGGTCATTTGGACAAGGTACGAAGTGGGGGCACCCATTTTAATTTCTGTCTAACCCTAAGTATAGACCCCACCAAAATGAATGCCCTTGTCAAACCAGGAACCTAAATTGGTTCAAACCAATTTTAAAATAAAGTAGACCATAGGGCTACAAATTATATGTTGTCCATGTTCTCTGACTTAGCATCTAAGTATTTTTAGTAATTAAAAACATTAAATACAAATAGTGTGACAGAATAATACAAAGGCTATAGTTTGATTTAATTAAATCCTGCACGAAACTTGGCGCAGGATCGAACGACATTGAGTTATCTTCTACCTCAAGCCGACATCCCCGATTGATTCTTCCTGGAGCAACTTCCAAGTGTTGCTGCCGGCCACCCAGCCACCTCCCTGGACGGCCACCGCCACTACCACCTCCGTTGAGGTTGGGTCTATCGCCAGGTGGCGGCACAGACGCTGGGGGGGTCTATTTCCGCGAACCCGAGAGTTAGATTTTTCATGAAAAATTAGGAAAATTCCTTTCCCGATCGGGCTCAATTAAGCCCGATTTTTATCCCTAGTGATTGTTACGATCTACCCATAGAGAGAGAAGGAGAGGAGGACCTTGCTTGCGGCCTAGACACGCGTCGATCGCCGGGATACCATTGGTGGTGGAGGAGTCACCGGTGTTCTGCAACTACACAATGAGTTTGCTCGTCTCCTTCGATTAAGGTGTGGAAAAGCTTGCCCTAGATCCAGGGATGCTTTTAAAAAAATAAAATGGGGAAGGGGAGGGGTCTAGCTGGTGGTGGTCATTTATGGCCCCTTAATGCTAATTTTCGACCATGGTATGCGGGGGGGGGGGGGGGGGGGGGGGGGGGGATCTGGGCTCAATCCAGCCAGGAAATGGCTGGAAACTCCTCCTCTTCCCTAGAGGAGTTGAATCCAGCCATAAAGAGTGGAAGGAAGAGGCCAAGGCTTCAATGGCCATTAATGGCCATTGAAGGTGCACTTCGACCATGCTGGGGTAGCACCATTCCGGCCATGATAGCCACCAAAATGGCCCCCTGGTCTTCCTGGGTTAAATGGGGAGTCAGATCAGCCAATGAAGAATGGCCCTTGGCATCCTTGTCCATGAATGGCTCTCTTTCACTGCACTTGACCTGAGGACCATTCCTCACTAGCTCCATACTATAGAGTTGGCCTATTGACTTGCAGTTCAGGTGAGCCAGCCTTTTATGCCATTTGACACAATGAGAAGCTTTCTCATCTGCATCTAGACAAATAGGAGAGTTCTTATTCTCACAATCAAAGTTGAGATAGAAACATTTTCTTTTATATAACCTGACAAGATGACCTCTTGATCACTTATCCTTCTAATCTGACAGCCATTCCTAATAAAAGAGGTAACATAACCAAGATCACTCAGTTCTCTTATGCTTATTAAGTTATCTTTCAGACCTTTCACATAAGCCACTTGGGTGATAGTGATAGAACTATTGGAAATGTTACCAAACCCTTTGATGGCCCCCTTTTTAGATCCACCAAAGATCACTTTGGGTCCATTCTCTATGGGAGAGTAGTCCTTCAACATTCTTCTTATTCCAGCCATGTGCCTAGAACATCCACTATCCAAGTACCATATTGGGGTATGGCCACTTGGACTCACCTGCATCAAATAAAATTACTTAACCTTAGAACCCCAATAATTATTGGGTTATACGTTCAGGTTAGACTGAAACTTGACATGCTTGCCTGCAGCCTTTCTGACTGGTAAGCTGGTATTTTTTCTGACAGTAGTGTTGTGCCAACAATCAATGGCAAAATGACCCACTGTGCGACAACACCAGCACATATATCTATTGTATCTTCTTTTGAGTACAGTCTTAACAGCATTGCTGTCAGGAGTCCTTAAAGCTGTAGGTACAGTGGTCCTTTTATAGAGTGCTGGGGCTGGTGCAACAAATATTGATGATTCCTGAAGATCATAATGTGTTTGTACATGGGCTGCCCTATTGGCATTTACACCCTTGTCATTCAGATTACCAGGCTTATCGTGACAATGTTTAATGTCATGATCATACCTGTTAGTAGGCTGCATCACTTTCCTGAAAGAAATAGGGGGTTTGGAGGCTAGTGACTGAACTGGGGCTTTGCCTTTTCTTTTGGAATTAGCTGCGCTAGTTCTTCCCTTGAATCCTAATCATGTCCTCCCCTTTTGGAGAGTGAAGTCATCAATCAAGGGTAAGACTGACTTTTGCTTTGAGAATTTAGCCACAAGTTCCCTCTCACTTTGAAGTCTGACTTCCAGACTCTTGATTTGATCATTTTTCAATATAATTGTACCCATATAAATAAAAGTTATATTTTTCAGTTTGGCAACTTCATTCAACTTCAAATCCAGCATTTTTGCTGAATCTGATACAACCAATTTAAGAGATGCAATTTCCTCAGCTTAGTTTTTGATAAGATTTTTGCTTCTCTTAAGTGCTTGCAACAGATCACCATACTCATCAATAAGTTGATGAACATCCCCTTCAGATTCAGAACCATCCATATCTCTTGATACAGATGCTTCTGATTCTGATCCAGTATAATAATTAGAAACTGAAGAAAGGTTGTTTACCTTACTAGGACCAGGCTGATCCTGACACTGATCTTCCTCAGTCAAAGCCATCATCCCTTTGCAATGATGATCTTCAACCCCATTTATTGAGTCCAGCAGTTGCAAGAATTCTGTCTCTTCTGAATCCTCTTTAGTAGTGAACAGTCCAATATATGCTACAGCTTCAGTCTCTTCTCTTGATTCTAATGACGATGAGTCAGTCCAAATCTTCTGCTTCTTTGCAACAAAGGACTCTCCTTCTTACCGTTATTTTGTTGCCTCTTTTTATCTTTAGATTCCTTTCTTTTATCAGGACAATCAGCTATGACATGTCCTGGCCTGTTGCAACAATAACAAACCATTTTAAAAGAAGTTTGTTTACTGGGATTAGAGACATACCTGTCATCCTTAAATGTTTTCTTCTTCTTGTAATAGTCATCCTTGGAGAAGGATGGAGATGGCTTTGTTCTCCATTTCTTCTTCTTCATGAACCTTTGAAACTGCATTGTGAAGGCAGCAAAGTCTTCGTCAGAGTTGTGACTGTCTGAAGTGTTGATGTCAGTATTTTCAGATTTTACTTCAGCCATTCTCTACGGAGGAGAAGGTGACTTTCTCCTCCCCTTTCTTGTGGCTTCAGCCTTAAAATCAACTGACTTTTCTTAGTATTCAAACTTATTGCTTTTCTCCTCCTCCTTTCTGGCATTGAGCAGCATCTCATAGGATAACAGTTTACCAAATAAGGTTGGTGGAGGTATATTTGCAAGCCTGGCCACCTCTCTGGTTGCACATATTTTAGTATCCCAATCCTTGGTTAGTGATCTGAGAAACTTGTCATTTAATTCATAAATGCTAAAGACTCTTCCATAGGTCATTAGCTCATTAAAAATTCTAAAGGATTTCTTATAGCATTCAGCTATGCTATCTGTCTTAGCTTGTCTAATGCTTTCATATTCTTGATTTAACATAGACTTCCTATGCTCTCTCACTTCTTCTGTCCCCTCCATGTAGACAATTAAGGTGTCCCACATCTCCTTGGAGGTTTTGTAATGGACCGGATTCTGAAATGTATAGTTATCTATGGTACTCACAATTATATTCTGTGCCCTCTTGTCTAAGTTTGCTAGGATGATCTCTTCCTTAGTCATTTATGAATAACTTTTTGGAGTCTTGAGGTTATCATCAAGAACTGATAGGTTCATAAGAATAAATGTCCCTTCTAGAACTGTGATGTAAATTCTTGGATCAGATACTTCCTAACAATCTGACCCTCTCTTTCCATATGCCAAAATTTTCTTGTTTACAGATAGGAAGTTTCATGGATCCATGTTCCTTCTGATTCTCACCTGAACCCATTTTGTCTAACTGATAACTGCCTTATAGATCAACTCAGTCTATTAAGTCTAATCTTGAGTAACCTGGCTCTGATACCACTTGAAAGAATTGGTTTCAAGATATCCTATACACCTAGAGGGGGGGGGGGTGAATAGGTTCAATTCATTTTGATTAAGGCAGACAATATAATTTACTAGTAATTAATCTATGCAACAATTATCACAGCACAGCTTAAAATAAAACAAACACAGCCAACACAGATTGCACACAGATTTATAGTGGTTCCCCAAGATATGGTTACATCCACTTTCCACCTTCACCTATCTAGTAGTATACTAGATTCAGCCAAACTTTCTTCTTCCTTCTCAGATCCTCTGATCTTACAACTCAGAACCCAGATTGGTTCCTATAGCTCAGACTTCAGCACGTCCTACAACTCAGATTCTTCCAGAGAATCCTACCTCAGAGTGAGTCCACACTCCTATAACTCAGGCAATCAAGCCCTACCTCAGCCTCTTTCACCAGGCCTACAGCTCAGAGAAATGAATCCCCTACCTCAGGCACTCAGCCCTACCTCAGCCTTTATAATCTTAGGCTTACAACTCAGAGAGATAACTCTCCTACACTCAGATCTATAAAAGATCCTATAGAGAAAATCAATTATACAAAGAATAAATACTTCACCCAGGTAGAGAGAGAATGGGTTGAAGTTTTCTTGATCAGTTTTTGATAGATCTGGTTGCTTTAGATCCAACTTGTCTTAGCTTCTTCAAAGCTTCTTGAATTTGAACAAAGTAAGGTTAATCTTCTTGTGAAGTTGGAGATGATCTTCAATCCATCTTTGTTCTTTTATTTAGATGTGGCTCTAAATTCTTCTTGCAGACTTGTTCAGGATCTGCCCTTAGAGACTTGTTAATTTCTGGATGAAGACTTCTCTTCCGCTTGTTCTTCCCTTCTTATCATCCCTGTATTGATGATAGAACATGTCTTTTTATAAATCCTTCTGAGGTTACCAGCTGATCCGGTTTATAACGGCCTTTTGACAGCTCTGACAGATGCAACAAAATTGTTAGTTATGACAGCTGTCAAGTCTTCAGTCGTGACACTTGAACCCTCATTGTACTCTATCTTAGCAGAGAAAGTGTCGAGATAATACTTCAGATGTGTCGACACAAATAGAACATGTGTCGACACAACTCTTGATGATGTCGACACAACTCTCATAATGTCGACACAGTCCTTATTTATCTTGTCAACACAGCTTCAGTGGAATGTGTCAACACAAGTCCTGTGTGTCGACACAAAAGCTTCTAATCTCGACAAAGTTGGTGTTGACAGAATTCTGGAGTGTGTCGACACAAGTCCTGTGTGTCGACATAATTATTGTCGATAGAATTCTGGAATGTGTCAACACAGTTGTTGTCGACCCATTTTCTGTGTGTCGACACAAGTGCTGCGTGTCGACACAATCTGGCCCCTGATGTCGACACAGCCTCTCCCAAGTGTCGACACAATTCTTCTCAGGTGTCGACACTTGTACTTAGAAACTTTTTCTGCATTTCCTTAACCTGCATATTGAAACACAAAACACCACCAAATATACATTGATGAATATCATTGAGTTTGGTGAGGATTCTCCAAATCTGGTACATATTTTCAATGTTCCAAACACTGATAGGATTTGGCAGGCTCTGGATTTGGATAGCAACATGAAGCAGACCATGGATGAGGCTTTGGATGGGTCAAATTCCCAATTTGGTGTTGTTGATGGACTGTTATTAAGGGACAGTCATATGTGCATCCCAAATATGGGTAAACTGCGGGAGGAATTGATATATGAGGCTCATCATACCAAGTACTCGATTCACCCAGGGAGCACGAAAATGTATTGTGTTATGAAAAAGTTATTATTATGGCCAGGAATTAAGAAGGACACGTTACTTTATGTGGCGAAGTGTCAAATGTGCGCCTTAGTGAAGTCGGAGTGCCAGAAGCTCGGAGGTTTCTTTAAGTCCTTACAAATCTCGGAGCGGAAGTTCGATGATATTTCAATGGATTTCGTGCATGGGTTGCTAAGGTTGTAGAAGGGAAACGATTCCATCTGGGTGATCGTAGACAGATTGACGAAGGTGTTGCACTTCATTCCGAATAGGAAGGATGATTCAGTGGATAAACTGGCAAAACTCTATATGGATAACATTGTTCGACTGCACGGTGTGCCCCGCAGCATCGTGATTGACCGAGATGGGCTCTTCACATCCAATGACTGGAGCTCAGTGCATCAATTGTTGGGAACCAAGCTGAGTTTTTGCACGGCCTTTCATACGCAAACGGATGGTCAGACCGAGAGGGTCAACAGGACGATGGAGGCCTTGCTTTGCATGTGCGTCTTGGATTTCCGAAAGTGGTGGGAAGATCACTTGTACATGGTGGAGTCGCTTATAACAATAGCTACAAAGCAAGTATTCAAATGGCACCCTTCGAGGCCCTATATGGTAGAAAATATCGCACGTCGTTGTCACGGTTCGAGGCAGGTGAGTCGAAGCTGTACAAACGTCAAGAAGTGGAAGATGCCACTTCGTTGGTACAAACAATACGAGAACGATTACTGATCGTACAGGACAGGCAGGCTAAATACTATAATGACAAGCATAGGAACGTTGAGTTCGCTATTGATGACTGGGTATATTTGAAAATTAAGCCGTTCAAGCGTGTCTCACAGGTACGATACTTGAAGAAGCTGAGTCTGAGGTACTTGGACCGTTTGAGATACTGGAGCAAATTTGTGAAGCGGCTTATCGACTGAAGTTATCAGTGGAATTGAGTGGTCTACACAACATATTCCATGTATCGGTGTTGTGGAAGGCAGTGCAAGAGCCATCGAAAGTGATTGCGGTCGATCAGGTACCTATTGATAATGGGTTGACGACGAAGGTCAAGCCCATTCATATTGAGGACTTTGAAGTCAAGGAACTTCGTAACAAAGATGTCAGGATGGTCAAAGTCTATTGGGAAAACTACGGTCGGGTGGAGCTTTCGTGGGAGCGAGAGCAGACCATGTATGAGGACTATGCCGAGCTATTCCGCTCTTGTACCATTTAATTTTGGGTACCTGTCCATTCTATAATTTTGTGACGAAATTCTTTTAAGGGGGGATTGTAACGTCCCAAAATGCAAAAGGATCGGATAGCATTTTAAGGCCAATTTAGTGCCTGAATAGCTTCACAAGGCCTATGACACGGGCGTGTCCATGGTCGTGTCGTGCTTTGAGTTTGACAAATTTTCATGAGGTCGGCGAAATGCATTCGACGATCTTCAGAGTAAAGACAGGTCGGGCACATGGCCTGGGACACGGGCGTGTATCATGGCCATGTCCTTCTCTGTGTAGGCAGGGCGGTGTCGAGTGCGGTACACAGCCTGGGACACGGGGGTGTCAGAGGCCGATACGAGCGTGTCAAGTTATTACACGGGTGTGTCTCATGGCCGTGTCCTGGTCAGGATGCGACAGTTTCCTACCTCGCTTGAGGAACATGCCCTGTGACATGGGTGTGTCATAGGCTGACACGGACATGTCAAGCAGTACACTGGAGTGTCAGATCCCATGTCCCGTTCTATGTTCGACGATCATGTTTAGATCATGAGACACGACCTGTGACACGGGCGTGTCACACGCCGTGTTCGGCCCAGGAAAGTGTCCTTCAAGGCGATTCGTATCCATTCATTTCCTTCTAATAGGATCCAATGGCTAGAGATTTCCCTGCTGTTGTAAGGCCGGGAGTTGAGGGTTAAACCCTCATTTCTTTATGTCATTCTCTTTCTAAAGAGTTAGAGAGTGGGGAGAGCAAGGTAGAAGGAGAAGGAGGAATCCTGCCTTCGGTGGGGCTTCAGAGCCCCAAATCGCGAGCCCAGTACACATCCGTGGAGGCGAGGCCGATGCGGTGCTATTCATCCGGCTAGTTTTCCATGGCGCTAAAGCGAACCTCTAGGGTAACGATTATCTTCTTGGACATGTTAAGTCGTCTTCATTTTTACATAGAAAACCCTCTCTCGCGAGTTTGCGGTGAGTGTGTGGTATTTCCTTCAGGTGGACATGAATAGTCCCCGTAATCTTGCATATAGAGTCCGAAATCGAAGTACAGACATATGGTGTATGAAGCCTAACTGGACAAGTTGGTCTGGATCGGTGGTATTTTCATTATGCATTGATTGCCGGAGAAGACTCTGTGTTGTATGTTTTTCGGGTTTCTACATGCTAGATTGCTGCAGGAAGTCTTAGGGATTAACTCCAAGGTGCACCCGGAATTCTGGGCAGAAGCAAAGTTCTGTCGTATTGGTGGCCTAAGAGCCAGCCTTGTATATAGACGGGCTCTGTACTGTTGTATGATCGATACTTTGGTATTCGGCGAAGCTTGTCCCGCGCCATTGGCTAAATGGCTGTGGCGATGTGAGCAACGGGCTGGTGGATCCATACCGACTCCAAGTGGTTTGGTTAAGCGAACTAAGGTATATGGGACTTGTTGATGGCTTGGAGAGCGAGTCTAGTCTTCGGCTGAAAGGACTATAATGCTCATGATGTTTGCTGTCCTGGGGGCGGTGGTGGAGTTGTGGACGGACCGAGTTCGGACCGGCTTCACCGTATAAGTGCACTGAGAGCACGAGGTGTGTGGTCGTGTGGGCCTGCACCTGTGGTGAAGTGTGCTTTTGTTGTACTTTCACTTTAATGTTTGGCTATGCTACTAAAATGTAGGGAAGGAGCACCGCCACCCCATGTAAGCGGTGGGGTCATTATAATTTGGTCAGCTTTAGCTGACCATTGCTTTTGTTTGCCACCGCTGCGGTGGAATGTTGATTGCAGTTAATGTGGAGCCTAGTGGCAAGTAGCGGGCTGAAGCCCTGGTTTCTGTGCCGGCCCTTTAGACCAAGGCCGCCCGGCCCACCAGTAGCCCATGGACCTTTAGACCACGGACAATGGTGGTACAGCCGGAATATACCAAGGCCTGCAGGCCGTACACCCCAATCCCTCTCTGGCCTAATTTGGTCAGCTGCAGCTCAGTTGGTGATGAGAACTGTTGAAGGTTTCTTATCAAGGGTTGCGGGTTCGAATCCCTGCGCCAACAACGCACTGTTTGCTGAGAAATAGGCCAGAGAGGCATTGGGGTGTACGGCCTGCAGGCCTTGGTATATTTCGGCTGTACCACCGTTGTCCGTGGTCTAAAGGTCCATGGGCTACTGGTGGGCCGGGCGGCCTTGGTCTAAAGGGCCGGGTCGTTACAGGCCAAAGAGAATGTTTACTCTTTATACACATGTGTGGCCGACTAGTGTGCCGATGTTTGAAAGACATTTATTATTTAAGTAAACTCTTGTAAGGTCATAAGGCCAAAGTTTTGGTGTATTTGTACTATCATTCCTACTTTGGGGTTTAGTGGACATTCATGCTTTAGCATTTGGGTTCTTATAGCTGTTTAAAAGCTTCCGCTAGAATTATCTTAGTTAGGATGTGTGTCCCTTTGGCGGTAATTTGGTATTAATACGTAACTCCACTAGCTGTCCATGGTATATGGCATGGGGCCCCGGCCGGACCTTCTGTTATATCTCATGTGACAGATGAGGGTGTTAAATTTAGAACTGTGAGCAGTGGTCTTCGCATTAATGGTTTGGAGACACTATCTATATGGCGTCCACTGCGAATTCTTTTTGGACCACACGAATTTAAAGTACGTTCATTCTCAGAAGGAACTGAATTTGAGACAACGACGGTGGTTGCAATTTTTGTGTGATTATGAGTTTACCCTGAACTATCACCCCGGGAAAGCAAATACCATGACTGATGCATTGAGTAGGAAAGTACCAGAGTCAAGCCCGTTGTTTCGGTTGATGAGTATGGAATTAGATCGAATGCTTGAGGAAATGGAGATCACTTTAGTGGATATTGGTCATTCGAAAAAGTATACGAAGTACTTAACCGCGATGAGCATAGTCTATGACATTCGGGACCGAATTCGGGTAGAGCAAGGAAAGCATGCTGCTCTAGCCCTAGTGTTCAAGTAAATTGAAGATGGGTCTACTGACAAGTATTCCCTAAAAGATGGCCTCGTTCATTTCCGTGGTTGACTTTACATTCCCGAAGGCGGTAAAATTCGGGAAGATATCTTGAGAGTGCCATATTGCTCTCAGTATTCAGTGCATCTTGGGATTGCCGAGATGTATGTTGACTTGTGGAAGACCATGTGTTGGCCGATAATGAAGAAGAACGTCAGTTATTTTGTTACGCACTGGGAAGCCTGTCAAAGGGTGAAGGCGGAATGTAAGAGCCCTGGATGATTATTACAGTCGTTGCCTATCCCCGAGTGGAAGTTCGAGGATATCTCCATGGACTTCGTCCAGGGTTTGTCTCACTCACGCTCAGAGATTGATTTGGTTTGGGTAATCATTGATCGCCTAACAAAGATAGCCAGGTTTTTCCCTATGAAGAAAGAGGCACATGTGGATGTCTTGGTGCGCCTCCCTTTGGAGCAGTATGTACGGTAACATGGTGTGCCAAAGACAATTATTTCTGACTGGGATGGTCATTTCACCTCTAGAGAATGGAATGTGGTACATGCATATTAGGGCTCGCGCCTTACTTTTAGCACAGCAATTCAACCTCAGACGGACGGGTAGTCTGAGAGGACCATCAGAACTTTGGAAGATCTATTGAGGCTGTGTGTGCTGGATAGAGGATAGCCGTGGGATAAGCTCTTACCCCTGTTAGAATTCTCATATAACAACAGTCATCAGGCCAGTATCAGTATGACACCCCATGAAGCCCTTTACGAAAGAAGGTGTAGAAACCCCTTATCATGTGTGCAAGATGAAGACCCAAAGGTTTTGGGAATTGAGTACATCGATGATACTGATGTTATTGTTAAACTAATACGGGACTGCATGCTTGAGGCTCAAAGTCGGCAGGCTAAATATTATAATGCAAAGCACCAGATGGTAGAATTTCAATTGGGTGACAAAGTGTTCCTGAAGATCCGACCGATGCATGGACTGTCACGGGTACGTGGTGTGAAGAAGCTCAGCCCAAGGTATGTTGGGCCTACGTTATATTGGAAAGGATTGGCCCTTTGGCCTATCTGTTGGAGTTACCGCCAGAGCTGGAGAATCTTCATGACGTATTCCATGTTTCGTCACTTTGGAAGGCGCTATTGCGGCCCGATCAATAGATCCCTACCACAGATGGAGCAGTAGCAAACCGTAGAAATGTGTGACTCGATCCGATGCTGATAGTGGACACCAAGATAAGGAACTTGCATCGGAAGAGTGTTCCTTTGGTAAAGGCGTTGTCTAATCATGGGAAAGAAGAATTTACTTAAGAGCCGGTGAACTTGATGCGGAAGCACTACCCGGAGTTGTTTCCCCAAGGTAATTTTTTTAAAGCATAATATATTTCCTTGCATTATTTCACCAACAACCTTAGCATGATTTCGGGGACGAAATCTTTTATTTTGTTTGTATGATTTGTAACATCCCATTTCATGCCAGACCCACCGCATACATTTTGAGACAAGAAAACTGACCAGGTTCGTGGAGTATCGAGTGGGTCAACCGGACTAAATGACTAGATCAGGAATTTACTTAGAAAGCATTTGGAATGTTAGGTGTTGAGTGGACTCGACACCACTCAATGCCATTTAACTTATAAAAGTTCTGGCGGGTTAGGCGTTGAGTGCGTTGAGTGGACTCAACACACTCAACGCCATTTAAATTAGAAAAATTTTGGTGGGTTTGGCGTTGAGTGAGTTGAGTGGACTCAACGCACTGAACGCCATTTAACTTAGAAAAATTTGCTGGCGGGTTAGGCATTGAGTGCTTTGAGTGCAGTCAACGCACTCAACGTCATTTAACTTAAAAAAAATTTGCTGGCGGGTTAGGCGTTGAGTGTGTTGAGTGTAGTCAACACACTCAACGCCATTTAACTTATAAACAAATACTGGTGGGTTAGGCATTGAGTGCATTGAGTGCACTCAACGCGGCGTTGAGTTCACTCAATGCACTCGACACCATTTAACTTGGATTATCTGGCCTCTATAGGAGTTGGGAGCGTTGACTGGACTCAATGCTCTCGACGACATTTAACTTAGATTATTCTGGCCTCTATAGGCGTTGAGAGCATTTACTGGACTCAACGCTCTCGAAGCCATTTAACTTAGATTTTTCTGGCCTCTTGATGCATTGAACGACAAGTGTACCGGTCACACAAGTCATATAAAATGTGCGAATGTCCACAAGTATCGATCTCTCAAGGAACACATTAAGTTGGAGTTAATTTTGAGGACTTGAGATTAAAGTCCTTAGGTCAGAGTTAACGAAGGGGGGTTTTGATTGTTGTGGAAAAAGAGAGTAAAACACTAATAAACTACTCCTATGCAACACCGCTATGTGATGCTTCGCCAGACGGGATCGAAGGCTACACTGGCCACTATGCACCGAATTGCTAGGCGGATGGACGAGTAGGCTTGCGGATGCGGTGCTGAGAATGGCGGAATGATGGTGGAAAATGACGCACCGACACGGGTATGTCAGGTTGAGACGCGGGTGTGTCTCGACCCGTGTCCTCTTCTGTGCTCGACGATCGTATATGGATCGAGGCACACGGCCTGGGACACGACCGTGTGCGAGGCCGTGTTCGGCCCAGGTTTGAGGATTTTTGGGCGGGTCTGAGCCGTTCGTTTTCTTTAATTAAGATCCGACGGCCCAGATGTGTTCCTGCTCTGTTAAGGTCGGGAATGGAGGGTGTATTCCTCATTTGCTCTTTAACATTCTCTTTCTAAGAAATTTGAGAGAGGAGAGAGCAAGGAGGAAGAAAGAGGATGATTCTGGCTGTCGACGGAGCATCAGAGCACCGATTTGAGAACCGATAGCGGATCCGCAGATGAAATTCCATTACGAAGCCTTCTATCTGTATAGTTTTTCCATGGCGCAAAAGCGTACTACAAGGGTAACAATTTTCTACTTGAGCGTTTGAAGCTCTCCTTCTTTTGCATACGGAAACCCCCTCCCACGAGTGTGCGGTTAGTGTGCGGCGTTCCTTGCGGTTGACGGGAATAGTCCAACTTGTGTTGCATATAGAGTCCGGAATCGAAGCACAGACATAGGCATTGTCTGTGAAGCCTACCCGGATGTGTTGGTCTGGATTGGTGATGTTGCATTTTGTATGGTTTGCTAAAGAAGGCTCCATGTTTTGTGTTTTCGGTTTTCTACGCGGTAGATTGCAGCAGGGATCCTTGGGGATTAACCCCGAGGCGCACCCGCAAAACTGGGCGGAAACGTAGTTCTGCTAACTTGGCGGCCGGGGAGCCAACCTTGAACATAATTGGGTTATGTGTTGTTTGGTATCTTTGGGGTCCGAGAGAAGCTTGCCCTGCGCGTATGCCTTAAAGTGACTAGGCGGAGTGAGCAACGGGCAAGTGGAATCGGACCTGGGCTTTGTGGTTCAGTGCGAGAGGCCCATAGAGGGACTGGCTGTTTTCATAGTCGGGAGCCTTAGATGGTGGTCAGAAAGGATAAAATGCTCACGATGTTGCCATCCCAGGGATGGTGGTGAAGCCACTGAATTGTTATAATTCACCGATAATGTGCCCTGAGTGCACGGGGTGTTTGGCCATGCGAGTCAACACCGGTGGTGAAGTATGTTTGTACTCTATTGTTTAGCTGGGCTAATGAAATGCAAGGAAGGAGCACCGCAGTCCCGAGTAAGAGGCGGGGTCATTATAATTTTGTCGGCTTGGGCTGACCGTTACTTTGTTTTCCACCCTGCGATGGAATGTTACTTGCAGGTGCTGCGGAGCCAAGTACCAAAGAGCGGGCTGAAGGCCATGTTGCTGAGCTGGCCCTCGAAGTCCAAAGCGAATTGTTGTTTTACTTTTGTCATGTATGGCCGGCCTGCGAGCCGATGTATGTAAAACATTATTTTGTTAAGTGAACTCGTGTAAGGCCATAAGTCCAAGTACTTTCAGTGTATTCATTGTTTCATTCCTATGGTAGTTTGTGGACATTCATGTTAGTTGATTATTCAATTCTGGGTTCTTGGTAACTATTTAAAAGCTTCCGCTAGAATGCTCTGTGTTAGGGCGAGTAGTCGTAGTTGGAATGTTTTGATATTCTTAAGTAACCCTTCCGACTCTCCGTGGTATGTGACGTCGGGTTCCAGCTGGACCTTCTGTTATATGCCATACGACGGATGGGGGTGTTACAATTTGGTATCAAAATTCTGGTTTCGGTCAACTTAAATAAATTCGTGGACGAATTCTTTTAAGGGGTGGTGAGCACATGTGTGCGTCATCATTATAACATCAAAAAGAACGCATGAATGTCCACTTAGGAATGAAAATACACTTATTTTGGAGAGTCTGAGTGCTCCAATGATTGCTTTTAGCAATCTGTGTGTCGTCTAATCAAGGGTTTTTGCTATTATAGGCAGCTAGGAGCGGTGCTGGGCAATCAGAACGTCCACAATCAGAGTAAAGTAGTGCACCAAGGGACGTGTCTACAACACCTCCTTCAGCAAAAACCATCAGATTGGTGGCTGAAGTAGTCTTTGTTATGATAAATGCTCAACCTACAGGGCAAGAACACTACGCACCACCTGTTAATAAGCAAGAACCTATTAGAGCGGCAGAGCCGTGAGTGGTAGCACGCGCGATAGTTGATCAGGTAGCACCAAGGAGAGCTACGAAGAAGCAGCTCAAGCATGTGATGAGCTTTAATCCTCCGAGGTTCGACGGGGTTAGAATGCCAACTCAAGCTGAGGATTGGCTCTCTACGATAAAGAGGGTCTTGACGGCCACAGAAACTGTTGAGTGGAAGAAGACCACCATAGCGACCTTCCTTTTGGCTGGTGAGGCGAGGCTGTGGTGAGATGAGTTGGAGGTTCACCTCTTAGTGGGAAGGAAACTTGTTGATGTGCATATGGAGGAATTCTCAAGGTTATTCTTGGCAAGATATCTACCCTCTGCTCAGAAGCTGGAGATGGAGAATCAGTACCTTGGTCTGACTCAAGGAGGCAGAAGCGTAGATGAGTGTCTCCACGAGTTTACGCGGTTGGGTCATTATGCTGGTGCTATGTTTACTGAAGAGGAGTGGAAGACCAACCGATTTTATGAGGGTCTATGTGGCGACCTACAACTACTCCTTGTTGGGCCTAAGGTGCAGGAATTCCTAGCCTTGGTCAATTCGGCCCGGTCATTGGAAAAGGTCATGAAGAAAGTGCAAGAGAAGAAGGACCCAGGGGAAAGAAGTCTGAGTTCAAAGTGCCAAATTCAAAGTCGGGTTTCCGCAGATGGAACAAGAAGCTGAAGACTTCGAGCTCAACCCTTTCGTCTGGTGCGACAGGGGCAACCACAAGTCGAGTCCCAGGAGCTTGCTACAACTGTGGAAAGGTGGGGCATTTTGCTCGTGAGTGTTGGAGCGGACGCGCAATGTTCGAGAGGAAGCCTGAAGCAACATATGAAGAAAAAAGGAAGGCGGTGGAGTCAACCGCATCCCACCATCCTCCAGCCCAGCCTAGAGTTTATAACCTTGGTTTGCAAGAGGCCATAAAATAAGCGAACATGGTGACAGGTGTGAGTTAAATTATAGCAGTTTAACTTTATATATTTGTTACCTTTTTATATGTTAGCTTATATTTGTTGGTGCTAGGTTTTGTGTTGATCTTCGATTATCCGGCGAGAGCCCTATTTGATACAAGAGCTTCGCATTCCTTCTTATCCGAAAAATTCATAGCGCGCATCGGGGTCCCTTCCTCGATAGCAAAAGACAAGTTGGATGTGTTGTTGCCCAATGGGTGCTCAATGCGCGCGGATAGAGTCTGCAAGGTAAAGTTACGGATTGGGGATCAGGAGTTTGTCTTGCAAGCGTTGGTATTACCGTTAGCGGAGTACGACGTAATCTTTGGTATGGACTGGCTCTCGGAGTAGCGAGCATGCATTGATTGCAACCGAAAGGAAGTTAAGTTGGGGCTGAATACTGATCGGGAGACTATGTTTGCGGGCATGAGGGGGTCGGGTAAAATTTTGATGTCGGCCCTTCAGGTGATCAAGGAAGTTCGGTCTGGGGCAGAGCTGTTTATCACATTAGTACAGGCTTCAACGCCTAAGCCGAGTCTGGGCAGTATTCTAGTTGTGTCCGAGTATCCTGATGTGTTTCTAAATGATCTCCCTAGAGCCCCTCCTCATCAGGAGATTGATTTTACTATTGAGCTGGTACCATGTGCCAAACCGGTGTCACGCTCTCCATATCGAATAACGCCAAGAGAGATGGCGGAGCTGAAGGTGCAACTGCAAGAGTTGTTGGAGCAAGGGTATGTGCATCCAAGTTCGTCGCCTTGTAGCGCACCAGTCCTTTTCGTTAAGAAGAAAGATGGGAGCTTGAGACTCTGTATTGACTATCGGGAGTTGAACAAGCTTACGGAAAAGAATAAGTATCTGATCCCAAGGATTGAAGATCTTTTTGATCAGTTGGTTGCGTGTACAGTATTCTCGAAGTTAGATCTGAAATCTGGTCAATACCAACTGAGGATAAGGGAAAGCGACATCCCAAAGACAGCGTTCAGCACGCGGTTTGGGCATTACGAGTTCACTATCATGCCGTTTGAGTTGACCAATATACCATCCATGTTTATGGATCTGATGAATAGGACGTTCAGAGTGTACCTGGACCGTTTCGTCATAGTATTTATAGACGATATCTTGGTATACTCGTAGTGTGAGGATGATCACTACAAGCATCTACATGTGGTGTTGGAGATGTTGAGAAGAATCAGTTGTATGCTAAGTTCTCCAAGTGTGAGTTCTGGTTATCCTCGGTAGCGTTCCTTGGTCAGGTGGTTAGTGGAGAAGGGATAACAGTGGATCCGACGAAGATAGTGGCAATACGGGAGTGGACTGTATTGACTTCAGTGGCGGAAGTCCGGATCTTTTTGGGGCTTGCCTGTCACAACCCGCATTTTCGCTGTATTTAAAAAGTATCAGAGTAGGAGAAAACACACGTCGTGATGCCATGTCGGGCTGGGGATAACTGTCGAAGCTCAGGCGAACACCATCAAACTAGACTATGAAAATTCAAAAGTTTAATGATTAGAAAATCCGTTATATTTTTAAAGGCCGTATCCCTTGGCTCAGTGGATCACCTAGTGCACAGTTTAAAAACTATACTTATACGCAGCAGAAAAATACTTTATTTATATTTGACATCCTATGAGAGTGCATAAGTGTCCCCCGAGGTCCACTTATACTATGCAATACTCTAGATTTATTTTATATTATAAGTAGGAACTCGATCTTTTTACGTTACTTGGAAAGTAGTGTATGAGTTTTAAAAACATGCTGATCATGAGATTTACTTATTATAGTGTTTTTAGGTTTAAAAATAACTAGCAACCTAGCATAAATCTTCCCAAGAGCAAATAGACTATCTCCAGAAAGGTAGCAGTAAAAGAAACATATCTAGTATCATAAGCAAAAACCACCTGCGGGCGTCAACAACGTGACACGAACCCACTGACGAGCATGTATGTCTGTAAGAAAAATAGAAAAATACCTCACAAGACCAAGAAACTGATCTCTACAGTACAAGAGATCACCAGCAACAACACAACAAAACTTGCCGCCTACTCAACTACTAATCAGAATCTGAGGCATTCAGAGAAGAAAAGAATACCTCAGCAAGTAAAACAAGAAAATCTGAATAAGTGCATTATATCAAAATGGAACCAAGGCGAGTAAGTAAACATGACAGTAAAAACAAATGCTGTCCAAAGTAAGCCAAAGTACACCAAGTATAGGGAAACAACAACAAGCCCTACTCAAATCCTACAGAGGCTACAAGGCAAAAGTATACCAACAACATGTTGCAATCTATAAAGGAAGGAAACATCTAACAATCCTAGATTGTGAGTAATGGCAGTAGTAAAAAAAAACAACATGGACTTGAGTTTGTGACCAAAAACAGTCCCCAAAACAAACAGTTCCAACAAAAAAATTCACTGTATCAGCACAAGGCCACCACATACCCAGCCCGTACCTGGGATTAAAAGGTGGCGGCCACGGCTATGCCCAGCCTGTACATGGGACGAAAAGGTGGCGACCACGGCTCGCACGCAAAACATCCCACTCCTTTAGAGCGTCAAAATACCACTACCTGCCATAACCCACGATTGGGCATTAAAAAAAGAAGAAACAAATGGCCGACAAGACATCCCCACCTAGGAGGTAATCACTCGGGAAGGAAAGAAATTGCACGAAAAATTCGGTTAAGGCAAAAGAAATAAACATCGATTTCAGCTTATTGGAAATCGTCGATCTCCAGCCACAGGAAATCGTCGAACCCCGTTCGACGATTTTCGTCGAACACAGGTCACGGGAAATCGTCGAACTCCGTTCGACGATTTTCGTCGAACACAGGTCACCGGAACTGTTCGACGATTTTTCGTCGAACGCTGGCCATAGGAAATTGTCGAACTCAGTTCGACGATTATCGTCGAACTCAGATCGACGACCTTCGTCGATCACAGGCGACCGGAGATCGTCGATCTCAGTTCGACGATGTTCGTCGAACTAAGATCGACGACCTATCAGCATTGAGTGCACAAAACGTTGGACAACGCTTTAATCCTACAGCAAACACTTCTATGTTCCACTTATCATACCAGACCACTTCTACTAGCCAAGAAACAATCTAATCCTCAAGACTATGGAAAGGAAAAAGGAAATTTGCTGCTACTGCTACCACAACTGCCAAGCCAATTTACGCCAAAACCCAGCCTACCCATGAAGAACTCAGTATTATAACACTACATCAAACTGACAGTAGGCCAAAAATCACAGTAATAGTGAGATCTGACAAGGCTAAACAGCATTCTTAGGTTCTAAGAGTAAACATTTAGACAATATCTCAACTGGTTGATAAATCAAATAATTGGACAGGAAATAAATTCAGTAGGCTTAACAATTTCTTATCATGATTAAAGAAAAAACTAGATAATTGAAGGATCTGAAATTAATACTTGACAACAAAGAAGAAAATGAGGAAGCCACTACTTGGCAAGGGCGAAGATCACCACTTGCCTCAATTTCCGGAGATTTATCTTGCACAGCCCTTCCTCTCTCTCTCGGCTCTAGCCGCAACAGCACCTAAACCGGGATTCTAGAGTTTTAATGGCGGAAAAGGATCAAACCAAAAATTCCGAGACCCCTAGAAACAACACGAAAATTGAATCTCTTACCGTATGAATGAAGGTCTAGGCAGGAGTAATCCAAATTCGCTTTCGTAATCGAATTCCATCCACTAACACTCCGGGAATCGGCGGTGGAAGACAAGGGCAGCCCGCCGGTTTTCCTCTCTTGCACAGGGACGGCGGTTGTATTCCGAAAAGACAAAGAACATCCACAGTGGCTTTTCTAAATAAGGATATATATAGATAGCAGCTAAATCCCAAATATTTTCTATTCTTAGCCAATCCAAACGCTGCCAGCCACCTATTCACCATAACTGCTACTATCTAAACGTAATATCTATATATAATATATAATATCCCATTAATATAAATAAAATACAAAACGACGCGAAACCCGAACATTCTTGAAATTCGACTAAATTTGAACCGTAGCTAAATACCCACGCTACGAATGCAACGGCGAAGTCGAAATCAACTTTCGACGAACAAAACTCGGGTTATCACTATCCGAAGCCAAAACACTAGCATCCCCTGAGAGGCCTCACCGTTCACCAAAATAGACCCGGCTTGCTAGGGAATCTTGCCAAAAAGGATACCCACAATCACACAAGGAACCTAAAGAGCTAAGACCAAACTATAACAAATGGCACATGCCGGAAACACATCAACGTAACGCCAAATGAGAATTAAATAATCGCAGAAAAATCGGGGGCGTTACAGTCACTCCCCCTAAAAGAAAGTTTCGTCCCGAAACTTTACGTGCACAACTTCAACTATAGAAGGAAAGTAACAAAATAATAGCTACTAGAAAGAAAACGTACCAATCAAATCAAGGGAACAGACGAGGGTGAGCCTCCCTCATAGCCGACTCTAGCTCCCAAGTCGCGCTTTCCAAATCCTGATTCTTCCATAGAACTTTAACCATCGGGATAGACTTTGTCCACAGCACCCGATCTTGAGTATCCAAGATGCGGACCGGCACCTCAACATATGAAAGATTAGGCTCCAACTGGGGCACAACATCCAAGACTTGGCCACTGCTTCGCAAACACTTCCGTAATTGGCTTACATGAAATACATTATGAACATCTGGGAAGTTTGCTGGCAAATCAAGCCTATAAACTAACACGCCAATCCGCTCAACAATCTTAAATGGGCCCACATACCTCGGATCCAATTTTCGGTTCTTACCGAACCTCTTAACACCAACTATCGGGGAAACCTTAAGAAACACAAGGTCCCCTACAGAAAACTCCAAGTCAGACCTACGCCGGTTGGCGTTCTTCTCATATCTCTCATGAGCTTTACGAAGCTTTTCTCGAATAAGCTTCACTGCGACTTCCATTACCTCGAGCGCATCTAGACCCAACACAGGCCTCTCACCGACCACGGTCCAAAACAAGGGAGTTCTGCAGCGAGTCCCATACAAACCTTCAAACGGAGCCATTTGCAAGCTCTCTTGGTAACTGTTGTTGTATGCAAATACCATAAGCCGCAAATGCTCATCCCACGCTCCACCGTAGTCCAAGATGTCGCACCTGATCATATCCTCAACTATTTGGTTCACTCGCTCAGTCTGACCATTGGTCTGAGGGTGGTAAGCTGTAGAATACCTCAAATCTATACCCAAACCCTCTTGCAGACTCCTCTAGAAGCGAGATGTAAAACGGGAGTCTCGATCCGAAATGATGCTAACTGGCACACCGTGTAATCTGATGACCTCGTTCAAGTACAGCTCTGCTATCTTCTTCATCGGGTAATCTATCTTATAGGGTACGAAGTGCGCACACTTCGTCAATCGGTGCACGATCACCGAAACTGAATCAAATCCCCTTGGAGATCTCAGTAAGCCCGTAATGAAGTCTATAGAAATACTCTCCCACTTCCAATTCGGGATATCCAACGGAGTCAACTTGCCACCAGGCCTCCCATGATCGGCCTTCACATGCTTGCAAGTGTGGCACTCAACAACAAATCAGGCTATATCACACTTCATCCCATACCACCAGGCATCCTGCTTCAATTCATAATACATCTTTGTAGATCCTGGATGGTAGGCAACACTGGATCCATGAGCCTCTCTGCAAATCATACCCCTGATGTCTCTAACAGCAAGGATGCAAAACCTGCCGCGGTACTTCAAGGTACCCGCATCATCGATAGAAAAATTCGGCAACTCCCATCTCTCAGTCCTGAGGTATAAGTGCAGAAGATCCGGATCATCCTTCTGGTGCAACTTGGTAAGTGAAATCCAAGACGACTCTGCCACTGCCAAACTGCTCTGCATGTCACAGCGTCCCACGGAGATATCCATCAGGAGGAACTCTTCCACTAAACGATCGGCAGTGAGATTAAAGATCTTCCACGTCTTCCGGCTTAGGGCGTCGGCCACCACATTGGCCTTGCCCGGATGATACTATATCTCCACATCATAATCGGCCACAAACTCTAGCCACCGTCGTTGGCACAGATTCAACTCCTTCTGAGTAAACACGTACTTTAGACTTTTATGATCTGTGAATATCTTACACTGAGTACCATAAAGTTGATGCCTCCATAGCTTTAGCGCATAAATCACCGCTGCAAACTCCAGGTCATGCGTTGGGTAATTTCTCTCATGAGTATTTAGTTGCCTTGACCCATATGCAATCACTTTTCCAGCCTACATCAAAACGCAACCCAGACCAACATACAAAGCATCCACGTACACATCATACTCTACGCCGTCAGTAGGTAGGGTCAGAACAGGAGCAGTGCACAATCTGTTCTTTAGGTCTAGGAAGGCTGCTTCGCAATTCTCGCTCCAAACAAAGGCCGTGTTCTTTTGAGTCAATCTGGTTAAAGGTGCAGCCAGGGTAGCGAAACCCTCCACGAACCTCCTGTAGTATCTGGCCAACCCTAGGAAGCTTCTAATCTCCTTGGGCGTGCCCGGCCTGATCCAATCCATCACTGCTGCGATATTTTTCGGGTCGACCGAGATCCCATCCTTATTCACCACGTGGCCCAGAAACGAGACCTAAGGCAACCAAAATTCGCACTTGATCAGCTTGGCGAATAACTTGTGGTTCCTCAACTCCGATAGAACCAAGCGCAGATACTGCTCATGCTCCTCAGCACTGCGAGAGTAGATCAACAGATCATCGATTAATACCACAACGAACTTGTCTAGGAAGTCCTCAAACACCCGGTTCATCATATCCATGAAAGCTGATGGTGCTTTGGTCAAACCAAACGACATCACTAGAAACTCGAAGTGTCCATGCCTCGATCTAAATGCAGTCCGTGGAATATCTGCCTCACGGATCCTGAGCTGATGATAGCCAGAACGAAGATCGATCTTGGAAAACATCGTGCTACCACGTAACTGGTCGAATAAGTCATCGATCCTCGACATAGGGTACCTGTTCTTAATGGTGACTTTGTTCAGCTCCTTATAATCGATGCACAGCCTCATTGACCCATCTTTCTTCTTCATAAATAGAACAGGAGCACCCCAAGGTGATGAACTCGGCCTGATAAAACCTTTTGCCAACAACTCATCCAACTGGACTTGCAACTCCTCCAACTCACGAGGGGCCATCCGGTACGGCGCCTTAGCAATAGGACGCGTACCCGGTTCCAAATCAATCACAAACTCAACATCCCGCTTGGGGGGAAGACCAGGAAGGTCATCAGGAAAAACATCAGAGAAACCACATACAACAGGAATCTCCTCCAAGCGCGGTACACTAACAACAGTCCCAACTACCGAGACTAAACAAGCAAAACAATCAGAATGAAACAACTTCTGAGCACATACCGTAGAAATGATAGGAGAATCCTGGCACGGATCAGCATACACACTTGCAGGCTGACCGTTGTCCTTGATGAAGTCCAAGCATTTCCCTTTGCACTGAATAATCGCATCGTACTTAGACAACCAGTCCATGCCCATAATAACATCAAAGTACTCTAGATCAATCATCTTCAAGTCTAGCTTCAAAAGCAAGTCCCCCAACAAAACAGGGCAATCCAGAATGCCCAAATCTGACAACACAGATTCACTAGAAGGGAACTTGACGTGGAAGGTATCACGAAATTGATCTAGAATCAACCGATATCGCTCTACAAAAGCTCTAGCCACAAACGAGTGGGTAGCGCCGGAGTCGAACAGAACATGTGCCCAGCAGTTCTTCACCTTAAATTTCCCTATAGGATTATATAAGCAACTAAGGAACTACCAAAACAAAACTACAACCATTCTAGAAAAATAAAACTTTCAGGCTAGGAAAACAACTAACCTGAGATGACCTGAGTCGAAGTTTGAGTCTCCTAGGAAGAGATCACGTTCAGCTTTCCTTTGCCCTTATCCACACGCTGAGGCAGAGGTAAGGCCTGAAGTGGAACTGCCTGAAGAATAGGCTGGACCTGAGGACAGCTTGTCTTGATATGGCCCTTTTGTCCACACTGATAGCAGACTTTATCCTTGGACCAGCATTGGGAAGCATCTTGCCCGGGTCGCTTATAAACAGAACAGGAAACATCCCTCCGAGGAGCACCTTGAATAGCATGAACTTGCTCCTTCTTCTGAGTTCCCTCCTTCTTGAAACACCTCTCAACAGGGTGGTCTGACCGGCCATAGAAGCTACACACTACCTTGCTCTTCTTTCCCGAAGCAGCATCGAATACCTGGGGGTTCTTCTCTTCAGCAGACTTCCTCTTATCCTTCCTCATTTGTTGGCATTTGTTCTTTGCGGTCTCAATTGCCTCCACTACCCCTGCATAAGTCTCTGATACATAAGCACTGGCCAACTGCTGAACCTCGCTCCTCAAGCCACTAAGGAACTGCTTGACTCGATCTGCTTCAACACTCACCAAACCAGTGGCAAACCGGCTCAACTTGCTGAACTCTATCTCATACTCACTGACCGTGTGTTGCCTCTGCTTCAGGTGGAGGAAGTCGTTCATTAGCCGGTCACGCTCGGCCGAAGGCAAGAACATCCTCAACAACATCTCCTTGAATAATCCCCAAGAGAAACCAACCACCAAGCTCTCCTTTTCCCTAAGCCACCAGCTCCTAGCAAAACCCTTTAGCTGATAGGCGGCTATCATCACTCTCTGATCATCTGCAACACCGGAGTACGAGAATACCTCCTCCATGGAGATCATCTGATGTAGGCCTCTACCGCGGACACAATATGGGTTACGGGAATAAAGCAGACGCCACTCTAATTCCACAATCACACTCGCACTATCTTTAACCGCGGCGCACTCGCAAAAGATTTATCACAGTTCACAAACTTACGATAGCTACTCCGCGGGAAGGTCAAACGAACGGCTATAGGCCGACGTTCTCCCAAGCTAAGAGGACCAATATTGGGTTCGACCGAGCGATGGTTGTACGAAAAGAGATCTACCCAAAATGCGATCGAAAAATGGTAGATCTCTCCCAACAAAAATACGTGGCTCACCAAACCCTTTTGGAAATAACGCGATTAAGATTGATGCAAATCAAAAGGAAAACCACGAAGAATCTAACGTTTCAAATCCAACGCAAAAATCTTTCCGACCACTAGAATATCAAGAGGGAATGACACGTGAGTGGAGAGGATCGTTACCCAAGTCGGAATAGTTGATTCCGACTACCTTTGAAGGATCGCTCTTCCACGGTTCTGCCGGAGTCGCGCCGGATGGAGAGATAGATCGACCACCTTGCCCGCTTCACACCAAAGTCCAGATACCTCGCAGTTGAAGGAAGCCCTTCTCGGATAAAACTTCACGTGAAGAGGGGCGGCCGGGTTCTCTTCAAAGGGGGGTGCTCGGGTGGAGGAGATAGGTGGCCGGCCGGCTAGGGATGGTGGTGGTCAGGTTGAAGATGGTGAGAGGAGGTGGCGGCTTGGAAGAGGGAGATGAAGGAGTGGGCTGGCCGAATGCTTTAGAGAGAGAGAGGGAGTGGAGGGTGGCGGCTAGGAGAGGTAGAGAGAGAGGAAGATTAGCAAGAAAAGGAAATTTAGGGTTTCTTCTCATTCAACTTAAGTTAAACAAAACCATACATGCATATATATAGGCTTAACACCAAGTCTTGGCTATATGTAGCCCAAATAAAAAAAACACTCAATGGCTACATGCAGCCTAAAATAACATACTCCAAATAAAATAGCATACTAAAATATGAATGCTCTTAAGCTAATAATAAGATAAGTTCAACTAGTTATCTGTCTTGCGCCAAGGGCAGAAATTGTAGCGCCGCTCCATACGAACACCATGGCGACGCGAGTCCTTTGTTGGAGACGAAGGAGGGTCTTCCGTTAGCGTGTCGTCATCAACAACTTGGGGGTCGTAGTCAACTTGGGGGCCGTCGTCAACTTGGGGGCCGTCGTCGCCACCATCATCCAATCATCTATGACCATGAAATCTGCCTTTCCATCATATGTAGGAGGGCTAAGTCTCTGAAACTGAGAAATAAAGGCCATCTCTGCTGGCACCACCACTGGAGGTCTCAGGGGAGCAGGAGGGGGAGGAGCAGCTGACCCCCCTGCAGGTGCTTGCACCCCCTGAGTCTGACCTGCCACCACTGCCACCAGAGACTGGATCTGGGCCTACACCTCCACCAACTGCCTGGTCAAGGAATCGTTGCTCTATCGCAGGATCTCGATCATAGCATCACTCTGTGCTCCTGAAAACTCACCTTCAGACAGGGGAGTCGACCTTGTCGAAGGATGTCTCGCCAATCTAAAACCATAAAAACTGAGGTCGAAACCTAGTACAACAGTTAAAACAAACTACCAGTACAGACAATACATACATAAATATGAACTTTTAACTGCTACACTTGCTCTGGGATTTTATTTTATTTTTACAAAAGTGATGTTATGCTTAACCTAGGATGGTTAACCACCATCAAGTAACACTTGTGCTTAGATCGGGAATGCATGAATTTATATTCTTTTTCTGGTTTAAAACCATGTGTGTACATATGTCATCCTGTAAATCTTTAGCTTGACGCGTTGTGCTTATGCAATGTTATGCTATGCATGATTGTGCTATGCATTCTAAAAAGGCCCTAAGTGCATGTCATGAGTGGCGTACGCATGAAAATGTTATGTATCCCATACTACATAACATTCTCATGCAACGAAAAAGAAACGTGCTAGTCGCATTCATATGGTGAGGTTATGCATCCCGTACTACATAACCCTCACATGTTGCCCCGATGGTGGATCCATATACAGACATATATTATGCATCTCATACTACATAATATGCCCCCGTATACTTCATGTTATGATATGAGTGTAGTGTTCGTGCTTCAGCCAAGATGTGTTGATGACATATCAGTATGTGTATGATATGATGCTAAACATCTAATACCTACAAGGAAAGGTTGCCTGATAAATTGTCAAGCAAACTCCCTCTGATACCAACTGTCATAACCTGCATTTTATCCGAATTTAAGAAGTATCAGAGTAGGAGAAAACACGCGTCGTGATGCCACGTCGAGCAGGGGATAACCATCGACGCTCAGGCGAACACCATCTAACTAGACTATGAAAATTCATAAATTTAATGATTAGAAAATCAGTTACATTTTTAAAGGCCGTATCCCTCGGCTCAGTGGATCACCTAGTCCACAGTTTAAAAACTATACTTATACGCAGCGGAAAAATACTTTATTTATGTTTGACATCCTATGAGAGTGCATAAGTGTCCCCCGAGGTCCACTTATAATATGCAAGACTCTAGATTTATTTTATATTATAAGTAGGAAAACAATCTTTTTACGTTACTTGGAAAGTAGTGTATGAGTTTTATAAAAATGCTGATCATGAGATTTACTTATTATAGTGTTTTTAGGTTTAAAAATAACTAGCAACCTAGCATAAATCTTCCCAAGAGCAAATAGACTATCTCTAGAAAGGTAGCAGTAAAAGAAACCTATCTAGTATCATAAGCAAAAACCACCAGCGGGCGTCAACAACCTGAGACGAACACACTGGTGAGCATGTATGTCTGTAAGAAAAACAGAAAACTACCTCACAAGACCAAGAAGCTGATCTCTACAGCACAAGAGATCACCAATAACAGCACAGCAAAACTAGCCGCCTACTCGGCTACTAATCAGAACCTGAGGCATTCAGAGAAGGAAAGAATACCTCAGCAAGTAAAACAAGAAAATCTAAAAAAAAAGTATTATATCAAAATGGAACCAATGAGAGTAAGTAAATATGACAGTAAAAACAAATGCTGTCCAAAGTAAGCCAAAGTACACCAAGTATAGAGAAACAACAATAAGCCCTGCTCAAATCCTGTAGAGGCTACAAGGCAAAACTATACCAACAACATGTTGCAATCTATAAAGGAAGAAAACATCTAACAATCCTAGCTTGTGAGTAATGGCAGTAGTAAAAAAACAACATGGACCTGAGTTGGTGACCAAAAACAGTCCCCCAAACAAACAGTTCCAACAAAAAAATTCACTGCATCAGCACAAGGCCACCACATACCCAGCCCGTACCTGGGATTAAAAGGTGGCGGCCACGGCTATGCCCAGCCAGTACCTAGGACTAAAAGGTGGCGGCCACGGCTCGCACACAAAACATCCCACTCCTTTAGAGCGTCAAAATACCACTACCCGTCATAAACCATGATTCGGCCTTAAAAAAGAAGAAACGAATGGCCGACAAGACATCCCCACCTAGGAGGTAATCACTCGGGAAGGAAAGAAATTACACGAAAAATTCGGTTAAGGCAAAAGAAATAAATGTCGATCTCAACTTATTGGAAATCGTCGATCTCCAGCCACAGGAAATCGTCGAACCCCGTTCGACGATTTTCATCGAACACAGGTCACGGGAAATCGTCGAACTCCGTTTGATGATTTTTGTCAAACACAGGTCACCGGAACTCGTCGAACTCAGTTCGACGATTTTTCGTCGAACGCTGGCCACAGGAAATCGTCGAACTCAGTTCGACGATTATCGTCGAACTCAGATCGACGACCTTCGTCGATCACAGGCAACCGGAGATCGTCGATCTCAGTTCGACGATGTTCGTCGAACTCAGATCGACGACCTATCAGCATTGAGTGCACAAAATGCTGGACAACGCTTTAATCCTACAGCAAACACTTCTATGTTCCACTTATCATACCAAACCACTTATACTAGCCCAGAAACACTCTAATCCTCAATACTATGGAAAGGAAAAAGGAAATTTACTGCTAATGCTACCACAACTGCCAAGCCAATTTACGCCAAAACCCAGCCTACCCATGAAGAACTCATCATTATAACACTACAGCAAACTGACAGTAGGCCAAAAATTGCAGTAATAGTGAGATCTGACAAGGCTAAGCAGCATTCCTAGGTTCTAAGAGTAGAAATTTAGACAATATCTCAACTGGATGATAAATCAAATAACTGGACAGGAAGTAAATTCAGTAGGCTTAACAATTTCTTGTCATGATTAAAGAAAAAACTAGACAATTGAAGGATCTGAAATTAATACTTGACAACAAGGAAGAAAATGAAGAAGCCACTACTTGGAAAGGGAGAAGAGCACCACTTGCCTCAATTTCCAGCAATTTATCTTGCACAGCCCTTCCTCTCTCTCTCGGCACCAGCCTCAACAGCACCTAAACCAGGATTCTAGTGTTTTAATGGTGGAAAAGGATCAAACCAAAAATTCCGAGACCCCTAAAAACACCACGAAAATTGAATCTCTTACCGTAGGAATGAAGGTCCAGGAGAGAGTAATCCAAATCCGCTTTCGGAATCGAATTCCGTCTACTAACACTCAGGGAATCGGCGGTGGAAGGCAAGGGCAGCACGTCGGTTTTCCTCTCTTGCACAAGGACGACAGTTGTATTCCAAAAAGACAAAGAACATCCACAGTGGCTTTTCTAAATAAGTCTATATATAGATAGCGGCTAAATCCCAAATATTTTCTATTCTTAGCCAATCCAAACGCTGCCAGCACCTATTCACCATAACTGCTACTATCTAAACGTAATATCTATATATAATATATAACATCGCATTAATATAAATAAAATACAAAATGACGCGAAACCCGAACATCCTCGGAATTCGACGAAATTTGCACCGTAGCTAAATACCCACGCTATGAACGCAACAGTGAAGTCGAAATAAACTTTTGACGAACAAAACTTGGGTTATCACTACCCGAAGCCAAAACACAAGCATCCCCCGAGAGGCCTCACCGGTCACCAAAACAGACCCGGCTTGCTAGGGAATCTTGCCAAAAAGGCTACCAACAACCACACAAGGAACCTAAAGATCTAAGACCACGCTCTATCAAACGATACATGCCGGAAACGCGTCAACGTAACACCAAACAAGAATAAAATAATCGCAAAAAAATCGTGGGCGTTACATTGCCGGCTACTATAGGCGCTTCGTAGAGAACTTCTCGCAGATACCGCTACCACTCACGACGTTGACAAGGAAGGATCAAAAGTTTGTGTGGCCGCTGGAGTGCGAGCAGGTTTTTTAGGAATTGAAGATGCGGTTGACCACGGTGCCTATTTTATGTTCGCCGAGTTTGACTGAAAGGTTTGAGATCTATAGTGATGCTTCGGGCAGTGGTTTGGGCTGTGTTCTGCTATAGCATGGGAGCGTGATAGCCTATGGTTCACGATAATTGAAGGTTCATGAGTGGAAGTATCCGGTCTATGAATTAGAGTTAGGGGCCGTGATATTTTCTCTAAAGCTGTCGAGGCACTATCTGTACGGTGTGGAGGTCGATAACTACACCGATTATAAGAGCCTGAAGTACCTATTAGATAAGAAGGACCTGAACATGAGGCAGCAGAGGAGGATGGAGTTCCTGGGGGACTACACCTTCGAGATACATTATGTGCCGGGGAAAGGAAATGGAGTGGCAGATGCGTTGAGTCACAGGGCTCCTGCGTGAGCCAGTTGGTTGTCGATACATGATGAGAGTTTAGTCCGTGATTTGGAGGGATTAGTGATAACGTGCGTCGACAAGCAGTCTAGTGCCGAGGCAAAATTTTTTTGGACAGAGGTGCAGTATGACCTAGCTGATAGAGTTAGGCAGGCTTTGGTTCAGGATAGCAGCATGAAGTAGATCTTAGATGAATCTTTGGATGGGTCAAATTCCAAATTTGCTGTTGAGGATGGACTGCTAAAGAGGGATGGTCGCCTATGCGTTCCTAGTGAGGATAATATTCGGGAGGAGTTTATGTACGAGGCTCATCACACCAAGTACTCAATCCACCCGGGGAGCACAGAGATGTATAAGGACATTAAGAAGTTGTTCTGGTGGCCAGGATTGAAGAAGGATGTGGCACTTTATGTGGCCAAGTGCCAAACATGTGCCTTGGTGAAGGCGGACTGCTAGAAGCCCGGAGGTTTCTTGAAATCCTTGCCTATCCAGTAGTGGAAATTCGACGACATTTCTATGGATTTTGTGCATGGTCTGTCAAAATCGCAGTGGGGAAACGACGCCATCTGGGTGGTCGTGTGAAAAAGGTGTCGCATTTCATTCCGAACAGGAAGGAAGATACGGTGGAAAAGTTAGCCAAACTCTATGTGGATAATATTTTTCGATTGCATGGTGTGCCCCGTAGTATTGTTAGTGACCGAGATGGACGCTTCACGTTGAGTGACTGGAGGCTGGTGCATAGTCTGTTGGGGACTAAGCTGAGTTTTAGCATAGCCTTTCACGCATAGACGTATGGTTAGACCGAGGGGGTCAATAGGATGATGGAGGACATGCTTCGTATGTGCGTCTTGGATTTCAGAAAGTAGTGGGAAGATCACCTATACATGGTGGAGTTTGCATATAACAACAGCTATCAAGTGAGTATTGGAATGATGCCCTTCGAGGCCTTATATAGGAGAAAGTGTTGCACGCCATAGTCTTGGTTGGAGATAGGTGATTCGAAGTTATACAAACGTCAAGCGGTGGAAGACTCCACTTCAATGATACGTACAATTCAGGAAAGGTTGAAGATCGCTCAGGACAGGCAGGAAAAATACTATAACGCCAAGCATAGGAACATGGAGTTCGGTGTTGGCGACTGGGTGTATTTGAAAATCAAGCCTTTCAAGTGTGTCTCACGGGATCGACGCTTGAAGAAGTTGAGTCCGAGATACCTTGGACTATTTGAAATCTTAGAGCGTGTTGGCGAAGCAGCGTATCGATTGAGGCTGTCTGTGGAGTTGAGTGGGCTACATGATGTGTTCCACGTTTCGGTGTTGCGGAAGGCGGTGCAAGAGCCTTCGTAGGTCGTTGCGGTCGATCAAGTGTCGGTTGAATATGGGTTGATGGCAAAGGTCAAGCCACTATGCATTGAAGACTTTGAGGTCAAACGACTCCGTAATAAAGTAATCCGAATGGTTAAAGTCCGTTGGGATAACTGCGGACGTGAGACGTTTTCTTGGGAGCGAGAGCAGGATATGATGGAAGAATAACCTGATGTATTCCCCTCAGGTGACATCTAAATTTTTGTGTACCTTTTCATAATTTGGGGACGAAATTATTTAAGTGGGAGAGATTTGTAACGCCCCAAAAATTGTAATCGAGCTGGTCGTGTCCTAAGAAATTGTTTTGGTGCCTGTATAGGGGTACACGGCCTAGGACATGGGCGTGTCCAAGGCTGTGTCATTCTCTGGGATTTGCCAGCTGTGTCCAGAAAAGGACATGGCAGGAAACACGGCAGCGTGACACGGGCGTGTCAACGGACACGGGCGTGTGCATAACCGTGTCATCACCCGTGTTCCCAATAGACGTGTCGGTTGGCGTGGCGGTTATCTGGGACACGCCCCTAGGTCACGGGTGTGTCGGGACCCGACACGGATGTGTTAGGTTGAGACACGGGTGTGTCTTGACCCGTTTCCACTTCTGTGCTAGACGATTGTGTCTAGATCGAGGCACACAGCCTGGGATACAGCCGTGTGTGAGGCCGTGTTCGGCCCAGGTTTGAGGATTTTTGGGCGTATCTGAACCGGTCGTTTTCTTTAATTAAGATCTGACGGCCCAGATGTGTTCCTGCTTGTTATGGTCGGGAATGGAGGATGTATTCCTCATTTGCTCTTTAACATTCTCTTTCTAAGAAATTTGAGAGAGGAGAGAGAAAGGAGGAAGAAAGAGCAGGATTCCGGCCATCGGCGGAGCATCGGAGCACCGATTTGAGAACCGAGAGCGGATCCACAGAGGAAATTCCATTGCAAAGCCTTCTATCCGTATAGTTTTTCCATGGCACAAAAGCGTACTATATGGGTAACGATTCTCTACTTGAGCATATGAAGCTCTCCTTCTATTGCATAAGGAAACCCCCTCCCGCAAGTGTGCGGTTAGTGTGCGACGTTCCTTGGGGTTGACAGGAATAGTCCCCCTTATGTTGCATTTAGAGTCCGAAATCAAAGTACGGATATAGGCATTTTCTGAAGCCTACCAGGACGTGTTGGTCAGGATCGGTGATGTTGCATTTTGTGTGGTTTGCCGGAGAAGACTCTGTGTTTTGTATTTTCGGGTTTCTACGCGGTAGATTGCAGTAGGGATCCTTGGGGATTAACCCCAAGGCGCACCCGAAAAACTGGGCAGAAACGTAGTTCTGCTAACTTGGCGGCTGGGGAGCCAGCCTTGAACATAACTGGGTTATGTGTTGTTTGGAATGTTTGGGATCCGAGAGAAGCTTGGCCCGCGCGTACGTCTTAAAGTGACTAGGCGGAGTGAGCAACGTGCAAGTGGAATCAGACCTGAGCTATGTGGTTCGGTGCGAGAGACCCATAGAGGGACTAGCTATTGGTATAGTCGGGAGACTTAGACGGTGGTCATAAGGGCTAAAATGCTCACGATGTTGCCATCCCGCTGATGGCGGTGAAGCCACTGAATTGTCAGGATTCACCGATAATGTGCCCTGAGTGCACGGGGTGTTTGGCTGTGCAAGCATACACCTATGACGAAGTATATTTGTACTCTATTGTTTAGCCGGGCTAATGAAATGCAGGGAAGGAGCACCGCCTTCCCGAGTAAGGGGAGGGGTCGTTATAATTTGGTCGGCTTTGGCTCACCGTTACTTTGTTTGCCACCGAGTGTTGGAATGTTGCTTGCAGGTGCTGCAGAGCCAAGTACCGGGCTGAAGCTCATGTTGTTGAGCTGGCCCTCGAAGGCCAAAGAGAATTGTTGTTTTTCTTTTGTCATGTGCGGCCGGCCTGCGAGCCGATGTATGTAAAACATTATTTTGTTAAGTGAACTCTTGTAAGGCCATAAGGCCAAGAACTTTCACTGTATTAATTGTTTCATTCCTGTGGTATTTTGTGGACATTCATGTTAGTTGATTATTCAATTCTGGGTTCTTGGCAACTATTTAAAAGCTTCTGCTAGAATGCTCTATGTTAGGGCGAGTAGTCGTAGTTGGAATGTTTTGATATTCTTAAGTAATACTTCCGATTGTCCGTGGTATATGGTGTCGGGTTCCAGCTGGACCATCTGTTATATGCCATATGACGGATGGGGGTGTTACATTATATGGCCGAAGCCTAAGTGCTTATATAAGACCGTGAGCTATACATGTTCTACATATAACACTCATACTCTCTCTCTCTACGCTGCTTGGCAGTGCTCACGTCTCTAAACTCCGGAGACGGCGGGGCTACATCTATTCGAGTAGTCCTAGCCGCCGGCGTAGTCTCCTACAGCAGCGAGTCACTACGACACTCCATTTCCTATGAATGGTTAATCAAATAATCGCTAGTCACAGAGCTAAGTGGAAACAAATCTCCTCACAGGATCCATATCCTCGGTACGACTACACCCACCCGACAGAAGTAAATAGCCGAAGCAAGAGAGGGTTAGCACAACATTTCATATATGTACAGCTAGGAGCAATTATAAAAAGTGGATAATGTAACTAGAAAGAAAAGGACCAATAATATAAACCAGTTATAATAAGGCTCCACTAGCTCGTCAGTACATCAGGTTTTCATATACTGAATTCTATCACAGGCATTCACAGTCGCGCATATACTGCAAGCATTCATAGCCGCGCACACACCACATACATTCGTAGCCGCGCACACTCCGCAGGCATTCATAGCCGCGCACACAAACCCTATGTCGACATAGTTTGGACCGCTTCTGTTCCATCAGGGTAGCGAGCCCCGCGGGCCTAACCAATGTGGTCGTCGGTGATAGTGGCCAGTCCTGACACTTCTGGGGGTGATCGTACCGCATAACCCTAGGCCCTAACGTAAAACCTTGTGTACTCTTAGATGTGAGCGACATCCGACGAATCATTTTGGCTGACCAGCAAAGGAAAACCCGACGGGGATAATATAACGGCCGGTATCCGTGGTACTCATCTCCCTGTCGCCTTGAGTCGTAGACCATCTTGCACCGGTAAAAACGGTCTGCGGGAGGGACTTACCCGCCGCTATTTCACCGCATGCAATTTACAAACAATCAAACAAAAGACAAACAATATATATACCGGGTCTACGCCGGCCTGCCCTACTAGGCTTTAGACTTCTTGCGTTGGCACTCCGCTCTACTTCCGATAAGGAGCGTGGGAGCGCATTATTTGGGGCTAGACCCGGAGGGCTATTTTGACTCCGGTTATCCCAACTAAGTCTTGACGACCGCTCGTCAGAGCATGACCCGGGATTATAATAGTAAATTGCAATGAGGACAAGTGCAGTGCTTATGCTACTTATTTAATGTGATGGAATGAAATGTGACTAGTACGAGACTGGAGTAGTACGGGATAGAAAGTACCGAAATAAGCTTGACCAGTACGAGACTGGAGTAGTACTGAATAGAACGTACTGAAATAAGCTTGACCCGTACGAGACTGGAGTAGTACTGAATAGAAAGTACTGAAATAAGCTTGACCAGTACGAGATTTTAGTAGTACTGAATAGAATGTACTAAAATGAGCTTGACCAGTACGAGACTGGAGTAGTACTAAATTGAAAGTACTAAAATAAGCTTGGCCAGTACGAGACTGGAGTAGTACTGAATAGATAGTACTGAAATAAGCTTGACCTGTACAAGACTGGAGTAGTACTGAATAGAAAGTACTGAAATAATCTTGACTAGTATGAGATTGGAGTAGTACTGAATTGAAAGTACTGAAATGAGCTTGACCAGTACGAGACCGGAGTAGTACTGAATTGAATGTACTAAAATAAGCTTGACCAGTACGAGACTGGAGTAGTACTGAATTAAATTACTAAAATAATCTTGACCAGTACGAGACTGTAATAGTACTGAATTAAAAGTACTAAAATAAGCTTGACCAGTACGAGACTGGAGAAAACAGAAAGAAAATGGTTAGTAGTCCAATCACTCCTATTCAGGAGGCTTCAATTCCATCGAGCTTTAAAGGAGATTTGGTTGGGTTACAATAACTATTAAGATCCAATTAATTTGGTTATGCCATATTTATTATGGCTTAATTAGATCAAGGGTTGGCTAGGAGTTACATTCTTATTAGCCGTCAGTGACCACTCCAAGCCATCACTCGTACTCTCATCTTCCGAGCGTGTCCTATTCATCCGAGAGTCGAGGTACTCGACGGTTTAACGAAATCTTGGAAATCCCGGATCTTAGTCGTTTGCCTCGGCCGCTCTCATCGATAAAATAGTTTAAAGTACTTGTTTGATTATAAGGAGTGGTCGCGCACTCCAATTTCCATCTTTTAGGGAAAACGAGCGGAAAAAGGGGCCGTGTGCGACCCTAAGCTTCAATATTTTAGGAAAAATATCAAAACTTATACCCATGACCCCAAATTTTGATACAACTCTTGGGAGGGCCTAAAATGAGCATAGTAATTTTTTTTATAATTTTCCAAGGTGTTTTGGACATTTAATTTAGCCAATCAAATATTATTATGGCTTTTATAAACACTAAATTAACTCCAAAAATTCTCAAAATATTTGTGGAGGTAGCCCTCATCATGGGGAATATTTTTCATGTTGCTCACTTCTCCCCTAGGGTCCCAGATTTGGCCCAGAAATTTCTAGAAATTTCTGGTATGAAAATGGTCTGCATTTAGCAGATCACAGGAATCCTGCGGCTGAGATTGAGCCGCAGGATGGAAATTGTCCAGTGTTTCCCCACAGAGGATCGGCCACAGATCTGCTGTGCGGGGCACAAAAATGGAGGCGGGGAGGGGATTAAGAAAAACTCAGCTGCCCGATCTTCATCACCAGTTCGGGCGGCTGCTGCTCCTCGCCGGCAGTGCAGAGGATGAGCGCCTCCACCACCGCATGCAGGTCTCCGCAGACACCGGCGATGGACCCGATCATCTCGCTGGGGGCCGAAGATTCTCTGGGCGGTGGTCCGGCGGCTTGGCGCCGGCGGCCGCCGCCGAAAATTCCATCCCGAGAGCCTGGGGTGGCGGTGGACCTGCTCCCGGTGCCACCGCTCCACCCCGCTCCTCGGGTGCATAGCCGCCTACCGGTCCACGCCCGGCCGACATGCCGGGGGTCGGGCTTATCACCGGCGGTGGTCTGGCGGCCATGCGCTGCCGGCCGCCGCTGCGGTTTTTAAACAGATAAACTCTCTGTTTTTGCGGGTGCCACCGGAACCGTGTTTTCTAGTGGCACCACTGCTCTCTACCCCTGGGGGCCACCGCCCCCAATTGTATAACACTCCCCCAGTGCCACCACCAGTGCTGGGGGAGGATCCTTCCTCCTTGGGCACCACCGGGCATAGAACAAGGCTCGCGTGGCACCAACGGCGCTCCGGCCGCCGGGAGTGCCTTGCATCACGTCCAGAATGGGGAGGGGGAGGGAGTGAAGGTTCCACCTTAGTCTGGTGGGCGCGGGAGTGGCCGGCTGTAATACCCCCCCTCTCGGATCTCAAAACACGACACGAAGGGGGTCTTACGCCCGGAACAGCCGCCTTGCAGTAGCATTAGCACACGAGCTAACCTGTACCACAAGACGTCTATTCTGCCGGCTACAATTTATATCAATATAAACATGCCAACCCAACCATAATATAAGCAAGAAGAAGTCAAATCCACACTAAGTATATATGTCCAAATGCATCAAATAAGAGAAGCTAAAACATGCTTCTCCAATATCAGAGTACAGCTACAAAATTTTCCAAACGGGCTACATCAAAATCTCACAACACTCACATCCGTAACCGATGGTAGCGACGACACCGTCACATCAGACCCTGTCGTCCTGGCCTGGGTGTCCTGCTGCAAAGTCTGCGGCTGCTCTACCTGCGGGGTGACCTCCTAAAAAGGAAGACGTAGCAACCGTTAGTCGAAAAGACTAAGTGGCTTCACATCCGCTCCCCCGGCGACTCCTCGGCACCGGGCGGAGAAAGGAATAAGGGTACACGTATAATACAAGTAGTAAAGCAGGTACAAGCAGGTAGTAATAGTATATGAATAAGTATATTACAAAATAGCAGTTCTACTTGAATAACAATATTATAAAATAGCAGTTCTACTAGAGCAATTAGTAAATAAATAAGTACAAGTAACTAAAGCAGGAAAGTAACTTAACTTATAAGGATGCCCATACAAGCTTATAAGTTAAGGATCGGGTTACATAAAAGTAACTCATCGTATAAGAATGCCCATACAAACTTATACGATGAGGGTCTTGTTTGTGCAATGCTATATAATGGTATGTAAGCTATGCAATGACTCACCCACGATCACACACATGCAATTGATATGTCGACACAGACTATAGTTCCCACAATTCGAGCACGTAGCAAACCTCTCAGGCATCAGCCGCGGTGGCCAGGTGGTGACAGTAGAGCGGGCATCTCTACTATTAGGCGGGTATCCACAATATTTAACCTAGTCCTCCGTATGCCTCAAATCTAAGAACAGAACAACGGAGCTCATGCGTACTATGGCCTAGCGGGGTCTCGGGTAGATGTGCACCGAGAACACAGCCCGAACTGGCCTAGTATGACCCGAAAGGGGCCTCAGAAGAAGGCACAAGGACACAGCCCAACCGTTCACTTGGCACAGAAGGGGCCTCAGGACGTAAACACCGAGGACACAGCCAAATAGCCCAAAGTATGAATGTCAACTTCCGTCGGTGTGACGATCGGCGATCCCGTAGACCTGCCACATTATCCTTAACCCAGGATAACGACATCTTGTGTCGACTCACACAACATGCAAATTACACATCACCATGGTATGGAAGGGGCCTCGAAAGTAAGCACGAGGACACATCCCAACCATCCATTTATACCTCATCTCAACTCGAAACCAACTAGTGACGGTAAACACCACACTTACATCCATCCACAATACCACCCGTAGGGAGACTACGCTCTAAGTATTGGACTACTATATTTCATTCTAACCATCATACATACTCATGGCCATGGTTTATCCTTCCATTTGTCATTCCAAAAGATTTCAACATTTTACAAACATGATGCGCATAAATAATAATCTACCAATTTGTAGCTAGTCATTTCATTCATCATATTACAAACATGATGCGCATATATAATAATCTATCAATTTTTAGCAAGTCATATCATGTCATAAAGCTTGCTTGACAATTCGGTTTTATGAAATCTAATTAACAAGATTCATCATTCATAGCACTACGGTGGTTAGCATAAAATAGTTCATCAAAATCTCGAGTTAATTTGCAACATCGATTCCACCGAATTCAAATTCATATTATATCAACCCCAGAATTTAAGTACAGAATAAATCTGGACAACAACTTCGACCGGAGATTTCTGAAGCTACAGGAATCCGATGAAGACGTGTAACCCCTCGATGGAAAGGTCTTTCCATGGGTAACAACTTTCATAATCTGCCCACAACCCAGATTTGAATGTATCCTATTTGAAATCGTCTTCAAAGTCCGCTGCACATAGAACAACATTTCTGCATGCAGGATTTATCGGATGTTATTTTCGTTCAGACGTTTACGTGGCTACAGACTTCGCATCAATACGTGCAACCACTCGGTGGAAAGGTAGTTTCAAGGGCTACAATTTTCGTGTTTAGTCAGAAGCCCAGATCTGGACATATCCTACTTGAAATTGTCCAAGACAATCGCTGCACGCAGAATACAGATTCTGCACGCATCTTAAAGAGGAATGAACGACATCGATTCATCTTCTTCCTCAAGTCGATTTTATAAAATCACTCCAGAAATTTCTCCTCCCTTATTCACCCTCAAAGGGGCCATGATTCTTCACAAAACCATCCACCCATCATCATATAGAAGAAAGGGGAGGTTGAAGAGATCTAAAACCTAGAACACATGTCCTAGCATGGCCCTCCTAGAAAACTCCTTCTCTCCATCAAGACTCTCTTGAGTCGATATATCTTCTAAGAAAATAACTAAAGATCTAGCACCAAGGCAGATGGTAGGAAGCTCACCTCATTTCCGGTGTTTCCACTATTTCCGGCCATGGATCGTGTAACTCTTCTCGGCGGCATCTTCTCCTTCACGGCGACGGCGAATCTTCTCCTCTACAACTAGGTCCAGCAACTTCCTTCTCTCAACAGGAGTTTTTCTCAGAAAATAGGGATGAAGTGAGAATGAAAATGGCTAGGTTTTTCTCTTCGCCTTATATATGAAAAGTGACACGGGTAGGGAAACGCCCATGCCCTTACCCGTGTCCTGCTTGGGCGCAACGACAACGACATTTTCCGTGTCGGTTCAATACTCGACACGGGTAGGGACACTCCCGTGGGCGTGTCCTGACCCGTGTCCACATGACACGACCGTGTTCCCTGGCCGTGTCTTCTCTAGATGAATTTAGACGAACTCAACTCGACATAATGACACACTGGTAGGGACACGCCCGTGTCTCTACCCGTGTCATGCATTTCATTGATCTTGACACATTCTGTCGAGTTAAACTGGTCTCAAACACACAGACACACACGGGTAGGCCCGTGTCTTGCATCATGGTATCGGCACTAGAGTGTCGATACCTCAACATCTGGTTGTCGACACGCTATGTTGACACCTTGTTCCAGTGTGTCGACACAGCATGTGTCGACATACGGTGTCGACACCAGTGTGTCGACACCTCAACCTGGGTGTCGACACACTGTGTCGACACATTTACCCAGTGTGTCGACACAGCGTGTGTCGACATACGGTGTCGACACCTCAACAACAGAGTGTCGACACACTATGTCCACACCTTGACTCCAATATGTCAACACCTCGACACCAAAGTGTTTGACCAATGACTCGTGTGATACAAATCCTATTCACACGTGCTGCCCAGTTGTCAGCACTCACCCGAACCCAAGTCAGCACTCCTGCCTCAAAAACACGTATGAGTGGCCTAGTGCGATTCGGGACGTTACAAATCATATAAACAAAATAAAAGATTTCTTCCCCGAAATCAGGCTTAGGCTATGGGGAGGAAAGCATATCAAAAAATACAATATGATTTTAAATAAAATTACATTGAGCAAACAACTCTGGATAGTGTTTTTGCATTAAATCCATTGGCTCCCATGTATATTCCTCCTTCCCGTGATTAGACCATAGCACCTTCACCAAGGGAACACTTTTGCGGCGTAACATTCTTATCTCGTTATCTACGATCCGCACCGGCTCTAGTCGCACAGACCTATCAGACGCAACAGCAGCATCAGTTGTGGGGATATATTGATCGGGCTGCAACAATACCTTCCGAAGCGACGACACATGGAACACGTCGTGGAGATTCTCTAGCTCGGGCGGTAACTCCAACCGATAGGCCAACATGCCAATCCTTTCCAATATAGTATAAGGTCCAACATACCTTGGGCTGAGCTTTTTCACACCACGCACACGTGACACTCCATGCATCGGTTGGATTTTCAGGAACACCTTATCACCCATTTGAAACTCCACCATCCGGTGCCTTGCATTATAATACTTTGCCTGCCGACTTTGAGCTTCCAACATGCGATCCCGAATCAGTCTAACCGCCACATCGCTATCCTCAATATATTCAACACCCAAAGCCTTCGGGTCTTCATCTTGCACCCAATACAAGGGGGTTCTATACCTCCTTCAATAAAGCGCTTCAGGAGGAGCCATGCTGATACTAGCCTGGTGGCTGTTGTTGTAGGAGAATTCTACCAACGGTAAGAGCCTTTCCCACGGCTCTCCTCTATCCAACACACATAATCTCAACAAATCTTCCAATGTACGAATGGTACTTTCAGATTGCCCGTCCGTCTGAGGATGAAATGCGGTGATGAAGGTGAGGCACGAGCCCAAATACGCATGTACCGCCTTCCACTCCTTGGAGGTAAAACGACCATCCCGGTCAGAAATAATTGTCTTAGGCACACCATGATACCGTACGAACTGCTCCACAAAGAGGCATACTAAGACATCCACATGATTCTCTTTCTTCATTGGGATAAACCGGGCTACTTTCGTCAGGTGATCAACTATCAACCACACCGAATCATTTCCTGAGTGTGAGCGAGGTAACCCATGGACAAAGTCCATGGAGATATCCTCAAACTTACACTCGGGGATGGGCAACGATTGTAACAAACCACCGGGACTCTTGCATTCCGCCTTCACCCTTTGACAAGCTTCGCAATGTGTAACAAAATATTGAACATCCTTTTTCATTCCCGGCCAACACATGGTCTTCCGTAAGCCGGCGTACATCTTAGCAATGCCCGGGTTCACTGAATATTGAGAGCAATGAGCCTCTCTCAAGATATCCTCCCGGATTTTACCGCCTTTGGGAATATAGAGCCGGCCTCAAAAATAAACGAGGCCGTCTTTTAGCGTATACTCATCCGTAGTCCCATCTTCGATCGACTTGATTGCTGGGGCCAGGGCCGCATCCACTCCTTGCTCCACTCTAATTCGGTCCCGAATATCACAAACTATTCTCATGCTTGCCAAGTGATCCATATACTTTGCTGAAGGAGCCTTAAATGCCAAAGTAATATCCATCTCCTCAATCATCCGAGCCAACTCCATACACATCAATCGAGCCTCTGGGCTAGAACCTGGTACCTTTCTACTCAATGCATCAGCCACCAAGTTCGCCTTTTCGGGGTGGTAGTTCATGCTGAACTCGTAGTTGCATAGAAATTCTAACCACCGTCATTGTCTCAAGTTCAACTCCTTCTGAGTATGAATGTACTTCAAATTTTTGTGATCTGAAAAGATCTCGCAGTGGACGTCGTATAGATAATGCCTCCAAACCTTCAAGGCGAACACAACTACTCCAAGATCCAAATCCTTAACCGGGTAATTGATTTCATGTTTCTTCAGTTGTCTTGAAGCATAAGCAATCACGTGTCCGTGCTGCATCAACACCGCTCCCATCCCTTGATATTATAAGTCAGTGTAAACTTGAAATCCTTCCTTCCCAGACGGAAGTGCAAGGATGGGGGAGGAGGTAAGTCTATCCTTCAGCTCCTAGAACGCCGCTTTACATTGGGGTGTCCACTCAAATGACACACCTTTCTTTGCCAATGAAGTAACAGGAAGAGCAATCTTTGAAAATCATTTTACGAATTTGCGGTAATACCCGACAAGTCCAAGGAAACTCCTCACATCGGCCGCCGACTTCAAGGGCGACCACTCCTTCACGGCACGCACCTTGGCCGGATCCACCGCTAGTCCTGCTCCACTGATCACATGCCCCAATAAAGCAACCTCTTTAAGACCGAATTCGCACTTGCTGAACTTGGCGAACAAGGCGTGCTCTTTTAATTTCTTCAATACCAAGGTCAAATGCTCAACATGCTCCTCCTCCATCTTTGAGTATACCAAGATGTCGTTGATGAAAACAATGACGAAGATATCCAAATAAGGTTCAAACACCTTGTTCATCAGGCTCATGAAGGCCGAAGGGCATTACAGTGATCTCGTACAGTCCATATCTTGAACTAAAGGCCATTTTTTGGATGTCACCTTCTTGTATTCTCAACTGATAATACCCTGAGCGCAAGTCCAGCTTAGAAAACCAATGAGCTCCCACTAGTTGATCGAACAACTTGTCGATCCGAGGTAGCGGATAAGTGTTCTGCGCCGTCAGCCGATTGAGTTCCCGATAGTCTATGCACAAATGCAGGGTCCCATCCTTTTTCTTCACGAACAATATAGGGGCTCCCCAGGGTGACGAACTGGGGCGAACAAACCCTGACTCCACCAGTTCTTGCATTTGAACTCTAAACTCCGCGAGTTCCTTCGGGGCCATTGTGTAAGGGGCCTTGGATACCGGCTAGGCACCCGGTACTAGATTAATCTGGAAGTCAACCTCTCTATGCGGGGGTAATCCTGGTAGTTTCTCAGGAAATACCTTGGGGAAGTCCCGCACTACCCGTACATCTATTATATCCAATGTTAACTCATTCAACTCGAACCAGATCATGAAGACTTCATCCCCCTTCATATGGGATTTTATTGTCTGAACTGAAGATAACAACATATGAGGTGCGATGCTAATACCTTGGAAGATGACGTCGGAGTCTCCATGTCTCAAGTAGATTCGTTTCTCTGCTAGATAAATCCTTGCAAAGTGCCAGTCCAACCACGGCATGCCCAAAATGATGTCAAACTCCGGCATTCTCAAGACCGTGGCAGGTGTATAAATGGCCTTACCTTCAATAAATATCTCGAACTTGCACTTAGCAGTTGCAATCATCTCTGAGCCGTCCGGTAGGTGCACTCGTCAGGCTATACCAGTAAAGTATTGTACGCCCTCCATGTCCTTAATGAAATCCTCAGACACAAAGGAGTGTGAGGCACCGGTATCGAACATCGCATAGGTTGTCTTCCCGCCAACTATCACGGTGCCTAAGTACCAATAACCGAAACCTATTGCTAGGTGTCTAGTATGTCTCAAGCAACATTAAGTTAGACAATGAAAACATGATAATCAATTAAATCATACCTGCAATCACATATTGGGGATTCCGTTCTTGCGCCATGTCCAGTGCATACACTTGATCCCGAGCAGGGCCGGGGTTTCCTCCTCGCGGTCCTCGTCCTCGACCACGCATATAACCATGCCCCCGCGGAGGTGCCGGAGGGAGAGAAGGAGGGACATTCCCATACAACCGTGGGCAGAAACGTCGAATGAGGCCCTGCTGGTTGCATTCAAAACACACCAGCCCACGACGCCCATCATGTTGCTGAAACTGTTGAGGCTGAGGCGGTAGAGGCAATGCAGGCGGCTGCGGAACCGGGTGCTCCACTCTAAAGTCTCGGTGGAAACGTCCTCCACCTCTTTGATGTCCCCTTCCTCTCCTAAAGTCCTGCCTTCTTGTATTGCTTGAGCCAGCTTCCATCACGCCCTCCACAGGTCTCTTACCACTACTCAAGTGATCTGCCTCCAATCTCTTCGCCATGTTGATAATCTCTGCCAAACTAGCGTCCATTATAAAGAAAAGGGCATGCCTTAGGGGATCTCGCAGCCCTTTGTAGAAACGCTTGTCGTATCCTCTATCATCCAGGTCATATGAGTCTGCGAACCTTGCGAGATGCTGGAACTCTCACTGGTATTCCGTAACCGATTTTGATCCCTGCTTCAGTAGTAGAAACCTCTGCTCGAGCTCATCTCGAGCCGATGTAGGAATGAAGTGCTCCAAGAAGACACCCGAGAACTCGCTCCAGCTTATCTCGGTATACACTCGTCCTTAGAATGTGGAGCCCATGAGTGACTTCCACCACCTCTTAGCATGTAGATCTAAGACGGACACCGCCAACAATACAACCATGTTGGCCGGGCAACGGATCCCCGCCAATAGCTCTAGGACCGTGTCAAGCCATTCCTCCGTGAGTACGTCCGACTCTGTCCCGAGGTAGGTGGGAGGGGAGAGAGCCCGAAAGGTGCTCAGCCAGTTAGATCCCGGAGCTTGTTGTTGAACCAGATGGTGCTGCGCCCTAAAGGCATCCAGGAGGGCGGTGAGCGTCTGCCCCAACTCGAATTGTTGAAACTGAGTGGGTATGGAAGGCGCAGGAGTGCCCCATCGGCTCAGCATGTACTAGAATCTACATGTAAAACACAAACGTATGGTCAGGTTGTCCAATCTTAAGGTCAAAGTTGGACAAACTTAATGTGAATTACATATGGGCACACCACTGCTTCTGCTAAGTCAGTTTGTCTGCAAACTGACTAATCGAACGGTGGTGGTACCATTGTTAAATGACATCTTTAGTTGAGGATCGTGGCAAACTGATACCATTTGTAATACCCCCCCTCTCAGATCTCAAAATACGGCATGAAGGGGGGTCTTATGCCCGGAGCAGCCGCCTTGCGGTAGCATTAGCACACGGGCTAACCTGTACTACAAGACGTCTATTCCGCCGGCTACAATTTATATCAATATAAACATGCCAACCCAACCATAATATAAGCAAGAAGAAGTCAAATCCACACAAGTATATATGTCCAAATGCATCAAATAAGAGAAGCTAACCATGCTTCTACAATATCAGAGTACAGCTATAAAATTGCCGAAACGGGCTACATCAAAATCTCACAACACTCACATCCGTAACCGACGGTAGCGACGACACCGTCATATCAGGCCCTGTCGTCCTGGCCTGGCTGTCCTGCTGCAAAGTCTACGGCTGCTCTACCTGCGGGGTCACCTCCTAAAAAGGAAGAAGTAGCAACCATTAGTCGAAAAGACTAAGTGGCTTCACATCCACTCCCCCGGCAACTCCTCGGCACCGGGCGGAGAAAGGAACAAGGGTACAAATATAATACAAGTAGTAAAGCAGGTACAAGCAGGTGGTAATAGTACATGAATAACTATATTACAAACTCGCAGTTCTACTTGAATAACAATATTATAAAATAGCAGTTCTACTAGAGCATTTAGTAAATCAATAAGTACAAGTAACTACAGCAAGAAAGTAACTTAACTTATAAGGATGCCCATACAATTTATAAGTTAAGGATCAGGTTACATAAAAGTAACTCATCGTATAAGAGTTCCCATACAAACTTATACCATGAGGGTCTTGTTTGTGCAATGCTATGTAATGGTATGTATGCTATGCAATAACTCACCCTCTATCACACACATGCAATTGCTATGTCAACATAGACTATAGTTCCCACTATTCGACCATGTTGCAAACCTCTCAGGAATCAACCGTCGGGGCCAGACGGTGACAGTAGAGCGGGCATCTCTACTACTAGGCTGGTATCCACACTACTTCACCTAGACCTCCGTACGCCTCAACGCTAAGAACACAACAGTGGAGCCCATGCGTACTATGGCCCAGTGGGGTCTCGGGTAGATGTGCACCAAGAACACAGCCCGAACTGGCCTGGTGTGACCCGGAAGGGCCCTCAGAAGAAGGCACGAGGACACAGCCCAATCGTTCACTTGGCACGGAAGGGGCCTCGGGACGTGAACACCGAGGACACAGCCCAACTGCCCTAAGTCTGACTGTCAACTCCCGTCGGTGTGATGATCGGCGAGCCCGTAGCGCTGCCACACTATCCTTAACACAGGATTACGACACCGCGTGTCGACTCACACCACATGCAAATTCCACATCACCGTGGTATGGAAGGGGACTCAAAAGTAAGCACGAGGACACAGCCCAACCATCCATCTATACCTCATCTCAACTCAAACCCAACTAGTGACGGTCAACACTGCACTTACATCCATCCACAATACTACCCGTAGGGAGACTATGCTCTAAGTATTGGACTACTATATTTCATTCTAACCATCATACATACTCATTGTACAACCCCGTGTACGGCGAATAAGGTCACCAGGAACCAGACCGATCGGGCTGAAACTAGTGGGTGAGCTCGACAGTAGAGAAGCCGAGCCCGAGCTCGGTAATCGTCGAACGGGAGATCGGCATTCGTCGATCACGAGCTCGGCATTCACCGAGCTAGTCCAAGAATCGTCGAGCTGAGGTCGACTAATGGAGACCGACGGATGGGCGAGCTCTCCATCCCAGCTCGCGCTCTCGCAACGGGGCTCGACAATAGTAGGCGAGCAGGATCTGCCGAGGTGGCCATGCTCCCCAGCTTGCCTAGATATATGAGGTACTTTTTACTGTTTTTCCCCCGCTGGTCTGCCTGTAGCCCTTCAAAACAGCGGAGTTTGGCTATTGGCAGACCAAGCCAAGGGTTTTCTGGTAACTTCTGGTCAGTTCAGTTTGGTTATTGGCAGTTCAGATTCTGAAAACTATATGTTGGAACACCCTATTACTAATTTGGGTCAGGATCACTATGTCTCTAGGATTTTATGTTTTGACCTTCTGTATAGATTATAGGTCAATTAGAATTGAGTCTAAGGGATCAGGAGTCTAGGTTTGGAAGCTGCCCTGAAGACCCAAATTTTTCTGGAGACTAAGTCCAAATCGTCGAGCTCAGCACGACGTTTCGTCGAACTCCGGTCGACGATCGTCTAGCTCAACTATTGACAGATCGTCGAGCTCCATTCGACGATCGCTGAGCTCAAACCATCATAATATCGTCGAGCTCCGGTCGACGATCGCTGAGCTCAACTTCTCAATATCGTCGAACTCCATTCGACGATCGCTGAGCTCAGGTCGACGATTTTGACTCGCACTGGATCCTTATCTCTGAGCTCAGTTCGACGATCTTTGAGCTCAGATCGACGATTTCTTTGCTGCTTGCTTTTTCCAGTTCGCTGAGCTCAGCTCGACGATAGCAGAGCTCAGTTCGACGATTTCAGTTATCTTTCAAGAATTCAAATTCAAATCAGATAGAAGTTATTCTGCATTTAATTCAGAAGATCTGCCAGCCGTTTTCATTTACTTCTGGAGCAAGTTTCAAGGGATTTTTCAAGGAATAATTCAGTGGACTTTCCTTCAGGAACATTTTATGCAATTAATGCTGTAATTAATTCAGACCAACGACTATCTTTGACAGAGCAATTTTCTATTCAGACTCAGAGAATAAAAGATAGAATGTTTTTGAATCAGATAGAAGATAGACAAGAACAAGAGAATAGAGATAGACAAGTAGAGGACACCTCTCTATACACAGAGACTCTCTCAATCTTCTGTCAACAAGAATTCAGAAGAACACTCATCAAGAGATCAAGCTTTCAAACATTCTTCAGATCTCTTCAGCTCTCAAGTGTTCAAGGCCAACATCATCTCAAGACTCCAGACACTCAACATTTCAGCTTGCTGAAATCATCTTTTGCTGGAGATCTATCTTTGAAGGCCTATCACCCTCAGCAAAGCTCATCTTCCTGAAGATTTCAAGGACTCAGGGGGAGCTTTGACAACATCACTGAATCCACATAGTCTTCTCAGTTGCTTGAGAAAGAGAAGACTGCCATCACTCTCTCACCCCCATTCTGTAAAGGGTTTTTCAAACTCCCTTCAAAAGTTTGAAGCTGGTTTTTGAGCACCTTGTCAAAAGCTCATTGGTGGCAAGACACCTGATCAAAAAATCTGATTTGGTTTTTGAGCACCTTATCAAAAGCTCATTGGTGCCCAGGACACCTGATCAACTCATCCTGCAGTGGATTCCTACCTAGGGTGGTAGAAGAGTGGATGTACCCAAGTTGGGGAACCACTATATTTCCTTGTGTCATCTGGTTCTGCATGTTTTCTTTTTGTTTCTGGCCTAGATTTTCTTGTGCTTAATATCTGCATAGCTTAGTTTTATTTCTGCTTCCCTGCTTACACTCATTACAACAATTGTTGTAAAGCTTTGCAAAAAGTTTTCTTTGTGTTTTTAAAAAGCACCATATACTCTATTCACCCCCCCTTTAGAGTATATCAGATCTAGTTTCCCCTTTCAATTGGTATCAGAGCGAGGTTGGTTAAACATACCATATCTGTTTGGTTGTACAGGCTAACACCTGAACCCCAAGATCCCAAACTAGATCCTTCTTTTTATATTTCATCATTAATTTAGTCTGCACAAATCATGGCCCAAAACAAAGATTATGCTAGCACCAGACCTCCAGTGTGCAATCTGTCAAAGTTTGCACTTTGGAAAGCAAGGATTAGACTATACATGAATTCTATTGACGAAGATATTTTTAATTCGTCTTAACAGTGTGTCCAAGACCTCCAGAGAGCACAAGCACAAATGCTGTTCCACCTCCATCAGGAACAGATGCTGACATCAAAAAGTGGAAAGTAGCTGATGCCAAGGCAATGAACATTCTAGCTCAAACAATGTCAGATGACATTTTTCAAAAAGTAGCTGAATGCAACTCAGCCAAGGAGATCTGGGACAAGCTCTCAGAAATAGTTTCAGGATCAGCTGATGAGAGAAAGGACAGAAGATCTCATCTCATCTCCCAATATGAGAACTTCAAGAAGGGAGAAACAGAGTCAGTGGGAGAAATGTACAACAGATTGAGTCTAATTGTCAGTGAACTGAGGACATTAGACAAAGAGATCTCACTGACAGAACTGAATGATAAGATCCTAATGTGCTTCCCCAGCACTTGGGATTCAAGAATCTGGCCAATTAAAGATGCCAGAAGTCTGAATGAGATCACGACTGAAGCCTTGTTGGGTAAGCTCAAATCTTATGAGCTACTCATCAAGAACAGAGAAGAAGAACAGAAGGCTGCTTCTCCAGCCACAAAAAGGGAGAAGACTATAGCATTTAAGGCAGCTGAGGATCTGCCTGAAGAAAAAGGTACAGGCAATGATGAACTTCTCAGCCTGTTGGCCAAAAGATTCTACAAGATGGCCAGAAAGGACTTCAGAAGAAGATCATACAAGGAGCAAGACAAGCCAAGGTATGACAAGTCCATTGGCAATAGCAAAGACATTATTTGCTTTGGTTGCAGGAAACCAGGGCATATGGTTCCTGACTGTCCAGAAAACAAGAACAAGGACAGAAGGGACAGAAAAGAAAGAAGAAAGGAGAAGGACTCCAAAAGGAATGGAAATAGCAAACCTTCCTCCAGCAGAAATAAGCACACAAGGAAAGGATTTGTTGCTGAATCCTGGAGTGAGACTGAAGAGGAGTCAGAGGCCTCTTCCAGCTCAAGTGATGATGAGGATGATGCAGAGGAAAAGGAGTTCTGCATGATGGCAATCAATGCCTCACAACACAACTCAGAGGAAGAGGAGTCAGAGTCAGACTCAGAGACACAACCTGAAGAAGATCAGGTAATCAGCTCTTTTGATTTCACTTCAGAAGATTTCAAACTTGAATTTAAAGCACTATGTTTAGACCTGCTAAAGTCTGAGAAAGAGATCATCTCTCTCAGAAATCAATTATCTGAACAAAGTGGTTTAAAATCAGAAAACCTCAAGCTCTCTCAGGAGTTGGAGAACCATAGGGAACAGATAGCTTCACTGAAGAGTGAACTCTCTGAGGCCAAGAAGCTTGAAGAATCTCTCAATGGGAGAAGCATCAAGCTGATGGACATCACAAGCACAGTGAACTCAAGATTCAACAGTACACTGGGCTTGGGTGCCTCATCCAGCCAACCTATTGTTCTAACAACCCCTATCAAGTTCATTTCTGACAAGGGAAAGGGAGTTGTAGAGGTTGCCAGGAAAAATTCTGATCTGCCTCAGAAAACTAAAGTCCAGTACAAATCGTCGAACGGAGATCGACGATCGCCGAATGAAGATCGACGATCGCCGAACGCAGCTCGACGATCTCAGGACAAATCGTCAACGCTGATCGACGATCTAAGCCAAGATCGTCGAACGCTGGTCGACGATCCCATATACCTGACCTCAGCCATAGTCGACCGTCGAACGGAGCTCGACGATCTGACCCAAGATCGTCGAACTCAGCTCCAAGATCGTCGAACAGAGGTCAGAGCTCTGGAAATTTTTTCAATGGCAAGTCAAAATTGAATCCTGAGGGTTCTTCATCCCAAACATTTAACCCTTATACTGAATGGATTTTACCTCCAAGGAGATATCATCCTGAAGGATATAAGAGTCAGCCAGGGATGTCTTTCATTTCTGAATTTAAAGGTTATCAACCTAGGCCCAAGGTAAACTGGGTCAAAAACAAGTGAATTGCTTTATGTGCAGGTGAAGACCTATCCAACATCTAACCAGCAATGGTATTTGGATAGTGGATGCTCAAAGCACATGACAGGGAACAAGGACAACCTCAATTCCTTTAGAGCCAAGCTTGGACCCAAAGTTATCTTTGGTGATTCCAACTTTGGACAGACTAAAGGATATGGAGAAGTCCAGATTGGTTCTGTAACCTTCAAGAAGGTAGCATATGTGGAAGGACTGAAGCACAATCTAATCAGCATCAGTCAGCTATGTGATGAAGGCTACCAGGTGACCTTCAGCAAAACCTTATGCAAAATCAAGTCAGAGGACAACACAACTGTGTTGACAGGTAAAAGGAAAGGTAACATCTACCTTGTAGATTTTCTTTCAACTTCTATAGATATCTGTTTATTCAATTCAGTTTGTAGACCAAATGTTTTATGGCATAAGAGACTAGGACACCTAAACCTTAGAACTATTGCTAGGCTCTCCAAGGACAACCTTGTTAGAGGACTACCTTCTGGCCCCTACAAGAAGGAAGGACTCTGCAAGGCCTGTCAATTAGGCAAGCAAACTAAAAACAGCTTTAAGTCACTTAATAAGAGTGATTCACCTAGGATACTGTATCTGTTACACATGGATCTATTTGGACCCATCACAGTACAAAGCCTAGGAGGGAAATCCTACACTTTGGTGATTGTAGATGACTTCTCTAGATTCACTTGGGTGTTCTTTCTAAGGAAGAAGTCTGATAACTTTAAGTGTCTGACAGAGTTTCTCAAATGTATAAAGATTGAGTTCAATACTCACATTGCCCTGATCAGAAGTGATCATGGGACAGAGTTTGATTCTCTTCTTATGCAAGAGTTCTGTCAGAGTGAAGGGATCAGACATACTTTCTCAGCTCCTAGAACTCCTCAACAAAATGGGGTAGCTGAAAGGAAAAATAGAACCCTTATTGAATCTGCCACTACATTGTTGTCAGATGCTCATCTACCTCTATCCTTCTGGGCAGAGGCAGTGAACACCTCCAACTATGTGCTGAACAGAAGCCTGATACATAAACTGAAGGGAAAGACTCCCTATGAATTACTCAAAGGGAAGAAACCTAAAGTTGACTATTTCAAAATTTTTGGTTGCATTTGTTATATTCACAATAATGATAAGAAACATCTAGCAAAATTTCAAGCCAAAGCTGATGAAGGAGTGTTTCTGGGATACTCCATGATCAGCAAGGCCTATAGGGTATATAATAAATCATCATTAAAAATTGAGGAATCTGTTCATGTTTCTTTTGATGAAACTAACATGTCTTTCAAGGAGAAGATCTCTTCTACCATAGAACCTTTGCAGGAACACTCTCTAGTTGAAGATATGAACAAGCTACAGGTTGCTCAAGAAGATGAAAGCAGTGAAGATGAAAGCAATGCTCAACATATTGAAGCACAACCTGAAGAGCCAGTTGTTGTACCACAAGAGGAAACAACAACACAGGTTGGTGAACAATCAACACCCCCTGTTGATTTAGTAACATCAAGAGACCATCCAATTACCCAAATAATTGGAGAAATCTCAGCTGGTGTGCAAACCAGAAATCAGGTCAACCAAAACCTGTTGCACACCTGCTTCCTTTCTCAAATTGAACCTCAGTCCATTCAAGATGCAGAGCAAGATCCACACTGGATCATTGCCATGCAAGAAGAGTTGCATCAATTTGAGAGGAACAAAGTATGAGAACTAGTGCCAAAGCCTAAGGATCATTCCATTGTTGGAACAAAATGGGTATTCAGAAACAAACTGGATGATCAAGGAGTAATAATAAGGAACAAGGCAAGGCTAGTTGCCCAAGGATATTCTCAAGAAGAAGGAATTGACTACGACCAGACCTTTGCACCTGTTGCAAGATTGGAAGCCATCAGGATTTTTCTAGCTTATGCAGCTCACAAAGGCTTCAAGGTTTATCAGATGGATGTCAAGAGTGCCTTCTTAAATGGAGACATCAAAGAGGAAGTCTATGTCAGACAACCTCCAGGTTTTATCTCTCCAACTCATCCTGATTTTGTTTTTAGATTAAATAAAGCATTATATGGTCTCAAGCAAGCTCCTAGAGCATGGTATGAGACCCTAGCATGCTTTCTTTTGGAAAATGGTTTTATAAGGGGTAGAGTAGACCAAACTCTTTTCATTAGAACCCATAAGTCCCATACCCTACTAGTACAAATCTATGTAGACGATATCATTTTTGGTTCTACTGACTCAAAATTGTGCAGAAGGTTTTCTAACCTAATGCATTCTAAATTTGAGATGAGTAGCATGGGTGAGCTATCTTTCTTCCTAGGATTGCAAGTCAAACAACATGCTGAAGGCATCTTTATCTCTCAAACCAAATATGCTAATGAGCTGGTTAAGAAATTTGGCATGTCTGAGGCATCTTGTATGAAAACACCCATGCCTACCAATGCTGTACTGGATGCTGATGAACATGGGAAACCTGTTGATCAGACAACATATAGAGCAATGATTGGCTCTTTACTGTATCTTACAGCTAGTAGACCAGATATAATGTTTGCTACATGCATATGTGCTAGATTCCAAGTTAGCCCTAGAGAGTCACACCTCACATTAGTTAAAAGGATTCTTAGGTATGTTAAAAGTTGTCCAAATCTAGGTCTCTGGTATCCAAAAGATTCAGCATTTGAGTTAACTGGATTCTCTGATGCTGATTATGCTGGATGCAGAATTGACAGGAAAAACACCAGTGGAACTTGTCAGTTCCTTGGTGATAGACTTGTCTCTTGGTTTTGCAAGAAACAAACATCTGTGTCAACTTCAACTGCTGAAGCTGAATATATGGCTGCAGGCAGTTGTTGTTCACAAATACTGTGGATTCAAAATCAACTCCTAGACTATGGTTACAACTTAGAGAAGTCAAAAATCTTTTGTGACAATACAAGTGCTATCTCCATAGCTCAAAATCCAGTCCTCCATAGTAGGACAAAACATATAGAGATTAGGCATCATTTCTTAAGGGATAATGTTGAAAAGAACAAAATTGAATTGCAGTATATCCCAACTGATTTACAAAGGGGAGATATTTTCACCAAGCCTTTGGATGAAAAGAAACATACTTTCTTCCTAAATCAGTTAGGAATGTTAGATGGAGGAAGTCTTAAATAATACTCAAGATTTTGAAAGCTAAAAATGGACCAAGACTAGGCAAAATTCTGATTTTCCTTAGTGTCTAGGATTTCTCTGATCTCTGAACTGCGCTCGACGATTTCCCCACAGATCGTCGAACGGAGTTCGACGATTTCCAGAATCGTCGAACTGAGTTCAGCGCCCCTCAGACAGCATGAACTGTCTCCTTCGGTCAACGATCGTCGAACGGCGCTCGACGATTTTGTTCACTGAACGATCGTCGAACGGAGCTCGACGCCTTTCCAGATCGTCGAACGGAGATCGACGATTTTGGAGTCTCTTCAGATTCCTTTAGAAGCCTCGATCGTCGAACTGAGTTCAACGATCTTTCCTTTTCTGCGTCGAACCCTAATATAAAACTCTTTTTTCGCCGTCGTTCTCTTTTGCGCTTCAATTTCTCTGCAAACTTTTCTTCCCTCCAAACAGTTCTACCTTGGTCGTTTTGTCTGTTGATTTTTGCAGGTACCATGGCCGTTTCAGTTGCTGTACTCTTTGCAATGAAATTTAATGCAGGCTTTGACATCGATCTTGACTCCTTCAACACAACCGATCAAATCTTCCAGGATATTCTCAGATTGTTCAAAGATCAGCAATTATCTGCCCTGATGACAACCAGAATCAAACTTGCATCTGATGAGATTAAAGAATGGGTATATACTGCCCACAACCTGGACAACAATACCATAGTGGTTCTATTGGTGGCACCCAGGTACCTCTGACCCCAACAGTACTCACAGAGGTTTTTGGTTTAAGGAATGGTGAAGATTCTGCTGAACTCTCTGGAGATGAGTTCTCTGATATTCTTGCCAGGATGGGTCATCCTGAGGGGAACCCTAGCAAGCTGTTTAAGAGGAACCTGTCTGTGGAATACAGGTTTATGGCTGATGTAGTAGGCAAGGTTCTCTTGGCCAAGCATTCTGCTCATGACACAATCTCCAGATATCAGCTTTGCCTTATGGGAGCTCTGGTAGATAGAAAAAGCTTGAACTGGGGAGAAGTATTCTTTGATTTGTTGAAGAAAAAGATAAACAAGACATTTGTGAACTTTGGAAGAATACTGGGAATCTTCCTCCAGGCTAAGTGCCCTGCCCTGCTAGTCTCCTCTGGAGTGCACATCAATGCCTCCAAGAGACTCACCTGTGCCCTTTTTGGGAAATGGGATAGGCAAATCTCCAAGCCCAGCAGGCCCTCTTCTTCTGGCCCTTCAGGCACCAGGACTCTAAGAGTCACTCCACCCCAGGTCTCTGCCCCTGCAGAAGACCTGCCTGCTGCCAGTGCTGCTGCTTCTCCTCCTCCAAGCTCAACCCTACCTCCAGCCTCATCCACCATTACAATCTCCAGCCCTTCTCCAACCTCAATTCCATCCCCAGCAACAATTTCCTCTCCACCAGCAGACCACTTCCACCCCCTTTTCTCTTATCCCCCTCCAGATGTCACCTCATCCCCATCCCTTCCATCCTTCCCTCTCTTGGATGAATCCTACATGGATGATTCCCCCTCTTCTCCTCCAGACTTCCCATCCTCCTCCACATCTTTCCAAGACCTTCACCACCAGATTATTGATCAACCCACCTTCACTCCCTCCATTTCCATCCCTCTATCCTCCATATCTACCATCCCCTCTCCTGGGCCATTCATTCCACCCTTCAGCCCTCCTCCTCCAGCTTCCTCAGCCATCCCTCAACCCTCTACCTCTGCTCCTCTCATTGAGCATGTAGATCTCCCAGCCCTTGCTGATCAGTTGTATGAGCTCCTTGCACCTAGGCTCTCTCTTCTCATGGAGGCCTCTTTAGCTCCTCTACAACAATCAGTGGCAGCTCTCTCTGCCAGGCTTTCCTCCTTCCTTGCTCCTCTAGCAGCACCCCCAGCAGTGTGCCTTGATGCACAGGTATCTGCATCCAGGCAGGGGGAGATGCCCTATGAAGCTGTTGCTGCTGCTGCTGCCCCTGCTGTTGTTTCTGCTGCTACTGCTGCTGTGTCTGATTCTGCTGCTGCTGCTACACCAGTACTAGCAATAGACCTAAGGTCCTTGCTATCTACTTTTGACACTGCTTACTTCTGCTGCCTCCCAGAGCCATATCCTGTCCAGCCTCCAGAGGTTCTTGCTGCCCAGTCAGAAGATTTGTCCAAGGCTCTAGTGCCCTTTTCCTGCTGTGACCCCAGAATCATCTCTGATTTTATTCTGTCAGTGACTGCTGCTTCTGATGTTACTGCTGCTGCTGCTGCTGAAGACAATGCTGTGTCTACCTCTGAAGTTATATATGCTGCTGTTGAGCCCATTTCTCAGGATGTTTTGATGACAGAGGCTGTTGCTTTTGAGCCTGCTGTAGAAGTTGTTGTTTCTGAAGCTGCTGCTGCTGCCCTCATTCCTGAAGCAATATCTGTTGTAACTTCTGCTGCTCCAGTACCTATAGTTACATCTTCTGCTGCTCCAGTACCTATAGTTACATCTGCTGCTGCTCCTGTTGTTGCTCCTCCTGCTTCTGTATCTTCTGCCCCATCAGCTGCTGTTAAACTGAAAGAGGATTTGATGAAACAGCTTGATGCATTGTATGATGCACAAAGTTCTGAATCTGAGGATTATAACACTGCTTCTGATGACTCATCTGCCACAATTGCTAAGAAAAGGAAAGCAAGAAGTAAGGCCTTGAAGAGAGTTCCTCCTGCCAAAGTCAGAGATGACAATGATGTTCCATACTATATTCTGCATAATTTCCCAATCACTGAGCATTGGATGCAATTCTCTAAGAACCAGTTGAAGGCTATGAAGAAAAAGAGGAAATATGAGAAAGGCTCCTCACAGTTCAAGCACCCTCATCCTCCTCCACCACCTCCACCTGATGCAGGTGCAGGTGGCAGTTCTGCAACTCAGGCCCTGCTAGAAGCCAGGCTCCCTACCAACCTCATGCAAGAACTTATCAAAGGGAAAGCCAGTCTAGGGGGTCTTACTCTAGAAGGGGAGGATATAGGGGAAACCAAAGAGAAACTCAGGTTTACTCTAAAGGACACTCCAGGCAGCATCCTTACTCAAGGGGAGGACATGTTTCTGCTGATACATCTTCTGGTCCTTTCCCCTACAAGCTCAAAGATACAGTGACTGCCAGGACTCCTCAAGAAACTACTTCCAACAGGTATGAGCCACCTGTTCCATTTGAGGATCCTGAGAAGAATCCTGTGGCTTGGACTGCAAGGATGAAAGAGCTGGCTGCTTTGGATCAGATAAAGAAAGCAAAAGAACAAGGGCTAGACACTTCCAACATATCTACAATGTCAGAACAAAGGCAAAAAGAATTAGAGAGATATGCCTCCAGCAAATTTTTTGATGCAGACAGGTACATGGAGTTGCATCCAGCTGCAGTGGTTCCCAGGGCTTCAAAGCAAATTTATTTGGGTGCAGCTGATGATACCAGATCCAAACAACAAGCTTTAGATCCCAACAGAGAAATTAAAATGGTAAAAGGCAAAGAAAAGGAGTAACTCTGTAAGGTGACAACTTTTGGTTCTTCTAACTGCTATCTGGATAACACATATATATATATCTCTGTGATGGTTCTGCTCTGTGTCTTGTTATTGTTGTTTTATGTTTTTCTGACTGTATGATGTTGTTTGTTTTTCAAAGTCTGTAAATAGTTTTCCTAACCCAAATAGGGGGAGATTGTTGGAACACCCTATTACTAATTTGGGTCAGGATCACTATGTCTCTAGGATTTTATGTTTTGACCTTCTGTATAGATTATAGGTCAATTAGAATTGAGTCTAAGGGATCAGGAGTCTAGGTTTGGAAGCTGTCCTGAAGACCCAAATTTTTCTGGAGACTAAGTCCAAATCGTCGAGCTCAGCACGACGTTTCGTCGAACTCCGGTCGATGATCGTCTAGCTCAACTATTGACAGATCGTCGAGCTCCATTCGACGATCGCTGAGCTCAACCATCATAATATCGTCGAGCTCCGGTCGACGATCGCTGAGCTCAACTTCTCAATATCGTCGAACTCCATTCGACGATCGCTGAGCTCAGGTCGACGATTTTGACTCGACTCTGGATCCTTATCTCTGAGCTCAGTTCGACGATCTTTGAGCTCAGATCGACGATTTCTTTGCTGCTTGCTTTTTCCAGTTCGCTGAGCTCAGCTCGACGATAGCAGAGCTCAGTTCGACGTTTCAGTTATCTTTCAGAATTCAAATTCAAATCAGATAGAAGTTATTCTGCATTTAATTCAGAAGATCTGCCAGCCGTTTTCATTTACTTCTGGAGCAAGTTTCAAGGGATTTTTCAAGGAATATTTCAGTGGACTTTCCTTCAGAACATTTTATGCAATTAATGCTGTAATTAATTCAGACCAACGGCTATCTTTGACAGAGCAATTTTCTATTCAGACTCAGAGAATAAAAGATAGAATGTTTTTGAATCAGATAGAAGATAGACAAGAACAAGAGAATAGAGATAGACAAGTAGAGGACACCTCTCTATACACAGAGACTCTCTCAATCTTCTGTCAACAAGAATTCAGAAGAACACTCATCAAGAGATCAAGCTTTCAAACATTCTTCAGATCTCTTCAGCTCTCAAGTGTTCAAGGCCAACATCATCTCAAGACTCCAGACACTCAACATTTCAGCTTGCTGAAGTCATCTTTTGCTGGAGATCTATCTTTGAAGGCCTATCACCCTCAGCAAAGCTCATCTTCCTGAAGATTTCAAGGACTCAGGGGAGCTTTGACAACATCACTGAATCCACATAGTCTTCTCAGTTGCTTGAGAAAGAGAAGACTGCCATCACTCTCTCACCCCCATTCTGTAAAGGGTTTTTCAAACTCCCTTCAAAAGTTTGAAGCTGGTTTTTGAGCACCTTGTCAAAAGCTCATTGGTGGCAAGACACCTGATCAAAAAATCTGATTTGGTTTTTGAGCACCTTATCAAAAACTCATTGGTGCCCAGGACACCTGATCAACTCATCCTGCAGTGGATTCCTACCTAGGGTGGTAGAAGAGTGGATGTACCCAAGTTGGGGAACCACTATATTTCTTTGTGTCATCTGGTTCTGCATGTTTTCTTTTTTGTTTCTGGCCTAGATTTTCTTGTGCTTAATATCTGCATAGCTTAGTTTTATTTCTGCTTCCCTGCTTACACTCATTACAACAATTGTTGTAAAGCTTTGCAAAAAGTTTTCTTTGTGTTTTTAAAAAGCACCATATACTCTATTCACCCCCCCTTTAGAGTATATCAGATCTAGTTTCCCCTTTCACTATAAATAGGACCCAAGGGGTACCCCAGAAGGCATGATTCCTGTGCTCTCTTGCTCCAGTTTTCAAGTGCTTTCCGAGGGTACCTTAGCTCAGTCTTTGGCTAAGGAGGGGAAGTGCTCTCAGATCTTCCGGGTGTGTGGTGGGTCCTCCCCGCCGAGCCCTTGGGTCGGTTCTTCCCTTTCTTTTGTTATTTTGCTTGCAGGAGTGAAGTAGGCACGCGATCACCCCTTTCCCGAGGGTGAACTCCACAGGAGACCGAAATCTCGATTTCAACATTTTGGTGCAGTGAGCATTGAGCGTCGTCAGTGCAAAAAAGCTTCAGTGAGCCCGATGACAGGAGGACAGGGATCTGACAGGCCGGACTCGCCGTCCCCCCCCCCCCCCCCCCCCGCCTATCGCAACGGTGGGGATGTTCGAGGATTTCAGGAACGATGTGCTGAACCTTGTCAAGTTCGCACTAGGCACGCGGGCTGAGTGCTCGAATCCAGCAGTTTAGATCGCAGCTGCCCCCTCTCTGGGCAAGGACGCCCCCAGTAGGCGAGCTGGGAAGGAGGTTACCGAGGAAGGCCAGGGTTGCGAGCCCCCCGAGCGCGAGCTCTTCCCCGGATCGGCAGGCGGAGGCCAGTTCGGCGAGCTGGGCTCGCGAGATGGGCCAGCTCTCGCAGGAGTGGGATGAAGCCCCTTCAGTGACTTGGTTTCCTCTGCCTCGGTTCCAGATGGGTTCAGGGAACTTGAAATGTCCTACTACACTGGGAAAGGAGACCCCGTCTAGCACGTCCAATGGTTCGAGGACGTAGTTTCAATCCGGCAGATGTCGGACGGGTTCAAGTGCTGACTCTTCGCTATCACCCTCAAGGAGAAGGCAAGGGATTGTTTCCACTAGCTACCGGCCAGCTCCATCTACTGCTTCGAGGACCTGCGCCGGGGGTTCATGCTGATGTTCACTACCTCGAAGAGGAGGAAGAAGGAGTCGGAGTCCCTGTTCCACATCAAGCAGGGAGTGAACGAGATGTTGGGGAGCTACGTGGATCGGTTCTAGGAGGAGGTCACCCAGGTCCAGGAGATGCCAGGCCATAGCTTGATTATGGCCTTTACCCTAGGCCTGCAGCAGGGATTCTTCAGGATGCAGCTGAAGAAAGTTCCCACCCTCTCCTACAAGGAGATGATGGAGAGGGCAGTGAGAGAAGTTGACAGGGAGGCATCAAACCCGGAGTTTGCGCGGAAGCTAGCCAGGTGGGTCACGGAGGAGGAGAAGGAATCGAGAGGAGGAAGAGGACAGGAAGAGAGGATAGGAGAGCCCCGGTAAAGGGAGCAGAGGTAGCTCTAGGGGCAGCATCAGCCTAGGTGGGGGCGTCAGGATCCCGACCGTCGGCTGGGCTGGAGGCCTGAGTGGAAAGTACATGGGCCACAAAGAGGGTACCAAGGAAGGGATCAACATCAAGGGGGGCAAGATCAATTCCACCCCCCGGTCTGGAGGCAGGCCCAGAGGCCCCGACTCCCCGATCAAGAAGAGGCTATGGCCATAGACATGGTGGAGAGGAGGAGAGTAGCAAGGAGGAGGAGGAGAGAAGTTAGGGTGGAGTTACCCTATTGCAACTTTCATCAGGAGGAGGTGCATGCCACAGCCACGTGCCCGGAGTTCCTTGAAATGAGAGGGAATATGGAACAGCAGTAGAAGGGGCACCAGGAAGTGAGGATCGAGGAGGTCCTACCTAGGGTAGAGGAGGACCGTTGCGAATACCGGGTGGACGTTGGGGCCGAGGAGGGATTGAAGTGATCCACGGGGGTGGGGGGGGGATCGAGGCTTCCCGGAAAGTGAGCCTCCACACAATATATCATCGGAGCATTGCCTCCACATCCCAAACGCCACCCCTAGAAGAGAGGATCACCTTCTCTAGGAGCGACATGTTGGATCACGAGGATCCATTCCATGATGTGCTGGTCATCCAGACAACGAAAGCTCCGTCTCTAAGAAGATCCGGCCGAAAAATTGTGCCCAAGCCCACAATTGAAAATGAACGCAGTCGAGTGAAAAGTGCCTTTGGCATGAAGCCAAGACTTGCAGGTCTCCGTCAGATAACAGATCTTCCGCTCTGCTACTCCATTTTGTTGTGGAGTATGCATACAAGTGAGATCTCTCCGGATACCGTGCTTTTTATAGAAGTTAGAGAACTTAGTTGAAATGAACTTACCTCCGTTGTTCGTTCTCAACTTTTTGATCCACAGGCCAAGCCGGCTCTCCACTAGCTCCTTAAACTCCAAAAATAAATGGAACACATCTGACTTCCCCTTCATGAAGTACACTTAAGTGTACCTCGAGTAGTCATCAATCCAAACCAGCATATACATGCTGCCTCCAAGATGGGCGGTGACGGTTGGTCTTAGTAACTCACCATGGATGCATTCCAAAGGTATTGTACACCTGGTCTGTGACATATCAAATGTGAAGCGATGGGCCTCACCGTATTAACATCACGCGCAAACATGACAGTCTCTCGGATCCTCATTGACAACTAAAGCTCCATCAACATCATCTTTAAGAAGGAGTTTGATGCGATGAAGGTGGAGGCGAAGAGGGTGCTGGACTCAGATGGACCCTTGTTCGGGTTTTCGGGGGAGAGGAAGGCAGTGGAGGGAGGAGTCGGCCTCCATGTCACCCTGGGGGGGGGGGGGGGGGGGGCAGTCCAGAAACTGCAGGTTCGTCATCGTGGATTCCCCCAGCAGCTACAGCTCCATTTTCGGGAGGCCCCTTATCAGCGCCTTCTGCTGCGTCCCCTCATCATTCCATCAGTGCTTGAAGTTCAATGCCGAGGGGAATCAGGTCAGGGTCAGGGGGGATCCCAAGGTGGCACTGGAATGCCACGTCACCGCCGTGAACTCCATCTCTTAGCAGGAGGGAGCCGAGGAGATGGGGCGAAGGATGGAGGAGGCTGAGCATGAAGCTGGCAGGGAGGAGCTGGAGGTGGAGAGTTGCGTTAAGGAGGAGGCGGCAGGAAGAGATTAGGAGGAGATGGCCGAAGTGATGGCCGTGGAGGAAGAGGTGGAGGTGGAGGTCCCTGTACCGGTGGAGAGGGATGCTGAAGGATGGGGGGAACAGTCCGGGTTGGAGGCTGCAGAGGAAGTGGTGGAGTTGGTGGTGCTCACCCATGGTGGTAGGGTGGAGAAGGTCCGCGTCAGCGGAGGGCTGACCCCGGAGGACCAAGACAGGATACTGGAGTGCATCTAGAAGAATGTGGACATCTTCGCATGGAACGCCGCAGAGATGTCGGGGGTTGACGTGGATGTTGCTTGCCATCGCCTCAACCTGGACCCAGGAACACACCCCGTCTAGCAAAGGAAGAGGTCCACCGCAGACAAGCTGGCAGAGCCCATCAGAGAGGAGGTGGCAAAGCTTCTCAAGGACGGCTTCGTGTCCGAAATCAAATACCCCGGCTGGGTCTCCAATGTGGTCATGGTCAAAAAGGGAGATGGTCGGTGGCGAATGTGTATTGATTTCTCTTTACTTAATAAATCTTGTCCTAAGGACTGTTATCCCTTGTCTCGGATCGACGCGTTGGTTGACTCAGTCGTTGGTTTTGTGTAATGAGTTTTCTACATGCCTTTTCAGCTTATCATCAAATCAGGATGCACCCCCCGACGTCAAGGATGTCTCGTTCATCACGGGGGACAGATGCTACTATTACAAGATGATGCCCTTCGGGCTAAAGAATGTAGGGGCAACCTATCAGAAGATGATGGATAGGGTTTTCAAAGAGCAAAAGGGGAGGAAATTAGAGGTGTATGTGGATGACCTCATGATCAAGAGTCGGGATGTGGACTCCCACCTCCAGGACCTAGAGGAGACCTTTGCAACCCTGCACAAGTACAAGATGCGATTGAACCCCCTGAAATTTGTCTTCGGGGCTAGCAGGGGGAAGTTCTTGGGGCATCTCCTCACCCCTGTAGGGGTCGAGCCGAATCCTGACAAGGTCAAGGCTATCATGGAGCTAGGGTCACCACGGAACACCAAGGAGGTGCAGCGCCTGACAGGGAAACTGGTAGGGCTAAGTAGGTTATAACACCCCCTATCCGTCGCATAGCATATAGTAGTAGGTCCGGCCGGGGCCCGACGCCGTATGCCACAGACAGACCGGGTGGTTACTCATGGAAACCATCCAACCAATCATAACGTCCTACACAGAGCATTCTAGCGGAAGAAGTTTATAAAAGTTGCAAATAAGAACCCAGCACTAAAGCATGAATGTCCACTAATACAAAATAGGAATGTTATATATAAACCAACATAAGCCTTAAGGCCTTACAAAATGTTTCACTTGATATTACATGATTTACAAACCACGGCACGCAGGTTGGTCATACATGAATAAAATAGTAAACACTTCCAATTAGGCCTTCGAGGGCCGGCTTCGCACTTTGGGCTTTAGCCCGCTATTGACCGCTTGGTCCAGCAGCACCTGCAAGCAACAAACCACCGCACGGTGGCAAAACAAGGCAACGGTTAGCAAAGCTGACCAAATTATAATGATCCCGCCCCCAACTCGGGGCGGCGATGCTCCTTCCCTACATTTCATTAGCATAAGCGAGCAATATATAACAATAATCATTTCATCACAGACGTTGGCTCGCACGGCCACACGTCCCATGCTCTCAGGGCACATTCTCGGTGAACCGGTCGATGTCACGTCAATTAAAGCCATAGACATTCCGTACTCACCACCGCCACTTTGACGGCCAAACCTATGAGCAATTTGTCTTCTTTGCCTGTGTCACGACAATTTAAGCCATCGACCGCCGAAGACCCTAATCTATGCCAACGACAAGTGCCACGTACCCTTAGGTCTCTTTAACCGAACGACATAGAACGGGTACGGTTCCATCTAACCCATGCTCACATCGCAACGACAATTTAAGCCATATGCGCGGGTCAAACTTCCCCCGAGTGCCGTTTCCATCACAATTCACATAACCCGGTTATGTTCAAGTTGGCTCTTAGGCCACCAGATTGGCAAGATCACGCATCCGCCCAGTTTTCCGGGTGCACCTTTGGGTTAATCCCCAAGGCTCCCTGTTGCAATCTACCGTGTATAAAACCCGAAAAACAACCAATAGCACGGAGTCTTCTCCGGCATTATGCAATGCAACATCACCGATCCAGACCAACATGTCCGGGTAGGCTTCACACATCATGCCTATGTCTGTTCTCGCTTCCGGACTCTAAACAATGGGGACTTCACATATCTACCCGAAGGAACGCCTCCAACTCTCCGCAAACTCGCGAGAGCGGGCTTCCTATGCAAAGAAGGAGAGCTACTCATACTCAAGAAGAGAATCGTTACCCTTGCGTTCTTCTTTGGCTCCATGGGAAAGTAAGCAGATGAAAAGCACCGCACTAGCTTTGCCTCCGTGGATCCGGAGTCGGCTCGCGATTCGGAGCTTCAAAGCTCCTCCAATGGCTGGATCTAGCTTCTTCTTCCTTCCTTGGCTATCCTCTCTTTCTAAGATTTAGAAAGACAACCACTCATGAAAAGTGAGGGTTTCTAAGGCCCAATCCCGGGTATATCCCATCAGGAACAACCCCCGTCCGTTGGATCATCAATTAAAGAGATGAACGGCTTTGATTCGGGACTGAAATGCCCAATCTGGAACGCATACGGCATGGCACACGCCCGTGTCCAGGGCTGTGTGCCTCATTCACCGTCAAAATCGGCTCGCCTGGAACAACACACGCCCGTGTTCGACCTGACACACCCGTGTTCCACCCTACACGGCCGTGTGGCCGGCCGTGTACCCCCATCATTTTTCCACGAAAACAACCCGAGCACTACACGGGTTCTAGGACACGCCCGTGTCCTTGCCCGTGTCACCTCAACACGCCTGGGCTCCAAGCTGCGTACACGGTCTCGACACTCGACACTTCGTCGAGCGAAGATCGTCGACCTGACGACACGGCCTTGGACACGCCCGTGTCCTAGGCCGTGTTCCTTGTCTCGACACAACATCGAGCAAAATGTTGACTCCCCGGGACGAGTGTCGACACGGGTCGACACGCCCTGTGACACTCCCGTGTCGCAGGCCGTGTGCCATGTCTCGACACTTCGTCGAACGCAGAGTGTCGACTTCGCTGGCTAAGTGTCGACACGGGTCGACACGCCCTGCGACACGCCCGTGTCGCAGGCTGTGTGCCCAGTCTCGACACAATGTCGAGATCAAAATGTCGACTTCCCAGCTGAGTGTCGACAGAAGCTTGACACGCCCTGGGACACGCCCGTGTCCCAGGCCGTGTGCCTGCAGCCAGAACCCAAAGCTGGCCCAAAACGTCCCCCGTCGATCTTTTGAGTTCCGGGGCGTTACAACTCTCCCCCTCTTAAAAGAATTTCGTCCATGAAGTTATATAAAGGAAAGACATGTACAAAACCAAAATTTGTACCTGAGCGGAACAACTCCGGATACTCGTCAAGCATAGTCTGCTCTCGCTCCCAAGAGAGCTCCTCGTGACCGCAATTGTCCCACCGGACCTTGACCATCCTTATCTCTTTATTTCGTAGCCGCTTGACCTCTGAGTCCTCAATCCGCACGGGCTTGACCTTTGACGTCAGCCCACTATCCACCGGCACTTGATCAACTGCGATCACTTGCGAAGGCTCTTGCACCACCTTCCGAAGCACCGAAATATGGAATACATCATGTAATCCACCAAGCTCCACTAAAATCTTCAACCGATAGGCTGCTTCACCAACTCGCTCCAGAACCTCAAACGGCCCAAGGTACCTCGGGCTTAGCTTTTTCAATCGCCGAACCCGCGAGACACCCTTGAACGGCTTGATCTTTAAGCACACATAGTCTCCCACAGCAAACTCCACGTTCCTGTGCTTTGCATTATAGTACTTCGCTTGCCGGTCCTGAGCGATAAGCAACCTCTCCCGAATGGTTCTCACCAAAGAAGTAGCATCCTTCACTTCTAATCGCTTATACAACTTTGACTCACCCGTTTCTAACCAAGACAACAACGTGCGATATTTTCTACCATATAGGGCCTCGAAAGGCGCCATCAGAATACTCGCTTGGTAGCTATTGTTGTATGCGAACTCCACCAAATAAAGGTGGTCTTCCCACTGCTTTCCAAAATCCAAGACACACATGCGAAGCATGTCTTCCATGGTTCTATTGACCCTCTCGGTCTGCCCATCCGTTTGCGGATGGAAGGCTGTGCTGAATTTCAGCTTTGTTCCCAACATTTGCTGCACAAGCCTCCAATCATTGGACGTGAACCGCGCATCTCGGTCACTCACGATGCTGCGGGGCACACCATGAAGCCGTACTATGTTATCCACATAAAGCTTTGCCAACTTCTCCACCGGATCATCCTTCCTATGCGGAATAAAATGTGACACCTTCGTTAGCCGATCAACAACCACCCAAATGGCATCGTTCCCCTTTTGCGACCTCGGGAAACCATGCACAAAGTCAATAGAGATGTCGTCAAATTTCCACTCCGGAATAGGCAAGGACTTAAGAAATCCTCCCGGCTTTTGGCACTCCGCCTTCACCAAGGCGCAAGTTTGGCACTTCGCTACGTATAGCTCCACATCCTTCTTCAAACTCGGCCACCAAAATAGTTTCTTCACATCACGGTACATCTTCGTGCTCCCCGGGTGAATCGAGTACTTGTTATGGTGTGCCTCGTACAACAACTCCACCCACAAATTGCCCACACTTCGCACAGACGACCGTCTTTCCAAAGTAATCCGTCCTCCACGACAAATTGGGAATTTGACCCATCCAGAGCCTCTACCATGAACTGCTTCATATCAGCATCCATATCCAAAGCCTGCCGAATACGATCAGCCAGGTCATATTGGACTTCAGTCCAATTCAGAACTGCTTCAGCACTTGATTGCCTGTCCACACAAACAATCTCCAACGCCTCCAACTCCCGCACCAACCGCTCATCATGCACCGATAGCCAATTGGCTTGGGCTGGGGCTCGGCGACTCAACGCGTCCGCAACCGCATTCCCTTTACCAGGCATGTAGTGGATCTTGAATGTATAGTCCCCTAGGAACTCCATCCATCTACGCTGCCGCATATTCAGATCCTTCTAATCAATAAGATACTTCAGGCTCTTGTGATCGGTGTAGATATCAATCTTCACACCGTACAAATACTGCCTCCACAGCTTTAAGGCAAAAATCACGGCCGCTAACTCCAAGTCATGGACCGGATAGTTGCTTTCATGCACTTTTAGCTGTCTCGAGCCATAAGCTATTACAATTCCGTGTTGCAGTAGCACGCAACCCAAACCGCTGCCCGAAGCATCACTATAAATCTCATAGCCTTCGGTCCCACATGGCGAACTCAGCACAGGCGCCGTGGTCAACCGACATTTCAACTCCTCAAAAGCTCGCGTGCACTCCGGCGTCCAAACGAACTTATGCTCCTTCCTCGTCAAAGTAGTGAGAGGTAACGCTATCCGCGAGAAGTTCTCTACGAAGCGCCTATAATAGCCGGCAAGCCCCAGAAAGCTCCGGACTTCCGCTACCATAACAAGCTCAGGCCACTCCCGTATCGCAACGATCTTTGCCGGATCCACAACAATACCCTCTCCACTCACTATATGACCGAGGAACGCCATTGAGGACAATCAAAACTCGCACTTCGAGAACTTGGCATACAGTTGATTTCTCCTTAGCGTCTCCAAAACCAAATGAAGATGCTTGAAGTGATCTTCCTCACTTTGCGAGTATACCAAAATATCATCGATGAAGATGATCACGAAATGGTCCAAGTATTCCCTGAACGCCCTGTTCATCAAATCCATGAACACTGATGGCGCATTAGTCAGCCCAAACGGCATGACCGTAAACTCATAATGCCTGTATCTCGTACTAAACGCTGTCTTCGGGATATCACTCTCCCTTATTCGAAGCTGATAGTACCCAGCCTTGAGATCCAACTTCGAGTACACCGTCGACTCGACTAACTGATCAAAAAGATCATCAATCCGGGGGATCAGGTACTTGTTCTTCTCCGTCAGCTTGTTGAGCTCCCGATAATCAATACATAGCCTCAATCTTTCATCATTCTTCTTAACAAAGAGGACCGGCGCGCTCCAAGGCGAAGAACTCGGGCGCACATACCCTTGCTCCAACAACTCTTGAAGTTGAACTTTCAGCTCCGCCATTTCCTTAGGCACTAGCCGATAAGGAGATCGTGATAGAGGCTTTGCACCTGGCACTAGCTCAATCGTAAAATCTATCTCCTATTGAGGCGGGGCTCTAGGAAGATCTGCGCGGAACACATCAGGGTATTCCTATACCACTGATATACAATCCAACGCGGGCTTCGGCTTTGCAACCTCCACTACTGTAAAGAACAGTTCTGCACCGGCACAAACCGCCTTCACCATATGAAGAGCAGACATCAACGTCTTGCTCGACACCTTTAAGCCCGTAAAAGTCGTCTCACGACTTGCTCCCAGCTTGACTTCCTTGCGACCGCAGTCAATATAGTCCTGCTGCTCCGAGAGCCAGTCCATGCCAAATATAACGTCGAACTCCACCAATGGGAGTAAAGACGCCTGCAGGTCGAACTCCTGATTCCCCATACGAATCTTAACATTGCAGATCCTATCCGCTCGCATCGAACACCCATTGGGCAACAACACATCCAACTTATCCTTCGCCATCGAAGAAGGGACTCCGATGCGTGCTATAAATCCTTCGGACAAGAAGGAATGTGAAGCTCACGTATCGAAGAGTGCTCATGCCGGATTTTGACAAATCAATACAAATCCTAAACAAACAGTGGTAAGGTAACATGTACATAACAAGTATTTAAAGAAATTGACTTGCTATAAATTAAATCATACCTGTCACCACATCAGCATGTTTGATGGCCTCCTGTTGGCCAAGATTATACACCCTTGGTTGGGTCGGAGCATAGTGGGATGCGGTCGACTCCACCGCCTTGCCCTTCTCTTCATAAGTCGCTCCCGGCCTTCTCTCGGACTTAGGACGTCTGCTCCAACAGTCACGGGCAAAGTGCCCCGTCTTTCCACAAGTAAAACACGCGTCCGGGGTCCGACTCGTAGTCGCCCCAGAAGCACCAGAAGGAGCTGGACCCGAAGTCCTATGCTTCTTGAAAGACCTCTGATAGCCGGACTTTGAAGTAGTCGGCACTTTGAATTCAGATTTCTTCTCACCCAAGCTTTTCTTTGCTTGTACATTCTTCATGTCCTTCTCCAAGGACCGGGCAGTGTTGACCAAGGTTAAGAAACCCTGCGTCATCGGTCCCGAGAGTAGTAATCTCAACTCATCTCTCAAGCCTTCGTAGAATCGATTCGTTTTGCGGTCCTCATCCGCGATGGTGGAGCTAGCATATCGACTCAAACGAGTAAACTCGTGGAGATATTCATCCACGCTCCTCTCTCCCTGAACCAACTTCAGAAACTCATTCTCCAACGCTATCTTCTGCGTCGAAGGGAGGTATCGAGCCAAGAACAATCTCGAGAACTCCTCCATCGGGACATCATCAAGTTTCCTACCTCTCAATAAGTGCAGCTCGAAACCTTCCCACCACATTCTCGCTTCACCGTCCAGAAGGAACGTAGCGATGGTGGTCATTTGCCACTCCTCCGTCTCCATTGCTGTCATGACTCTCTTCACCCTAGAGAGCCCGTCTTCATCTTGAGATGGGGTTCCCAACTCCGAGAATACCGGAGGGTTAAAGCTCATAACATGCTTGAGCTGCCTCTCGGTTGTCCTCCTTGGCACCACCGGTTCCACAACCACTTGCTCCACTCTCCTCGGCTCAGCCTCTTGAAGAGGTTCCTGCTCCATCGCAGGAGCGGGCTGCTGTGTTTGCCTTGCAGGCTGCGCATTTATCACGACCAACACCGCTTCGGCCACCAATCGTATGTTCTCAGCCGATAGAGGTGTTGCAGGAGCAACATCTGGTGCACTGCTAGCCTCAGAAACTCGGCGTTCTGACGGCCCAACACCACTTCTGGTCACCTATAGTTGTACAAAACACCGTTAAGCGACCAAGTAAAATTGCGAACAGCAATTATAGGAACACGCAGGTTCCTCAAACTCGTGTATTTTCATTCCTAAGTGGACATTCATGGGTTCTTTTACCATTATAACGATGACGCACACAATGTGCTCACCACCCCTTAAAAAGAATTCGCCCACGAATTCATTTTAAGCCTGACCAAAACCAGTAGTCTGATACCAAATTGTAACACCCCCTATCAGTCGCATAGCATATAGCAGTAGGTCCGGCCGGGGCCCGACGCCTTATGCCACAGACAGACCGGGTGGTTACTCATGGAAACCATCCAACCAATCATAACGTCCTACACAGAGCATTCTAGCGGAAGCAGTTTATAAAAGTTGCAAATAAGAACCCAGCACTAAAGCATGAATGTCCACTAATAAAAAATAGGAATGTTATACATAAACCAACACAAGCCTTAAGGCCTTACAAAATGTTTCACTTGATTTTACATGATTTACAAATCACGGCATGCAGGCCGGTCATACATGAATAAAACAGTAAACACTTCCAATTAGGCCTTCGAGGGCCGTCTTCTCACTTTGGGCTTTAGCCCGCTATTGACCGCTTGGTCCAGCAGCAACTGCAAGCAACAAACCACCGCACGGTGGCAAAACAAGGCAATGGTCAGCAATGCTGACCAAATTATAACGATCCCGCCCCCAACTCGGGGCGGCGATGCTCCTTCCCTGCATTTCTACAGCATAAGCGAGCAATATATAACAATAATCATTTCATCACAGACGTTGGCTCGCATGGCTACACGTCCCATGCTCTCAGGGCACATTCTCGGTGAACCGGTCGATGTCACGTCAATTAAAGCCATAGACATTCCGGACTCACCACCGCCACTTTGAAGGCCAAACCTATGAGAAATTTGTCTTCTTGGCCTGGGTCACGACAATTTAAGCCATCGACCGCCGAAGACCCTAATCTATGCCAACGGCAAGTGCCACGTACCCTTAGCTCTCTTTAACCGAACGACATAGAACGGGTACGGTTCCATCTAACCCATGCTCACATCGCAACGACAATTTAAGCCATATGCGCGGGTCAAACTTCCCCCGAGTCCCGTTTCCATCACAATTCACATAACCCGATTATGTTCAAGTTGGCTCTCAGGCCACCAGGTTGGCAAGATCACGCATCCGCCCATTTTTCCGGGTGCACCTTTGGGTTAATCCCCAAGGCTCCCTGTTCCAATCTACCGTGTAGAAAACCAGAAAAACAACCAATAGCACGGAGTCTTCTCCGGCATTATGCAATGCAACATCATCGATATAGACCAACATGTCCGGGTAGGCTTCACACATCATGCCTATGTCCGTTCTCGCTTCCGGACTCTAAACAACGGGGACTTCACATATCTACCCGAAGGAATGCCTCCAACTCTCCGCAAACTCGCGAGAGCGGGCTTCCTATGCAAAGAAGGAGAGCTACTCATGTTCAAGAAGAGAATCGTTACCCTTGCATTCTTCTTTGGCGCCATGGGAAAGTAAGCGGATGAAAAGCACCGCACTAGCTTTGTCTCCGTGGATCCGGAGTCGGCTCGCGATTCGGAGCTTCGAAGCACCTCCAAAGGCCCGATCTAGCTTCTTCTTCCTTCCTTGGCTCTCATCTCTTTCTAAGATTTAGAAAGACAACCACTCATGAAAAGTGTGGGTTTCTAAGGCCCAATCCCGGGTATATCCCTTCAGGAACAACCCCCAGCCATTGGATCATCAATTAAAGAGATGAACGGCTTTGATTCGGGATTGAAATGCCCAATCTTGACCGCACACGGCCTGGCACACACCTGTGTCCAGGGCCGTGTGCCTCATTCGCCGTCAAAATCGGCTCGCCTTGAACAACATACGAGTATCAAACACGCCCGTGTTCGACCTGACACGCCCGTGTTCCACCTGGCACGGCCGTGTGGCCGGCCGTGTACACCCATCATTTTTCCCCGAAAACAACCGGAGCACTGCACGGGTTCTAGGACACGCCCGTGTCCTTGCCCGTGTCACCTCAACACGCCTGGGCTCCAGGCCGTGTACGCGGTCTCGACACTCGACACTTCGTCGAGCGAAGATCGTTGACCTGACGACACGGCTTTGGACATGCCCGTGTCCTAGGCCGTGTGCCTTGTCTCGACACAACATCGAGCAAAATGTCGACTCCTCGGGACAAGTGTCGACACGGGTCGACACGCCCTGCGACACGCCCGTGTCGCAGGCCGTGTGCCATGTCACTAAGTGTCGACACGGGTCGACATGCCCTGCGACACGCCCGTGTCGCAGGCCGTGTTCCCAGTCTCGACACAATGTCGAGATCAAAATGTCGACTTCTCGGCTGAGTGTCGACACAAGATTGACACGCCCTGGGACACGCCCGTGTCCCAGGCCGTGTGCCTGCAGCCAGAACCCAAAGCTGGCCCAAAAAGTCCCCCGTCGCTCTTTTGAGTTTCGGGGCGTTACATAGGTTTCTCTCCCGGGATGGGGAAAAGTGCTCCCCCTTCTTCAAAACACTAAGGGGTGGTCGAAAGTTCGAATGGACCAAGGAGTGCGAGGAGGCATTCCATGCCCTCAAGATGTAGTTGACCCAGGCTCCGCTGCTCCAAGGGCCCAAGGAGGGGGAGGACCTATTTTGGTATCTCGGGGTCGGGGAAGAATCCTTGAGCTCCGTCCTAGTTCAGGAAGAGGGGAAGAAGTAGATCCCTATTTACTACGTGAGTCGGGTCCTGAGGAAGGCCGAGCTCTGGTATCCAATTTTGGAGAAGCTGGCTTACGCCCTGATCATCTCAGCCCGAAGGTTGCGACCTTATTTCCAGGCACACTCAATCCGAGTGGTGACTGACCATCCTCTCCGCAACATCTTCGTGGGGGTGGATAATTCTGGCAGGCTGGCCAAGTGGTCGGTGGAGTTGAGTGAGTTTGACGTTTCCTTCATTCCCCGCCTCTTGATCAAAGCTCAAGCAATGGCTGACTTCTTGGACGATTATGTGATTGAGGTGGTGGAGGAAGAGCTCACTCGTCCGACTCCTTGGAAGGTGAAGGTGGATGGCGCCTCGGGGAGGCATTCCCTAGGAGTGGGGGTGATCTTGGAGAGCCCTCAGGGGACTAGAATTGAGCAGACAGTAATGGTACACTTTCCCATCACCAACAATCAAGCCGAGTATGAGGCCGTGATAGCAGAGCTGCGCCTGGCCAGGGAGCTGGGGGTGTTGGACGTGGAGGTCCTTACCGACTCCATGGTGGTATCTTCCCAGATCAATGGGGAGTTGAGGCAAGAGAGCCTACCCTGCGGTTATACTTACCCAAAGTAAAGGGGGTCTTCAGCACGTTCCAAACTTTTTCCATCCAGCACGTGCCCCGGGAGGAAAATGAGTACTACTCACGATATTCCCCCGGAATATCCTGTACTACTCACGATAGGTGCACTTGCCTCCTTTCGTTAAAACTCGATTTCTAAACCTTTTTTTATATCCAAAATAAATAAATAAATACGCGCTCCCCGTTTTCTTAAATAAAATCACTTCCGCCTTTTTCTCAAATAAAACCGCCGGGTCGCCGCGTGATCGTAAATAATTTTGGAGTTTTAACCTGCATCAAACCCACACACCCTGGCCTTATGGCCTTACAAGTGCCTCTTTTACACATCAAAACTTCGTACATCGGCACGCAGGCCGGCCATACATGAAATACAAACACAACTTTTCGCATGACCTTCAAGGGCCTATAGCAGCCATTCCGCTTATGCATGTCAAGCGGCAACACCTGCAATTCCATATCCAAGCCAACACAGAAAACAAAGTAACGGTCAGCATTTGGCTGACCCATTATAACGACCCTACCCCCTACCCGGGGTAGTGGTTCCTTCCCTGTATACAGTGCTATCATCTATCATCAAGTATCATCAAGCATATATCATTCTCGTTATCCCGCTAGCAAACACATGACATCACAAACGCTGGAATCCACCAAATGTTCCGTGCACTCAGGGCACCTTCTTGGCGTACCGGAATCCACCAGTCATACACCGCCGATTCGAGTTTTAAATTGATGGTTGACCGGCCGTAGTCCACCAGTTTCGCAAGCTGGTGACATCCCGCCCAAACCACTCAGAGGTACAACCTCACAGCATCCAATAAACAACCAGAGTAGATCTACCCACACCATGTGGTGTAGCACACCGGGTTTATCCAAGCTCCACAGGCATGTCTACCCATCGACCCCCCTCCTATTCCGATCGACCCACCCATGTGGTGCAGCAAGCCGGGTTTAACTCGACTCCCCAAGCATTGCCACCAATCGATCCCTACCTAACTAGATCAACCCACCCTAGTGGTGTAACATGCCGGGTTTATCTCGAGCTCCCCAAGCGTGCTACCAGTTGATCATATCATAACCAGGAGCTTTACCAAAGCCTCCTCACACTGAGCATCACATACATACATTCATCACAATAAAAATCCATTTACCTCGTACCAAATCCACGGAGTCTTCTCCGGTTTACCCATGAACATCACCCATCCAAACTACCAGTCCAGATGGGCTTCACACAGCATGCCTATGCCGTACTTCATATTTCCGGCTCTAAATGCAGACTCAATCAAGGAATCACTTCACGGATATCCACCTCTTGGTGGAGGATTCCAAGCACATGTATAAAAGAAGGACTTCGATGTCCAAGAAGGAGATCGTTACCCTTGAAGATCGCTTCGGTGCCATGAAGTAGCCGGATGGAAATCACCGCCTCGGCTCTGCCTTCACGAATCCGCTCTCGGATCTTCGCTCCGCACTCCGCAGCTCCTACAGCAGCTGGTAGACTCCTCCCTTCCGTCTTGCCTTAGGCTTTTCTTCCTCCCTCTCTTGGAATAAAATGAAGAAGAAGAAGAAGAAGAAAAGAGGTGTAAATCCATTTTTTCTCGGCCTTCAACACACTTGGACAGAGCCCAACCATTGGATCCAGGAAGAGGGAAACAAATGGCTCAGATTTGGCCAGAAAAGCTTGAACACGGCCTGACACGCCCTGTGACACGCCCGTGTCACAGGCCGTGTCCCTCTAAGCGGCAGTTAACCGACTCAAAACCAACAGTACACGGCCCTGGGACACGCCCGTGTTCCATGCCGTGTCCCCGACACGCCCTCAGACACGCCCGTGTCTGAGGCCGTGTGCCTCAACGAAAATAATCCCAAAACAACCCGAGACTTCACACGGCCTGGCACACGCCCGCGTTCCTGGCCGTGTGCACCTGGACACACCCGTGTCCCGCAAAATGCCCTAGCTCGAAACGTCGAGTTGAGTTCGACGGCTACTGACACGCCCTGTGACACGCCCGTGTCACAGGCCGTGTCCTCACTCGACACTCGACACTCGACGATCGTCGAGCAAAATTCGTCGACATCAAGGCCGATCGTCGACACGACCTCGACACGCCCTGCGACACCCCCGTGTCGCAGGCCGTGTTCGCTGTGTCGACTCCAAATTTCGTCGACTTCACGACTCGACACAACCCAGGCCTGACACGCCCTGGGACACGCCCGTGTCCCAGGCCGTGTCACCCATTCCTGAACCCAAATTTGCTCAAATTGATCTGATTGACTTCGGGGTGTTACAATCCTCCCGCTCTTCAAATAATTTCGTCCTCGAAATTTGACTCCAAATCAACCAATCAACCACAAAACAAGTTATTATGCAAATTTGCGTGCCGTACCTCAAGCCATCGCCCATACGAACAAACAGACAGCACATACAAACATTCCTAACGTCCACTTGTGCACAGTTAGCCACACTAGACATCAAAACAAGAAATCATGATTGCAAGTGCACCAAAGTTTGATAGATATGTACACCATCTTTTCTTCCTCACAATTAGATATAAAAGCATAGTTTACATCACACTTCACCTCCGGTCATAACATCGAAGTGATTCACATCACACTTCACTTCCGCTCAGCCTCCCGATTTTGAAATTCACGATTTAGATACAAATTAAACACCCGAGGCTGAATTTCACCAACTGAGCTTTGCGGCTCATGCACTTCCATCGCATGCAATCGAGGTTGCGTCCGGGGTGCAGATGACTCGGCCACTACTTTACCCTTTTCTTCATATGACGCACCTGTCTTTTTCTCACTCCTTGGAGGGGAATTCTGACAGAATTTTGCTATATGTCCTTGCTGCCCACAATTATACCATATACGCGTATCAATCCGTCCTGGCCCATAAGTATCCCCCGACGAAAAAGTCGACGACGTTGATTCCGTAGGCCTAAATCTTTTCTTCTCTTGTCGTCTAAACTCCGATTGATCCGACTGCGGCACATTAGATTCTGCCTTTTCCGCTGCCAGTCTCTTATTCTCATATACTCGCTTCATATCTTTTTCCAAGGCACGAGCTGTATCGACCAATGCTTGAAAGCCTTGGCTCACTGAACTCGGGAGTGCCAACCTCAATTCAACCCGTAATCCTTCATAAAACCGATTTGTCTTTCGCGCTACCTCCGCGAAGATAGATCCCGCATATCTCCCCAATCTCGTAAACTCATGCAGGTAGGTATCAATATCTCTCTCACCCTGCACCAAACGGAGAAACTCATTTTCCATCGCAATCCTCTGCGACACCGGCACATACTTGGCTTAAAATATTTGGGAGAATTCATCCATTGAAACCTCGGTTAAACCTCGACCTGCCAAGTGATGCACTTCAATTTCATCCCACCACAATCTCGCATCTCCTTCCAACAGAAAAGTGGCCAATGTCACTTTCTGCTCCTCGACCGTCCTGATTGCGGTTAGGATCCTTTTTACCCTTGCCAACCAATCTTCTGCCTGCGTTGGTGAAAGCGCTCCACCAAACGTACGTGGATGAAAGTGCATAAAACGTGTCAACGAGTCGTCACTTGCTTGCGCTTCCACCACCACTGCAGCATGCTCTTGCCTTCCACCAGGTCCTCCCTGTCCAGTAGGTTGTGCTTGTAACACTGCAAGCTCTGTCTCCGTCACCACACGTATGGCTTCTGCCGAGGGAGGCATAGGCACTTCCACGGGTGCTGCACTCTCATCAGACCGCTGGGGCTCAGCCGGCCCAGCTCCATCCCTCGCCAACTATCAATGTATAGAACACCATTAATACGTCAAATCATAACAGTACTGCTACATTGACTACACACTCACGCACATCATGTGCATGACATATATTCCTCGTGGACATTCATGAGTTCAATTATGTTCTCTCCTCCCAAACAATCTAAACCTGGCTCTGATACCACTTTGTAACGCCCCCACCTGTCACATGACATATAACGGTGGGTCCGGCCGGGGCCCCACGCCATATATTACAGACAAGCGGAGAAATTACTTGTGGGAATCAAACACGACGCGTATCCTTAACTCATTCCATTCTAGCGCAGCATTTTTATGTTAGCATGAACTCGGTCCAGAATGTCCACCAATATATAAAGATCACATTTATATATAACAACAGCAGGAATGTATACAACCCACACACCCTGGCCTTATGGCCTTACAAGTGCCTCTTTTACACATCAATAACTTTGTACATCGGCACGCAGGCCGGCCATACATGAAATACAAACACAACTTTTCGCATGACCTTCAAGGGCCTATAGCAGCCATTCCGCTTATGCATGTCAAGCGGCAACACCTGCAATTCCATATCCAAGCCAACACAGAAAACAAAGTAACGGTCAGCATTTGGCTGACCCATTATAACGACCCTACCCCCTACCCGGGGTAGTGGTTCCTTCCCTGTATACAGTGCTATCATCTATCATCAAGTATCATCAAGCATATATCATTCTCGTTATCCCGCTAGCAAACACATGACATCACAAACGCTGGAATCCACCAAATGTTCCGTGCACTCAGGGCACCTTCTTGGCGTACCGGAATCCACCAGTCATACACCGCCGATTCGAGTTTTTAAATTGATGGTTGACCGGCCCTAGTCCACCAGTTTCGCAAGCTGGCGACATCCCGCCCAAACCACTCAGAGGTACAACCTCACAGCATCCAATAAACAACCAGAGTAGATCGACCCACACCATGTGGTGTAGCACACCGGGTTTATCCAACCTCCCCAGGCATGTCTACCCATCGACCCCCCTCCTATTCCGATCGACCCACCCATGTGGTGCAGCAAGCCGGGTTTAACTCGGCTCCCCAAGCATTGCCACCAATCGATCCCTACCTAACTAGATCAACCCACCCTAGTGGTGTAACATGCCGGGTTTATCTCGAGCTCCCCAAGCGTGCTACCAGTTGATCATATCATAACCAGGAGCTTTACCAAAGCCTCCTCACACTGAGCATCACATACATACATTCATCACAATAAAAATCCATTTACCTCGTACCAAATCCACGGAGTCTTCTCCGGTTTACCCATGAACATCACCCATCCAAACTACCAGTCCAGATGGGCTTCACACAGCATGCCTATGCCGTACTTCATATTTCCGGCTCTAAATGCAGACTCAATCAAGGAATCACTTCACGGATATCCACCTCTTGGTGGAGGATTCCAAGCACATGTATAAAAGAAGGACTTCGATGTCCAAGAAGGAGATCGTTACCCTTGAAGATCGCTTCGGTGCTATGAAGTTGCCGGATGGAAATCACCTCCTCGGCTCTGCCTTCACGAATCCGCTCTCGGATCTTCGCTCCGCACTCCGCAGCTCCTACAGCAGCTGGTAGACTCCTCCCTTCCCTCTTGCCTTAGGCTTTTCTTCCTCCCTCTCTTGGAATAAAATGAAGAAGAAGAAGAAGAAGAAAAGATGAGTAAATCCCTTTTTTCTCGGCCTTCAACACACCTGGACAGAGCCCAACCATTGGATCCAGGAAGAGGGAAACAAATGGCTCAGATTTGGCCAGAAAAGCTTGAACACGGCCTGACACGCCCTGTGACACGCCCGTGTCACAGGCCGTGTCCCTCTAAGCGGCAGTCAACCGACTCAAAACCAACAATACACGGCCCTGGGACACGCCCGTGTTCCATGCCGTGTCCCCGACACGCCCTCAGACATGCCCGTGTCTGAGGCCGTGTGCCTCAACGAAAATAATCCCAAAACAACCCGAGACTTCACACGGTCTGGCACACGCTCGTGTTCCTGGCCGTGTGCACCTGGACACACCCGTGTCCCGCAAACACGCCCTAGCTCGAAACGTCGAGTTGAGTTCGACGGCTACTGACACGCCCTGTGACACGCCCGTGTCACAGGCCGTGTCCTCACTCGACACTCGACACTCGACGATCGTCAAGCAAAATTCGTCGACATCAAGGCCGATCGTCGACACGACATCGACACGCCCTGCGACACGCCCGTGTCGCAGGCCGTGTCCGCTGTGTCGACTCCAAATTTCGTCGACTTCACGACTCGACACAACCCAGGCCTGACACACCCTGGGACACGCCCGTGTCCCAGGCCGTGTCACCCATGCTTGAACCCAAATTTGCTCAAATTGATCTGATTGACTTCGTGGTGTTACAAAGGCGCTGGCCAAGGTGACCTCCCAGGTTATCAGAAACTTTGTTTGGGGGGAGATCATCTATCGTCATGGGCTTCCCCAGGCCATTATCACCGGCAACGGGCCCCAGTTCGCCAACACTGAGTTCACCAATTTTTTCGAGCAACTTGGAATCGACCTCAAGTTCACCTCAATCCATCACCCCAGGAGCAACGGGCAGGTAGAGGCCGCGAACAAGATCATTGTCAACCTCCTGAAAAAGAAGGTGGAAAATCTGAAGGGTAGCTGGGTGGAGCAGCTTCCCGCGGTTCTCTGGGCCCTGAGAACCACCCCCAACACAGTTATAGGAGAGACCCCCTTCAAGCTCTCCTATGGTTGCGAGGCTGTGCTCCCTGTGGAATTTTAAATTCAGACACCTCGAGTCATTGAGGCCGGGGAAGGTAGGGAAGAATGGCAGGAGGAGAACGAGGAAGAGCTGTGGCTTTCCCTCGACATGGTGGAAGATTTATGGGACCTTTCCGCCGTCCAACAAGAAGAGGTGAAGAGGAGGATGTCTAAGTACTTTGACAAGCACGTCAGAGTCAAACAGTTTATGGAAGGGGACTTGGTACTAAAGAAAGTGGATGCAGCGGGAAGGTCGGAAACCGTTGGGAAACTCAACCCTAAATGGGAGGGACCATTCATTGTAAAGGAAGCACTAAGGTCAGGAGGGTATCGACTCTAAAATGTGAAGGGCGAGGCCCTAAGTCTCACCTGGAGTGGTGACGACTTGAAACGATTTTTTCCTTAAAACATGTAAGAGGTGCTCTGATTTTTAATAAAAGTTCTTTATACACGCCAATGCTGTCGCAATGAGCTCGCATGAAGAAGTTAAGTGAATTTGGACCCCGAACAGATCCCGCTATCAGGCTCTCACCTAGCTGGCAGGGCTGAAAGTCACTCGGTGTCATCCTTGGGCATCGAGCAGATCCCGCTGTCAGGCTCTCACCTAGCTGGCAGGGCTGGAAGTCACTCGATGATGTTAGTAGTGGACCCCGAGCAGATCCCGCTGTCAGGCTCTCACCTAGCTGGCAGGGTTGTAAGTCACTTGGTGTCATCATTGGGCCTCGAGCAGATCCCGCTGTCAGGATCTCACCTAGATGACAGGGCTGGAAGTCACTCGATGGTGTTAGTAGTGGACCCCGAGAAGATCCCGCTGTCAGGCTCTCACCTAGCTGGCAGGGCTAGAAGTCAGTCAGTGTCATCATTGGGCCTCGAGAAGATCCTGCTGTCAGGCTCTAACCTAGCTGGCAGGGCTTGAAGTCACTCGATGGAATTAGTAGTGGACCACGAGCAGATCCCTCTGTCAGGCTCTCACCTAGCTGACAGGGCTGGAAGTCACTCGGTGTCATCCTTGGGCCTCGAGTAGATCCTGCTGTCAGGCTCACACCTACTTGGCAGGGCTGGAAGTCACTCGATGCTGTTAGTAGTGGACCCCGAGCAGATCCCGCTATCAGGATCTCACCTAGCTGGCAAGGCTGGGAGTCACTCGGTGTCATCTTTGGGCCTCGAGCATATCCCGCTGTCAGGCTCTCACCTAGCTGGCAGGGCTAGAAATCACTCGATGGTGTTAGTAGTGGACCCCGAGCAGATCCCGCTGTCAGGCACTCATCTAGCTGGCAGGGCTGGAACTCACTCGGTGTCATCCTTGGGCCTCGAGTAGATCCCGCTGTCAGGCTCTCACCTAGTTGGCAGGGCTGGAAGTCACTCGATGGTGTTAGTAGTGGACCCCGAGCAGATCCCGCTATCAGTCTCTCAACTAGATGACGGGCTGAACGTCACACAGGGAAGTCCTGCCCTCCCCCAGGTAGTGCCTAACAAACTTGGCCCTCCTAAGAGGGGAGAGCTCGGCATGGCGAGTTCAAACTCGCTAATTCAGCTCGAACTCGACAGAGGATCGGCAAGCCAGGCTCTTGGACCTCGCCAAGGGGAGGCGGATCCCGCCTAGACGCCCTGCCCCCTCTTTATTTTACTTGGACAAATTTAGTGAGTTCGATTTTTTGATTAAGAAGGCCAAGGACAGCTCGCGAGCGAGCTGCGGCGAGTCCTGGGAATTGCCGAGCACTCAAGGTACTCTCTCGCGGGCGAGTCCTAATGACTATACTACTCGTAGTACCTGTCTATGCGAGGTCGCCTGGGGAAGGGCTCGCAGACATACAAAACACGGCAAAACGAGATGGAAAAAAATGGCTCGGATATGATCAAAAATCTTTTTCATTAAATAATTATATTTACATGTGGAGCTCGCCTCGGCGAGGAAACAAAATAAAAGCATACACATTTAGGCCTCGCCGCCCACCCCCACCCCCCCACCCCCCCCGCCAGACTGGTCCTCCCCTTCGCCCGACTAATCCTGAAAACCCTTCCCAAATAGCGCGTCAAGGCTGTCTTCCTTCACGCTGGGAGGCGTCGCCGGGAATAGGCTCGGCATCAGATTCCGGGCCGAAATCTCCTCGCATCCCTCCACCAGCACCCCCGTGTCCTTCATAATTTGGAGGGTGCATTCGGTAGCTTGGATGGAGTTGATCCGTAGCCTCTCGGCGAGGTCGGCCTCGCCAAAGACCCTTGGCATTTTGTAGGGGAGGGTAGGATCAGCGCCGCTGGGCTCTAAGAAGAACTCCGCCTGGCGGCGGACCTCGCGGGTGAGATTCTGGATCTCATCCTTTAGCTTCGCATTCGCCCCCTCTTATTCGGCAAGCCAGATTCGAAGCTGGCTGATCTCCTCCTCTTGCTCGGCATTGCGAACCCGTAGCTACCCGACGGCCTTAGCGTCCTGACAAAAGAAAAGTTCATTAGTGTCGGCGCAAAAGTTTTTCAAAATAAAAGAGAGAAGGTGAAGCCCGATACTCACCAATCCGCCGGCGGCATGGGCAAGGAGACTCTCGGCGATGCCGAGCCGCCTCGACTGGTCGGCGACCTTGTCCTTGGCAACATTGCGAGCCTGCTCGGCCTTTTGGAGTTGGTTGCTGGGGACGAAGCTACGGTGGGTCAGCATGTGGTGGAGCTCCATGGCCCGCAGATGGGCCTGCAGACCCTCATGGCTGAGCTGTCGTATGGTCATGTTCCTATAGGCCTCGACATCCTCGCAGCCATAGAGGCCGAAGCTGAGGGCGTAAGCGTGGCCGGTGGCAGGCTCGCGGTCATGCCAGGGACGATGCAGGGTGGAGATGGAGACCCGATGGGCCAACTTATCCCACTACACAATGGGCTCGCCCGCCGAGTCCTTCCACCGCCCCCCGAAGCTGAAGAGGGGATGTTGTTTCGGCGCCCCGTACTCGCGAGCCACCCTCTTCGCCGAAGGAGGTGGGGAGATCGCCGCCGCGGGAGCAGGAGCCTCGCCGCCCTTCCGCCCTTTGCTGGAGATCTCCTTCAGTGGGCTCTCCGGCGACGCGTCGGGGATGGTCTCGGGCGAGGTTATGTATTTGAGGCTGGATTGATGTTGTTTCCCCCGTGGAGCAAGCATGGCTTTCTTAATCTTTTTTTGATAATGGCTGGCGGTGTGGCGGGTTCGACACCGCATCATCAGACCGCATCTTGCTGGAAGAGGGTTGGGAGAAGGCCGCCTCATCTCGGCAGGCTGCTGCCGCCGACTTCTCGCGATCAAGGGGGTCCAGGTGCAACCATGAGTCTGCAAACAACAAGTTCGTGGGAATCAACCTCTCCCCTGCAAGAAAAAACTGGGAAAGAGTTAGAGCACTTTCAACAGCAATATGGTGAGCGCGGCAACCGGGCGAGCTCGGCAATACGGGGAGGATAATACCTTCGCCGGGTAGGACTGGGAGAAGCACGTCAAGGCCCCTTCTCGGGTAGGTGACCTCGAAGTATTTGTGTAGGAAGTATTTGTGGAGCTCGGCATCGTTGACGGATACGGCCGGCGGGCGGTAGACCTCCTTGCCTTTCTGTTGTGGAGAGTACAGGATGTTGCCGAGCTCTCTCTTGATAAAGGCGATCCTGGTCATCCAGTTATGGTGCTTGTTCGCGATCTCGCGAACTTTGATAAGCGAGCCGTCGAAGTAAGCGACCCCATCCGGCGTTGCCTTATAAGAGAAGAGTTTCCTGAACACTATCAGGTTGAACTCTATCATCTCTCGCCGGAGGTAGCTCGCGAACTCCACCATCATTGCGATGGCATTGGAGTTTAGCTACGCAGGTACTGCACCATAGTACTTCAAAATTTGCTGAATCTCCGGCCAGTGGGGGAGGCGCAACCCCACCTCAAAATGAGAGATGGGGAAGTCGAGCTCGTCGTCATAGAAGGTATTGATGGCCTCCCCCTGCCTCGGCCGGCGTGCCTCGAAACCTGGCGGAATGTGCTCTCCAACAAGCTGCGCGAGCTCCTCCTCGCTGCTATGCCCCTCAAAGAAGCAGTAATCGGTGAAGTTCTGGGCAAACTTGGTGCGGCTATCAGCATCGGGGTTGGTCTTGCCCATACTCGCGAAAGAAGACGGGGCGCGAGTAAAAGAGGAGAGAAGCGCAGAAAGAAAGAGAAAGAGAGCAATAAAAGCAGCAGTATGGGGTTTGGTGGGGGGGGGGAGCTATTTATAGAAAAAGAAATCTGGGTCAGGCTGCCCAATCGGCTCAGCTCGCCGCCCTAGCTCTTCACCCCCAGCTCGCTGACTTCCGGCGCATCCCAACCAAGGCTAAGTCAGAGAAAGCAATATATTATTTGAATACCGCACGTCCAAAAATGTTTTAAAGTTACTTATTACAAAGACCAAGTGCAGGAATAGAAAGGCGGGGCGCGCGAGCAAGTGGAAAACCAGGAGGCGAGTACCGGTCGGCTCGGCAAAGGAGCCGCCCTTTTTCTACCCCGGCCTCGCACCCCCCGCCCCCTAGACTACCGCGCGCGAAGCAGCTCGCGGATCCTCCCCTGAATTCCTCTGCGCCACCGAGAGGCCGTCGTCTATCTCATCCAGAAGCCGAGAAGGGGACGTCGTCTCGCCAGCCTGGCTGCTTCGCACCTCGTTAGCAAGGCACGCGTAGTCATGTTGTAGCAACTCGTTCACCACCTGCACCTCCCGCAGCCCGCACAACAGCTTGTTGAGAAGCTTAACCTCCCTCCTCGTCAGCTCGCCTTGATCCACTTCAGGGCCCAAGTAAGAGTCCAGCGAGCTTGGGGAGGGGAGGGGAGAGTAGTGGGCTGCCCGCGAAGATTCCTCGACAGCGGATTGGCTGGGGGGGGGGGGGGGAACTGTGGAGACAAACATCAGTAAAAATAGGAATGCAGGAAAATCTCATGAGACAGGAATCCAAGAAAAGTTGACCTAACGAGCTCGGCGGCTCGAATGAGATGCGAGGAGGAATGAACCTCAGATCCTTCCCGCGACCTGGGACGCGATTCCCCGGTGGGAGAAGCTCGAATCCTGGGGTAGGGATGGTTTCCAGACCCGCCCCCGGGGTCACGACATCTTGCCGAGGAGAGGGGGCACGGACCGGCGAGCTCGGGCTCTGCGAGCTCAACCCCAAGGTCCCAAAGGGAGGGGACAGCTCTCGGTGGCGGTTCTCCGGAGTCATGAACCACGAGTCCACAAGAGTGGTCTTGGCTCGCGGGGTGGCGTCTCGCGGCGCGGTGTCTTCTACACCATTACGGAGGCTGTCTGGGCCGTCGCAGATCTTGACAATATTCCTCCCCTTTTCAAAGGCAGGTAGAGTGGAGGAGCCGGTCCCATACTCCAAGGTGGTCATCAGGTCGTCGTAGATGGGCTCGGTCGCCTGAGGGAAGAGTTTCATCTTCTTGGTGTTAGGCTTGGCAGAGCCACCCTGTGGCACAGTGGCTAGGACTGCCGTCAGGGCGGCTACGCGAGCTGAAGAGGTCTGGCGAGCTCAGTCAAGGCACTCTTGGATCTCCTTGGGGATCGACATCTTGGCAGGGCCAGAGCAAAGGGAATGGTAAGAGTCATGCAGGTACGCAGGTGCATATATATAGCCGCAGGTGGACCCCACCCGAAGATTCCCTCCAGTCCACCCCGCGCTCGCCGAACACTTGGGGTTGGATGTTTCTTTCCGAGCTTTGCCAAGCTCAAAAAGAGCGGGGATTATATACAACCCCGTGTCCGGCAAATAAGGTCGCCAGGAACCAGACTGATCGGGCTGAAACTAATGTGCGAGCTCGGCAGTAGAGAAGCCGAGCCCGAGCTCGGCATTCGTCGAACGGGAGATCGGCATTCGTCGACCGCGAGCTTGACATTCACCGAGCTAGTCCAAGAATGGTCGAACAGAAGTTGACTAATGGAGATCGATGGATGGGCAAGCTCGCCATCCCAGCTCGCGCTCTCGCAACGGAGCTCGGCACTAGTGGGCGAGCAGGATCTGTCGAGGTGGCCAGGCTCCCCAGCTCGCCCAGATATATGAGGTACTTTTTACTGTTTTGCCCCCGCTGGTCTGCCTGTAGCCCTTCAAAACAGCGGAGAGTGGCTGTTGGCAGACCCAGCCAAGGGTTTTCTGGTAACTTCAGGTCAGTTCAGTTTGGTTATTGGCAGTTCAGATTCTGAAAATTATAAATAGGACCCTAGGGGTACCCCAGAAGGCATGCTTCCTGTGCTCTCTTGCTCCAGTTTTCAAGTGCTTTCTAAGGGTACCTTATCTCGGCCTTTGGCTAAGGAGGGGAAGAGCTCTCAGATCTTTCGGTTGTGTGGTGGGTACACCCCGCCGAGCCCTTGGGTCGGTTCCTCCCTTTCTTTTATTGTTTTTCTTGCAGGAGTGAAGTAGGTGCGCGATCACCCCTTCCCCGAGGGCGAACTCCACAGGAGACCGACATCTCGGTTTCAACACTCATGGACATGGTTTATCCTTGCATTTGTCATTCCAAAAGATTTCAACATATTACAAACATGATGCGCGCAAATAATAATCTACCAATTTGTAGCTAGTCATTTCGTTCATCATATTATAAACATGATGCACTTATATAATAATCTATCAATTTTTAGCAAGTCATATCATGCCATAAAGCTTGGTTCACAATTCAGTTTTATGAAATCTAATTAAAAAGATTCATCATTCATATCACTACGGTGGTTAGCATAAAATAGTTCCTCAAAATCTCGAGTTAATTTGCAACATCGATTCCACCGAATTCAAATTCATATTATATCAACCCCAGAATTTAAGTGCAGAATGAATCTGGACATCAACTTTGACAGGAGATTCCTGAAGTTACAGGAATCCGGCGAAGACGTGTAACCCCTCGATCGAAAGGTCTTTTCATGGGTAATAACGTTCATAATCAGCACACAACCCAGATTTTACTGTATCCTATTTGAAATCGGCTTCAAAGTCCGCTGCGCACAGAACAACATTTCTGCATGCAAGATTTATCAGACGTCATTTTCGTTCAGACTTTTCTGTGGCTACATAGTTCGCATGAAGACGTCCAACTACTCGTTGGAAAGGTATTTTCAAGGGCTACAACTTTCGTGTTTAGTCGGAAGCCCTGATCTGGCCATATCCTACTTGAAAATGGCCAAGAAGATCACTGCGCGCAGAATACAGATTTTGCACGCATCTTAAAGAGGAATGAACGACATCGGTTCATCTTCCTCCTCAAGTTGATCTTCCAAAATCACTCCAGAAATTCCTCCTCCCATATTCACCCTCAAAGGGGCCTTGATTCTTCACGAAACCATCCACCCATCATCACATAGAAGAAAGGGGAGGTTAAAGAGATCTAAAAGCTAGAACACATGTCCTAGCATGACATCCCTAGAAAACTCCTTCTCTCCATCAAGACTCTCTTGAGTCGATATCTCTCCTAAGAAAATAACTAAAGATCTAACACCAAGGGAGAGGGTAGGAAGCTCATCTCATTTTCGGTGTTTCCACTATTTTTGGCCATGGATCGTGTAACTCTTCTCGGCGGCATCTTCTCCTTCATGGCGACGGCGGATCTTCTCCGCTACAACTAGATCCAGCAACTTACTTCTCTCAATAGGAGTTTCTTTCCGAAAATAGGGATGAAGTGAGCATGAAAACGGCTAGGGTTTTCTCTTCCCCTTATATACGAAAAGTGACTCGGGTAGGGACACGCCCGTGCCCTTACTTGTGTCCTGCTTGGCGAAACGGCAACGACAGTTTCGTGTCGGTTCAATACTCGACACGGGTAGGCACACGCCGTGCATGTCCCGACCCGTGTCCACATGACACGTCCGTGTTCCCGGGCCGTGTCCTTCTCTGGATGCATTTCGACGAACTCAACTCGACATAACGGCACACTGGTAGGGACACGCTCATGTCTCCACCCGTGTCATACATTTCATCTATCTCGACACGTTCTGTCGAGTTAAACTGGTCACACACACACACACACACACACACACACACACACACGGGTAGGCCCGTGTCTTGCATCATGTTGTCGAAACCAGAGTGTCGACACCTCAACATCTGGGTGTCGACACACTGTGTCGACACCTGGTTCTAGTGTGTTGACATAGCATGTGTTGACACACGGTGTCGACACCAGTGTGTCGACAACTCAACCTGGGTGTTGACACACTGTGTCGACTCCTTGACCCAGTATGTCGACACAGTGTGTGTCGACACACGGTGTCGACACCAGTGTGTCGACACCTCAACATCAGAGTGTCGATACACTGTGTCGACACCTTGACTCCAGTGTGTCAACACCTCGACACCAAAGTGTTTGACCAATGACTCAGGTGATATAAATCCTATTAACACGTGCTGCCCAGTTGTCAGCACTCACCCAAACCCAAGTCAGCTCTCCTGACTCACAAACACGTACGAGGGGCCTAGTGCGATTCGAGACGTTACACCGGCCTGGTCGGCCATGGCTTGGTGGCGGTGGTGCAGGGGGAAATGCTCCTTGGTTTGGCTTTTTCCGGCCACCTGAGTTCCGACAGGGGTCAATGATGAAGATTTTATAGTTTTAAAAATGTCTATCCAAATTAAAATCTCAAACTAGGCAAGTGCACCTATCAAAATTTAGTATAGGAAATGTCGTATTTAAACTCGGGGACCGCTGAGTACTTGTACTCACAAGGAAGAACTATTATTTTTTCGATCGCAAATTGGTTTTGCGAAAAAGAAAACGTTAAACTAAGAGGAGAAATATGATAATATGAAAGCTAGCACTTGATCTAGAATCCCTTTGGGCTAGAATAAATTTCCATGAAATGAAAATAAATACAAACATCTAATTATAACTTCGACCGCGGAGGTTACATAGCTATGAAGCTCCTCTCTCGAGAATACGCATTTGACTAACCTTAGGTTGATCGATTAAGACCTCTCGGCCAGTCGAAAAACCTAAGCTTGCTTTAGGCGGTGAACCTCACTAATAGAATTGTCTCCAATGTGGAAGAATTTTGCCTTCCTCTCTCGAGGGGAGCATGAAACTCTCTTTATCCTTGAGTGATCTACTCGTATCCACAACCTCTCGGTAAATCTAGGATACGGATCTAAAATAGAATAAACATAATTTGCCACTTATGAATTCGAAGAAGTTAAATTCAAAGATAAATCGAAGCACATAAAATAGAGAGCTTGAAAATTTGAGATAAAAAGAAGAAATTTATTCCATTCCAAAGTTCATCATGATCAAGTGCCAATTGAAAATTAGCTATTCATCATGATGGGATAATTACATGAAAGGTTGAAGAGAGACATGATTAAAAAAAGACTAGAAATAAAGAGTTACACTATGAATTGAAAATGTAAGAAATACAGTAAATAAAACGGAACTAAAGCTCCCAAAATCTCTTCCTCAGCTTTTGGAATCGCCTGAAATTTATAGGCAAGTTTGCTAGATGGTCACGCCCCTAGGTCACGCCCGTGACCTAGGGCGTGTCGGGTTTGGAACCGTCATCTTCAAGTCTTCGGAACGTTGGCACAACACCGCCAAAAATCGTTAATTGGCGGGTCACGCCCCTAGATCACGCCCGTCACCTAGGGCGTGTCTTCATGGTTGCTGAAAATGGTGGGAAGCAGAAACGGCGGAAATATCTCCGACCATTGTTGGAAGGGTCACGCCCATTGTCACTCCCGTGACCAAGGGCGTGTCTTGCAAAATCGCCAGGTCTTGAAAATGCAGCATTAATGTGGCATGCCGGGATGTCACGGCTCGAAGTCACGCCCATGACCAATATGTCATGCCCGTGTTAGGGCATGTAATTTTAATTCGACTAGGATTGGAGGCCTGGATCATCATCAGCGTGTCACGCCTGGCTGACACGCCCAGGTCAGCATGGTCACGCCCATGACCATTGGGCATGTATTTTAAATGACGTGGCAGTGAGCTCTAGAGCACGCGCTGGGGTCATGCCTGGATGTCACGCCCGTAACCTGGTGGTCACACCCATGTCCGGGGCGTGTACTTTGCAATTTTCTCGGCTTTGCCCAGCTTTATCTCGTGATCAATCTTGTAAACTCCAAATTGAAATTTGCTGCCCAGATTGACCCAAAAATAAGAAATTAAAGAAATTAGATAATAAAATCATAAAATATATTTATAAACTAATTAATTATTTAATGAAAATTATATAAAAATATGGATAAAATTAGAGTTATCAGTCAGGCAGGGGGAGGGAGATGGCTCAGAAAGTTTGAGGGGGAAAGAGGGGGAGGGGCCATTTATCAGATTAGTGGGGTGGGGTCTCCCCTTCTCCTCTTGGTTTGGGATTAATCCCTCCTTTGGGAGGGATTAATACCACCATCCAGCTGTCCAAGGATAGCTGGAGGTCAGGGAAATTTCCAACATGGGGAAAAGAAAGGGTAAGCCCCTCTTGGGCTTGGGTTTTAGGGTGGGAAAGATATATATATATATATATATATATATATATATATATATATATATATAAATATATATATATATATATATTATATATATAAAGAGAGAGAGAGAGAGAGAGAGAGAGAGAGAGAGAGTGAGTGGTGGGCTTCCACTTGTACTGGGTTATTTGCTGGTTGGGGAGGGCCAAAGTGGAGTGAGGGGGCATGGGCTATCCTCCGTTAGAAAGCAGGTGGGCCCTTACTTTGAGAAAAATCCAAAAATGGATTTTTAGGGGGGTTTGACCAAGTCAACTGTAGGGTGGGTCCCCATTACTGGTCAAAGTCACAGTGGGTCCAAGTCATCGGGGTCGGATCAAAGTTCAGGTGTCGTGTCATAATTTGTGTGCGCATGCTTTTCAGTGCACGACTATGCTTGATTTGACAACCAGTTGACCAATTGTCATCGAAATTGACTGGGACGACTTCCGTTGACTTCGTGTTGACCACACGAGTCCAAATCCACTGAATGGGGTTGAATCGGAGTTCGTTTGGCGAAAGTTCAAAATTTGCGCCTCGCAGCGCGCTAAAATGGTCAAAGTGTGTAAAACTATCGTTAGACCTCGGATTGTGACGTGACGGGTTCCGATGCACCTGTTTAGGTTATATGAGGTCACAGGAATCAACAGAACGCAATTCGGAGTTCTCTAGGTCGATATCCAAAATCTATTCTTGTTGCATTGTACGTGGAATGGTCACATTCACTATATGGCCTCGGGGTCCAACTGAACGTGTTCCGATGAACTCGTATTGACTATACAATGTCATAGGGACTGACAGAACTTAATTCAGAGTTCTCTAGCTTTATTTCCCGCTTAGTGTTATCCCCCACTAGGTCATGGGTATGGTTCGCACTTTTATTGGGCCCACTAGGGTTCTGGTGGCCCAATAAAAGTCAGGATGTTACAATCCAATAAAAATAAAAGGATTTTTGTCCCCGAAAATTTTCTTGAAGTAGGGGGAAAAGGGAAAGAGCTCTGGGTGCTTTTCTCGGAGGAATGCTTCAGGTTCCCACGTGAACTCCTCTCGTCCGCAGTTAGAACATAACACCTTAACCATCGGAATGGTTATGTTACGTAGTGTCTTCACCTTTTAATCTACTACTCTGACAGGTTTGAGCTCGACGGATCTATCTCACTATAGTTGCGTCAGTGGGGTAGGAAGGTGCTGCTCTGGTTGCCAGAGGACTCGTCTCAAGGAAGAGACATGAAACACATCGTGAAGATTCCCCAACTCTGGGGGCAAGGCTAAACGATAGGCGACAAGGCCAACACGATCTATCACCAGATAGGGGCCCAAGAAGCGGGGATCTAACTTTTTCTGCTTTCTCAACCGGGAGACACCATGCATGGGCTTTATTTTCAAAAATACCATCTCCCCCATGCTGAACTCCACCAGTCGGTGTCGCCCATCATAGTACTTGTCCTATCGGCTCGGTGCTTCCCGCATTCTCTCCCGGATCAGTCGTTTCGCTACCGTGGTGTCATCAATGTAAGCCACTCCCAAGGCTTACGGGTCCTCTTCCTGAGCCCAAGTCAATGGGATTCGGCAACGTCTTCCATACAATGCCTCGTATGGAGTCATCTTAATGCTAGCCTGGTTGTTGTTATTGTATGAAAATTCGACTAACGATAATAACTGCTCCCATGGCTCATTGTGCTCCACTATGCATAGTCGAAGAAGATCCTCCATTGTCTGGTTCGTCCTCTCCATCTGTCAGTCAGTCTACGGGTGGAAGGTGTTGCTGAAGGCCACTTTGGTTCCCAGGTACTACCCGCCTCCATTCCTTAGATGTGAAACGCCCGTCACGATCTGACACGATTTTTTTGGGTACTCCGTGAAATCGTACCACTTGCTCTAGGAATAATATGGCCAGGATATCTACTCCGTCACCCTGTCGATTTGAAATGAACCGCGCTATCTTGGTGAGTCAATCTACGACCACCGAAATTCAGTCATTCCCAGCACGGGATCGAGGTTGGCCGTGACAAAGTCCATGGAGATATCTTCGAACTTCCACTCCGGTATCGGCAGTGGTTGTAATAGGCCTCCTGGACTGCGGCATTCAGCATTAACCTTCTGACAGGTTTGACACCGGGCCACGAAGTTGGTGAAATCTCTTTTCATTCCAGGCCAATAAATGGTCCTACGCAAGTCCACGTACATCTTAAATACACCATGGTGAATCGAGTACCTGGACTGATGGGCCTCTTGCAAAATTTCCTCACGAATCCCTCCGGTAGCAGGAACGAATATGCGATGTTTAAATTATAGAATCCCTTCATGTAGGTTATAATCCTCCTGTGCCCCTCCTTGCAGAGATCGGATGATCGGCATTACCTCTGGGTCGATCTTCTGGGCTTCTCGTATCCGGTCCCAGATGTTGTATTGGATCTCCATCCATTACAGCTGAGAATAGTACACTTCCGGATCTCTTCAGGTAACCAGGGTAATTTCCAAGTCTATCAAGGACTGGAAAAGTTCCTTCGGGATCTGCCCCATCCAATTCCCGGATATCGCAGGCTGAAGGCTTAAAGCGTCAGTGACTCTGTTAGCCTTCCCGGGGTGATATTGGAGAGCGAAGTCGTAATCGCATAAGAATTATAGCCATCGCCACTACTGGAGATTCAGCTCTTTCTGCGTGAAGATATACTTGAGGCTCTTGTGGTTAGAGATGATCTCACATCTTACTACATACAGATAATGCCTCCAAATTTTAAGGGCGAAGACGACGGTGCCCAACTCTAAATCGTACACTGTGTAGTTTAATTCATGCGGCTTCAATTGCGAAGATGTGTAGGCCACTACCTTGCTATGCTGCATTAGAACAACTATGAAACCCTTCAGGGAGGCATTAGTGTAGATTTGGAATCCTTCGGTCCCTATAGGGATCGTAAGGATTGGCGCGTAAGTCAGCCGCTTCTTCAGTTCGACGAACGCAGCCTCGCACTCTGGCGTCCATCGGAATGCGACGTCTTTCTTAGTGAGAGCAGTCAGGGGTAGGGAAATCTTGGAAAATCCCTCGACGAACTTCCTGTAGTATCCGGCAAGGCCGAGAAAACTCCAAATGTCTGCAGCCATCCTGCGTGGCGGCCAATTTTGTACTGCCTGGATGAATCTAATGACCAGAGTGATATTCAAGGTGAAAACAAATTAGTCTACTGTTATCTTTGACAAGATCAAAGAAGGAATCAAGAAACCTAATCTGGGCAGATTACTGAGCCTATTTCTTGATGAGAATATACCAAAAGTGATAAATCAATCTGCAGGTTCTAAGATTAATCACATGAGAAGAATGGACTTAAGGATACTGGCCAAATGGGATAAGGTACTGTCCAAAGATGTTTCTACCCCTCAGAAACAATCAAAGCAGATTCAGAAAAAGAAGAACAAAGCCTCCAAGACCACTGAATCTTCTAGTGATTCAAAAGAAGTGGTGGTTTTCAGCTCTGATGAAGAAGCAGCAGAAAGGACTAGCAAATCTCCTGCTCAAGAAACAGCAACTGACAGTCAGGTGCAGGGGGAGAAAGTTCCTGCAGTCAACATCCCAGTGGATCAGGTTCAGGAAGAGCCTTTTTCAGGAGGTTCTAATGAGCCACTTCAAGCTTCAGCCCAACAGGCGGCATTACCCTCAGGGGAAGTTCATGAACAAGAGCCAACTGTTAACACAGATGAATTAGAAAGTGAAGCAGCAACTCAATCAATACTTGAGGTAGTCCAGGACATAAATCAAGCTGCTATAGGCACTGAGAATGATGCACTGGATGTGTATATGAATGATGTTGATCAGATTAACGAAGACAATGTCCCTGGACATAACATTACTATGGAAGAATCCTTTACATTTGAAGGAGGACAATCTGCTGAGAAAGAGCAACCTAGTCCTCAAGTTCCAGGAACCCCCCCCTTAGAAGAATTATTTCTTGATTTACTACGAGCAAGGACTGAGGGGGAGCTGGCAAGGCCTGAGGGGGAGAGACCCACTATGGCATCTAGTTAAAAAGAAACAGTGGACATAAAAAGCTCATCTGATTCTACAGAAGATGAAGAACCCTCCAGGGCCAAGAAGAGAAAGCTTGTGGACCTAAGGAAGCGGAGCTCTAGCTATAAGAAAGCCTTATAGACTGTCCCACCAACTCCAGCTCCTGCACTAGACTTCAGTTCACTTCTAGTGCAACTGCAAGTAAAGTTGGATGAACAAAGAGCATCACTTGAGAAATATGTAGATGAGAGCCATAAAGAACTGCAATCTACATTGACCCAAGATATCAAATCCATCAAATTTGAGGTCAATCTGCATAAAATGGAAATGACTGAGTGCTTTAAAAAGGGAGGGCATGCTGTTGTCTACTTGGCAAAGCAACAATAGGAGGCCAAGACTCAGATAGATGACATTGTAATAAAACAAGGATATATTCTGGAGAATCAAATAAGAATGAATGATAATCTCATACAGTCACATAATGTTATTATCACAGAATTCCAGAATAAAGCCACTGCTTTAACTGAATACGTTATTAAAGAAAAGTCTGAGTTTGATAAAAAACTCAAAATAAATTTGACTGATGTTAGCACTATTATCCAAGTTTCTCAAAATGTAATTGCTGATCAACTACAGAAATTCAGATCATTCTAAAAAGAAGGCACCAATTACCTAACTAATCAGATTAGATTTCAAAAGGATGATCTAAGAGACCATATTGAAAGAGAAGTCATAAAGGGGGGAGAGTATTAGTCAATGCAGGCTCTAAACATGCTAAATGGATAACTAATGCTATTAGAGCAACTCTTGGTTATTCACCCCTGTGTGATGATGATAACACTGCTGAATCAGGCATTCAACTGGCTTCCCATAAAGGGGTTCAGCAGGAAGTAGCTCAAATTATTTATCCACCTGCTGATTTTGAGGGCATTCAATATGCAGTTCAACAAATGTATAGTCCTCCAAAGGAGGTACAAAATGTCATTATTGAAAAGGTTGAAATGTCTGAAGTTGCCTTGAAAAGAGAGCAAGAAGCTCAACTTTCTAAGAAAAGGTTTAGAGAGCAGGCAAATTAAAGCCTGATTTTGAAAAATGGAGTCCCACCTCCAGAAACATTATTCTCACTGCTTGACAAGCTGTTAAACATAACATGCATGATAGAGGCAAGTGGTACTCTGAAAAAGAATGGAGCAAGTATCAGAAAAGCCAAGATGTCATATATCAGTTTACAAGAGATCTCAAAGCTGGGAAGATACCTGCTACTTCTGTGGAGCCAAGAAAATACTTTCCAAAGCCTTATCATTATTTTGAAACGCAAAATGTCAAAGCTAATGTTGGAACCAGCTTTCTGGTCCCTCCTAGAGTTCGAAACTGAGGATGCATCCCGCACGTACTCTTCTTGAACTACCCTCCTGACGTGGGTCGGAGACCTGAAAACAGACTGAGGGGTCTCGACTCGGAGGTCCCACCTCTTTCCCGAAAGAACTGAAGATCTTCCCCTCCCAAGCCAATGCTGAGCTAGGTGCCTGTGAGGAGGACAGTAGAAAGGTTCAACAACCCTCTCAGGCACCTTATCAGTTTATTTATAGGCCTCTGAAACTGATCTGCGAATATCACTTCTGAACTAACCTGAAATGACCAAAACACCCGGGGCTGGGTCTGCCAACAACCAAACTCCGCTATTCTTGAGGGCTATACGCAGACCTCCAAGGGTAAAAGTGTAAAATTGATATAAAATTATATAGCGGAGAAGGGGTTATACGTGGAGAAGACAAAGTTAAGGAGGGAGAAGGTGAATATGTGATTGTGAGATGTTCTCCGATTCTATATTCGATGAAGGCAAGTGTACCTTATCGCATATAGTATATGATATTAAGTTTCATATCAAGGTCGTATTACCCGGGGCGATTTGAGTACTTCTACTTCAAGGAGTTACTATTATCTTATCGAATAAAACTTGTTTTGGGGTTGCTTACTGAATTAGAGAAGTGAGAATATTTTACTTGCAAATTAGAGAAAAGCTAAATGGTAATTAAGCGATAGTACTCGATCGAGAATCACCTCGACTTAAGTTGATCAAAGGATGCAATAATACAATTTTTAAAATTAATAAGGCAAGAGACCTTGACCGCGGAGGTTCTAAAAGCAAGAACATGCTTCTCTTGAAGTCATGCCCATCTGAGTTTAGGAAGGTATGACCGAACTCTCGTCCGAATCAGAGACCTAAAACCCGCTTTATGCTGTGAACCCCGTTATTGGATTTCACTCCAATCCAGGAGATTTAACGCCCACCTCTCTCGAGGGGTGCGTGCAACTCTCTTCACTCTTGAGTGCTCACTTCAAACTATCGTCCTCTTGGCTAGTCAAGAATGAAAGCTAATGATGGAAAATATATATCGATAATATATCTCCAAGCAAAGTTAAATTAAGAGTAAATCAAGGTATAAGCCTTACAAAGAAAAAAAGAAAACTAGAGCATCATAACATAATCAAATCGAACCTTAGATCATCAAGATCGAGTACAGGAGGATTAGTTAATCATGGTGAAAAAGGGGAAAGAGAGATGAATAAAGATGCGTTGAGAAAGCGAGGAAACAACAAACTTTTTATTAGCAATAAAAGAGAACTACAACTTGAAAATGAAAGATTACAGGTGCGGGAAATGAAAATTTATGCGAACATTGCCCTTAGCTACTAAGCAATTACATCACCTAATACAAAATAAGAGTAACTAAGCTAGATTACAAGGCTCGAAAAGAGGAAGTAGAGTGGAAACATGGAAAATTACAAGAAATACAAGTAAACTAAGGGGAAGGACCTCCCCTCTCACTTCAGAACTGCTCCCTGGACCCTTGGCAAAGGGCTGAATTTATAGATTTTTTCGGGATGGGTCACGCCTCCCGACACGCCCTGGTCGGGCGTATACCTGGGGAGTGACATGGTTAGTGCGACTTTTTCGTGCTGAAATTAATTGCTGGAGTTAACGGGCGTGGTTGTTGAAGTACACACCCATGTGTCACGCCCGGGTAGGGCGTGACACGGGGGCATGACACATTTGGTGCGACGGTGGAGCGGGAAAAAAGAGCACGTTGCGGCGATTCCTCGGAACCTGGGGACACGCCTCGGGACCACGCCCGTGTCGGATGTGACACGGGCGTGACAGAGGGCGTGTACACTAAGTTTCCACGGAATACAATTTTAGACCAATTGCTTCATTCCTCTGGGTTACACGCCCTAGGTACACGCCCGGGTAGGGCATGACCTTGGGGCGTGTCACAGCAAAATTTGGCTGAAAGCCGTGAAAACCTGCAAAAAGCAGAAAAACGCATTAGCGAAAAAAATATATACAAAGGGGAATCAAAATAAGCACTTTACAAGACATGATTTGCTTTAAAATCCTGAAAATACCCTAATAAAAATGACTGCAAACCATACTATCAAATTCCCCCAAGCTTAAGTTTTGCTTGTCCCCAAGCAAAGATATAAAAACTAGCTAATCATAAAAAGTGATTAATTCAAAAAGTTTTAATCATGCTTACAAAAGTACTATGCGAAATTCCAGGTAGGGAGAATGTAAAACGTTAATCTAAAACAATTATTCTGGTATGGTTTAACTTTTATAAACTTTACTTAACGAAAATAAATCATCCAGAATTTTGACGAGATTCTTTAAATATATTTAAGCAAGGCAACGAAAATGAAAAGAACGTATTGAGTTGTTACTAGATCCAAGCAACACATTATAATTATATCAATTAAATAACAAAAATCTAAGTTTAAATCCAGAACTAAAACTGATTTACTTTTCTTCTTTTCATAGCTGTTAAATAAGATTTAAAAAGACGTGATTCAAAAGGACTTAATAGGACCGAAATGTTTGGTTTAGGATCATGAATATGAGTGAAATTCAAAGATAAACATGGAGGCTTAAAATCACACTAAACCAAAACAAAGAGTTTCAAAAATTTTCATTTTAAGCAAAATATATATATTTTTCTTTCTTTTTCTTCTTTATTATTATTTATTATTTTTTTCTTCATTTTTTTCCTTTTCTTTTACAAAACAAAGGCCATAATTTTTTTTTTCATTGTGAATTGGCCAAATAAAATCAATCATTGCTTTTGAGTACACTTTTTTCAACAATTTCTTCAAAGATAACACAAAATTTCCTATCATGATTATGAAAATTTTTGAATGAAACTCAAAAAAAAATTAACGTGATTAGATAGGTAGGAATTTTGGCTTTGGTGAAAATGAAATGCTATGTGGAGTTATCAAACGAACTAGGGAAAAAATGCTCAAAAGCGGCTAACTAGTGGTAAAAGATTTTAGGTTGGAAGGAAAGCTCAAACGTAAACAAAAACGACCTAAATCATTTTCACACTTTTTAAATTTATTTAAAACATAGATTTGAAAAATTTCAAAAAGCAAGTCCTAGATAATAAAAGAAGATTGATGAAATTATCTTGAAAATAGAAATAATAGGTGACTTGGATCGTTCATATCTACTACGTTATTCAAAAGTTGTCCTTACAAAAAGTATCTAAAAACGAAAAGAAAATAGTGGATGATGTTTTAGAGAAAGTAAAGAAAATAAAGAACGGAAAACAATAATAGAAATGCGCGTTTTAGAGAAATATTTCACCTTAACATGCTATCGTGAATTAGAAACACAGCATGACCATCATTTTACTTGTGAAATATGATTAAAAAAATGATTAGAAAAATTATAATTAACTACGTTGTTTATAAAGAATTTTGAGAAAAACAAAACACAAACATGGGGTACTATTGAAATACCAAAATGCAGATATATATAGTTTTTGGATTTTTGAAGAATATTTACAAAAAGTAAAAGATATTTATAAAAAGAAAAAAGAAGGAGGAAGTCCTCCCCCAAGCTTAAAATCTACATTGCCCTCAATGGAGAAGGTGGTCAGAGAACGAGAGAAAATTAAAGTACAGAAATGAAAGACAGAATTGGAAAACAGGTACTTCCCCGGTTTTATATTGCAGCGAAAGCTGAGTGATGCCGCTGCCCCATGCTTGTGCTTTGAATCTTCAGGAAAGGTCTTCTGTTGGACTTTGTCATGTATTTAGCAGCATTGGCGGCGGTGGTTTTAGAAGTCTCAACTTGTGGAGTCGTCCGCGACAAAAAGTGTAAAATAAAGAAAACAGAAAAATAATTTGGGTTGCCTCCCAAGAGTGCCCTTTGTTTATAAAGGTCGTTTGAGCTCGACCAAAAGAATATTGTCCAATAATAAGAACTCTTAAATTATTACAGTCCAAATGAAGGAGAAACGAAATAGTTCATGAGTTCGATAGAAGTAATTGTTCCATCGCAGTAGGAAGTAAATCGTTAGACAAATAGAGTTTTAATCGCTGACCGTTTACCTTGAATTCACCCTTATCCGGGTGCGAAATGAGAACCGTCCCATATGGCCAAGCCTCTTTAACAATAAAGGGGCCGGACCATCGCGATTTTAATTTACTTGGAAAGACGCGAGAAGCCGAGTTTATAAAGAAGGACGAGATCGCCCGACGAAAGAGATTTAGGAAATTTAATATTTTTGTCATGGTAGAACATTGTTCACTCTTTATAATGCCTATTACTCTCGTAAGCATTCGCCCGCCATTCGTCGAGTTCATTGAGCTGAAATTTACGGTGTTCGGCGGTTAGGGTGGGATCGAGATTTAATGTTTTGAGGGCCCAAAACGCACGGTGCTCTAACTCAACTGGAAGGTGGCAAGCCTTACCATAAACCAATCGATACGGCGCGCAGCCGATGGCTGTCTTATATGCCGTTCGATAGGCCCATAGGGCATCATCTAGTTTTAGTGCCCAATCCTTCCTGTTTAAGGATATGGTTTTCTCTAAAATACGTTTCAATTCTCGATTAACAACCTCGACTTGACCTCTAGTCTGGGGGTGATAGGAGGTGGAAAGTTTGTGCGTTACTCCATATTTTGCCAAAATTTTGGCAAACTGGCTATTGCAGAAATGAGTTCCCCTATGACTAATTATAGTGTGTGGCGTGTCAAATCGAGAGAATAATTTTTTTAGAAATTTTACAATGACTCGTGCATCGTTGGTGGGGAGAGCTTGCGCTTCCGTCCACCTTGATACATAGTCGACAGCTACGAGAATGTATTTATTTTGATAAGAGGGAGGAAGGGGGCCAATGAAGTCGATGCCCCAAAGATCGAAGATTTCACATTCGAGGAAAATATTTTGAGGCATCTCGTCCCGCCGTGAGATATTGCCTGCCCGCTGACAATTATCGCAAGTACTCACTAGGCTGTGAGTATCCTTGAATTGCGTGGGCCAAAAGAAACCCGCCTCCAGCACCTTTCTTGCGGTGCGGTTCGCTTGATAATGACCACCTGTTGGTCCTTCAGGGCAATGTCCCAATATTAGCACTCCTTCCTCACTCGAAACACAACGCCGCACTACCTGATCCGCACAGATTCTGAATAAATAAGGGTCTTCCCAAAAGTAATTCTTTAAATCAGAAAAGAATTTCTTCTTTTTCTGGCTTGAGAATTCCTTTGGCAAGACCCGAGCCACTAAATAATTGGCAAAGTCGGCGAACCAGGGCACGTGATAATCTTTTGAATTTTCGAGAGCGAAGAGGCGCTCTTCAGGGAATTTATCGTTAATGTCGGCTTCCACTAATATTTCGCTGGCAGGGTTTTCTAAAAGAGATAAATGGTCGGCTGCCAAATTTCGGCCCCTCGTTTGTCCCGGATTTCTAAATCAAACTCCTTCAAGAGGAGGATCCATCGCAAAAGGCGGGGCTTTGCGTCCGCTTTGCTAAATAAAAAATGAAGAGCTGAGTGATCCGTAAAAACTATTACTTTGGAGAGGGTGATATAAGACCTAAACTTATCAAAGCCAAAATCAATTGCTAGGAGCCCTTTCTCAGTGGTGGTGTAGTTAGCCTGTGCAGACATGAGTGTCTTGCTTGCATAATAAATCGGGTGGAAGAATTTATCCACTCGCTGGCCTAAGACCTCGCCCACCGCAGTGTCACTAGCATCGCACATGATTTTGAAAGGGAGAGACCAATCCGAAGCAACTAGAATTGGAGAGTTTACTAATTTTTCTTTTATTAAATTGAAAGCAAGAAGACAATCGTTGTTAAAATTGAAAGGTGCCTCTTTCTCGAGAAGATGGGTTATCGGCTTCGTTATTCTGGAAATATTTTGGATAAAATGCCGATAAAATCCCGCGTGCCCAAGAAAGCTACGAATGGCTTTAATATTCGTTGGAGGGGGAGCTTTTCAATAATTTCAATCTTGGCCCGGTCGACCTCGATCCCCTTGCCTGAAATCTTATGGCCGAGGACTAATCCCTCTCGGACCATAAAATGGCATTTCTCCCAGTTGAGGGCTAAGTTAGTTTCCTCACAACGAATCAACACGCGCTTGAGATTTTTTAAACAATTTGCAAAAAAACTACCAAACACTGAGAAGTCGTCCATGAAAACTTCCATCACTGCTTCTACCAACTCGTCGAAAATCGCCAGCATACATCGCTGAAATGTAGCCAGCGCATTACATAAACCAAATGGCATCCGTCTGTAAGCGAAGGTGCCAAAGGCACAGGTAAAGGTAGTCTTCCCCTGGTCTTGGGATGAAATAGGGATTTGGAGGTACCCCGAGAGACCGTCGAGAAAGCAGTTAGAAGGAGTGACCGGAAAGTCGTTCTAAAATTTGGTCGATAAAGGGGAGCAGGAAGTGGTGTTTTCGGGTGGCATCATTGACTTTGCGGTAATCAATGCACATCCGCCAACCCATAATAGTACGGGTTGGAATTAATTCATTATTTTCATTGGCCACTACCGTGACCCCGCCTTTCTCTGGTACGACCTGAACTGGGCTTACCCAAGTACTATCGGAGATGGGATAGATAACTCCCGCATCTAGAAGTTTAATAACCTCAGCCTTCACGACGTCCTTCATGTTTGGATTTAAACGTCGTTGGTGCTGGATAGTACTACGAAAGTTATTATCTAAGAAAATCTTGTGTGTACAGAATGATGGTCTAATCCCCTTAATACCGGATAACTGCCACACAATTGCATGGCGGTGATTTTGCAAAACTAGAGTTAACTCAGAAATTTCTGAGTTGCTCAGATCCGGGGAGATAATAACCAGTAGCTTAGAGTCATTTTCGAGGAAAAGATACTATAGATGAGGGGGGAGTTTCTTAAGCTCCAATATGGGTGGTTCCTCGTAAGAGGTTTTGAATTTTATGCAGTCCATGGGAAGCGATTCGGGGAGGGTAGTGCGAGAGACTTCCTCTAAGCAAAAGAGCTCAGTGATAAGAGATTCATCAAATGGTGAAGAAATTAATTCAAAAGACACAAAAAATTCATTTTCGAAGAATTCCTCTAGATAAAAGCAGGAATCATCTTTCTCTAGGGTGTTGCGCATGTAGGGATTAATGCTGAAAGTGATTTCATCATCTCCAACCCTAAGGAGGAGCTTTCCATCACTAACATCAATAATAGTGCGGGAGGTGGCAAGGAAGGGGCGACCGAGTATCAGAGGTACACCGACATCCTCTTCGATGTCTAGGATGACAAAATCCACCGGAAAGATGAATTTGTCCACCTTGACCAAGACATCCTCCACAATTCCTATCGAATATTTCACAGAACGATCGGCTAGATGAATGCTCATACGAGTGGGGTTCGGAGATCCTAGACCTAATTTTTTAAAAAGTGAAAAGGGCATGAGATTTATGCTTGCTCCCAAGTCCGCCAACGCATGTTTGACCAACGAATTACCGAATAGGTACGAGATGGAGAACCTTCCCGGGTCATTCACTTTGCGGGGTAATTTGTTGAGCACAACCACGGAGCATTCTGCATTTAAGGAAATAGGCAAAATATCCTCGAGCTTTTTCTTATTTGATAGGAGCTCCTTGAGATATTTCGCGTATTTCGGCATTTGAGAGATAGCCTCGCAGAACGGCACGTTTATATGAATTTTTTTAGAATTTCTAAAAATATTTTGTAACTTTCTTCAGCGCATTCATTTTTAAGTTTAGACGGATACGGAAATTTTGAATTAGAGGCATGTGGCGTAAGCGTAGTAGGCAAATTTGAAGCTAAAATAACAGGAGGAGAGAGACGAGAAGGGAGAGGTACCATAGGTTCGCTTGGTATAGCAACTTCTTTTCCACTGCGGAGGGTAATGGAGTTTGCACTATCTCTTGGATTTTGCTCGGTATTGCATGACAAAGCTCCTTGTTGCCGATCGGAGATTATCTTGGCTAGCTGTCCCACTTGGTTTTCCAAGTTTTTGATGGACCCGGTAATATGCCTGATATTTGTTTCACTTGTAGCAACGTATTTGGCAAAGACCTCCTCTAGTGAAGAGGGCTTTTCCTGTTGCGGTTGGAAACCAGGTGGATTTAAATTTAAGGGGGAGCTAGATTAAATGTTGGCAATGATGGGGGGCGGGGGGGGGGGGGGGGGGTTATGGGGCGTTGTGCATTTACTTGGTTGCTCAATGAGAAATTCGGATAGCTCCTATAACCCGCATTTTAAGTGTTATTGTACGGTGCATTGTTCGGGTTATAGGAGGGACGAGGAGCATTTCCCATGAAGTCAACATGCTCTTCTGTAAAAGCAGAGTTATTATAATTATTATACCAAGGAAGAGTGGCGGAGGAAGCAGTCATCTCCGCCACCTGCTTTGTTAACCGCTCAACTTGGAGGGCAAGATTCGAAGTAGCGTCAATTTCAAAGACTCTCGCTGGTTTGTTAGCCCGCACGCGGGGAGCATTCCATTGATACGAATTCATAGCCATTTCCTCAAAAAGTTCCTGAGCGGCCTCTGGGGTTTTGTTATTTAGTGTTCCCCTAGCGACCGCGTCAATCATTTGCCTTGTTAAGGAATTTAGGCCGTTATAAAATTTTCGCACTTATTGCAAATTTAGAAGCGCGTGGTGTGGGCACCTTCGCAATAGCTCCTTGAAGTGCTCCCATGTATCGTAGAGAATCTCCGAGTCTATTTGTATGAAGGATGCAATATCCGTGCGCAATTTGGCGGTCTTCGTAGGCGGGAAATACTTGGTAAGAAATTTCCCTGCCATCTCGGCCCACGTGGTGATGGACCCCCTAGGAAGAGAGCTCAGCCACTGCTTGGCCTTTGACCGCAAAGAGAAAGGCAAGAGACGCAATCGAATGTCGTCATCTGAGACTCCATTGATTTTAAAAGTATCACAGATTTCGAGAAAATTCGCAATGTGTCAATTTGGATCCTCGTCCGGGAGACCATCGAAGGTTACCGACTGCTGCACCATTTAGATGATGCTGGACTTGATCTCAAAGTTATTGTTCGCCACTGTGGGCCGAACAATACTTGATTTTGTACCCTCCAGGTTTGGCCGCGCATAATAGGACATAGTCCTTTGCTGGACCACATTTGGGTTGGGCGTATTAAGATCCATCGTTTCTGTGACAGTGTCCCCGATCGACTCTTCGATGCCTAAATGCGATTCCTGGTCACGAGAACGGAGGCGACGCAAAGCGGTGCGCTCTATCTCAGGATCAAAAGGAATAATCGAAGAGCTTTCTCGGGTCATAATCTTAAAGAGAGAGAAAGGTGGGGAAAGATAACCGATACGAGAGCGAGAAGAGAAAAAAGAAGAAAAAAGGAAAATGATAAAATTAATAGCTATCCTTTTTCAAAATATCAAAACATTTGTCCCCGCAACGGCGCCAAAAACTTGATATAAAATTATTTAGCGGAGAAGGAGTTATACGTGGAGAAGACAAAGTTAAGGAGGGAGAAGGTGAATGCATGATTGTGAGACGTTTTCCGATTCTATATTCGATGAAGGCAAGTGTACCTTATCGCATATAGTATATGATATTAAGTTTCATATCATGGTCGTATTACCCGGGGCGATTTGAGTACTTCTACTTCAAGGAGTTACTATTATCTTATGAATAAAACTTTTTTTGGGGGTTGCTTACTGATTAGAATTAGAGAAGTGAGAATGTTTTACTTGCAAATTAGAGAAAAGCTAAATGGTAATTAAGCGATAGTACTGATCGAGAATCACTCGGCTTAAGTTGATCAAAGAATGCAATAATAAAAATTTTTAAATTAATAAGGCAAGAGACCTTGACCGCGGAGGTTCTAAAAGCAAGAACATGCTTCTCTCGAAGTCATGCCCATCTGAGTTTAGGAAGGTATGACCGAACTCTCGTCCGAATCAGAGACCTAAAAGCCGCTTTATGTTGTGAACCCCGTTATTGGATTTCACTCCAATACCGGAGATTTAACGCCCACCTCTCACGAGGGATGTGTGCAACTCTCTTCACTCTTGAGTTCTCACTTCAAACCATCCTCCTCTCGGCTAGCCAAGAATGAAAGCTATTGATGAAAAATATATATCGATAATATATCTCCAAGCAATGGTAAATCAAGAGTAAATCAAGGTATAAGCCTTACAAAAAAAAGAAAACAAGAGCATCATAACATAATCAACTCGAACCTCATATCATCAAGATCGAGTACAGGAGGATTAGTTAATCATGGTGAAAAAGTGGAAAGAGAGATGAATAGAGATGCGTTGAGAAAGCGAGGAAACGACAAACTTTTTATTAGCACTGAAAGAGAACTACAACTTGGAAATGAAAGATTACAGGTGCGGGAAATGAAAATTTATGCGAACATTGCCCTTAGCTACTAAGCAATTATAGCAACTAATACAAAATAAGAGTAACTAAGCTAGATTACAAAGCTCGAAACAAGGAAGGAGAGTGGAAACATGGAAAATTACAAGAAATACAAGTAAACTAAGGGGAAGGACCTCCCCTCTCACTTCAAAACTGCTCCCTGGACCCTTGGCAAAGGGCTGAATTTATAGATTTTTCGGGATGGGTCACGCCCCGACAAGCCCTGGTCGGGCGTGTACCTGGGGCGTGACACGGTCGGTGCGAAATTTTCGTGTTGAAATTAATTGCTGGAGTTGACGGGCGTGGTTGTTGAAGTACACGCCCATGTGTCACGCCCGGGTAGGGCGTGACCTGGGGGCGTGACACATTCATTGTGACGGTGGAGCGAGAAAAAAGTGCGCGTTGCGGCGATTCCTCGGAACCTGGGGACACGCCTCTAGAACACACCCGTGTCGGATGTGACACGGGCGTGACAGAGGGCGTGTACACTAAGTTTCCACGGAATGCAGTTTCAGACCAATTGCTTCATTCCTCTGGGTTACACGCCCTAGGTACACGCCCGGGTAGGGCGTGACCTTGGGGTGTGTCACAGCAAAATTCGGCTGAAAGCCGTGAAAACCTGCAAAAAGCAGAAAAACGCATTAGCGAAAAAATATATACAAAGGGGAATCAAAATAAGCAATTTACAAGACATGATTTACTTTAAAATCCTGAAAATACCCTAATAAAATTGACTGTAAACCGTACTATCAAAAATTACCTGGGGCAAAAAGGTAAAATCACCCTTGGGGGTAAAAAGGTAAAAACATCTTTTCTCCCACGTGGCGAGTGGGGAAAAGTCTGACGGGCGAGACGACCCTCTCTGTCCTTCTCGCCGCCCTCTCGCCCTATAAGCCATCTCACCTCCTAGAGCGATCTCGTACTACCTGAGCATCTCGCCTAGCTCAGAGAATCCCCCATCTCGCTTCCTGCAGGTGCACCCCTGGTCTTACTTGCCTGTCTAATTCATCTCGCTGGTCCCTCCTTCTCGCTCATTGAATCACCTCTCACGAGCCTAAGGTTCTACACAAACCCTCCTCTTTTCGAGGTTGCCCTAACCTCAGAAAGATAAGTCCAACCGAGGCTCGCGATGCTGGGATTCATTTATGGGAATCTTTGGTGCCCCCTGGGCCCTATAAATATGAGTTCCCACATCTCCTTAGGGTGCCCCTTTTCATCTTCCTTCACTTCATCGACCCTCAGCATGTCTCATACCAGAGTTTTCGTGAGCGCCTCGCGATGATGTGAAAGCGAAATAAAGCCAACATGGCCGCAATGTTCTCGGATCTGGGGCGTACGCCTCCCTCAACTCCTCCATCCTCTCGCCTGAAGAAGATGAAAGCCACCTGCCCTCCCCTTTCGACTGATGCGACCTCCTCTGCCCCCTTGACAACAGAGAATCTTCCTCCCGCATCTCCCGGGGAGAGACGGGTAATTTCTCATTCTTCCCTCTCATCTTCTTTCATCCCGCTTGTTGATCACGCTTTCACAGGGAAGCTTCGCTGATTCCCCTATGCCCGCAAATCCTCCCGACGCTATCAACAAAACTCATCAGCATGCCGACTCGCCCGAGGCATCCTCCCCACCCCTCACACAGAAAGAAAACCTCACGCGGGTTGTGGGGAACCCTCGCATCCCAAGTAAGAACTCACCATTCTCAGTTTCGCTCCAATTCGCATTCCTTTACCCAACCCATGCGAGATAACTGGGTTAACTTCTGTCATCCTGGCGCGCAGCCGCGAGATCATCCTTTCTTATGATTTCTCGCTCTCTGTGCAGGCATCCAATTTGAATCCGACACTGAGGACACTCCCGCGTCTCCTCCCCTCTCGCCTCTTCCACGTCCTGACGAGATCGAGGACTACTTGGGTGATCCCATGGATACCCTGGAGCTGAAGCGGAGGATGGCTAGGATGTTCCGCAAATACACGCATATAATCCGCGAGATGGAGCTAGAGAAGCAGGCCTCTGACCGGAGAATGGACTGGCTAGAAACTGAGTGTCACCGCCTTTTTGCCGAGATGGAAGCCGACAGCGTAATGGATGGGACAGACCCCCAAGCCATCCTAAACGAGATGGATGAACACCTCCGTCTCGCACGCCGTGGCGTGGTCGCCGCCCGTACTTTTCATCTACCCGACCGCCCTCCATTCGCGGGAGGTCAGGATGGACGTTGGAAATGGGTCTGGAACTAAGCGGTCACGGCCCCATCTCGCCTTCTCAAGGCCCTCCTATATTATTATTGCCAACTTAATTATGTTTAATTATTGATGTGTTGTATAAAACTCCCTAGACGGGATGCTTCCCCCACGCAGGATGAAATATTTTATCATTATGGTACTGTCTGCCTGTCATGTCGTGCTAGGTTTTTCATCATTACTGTAATTAGCTCGTTTTTCAATTAATTAGTCTGTTATGATTGCTTTGACTCTTCAAAAAAGTCGCTGCGGCGCTTCCGCCCACTGGGGTTCTAGAGAGAGAGAGAGAGAGAAGAAGAAGAAGCGTCGGGATGCCTCTTCATTTCCCGCCTCTTGATTTTCTCGCTCAATCCCTCTCTCTTCTTCGTCCGTTATAAATACCTCTTAGATTTGAGATATTTCCATATTTCCATTACTATTCTTGGCTATTTTCGTGGTCGGAGCTTCCGCCTGCCCCTCTTCTTCCCAACACTTCTCTCGTCCCGCTCTCCCTCTAATCCCTTATTCTCCGATTTCTGCCTCCTCGCCTGCCATGGGAAAGAAGAGGGTGGAAGAAGGCGAGGGCCGCAACAGCTGCGGAAAGCGATTTGTGGATCACGATTTTCCTCTCGGCAGACTACCAAAGGAAGAATATACTCGCTTCGCCAGTGATTTCCTTGCTGACGGCTATCTGTCTCGCCCCCCCCCCCCAAAGTTGGCGAGTGCCTCAATACTTTTTATTCCAATGAACTGACCTTCCCCGTCTCGCACATTGAGGCGGGGCTGCGACTTCCCCTTTGGCCAGAGGTCAAATTAGTCTTTAAGTATTTCGAGGTTGTTCCCGCACAATTCAACACCAACGCTATCTCTATGCTGGTCGCTTTCTCCTGCTAATTGCAGCGAGAGTGCATCGAATTCAGCTTGACCGTATTTCACAAGCTGTTCATCTATCACGCGAAAGATGATGGCATTTCCTACTTCAGCGGCCAAGGCCTAAAGGTGTGTGAGACGCCAAACAAGAATCATCACTGGCTGACTCGCTTCGTCTTCATTTGCGGGGACTTTGGAGACATCCCTCTCACCCCGGTGTCCCCTGCTGAGTGCTACTATGAAACTACCAAGGGTGGGGGTGCCAAGAAGGCTCTCTGCGACTTCTTCGCAGGGAAAAACTTTGAGGTCAATTACCTCAGGCGAGACCTCGACTCACTTCCTGCTGTCTTCCCCGACGAAGGTATACTCTTGCCCCCCTTAGCATTGTAAATTTTTGTTTTATGCTGACTGTCAACCTTCCCAGGGGAGAGAACTGTCCCTGTCCATCCTCCTTACCAGAGTAACAGGGGTCTCACCCTAGAGAGTATGGTGGCGGAGGCCGCGAAGGATACGCTGACCCCCACCCCAATGAAAAGGCTCGGGGACGAGGGCACTTCTCGGCACAGCCCAAAGAAGAAGGTGAAGAAATCGGTGTCCTTTAAAAAGGAGAAGAAAAAGTCCGCCCCAAAGAAAGGGAGGAGTTATCGGGATCCTTGTCCCCCATTTCCTTAGGGTCTCCCTCACCTCGCCAACTAGCCGTCTCACCTACCCGCGAGACAGTCTTGTCAGAACCAAACTCCACCACCACTGTCCAGCCCGCTGAGTTCCCTTCCAGCGAGGCTAGCTCCTCCAGCCACCTGGCTCCCGCCTCACACCCCAATTATAACATGGGGCCTACGACAGAGATGCTGTCCGGCTGCCGGTTCTCCTATTATACATACCGCAACCAACAACATTCCCTCTCTTCACCGCGTCTCGTTGTCCCCTCTCCTTCAATCCTTCATCCCTAAATCACGACCTTCCCATACCACAAAATTCTATTCCCTTTCCTATAATTGAACCACTCATTGTGGCAAACTCGTCTCTGAAGAGCCCGCCCATAAAAAAAATATCCGGAACCACATGCTCAAAAGAGCCATGCACAAACACTCAACCCAAACCTAACAAACAACTTATCCCAAAAATCCTTGGAGCTCGCGCAACGGGTCTCGCGCTGTCACAAACCTGGTCTTCAACAATAGGAAATGGAAGGAAGCGGTGGCCAGTCTCCGCCGCAGAACGTGAGAAGTCCAATGACCTTGAGAAGCGGCTGGTCGTCGCCGACAACCTCCTTACATAGAGTCAGGGTGGTGTGGTGAAGTGCCCGAACAGACTCTACTCATCGGCTTTTCACAGAGTCGGTCGCGGGCACAATCAAGTTTTTTGGCGCCGTTGCCGGGGAATCTCTCTTTTTTCGAGTTGCTATTTCGAATTCCGGAGTCTATTAATTTTACATATTTCTATAAAAAAAAAAAAAAACTAAAAACTTTATTTAAAAACACAAAAAAAAGATTTTTTTTATGTTTTATTTTTTGTTTGGTGTATGACCCGAGACAACCCTCAGAGTCTGAAGATTTAGACTTCGACCCTGAGATCGAACGCTCTCTGCGCGTATCCGATCTCATCGCCGAAATCCTTCTTTAGATCCGAGGAATCTATCGGAGAACCCACTGTTGTATTATGGCCGCCCAACTTCCCCCGGCCCGCGGCCGAGCGAACTATGTCTTATTACGCCCGGCCTAACCTGGATGATTCAGGTCGAGTATTGTTCGCCCTGCGGTGGCCAATAATAATTTTGAATAAAGTCAAGTGTCATTCAAATGGTCCAAAACGCCGTGCAGTTCGATGGACTGCCGATGAGGACCCGAATGTCCACTTGTCCAATTCTTGGAGATATGCGACACCTTCAGATCAAGGCGTCACTGATGACGCCATTCGTTTGCGCTTATTTCCTTTTTCCCTTAAGTCCAAAGCCAAGGCGTGGTTGAATGCCCTCCCGCGAGGATGTATCACCATGGGCTGAGTTGACAGAACGGTTCCTAACGAAGTACTTTCGCCCGCCCAAAACTGCAAAATTGCGGGCGGACATTTCTTCGTTTGTGCAGAACGATCCTGAGTCCTCTATACGAGACTTGGGAACGATTTTAAGGAATTTCCTCCGCCGTTGCCCGCACCACGCGCTCCAACGTGGTTGCAAGTTCAAATTTTTTATATGGGCTGAATTTTCAGACGCGTCAAATGATTGACGCGGCTGCCGGGGGTACGCTTAACAACAAAACCCCGAAGACCGCCCAGGCTTTATTCGAAGAGATGGCTATGAACGCCTATCAATGGAATGTCCCGCGGGACGGCCAAAGCCCGGCGGCTGGTCTTTTTGAAGTGGATGCCACTGCTCCTCTTTGACCCTTCAAGTTGAAAGGTTAACAAAGCAGGTGGCGGAGATGTCTGCTGCCTCCTCCACTCCGCCTTGTTTATTCCCCCCAACGTCTGCGTAGCTGAAGAGTTTCGTGGACTTCATGGGAAATTCGGCGTCCTCCCCTTCAACCCCAAAACAACACCCTATAAGTAATAACTATAATCCCGGTTGGAGGAATCACCCCAACTTCTCGTGGATCAACCCGAATAATGCTCAGCGTCCCCTAATTTCTTATGCGCCCCCGATTTCTTCCTCCCCCTCCTCTTCCGAAACCCTCCCCGATGGAGGAAAATTTTTCGAAGTATATTGCGTCCAACGAGTCAAATATCCGGAACATCACCGGATCGCTAAAAACACTCGAACAACAGGTTGGACAGCTAGCGAGGATGATGTCCGAGCGCGCGCTCGGGGCAACTGCGGAAAACACGGAGCCCAATCCGGGGAAAAACGCCAACGCCTATAACCCTCCGTAGCGAAAGGAGGTGGTCGATCCAAAACGGACCGACCCTCAGGTACATATTTCACCTCCGACCCCTCTCCTCTTTCTTCGCTCACGCCGCCTTACCTATTATAAAAAGAAAAAATTATTTTTAAACAAGGCTCTTCCGTATCCGCATAAGTTTAGAAAACGAGCTAGTAAGGACGCGCAATATGAAAAAATTTATTTATTATTAAAACAAATTCACATTAATGTCCTTTTTGCGAGGCTATCTCGCAAATGCCCAAATATGCGAAATTTTTAAAAGAACTACTTTCTAATAAACGCAAATTAGAGGATATTTCGCATGTACTCTCAACGCTGTCTGCTCGGGCGGCCCTTACTAATAAATTGCCCACCAAAACAAAACGACCCGGGACGGTTTTCCATCCCGTCCTGTTTTTGCGATATATTAGTAAAGTACGCCTTAGCTGATTAAGGGCTAGCATTATCTGATGCCGTTCTCGCTCTTTTCGCGCGTTAGGTTTGGGTACTCCTAGTCCTACGAATATGCGCATCCAATTAGCGGATCGCTCGGTAAGTTCCCTATCGGGGTAGTGGAGGACGTCCTTGTCCGAGTCGACAAGTTTTACTTCCCGGTAGACTTCGTCATCTTAGATATCGAGGAGGACGCCGAGGTACCAATAATACTCGTCGCCCTTTTCTCGCCACCTCCCGCGCACTAATAGATGTTTAGTAAGGTAGCCTTCTCCTCCGAGTAGGCGATGACCAAGTTATTTTCTCTATTAATCCCTCGATGGACAATTTGTCATCGAGCGACGATTTCTGCTATTCTTTAAAACTTTTTCGGAGATCCGTTCTTCTCCCATTTTCGAGTCCGTATTTTAATGACGATATTTATGCGCTCGAAAATTTTAACTGCGATGAGGATACTGTCTATAGACTTGCCTTTCGAACCATTGGTAAGAAGGACATAGGAATTAAAACCTCCCTAGAAGAACCGCCCATCCTAGACCTCAAACCCTTACCCGCCTCGCTCAAGTACGCTTTTTTGGGAAAGTTGATACGCTCCCCCGTTTCATTTCTTCGGACTTGAGTGATTCGGAGACTTCCGATTTATTGGATTTTATTTAAACATCGCCACGCAATTGCGTGGCAAATCTCTGACCTAAAGGGGATTAGCCCCTCTTTTGCACCCATAAGATTTTCCTTACGATAATTGCCGCAAAACGATACTCAGCAACAGTCGTCTTAACCCAACATGAAAACGTCATTAAAGCCGAAATCATAAGTTTATTAGATGCGGGGATTATCTACCCTATTTCGGACAGTGCATGGTTAGTCCCGTGCATGTCGTGCCCAAGAAGGGCGTCTTACCGTAGTGGCGAATGAGCATAACGAGCTTGTCCCACTCGTACTGTTACGGGTTGGCGAGTGTGCATCGACTATAGGAAACTTAACGACGCCACCCGCAAGGACCATTCCCTCTGCATTTTCTAGACCAGATTTTAGAGCGTTTATCCGGTCATCCGTATTATTGTTTTTCTTGATGTTTTATCGGGTTTTTTCCAAATCCCCATTTCCCCGATGATCAAGAGAAAACAACTTTTACTTGCCCGTTTGGCACCTTCGCCTATCGAAGAATGCCATTTGGACTCTGCAACGCGCCAGCTACATCCAAAGATGTATGCTAGCGATCTTTGGCGAGCTAGTAGAAGACATTATGGAAGTCTTTATGGATGACTTCTGTTTTCGGACGCTCTTTTCCCGATTGCCTTAACAATTTAGATCGTGTCCTTCAACGGTGCGAGGACACAAGCCTTGTTTTAAATTGGAAAAATGCAACTTTATGGTTCGAGGAGGTTTGGTCCTCGGCCATAAGAATCCGTCTAAGGGATAGAGGTGGATAAGGCCAAATAAAATTATAGAAAAACTCCGCATCCAACAAACGTCAAATCTATTAGGAGTTTCTTAGGCCATGCGGGCTTTTATCGACGCTTTATATTCAAGATTTTCAAAAATAACAAAGCCGCTAACTCACCTCTTGGAAAAGGAATCTCGCTTCATCTTTAGTAGCGAATGCGAGTCCGCCTTTAATTTGATAAAACAAAAACTTATCTCTTCACCAATTTTAGTGGCCCCTAATTGGTCCCTTCCGTTCGAAATAATGTGCGACGCTAGTGATATTGCCTTAGGTGCCGTTCTTGGCCAACGCGTAGAAAAACATTTTCATCATATTTATTACGCTAGCAAGACGCTCACTTCCGCACAAATAAATTACACGACAACGAAAAAGGAACTCTTAGCCGTCGTTTTCGCTTTCGATAAGTTTCGCTCATATATAACGCTATCTAAAGTTATCGTTTTTACCGATCACTCCGCGCTTAAATATTTATTAGCTAAAAATGATGCGAAGCCCCGCCTTCTTCGATGGATTCTCCTCCTACAAGAGTTTGATTTGGAGATCCGAGATAAGCGGGGAGCGGAAAATCTAGCGGCGGACCACCTCTCCCGTTTAGAAAATCCAGGTGCGGAAGCGCTCGTCGAATCTGAAATAAATGACAGATTCCCCGAGGAACGCCTTCTTGCAATTAATAAATCTTCGTCATCTTCGCCTTGGTTCGCAGATTTTGCAAATTTTTTAGTAGCGCGGGTCCTTCCAAAAGAGTTTTCCAGTCATCAAAAGAAGAAATTCTTTTCTAACTTGAAAAATTTCTTTTGGGAGGACCCATTTCTTTTTCGTATCTGCGCGGACCAAGCGGTCCGAAGATGCGTTGCGGGTGTGGAGTGCTTACAAATTCTTAAGCACTGCCACGAGGGTCCAGCCGGTGGGCATTATCATGCCAACCGGACCGCTCGGAAGGCGCTAGAGGCGGGCTACTTTTGGCCCACTCTCTTCAAAGACGCGCATAATTTTGTGCGCGCATGCGATAGCTGTCAGCGGTCGGGTAACATCTCTCGTCGCGACGAGATGCCCCAAAACATGTTTTTAGAATGCGAAGTCTTCGATTTGTGGGGCATAGATTTCGTTGGCCCCCTACCTCCGTCTTTCAAAAATATGTATATTTTAGTGGCGGTCGACTACGTATCGAGGTGGGCGGAAGCGCAAGCTCTCCCCACCAACGATGCGCGAGTCGTCGTTACATTTCTTAAAAAATTATTTTCTCGCTTTGGCACGCCTCGCGCAATTGTTAGTGATATGGGAACGCATTTCTGTAACGCTCTTATGGCTAAGACGTTAGCTAAATACGGAGTCACGCACAAGCTTGCCACCCCCTACCACCCGCAAACAAGTGGCCAAGTCGAGGTAGTAAATCGAGAGATTAAGCGAATTTTAGAAAAACCGTTTCGCTAAATAGGAAAGATTGGTCCGTTAAACTCGACCATGCGTTGTGGGCGTATCGGACGGCATACAAAACCGCTATTGGATGTACGCCGTTCCGTTAGTCTACGGCAAAGCGTGCCATTTACCCGTAGAATTAGAACATCGCGCACTTTGGGCTTTAAAACTCTTAAACCTCGACTCCAACTTAGCCGCTCAGAATAGAAAACTGCAACTAAACGAGCTCGATGAATGGCGTGCGAACGCTTACGAGAGCAATAAATTCTATAAGGAGCGCTCTAAGTTCTATCACGATCGAAAAATCAAGTCCAAAAATTATTTTCTCCGGGCGATCTTGTCCTTCTTTACAATTCACGCCTTAGGCTTTTTCCAGGTAAATTAAAATCTAGATGGTCCGGTCCCTTCTTAGTTGAAGAAGTTTTTCCTTATGGAACCGTACTCGTCTCCACCCGGACAAAGGCTCTTTTAAAGTAAACGGTCATCGGTTTAAAGTCTTACATCGCGGGCGACCCAGTGATCGATTTTAGCGAAACCATAACTTTCCTCCACATTATAAACCCGCCAAAATAGTCAAGCTACACGACTATAAACAAAGCGCTCCTGGGAGGCACCCCTCGCTTATCTTTTTCGCTCTTTCCTTATTATCTTTGTTATTTTTTTCTAATAAACGCAGGGTTTCTGATCGGCCTTCCCCACCGCGTTTCAGGGAAGCTTCTACCCCCTTCCTTTTCCTTTCTTTGTACATATTGTCTTTCTTTTCTGTTCCGCATACTTACGATACAACATTGGGGACAATGTTGGACTTAAGTATGGGGGTATTTTCGTGCTTTACTTTCTGCACTTCAATTTTTCTGCATCTCCAAAAAAAAGAAAAATACAAAAAAATACATATAACAACAAAACAAAAACAAAAAATAAAAAACATCTTAAAATGAAACAAAAAACTTTTAAATGAAAAACCAAAAAAAAAAATTTAAATGAAAAAAACAAAAATCCAAAAATTTTTTTTACTTATTTTTTGTTTAGTTTCACTTTGTTATATATTTTTTTTTTTCTCTCTCCCCCTTCCTCATTCTTGTACAACCCTTTTTCTTTTTCTCCCTTATTTTTGTACATATTATGAAAATTCTCTTAAAAAATACAAAAAAAAAAGAAGATAATAGTTCAAAAAATTTTTAAAAAAATTGAGAAAAACAAAAAATACAAAAAAAGATAATAAATGAAAAACAAACAAAAAAAAAATGATAACAAAAACTATAAAAATCAAAAAAACATGTTTTGAAAGAAATAAATTAAATATTCCATACTTAACTTTTCTGCTATCCAAAAATTCTGTTTTGAGTTTATTATATATGTGAATACTATTAATTCTTTGTTTGCTACCCGTTTGTTAATTATTGATTGAAACATTTAAATAGCCGGGGTTAAGTTTTAAAGAATTCTTTATGCTTTGTTAAAACTAGCGGACTCGTTTTAGGCACTACTTCTAATTTTTCATTAATAGGAGCACGTATATTATGTTAGGAAATAACGACTATAGAATTCAATTATACTTACTTTTAGCTTTCTGAAAAATTGGAACGTACAAATTATTAAGGTTGCTCTCAAAATTTTTAGGATTACAATCTAGTTTTCCTTTCTCCCCTCACTTTTCATGACCTACTTGGCATGAAAAATTTTTATCCTTAAAGATCTTATGTCAATGGGAACAAGATTTCGTTCCGTAAACATAGGCACCCAATAATTTAAAAGATTATATAAGGAGTAAGAGGATAAAATTCATTACTCCTACAAATATACATTGGGTTAATTTTTCTTATGAAGTTGAAAAAACAAAAATCATATAGGAAAATAAGATTTCGTTTTCCTAATAATCCAAAAGAAAAAAAAATGGAGGTTCGAGAAAAAATTACCTCACCTCAAATATCAAAACCCTCTTCATAAACCACACTACCCCCTTAGCCAATTACACGATTCTAGAATTAATTCAAAAATCTTTTTGAGAGCATAATTAGTAAATTGTATTATTTCCGTAGCACTCATATAAGCTAGAGTTCTTATAATTCCAAACTATTTTCGTTAATCTAACCATACAAATGTTGCCTTCTATTTGATTACATCAAGAAGTCTTTTGGCCAAAACTTTTGCGCTATTTAAATCATCTACATAATTTTAGGACTTAACTCTTACACCCCGTATATTTATTTCGATCTCTCTTATAATTGATTAAGCGATAGCCAAAACTTAGAGTTTTTTTTTATTCCTTATAGATTCACCTCAAACTTTTGCTCTGGAAATAGCAAAAGCCTAAGTATGGGGTATTTGATGAACTGTAAATATGCGTATTTTTTATGCACATTAATTTAGTCATTTTCATTTATTTTCGTCGTTTTTACTTATTTTTGTTCAATAAAATGTTCCTATTCTTGTAAATTTTCTCCTAACTTGTTTTATTTTGATTTTCAGAAAAATTCCAAAATCTGCCAAAATTTGGGAAGTACACGCCCGTGACACATGGGTCACGCCCGTGACCGAGCCGTGACTGAACATTTCCCGTGAATTCGGAAAATTTCTGAAGAAGAGGCTTGACACGCCTGGCGACACGCCCGTGTCACCCGACACGGGGCGTGACCCAAGCCCGTGTCCTCTCCTCTCGACGAATTCCGCTCGACGATCGTCGAGTGTCGACAGCAACTGTCACGCCCAGTGTCACGCCCGTGACCTGGGGCGTGACCCAATTTCAGCTCAACGATTTCGACTCGACACTTTCCGCTCGACATTCGTCGAGTGTCGACCCAACTGTCACGCCCATAGTCACGCCCGTGACATGGGGCGTGACCTTTCCAGCTGGCCCGACAAGATGCTGCCGAGGACATTTGACGCAACCCGCGCCCGGCTCTACTCCCCGACACGCCCATAGTCACGCCCGTGACCGAGGGCGTGACTGCTGCGAACTCAGCCCGAAGTCAACTTTGCTGTCCAATCGCCAGCCGCCTTCATGAATAGTACTGTCACGCCCCCCCTACACGCCCGTGACCGAGGGCGTGTACTTTGAAATTTTTTTCTATAAATAGCCCAGTTCTGTAAGGTCCAAGGGTTCAGATTTTTGGGCCAAGTTAGTGTCTTTTTGTGGGCTGCATCCGTGATTTTCAAGGCTATGTAAGGAGAATTTTTCCCTTTTTATTTCATGTCTTGTTTTGCTTTAGTTTTAGCACTTGTAATAGCTTGTAATAGTTTCATTTTAATCAATAAAATGTTAAATTTTCTCTTCATATATGGCTTTGGAATGAACACTTGTGCCCCACTTTCCTTCTCCTTTTTATTCTTTGTTCTTCACTTGTTCTTCATTTATGAAAAGTGTGTGTGTGTGTGTATGAGTGTAACATGCTTACTTTACATTTTTTTACTTGTTTTCATGCTTAGGGATGTTAGGATTCCCTCTTTACATGCCTTTGATTTTTCAAGTTAGGTTTTGTTTGAAATTCGTGAAATGATGAATTAGGTTTTTCTTTTTTTTCTCACCATGTCTTTTTCCTCTAAATAGTTTTCATGCTTAGATTTTTGATTTCATCCTTATGATTTTATAAAAGAGATTTTAAAAAGTGATTTTGTTTTTTTTACTTAGTTTTCTTTTAGGATTGTAAAACCTTTTTTGTTCTTTTCAACTTCTTTCTCACTTTTTTATCACTTTCATAACATTATAAGAATGAAAATGTTGTTATTTTAATTTTCCAAAAACTTTGATTTTTAATTTACTTTGAAAAACTTTAGTCTTCTAAAAATTGTAATTTTCTCTTTTTATTCATTTTTGGCAAAACCTAAGCATGAAAAAGTTAAAGTTTTAATTTTTGAGCACCTTTGATTTTGACTTTATTTTGTAAAACTTTTTGCTCATTCTCTTTTGTTTGTTCTCTTATGTGTTTTGGGTAAGTTTTAGGAGTAGAAATCTTGTTATTTTCATTTTTAGGTAACTTTAATTTTTCTTTGTTATTAGTGTGTGTGAGTGTATGAGAATAAACTTCCTTTTGTTCTTCTTAATCTTCATGAAGTGTGTGTGAGTGTAGGTGTTAAATTTTCATGCTTTGTTTTAATGCTTTCTTTTAATGCTTTATTCAAATTATGTAGAGTGTGTGAGTGTAGGTGTATAATTTTATCGCTTTCTTGAATTTCATATGGAGTGTGTGCGTTCTTGTGCATTTATTTCCGCCTACTCGTTAAGAGTTAAATGGCGCATCGTTTTCATTTTCAGTCCTACTCGTTCGAGTAGGACTTGTAATTTTTCTTTCTTTATTTTTCCGCCTACTCACTTGAGTTTAAATGGCCGGACTTTATTTCAGTCCTACTCGTTTGAGTAGGACTTGCAATTTTACTTTCTTTATTTTTTCCGCCTACTCACTTGAGTTAAATGGCCGGACTTTTTAGCCCTGTAATCGCATTTATTTTCTCCTACTCATTTGAGTAGGACTCGCTTTCATTTCAGTCCTACTCGTTTGAGTAGGACTTGCAATTTTCAGCCTTTATTTACCGCCCCCACTCGTTTGAGTGGGACTCGCAAATTTGAATTATGCAAATTTTCTTTCATGTGTAACTTAGTTCCTATTTTATTTATAATTTGGAGTGTGCGTGAGTTCTCGTTTAGTTAACTTTTTAGCTCTCTAAATATTGTTATTTTTCTTTTGTCCCTTTCTTATAATCGTGTAGCATTTAATTTCGAACTCGCGCCTCACTAAATTATAAGCCGTCCCCATACCGATGTGTGGCTAATCGCTATTAGCCTCGGCATCGAAGAGCATTGGGACATTTGAAATGATTTATAATAATTAAAGTTCTTTATTTTCATTTTAATTTAAGCACTTAGGGTTTACCCCGGGTTTACGACGCGTAGGACCACATAATCGATGTGTGGGCCCTATTTCCGTAGTCCATATGCTAGCTAGCCGAGAGGCCGTGCATATGGACCGATCACCCCTGGGTATATAGAGTTGCGTGCATACCCTCGAGAGAGGAGTAGCGTAATTCTACCGGATTGGGTTCCCCACCCAATAGCGGGGTTCTTAGCGTAAAGCGGGCGTTAAGAGGAATCCTTCGTCGGACTAACGTTCGGTCGAATAGTCTTAACGTTTAGGTGAGCGATATCCCTATAGCTAGGTGAGCTCACATTTGTGGAACCTCCACGGCCAAGTTGTCTTATTATTAATTTAAAAACTAAGTCTTTTTATTATTAAAAATTATTTTAGTCTTAATCCGATTCGATGCCGAGCGTTAACCCTTCATCGAATATTTTCTAAACCGTTTTTTCGCTCCTTTGTTTTTCCGTTTTTAGTTTTCAAAAAAAATCCACCTTTTCTTTCAGTAAAATAATAGTCCTCCCGGAGGAGTAAGAATAGTCAACGCGACCCCGAGAACAATACGACCTCAGTATTCCCCCGAATATCGAGTACTACTTGCGATAGGTGCACTTGCCTACCCGAGCAAGCCCGCGGCGATCTACTCACCGAACCAACCACAGTAAGAGTCTGTTCGCGGGCACATCAAGTTTTTGTAACGGCGCCAAAAACTTGATGTGCCCGCGAACAGACTCTTACTGTGGTTGGTTCGGTGAGTCGATCGCCGCGGGCTTGCTCGGGTAGGCAAGTGCACCTATCGCAAGTAGTACTCGATATTCGGGGGAATACCGAGGTCGTATTGTTCTCGGGGTCGCGTTGACTATTCTTACTCCTCCGGGAGGACTATTATTTTACTGAAAGAAAAGGTGGATTTTTTTGAAAACTAAAAACGGAAAAACAAAGGAGCGAAAAAACGGTTTAGAAAATATTCGATGAAGGGTTAACGCTCGGCATCGAATCGGATTAAGACTAAAATAATTTTTAATAATAAAAAGACTTAGTTTTTAAATTAATAATAAGACAACTTGGCCGTGGAGGTTCCACAAATGTGAGCTCACCTAGCTATAGGGATATCGCTCACCTAAACGTTAAGACTATTCGACCGAACGTTAGTCCGACGAAGGATTCCTCTTAACGCCCGCTTTACGCTAAGAACCTCCGCTATTGGGTGGGGAACCCAATCCAGTAGAATTACGCTACTCCTCTCTCGAGGGTATGCACGCAACTCTATTTACCCAGGGGTGATCGGTCCATATGCACGGCCTCTCGGCTAGCTAGCATATGGACTACGGAAATAGGGCCCACACATCGATTATGTGGTCCTACGCATCGTAAACCCGGGGTAAACCCTAAGTGCTTAAATTAAAATGAAAATAAAGAACTTTAATTATTATAAATCATTTCAAATGTCCCAATGCTCTTCGATGCCGAGGCTAATAGCGATTAGCCACACATCGGTATGGGGACGGCTTATAATTTAGTGAGGCGCGAGTTCGAAATTAAATGCTACACGATTATAAGAAAGGGACAAAAGAAAAATAACAAAATTTAGAGAGCTAAAAAGTTAACTAAACGAGAACTCACGCACACTCCAAATTATAAATAAAATAGGAACTAAGTTACACATGAAAGAAAATTTGCATAATTCAAATTTGCGAGTCCCACTCAAACGAGTGGGGGCGGTAAATAAAGGCTGAAAATTGCAAGTCCTACTCAAACGAGTAGGACTGAAATGAAAGCGAGTCCTACTCAAATGAGTAGGAGAAAATAAATGCGATTACAGGGCTAAAAAGTCCGGCCATTTAACTCAAGTGAGTAGGCGGAAAAAATAAAGAAAGTAAAATTGCAAGTCCTACTCAAACGAGTAGGACTGAAATAAAGTCCGGCCATTTAAACTCAAGTGAGTAGGCGGAAAAATAAAGAAAGAAAAATTACAAGTCCTACTCGAACGAGTAGGACTGAAAATGAAAACGATGCGTCATTTAACTCTTAACGAGTAGGCGGAAATAAATGCACAAGAACGCACACACTCCATATGAAATTCAAGAAAGCGATAAAATTATACACCTACACTCACACACTCTACATAATTTGAATAAAGCATTAAAATAAAGCATTAAAACAAAGCATGAAAATTTAACACCTACACTCACACACACTTCATGAAGATTAAGAAGAACAAAAGGAAGTTTATTCTCATACACTCACACACACTAATAACAAAGAAAAATTAAAGTTACCTAAAAATGAAAATAACAAGATTTCTACTCCTAAAACTTACCCAAAACACATAAGAGAACAAACAAAAAGAGAATGAGCAAAAAGTTTTACAAAATAAAGTCAAAATCAAAGGTGCTCAAAAATTAAAACTTTAACTTTTTCATGCTTAGGTTTTGCCAAAATGAATAAAAAGAGAAAATTACAATTTTTAGAAGACTAAAGTTTTTCAAAGTAAATTAAAAATCAAAGTTTTTGGAAAATTAAAATACCAACATTTTCATTCTTATAATGTTATGAAAGTGATAAAAAAGTGAGAAAGAAGTTGAAAAGAACAAAAAAGGTTTTACAATCCTAAAAGAAAACTAAGTAAAAAAAACAAAATCACTTTTTAAAATCTCTTTTATAAAATCATAAGGATGAAATCAAAATCTAAGCATGAAAACTATTTAGAGGAAAAAGACATGGTGAGAAAAAAAAGAAAAACCTAATTCATCATTTCACGAATTTCAAACAAAACCTAACTTGAAAAATCAAAGGCATGTAAAGAGGGAATCCTAACATCCCTAAGCATGAAAACAAGTAAAAAAAATGTAAAGTAAGCATGTTACACTCATACACACACACACACACTTTTCATAAATGAAGAACAAGTGAAGAACAAAGAATAAAAAGGAGAAGGAAAGTGGGGCACAAGTGTTCATTCCAAAGCCATATATGAAGAGAAAATTTAACATTTTATTGATTAAAATGAAACTATTACAAGCTATTACAAGTGCTAAAACTAAAGCAAAACAAGACATGAAATAAAAAGGGAAAAATTCTCCTTACATAGCCTTGAAAATCACGGATGCAGCCCACAAAAAGACACTAACTTGGCCCAAAAATCTGAACCCTTGGACCTTACAGAACTGGGCTATTTATAGAAAAAAATTTCAAAGTACACGCCCTCGGTCACGGGCGTGTAGGGGGGGCGTGACAGTACTATTCATGAAGGCGGCTGGCGATTGGACAGCAAAGTTGACTTCGGGCTGAGTTCGCAGCAGTCACGCCCTCGGTCACGGGCGTGACTATGGGCGTGTCGGGGAGGTAGAGCCGGGCGCGGGTTGCGTCAAATGTCCTCGGTAGCATCTTGTCGGGCCAGCTGGAAAGGTCACGCCCCATGTCACGGGCGTGACTATGGGCGTGACAGTTGGGTCGACACTCGACGAATGTCGAGCGGAAAGTGTCGAGTCGAAATCGTTGAGCTGAAATTGGGTCACGCCCCAGGTCACGGGCGTGACACTGGGCGTGACAGTTGCTGTCGACACTCGACGATCGTCGAGCGGAATTCGTCGAGAGGAGAGGACACGGGCTTGGGTCACGCCCCGTGTCGGGTGACACGGGCGTGTTGCCAGGCGTGTCAAGCCTCTTCTTCAGAAATTTTCCGAATTCACGGGAAATGTTCAGTCACGGCTCGGTCACGGGCGTGACCCATGTGTCACGGGCGTGTACTTCCCAAATTTTGGCAGATTTTGGAATTTTTCTGAAAATCAAAATAAAACAAGTTAGGAGAAAATTTACAAGAATAGGAACATTTTATTGAACAAAAATAAGTAAAAATGACGAAAATAAATGAAAATGACTAAATTAATGTGCATAAAAAATATGCATATTTACAGTTCATCATGTGGTAAGTTTTCTTACCGCCGCTTTGTTAGCCTCACTCGCTGCTCATTATGGTCCTTTATTCATTAAATCTTCCTGCATGATGCCGAGATGGCTGACCGAATGTACTCGTGCATTGAGGCACTGGAGGGAGAGAACAAGAGATTAAAAGCTGAAAATATCTGTCTTCGGAACAGCGTGGCACCCCCTTCAGACCAATTTCCAGTTCCTTCTCGCTACTCTCTGGACGAGGTAGATGCTCTCTGCTTAGATTCCAATATCAAGAAAGCGGAGCTTGTTCTCAAAATGATGAAAGAGATGGGGGTGGTGCGCGATGATGCCGAGACAGTTACTGTCCGCGACCTGGTCCCCCGCTTATTCGGCGAGATGGACTACAGTTCATCTTCCGGCAGCGAGGAGTAGGGAGACACCAGCTCCAGGGACTTCTCTCCCCCTTTTCATTTTTATATTGTCTTGTACTTGTAATCATGATATAGACATTTACTCAGGGATAGCGAGGTGTTCCTTTTTGTGCTGATCCAATGGATATTGTTATTAACTTTTTACAAGTTACTTTATTGTGCTTTTATCTTCCGCTGTTTCTCTCAATAGTTGGCCCAAAAAAGTGAGACTTTGGGTCTCTCTTCTCCTTTACCACCCGCGAGATCTTCTGACCCTTAGTGCTCGTCTCGCCGTAAGATAAACCTGTGCTGAAGACCTTGGAGACCAGCCCCCCCCCCCCCAACTTGTCAGGCCCCACCTTTTTATTCCAGGCATGTGCCTTGGACAAGGAGGACCCACTCGCTATGGGCGAGACCACCCATGCCGAGTGTCAGCCAGAGATCCTCCTCCCTGGCCTAATCCCCAACCCTTCCTTTTTCTAGGGATTTTCCACCAATCTCCTGATAAATCTGAACATTTCTCCCCATGAACTCTCACCGCTTGACTTGCCCTCGAGTGAGCCTACAGCCCTGCCAGCTAGATGAGAGCCTGGTCAGCGGGTCTGCTCGAGGTCTCCTCTCCAAACCATCTCCAACCACCAAGTGAGCCTACAGCCCTGCCAGCTAGATGGTAGCCTGGTCAGCTGGTCTGCTCGGGGTCTCCTCTCCAAACCATCTCCAACCACCGAGTGATCCTACAGCCCTGCCAGCTAGATGAGAGCCTGGTCAGCGGGTCTACTCGGGGTCTCCTCTCCAAAACCTCCAACCACTGAGTCAGCCTACAGTCGTGCCAGCTAGATGAGAGCCTGGTCAGCGGGTCTTCTCGGGGTGTCCTCTCCAAAACCTCCAACCACCGAGTGACCCTATAGCCCTGTTAGCTAGATAAGAGCCTGGTCAGCGGGTCTGCTCGGGGTCTCCTCTCCAAACCATCTCCAACCACCAAGTGAGCCTATAACCCTGACAGCTAGATGGGAGCCTGGTCAGCGGGTCTGCTCGAGGCCTCCTCTCCAAAACCTCCAACCACTGAGTGAGCCTACAACCCTGCCAGCTAGATGAGAGCCTGGTCAGCGGGTCTGCTCGGGATCTCCTCTCCAAAACCTCCAACCAACGAGTGAGTCTACTACCCTGCCAGCTAGATGAGAGTCTGGTCAGCGGGTCTGCTCGGGGTCTCCTCTCCAAAACCTCCAACCACTGAGTCATCCTACAGCCCTGCCAGCTAGATGAGAGCCTGGTCAGCGGGTCTGCTCGGGGTCTCCTCTCCAAACTATCTCCAACCATCGAGTGAGCCTATAGCCCTGCTAACTAGATGGGAGCCTGGTCAGTGGGTCTGCTCAGGGTCTCCTCTGCAAAACCTCCAACCACCGAGTGAGCCTACAGCCCTGCCAGCTAGATGAGAGCCTGGTCAGTGGGTCTGCTCGGGGTCTCCTCTCCAAACCATCTCCAACCACCGAGTGAGCCTACATCACTGCCAGCTAGATGGGAGCCTGGTCAGCTGGTCTGCTCAGGGTCTCCTCTCCAAACCATCTCCAACCACCGAGTAAGCCTACAACCCTGCCAGCTAGATGAGAGCCTTGTCAGCGGGTCTGCTCGGGGTCTCCTCTCCAAAACCTCAAACCACCGAGTGAGCCTACAGCCCTGACAGCTAGATGGGAGCCTGGTCAGTGGGTCTGATGAGTGCGATTATGATAGGCTTTTTACTATCATAATTGTAATCATGTCTACTATTTCTATCTCCTTTTGTAGTAATTTCGCGAGAAAAGTCAAAGAATTGTCTTATCATGATTAGGTGAGCACAGTTAGGATTTTTGTTATTCCTCATATTGAGCTATCTAATTTATTCCTTCACTTTTATATGCAGGTAGCGCTAACCAGTGGAACTAAAGGTCTTGGAGAAAACAGAGGAGTTCACGGAGTCAACATGGCTGATGACAGGACAAAAATTTGGCGCACACGGGTGGACACACGACCATGTTAATACTCGTGTCCTATGTACCCTGGAGCTGACGAAATTGGACGCAGGAGACAGAGACTCACACGGGTAGGAACACGCCGGTGTGCCTACCCGTGTCATATTTGAATACGACTGCTGACCAACCCGTGTCTGAAGAACGTGAAGAACAACACGATCATGTCAGTACCCGTGCCATCTGACACGACACAATACCAGACACGCCTGTTCGTGGGGAACCGCCTAGGAACCGTCAACACGGCCGGACACACGACCATGTTAGAACCCATGTCCGACCTATTTGCAAAGGGACTATATAATTCCTGTTGAAAAATTAGAGAAGAACTTTTGGATCATTTTTGCATTAGGAGTATTCTGGAGAACGAAGTGGAGCATCCATGAGGAGGAGGCTTTGAAGGGTATTTTTGTATGCTTTTATTCTTTCATTAATCTCTTTTAATCTCCCCTTCTCTTGGTGATTATTCTTGATTTATCTTTTATTTTGCAAGAACTTTATTTTGGAACAATTTTTTAATCATGTCTCACATTGTTTACATCAAATTTGTAGTATTTTATTCATATGTAGGCTTACAAACAAAGAGCTTTATCCTAATTATGAATTGCTTATTTGTCTTGCATGAATTGCAAATCTTTAGATTGAAAAATTGGATGTTTGTGATGAAATTTACATGTTCATAGTTTGGTGTGAGATCTCTTTATAATTCGAATTTCATGATCGAGAGATATGTTATTTGGATAATTGGAATACGAATAAATTAATTCATGATATTTCAGAGATAGGATTTCATGTATTTATGTAATAGATTGGGTGCTTTATTTAATGCAAATTTGAGTATTGTAAATTATTCGAGAGAAAATTTACTAACTTAGATTTAAATTTTGAATTGCTCGAGAGAGAATTTGATAAATATTTACCCTTTACAATACAACAAATTTGATAGTCTTATGCTTTCATGATTAAATAGAATTGAGTGAATGAATGAATATTTTCATGTAATTGCTCATAAGATTTCGGGTTGTTATCATGTTCAATCTTCCAATGTTGATTTATCCAAATAGTCATAGTTAGGTTAATTTAGGTTAGAAATCACTTTTAATTATAGGTATGATAGAAAAGTGAGGATGAGTACGAATGCTTGAAAAGGCCCCGTGGAATACGACACGAGATGTAGATTTCTCCTATACTATGATTGATAGGTGCACTTGCCTGAAAGATAATTCAATCTAGCTTATGCCCATCTACATAGTTCAGACTAGAGTGTAGAATGAATCCGCATCAAGTTTATCACTTGTTAAGCAAAGCAATCATCAAGTTTTTGGCGCCGTTGCCGGGGACGTTTTCAATATTTTGAAAGTCTAAATTTTATTAATCTACCAATTTTTGTTTAGTAATAAATAGTTGTAGATTAGTATTTGAATAATTATATCGCTTAATCTCTATTTTGTAGCCTGTTAGTCTATGACCAGGGGCAGAAATTGGTGTAGGTGAGACCGTGATCCATGCTCGACTACAGTAACGGAAACTATCGTCACAAAGCATAAAAGCATGATAGGAGGGATCCGACCAAAAGCGAATGAAAAGTGGTCGGGTTGGCTTCCAAATCCGAATGATAAAATCAATATAGAAGATTCCAGCCGGACTCGATATAACGTCCTTAAGACCTACCTCTCCAACAAGCACACAACTCACCGCACGTACACAAGCATCTATTGTACCAACTTGAGCTGTTCCAAACGCAGCAATAATTTATTTCGGAACACCGGCAAACTTCAAATGGCGGTCGAGTTCCAGTTGAGAGTAATTCCCTTGTTGACACAAAGTGTTCCAATCTTGGAGAGCAAGTCAAGGCTAGTCCAAGTCTCGCTCCCACAATGGATCTTCCCAATCCAGAATACAAGTAATTCAATAACAATGAAGCCGGATCAGATTTTGCAAGCGATGTATTATAAAATCACGGAAAAGACGGTTCGCAAAAGCCTCCACAAACTCAAAGCAAGAATCACTAAATATGAAGAGATTACCCAACCAAGAACATCAATCACACAAGATAGGTGGGAGATTCACTCTCTCCACGGAACCACCGGCGTCACACTGAATGGGGCTGCAATCCTTCTTCCTCGGAGTCGCACCGAAGGAAGCCATGCCGGCGTCGCACCGAAGATTGGAGGAAGGAAGCAAGGGGGGCGACTTCACACCACAAGGCCGGCGGCTTAGAGTCTCTCCTTGGCCGAATTTCTAATAGGGAGTTTCTTTGGATTCAAATTCTTCTTCTTCTCTATTAATTCTCATAAAGAGGTCTCCTTATATAGGAGTTACAAACACATAGGAGTTACAAACACATAGGAGTTACAACAAGCCCTTAACCATCCATGATAAAGATGTAATCTCATCCATCCGTATGGTTAAGTACACACCACAAACTATGAAATGTCCAAAAATAAAAATTACATAACATTTATGAATATAAAATTATCATCCAAACATGTAATAATTTTATATTCATCAATATAAAATAAAAGTGCATGAAATAACGTAATTAATTATTCACGGTGGATTTGGCACGCCGCGGGCGGAGGTTGTAACGTGGTCTGCCTTCAGCATCATCACGACATCAGTAGTGGGGGAGGGGCCGCGACATCAATCCTCCCCCACTCAAAATCATGTATCTCCGATGCGTGGGCCGAGAGATTGCGGCGGAGAAGCTCGGCATTCAAACGTTGAAGCTCTGTCACGAGTACCCATGAGTCTTCTGAAAGGGGACGGTCACACCAATGGATGAGGAAGCGGTAGGTAGCACCATCAGGAGTATTAAGTGGCTCAGCAGCAAGTATCATATATAGAGTGAGAAATGTCTTGGGAAACCTGGGAAACATGTCAGCAATAGGAAAAAAAAGAAGGCAATGCACCATCAGATGTTATACCTATGGGGACCGAAAGAGAGAGATCATCCGAACTACCACTCCCCAACCCATTAGAAATTTTAGTGGAGGGAGAAGATGACAAAGAATTCAACTCAGGTGGAGGCGAAACAAACGGCGTCAAATCCGAGACATTAAAAATAGGGGAGATAATGCAGTGACCCAGAGCCGACCCGCTCTGTCGACCAGGCCTTGCACCTGGCCTAGCCAGAGGCCCACGTTTGGCAGCCCACTGTCGGGCCCACCATGGCGTCACACCATGGCGTCCCTTTTATAAGGCCCGCGGGCCGTACACCCCAACCCATCTCCGGTCCCAACCACATGCGCACGGTAGGTTGTTGAGGCCAGGTTTCGATCCCCTGACCTCCTTGATAAAGAGCTTTTAGGCAAGCTCTCATCAACCAAATGGTCCGCAGATCAGTTGGTTGATGAGAGCTTGCCTGAAAGCCCTTTATCAAGGAGGTTAGGGGATCAAAACCTGGCCTCAACAACCTACCATGCGCCCGTGGTTGGGCCCGGAGATGGGTTGGGGTGTACGGCCCTCGGGCCTAATAAAAGGGACGCCATGGTGTGACGCCATGGTGGGCCCGGTAGTGGGCCTCCAGACTTGGGCCTCTGGCTAGGCCAGGTGCAAGGCCTGGTCGACAGAGCGGGTCGGCTCTGGGTCACTGCATCAGGAGATACCTCAATCAGCTGGCAAATCCAACACGAAAGCGTTGTCACCAAGCTTCTTTATAATCCGGAAAGGGCCGGCGTGCTTTGGTGCTAACTTTTTAATGGTGCCAAATGGAAAGAGTTCGGGAACTAACCGGACTAGGACTAAATCACCGACTTTGAAGTGCGACACACTCCTATATAGATTAGCATGCGTCTGATAAGACTCGTATTGAGCAGTCAAGGTAGCTCGTATACGTGCATGTAGGTCATGAATATGTTGGGCGAAGGATTGTGCAAACTAACTTGTCTTGTATGTTGGGAGCAACGGAACCAAGTCAAGAGGCACAGGGGCCTTGTACCCGGAACAATCTTGTTTGGAGATAGACCGGTAGAACGATTTTTGGAATTATTATAGGCCAACTGGGCATGGGGAAGAAGAAGATCCCATGTACCTTTCTGATCACTCACTAGGCATCTAAGAAGGCTTTCCAAGCTCCGATTGACCACCTCCGTTTGCCCATCTGTCTTAGGGTGATAGGTGGAGGAAAATAATCACTTGGTACCCATTAAGACCCAAAGTGTTTTCCAGAAATAGCTCGTATACTTAACATCTCTATCCGAGACTATTGTCTTCGGCACTCCCCGGTGACTAACTACTTCTTTAAAGTACAATTTTGCAATATGAGATGCGTCGTTGGTTCTAGCGCACGGAATAAAGTATGCCATTTTAGAGAACCTATCCACAACGACAAGAATGGAGTCGTGATGACGCAAAGTAGTTGGTAGGCCTAAGACAAAGTCCATGCTCACGTCTTCCCATGGCATAGAAGGTATATGCAAGGGCGTATATAATCCTACATTGGTTTTGGTTCCCTTGGATACCTGACAGGTACGACAACTACTAACTACCCTTCCCACCATTGCCTTAAGTTTTGGCCAATAGAATTTCTCCTCAACTAGCGTAATGGTCTTGTCCCTGCCGAAGTGGCCACTCAATCCTCCACTATGCAATTCCCAGATGATATGGAGGCATAACAATGACTGCGGAATACACAACTTCCCATGTCTAAATAGATAGCCATCCTTAATGACGAATGCAGATTTAACCGTGGGGGAGCTATCTTGAGCAGATAGATATGCATCCTGAAAATCTGGGCATGTGGCGTACTCATCCTTGATTCGCTCAAATCCTATGACATTAAACTCCATAGTGGTGAGTAACAGGGTTAGGCGACTAAGACCATCCTCGACTCGATTGTCAGCTCCCTTAAGGTGTTTGAGACTAAAAGTGTAACCCTGTAGGAAAGATACCCACTTAACGTGACGCGGGCTGATTTTATGCTGACCATTGATGAACCGCATTACTTCGTGATCGGAGAGGATCACAAACTCTTTAGATAGGAGATAGTGCTCCAATGGTGTAAACATCTAATGACGGCATAAAAATCCCTATCGTAATTTGAGTAATTTAATTTGGCGCCCTGAAAGTGCTAGTTAGATCTGATATACTCTAGAGGGGGGGGGTGAATAGAGTATGGTGCTTGCTAAAAACTTTTACAACAGTTGTTGTATTCTTATGTGAATAGGGAAGCAAATAATATTAAGCAAATCTAACCACAGAATAATCACAAAGCAATCACAAACCACTGCCAGAAACCAAAATAAAGTAAGCAACTAGATGACACAAGGAGCTACAGTGGTTCCCCAATCAATCTGGGTACATCCACTCTTCTACCACCCTAGGTAGGAATCCACTGCAGGATGAGTTGATCAGGTGTCCTGGGCACCAATGAGCTTTTGATAAGGTGCTCAAAAACCAATCCAGATTTTTTGATCAGGTGTCTTGCAACCAATGAACTTTTGATAAGGTGCTCAAAAACCAAACACAAACTTTTGAAGGGAGTTTGAAAAACCCTTTACAGCAGAGAGTGAGAGAGGGATGAGAAGATCTTCTATGTCAACAGTCAGAGAGAAGATAGTGGATGTTGTCAAAGCTCCCCCTGAGATCTGTAGTTGTTCAGGAAGTGAAGTTTTGCAGTAGGGTGATATGCCTTCAAATGATTTGATCTCCAGCAATAGATGATTTCAGCAGCAACTGAAATGTGTGGTGTCTGGAGTCTTGAATGATGATGGCCTTTGAATCAAAAGAGATCTAAAGATTTCAGTTTGTTGATCTCCTTTGGTGATGGTGTTCTTGTATGAATCTTTGAGACTGAGAATGTCTACAACTCTCTTTCTTTCTCTTATGTAATTGTTGTGTTTGTAAGAGTTGTTGTTGCAGAGAATATTTTTCTAACTTCTTGTTCTTCTTGAGCAGGAATGAAAAATCTAATCTTTTATTCTTTTTGTCTGAATAGAAATGATCCACTGTCCAAGATAGCCATTGGCCTGTCATAAATGACTTCCTTAATTGCTTTTGTCTTCTGGAGAAAAGTCCAATAAAACATTCCTTGATAATTCCTTGAAACTTGCTCCATATTAAATAAAAAACGGCTACAAGAACTCTGAATTAAATGCTGACAATAATTCTTTAACTGTCTGAATTTAAATCTTGAAAATCGTTGAACTCTTCAGAAAAACGTCGAACTGATCTGCACTATCGTTGAACTGAGCTCAGAGCCTGGACTTAGACAGAAATAGAGATCGTCGATCTGAGCTCAACTATCGTCGAACTGAGCTCAGAGATAGAGAATTAAACTGGAGTCAAGATCATCGATCTGAGCTTGAAGATCGTCGAATAGAGTTCGATGACTTGTCGAAGTTGAGCTCAGAGATCGTCGAATGGAGTTCGACGACTTATTGAAGTTGAGCTCAGAGATTGTCGAATGGAGTTCGACGATTCGTCAAAGTGAGCTGAACGATCGTCGAATGGAGTTCGACAATTCGTCGTATTGAGCTCGATGAAATGACTTGTTCTCCAAAACAGAAAAACCTGGTCTTGAGGGCAGCTTTCAAACGTAACTACTAACCCTTAGACTCAATTCTAATTGACCTTTAGATCTATACAATGAGGTCAAAACAGGTTTCCTAAGAGACATAGTGATCCTGACCCAAATTAGTAATAGGGTATTCCAACAATCTCTCCCTATTTGAGTTAGGATTACTATTTACATACATTTAAGAAATTAAAAACATATACAAAGCAACAATATAACAAAAAGACATTGCAGAATCACAGATATTGTCATAGATTGATCAGAAATCAAAAGTAACTGCCACCTTACAAAATTACTCCTTTTCTTTGCTCTTTATAAGTACTATTTCTCTGTTTGGATTGAGAGCTTCCTTTTTAGATCTCCTGTCATAAGCTGCACCTAAAGAGGTTTGTTGCTTAGGCCTGGGCACTATAGCTTCAGGGTGCATCTTCATGTAGCTTTCAGAATCAAAGAACTTGCTGGAAGAATATCTTTCAAGTTCCTTTTTCCTTTGTTCTGATAAAGTAGAAATACTGGAAGTGTCTTTGTCTTGTTCTCTGGATTTCTTAATTTGATCCAAAGCAGCTAATTCCTTCATTCTAGCTATCCAAGAATTAGGGTTGTTCTCTGGATCGTCAAAGGGAACTGGAGGCTCATATCTATTTGAGGGATTGTCTGGAGGAGCTCTGGAGGAGACTAACTCTTTGAGCTTGTAGGGAAAGGGACCTGAAGTAGTATCAGATGGACCTGGTCCTTCCCTTGAGTATGGATGTTGCCTGGAGTATCCTTTGGAGTATACTTGAAATTCTCTTTGGTTTCCTCTGTAGTTTCCTCTCCTTGACTGATAGCCTATGGATTGGCTTCCCCTATACTTGGATCTACCTTGAGGTTGATAAGGGGTTTGGCTTCTGGCAGAGGGTTGAGATGCAGAGCTACCATTTGCACCTGCATCAGGTGAAGGAGGAGGAGGAGGAGGATTATGGAACTGAGTTGATCCTTTGTCTTATTTTCTCTTCTTCTTCATAGCCTTCAGTTGATTCTTGGAGTATTGTACCAGTGTTATGTGATAGGACAGTTATGCAGTATGTAATAAGGAATATCATTTGTGTCTTTGACTTTTGCTGGAGGAACCCTTTTCATAGCCTTGCTTCTGGCCTTTCTTTTCCTTGCAATAGTAGCAGAAGAATCATCTGAATCAGTCCTGAACTGATCACTTTCTGAGCTTTGATCATCATATAGTGCATCAATCCTTTTGAGATAGTCTATCTGTTGTTGTGATTGAGCAGATATAACAGCAGTGACAACAATAGTAGTAACAACAACAATAATAGAAAGAGTAGTAGAAATAACACTGGCAGAAGAAGTTGTAGCAGCAGCAGTAGATACATCAGTAGCTGGAGCAACAGATTCAGATAAAACAGTTTTAGCAGTTTCAGAAATAACATTAGCAGTAGTATCAGTTGATGCTGGAAAATCATCACTAGAAGGGGCAACAACAGCAATAACAGCAGGCTCAAGAATAAGTGCCTCTGTTATATGTATATCTTATGATATTAAAGCATCAGAATTAACAACAATATCAACAATATCAGTACTTTCAACAGAAACTGAAGGAGCAGCAGCAGAAAGGGACTTTACAAAAGAATGTATTATACTGGTGTCACAGCTTGAAATAGGCACAATGGTCTTAGAGAGATCTTCTGATGGCTGGACTGCAGTGTGCTCTGGAAGACAACTGAAATAAATAGAATCAAAATCTGATAATAGTGTCCTGAGATCCATTGAGAAAACTGCAACAACAGGAGGTGTTGAGGCTTGAGCTTGGGTTGAAGATACAGAAGCAGCAGCAGCAGCAGGCAATCTTTCACCTTCATGAGGCATCTCTCCCTGCCTAGATTCAGAGAAAGCTGGATCAAGGCACCCAAAGGAAGGGATTGCATGAGAGGGAAGAAGAGAGGAGAGCCTGGAAGACAGGTCTGCAACTGACTTGAGAAGTGGAGCCAAGGAGGTCTCCAACAAGAGTGATAGCCTGGGAGCTATCAGCTGATAGAGTCTGTCTGCTAATGCTGGAATATTTACATGCTCAAGAGGGGCTTGAGCAGAGGTAGGGACTGAAGGTGGAGCAGCTGGAGATGTGGATAGAGAGCTGGTGGATGGTGGAAATGAAGTTGTGATATGAGGATTGTGGAAATTGAAGATAATGGAATGGAAATGGATGGGGTGAAGGATGGTTGTGCAATGATATCTTGAAGCAATTGTTGATATGATGTGGATGAAGAGGGTAGATCAGGAGGGGATGAAGGGGAATCATCCATAACGAAATCATCCAGAAGTGTGAAAGATGGAAGTTGAGATGACGAATCAATTTCTTGTTGTGGGTAGTGATGTAAAGGATAGAAGAGTTCTTATGTTGTTAGAAGAGTTGGAGAATGGATAGAAGTTGGAGATGGGCTGGTAATTATGATGGTGGAGGAAACTGTAATGGTGGATGTGACTGGTGGAGATGAAATAAAAGGTGGTGGAGGAGGAGAAGAAGCAGGCAAGTCTTCTGTAGGGGCAGAGACTTGAGGGGAAGAGACTGCAACAGTCCTTGTGCCTGAAGTTGCACTTGTAGAGAGCCTGCTGGGCTTCACTATTTGCCTGTCCCACTTTCCATACAGGGCACAAGAGAGCCTCTTGGAGGCATTGATGTGCACCCCACTGGAAACTAGGAGAGCCGGGTATCTATTCTGAAGAAATAGCCCTATTATCCTTCCATAGTTAACAAAATTCTTGTTTATCTTCTTCTTAATTAAGTCAAAGAAAACTTCTCCCCAGTTTAATTGTTTCTTATCTACAAGAGCACCCATCAAACATATTTGATACCTGGAGATGGTATCATGGGCTGAGTGTTTGGCCAATAACACCTTTCCTACAACATCAGCCAAAAATCTGTACTCTACAGATAAATTCTTCTTCAGCAGTTTGCTAGGGTTTGCATCTGAATCTCCCATTCTCTCAAGCATAGTACAAAATTCTTCTCCAGACATTTCAGCAAAATCCTCTCCAGAATGTAATTGAAAAACCTCTATCAAGATAGTAGGTGTCAGAGGTACCTGGGTTCCAGATATTGTTCCAATCACTGTATTTTGATCCTGGTTGTGGGCAGTATATACCCATTCCTTTATTTCATCAGCAGCTAACTTGATCCTAGTAGTCATTATTATAACTAGCTTTTGTTCCTTGAAAAGTTCTAGTATATCTTGGAAGATTTGATTACTGGTGCTGAAAGAATCCATGTCAATGTCAAAACCTTCATCAAATTTCATTCCGGCCAGGACTGCAACTGAGACGGCCATTGATCCCTGCAAAAATCAACAAACAAACGACCGAGTGTAGAGAAATTTGGAGGGAAGGAGAAAATTTACAGAGAGAATGAAGGCGCAAAGAGAGAACGACGGCCAAAAAATGAATTTTATATTAGGGTTCGATGCAGAAAAGGAAAGATCGTTGAACTCAGTTCGACGATCGGGGCTTCTAAAGGAAACTGAAAGGTCATCAACATCGTCGATCTCCGTTCGATGATATTGGATAGCGTCGAGCTCCGTTCGACGATAGTTTCAGAAAACAAAATCGTCGAGCGCCGTTCGACGATCGCTGACCTGGAGAGATCGTTTAGACTATCTGAGAAGCGCTGAACTCTGGTCGACGATTTCGGAAAGCGTCGATCTCCGTTCGACGAACTGGGGGAAAATCGTCGAGCGCAGTTCAGAGACCAGAAACACTCTATATACTAGAAAAATCAAGATGTTTGCCTAGTGTTGGTCATTTTTAGAGTTTTAAAATCTTGGATATTATTTTAGACTTCCTCCATCTAACATTCCTAACTGATTTAGGAAGAAGGTATGTTTCTTTTCATCCAAGGGTTTGTTGAAAATATCTCCCCTTTGTAAATCAGTTGGGATATATTGAAGTTCTATTTTATTTTTCTCAACATTATCCCTTAGAAAGTGATGCCTAATTTCTATGTGTTTTGTCCTACAATGGAGGACTGGATTTTGAGTTATAGAAATAGCACTGGTATTATCACAAAAGATTTTTGACTTCTCTAAGTTGTAGCCATAGTCTAGGAGTTGGTTTTGAATCCACAATATTTGTGAACAACAACTACCTGCAGCCATATATTCAGCTTCAGCAGTTGAAGTTGACACAGATGTTTGTTTCTTGCAAAACCAGGAGACAAGTCTGTCACCAAGAAACTGACAAGTTCCACTGGTGCTTTTCCTGTCAATTCTGCATCCAGCATAATCAGCATCAGAAAATTCAGTTAAGTCAAATGCTGAGTCTTTTGGATACCAGAGACCTAGATTTGGACAACTTTTTACATACCTGAGAATCCTTTTTACTAATGTTAGGTGTGACTCTCTAGGGCTCACATGGAATCTAGCACATATGCATGTAGCAAACATTATGTCAGGTCTACTAGCTGTAAGGAACAATAAAGAGCCAATCATTACTCTATATGTTGTCTGATCAACAGGTTTCCCATGTTCATCAGCATCTAATACAACATTAGTAGGCATAGGTGTTTTCATACAAGATGCTTCAGACATACCAAATTTCTTGACCAATTCCTTTGCATACTTGGTTTGAGAAATAAATATGTCTTCAGCATGTTGTTTGATTTGCAATCCTAGAAAGAAGGATAGCTCCCCCATGCTACTCATTTCAAATTTAGAATGCATTAGATTGGAGAACCTTATGCATAAATTTGAATCAGTAGAACCAAAAATAATATCATCTACATAGATTTGTACTAGTAGGGTATGAGACTTATGGGTTCTAATAAAAAGAGTTTGATCTACTCTACCCCTTATAAATTCATTTTTAGGAGAAAGCATTCTAGGGTCTCATACCATGCTATAGGAGCTTGCTTGAGACCATATAATGCTTTGTGCAATTAAAAAACATAATCAGGATGAGATGAAGAGATAAAACTTGGAGGTTTTCTAACATAGACTTCTTCTTTGATATCTCCATTTAGAGAAGCACTCTTTACATCCATCTGGTATACATTGAAACCCTTGTGTGCTGCATATGCTAAGAAGATTATTATGGCCTCCAACCTTGCAACTGGTGCAAAAGTCTGGTCATAATATATGCCTTCTTCTTGAGAGTACCCTTGAGCAACTAGCCTTGCCTTGTTCCTTACAATTACTCCTTGATCATCCAATTTGTTTCTGAACACCCACTTTGTTCCAACAATGGAGTGATCCTTAGGCCTTGGTACTAGTTCCCAAACTTTGTTCCTTTCAAATTGATGCAACTCTTCTTGCATTATAATGATCCAGTGAGGATCCTGCTCTTCATCTTGAATGGATTGAGGTTCAATTTGAGAAAGAAAGCAAGTGTGCATCAGGTTTTGGTTGATCTGATTTCTGGTTTGCACACCAGCTGAGATGTCTCCAATTACTTGGGAAATTGAATGGTCTCTAGATGTTACTAAATCAACAGGGGGTGTTGATTGTTCACCAACCTGTGTTGTTGTTTCCTCTTGTGGTACAACAACTGGCTCTTCAAGAGGGTTCTCTTCAGGATGTTGAATGTCTTCTTCATCTTCACTGCTTTCCTCTTTTTGAATGATTTGTAATATGTCCAAGTCTTCAGCAAGAGAGTGTACCTGCAAAGGTTCTATGGTAGAAGTGTTCTTCTCCTTGAAAGACATGTTAGATTCATCAAAAGATATATGAACAGGTTCTTCAATTTTAAGAGTTGATTTATTATATACCCTATAAGCCTTACTGATCATGGAGTATTCCAGAAACACTCCTTCATCAGATTTAGCTTGAAATTTTGCTAAGTATTTCTTGTCATTATTATGAATATAACAAATACAACCAAAAATTCTAAAATAATGTACTTTAGGTTTCTTCCATTTGAGTAATTCATAGGGAGTCTTGCCCTTCAGTTTATGTATTAAACTTCTATTCAACACATAGTTGGAGGTGTTCACTGCCTCTGCCCAAAAAGATAGAGGAAGGTGAGCATCTGACAACAATGTAGTGGTAGATTCAATAACGGTTCTATTTTTCTTTTCTGCTACCCAATTTTGTTGAGGAGTTCTAGGAGCTGAGAAAGTATGCCTGATCCCTTCACTCTAACAGAACCCTTGCGTAAGAAGAGAATCAAACTCTATCCCATGATCACTTCTAATCAGGGCAATGTGAGTATTGAACTCACTCTGTATGCATTTGAGAAACTCTGTCAAACACTTAAAGTTATCAGACTTCTTCCTCAGAAAGAACACCCATGTGAATCTAGAAAAGTCATCTACAACTACTAAAGTGTAAGATTTCTCTCCTAAGCTTTGTACTGTAATGGGTCCAAAAATATCCATGTGTAACAAATACAGAATCCTAGGTGAATCACTCTTATTAAGTGACTTGAAACTATTTTTAGTTTGCTTACCTAATTGACAAGCCCTGCAGAGTCCTTCCTTCTTGTAGGGGCCAGAAGGTAGTCCTCTAACAAGGTTGTCCTTGGATAGCCTAGCAATGGTTATAAGGTTTATATGCCCTAGTCTCTTATGCCATAATACATTAGGTCTACTAACAGAGTTAAACAGGCAAATATCTACTTCAGTTGAAAGAAAGTCTATTAAGTAGATGTTACCTTTCCTTTAACCTGTCAACACAGTTATGTTGTCCTCTGATTTGATCTTGCATAAGGATTTGCTGAAAGTCACCTGGTAGCCTTCATCACATAGCTGACTGATACTGATCAAGTTGTGCTTCAGTCCTTCCACATAGGCTACTTTCTTGAATGTGACTGTCCCAATTTGGACTGCACCATATCCTTTTGTTAGTCCAAAGTTTGAATCACCAAATACGACTTTGGGTCCAAGCTTGGCTTTAAAGGATGTGAGATTGTCCTTACTTCCTGTCATGTGCTTGGAGCACCCACTATCCAAATACCATTGTTGGTTTGATGCTGTATAGGTCTCCACCTGCACATAAAACAATTTACTTGTTTTTGACCCAGTTTACCTTGGGCCTAGATTGATAACCTTTAAATTCAGAAATAAATGACATCCCTGGTTGACTCTTATAACCTTTAGGATGATATCTCCTTGGATGTATTATCCATTCAGTATAAGGGTTAAATCTGGATGAAGGACCCCTAGGATTGGAATTTGATTTACCCTTGAAGAAGTTTTCAAATCTCTGATCTCTGCTCGACGATCGTTGAGCTGCGTTCGACGATCTTGGGTCAGATCGTCGAGATCTGTTCGACGGTCGACTATGACAGAGTTCAGGATTTAGAGATCGTCGACCTGAGTTCGACGATTTTGCCTGAGATCGTCGATCTGCATTCGACGATCGTCCAGCTCCGTTCGACGATTTCTGTTGAACTCTTGTTTTCTTGGGTAAGTCAGAATTTTTCCTAACTACCTCTACAACTCCCTTCCCTTTATCAGAAATAAACTTAATTGGGGTTGTTAGTACTATAGGTTGGCTGGATGAAGCACCCAAGCCCAGTGTACTGTTGAATCTTGAGTTCACTGTACTTGTGATGTCCATTAGCTTGACACTTCTCCCATTGAGGGATTCTTCAAGCTTCTTGGCCTCTAATAGTTCACTTTTCAGTGAAGCTATCTGCTCCCTACAGCACTCCAACTCCTCAGAGAGTTTGAGGTTTTCTGATTTTAAGGTACTATGTTCAGATAATTGATTTCTGAGAGAAATGATTTCCTTCTCAGATTTTAATAGGTCTAAACATAGTGCTTTAAATTCATACTTAAAGTCCTCAGGATTGAAATCAAAAGAACTTATTACCTGTTTCTCTTCAAGTTGAGTCTCTGAGTCTGACTCTAACTCTTCTGCATCAGAATTGTGTTGTGAGGCATTGATAGCCATCATGCAGAATTCCTTTTCTTCAGCATCATCCTCATCATCACTTGAGCTAGAAGAAGTTTCAGATTCTTCTTTTGAATCACTCCAAGATTCAGCAACAAATCCCTTCCTTATGTGTTTGTTTTTGTTGGAGGAGGGTTTGTCATTGCTATTCTTCTTGAAGTCATTGTCTTTTCTTCTTTCTTTCTTGTCCTTTTTGTCCTTGTTTTTGTTCTCTGGACAGTCAGGCACAATGTGGCCTGGTTTCCTGCAACCAAAGCAAATAATTTCTTTATTATTTGATTTATCATACCTTGGCTTGTCATGCTCTTTGTATGATCTCTTCCTGAAGTCATTTCTGGCCATTTTGTAAAATCTTTTGGCCAGTAGACTAAGCAGCTCATCATTGTCTGTGACCTTGTCTTCAGGCTGATCTTCAGTGGCTTTAAAAGCTATTGACTTTTCCTTTCTTGTGGCTGGTGAGGCAGCCTTCTACTCTTCTTCTCTATTTTTGATGAGCAGCTCATAAGACTTGAGCTTGCCCAAGAGAGCTTCTGTTGTGATCTCATTGAGACTTCTGGCATCCTGGATTGGCCAGATCCTTGAGTCCCAAGTGCTTGGGAAGCACATTAGGATTTTATCATTTAGCTCAGTCAATGAGATCTCTTTATCCAAAGTCTTCAGTTCATTGACTATCAGGCTGAGTCTATTATACATGTCTGCTACTGACTCAGCTTCTCCTTTCTTGAAATTATCATATTGGGATATGAGGTGAGATCTTCTGTCTTTTCTTTCATCAGCAGATCCTGAGACTATTTCAGATAGCTTGTCCCAGATGTCCTTTGCTGAGTTGTATTCAGCTACCTTTTGGAATATTTCATCAGACATAGTCTGGGCTAAGATATTCATAGCCATTGCATCTGCTAATTTCCACTTCTTGATCTCTGCATCTGTTCCTGAAGGAGGTGGAACATCATTTATACATGTGTTCTCTGGAGGTCTTGGACACACTATCAAAACAGAATTGAAGATGTCCTCATCAATAGAATTCATGTAGAGTCTAATCCTTGCCTTCCAAAGTGCAAACTTGGATAGATTGCACACTGGAGGTCTGGTGCTAGCATAATCTTTGTTTTGGGCCATGTTTTGTGAAGAAGTAATTTTAATAACAAAAATCAAAACAAGCAGATCTAACTATAGAAATCTTTGGGTTCAGGTGTTAGCCTGTGCAACCACTGAGATGTGGTAGTTTTAACCAACCTCACTTTGATACCAATTGAAAGTGCTAGTTAGATCTGATATACTCTAGAGGGGGGTGAATAGAGTATGGTGCTTGCTAAAAACTTTACAACAGTTGTTGTATTCTTATGTGAACAGGGAAGCAAATAATATAAAGTAAATCTAACCACAGAATACTCACAAAGCAATCACAAAACACAGCCAGAAACAAAAATAAAGTAAGCAACCAGATGACACAAGGAGCTATAGTGGTTCCCCAATCAATCTGGGTACATCCACTCTTCTACCACCCTAGGTAGGAATCCACTGCAGGATGAGTTGATCAGGTGTCCTGGGCACCAATGAGCTTTTGATAAGGTGCTCAAAAATCAAACCAGATTTTTTGATCAGGTGTCTTGCCACCAATGAGCTTTTGATAAGGTGCTCAAAAACCAAACACAAACTTTTGAAGGGAGTTTGAAAAACCCTTTACAGCAGAGAGTGAGAGAGGGATGAGAAGATCTTCTTTATCAACAGTCAGAGAGAAGATAGTGGAAGTTGTCAAAGCTCCCCCTGAGATCAGTAGTTGTTCAGGAACTGAAGCTTTGCAGTAGGGTGATAGGCCTTCAAATGATTTGATCTCTAGCAATAGATGATTTCAGCAGCAACTGAAATGTGTGGTGTCTGGAGTCTTGAATGATGATGGCCTTTGAATCAAAAGAGATCTGAAGATTTCAGTTTGTTGATCTCCTTTGCTGATGGTGTTCTTGTATGAATCTTTGAGACTGAGAATGTCTACAACTCTCTTTATTTCTCTTGTGTAATTGTTGTGTTTGTAAGAGTTGTTGTTGCAGAGAATATTTTTCTAACTTTTTGTTCTTCTTGAGCAGGAATGAAAAATCTAATCTTTTATTTCTTTTGTCTGAATAGAAATGATCCACTGTCCAAGATAGCCGTTGGCCTGTCATAAATGACTTTCTTAATTGCTTTTGTCTTCTGGAGGAAAGTCCAATAAAACATTTCTTGATAATTCCTTGAAACTTGCTCCATATTAAATGAAAAACGACTACAAGATCTCTGAATTAAATGCTGACAATAATTCCTTAACTGTCTGAATTTAAATCTTGAAAATCGTTGAACTCTTCAGAAAAACGTCGAACTGAGCTCCACTATCGTTGAACTGAGCTCAGAGCCTGGACTTAGACAGAAACAGAGATCGTCGATCTGAGCTCAACTATTGTCGAACTGATCTCAGAGATAGAGAATTAAATTGGAGTCAAGATCGTCGATCTGAGCTCGAAGATCGTCGAATGGAGTTCGACGACTTATCGAAGTTGAGCTCAGAGATCGTCGAATGGAGTTCGACGACTTATTGAAGTTGAGCTCAGAGATCGTCGAATGGAGTTCGACGATTCGTCGAAGTGAGCTCAACGATCGTTGAATGGAGTTCGACGATTCGTCGTACTGAGCTCGACGAAATGACTTGTTCTCCAAAACAGAAAAACCTGGTCTTGAGGGTAGCTTTCAAACCTAACTACTAACCCTTACACTCAATTCTAATTGACCTTTGGATCTATACAATGAGGTCAAAACAGGTTTCTTAAGAGACATAGTGATCCTGACCCAAATCAGTAATAGGGTGTTCCTACACGCCCGCTAACTTCTCACTAAAATAACTCACAGGGTGTCCTTCCTGACACAATACACCTCCTATACCCATACCAAAAGCGTCACATGTAAGCTCAAAGACCTTTGTGAAGTCAGGTAGACGTAAGACAAGTGCCTTAGTCATAAGCTCCTTAATGTGTTGGAAAGCGATAGTGGCGGACTTCATCCAAGTAAACTCACCTTTCTTCATGCAATCACTAATGGGGGCCATAATGCTACTAAAGTCTCGAATGAAATGGCGGTAGAAAGTAGCTAACCCATGGAAACTCCGCACCTCTCATAACGTGGTCGGTTCAGGCCAATCCTTAATGACTTTACCCTTGTTAGGGTCTACTCTAATGCCTTCCGAACCGACTATGTAGCCTAAGAACTCCACTTCAGTGACATAGAATGTGCACTTCTTGAGATTAAGGAATAAGGTTTCCTTCCACAGGGTGGAAAGAACCGACCTCATGTGGGAGACGTGCTCAGCAGTGGTGGTACTAAAGATAAAGATGTCATTAAAATAGACGACCACAAACTTCCCCATGTAAGGCTGAAATACATGTGTCATCATCCGAGAGAAAGTTCTGGGGGCATTGGATAGCCCAAAGGGCATCACAAGCCACTCATATAACCCATCCTTTGACTTGAATGCGGTCTTCCATTCGTCCCCCTCACGGATCCAGATCTGGTGATAGCCACTCCGCAAATCTAACTTTGAAAAAATGGTAGTGCCAGATAAGACATCTAGGAGGTCATCTAATCGCGGAATAGGAAATCTATATTTTATGGTAATCTTGTTGATAGCATAGCTATCAACACACATTCTCCACGTATCATCCTACATGGGATCAAGAAGGGCAGGTACCACACATGGACTCATACTAGTCCTAATGAACCCCTTTTTCATTAAATCCTCGATCTGGGTCTGTAACTCTTTATGGGTGGCGGGATGAAGCCTATAGTGGGGTTGGTTCGGTAAAGAGGAACCAGGGATAAGGTCTATCGCATGTTGTATATTCCTCAGCGGTGGTAGCACCGAAGGCAGCTCATCCGGGTACACGTCCATATATTCATCCAACAATACCCGTAACTCTTTAGGCAAATTGCCCAATGCTCTCAAATCCCCTTTCGCACTCATAATAACTAGTGCGTACATCATCCCGTCAAGAAAGGGATCCTTCACAAATTCTTTTCTACCCACTAGATTCAACGTCTTCCTCTCGACCGGAACAGCAGTGTCCTTAGCTAAAGCTACCGGCTCCTTCGGGTCGGTCGACCTCAACGTAATGACCTTACCAATAAATTTAAATTCATACGTGTTGGATCTCCCAAAGTGTGTTACATCGCGGTCATAAAGCCAAGGGCGGCCCAACAACACGTGGCAGGCGTCCATAGGAAGGACATCACACCACACCTCGTCAGTGTACGATTTGATTGAGAGGGGTACAAGGCATCGCTTGGTGACCGGGACGGTAACCTTATTAATCCAAGCTACTTGGTACGGAGTCGGGTGGGGCTGCGTAGTCAAGTGCATACATGTAACGACATTCTCAAAGACGACATTCACACAACTGCCACTATCAATGATCAACTTGCACAACTTCTCGCCACTCTTAAAGATCAGGGAAAATATACTCGTCCTCTTCCAGTCATCGAACGGACGGGGAGTGGTCAAGATACAATGCATCACCATAAGGGGGTGATCGTCCTCTAAATCATTTGGGACCACTTCTGGGTCACTCTCCTCAGCACCCTCATATACGTAATCAGCAAGGTCAGTAGTCGACTCTAATAGGGCTAGGGCTTTGGTCTTCGTTGGGCATTCAAAGGCGTAGTGTCCTTGAATGCTGTAGGAGTAACATGTAGCGTTAGACTTGCTAACGTTCACGATGGGGATACGCACACTTGCAGGGTTCTTAGCGTTCCTAGCAGTGATCACGACAGACTTGGACTTGGTGGACCGAAACTTCCCTTTGTCCGGATATGTGGAGGAAGATACTCTAGTTGTGGACTTTCCCTTCGCATGGGAATAACGGGAATGAGCCTTAGAGGCTAAGTGCTTTTCGATGTCGAGGGTGGCATTGAACGTCGTGTTTAGATCCGTATGACCATATCGTAAGAGCTTCCGCTGAATATCGGGATGAAGCCCCTTACCAAATCTAGTTAGGGTGACCTCGGGGATCTCCCTCAGATCACAACACACCATACGGTCTTTTAGTTTTCCCATATACCCAGCTACCGAGTTTGAGCCCTGCCGCAGAGTGGCAAGCTCGTCGAACATTTGTGTCCGATGGTACGCGGGAACGTACTAATCGGTCATCAGGTTCTTCATCACGACCCATCCAATAAGTGGGACCCCGTTCCCGGTTCCTAGCCTACGCTCTTCATTCAGCCAATAAGATTTGGCGCATCCCGTTAGGTTCATCCTGACAACTTGAACCTTTTGATGGTCCGTAAGGGTGTGCCAATCGAAGTAGCACTCCATAACCACCACCCAAGTAAGGAAGATCTGGGGATCTCCCATGCCATCATAAGTGGGGGCGTCGATCTTAATGGCCTTAGTAATATCGAAAGCACGATCGTGGCGGTGTTCTCGAGGGGGCACTCGGGAGAGTCCTCATCAGAATCCAAATCAGGAGTTTGTTGGCGCCGATTGGGCTGCTCAACATTAATGGGTGGCGGGGGTGCCCTTGCTTGATTTTGTAGGATCTGTGCTAACATGTTCCTAAGCTCCGTCATTTCGTTGCGTAGCCCTGCTATCGCCTCGGTGTTGGAATCCCCACGCTCACTCGTAGCTATCCTAGACGTAGACGGTGTCGTGTATTCCGATCCTAGCTTAGTGCGCATTCAGGTTTAGAAAAATCTTGGTAAGATGATTTTTCCTAGGGTTGTAGCTATATTGGAAATAGGATACTTTTATAGATTCTCGATGTGAGGAACACGCGGATCGTTAATTTGTTTTTTGAAATTTCGCTGAAAAATAAAGATTTTTGCCCGCTATTGGCAGACCACCGAAAATAATTTTTTGGTTTTTCGAAAGATTAGATTGACCAACCAGGAATGCAGCGAGGATGTTTGCAACATGGGAGTTGAAACAACCGCCTCTGGTACCAAATTGGTGTAGGGGAGACCGTGATACGTGCTCAACTACACTAACGGAAACTATCGTCACAAAGCATAAAAGCAAGATAGGGGGGCTCCGATCAAAAGCGAACGAAAACGGGTCCGGTTCGCTCCCAGATCCGAATGATAAAATCAATATAGAAGATTCCAGCCGGACTCGATACAACGTCCTTAAGACCTACCTCTCCAACAAGCACACAACTCACCGCACCTACACAAGCAGCTTTTGTACCAACTTGAGCCGTTTCAAACACAACAATAATTTATTTCGGAACAAAGACAAACTTCAAATGGCGGTCGAGTTCCAGTTGAGATTAATTCCCTTGTTGACACAAAGTGTTCCAATATGGCAGAGCAAGTCAAGGCTAGGCCAAGTCTCGCTCCCACAACGGATCTTCCCAATCCGTAATACAAGATATTCAATTACAACGAAGCCAGATCAGATTTTGTAAGCGATGTATTTTAAAATCATGAAAAAGACGGTTCGCAAAAGGCTCCACAAACTCAAAGCAAGAATCACTAAAGATGAAGAGATTACCGAACCAAGAACATAAATCACACAAGATAGGTGGGAGATTCACTCTCTCCACGGAACCACCGGCGTCACACCGAATGGGGCTGCAATCCTTCTTCCTCGGAGTCTCACCGAAGGAAGCCATGCCAGCGTCGCACCGAAGAGGGGAGGAAGGAAGCAAGGGGGCGGCTTCACACCACAAGGCCGGCGGCTTGGAGTCTCTCCTTGGCCGAATTTCTCCTAGGGAGTTTCTTTGGATTTAAATTCTTCTTCTCTATTAATTCTCATAAAGAGGTCTCCTTATATAGGAGTTACAAACACATAGGAATTACAACAAGCCCTTAACCATCCATGATGGAGATGTAATCTCATCCATCTGTATGGTTAAGTACACACCACAAACTATGAAATGTCCAAAAATAAAAATTACATAACATTTATGAATATCAAATTATCATCCAAACATGGAATAATTTTATATTCATCAATATAAAATAAAAGTGCATGAAATAACGTAATTAATTATTCACGGTGGATTTGGCACGCCGCGGGCGGAGGTTGTAACACGGTCTGCCTTCAGCATCATCACGGCACCTAAGATCTTTGTGTCGTTGTTCCTCGGCAACCGGGTCATCATCCAGTAGTGGCGGAGGGGCCATGACATCAAAAATTCTAGGCTAGCACCATTTCATCCTGAACTTGAGAGACTTATCCATAACACTAACCTAAGGGACGTGGGAATTAATACCATAGACATTTCAAACGGACTATTAGAAGAGGAGACAGTGGACCAAGGAGATAATCATCCGGAAAACTTAGACACCATGGCCAATGAAAATGAGCAAACTGTTGGAACACCCTATTACTAATTTGGGTCAGGATCACTATGTCTCTAGGATTCTATGTCTTGACCTTCTGTATAGATTATAGGTCAATTAGAATTGAGTCTAAGGGATCAGGAGTCTAGGTTTGAAAGCTGCTCTGAAGACCCAAGTTGTTCTGGAGACTAAGTCCAAATCGTCGAGCTCAGCTCGACGTTTCGTCGAACTCCGGTCGACGATCGTCCAGCTCAAACTTTGGCAGATCGTCGAGCTCCATTCGACGATCGCTGAGCTCAAGCCTCTCAAGTTCGTCGAGCACCATTCGACGATCGCTGAGCTCAAGCTTCTCAATATCGTCGAACTCCATTCGACGATCGCTGAGCTCAGGTCGACGATTTTGACTCTGTACTAGATCTTTATCTCTGAGCTCAGTTCGACGATCTTTGAGCTCAGATCGACGATTCCATTGCTGCTTGCTTTTCCCAGTTCGCTGAGCTCAGCTCGACGATAGCAGAGCTCAGTTCGACGATTTCAGTTGTTCTTCAGAATTCAAATTCAAATCAAGATAGAAATTATTCTGCATTTAAGTCAAAGATCTGCCAGCGTTTTCATTTAATTCTGGAGCAAGTTTCAAGGGATTTTTCAAGGAATAATTCAATGGACTTTCCTTCAGAACATTTATGCAATTAAGGCTGTAATTAATTCAGACCAACGGCTATCTTGGACAGAGCTTCTTCCTATTGAGATTCAGAGAATAAAGAGAGAATGTTTTTGAACCAGATATACAGTTAATACAGATTAACAAGAATAGGACATCTCTCCATCTCTCTTTAGCTCTCAAGTGTTCAAGGCCAACATCTTCTCAAGACTCCAGACACTCAACATTTCAGCTTGCTGAAATCATCATCTGCTGGAGATCTATCTTTGAAGGCCTATCACCCTCAGCAAAGCTCATCTTCCTGAAGACTTCAAGGACTCAGGGGGAGCTTTGACAACATCACTGAATCCACATAGTCTTCTCAGCTGCTTGAGAAAGAGAAGACTGCCATAACTCTCTCAACCCCATCTCTCTGTAAAGGTTTTTCAAACTCCCTTCAAAAGTTTGAAGTTGGTTTTTGAGCACCTTGTCAAAAGCTCATTGGTGGCAAGACACCTGATCAAAAAATCTGTTTTGGTTTTTGAGCACCTTATCAAAAGCTCATTGGTGCCCAGGACACCTGATCAATTCATCCTGCAGTGGATTCCTACCTAGGGTGGTAGAAGAGTGGATGTACCCAAGTTGGGGAACCACTATATTTCCTTGTGTCTTCTGGTTGTGCATATTTTTCTTTTGTTTCTGGCCTAGATTTTCCAGTGCTTAGTTTCTGCATAGATTAGTTTTGTGGTTTATTTTAATTCTGCTTCCCTGCTTACACTCACTACAACAATTGTTGTAAAGCTTTGCAAAAGTTATCTTTGTGTTTTAAAAAGCACCATATACTCTATTCACCCCCCTTTAGAGTATATCAGATCTAGTTTCCCTTTCAATTGGTATCAGAGGCAGGTTGGTTAAACATACCATATCTGTTTGGTTGTACAGGCTAACACCTGAACCCCAAAGATCCCAAACTAGATCCTTCCTTTTATTTTGTATTATTAGATTCAGCTTGCACAAATCATGGCCCAGAACAAAGATTATGCTAGCACCAGACCTCCAGTGTGCAATCTATCAAAGTTTGCACTTTGGAAGGCAAGGATTAAACTCTACATGAATTCAATTGACGAAGATATTTTTAATTCTATTTTGACAGTGTGCCCAAGACCTCCAGAGAGCACAAGCACAAATGCAGTCCCACCTCCATCAGGAACAGATGCTGATATTAAAAGATGGAAGGTAGCTGTGCCAAGGCAATGAACATTCTAGCTCAGACAATGTCAGATGACATTTTTCAGAAGGTAGCTGAATGTAATTCAGCCAAGGAGATCTGGGACAAGCTCTCAGAAATTGTCTCTGGCTCAGCTGATGAGAGAAAGGACAGAAGATCTCATCTCATCTCCCAATATGAGAACTTCAAGAAGGGAGAAACTGAGTCAGTGGGAGACATGTACAATAGATTGAGTCTAATTGTCAGTGAACTGAGGACATTAGATAAAGAAATCTCACTGACAGAACTCAATGACAAGATCCTAATGTGCTTCCCCAGCACTTGGGATTCAAGAATCTGGCCAATTAAAGATGCCAGAAGCCTAAATGAGATTACCACTGAAGCCTTGTTGGGAAAGCTCAAATCTTATGAGCTACTCATCAAGAACAGAGAAGAAGAACAGAAGGCTGCTTCTCCAGCCACAAGAAAGGAGAAGACTATTGCATTCAAGGCAGCTGAGGATCTGCCTGAAGAAAAGGTCACAAGCAATGATGAACTTCTCAGCCTACTGGCCAAAAGATTCTATAAGATGGCCAGGAAGGACCTCAGAAGAAGATCATACAAGGAGCAAGACAAGCCAAGGTATGACAAGTCCACTGGAAATAACAAAGATATCATCTGCTTTGGTTGCAGGAAACCAGGGCATATAGTTCCTGACTGTCCAGAGAATAAGAACAAGGACAGAAGGGAAAGAAAAGAAAGAAGAAAGGAGAAGGACTCTAAAAGGCATGGAAACAACAAACCTTCCACCAGCAAAAATAAGCACACAAGGAAAGGATTTGTTGCTGAATCCTGGAGTGAGACTGAAGAAGAGTCAGAGACCTCTTCCAGCTCAAGTGATGATGAGGATGATGCAGAGGAAAGGGAGTTTTGCATGATGGCAATCAATGCCTCACAGAACAACTCAGAAGAAGAGGAGTCAGAGTCAGACTCAGAGACTCAACCAGAAGAAGATCAGGTAATCAGCTCTTTTGATTTTACCTCAGAAGATTTTAAGCTTGAATTTAAAACACTATGTTTAGATCTGCTAAAATCTGAGAAAGAGATCATCTCTCTCAGAAATCAATTATCTGAACAAAGTGGTTTAAAATCAGAAAATCTCAAACTCTCTCAGGAGTTGGAGAACTATAGGGAACAGATAGCTTCACTGAAGAGTGAGCTCTCTGAGGCCAAGAAGCTTGAAGAATCTCTCAATGGGAGAAGCATCAAGCTGATGGACATCACAAGCACAGTGAACTCAAGATTCAACAGTACACTGGGCTTGGGTGCCTCATCCAGCCAACCTATTGTTCTAACAACCCCTATCAAGTTCATTTCTGACAAGGGAAAGGGAGTTGTAGAGGTTGCCAGGAAGAATTCTGATCTGCCTCAGAAAACTAAAGTCCAACACAAATCGTCGAACGGAGATCGACGATCGCCGAATGAAGCTCGACGATCGCCGAACGCAGCTCGACGATCTCAGGAAATATCGTCGAACGCAGGTCGACGATCTCAGCCAAGATCGTCGAACGCTGCTCGACGATCCCAAATACCTGACCTCAGCCATAGTCGACCGTCGAATGGAGCTCGACGATCTGACCCAAGATCGTCGAACTCAGCTCCAAGATCGTCGAACAGAGGTCAGAACAGTGAAAAAAGTTTCAAGGGCAAGTCAAAATTGAATCCTGAGGGTTCTTCATCCCAAACATTTAACCCTTATTCTGAATGGATTTTACCTCCAAGGAGATATCATCCTGAAGGATATAAGAGTCAGCCAGGGATATCTTTTATTTCTGAGTTTAAAGGTTATCAACCTAGGCCCAAGGTAAACTGGGTCAAAAACAAGTGAACTGCTTTATGTGCAGATGAAGACCTATCCAACATCTAACCAGCAATGGTATCTGGATAGTGGGTGCTCCAAGCACATGACAGGGAACAAGGACAACCTCAATTCCTTTAGAGCCAAGCTTGGACCCAAAGTTATCTTTGGTGATTCCAACTTTGGACAAACTAAAGGATATGGAGCAGTCCAGATTGGTTCTGTAACCTTCAAGAAGGTAGCATATGTGGAAGGACTGAAGCACAACCTAATCAGCATCAGTCAGCTGTGTGATGAAGGCTACCAAGTGAACTTCAGCAAAACTTCATGCAAAATCAAATCAGAGGACAACACAACTGTGTTAACAGGTAAAAGGAAAGGCAACATCTACTTAGTAGATTTTCTTTCAACTACTGTAGACATCTGCTTATTCAATTCAGTTTATAGACCAAATGTTTTATGGCATAAGAGATTAGGACATCTAAACCTTAGAACTATTGCTAGGCTATCCAAGGACAACCTTGTTAGAGGACTACCTTCTGGTCCCTACAAGAAGGAAGGACTCTGCAAGGCTTGTCAATTAGGCAAGCAAACTAAAAACAGCTTTAAGTCACTTAATAAGAGTGATTCACCTAGGATATTGTATCTGTTACACATGGATCTATTTGGACCCATCACAGTACAAAGCCTAGGAGGGAAATCCTACACTTTAGTGATTGTAGATGACTTCTCCAGATTCACTTGGGTGTTCTTTCTAAGAAAGAAGTCTGATAACTTTAAGTGTCTGACAGAGTTTCTCAAATGTATAAAGATTGAGTTCAATACTCACATTGCCCTGATCAGAAGTGATCATGGGACAGAGTTTGATTCTCTTCTTATGCAAGAGTTCTGTCAGAGTGAAGGGATCAGGCACACTTTCTCAGCTCCTAGAACTCCTCAACAAAATGGGGTAGCTGAAAGGAAAAATAGAACTCTTATTGAATCTGCCACCACACTGTTGTCAGATGCTCATCTACCTCTATCCTTTTGGGCAGAGGCAGTAAACACCTCCAACTATGTGCTGAACAGGAGTCTGATACATAAACTGAAGGGAAAGACTCCCTATGAATTACTCAAAGGGAAGAAACCTAAAGTTGACTATTTCAAAATTTTTGGTTGCATTTGTTATATTCACAATAATGATAAGAAACATCTGGCAAAATTTCAAGCCAAAGCTGATGAAGGAGTGTTTCTGGGATACTCCATGATCAGCAAGGCATATAGGGTTTATAATAAATCATCATTGAAAATTGAGGAATCTGTTCATGTCTCTTTTGATGAAACTAACATGTCTTTCAAGGAGAAGCTTTCTTCTACCATAGAACCTTTACAGGAACACTCTCTAGCTGAAGATATGAACAAGCTACAGGTTGCTCAAGAGGATGAAAGCAGTGAAGATGAAAGCAATGCTCAACATATTGAAGCTCAGCTTGAAGAGCCAGTTGTTGTACCACAAGAGGAAACAACAACACAGGTTGATGAACAATCAACAACCCCTGTTGATTTAGTAACATCCAGAGACCATCCAATTACCCAAATAATTGGAGAACTCTCAGCTGGTGTGCAAACCAGAAATCAGGTCAACCAAAACCTGTTGCACACCTGCTTCCTTTCTCAAATTGAACCTCAGTCCATTCAAGATGCAGAGCAAGATCCACACTGGATCATTGCCATGCAAGAGGAGCTGCATCAATTTGAGAGAAACAAAGTATGGGAACTAGTGCCAAAGCCTAAGGATCATTCCATTGTTGGAACAAAATGGGTATTCAGAAACAAACTGGATGATCAAGGAGTAATAGTAAGGAACAAGGCAAGGCTAGTTGCCCAAGGATATTCTCAAGAAGAAGGAATTGACTACGACCAGACCTTTGCACCTGTTGCAAGATTAGAAGCCATCAGGATTTTCTTAGCTTATGCAGCTCACAAAGGCTTCAAAGTTTATCAAATGGATGTCAAGAGTGCCTTCTTAAATGGAGACATCAAAGAGGAAGTCTATGTCAGACAACCTCCAGGTTTTATCTCTCCAACTCATCCTGATTTTGTTTTTAAATTGAACAAAGCATTATATGGTCTCAAGCAAGCTCCCAGAGCATGGTATGAGACCCTAGCATGCTTTCTCTTGAAAAATGATTTTATAAGGGGTAGAGTAGACCAAACTCTTTTCATTAGAACCCATAAGTCCCATACCCTACTAGTACAAATCTATGTAGACGATATCATTTTTGGCTCTACTGACTCAAAATTGTGCAGAAGATTTTCTAATTTAATGCATTCTAAATTTGAGATGAGTAGCATGGGTGAGCTATCCTTCTTCCTAGGATTGCAAGTCAAACAACATGCTGAAGGCATCTTTATTTCTCAAACCAAATATGCTAATGAGCTGGTTAAGAAATTTGGCATGTCTGAGGCATCTTGCATGAAAACACCCATGCCTACCAATGCTGTATTGGATGCTGATGAACATGGGAAACCTGTTGATCAGACAACATATAGAGCAATGATTGGCTCCTTACTGTATCTTACAGCCAGTAGACTAGATATAATGTTTGCTACATGTATATGTGCTAGATTCCAAGTTAGCCCTAGAGAGTCACACCTCACATTAGTAAAGAGGATTCTCAGGTATGTGAAGAGTTGTCCAAATCTAGGACTCTGGTATCCAAAAGATTCAGCATTTGAGTTAACTGGATTCTCTGATGCTGATTATGCTGGATGCAGAATTGACAGGAAAAGCACCAGTGGAACTTGTCAGTTCCTTGGTGATAGACTTGTCTCCTGGTTTTGCAAGAAACAAACATCTGTGTCAACTTCCACTGCTGAAGCTGAATACATGGCTGCAGGCAGTTGTTGTTCACAAATATTGTGGATTCAAAATCAACTCCTAGACTATGGTTACAACTTAGAGAAGTCAAAAATATTTTGTGACAATACAAGTGCTATCTCCATAGCTCAAAATCCAGTCCTCCATAGTAGGACAAAACATATAGAAATTAGGCATCATTTCTTAAGAGATAATGTTGAGAAGAATAAAATTGAATTGCAGTATATCCCAACTGATTTACAAAGGGGAGATATTTTCACCAAGCCCTTGGATGAAAAGAAACATACCTTCTTCCTAAATCAGTTAGGAATGTTAGATGGAGGAAGTCTTAAATAAAACCCAAGATTTTGAAAGCTAAAAATTGACCAAGACTAGGCAAAATTTCTGATTTTTCTTAGTATCTAGACATTCTCTGATCTCTGAACTGCGCTCGACGATTTCCCCAAAGATCGTCGAACGGAGTTCGACGATTTCCAGAATCGTCGAACTGAGTTCAGCGCCCCTCTGATAGTATGGACTATCTCCTCTGGTCAACGATCGTCGAACGGCGCTCGACGATTTTGTTCACTGAACGATCGTCGAACGGAGCTCGACGCCTTTCCAAATCGTCGAACGGAGATCGACGATTTTGGAGTCTCTTCAGATTCCTTTAGGAGCCTCGATCGTCGAACTGAGTTCAACGATCTTTCCTTTTCTGCGTCGAACCCTAATATAAAACTCTTTTTTCGCCGTCGTTCTCTCTTGCGCTTTCAATTTCTCTGCAAACTTTTCTTCCCTCCAAACAGTTCTACCTTGGTCGTTTTGTTTGTTGATTTTCTGCAGGTACCATGGCCATTTCAGTTGCTGTACTCTCTGCAATGAAATTTGATGCCGGCTTTGACATCGATTTCGATGCCTTCAACACCACAGATCAAATCTTCCAAGACATTCTCAACTTATTCAAAGATCAGCAATTAACTGCCTTGATGTCCACCAGAATCAAACTAGCATCAGATGAGATTAAAGAATGGGTTTATACTGCTCACAACCTGGACAACAACACAATAGTTGGCTCCATCAGTGGCACCCAGGTACCTCTGACTCCAACAATACTCACAGAGGTATTTGGCTTCAGGAATGGTGAAGACTCTGCTGACCTGTCTGGAGAAGAGTTTGCTGCTGTTCTTGCCAGGATGGGTCATCCTGAGGGGAACCCTAGCAAACTGTTTAAAAGAAACCTGTCTGTGGAATACAGGTTTTTGGCTGATGTTGTAGGCAAGGTTCTTTTAGCCAAGCATTCTGCTCATGATACTATCTCCAGATTCCAGCTCTGCCTTATGGGAGCTCTGGTAGACAGAAAAAGCCTGAACTGGGGAGAAGTGTTCTTTGATCTGCTGAAGAAAAAGATCAACAAGACCTTTGTCAACTTTGGAAGAATTCTGGGAATCTTCCTCCAGGCTAAGTGCCCTGCCCTGCTAGTCTCCTCTGGAGTGCACATCAATGCCTCCAAGAGACTCACCTGTGCCCTTTTTGGGAAATGGGACAGGCAAATCTCCAAGCCCAGCAGGCCCTCCTCCTCTGGCCCTTCAGGCACAAGGACTCTTAGAGTCATTCCACCCCAGGTCTCTGCTCCTGCAGAAGACCTGCCTGCTGCCAGTGCTGCTGCTTCCCCTCCTCCAGCTCCATCCACCTCTCCAGCAACCTCCACCATTACCATTTCCAGCCCATCTCCCACCTCCATTCCATCCCCAGCACCAATTTCATCTCCTCCAGCAGACATCTTCCATCCCCTTTTCTCCTATCCACCTCCAGATGTCACCTCCTCTACATCCATTCCATCCTTTACTCTCTTGGATGAATCCTACATGGATGATTCCCCCTCCTCTCCTCCAGATTTCCCCACCACCTCAACCACTTTCCAAGACCTTCTCCATCAACTTATTGATCAACCCACCTTCACTCCCTCCATTTCCATTCCTGTCCCCTCCATTTCTACCATACCCTCCCCTGAGCCCACTCTTCCACCCTTCAGCCAACCTCCTCCTGCTCCCTCAGTCACCCTGTCCCCTCTACCTCTGCTCCCCTTGAGCATGTAGATCTCCCAGCCCTTGCTGATCTGTTGTATGAGCTCCTTGCTCCTAGGCTTTCCCTTCTTATGGAAGCCAGCTTAGCTCCTCTGCAACAATCAGTGGCAGCTCTCTCTGCCAGGCTGTCCTCCTTCCTTCTCCCTGCAGCAGCACCCCCAGTAGTGTGCCTTGATGCACCTATTTCTGCATCCAGGCAGGGGGAGATGCCTTATGAAGCTGTTGCTGCTGCTGCTCCTCCTGCTGCTGCCCCTGCTGTGTCTGCTTCTGTTGCTGCTGCTACACCAGTAATAGCAATAGACCTAAGGTCTTTGCTGTCTACTTTTGATTCTGCTCACTTCTGCTGCCTCCCAAAGCCATATGCTATCCAGCCCCCAGAGGTCCCTGCTGCCCAGCCAGAAGACTTGTCCAGGGCTCTAGTGCCCTTCTCCTGCTGTGACCCCAGAATCCTCTCTGACTTTATTCAGTCAGTGACTGCTGCCTATGATGCTGCTGCTGCTGCTGCTGAAGACAATACTGTGACCTCCTCTGAAGTAATCTCTGCTGCTGTTGAGCCCTTCTCACAGGATTTTCTGATGACAGAGGCTGTTGATGTTGAGCCTGCTGTTGAAGTTGCTATCTCTGAAGTTGCTACTGCTGTAGAAGTTATTATCTCTGAAGCTGCTGCTACTCCTGTAATTGATGTAACATCTGCTGCTGCTCCTGTTGTTCCTCCTGTTTCTGTCTCTTCTGCCCCTTCAGCTGCTGTCCAGTTAAAAGAGGATTTGATGAAGAAGCTTGATGCATTGTATGATGAACAAAGCTCTGATTCTGAGGATTATGCTACTGCTTCTGATGACTCATCTGCTACAATTGCAAGGAAAAGAAAGGCAAGAAGTAAGGCCTTGAAGAGAGTTCCTCCTGCCAAAGTCAGAGATGATAATGATGTTCCATACTACATTCTGCATAATTGCCCAATCACTGAGCATTGGATGCAATTCTCCAGGAACCAGTTAAAGGCAATGAAGAAGAAGAGGAAGTTTGATAAAGACTCTTCCCAGTCCAAGCACCCTCATCCTCCTCCACCACCTCCACCTGATGCAGGTGCAGGTGGCAGCTCTGCAAGATCAGGCCCTGCTAGAAGCCAGGCTCCCTACCAGCCTCATGCAAGAACATATCAAAGGGAAAGCCAATCTAGGGGGTCCTACTCTAGAAGGGGAGGATACAGGGGAAACCAAAGAGAAACTCAGGTTTACTCCAAAGGACACTCCAGGCAGCACCCTTATTCCAGGGGTGGACATGTTTCTTCTGATACATCTTCAGGTCCATTCCCTTATAAGCTTAGAGAAAGTGTGACTGTCAGGACTCCTCAGGAAACTTCTTCCAACAGGTATGAGCCACCTGTTCCTTTTGAGGACCCTGAGAAAAATCCTATGGCCTGGACTGCAAGGATGAAAGAACTGGCTGCTTTGGATCAAATAAAGAAAGCAAAGGAACAAGGGCTAGACACCTCCAACATATCCACTATGTCAGAGCAAAGACAGAAAGAGCTAGAAAGGTATGCCTCCAGTAAATTTTTTGATGCAGACAGATACATGGAGTTGCATCCAGCTGCAGTGGTTCCCAGGGCTTCAAAGCAAATCTATTTGGGAGCTGATGATACCAGATCAAAACAACAAGCATTAAATCCTAACAGGGAAATCAAGATGGTAAAAGGCAAGGAAAAGGAATAACTCTGTAAGGTGATTATTCTTGACTTCTGTGACTGCCCTCTGGATATCACATATATAATATATCTCTGTGATGGTTCTGCTCTGTGTCTTGTTATTGTTGTTTTATGTTTTTCTGTCTGAATGATGTTGTTTGTTTTTCAAAAGTTTGTAAATAGTTTTCCTAACCCAAATAGGGGGAGATTGTTGGAACACCCTATTACTAATTTGGGTCAGGATCACTATGTCTCTAGGATTCTATGTCTTGACCTTCTGTATAGATTATAGGTCAATTAGAATTGAGTCTAAGGGATCAGGAGTCTAGGTTTGAAAGCTGCTCTGAAGACCCAAGTTGTTCTGGAGACTAAGTCCAAATCGTCGAGCTCAGCTCGACGTTTCGTCGAACTCCGGTCGACGATCGTCCAGCTCAAACTTTGGCAGATCGTCGAGCTCCATTCGACGATCGCTGAGCTCAAGCCTCTCAAGTTCGTCGAGCACCATTCGACGATCGCTGAGCTCAAGCTTCTCAATATCGTCGAACTCCATTCGACGATCGCTGAGCTCAGGTCGACGATTTTGACTCTGTACTAGATCTTTATCTCTGAGCTCAGTTCGACGATCTTTGAGCTCAGATCGACGATTCCATTGCTGCTTGCTTTTCCCAGTTCGCTGAGCTCAGCTCGACGATAGCAGAGCTCAGTTCGACGATTTCAGTTGTTCTTCAGAATTCAAATTCAAATCAAGATAGAAATTATTCTGCATTTAAGTCAAAAGATCTGCCAGCCGTTTTCATTTAATTCTGGAGCAAGTTTCAAGGGATTTTTCAAGGAATAATTCAATGGACTTTCCTTCAGAACATTTTATGCAATTAAGGCTGTAATTAATTCAGACCAACGGCTATCTTGGACAGAGCTTCTTCCTATTGAGATTCAGAGAATAAAAGAGAGAATGTTTTTGAACCAGATATACAGTTAATACAGATTAACAAGAATAGGACATCTCTCCATCTCTCTTTAGCTCTCAAGTGTTCAAGGCCAACATCTTCTCAAGACTCCAGACACTCAACATTTCAGCTTGCTGAAATCATCATCTGCTGGAGATCTATCTTTGAAGGCCTATCACCCTCAGCAAAGCTCATCTTCCTGAAGACTTCAAGGACTCAGGGGGAGCTTTGACAACATCACTGAATCCACATAGTCTTCTCAGCTGCTTGAGAAAGAGAAGACTGCCATAACTCTCTCAACCCCATCTCTCTGTAAAGGGTTTTTCAAACTCCCTTCAAAAGTTTGAAGTTGGTTTTTGAGCACCTTGTCAAAAGCTCATTGGTGGCAAGACACCTGATCAAAAAATCTGTTTTGGTTTTTGAGCACCTTATCAAAAGCTCATTGGTGCCCAGGACACCTGATCAATTCATCTTGCAGTGGATTCCTACCTAGGGTGGTAGAAGAGTGGATGTACCCAAGTTGGGGAACCACTATATTTCCTTGTGTCTTCTGGTTGTGCATATTTTTCTTTTGTTTCTGGCCTAGATTTTCCAGTGCTTAGTTTCTGCATAGATTAGTTTTGTGGTTTATTTTAATTCTGCTTCCCTGCTTACACTCACTACAACAATTGTTGTAAAGCTTTGCAAAAGTTATCTTTGTGTTTTAAAAAGCACCATATACTCTATTCACCCCCCCTTTAGAGTATATCAGATCTAGTTTCCCCTTTCACAAACCATGTCTGACTTTGCTAGACCTAATCTCCAAGGAACCGGGTTAAGCATCGTTAGACCACCGATCGCTACCAATAACTTCGAATTGAAGCCTAGTGTGATACAAATGGTTCAACAGTATGTCCAGTATGATGCCTTGCAAGATGAGGATCCTAACACCCACTTGGCCGGATTCTTGGAGATATGTGACACATTCAAGATCAATGGTGTTTCCAACGATGCCATGCGATTGAGATTGTTTCCATTTTCTTTAAGGCATATGGTGAAGCAGTGGTTGAACTCACTACCTAGAGGGTCGATTACTACTTGGGACATGATGGTTGAAAAGTTTCTGATGAAATATTTTCCACCGGCAAAGACTGCAAAGTTAAGGAATAACACCTCTACGTTTATTCAAATGGAATCTGAATCATTGTACGACACATGGGAATGATTCAAAGACCTTTTGAGAAGATGTCCCCACCATGCTCTACCTTCATGGATTCAGATTCAGACCTTCTACAATGTTCTAAATCCGGCCACTAGACAGATGATTGATGCAGCTAGTGGAGGCACCTTGAACAACAAGACACCTGAAGCGGCTCAGCAGTTGATAGAAGATATGGGTATGAATAATTACCAATGGACTACTGTAAGACAAAAACCTAGCAAGCCTGTAGGAATTTATGAAGTGGATGACGTCACCGCCTTAGCTATTCAAGTGGAGAAGCTTCACCAAAAGATGGGCAAGCTTGCCTTAGCATCACCCTCCATGGCACCTCAACGATGGGACCCTTCATGCAGTGGAATGCCTGGTTGTGAACCTCAAGTTCAAGAGCATGTTGACTATATGGGCAACAATATTAGACCTCCTTTCAATCAATCCAACAACCCATATAGTTATACATATAATCCTGGATGGAGGAACCACCCCAATTTCTCTTGGGGAGGACAAGGAAATCAAGGGAAGCAACCCATGTTTGGACAACAACCACATCCGAAACCAAGGAAGCCTACATTAGAAGATGTGCTTACCAAGTTCATGCAAACTACCGATGTAGCCTTTCGAAATCAAGAGGGTTCAATTCGGAATTTGGAGAATCAGATTGGTCAGCTTGCAAGGATGGTTTCTGAAAGGCAGCAGGGAACACTTCCGAGGAACACTGAGATAAACCTAAGGGAGCATGCAAAAACCGTTCAATTGAGGAGAGAAAAGGAGTTACAAGACCCAAGGCCTGTGAAGGAAGCACCCCAAATGGAGTCTATCGGCAAAGGATCAAGCAAAATGAACGTGCAACCGATGGAGTACCAACCAGCAATACCATACCCAGCAAAGCTTAACATGGAGCGCATGGATGCGCAGTATGGTAAATTTTTATCTATGTTTAAGCAATTACATGTCAATCTACCTTTTTCTGAAATTATTCAAATGTCTAAGTATGCTAAATTTCTTAAGGATTTAATTTCTAATAAAAAGAAAATAGAGGAATTATCGTTAGTAACACTTAGTGAAGAATGTTCCGCTATTTTGCAAAATAAGTTACCACAAAAACTTAATGATCCCGGTTCATTTTCAATTCCATGTTTAATCGGAGATTTACAAGTCAATAAAGCTTTAGCAGATTTAGGAGCAAGTATAAATTTAATGCCTTATAAACTATATCTGAAACTAGGCCTAGGAGAACTTAGCCCGACTAGAATGAGTATTCAATTAGCGGATCGATCGGTTAAGTATCCTAGAGGAATAGTAGAGGATGTATTGGTAAAGGTAGATAAGTTTATATTTCCTGCTGATTTTGTTATTCTAGATATGGATGAAAATATAGAAGTACCACTCATACTAGGTCATCCATTTCTAGCTACGTCTAGAGCGCTTATTGATGTTTTTGATGGTAAATTAGTCTTGCGAGTAGGGGAAGATGAAGTTACTTTTCAAATTGGCAATACTATGAAACAATCTTTAGATAATGATGATTATTTCTATTTTTCTCATGGTGTCGATGATTTTATGACTTCTATAAATTCTAATTTTTATTATAGAGATCCTTTAGAAATTTGTATTAATAACTGTTTTCTAGAAGAATAAAAAAATAAAGACATTACTGAACATTTATTTTTTCTAGATAATTGTGTTTCGATGAATAGAATGACTGAATTTAGTTTGATTACTCAAGGAGATTATGAAGCTCTTAAAAATAATACTAAGAATCCACCAATAGTAGAACTAAAAAAACTACCAAATCATCTTGAGTATGCTTTCTTAGAAACTAATTCTTCTTATCTAGTTATTATATCCTCTAATCTTTCAAACATTGAAAAAACTAAATTAATAACTGTATTGAAGAAATGTAAAGGTGCAATAGCATGACAAATATCTGATATAAAGGGTATTAATCCTAGTTTTTGCACTCATAAAATCCTTTTGGAAGAAAACTATAGATCTTCTATTCAATCGCAACGTAGGCTAAACCCGAATATGAAAGAGGTAGTCAAGGCGGAGATTGTTAAGTTGTTAGATGCTGGTATTATATACCCTATTTCGGATAGTTCATGGGTTAGTCCTGTCCAAGTAGTTCCTAAGAAGGGTGGTCTGACAGTGGTAGAAAATGATAGGAATGAATTAATTCCAACGCGAACGGTAACAGGTTGGTGTGTCTGTATTGACTATAGGAAATTAAATGATGCCACTAGGAAATACCATTTCCCTCTTCCTTTCATTGACCAAATATTATAATGTTTGTCAGGACATTCTTATTATTGTTTTTTAGATGGACTTTCTGGATACTTCCAAATTCCTATAACACCAAAAGACCAAGAGAAAATAACATTTAATTGCCCATTCGGTACTTTTTCCTATAGACGTATGCCTTTCGGGTTATGTAATGCACCCGCCACATTTCAAAGGTGCATGCTAGCCATCTTTAACGAGTATTTTGAAGATATCATTGAAGTGTTCATGGATGATTTTTTTGTTTTTGGCGACACGTTTGATCTATGTTTGAATAATTTAGAGAAAGTTCTTAGGAGGTGTCAGGAGACGAACCAAGCACTTAGTTGGGAGAAGTGTCATTTCATGGTACAAGAAGGGTTAGTACTTGGCCATAAAATCTCAAGCCAAGGAATCCAAGTTGATAGAGCGAAAATAGAGATCATAGAGAAATTACCACCACCAACCTCCGTTAAGGCAGTGAGAAGATTCTTAGGACACGCGAGATTTTACCGCCGGTTTATTAATGACTTCTCTAAAATAGCTAAACCAATTACAAGGCTTTTAGAAAAGGCACACCTTTTATTTTTGAACAAGAGTGTCTACATGCCTTTGAGTTCTTAAAAGAGAAATTAATTAATTGTCCTATTATGATCGCGCCCGATTTTAGTCAACCATTTGAGATCATGTATGACGCTAGTAGTTTTACAGTAGGAGCTGTTTTAGGACAATGCCGAAACAAACATTTTCACCCTATATATTATGCTAGTAAAACACTTAATAATACACAGGAGAATTATACGACTATCGAAAAAGAACTCCTAGCAGTGGTATTCGCCTTCGATAAATTTAGATCATATTTAACATTGTCCAAAGTGGTAGTATACACGGATCACTCTGCCCTTAGATATTTTCTAGCCAAAGCGGAAGCAAAGCCTCGTTTAATCCGTTGGGTTCTTCTATTGCAAGAATTTGATTTAGAAATTTGGGATAAATGAGGAGCGGAAAACATAGCGGCAGATCATCTTTCACGTTTCGAAAATCCACTACGATCAATGTTACATGAATCTGAAATTTCTGATACATTTCCTGAAGAATCGCTATTTGCCTTATCTACAAATATACATCTTGATTATCTATGGTTTGCAGACTATGCAAACTATCTTGTGGCTAAGGTCCTTCCAAAAGGATTTTCATATCAGCAGAAAAAGAAATTCTTCTCTGACTTGAAATATTACTTCTGGGAGGACCCCTTTCTTTTTAGGATATGTGCAGATTCTATTATACGAAGATGTGTATCAGCGGAGGAGGGTTGGAAGATTTTGGAGCAGTGTCATTCAGGGCCTGCTGGTGGTCACTATGGAGCTAATCGTTCTGCGAAAATGGTTCTTGATTCCGGTTTTTATTGGCCCCTTCTATTCAGGGATGCTCAAAGGTATGTGCTTTCATGTGATTCTTGTCAAAAAGCAGGTAATATTTCTAAATTACATGAAATGCCACAAAAATGTATTCTTGAATGTGAAGTATTCGATGTGTGGGGTATTGATTTTATGGGTCCATTTCCAGTTTCCTTTGGGAATAAATATATTTTAGTAGATGTATATTGTGTATCGAAGTGGGTTGAAGCACAAGCTTTGCCTACTAATGATAGTAGGGTAGTAATCCAATTTTTAAAATCCCTTTTTGTACGATTTGGCACGCCACGTGCACTTATTAGCGATAGGAGTTCACATTTCTGTAATTCATAGCTAGATAAAGTATTAGGAAAATATGGAGTTACACATAGGATAGCCACTCCTTATCATCTGCAAACTAGTGGTCAAGTTGAAGTTTCCAATAGAGAGCTTAAGAGGATCCTAGAAAAATCTATAGAAGGGAATAGGAAGCAGTGGTCTAAGAAACTAGACGATTGTTTGTGGGCTTATAGGACCGCCTTCAAAACACCTATAGGGACCACCCCTTTTAGATTAGTCTTTGGTAAATCTTGTCACCTACCTATAGAATTAGAGCACAAGTCGTATTGGGCAATACATTCTTTGAATTTTGACACTAGTTCTATAGGGGAGAAACAGAAGCTTCAACTTAACGAATTAGATGAGTGGAGAACTATGGCCTATGAGAACTCCAGGATTTATAAGGAGAAGACCAAGCTATTTCATGACCGTCACCTTCGCAAACCCAAGCCATTCCAAAAAGGTGATCAAGTCCTCCTTTTTAATTCTAGACTGCGTTTATTCCCTAGGAAATTAAGGTCTAAGTGGTCCGGACCCTTTCAGATTAAAGAAGTCTTTCCCTACGGCAGTGTCGAGCTCACTCACCCTGAGAAGGGTGATTTTAAAGTTAATGGACACCGACTTAAGCCTCATTATGGTGAGCTTCCTATTGACTTCACTCGTCTAGAGACCTGCCTCCGTCTAGATTAGGTTTATTTTAAAATAATAAATATAGTAAGTGTTTCTAATTTATAAAAATTTTTAGTATAAGTCTTGTAAAATTTAATGAAAAAAAAATTTTAATGAAAAAATTTTGTAAACAAAATTTTTTTTAGGAGGAATGCAATTTTCAGTGGTGACACGGGTCACCACGGGCCCGTGTGGGTTGCCGTGTCCGCAGCACAATCTTAGCCCAGCCGTGTCACTTAAAACCTGGGTTAGGAAGAATTCATCCCGAGAAGGACACAGGTGTGAGCCCACCCGTGTTCATGCCCGTGTGATATTACACGGGTCTCCACCAAGCCGTGTTTATGGCCGTGTCTTTAATTCTCCGTTCGACGAAGTTTTGCCCAAGAAAGACACGGTTTCCCACCCAGCCGTGTCTTGACCCGTGTGGAATGTAATTTTCTAAGCAAGATCTGACACGGGTTATTGACCAATCAGTGTGGTTGACCGTGTTAGCCAGACATGCAGCCAGCCCGTGACTTTGACCGCACGTCCCGACGAGAACTCGTATTTCACGTGGTTCAGATTCCTTAACACGGGTGCACACACAGCCATGTGTGTTCGAACTCTTTAAATTGGGGGCCGTGTCATCTTCTTCCTGCTCATTCCCTGATTTCAGATCTACCTCCCTGCACCATTTCTCTCCACGGCCTGAGCTCAAGTTGGAGTTTTTTTCTCCAAATCTCGCACCCTTTACTCGCATTCCCTCCTCCTTGATCATGTCATCTGGACGAAGCCAAGGCGGTCGCCGAACGGAGTTGTAAGTGTCAACGGAGAGGCGTGATGCTGCTGCCCCGCTAGTATTCTCCGACCCAACACATATTAACCGCTATAATCGCCTCCAGTCTAAAAAAATTCAAGATATCCGCACGATCGACTGGAGTGTTCTCGAGGAAATAAACTTAGCGGGGGATGTAAGGGAATTAATCTCTGTAACGGGTTGGGAGCGGTTTTTCGCCATAGAGGAGTTAGGTTTTAAGGAACTCACGTTAGAGTTCTTTTCCTCATTCTATTTCAATTTTTGGCCTAACTTCATTGATACACCACATGCGCATGTGGGGGTAATTTCATTTTGAGTAGGCGACACCTTTTATACACTAACCCTGCTCCAGTTCACCCAATATCTAGGGGTGTATGGGGATTCATTCCTCTTTAGTGCTGCTTACCCCGAGCTCCATTTCGACCTCCCCTCTAGCAATCTTGCTGGCGATATCTGGCACCGGCTTTCTTTTAACACTAGCCCCTATGAGGCCAAGCGATCTAAGGCCTCTAAGTTGTATTCACCTGCCCTCCATTACATTCACCATCTCCTGAGCCATACTTTGAGCGGCTGGGGCGAAAGCGCCGGCGTTGTCAGTCGACAGGACCTACTGTACCTCTATAGCATGTCGTCACATTATCCTCTGCACCTCGGTTTCCTACTGGCCTAGTTCATTCTCCATAGGCCGACACCCCCGCATAGGGTCTATATGTGTAGAACCCTACATCACTCGCTTGGTGAAGAACATGGGCATTTTATCAGCCCTCCCCCCAATGACAGTGGTCGCTAAGACCGTGCCCAACACGATGGCCAGCCTTCGATCCCTCCGCCTTGTCACTGCACGTCAGGGCTGGGGAGGCGTCACATATTCTTTTGCAAGAGGTGGGCCGCAAGCGCAGGACGATAGTGATGATGAGGTGGATCCTGACCTCGATGTGCCTTTGGTACCTCCGCCCCATTACACTTATGATCATGGCGAGTCTTCTACTGCTCCCCCTTCACCTCATCCATGGTATTCGTGGGAGTTCCGATAGTTCTTCGACACCAAGCTATCGCCACGCTTAGAGCGTATCGAGGCGGCTCAGACACAGACGGAGGACCTTCTCATCCAGATCAGAGACCACTTGGGGATCGTTCCTCGCCAGCCGGCAGCTCCTGCCCCGCCTTCCTTCCCTGACGATGCGACCAACCATCCTATATACTTCTGACATGTCTCTATGTTGTGTTGTCTTTATGTATATGTGTCTTGTACTATTTCCTTATATCAGTGTATTTTAGTTCTTTCAGCTATTGTATATCAGTGTATTTCATTGCATCTCCTGTTTCATTACTGTGATCTTCTACTTTTCATGATAGCAGTTTTTTTTTCTTATTTCTTCGTGAAATTACTCTATGTCCGCTCTTTACATTGCACCGAGGGCATTGCAAATTTTAAGTCTGGGGGTGGAATGGCTGTTCTTCAAATTTATAATTGTTGTGTTCGACGTGGTTACAATTGATTCTAATTTGTCTATCATAATACTTAAGTTTGTTATACCCCACCCCCCCCCCCCCCCCAATTTTTTTTGATCCTTTAAGCTCTCATTAATTCATTCATTTGGGATTATAACTATCTAATTTAACTTCGCACGCTGATTAAAATGAATTAATGTAGACTCATAGAGTATTCAACTTTGTTGATTCGTAAATAAGTATAGAAATTCATTAGCTTAATTTTCTCTATATAATTTACTTTTAAGATTAATCCTCTATATTATTTACTATCAATCACTATATTTTAGAAAATATACGTATCTATAATAATGTGAGTCGATGAGTGTAACATTATTTTAATAATTTGGTATTAGGAAATCAAAATGAAAAATACTCTCTATTGATGTCCAGAACTTATCCTCTAGCGATCCTCAAAACATTACAAAGGTTATAAGGGCGGAAATGACTTAGGCCCCCTATTGGATAGCTTGAGCCTTGTAAACCCAAAACCTTTAACATGATACCCTTGCACACCCAATTTGATCCTAATCCCCATCCTTTTGATGCTTTACCACTAAAATTCACCAAGGCCAAATCCTTACCTATTAGCATACCTATCATTGAGACCTTCTTGGAATGAGTTTGTTCATAGTGATATGTAGCCTGAGTGCGTGTATATTTGCACCCACTTGGAATGATCCCTACTATGAACCCAAAGCCTAAAAAAAGAATACATAGTGATATGTGGCTTGAGTGTGTGTATACTGACACCCACTCGGAATGATCCCTACTATGTCCCCTTGGTTAAGAAAAATAAAAGTTTGGAGTATCTTTCAAAAAACAATATGGGAAGTATGCTAATTGCAAAGTCTGGGGGTGCTTTTATAACACCGATGCATGTTAAGGTATATACCAACAAAAGTCTCAATCGTGATTTAGGTGTGGAAAACCCATCGCATTTATCTTTGATTACCTCGCCTATAATCTTCTATCCTAAGCCAAAAAGGTTACACCACCATACAAGTCCTAAGGATCTGACCTTACTTAGTCTAACTAGTGACGTGGAGAGGATTTTAAAAGGGTAAGCTCGTGACCATCAATATGGGTACTTATAAGTTTTGAAATACTAATACGTATCTTATTAAAATTGTTATTTTCTCCTCATATTTGTTATAGATGACTATACTCTTATTTCTAAAAACCAGTGAGAGATAGTTAACAAATATATTGGAAGAATTTTAAGATTACGTTATATTTAGAAAAGTCTACTAAACTATTTCCTATGCGATTACATCATCAAAGTTCTCTTAAATTCATAGCAACCAGTGTGCGGAGGAAAAATTATTTATTGGTAACTCAAGTGTTTGAATTAGTTTGCTTAGGGGCAAGCAAACATCTAAGTCTAGGGGTATTTGATGAGTGCGATTATGATAGGCTTTTTACTATCATAATTGTAATCATGTCTACTATTTCTACCTCCTTTTGCAGTAATTTCGCGAGAAAAATCAAAGAATTATCTTATCAAGATTAGGAGAGCACAATTAGGATTTTTGTTATTCCTTATATTGAGCTATCTAATTTATTCCTTCACTTTTATATGCAGGTAGCGCTAACCAGTGGAACTAAAGGTCCTGGAGCAAACAGAGGAGTTCACGGAGTCAACATGGTTGATGACAGGACAAAAATTTGGCGCACACGGGTGGACACACGGCCATGTTACTACCCGTGTCCTATGTACCATGGAGCTGAAGAAATTGGACGCAGGAGACAGACACTCACACAGGTAGGAACATGCCCGTATACCTACCGTGTCATATTTGAACACGACTGCCGACCAACCTGTGTCTGAAGAACGTGAAGAACAACACGGCCGTGTTAGTACCCGTGTCATCTGACACGACCCACCACTAGACACGCCTGTTCGTTGGGAACCGCCTAGGAACCGTCAACACGGCCTGACACACGGCCGTGTTAGAACTCGTGTCCGACCTATTTGCAAAGGGACTATATAATTCCTGTAGAAAAATTAGAGAAGAACTTTTGGATCATTTCTACATTAGGAGTATTCTGGAGAACGAAGTGGAGCATCCAAGAGTAGGAGGATTTGAAGGGTATTTTTGTATGCTTTTATTCTTTCATTAATCCCTTTTAATCTCCCCTTCTCTTGGTGATTCATCTTGACTTATGTTTTATTTTGCATGAACTTTAATTTGGAACAATTTGTTAATCATGTCTCGCATTGTTTACATCAAATTTGTAGTATTTTATTCGTATGTAGGCTTACAAATAAAAAGCTTTATCTTAATTATTAATTGCTTATTTGTCTTGCATGAATTGCAAATCTCTAGATTGAGAAATTGGATGTTTGTGATGAAATTTACATGTTCATAGTTTGGTGTGAGATCTCTTTGTAATTCGAATTTCATGATCGAGAGATATGTTATTTGGATAATTGGAATACGAATAAATGAATTCATGATATTTCAGAGATAGGATTTCATGGATTTATGTAATAGATAGGGTGTTTTATTTAATGCAAATTTGAGTATTGTAAATTGTTCGAAAGAAAATTTACTAACTTAGATTTAGATTTTGAAATGCTCGTGAGAGAATTTGATAAATATTTACCCTTTACAATAGAACAAATTTAATAGTCTTATGCTTTCATGATTAAATAGAGTTGAGTGAATGAATGAATATTTTCATGTAATTGCTCATAAGCTTTCGGGTTGTTATCATGTTCAATCTTCCAATGTTGATTTATCCAAATAGTCATAGTTTGGTTAATTTAGGTTAGAAATCACTTTTAATTATAGGTATGATAGTAAAGTGAGGATGAGTACGAATGCTTGAAAAGGCCCCGTGGAATATGACACGAGATGTAGATTTCTCCTATACTATGATTGATAGGTGCACTTGCCTGAAAGATAATTCAATCTAGCTTATGTCCATCTATAGAGTTCAGACTAGAGTGTAGAATGAATCTGCATCAAGTTTATCACTTGTTAAGCAAAGAAATCATCAGGGTCTGCTCGGGGTCTCCTCTCCAAACCATCTGCAACCACTGAGTGAGCCTACAGCCCTGCCAGCTAGATGGAGGCCTGGTCAGTGGTTCTGCTCGGGGTCTCCTCTCCAAACCATCTCTAACCACCGAGTGAGCATACAACCTGCCAACTAGATGGGATCCTGGTCAGCAGGTCTGCTCGGGCTCTCCTCTTCCTCCCTGGATTTCATGAAAGCAGACACCTGCACTCTCATCATATCATAAGGGCACATCAAAATCACAAGCATTGTACAACAATAAAAAATGTATTGAACAGAAAGTGTTATGGGTAAAATCTCTTTAAATCATCACCACTTCGGGCACGATCGAGGGATACCCCATCCACATCCTGGAGGTGGTACCCTCCCGACTTCAAGACCTCTTTTACTACAAAAGGACCCTCCCAATTGGGATGGAGATTCCCTATGGAGGCCCCTCTACCTGATGCATCTACCTTTTTTAGGACCAAATCCCCCTTCACGAACTGCCTGATCCTTATATACTTGTCAAAGTACCTTGCCATCTGAAGCTTGACCTCCTCCTGCCGGACCATCGCCAAATCCCTGAGCTCTTCCATGAGATCCAGAGAGAGTCTCTGCTATTCCTCGTTCTCCATTCTCCATCGTTCGTCCCCTTCCTTTGCAACAACTACTCTTGGGGATGTGACTTCGAACTCGATGGGTATGACAGCCTTCGAGCCATGAGAGAGCCTAAAAGGTGTCTCTCCTGTGGCGGTGTTTGGTGTGGTTCTCAAGGCCCAAAGGACTAAAGGTAGCTGCTCAACCCAGCTTCCCCTCAAATTCTCCACTTTCTTTTTCAAAAGATTGACAATGATCTTGTTGGCTGCTTCCACCTGCCCATTACTTCGTGGATGATGAATAGAGGCAAAGCGAAGATATATTCCCAAACGGATGCAGAAGTCAACGAACTCCCTACTTGTAAATTTTGGTCCATTATCCATTACAATGGCTAGAGGTAACCCATGACGGCAGATGATCTCTCCCCATATGAAATTCTTGACCACCTGTGATGTCACCTTAGCCAGCGCCTTTGCCTCCAGCCATTTTGAAAAGTAGTCCAACATGACCAGCAGGAATTTCCTCTGGCACTCGCTTGGGGAAAAGGACCCACCAGATCTAGCCCCCATATTGCAAAAGGCCAGGGAGTTGTGATTGTCCGAAACCTCTAGGACGGAAAGAGCTGGAGGGGGGCGAACTCCTGACATTTTTGACATATTTTTGCGAACTCCTCCGCGTCTTTTCTGAGGGTAGGGCAGAAGTACCCCTGTCTCAGCACCCTCCCCTCTAACGTTCGGCTCCCCGAGTGACTCCCGCATTCTCCTGAGTGAACCTTGTGCAGAACCTTTGGAACCTCTTCCTTCGACACATATTGGGCCAGCAAACCCGACAACGTCTTGCGGTATAAACTCCATCTTTCAGCAGGTAGTACGACAATTTGTATCTGGTATGCTTCTTGTCCAGTTCATTCGCAGGTAGCTGCCCTGAAGCCAAAAAGGCGATGAAGGGGTCCATCCAAGACCTCTACAGGCATATCTCCATGAGTTCCCCTTCTTCCATATGTTGAAATTTGTGAAGTGGAAGTGGGTGATGGGCAGGCTGGGCGGTCTATGCGGTCTGAGTCTGCGACCTGCGAGGATTGCTGACTGCGACCTGGGTAGTGGCTGTCTTGGTGGCTTGCTGATTGAACAGCCTGCGGTTTGAGCGGCCTGTGCGTACTGAGTCCGCAGCCTGGGCGCAATGCTATTTGCGGACAGGTGTTGGCTGTGTTGGTGGCTTGGCTGTTTGAGGAGCGGACTGAGCAGACAGAGGTTTGTGGGCTATAGGCAGTGCTTTGTTCAGTGGCCGTGTTGCAAGGTAGTGTTTTAACCGGCGGATTGGGTCCTGTCCGCGGGAGGCTTGCGGACTGGCGTGTCCGTGGTATCCGCTGTGGGGAATTGACCTTAGAGTTTGGCTGTGCACTTGCCAAACTCTGGTGGTACAGCAGGTGCTAACTACTGTGGAGGACTGCGCGGACTGATATCGGAGTCCGGCAGTTGGCCGCTTGTTTGGGCAGTTATGCAAGGACTGTTTGCGGACTCTGCCTTCACTCTGGAGGAGTATTGGCGATCTGCTTTGGTTATTGGCGGACTGGGCCTTGTCCGCCGAGCTCGCGCTAAACCTTTGGTGATTTACTAGACTTGGTCATATTCTGTGACAAGTCCAGTGTGTTCGCAGTATCAGCGAAGTCCGTTGTTGACCGGGCGGACTGCCTTTGGTCGTGGACTTGTGGCGGATGGAGGCTTTGCTCTTGTGCTGTGCGGAATGCCTCTTGCATATGCGGACTATCACTGAAGGAGTTGTGGCTGTCCAAATGTTGCTGTATGCGGACTGTGCAGACGGTATCGTGTCTGTACAGTGTGGGCGGTCTGGTGCCAGACTGCCCAATAGTGACCTTGGTGCATTGCTTCTGGTGGTTGTCTTGGAATACGACTAAGTCTTTGCGGACTCAGCGGACGGAGGTTTTGCTAGTGCGTGGGCTGGGGTGGTGATTCTATCCACTAGGGTGGTGACCGCACTCCTCACCTCTCCTATAAATAGAACCCCCCCAACACGTCTACAGTAACAGAGTGAACAGTAAGTTGGGCTTGAGCAAGTGTTGCGGTCTGCGGTTTTCTATTCGCATGGATTGAGTAGTGCTGATGGTGTGGTGTCTGCAGGTCGCGCGGCTAGCTTCAAGGAGCTAGGAGTTGGGCATTGAAGTGTGCGGTCTCTGCGGTCTCAGTTGGTCGCTTTTGCGGCTTGTCAGATTTCTTCTTCAGCTTGATCAAGTGCCAATAACCTGTCTGCCGGTCTCAGGCGGGTAGGCGTTATGTTCCTCTGTTCTTCAGTAGGCAGCGAATAACGTTGTGTCCACGCGACCTCGCGGTCTCGGCGTACTCTGTGTGCTATTCAGCTTGTAGCAGTTACAGCTTGGGCGGCTTGGGCGACTTTGGCGGATGAGGTGGTCTCGGCGGTCTCCAGTGCTGTCCTCCCAACTTGTTTGTTCTTCCTATTTATAGCTGTTGTACCAGCGAAATCATGTCTCGCTACGTATACCTTGTCTTGTAAAGAAGTGTAATGAATAAAAGATCTGCTTATGCTTCCATTGGTTGTTGGTGTTAAACTTGCTCCTTGGGTTTCCCCATGATCAAAGTGTGAACTGGGTAGTTCTGAGAATATTAATTTGCCTTTAGGCTACCTTGCTGACCACTTTGAGAAATTTCAACGTGGTATTAGAGCGAGGTTCAGTTGCTTGAGCGGTGTTCAAACCAGTGTTGTTGCTCTGTTCTTGAGTGGTGATCAACCTATGTTGGTGCTCTGTTCTTCTTGAAGTTTGCTTAACCAACAGTTTTTGCAATGAAAGGGAGTTATGCAAGAGGTCTTGGCATTGAACTATTAACGCCGACTAACTTCAAGAAGTGGAAGTCGTGCATGAAGAGTTATCTTCTTGGTGAGGAGTTATGGGAGGTCGTCGGTGGTGACGACAGACAGGAAGTGACTGCTGCTTTCGGAATTGCTGAGCAGGTGAGGCTCTGGAGAAAAACAAATGCTAAGGCAGAGTTTGTTCTCAAGAGAGCCATTTCACCAGAACTGTTTGATCACATCATTGGATGTGAGTCTGCTGCTGACAGTTGGACAACCATTGATGAGTTGTTCAATAGGAAGAATGTGGCTAGACTTCAGTTTCTGGAGAATGAGTTGGTCAGGACAACTCAAGGAGACCTGACTATCTCTAAATACTTCTTGAAGATGAAGAGTCTGTGTGCAGAGATATCAGCGCTTGATCCTGATGAGCCTATCTCTGAGGCTAAGTTGAAAAGGCACATTATCTGCGGCTTGCGAAAGGAGTATGTTGCTTTTGTGACATCAGTTCAAGGCTGGGCTACTCAACCATCTTTGCTGGAGATTGAGAATCTGCTTGCTTCACAGGAAAGCTTGGCAAGGTAGATGGCTAGAGTCACTGTCTCTGAGAAAAGCAGTGAAGCACTCTTCACGGGAAAGAAGAAGAAGAGATGGGAAGGGAAGAAGAAGCAAGTCGCTACTGAGAATGAGCCTTCAACTTCTTATCAGGCAGAGAGGATCACTGCTCCTAAGAAAGACTGGAAGAAGAACCTGAAGTGCTACAGGTGTCATCAGTGAGGACAGTTCAAGCATGACTGCAAGGTCAAACTACAGCCTGGGCATGTTGCTGGCAAGGAGGAAGGAAGCTGAATGTGGCGGAGCATTCATGATGGGCACTTGTGTCTGTGCCCTGTCCGCTGTCGACTTCAACGATGATTGGATCGTGGACTCTGGGTGTGGTCATCACCTCACTGGAGATAAGTCAAAGTTCTCTTCTCTGCAAGCCTACTCAGGTAATGAAGCTATTATAACTGCTGATAATACTTTTTATGCAGTAGAGAAGGAGGGAGTTGTGTCGCTGGGTAGTGATAAGGGGCCACTCACGTTAAGGAGTGTGTATCACGCACCGAGCATGAAGAAGAACCTCTTCTCGGTGACCAATGCGGTAGATGCGAGTTATCACGTTGTGTTTGGGTCATCAAAAGTGAAGTTCCTTTGCAACGTATCAGCGATTAAGGCTGATGTTGCTCATGTTGGGAGGAGAGTGAAGAACTTGTTTGTTCTTTTTACTAACTCTTATGTTGATCGGATGTGATCAAACAATAGCGCGACTATATGTCATGAAAGTCTGGGGCATGTAGGATTGGAGAAGTTGAAAGCTATGGCAAACAAAGCCTTGTAAGAGGCTTGCCTAAGCTATCTTCATTTCGTGATGGTCACGTTTGTGCGGGATGTCAGTACGGCAATGCTCATCTCCTTCCGTTTGATAAATCACAAACGAGGAGCAAGAGACCATTTGAGTGCATCCATGGAGACTTGATGGGACCAACCATCACTGCAAGCCCTGGCGGGAGTAGATACTTGCTTGTGCTGATAGATGAATACTCAAGATATACTTGGGTATATTTCTTGAAGGAGAAGTCAGAAGCTTTCCGATTGTTTGTGGAGTTCAAGGAGTTGGTGGAGGGCAGACTTGGCTTGCGGATCAAGAAGCTTAGAACAGACAACGGTGGTGAGTTAATCTCCTCCGAGTTTTCTAACTTCTGCAGGAAGCACGGGATCCAATGAGAGCTCACTTGCACTCACACTCCACAACAAAATGGAGTAGCGGAGCAGAAGATCCATCATCTGATGGAGACTTGCAAATGCTGTCTTCATGCGAAAGACATTCCAAGGTCCTTTTGGGCGGAGGGGATGTCTTGTGCTTCTTATGTCATCAACCAGATGCCGCTATGCCCGATCAACATGAAGACTCCTATTGAGTTGTTGCTGAAGGAGAAGCCTAGTGTGGCACACCTTCGGGTGTTCGGTTCAACTTGCTATGTGCATGTCCCGGATGCTTCACATACTAAGCTGGATGCAAAGGCAAGGAAACTTATCTTTGTTGACTACGATGAGCGGAAGAAGGGATGGAAATGCATGGATCCTGCGACGAAGAAGTTCGTTGTGTCAAGAGATGTTGTCTTTGACAAGATGACGTCGTATGGAGGTGGTTCAGTTGAGCTTACCGGAAGCAAGGTTGATGAAGAACCGATGGTGGCTGCTGAAGGCCTAGAAGTGGAGCTTGCTGTTTGACCAGCAGCTCCTGTTGCTTCAAGTTCTGGTGCTGATGCTTCTGGCTCAGGAAGCGGGGGGAGCATTGCCCAAAGCGTGCATGAAGGTGGTGCTGAGCCTGAAGGAGCAACAGAGGTAGTAAGCAAGGAGCAGACTCTTCGGAGATCGAAGAGGGCTATTAAGCCACCAGCTCGTTACTGTGATGGGAATGCACTGAGCTTTGTCTCCTGCTTCATTGCAGGTCCTCTGGATGAGCAAGAGCCTGCAAACTTTAATGAGGACACTAGAGTCAAGGAGTGGGATGATGCCATGAAGGAAGAGATTGCTGCTCTCAAGAAGAATGAAACCTGGGATCTTGTGCCCAAGGTTGATGGCATTACTCCAGTGACTTGCAAGTGGGTATATATGTTGAAGAAGAATGATGATGAGAGCATTGATAGGTTCAAAGCTCGCCTGGTTGCTCGAGGATTCTCACAGCAGTATGGAGAAGACTATGAGGAGACATTTAGTCCGGTTGCAAAGATGACTTCAGTTAGAGTGGTGATCGCCTTGGCTGCTAGCAAGGGATGGAGGATGTGGCAGCTTGATGTGTAGAATGCTTTTCTTTACGGAGAGATTGATGTTAACCCCAAAATCGGCGATCCTTCCCAATGGAGTCAGCTCGCTCATCACAGCCTGGCCCGGGTTCCTCCTGGAGGCCGTGATTCCCTAGGTTGGGCGGACAAAATTCTCTGTCCGCTCAGGCCGCACGACCTGCGCGGTCTATGCGGTCTGACCGACCAGGCCGCGTGCCTTCCCTTGGTCGGCAGGGTTTGCGGACTGCTTCTACAGTCTGCCTCTCCAGGCCGCCCCCTTTCAGCTTAACCACAAGGTTGTATCCACAGGTCTCTCTCTGCCGGACTCAACTTCCTATCCGCCCAGGCCGGCAACAGGTCGCATATCCCTTCACCCAGCCACATGGGCAGCCACTCCTCCAGTCTGCTTACAGAGCGCGGATTCCAGGTCCGGCTAGCCACCAAGACCAGCAACCTCTAAGTCCCTCGCGAGCTGGGTGGACTCGAGGTGTCTTCAAGACTTCCAGTCCGCCTTCAGCGGTGAACCCCAACAGCCTCAACAGCCAGGCTCCCTCTAATGCAAGCAGACTCAACTTTGCAGCAGTCGCGGACTCGATAGACTTGGCGGACTCTCTATGTAGTCCGCCCTTCCCTTCGCCAGCACCAGCTTCTTGGGAGCAGCGGGGTCAACTCCTCCTCAGTCCGCAAGACTGTCGCAGGCTCAGCCAGTAGTAACAACTTCCTCCTCAGTCCGCGGCCTTGGAGCGGACTCAGTCAGTAGTGGAGGACTCCTACCAACCTACCAGACATCAAATCCTCCAGAAAGCAGTCTCAGTTCGCATAGCCTCGTGCGGACTTGCCGGACTCCGCAGGCACTCTCCAGCTCGCATTCCTTCGCAGCTCGATCGGTTCAGCAGTGGCGGACTCCACGGATTCTCCTCGCAGTATGCCATATAGATTCTAGCATCCGCCACCCCAGCAGTAGGCGGACAGTCCCAGCTCAGCAGTGACGGACTCCGCGAACCCGCATCGCAGTCCGCTACTAAGTCTCCCATTCTGCCATCAGCATCTCTGGCTTCAGCCCCAAGTCTAAGTCTGCGCGGTCTCGTGCGGACTCGACGGACTCCGTCTCCATCTCGCTCAAGTTACCGTCTCACCGGGGGTAACGTCACCGCAAGCCGTTACCTCCTCAGGACTATAAATAGCCCCCCATGCCTCTCATTTTGGGGGGTTTTGGGGTCGAGGTCTCGTCATCGCTCTCGCGCTCGAAGTCAGCCTGCCAGCACAGCTCCTGCGGACTCCATTTCTCAGACCGCAACCGTCTTTGCGGATTTAGTCGCGCGGCCTACCGACCGGGATTTCTAGTCTGTGCGGTCTGCTTCCTTTGCTTAACCACGCGGTCTGCCAGCTTCGCTCTTCAGTCCGCGCGGCCTCCTCTGGCTTTCTTCTCCCTTAGCCGCCATCTTCCTTTTGTCCTCCTTTATTGTTTTCTTGTAAAGGTGTACTAGCAAGTTGTAACTCTCGCTTTTAATCAAAGGAAAGCTCGTCGCAAGAGTGGCGTTTAAGCCGCGGCGGGCGAAGTCTGCTGTTGCCGCTGCTAGCGGCCCCTTCTCTCTTCTCTTTAGCTCAGCTCAGCCTCCTCTCTAGGTAGCCAACCTGCAAGCACAACCGTCCAATTAATCGTCTGCTCGACAGCTCCTGATCAACCTCCTCCTCTCTTGATCAACCTTCTCTGTTGAACAAGCCTCTCCGGCTACTCTCAGCAACCCTCTCCTCTATCCCCACAACCCCTTTGACAAGCGCTTGCTCCACTCTCGAGCAGTGAGGAGCTTCCTTACTTCCTCTTCCCCCGCAGCCTTCATACTCTTCCTCTCCTAGCCTGTGAGACCGAACACGCCCCCTTTGTGTTAGCTACCCCGGTGCCATTTTCGCGCGTCAACAGTTAACACGCGGCCTTCAGATCCGAACAGACGGTGAACAGCGACAATTAACCATGTCAGATCATCACTCAGCCGAGAACCTTGCTCCAAGTCCCAGTGAAGATCCTCTCTGGTAAGACTTTGAGCAGTCGTGCCGTGAGAATACTCAGAAGTTCCAAGCCATCAACCAAATGCTCGCTGCAATCACACAACGACTAGACTCTCAACCAGCAATAGCTCCAGTTGCTCCAGCTGCTCCAATCAACCCAACACCAACTTTGGATCACCAGCAAGCTTGTCCTCTAGCTTGCCCGCCTCTCTATCCTCCTTACACAACAACCTACCCGCAAGGTCCAGCAGCTACTCTACGACCTCAAGATGAAGAATTTGCTGCTAGCCAAAAATTCTTTCGGGAAGCAGCCCGGGGAAGTCCTGCTAGATTTCTCAATTTTCAGGGAAATCATCCCTACCCTGTAGCTCCCTCATTTGCTCCTCCTGCAACAACTTTTCCTTTTTATCCTCCTGCTTCTTTTGCAGCTGCATCTTATGCCCCCTTCTTTCCTTATGCTGTAGGAGAACAAGAAGAACCTTCACCATTCACAGAGAATGTTCGCCATGAGCCGACTCCAGCTAACTTCAGAGAACCCCGGTTACCAATCTACACCGGAGAGACTGATCCAGTGAAGCACCTTCAGGCTTTTGAGTCCTCCGTTTCTCTCAAAACCCTTACAGATGTGACTAAGTGCAAGCTCCTTGTGACTACGTTTGATGGGCAAGTGAGGGACTGGTTCTATGGACTTCGTCCTCACTCCATCCCTTCCTTCATTAATCTACGAAGAGAGTTTCTTCTTAGATTCTCTACCTCCACCAAGAGAGAGGGCGGTCCTGAAGCCCTCTTTGAGATCAAGTAGCGCAGCGATGAAACTTGGTCTCAGTTTGTTGATCGATTCCAAAGAGAGATTTTGGACATCGAGATTGCTGATCAAGAAATGTACAGAGTGGCTCTTATTCACGGTCTTCGTGAAGGGCCTCTCAAATTTGAAGCCAATGTCCGAGCGCCGAGAACATACCAAGAGTTGATTGCCTTGGCCAACTAATATACCCGAGGTGAAAAAAGCAACCCAGACTTCGTCTCCAAGCTCTTATCAGAGAAAGATCCTTTTCATAAGCATCCTCCAAGGTCTCCACACAATCATTTCCCATCTCACTCAAGAAAGGAGCGAAGGTTTCAACGCCTTCGATACTCCTTCTCGAGCCGTGAGCTTGCTCAAGATTCATTGCTACCACTAGCTCTGTCTTCGCAAGCAGCAGCAGTTCATCAGCAGCAAGACAATGACTTGCATGAGTCTGATCTCGACGAGGCCATGCAAGAAGTAAGCCAGATCATGAAAGATAGGGCCAGCTACAAGAAGCCCTATCGACCAGCCAATCAAAGGCCTAGAGACTAAGAGCCTTATTGCGAATTCCACAAAGAGCCAGACCACCTAACTGAAAACTGTCGAGCACTCCGCCAGCTTGTGCAAAGGATGCTCCGGCAGGGCAAGATCCGTGACCTGCTTTCCGAAGAAGATCGGCTTGGTCCAGCAGCCTCAAAGGGCAAAGAAGTTGCAGATGTTCCTTGCTCATCAAAAGGAGTGAACCTAATCGAAGAGCCTCCTCTCCTCATTGTTAACAAAACTGTCGAATGCTTCGAAGCCGACGACGAGGGTGTGCTTGGAAGGCTATTCTAAGCAAGCAAAGGACTTCACAGTCCTCCAAAACTCCTCACAACTTTGATGGGTTATCTTAACTCTTGACCTTACTCTTTTCAAACACTTTCATTTTACCAAACACTTCTCAGTGTTCATTACTTGCTTTTCAACAAATCTTTTATCTGGGATCTTATAATGACACAGTTCCCTTCTTGTGATGCTTCCTTCTCTATCTTTTCTCTTTGCCAAAGAGATCTCTACGCCAATGAGATATCGCCAAGTCTGGAATGCTCCCTCCGTAGTTTGTTCTCTGGTACGACCGCTTCGACCACATATGGCGGGAGTATACCCACATGTGTAGTGGGAGCCGTTCAATCTACGACGTTGGGCTTCACACATAGGATCCAAGCCAGCATCTAACACAGAGTGTGTGTTAGGGGAGCCCCATGTGTTAGCTCTGCTGTGCTTCGCAAGGGATACATTACAGTTATGATGATATTTGCTTGACAAGTAATGATGATCAAGCGTAGCCTTGTCTCTTCGATCATCACCCAACTGTGATGGTCGAACACTCTCTGGTACTCTCGATCCGTGTCTTCGCGGGTTCCCACAATTCCACTGATCAATCCACAGACAAGCATTAGACCACTTGGCGCAACTAGTCTCATTGATCTTTGATGGTTATACCCGAGGCAAGAGAGTAGTGCATCTAGCAATCCTTATCAGGATTTTCCCTTTTTTCACTTTTGTGCCATCCTAGAGGATGCGCTGCCAGCCCGTTTTTAGTAAGACTATACTAGGGATGATTTTATCAGGCAAGCGATGCATAAGGCCCACGGGGAACACCTGTGGCAGCATTTAGCCTTCTTTAGTCATTCTGAGTATAGACCTATTTTTTGTCAATTGCCTTCTTTCACAGGTGAACAGGTTAATCTGACCTACCTCAAGGATTTCCAGCACTCACTTTGCTTATGCTCACCTTATATACATTGCTTGCTCAAAGCACCATCGGATGATGATTTATAAGCTCTCTACTTATACAAGCTCTTTTACTCTCATCTTTTGTTCACTGCTTGCTTAAGCGCTATCAGATGAGGATTCACATAGCTATTCATTACTCTTATCAAAATCTAATGGTATCAAGCATTGATCAAAGAATCTTACTCTCCTCGATCATCAAGCCATGCTATTGCAATCTAGTTAAGATTGGCAGAATGCATCAAGCTTTTTCTCTGCTAATATGATCCTATCCTATCCAGCCATATCAACAGTTAACGCTCGACTTATTAATCTGGGCTTCATGATAAAGAGTTCATCAGGCATTTTCCTTGCCATTCGATCATGTCCACCTTATCTCATCAACAGTTAAACACTTGCAATCCTTCTCTTCGCAGGTACTAGCAAGTTATTTTCATATCTTGTTTACTCCTAACTCTTTTCTTGCAGAGAGCAGCAAACACTTGCAAGCCTTCTTCCAGGTACTTGCAAGCTATTTCCATATCATGTTTGCTTCTTTTAAATCTTCTCCTTGCAGAGATTAGCAAACACTTGCAAGCCTTCTCTCAGGTACTTGCAAGCTCCTTTTATATATAAATGTCTGCAGTTAACTCTTTTCTTGCAGAGACTAGCAGACACTTGTAAGCCTTCTCTCAGGTACTTGTTGTTTAATCCATTGTTCTATGTCTGCTGCTCACTCTTTTTCTTAGCAGTGGTTAGCAGACATCTTGAAAGTGCAGCTAGATCTGATATACTCTAGAGGGGGGGTGAATAGAGTATATGGTGCTTTAAAACTTTTTACAACACTTGTTTTAATATGAGTGAGCAGGGAAGCAATTAAAAATCTAATTACAGAACTATACTAATCAAATGCTAATCACAGAATAATCAAGGCCAGAAACAAAAATAAAAGCAAGCAAAACCAGAAGACACAAGGAAATATAGTGGTTCCCCTAAACTTGGGTACATCCACTATTCTACCACCCTAGGTAGGAATCCACTGCAGGATGAGTTGATTAGGTGTCCTGGGAACCAATGAGCTTTTGATAAGGTGCTCAAAAACCAAATCAGATTTTTTGATCAGGTGTCTTGCCAGCAATGAGCTTTTGATAAGGTGCTCAAAAACCAAGCTCAAACTTTTGAAGGGAGTTTGAGAAACCCTTTACAGAGAGGGGGTGAGAGAGTGATGGAAGTCTTCTCTTTCTCAAACAACTGAGAAGACTATGTGGATTGATGATGTCAAAGCTCCCCCTGAGTCCTTGAAATCTTCAGGAAAAGAAGCTTTGTTGTAGGGTGATAGGCCTTCACAAGTTGAGCTCCAGCAAAAGATGATTTCAGCAATAACTGAAATGTTGGATGTCTGGAGTCTTGAAATATGTTGGCCTTGAACACTTGAGACTAAGAGATCAGAGGATTTCAAAAAACCATGATCTCCTTGGATGTGTGTTCTTGAGAATTCTTTGAGACGAAATATTTTTTCTTTGTTCTGAAGAATACTGATGTCTGTCTATGTATCTCTGTAATCTGTGTGTCTCTCAGAGATTCAAAAATTCTTCTCTTTTATTCTCTAGTACTGAATGGAAAAAACATTCTCTGAGAAGAATAACCGTTGGTCTGCATTAATGGCATCCTTAATTGCAAAATCTCTTCTGGAGGAAAGTCCATAGAAATATTTCTTGAAAATCCCTTGAATCTTGGTCCAGAAATAAATGAAAACGGCTGGGAAATCTTCAGAATTAATTGCAGAATAACTCCTTAACTGATTTAAATTTGAATCTAGAAACATCATTGAAGTTATCCGAAAACGTCGAACTGAGCTCTGCTATCGTCGGACTGAGCTCAGCGATATGGACTTATACAGCAGCAAAATATCGTCGATCTGAGCTCAAAGATCGTCGAACTGAGCTCAGAGATAGAGATCCAAAGCTGAGTCAAGATCGTCGACCTGAGCTCACCGATCGTCGAATGGAGTTCGACGATATGATGAAGTTGAGCTCAGCGATCGTCGAATGGAGTTCGACGATCTATCGAAGTTGAGCTAGACGATCGTCGATCGAAGTTCGACGAATCGTCGTGCTGAGCTCGACGATATGACTTAGTCTTCAAACAGAAAATCCTGGTCTTGAGGGCAGCTTCCAATCATAGACTTCTAACCCTTAGACCCAATTCTAATTGACCTATTGAGCTATACAGGAGGTCAAACATTTGTTTCTTAGAGACATAGTGATCCTGACCCAAATTAGTAATAGGGTGTTCCAACACACCTGCAAGTCATACTCCAGGTACTTGCAGCTTATTTTTGTATACAATACCTGCTCCTAACTCTCATTTTGCAGAGATCATTCGATACTTGCGAGTTTCTTCACTTTTACTTGCAAGTTACTTTCATATACCATGTATACCTTTAACTCTTCTTTTGCAGCAAAGACCTGCAAGTTCCTTCCAGGTACTTGCAGCTCATTTTTTCATTCTTGTATACCCTTCATCCTTCCTTTTTTTGCAGAGGATAACAGTTACTTGTAAGCCTCCATCAGGTACTTGCAAGTTATTATGCTTTTATGTTTTCCTCTCACTGTCATTTTGCATGACTTAGTGGAAGACACATCTTCCTCATTTTGCAAAGGCAAACTCAGGTACACGCTCGATGTACCACCCATGCATGCCTACCCTAACTTCCCTCTTGTAGGAAAATAGACAGGAAGCACCAAACTCCTAAGGAGAGTATTCGGGTTCTATCTATCCTTGCCCCCTTCTCTTTCCATTGAGGTGGATCACGATTTTCGCGGGTCTCCAACTTTTTCGAAGTTCTATTTCAGAACTTAAAAAAGTGCAGGGATTATGTTACCCCGAAATCGACGATCCTTCCCAAGGGAGTCAGCTCGCTCATCACGGCCTGCCCCAGGTTCCTCCCGGAGGCCGTGATTCCCTAGGTTGGGCGGACAGAATTCTCTGTCCGCTCAGGCCACGCGGCCTGCACGGTCTCTGCGGTCTGACCGACCAGGCCGCGATCCTTCCCTTGGTCGGCAGGGTCTGCGGACTGCTTCCACAGTCCACCTCTGCAAGCCGCCCCCTTTTCAGCTTAACCGCAAGGTTGTATCCCCAGGTGTCTCTCTGCCGGACTCAACTTCCTATCCGCCCAGGCCGGCAACAGGTCGCATATCCCTTCACCCAGCTACATGGGCAGCCACTCCTCCAGCCTGTCTACGGAGCGCGGATTGCAGGTCCGGCTACCCACCAAGACCAGCAACCTCCAAGTCCCTCGTGAGCTGGGCGGACTCGAGGTGTGGTCAAGACTTCCAGTCCGCCTTCAGTGGTGAACCCCAACAGGCTCAACAGCCAAGCTCCCTCCAACGTAACGGACTCAACTTTGTAGCAGTCGCGGACTCGATGGACTTGGCGAACTCTCTATGCAGTCCGCCCTTCCCTTCGCCAGCACTAGCTTCTTGGCAGCAGTGGGGTCAACTCATCCTCAGTCCGCAAGACTGTCGCAGGCTCATCAAGTAGTAGCAGCTTCATCCTCAGTCTGCGGCCTTGGCGCGGACTCAGTGAGTAGTGGCGGACTCCTACCAGCCTACCAGACATCAAATCCTCCAGAAAGCAGTCCCAGTCCGCATAGCCTCGTGCGGACTCGCCGGACTCTGTGGGCACTCTCCAGCTCGCATTCCTTCGCAGCTCGATCAGTTCAGCAGTGGCGGACTCCGCGGATTCTCCTCGCAGTCCGCCACATAGCTTCCAGCATCCGCCACCCCAGCAGTAGGCGGACAGTCCCAGCTCAGCAGTGACGGTTTCCGAGAACCTGCATCACAGTCCGCCACTAAGTCTCCCATTCTACCGTCAGCAGCTCCAGCTTCAGCCCCAAGTCTCAGTCCGCACGGTCTCGTGCGGACTCGGCGGACTCCGTCTCGCTCAAGTTCCCGTCTCACTGGGGGTAACGTCACCGCAAGCCGCTACCTCCTCAGGCCTATAAATAGCCCCCCATGCCTCTCATTTTGGGGGGATCTCGGCTTGAGGTCTCGTCATCGCTCTCGCGCTCGAAGTCAGCCTGCCAGCACAGCTCCTGCGGACTCCATTTCGCAGACCGCACCCGTGTCTGCGGCTTTAGTCGCGCGGCCTGCCGACCTGGATTTCCAGTCCGCGCGGTCAGCTTCCTTTTCTTAACCGCGCGGTCTGCCAGCTTCGCTCTTCAGTCCACGCGGCCTCCTCTGGCATTCTTCTCCCTTAGTCGCCAACTTACTTTTGTCCCCTTTTATTGTTTTCTTGTAAAGGTGTACTAGCAAGTTGCAACTCTCGCTTTTAATCAAAGTAAAGCCCGTCGCAAGAGTGGATTTTAAGCCGCGGCGGGCGAAGTCTGCTATTGCAGCTGCTAGCGGCCCCTCCTCTCTTCTCTTTAGCTCAGCTCAGCCTCCTCTCTCGGAATCCAACCTGAAAGCACAACCGTCCAATTAACCGTCTGCTCGACAGCTCCTGATCAACCTCCTCCTCTCTTGATCAACCTTCTCTGTTGATCAAGCCTCTCTGGTTGCTCTCAGCAACCCTCTCATCTATCCCAGCAACCCCTTTGACAAGCGCTTGCTCCACTCTCGAGCACTCAGGAGCTTCCTTCCTTCCGCTTCCCCCGCAACCTTCATCCTCTTCCTCTCCTAGCCTGTGAGACCGAATATGCCCCCTCCGTGTTAGTTGCCCCGGTGCCATTTCCGCGCATCAACAATTGACAAGGACATCTTCATGGATCAACCACTTGGTTTTGTTTCTAAAGCTCATCCGGACTATGTCTGTAAGCTCAGGAAGGCTCTCTACGGGTTGAAGCAAGCTCTAGAGCTTGGTATGGGAAGATAGCAGAGTATTTGCAATTCTGCGGATATCTTGCTTCCAACTCAGATTCTAGCTTATTTGTCAAGAAGAAGGGGGAGCTTCAAGTCTTGGTCCTTCTGTATGTGGATAATATGATCATCACAGGAAATTCGGAGGAGTAAGTAGCAAGGCTCAGGGCTGAGCTTGCTATACGCTTCGAGATGAAAGAGTTGGGAGAGCTTCATCACTTTCTCGGTCTTGAAGTGGAGAGGAAGGAGTGCAGAATTCTCATTTGCCAGAAGGGTTATGCGGATCACATTGTAAGACAATTCGGCATGGGCGAAGGGAAGTGTTGCTCTACTCCACTAGAATATGGGCTGAAGCTTCGACGAGATGAAGGAAGGATTCTTCCTGATCCCTTGGTGTTTAGGGCTCTTGTAGGGAGTTTGATCTACCTGACGATTACAAGGCCAGACATTGCTTATGTTGTTGGCCGAGTAAGTCGGTTTATGGCTTAACCAAGGAAGTCTCATCTGGTAGCGGCAAAGCACATATTGAAGTATGTCAAGTCAACTTCTGATATGGAACTCCTCTATAGTAGGGATGCAGACTTTGATTTGCTTGGATACACTGACGCTGACTATGGTGGTGACTCGGATGATCAGAGATCAAATTCGGGTTATGTTTTCACTTATGGTTCAGCTGGTATTTCGTGGTGTAGCGAGAAGCAGGATTCTGTGTCCATGTCTACTACGGAAGCTGAGTATAAGGCTTCGGCCTTGTTTGCACGGGAAGCCATTTGGTTGCGGAGGCTTGTAGAGGATGTTCATGAAGAAGTGCAAGGTCCTACTTTACTCGGGGATGACAATGAGAGTGCTCTAAAATTGGTAAACAATCTAGTGTGTCACGCAAGGACCAAGCATATTGAGATCGCACACCACTTCATAAGGGATAGGGTGTTGGAGGGATATCTTTTGGTCGGGCATGTTCGGAGTGAAGATAATCTTGCTGACATCTTCACGAAGCCGCTGTCGAAGGGGCCTTTTCAGCGCTTACATAGCTTGCTGGGCTTGATCACCACTTCTCATTTCAAGGGGGAGTGTTGAAATTTGTGAAGTGAAAGTGGGTGATGGGCTGGCCGGGCGACCTGTGCGGTCTGAGTTCGCGACCTAGGCAGATTGATGACTGCGGCCTGGGTTGTGTCTTTCTTGGTGGCTTACTGATTGAACAGCCTGCGGTCTGAGCGGCCTGTGCGGACTGAGTCCGCGGCCTGGGCGGACAGCTGTTTGCGGACAGGGTGTTGGCTGTCTTGTTGGCTTGGCTGTTTGAGGAGCGGCCTGAGCGGATAGAGGTTTGCGGGCTATAGGCAGTGCTTTGTTCAGTGGCCGTGTTGCAAGCTAGTGTGTTAACCGGCGGATTGTGTCCTGTCCGCGGGAGGCTTGCGGACTGGCGTGTCCGCGGTGTCCGCTGTGGCGAATTGACCTTAGAGTTTGGCTGTGGCCCTTGCCGAACTCTGGTGGTACAGCAGGTGCTAACTGCTATGGAGGACTACGCGTACTGATATCAGAGTCCGGAAGTTGGCCACTTGTTTGGGCAGTTGTGCGAGGACTGTTTGCGGACTCTGCCTTCACTCTGGAGGCGTATTGGCGATATGCTTTGGGTATTGGCGGAATGGGCCTTGTCCGTCGAGCTCGCGCTAAACCTTTGGTGATTTACTAGACTTGATCACACTCTGTGACAAGTCCAGTGTGTTTGCAGTATTCGCGAAGTCCGCTGTTGACCGGGCAGACTGCATTTGGTCGTGGACTTATGGCGGATGGAGGCTTTGCTCTTGTGTTGTGCGGACTGCCTCTTGCATATGCGGACAGTCACTGAAGGAGTTGTGGCTGTCCAAATGTTGTTGTATGCGGACTGTGCGGATGGTATCGTGTCCGCACAGTGTGGGCGGTCTGGTGCCAGACCTCCCAATAGTGACCTTGGTGCCTTGCTTCTGGCAGTTGTCTGGGAATCTGGCTAAGTCTTTGCGGCTCAGCAGACGAAGGTTTTGCTAGCGCGCGGGCTGGGATGGTGATTATATCCACTAGGGTGGTGTCCACACTCCTCACCTCGCCTATAAATAGTACCTCCCCTCCCCAGCACGTCTATAGTAACGGAGTGAACAGTAAGTTGGGCTTGCGCAAGTGTTGCGGTCTGCGGATTTCTGTCCGCGCGGATTGAGTAGTGCTGACGGTGTGCTGTGTGCAGGTCGCGCATCTAGCTTCAAGGAGCCAGGAGTTGGGCATTGAAGTGTGCGGTCTCTGTGATCTCAGCTGTTCGCTTCTGCGGCTTGTCAATTTTCTGCTTCAGCTTGATCAAGTGCCAATAACCTGTCCGCCGGTCTCAGGCGGGTAGGTGGTGTGTTCCTCTATTCTTCAGCAGGCAGCGAATAATGGTGTGTTCGCATGACCTCGCGGTCTCGGCGGACTCCGTGTGCTATTCGGCTTGTAGCAGTTATAGCTTGGGCGGCTTGGGCGACTTTGCGGACGAGGTTGTCTCGGCAGTCTCCAGTGTTGTCCGCCCGGCTTGTTTGTTCTTCCTGTTTATAGCTGCTGTACTAGCAAAATCATGTCTCGCTACGTATACCTCGCCTTGTAAAGAAGTGTAATGAATAAAATATCTGCTTGTGCTTCCATTGGTTGTTGGTGTTAAACTTGCTCCTTGGGTTTCCACATGATCAAAGTGTGAACTGGGTAGTTCTGAGAATGTTAATTTGGTTTTCGACTACCTTGCTGACCACTTTGAGAAAATTCAACACTATAGATGGCCTGAAGAGCTCTGTCATTGTTCCTCCAGCTTGAGGGCTATACTTGGCAAGTTGGTCAGCCTGAGTGCTCTCCCCACTCGGGAAGTGCTGAATTGAAAAGCTTCGGAACTGCCCGATAATGCCCTTGACCTTTCTTAGGTACAATTGGAGGGTGGGCTCACTTGCCTCGAACTACCCTTTGATCTGGCCTGCCACCACCATGGAGTCTGTTGAGGCCTCAATGTCTCGTATGCCCAACTCCCGATCTAACCTGAGTCCTGCGATGATCGCCTCATATTCCGCTTGGTTGTTGGTGATCATGAAATGGATCTTCAAGGCCTGTTCAATCCGGGTCCCCTATGGACTTATCAAGACCATTCCCCCTCCGAAAGAATTTCTTCCCGATGCTCCATCTACCAACATCTTCCAGGTTGCTCGAGGGGACGCTTCAGTCTCTTGGACCTCAACTACGTAGTCCACAAGGAAATCGGCCACCGCCTGTGCCTTAATGGCGAGCCGAGGAATGAAAGCGAGGTCGAATTCACTGAGCTCTATTGACCACTTGGACAGCCTCCCGGAGTGTTCTACCCCTTCCAAGATGCGACGGATGGGGTGATCCATTACCACCTGAATAGAATGAGCCTGAAAATACAGTCTTTGCTTTCGGGCTGAGACGATGAGGGAAAACGCTAAATTTTCAAGGATGGGGTACCCGAGCTCCGCTTTCTTTAAGACCCTGCTCATGTAGTAGATCGGAAATTTCTTCTTCCCTTCTTCTCGCACAAGAACCGAGCTCATAGCCCCAGTCCCTACCCCTAAGTATAAAAACAAGACCTCTCCTTCCCTTGGCCCCTGGAGTAAAGGCGTCTGGGTGAGCTGTTGCTTTAGAGCCTGGAAAGCCTTCTCACATTCTGGGGCCCATTCAAACTTCTTTCCTCCCCGCAGTGTCCGAAAGAAAGGCGAGCATCTCTCTCCGGCTCGAGAGAGAAACCTGCTTAGCCCGACCAACTTGCTGGTGAGTTGCTGAACCTCCTTGGCATTTCTAGGGGACTCCAACTCTAGGATTGCTTTTACTTTATCGGGGTTGGGCTCCACTCCAGATGGAGTGAGAAGACGTCCGAGGAACTTTCCCCTATTGGCTCGAAATACACATTTCAGGGGGTTAAGTCTCATTTTATATTTCCACAGGGTCTCAAAGGTCTCCTCAAGATCTAGGACATGAGCTTCGAGGTCCTTTCTTTTGATCATCAATTCATCCAAGTTTACCTCGAGGTTCCTCCCTTTCTGTTCTCGGAAGATCCGATCCATCATTCTTTGGTAGGTTGCCCCCACATTTTTCAACCCGAAGGGCATCATATTAAAACAGAAGCACCCATCCTCCGTGACAAAGGTGACGTCCTTAACGTCCGAAGGATGCATGTGTATTTGGTGATATCCGAAAAACGCATCCAAGAAACTCATAAAAGAAAAACCGACGGCTGAGTCAACCAGCGCGTCGATTCGGCGCAGCGGGTAACAATCCTTAGTGCACGCTTTATTTAAAATAGAGAAATCCACACACATTCTCCATCTACCCTCCCCCTTTTTAACCATTACAACATTACTTACTCACCCCGGAAACTTACAGGCGGACACAAACCCCGCCTTAAGTAACTTCTCTACCTCCTCTCTAATAGGATCGGCCATCTTGGAGGCGATGTCCCTCTTCTTCTGCTGTATGGGGCGAGTGTTGGGATCAAGATTGAGGCGTTAACAAGTGACGTCCGCATTAACCCATGGCATGTCTGCGGCTCTCCACGCGAAGACGTCAATATTTTTTTGCACGCAGGACTTGATCTTCTCGCGGTCTTTCGGGCTGAGTTCGCCGCTAATCTTTACCTTCTCCTTTCTCCCTTCCTTGGTGCAGATCTCTACCTCGAGTATCTCCACGGCCGCCTTCAGCCTTGATGGCTCTTCCTCTCCTTCCTGCTCTTCCAGCGCGTCCTGTTCTCTGGCTTCGTCTTCCGCGACATCCATCACCATTTCTTCCCCAAGCTTTTCCGTCTCCTACTTGCTTGTGTCCTCTCCTTCCTGCAGTGAGGCTCTTCTTTTTTCCAACCGGGCCCCCCTCCTGGGCGACCCTCCCGCTTCCTCCATCTTCCTCTTCTCTTTCCTCCTCCTACCATCCTCCTTTGACTCCCCTTACTCTTCCGCCTCCCTCTCTCCATGCTCCTCTCCAGCCATTCCTAGCTCCCCCGCAATGCCTCCAACCATTACCACTTCTCCCTCTCCTCCAGCATCTTCTTCCTCCCTCTCTTCTATTATCCACGTCTCTCCATGCTCCTTTCCTGCCATTTCTGTATCCCCCGCAATGCCTCCAACCATTACCCCTTCTCCCTCTCCTCCATCACCTTCTTCCTCCCTCTCTTCTATTATCCCCGTCTCTCCATGCTCCTGTTGCAATTGCTCCATCCTTTTCTCCATCTCTTCAGCATCTCCCTGCCAGGAGATGGTGTTCACTGCCATCACGTAGCATTCCCTTGCAGCCTTTGGATCCCACTGCACCCTGATTTGGGTACCTCCTGAGTTCAACATCAAGCACTAGTGAAATTATGAGGGAACACATCTAAAAGTGCTGATCAAGGGGCGCCCAAAAATGGCGTTGTAACTACTAGGGCATCCACTATGACAAAGCGGCAATTTTGGTATAGTCCCCCCAGGGTTACGTGAAGTCCCACTCCCCCCTCGACTACTTTCCCCTCTCCTGAGAACCCAAACAATGGTCCATCCGCCGCCAGCATCCTCCGAGCCTCCACCCTCATCTCATTGAATGCTTTCTTGAAAATAACATTCACAGAGCTCCCATTGTCTACTAAGATCCATGACACCGTAAAGTTCTCGATGGTGGTTCGTTTCACCAGCGCGTCACATAAAGGGTCTTCATGGTCTGGCATGTCCTTCCTTGAAAAGGTGATTTTCTCATCTGGGGGAGGGGATTGCGACGTCGAGGCTACGCTTCGGCGATACATAGTGTGGAGGCTCGCCTTTCAGGCTGCCTCTATCCCTACCCCTCCATGGATTACTCCAATTCCCCCTCCATCTCCTACATCCGTTTGATCTACACATCTATCCTCCTCTGCTGTACCTGTAACTTCCTCTATCCGTACCAGTCTCTGTTGCTCTCATGCTCCTCTAGTTCTCCTTATTTCCAATATATCTAGACAGGTAGCCGTTGCATGACCTTCCTCCTCGTGGAAGTCACAATATGACAACGCCACCTCCCCCTTGCCTTCCTTCCTGAGGGTTTCTCCTTCTCCCAGCTCCAGCTCCTCTTCCTCTCTCCCTGCCTCAACCTCTACCTCGGCTGATCGCCATAGCCTACTGTGGAGGGGTAAGGGGTGGTCTATGACTAAACCCCCACCCTTGCTGGTGAAATCTTCCCGGTCCTCATTGTTGGTTCCTCCCCCCGTGGGGAAATCCTCTCCCTTGTCCTGGGGCAGGGCCTCCCTGTTGCCTCCATCCCAGCTCTTGATACGTCGGCGCCCTCGGCTCTTCTCTTCTTCTTGCTTCCTGCTATCTCCCCCGTGACTCCCTCGACTCCACCTCCGTAAGCCTTGCCAACCTTTTTACAAAAGCGGGATTTGCCGCCTCCATCACTATTTCCTTCGCCGCCTTCTCCATCAAGCCCTCAAAAGACAGCGGCGCCTTCCGGGTGAGGCTCATTTTGAAGAAACCTTCCGGTAGTCCCACGGTAAAGGACATCTGGAGGGCAAACCCCAACACCTCCTGTATTTCCAAGATCTCCTCTTGGAACCTATCCACATACTGAGCTAGGGATTCATCTGCCCTCTGCTTAATCAAAAAGATTGACTCCGGATTCTTCTTTCTCTTCTTTGAAGTTGAGAACGGTAACTGGAAGCTCCTGCTTAGGTACTCGAAGCAGTATATCGAGCATGTCGGGAGCTGGTGAAACCAGTCTCTAGCTTTGTCCTTTAGAGTGATGGCAAAAAGACAGCATTTGAACGCGTCCATCATGGGCCTGATCGAAACCGCGTCCTCAAACAATTGCAAGTGATGGAGGGGATCATCCTTCCCCGCATAATAGTTCATCTGTGGTTCCCAGAACCCTTCTGGGATGGGAGCTGACAGTATCAGCTCACAAAAAGGCGACCCTCTCTCCGCCGGTCTCGCCGCCCCTACTCATGCGACGACCTCCCCTGGCGATATAGTACTCCCCGGGCTTGGGAACAGCTCCCTTCCCGCCATGTGGTTACTCAAGGTTCTTCCCTGAGGGCTGCTCTCCATGCTCACCGCACCAAAAAATGTTGGAACCATATTTCTGGTCCCTCCTAGAGTTCGAAACTGATGATGCAGCCCACACGTACTCTTCTTGAACTACCCTCCTGACGTGGGTCAGAGACCTGAAAACAGACCGAGGGGTCTAATCTCTGAGGTCCCACCTCTTTCTCGGAAGAACTGAAGATCTTCCCCTCCCGAGCCAATGTTGAGCTAGGTGCCTGTGAGGAAGAAAGTAGAAATGTTCAACAACCCTCTCAGGCACCTTATCGATCTATTTATAGGCCTCTGAATCTGATCTACAAATATCACTTCTGAACTAACCTGAAATGACCAAAACACCCTTGGCTGGGTCTGTCAACAGCCAAACTCCACTGTTCTGGAGGGCTATACGCAGACCTCCAGGGGTAGAAGTGTAAAATTACCTGGGGCGAAAAGGTAAAATCCCCCTTGGGGGTAAAAAGGTAAAAACATCTTTTCTCCCACGTGACGAGTGGGGAAAAGACTGACGGGCGAGACGACCCTCTCTGTCTGTCTCGCAGCCCTCTCGCCCTATAGGCCTTCTCGCCTCCTAGAGCCATCTCACACAACCTGGGCGTCTTGCCTAGCTCAGAGAATCCCCCATCCCGCTTCCTGCAGGTGGCCCCCTGGTCTTACTCACCTGTCTAATTCATCTCGTCGGTCCCTCCTTCTCGCTCATTGAACCACCTCTCGTGAGCCCAAGGTTGGACAGCTGAAGAGCTCAAGAAGAAGGATCTTAAAGGAAAGAAGCCGGCTGATGACACTGAAGCTAATGTACAAGCTAGGATTCGGTATGACAAAGGAATTATTATCAAGGAATATGATCAATCCTAGAATTAGATGGTGTAGGCTTGGGTTAATGTAAAATTTTGGAATAAATCATTGTTATTCTGAACATATATTAATAAAATTCCTTGGTTTAGTCTGTAATTTGATTTTGGATACTTAATATTTTGTGATGCATGTTTATTATGTTATAACACATTCTGTGATAATACTAATACATGCAATGACTGCTTATGGTTACTCTTGTCTTTGAAATAAATGCTTACATCATAATATTTGTTTTATTATAAGTGATGTATATCATTGACTAAGGGTTATGACTTCTCCAAATAGGGGGAGATTGTTGGGTACATTTAAAATGTGTATCAGATTTGGAAAAGCCTCACCTAACTCAATGATATTCATCAATGTGTATTTGATGGTGTTTTGAGTTTCAATGTGCAGGTTAAGGAAATGCAGAAAAAGTTTCTAAGTACAAGTGTCGACACCTGAGAAGAATTGTGTCGACACTTGGGAAAGGCTGTGTCGACACCAGGAACCATATTGTGTCGACATACAGGACTTGTGTCGACACACAGAAAATCTGTCGACAACAACTGTGTCGACACACAGGACTTGTGTCGACACATACCAGAATTCTGTCGACAATAATTATGTCGACACACAGGACTTGCGTCGACACACTCCAGAATTATGTCAACACCAACTTTGTCGAGACTAGAAGCTATTGTGTCGACACACAGGACTTGAGTCGACACATTCCACTGAAGCGGTGTTGAGAAGATAAAGAAGGGCTATGTCGACATTATGAGAGCTTTGTCAACATCATCAAGAGTTGTGACGGCACATGGTCTATTTGTGTCGACACATCTACAGTATTATCTTAACACTTTTTCAGCAGATATAGAGTACAATGAAGGTTTAAGTGTCACGACTGAAGACTTGACAGTTATCACAACTAACAATATTGTTGCATCTGTCAGAGCTATCAAAAGGCCGTTATGAACCGGATCAGCCGGTAACCTCAGAAGGATCTATATAAAGACCTATTCTATCATCGATATAGAGACAACAAGAAGAGAAGAACAAGAGGATGAGAAGCCTTCATCCAGAAATTAACAAGTCTCTAAGGGCAGATCCTGAACAAGTCTGCAAGAAGAATTCATAGCCACATCTAAATATAAGAAGGAAGCTAGATTGAAGATAATCTCCAACTTCACAAGAAGATCAACCTTACTTTGTTTCAAATTCAAGAAGCTTTGAAGAAGCTAAGACAGGTTGGATCTAAAGCAATTAGATATATCAAGAACTGATCAAGAAACCTTCAACCCATTCTCTCTCTACCTGTGTGAAGGATTTATTCTTTGTATAATCAATTTTCTCTGTAGGATCTTTTATAGATCAGAGTGTAGGAGAGTTATCTCTCTGAGTTTTAAGCCTAAGATTATAAAGTCTAAGGTAGGGCTGAGTGCCTGAGGTAGGGGATTCATTTCTCTGAGCTATAGGCCTGGTGAAAGAGGCTGAGGTAGGGCTTGATTGCCTGAGTTGTAGGAGTGTGAACTCACTCTGAGGTAGGATTCTCTGGAATAATCTGAGTTGTAGGACTTGCTGAAGTCTGATTTGTAGGAACCATTCTGGATTCTGAGTTATAAGATCAGTGGATCTGAGAAGGAAGAAGGAAGTTAGGCCGAATCTACTATACTGCTAGATAGGCGAAGGGGGAAAGTGGATCTACCCATCTCTGGGGAGCCACTATAAATCAGTGCACAATCTGTGTTGGCTGTATTTGTTTTATGTTAAGCTGTGTTGTGATAGTTGTTGCATATATTAATTACTAGTAAAATATACTATCTGCCTTAATCAAAAAGATTTGAACCTTTTCACCCCCCCTCTAGGTGTTTAGGATATCTTGAAACCAATTCTTTCAATCAACAAGGTCATACTGCACCTCTGTCGAGTTCAATTGTGCTTCGACACTCATCTGCTTGTCAACACAAGAGATCTCTATTGCCTCCAAATCCTGAATCAAACACTCGTCATGAACCGACAACCAGTTGGCCTACATGGGGGCCCTGGAACTCAAAGCATCCACCACCGCATTACCTTTCCCAGGAACATAATGTATCTTGAATGTGTAGTCACCCAGGAACTCCATGCACCTCCGCTGCTGCATGTATGGGTCATTTTGATCCAAAAAGCACTTCAAGCTCTTGTGATCGGTATAGATATCGACCTTCACACCGTACAGGTAATGCCTCCAGAGATTCAAGGCAAATATCACAGCCACTAACTCCAAGTCATGGACCAGATAATTCCTCTCATGTACATTCTGCTGACGTGAGCCATAAGCTATTACACTCCCATGCTGTAGTAGAAAACAACCTAAACCACTGCCTGAAGCATCACTGTAAATCTTAAATCCTTCAGTCCCACTCGGCGAACATAGAATAGGCGCCGTGGTCAACCGACTTTTTAGTTCTTCTAAAGCTTGCATGTGTAACAGCCCATTTTTCAGCAGGCTCAGTTTTGGGGTGACACGGCTTGGGAGACGGGCGTGTCCTAGGGCGTGTCCTGCGTGCGTCGAGTGTCAAGAGGAACAGTCGATGAGTGTTCGACAAAATTTGGTCGACGATCGTCGAGTGCTTAGGATACGGCCCGTGACACGGGCGTGTCACAGGGCGTGTCAGCGCGGTCGATGAACTCAGCCCGACAAATTTGAGCTGGGGCATGTCTAGTGTCGTGTCTGGGCACACGGCCTGGGATACGGGTGTTTCACAGGCCGTGTGAGTCTCGGGTGGTTTTGGGATTTTTCAGCCTGACGAACATGGCCACAGACATGGGCGTGTCTGAAGTCGTGTCGGGTGACACGGCCCATGACATTGGCTTGTCACATGGGCGTGTCACTGGTTTGGATAAGTCGGTTGAGCACCACTTAGGGAACACGACCACAGACACGGGCGTGTCATAGGCCGTGTCAGGCATAATTTATAATTTTTGGTGAAATTGTGGCCATCCATTCCTTCAGCCTGGATCCAAGGGCTTAGAGGCCTCCCTGTCTTCTTAAGGCCGAGAATGGGTTGGGGAAACTCATTTGGCTTTTGCCTTTCTCTTACTACGCTTCTAGAGAGAGAAAGATAGAGGAAGAAGAAGGAGGAGGAAAGGGGGCTGATCACCGGTGGTGCTGTGGTTTCCCGACGAGAGATCCGAGGCCGACGTTGCGGAGGAAAAGCTCTTGTGAGTCGTTCGATCCAACTTCGAGCTCATGGCACCAAAGAGGTCTTAAAGGGTAATGACTTTTCTTCCTAGACATGTGAAGGCTTCCTTTTTGGCATATGTTTGTGATGCCCCCACCAAGAGGTGGCTGCTTTTGGGAATCTTTGGGTGATTCATGAAATCCCCTTTTGTTGGCATTTAGATCCGGAATTGGAGTACGGAATAGGCATGCTGTGTGAAGCCCATCTAGACAGGTTGGTCTGGATTGGTGATGTTGCATACGAATCGGAGAAAACTCCATGATAAACGTGTAGTTTAAGGAGTCAATGGGTTATGCCTGTGAAGGGTAGTAGCAGGAAGTACTGGAGTGGTAGTCTAGAAAAATATCCGTGAATGCTTGTGCTATTAGGTCGTACCTGTGAATGAGTAGCAAGAAGTACTGCTGTGACCAAGAAAGGCCCTTTGTGATTCTTGATGTCGTAGGTGGTACCTGTGAAGAGAGTAACAGGAAGTACTGGTATGACCAGGAAAGACCTTTGATATTTATGATATTGCGGTGTCATACCTGTGAACGAGGAACATGAAGTACTGGTGTGCTAAGGAAAGACCCGCTAATGTTCTGAGATGAATGGGTGTAATAAAACTACTCAGTCTGAATGCCAAGAACAGGATTGGTGAGACCGACCCGCGCCTTTGATTAAGCCACGAGTACGCCGTACTCGGTGAAGGCAAGGGGAATTTAGCAACGGGGGGGGGGGGGGGGGGGGGTGGAGGATCCGACCTGCGTTATGTCCGTCTGACGTGCACCAGAAGGTGTGGCCTGTTGGAGCGCATAGCAAGAGTCTTAGGCCTGCGCGTCAAGACACAATGGGGGGATACGGGCCACCCTGGTGTAGTAAGACTAGAACTCCGACTGCACGCCATGGAGTAATTGCTCAAGAGAGTTACCGTTGGGTTGTGACCCAGATACGGTGGTGGGCAAGTGCTTTACCAGAACACCAAGAATGTGCCCTGAGTGCACGGACCGTTGAGCCGGGTGGCGAACAGTTGTGATGACATGTGTGCATGAAAGCACCTTATATAAGATATATTGCCATGCTTGTGATATGCTATGCATGTAGGAAAGATTACTGCTGCCCCAAAAAAAGGGGTAGGGTCGTTATAATTGGGTCATCTGAACGCTGACCGTTGCTTCTGTTTGACACCGTTGGGTGGCTTGTCCCTGTACAGGTGCTGGAGAGCCAAGCGGGACGCATAAAGGTTGAGGTCCCTGCTGCTGTTGCTGCTACTGCTAGCCCTCAAAGGCTATTTGGAAGTGCTTGTTGTGTTTTCTTTTATTATGGTTGGCATGTGCGCCAATGTTTAGGCCACTGTTTGAAAGCCTTGTAAGGCCATAAGGCCGATGATGTGTACATGTTGTAAGATATTCCTATGATAGATACAATGTGAAGTTGTTTTATATGTTGGATATTCAAGTGTAGAGTTCAAGTGGTAGTAGGCTTCTGCTAGAATGTAGTGTGTTAAGATGCGCTGCGTTGCTCTGATATCATACCGTACCTTCACCGCCTGTTTTGTGATATATGTTGTGGGGCCCCGGCCGGACCTTCTAGTACATACCATATGAACGGATGGGGTTGTTACATTTTTGGTATCAGCTGTCTCGGTCTTTTTGTCTTGCAGTCGTGGTCGACTTCTTTTATCGGGTGGCACGCACGTGTTTGTGCAAACCACATTTATACGAGTGAACTCCTGAATGTCCATGTTAGGAATGAAAATTATTGTGTTTGGGGAACCTGCGTATTCCTATTGTGTTGTTTGCTTGTGTAAGGTTGCTAATGTGTGTGTCTTGTCCACCTTTAGGTGACACGGAGTGGAGCTGGGCAGTCAGATCCCCAGCATTCTGATGAAAGTACGACACCAGCCGCGGTGCCTACACCTCCACCATCTGCGGAACATGTGCGTTTAGTTGCTGAGTCTTTGTTTGCCATGATCCAAGGACAGCTACTTAGGCAGGAACAACCGGCTATGAGGCCAGAACAGGTGGCAGCAAGGCCTGAACCTGTAGTGGATGTAGCTCCTTGAGCGGCTGAGAAGCAGCTGACGCGGTTTATGAGTTTCCATCCGCCTACATTTTCGGGAGCGGGAACTCCTACGCAGGCTGAGGATTGGCTATCGCGCGTAAAGCGAATCATGATGGCAATTGGGGCGGAGGAGCATCAAAAAGTCACCTTAGCTACCTTCCTAATTGAAGGAGAAGCTAGATTATGGTGGGATGAGATGGAGTTGCATCACTTGGCAAGTCGTCCCTTAACACAAGTATCGATGGAAGAATTCTCCCGACTCTTCCTATCGAAGCAACTTCCTGCGGCGCAACGGATTGCCATGGAGAATGAATTCCAAAGGCTGACGCAAGGTGATGTCAGTGTTGACGCGTACCTGCATGAGATTACTCGCTTAGGGCAGTATGCGGGTTCTATTTTTGCTGATGAGCAGAGGAAGACAAATCGATTCTATGAAGGACTGAGGGACGAGTTGAGGTTCCTGGTTTGTAGTTCTGTTAACCAAGGCTTCCAGGCGTTGGTCGACACTGCGAGCGCGCTGGAAAAAGATATGAAGAGGGTGCAGGGGAAGAGAGCTTTGGTTGTGACGCAACTAGAGTGGAAGGTGCCCCGATCTGGGAAACTATTTTATAAGAAGAAATGGGGCAAGAAGTCTTAGACAAGTGGACAAGCTCCTTCATCAGTTGCATCGGGAGAAACGTCGGGGGCTACCTCAAAGCCGGATATTTGTATATGCTATAATTGTGGCCGGGTGGGGCATATCGCTCGAGATTGTCGGGTGCCGCCAAAGATTAAAAAGAAGGCGGGAGCGTCCTATGCGGAGAAGGGTAAGGCAGTGGTGGACCCTTTGCCTCGCATGCACAGCCCCGGGTCTACAATGTTGGCCTGCAGGAGGCCATCAAGCAGAGTGACGTCGTCACAGTTATGAGTTTAGTTTTGCATATGCTATTGCTTGTCTGCTTTGCTTAGTGCATATGTGTTTGTGGTTTGTGTGTATGACATGATTGTCATAGGCTTTGTGATGATTCGGGACACGCTGGCGCGAGCACTGTTTGATACGGGTGCGTCGCATTCTTTTCTGTCGAGCGAGTTTATATCGCGGCTTGGAATACCTAGTCGTACAAAGACAGATAGCGTCAGAGTGGTGTTGCCGAATGGCTATTGGATGCTTGCGGATCAAGCTTGCGATGTGGCGGTCCAAATAATATTTCGGGATTTCCGTTTGACTGCTTCTGTATTGCCGATATAGGAATTTGACGTGATTTTTGGTATGGATTGGCTTGCGGAGCAGCATGCTATGATTGATTCCTAGTCCAAAGAGATCACATTGGGCCAGAATACCGAACAGGAGACAAAGTTCGTGGGTATGCGAGGAGTGGGCGGGACGTTGATGTCTGCACTCCAGGTAGTCAAGGATGTTCGGAAGGGTGCGGAGTGTTACTTCGCAATGATTCAGGCTGTTGAGCCTAAGGCCAGTGTGTGCGCGATTCCGATTGTGGCGGAATTTACAGATGTGTTTCCCACGGATCTCCCTGGGCTACCACCCCAGCGGGAGATTGAATTCACAATCGAGTTGGTGCACGGTGCAAAATCTGTGGCCCGTTAGCCATATCACGTCGCGCCGAAAGAGATGGCTGAGTTGAAAGTCCAACTACAAGAATTGCTGGAGCAAGGTTATATATGCCCAAGCATGTCACCTTGGAGCGTGCATGTGCTTTTTGTAAAGAATAAAGATGGTGGGTTGCGGTTATGTATTGACTACCGTGAACTGAATAAGCTGACCGAGAAGAATAAATATCCGATACCCCGGATTGATGAGTTATTCGATCAGCTGGTGGGCTCGACCATCTATTCGAAGTTGGACCTGAAGTCTGGTTATTACCAGTTGAGAATTAGGGCAAGTGACATTCCCAAAACCGCTTTTGGAACGCGTTACGGGCACTATGAATTCACAGTCATGTCATTTGGACTGTGCAATGCACCCTCAGTGTTTATGGATTTGATGCACCGCACTTTCCGAGAGTACCTGGATCTGTTTGTGATCGTGTTCATTGATGATATCCTGGTGTACTCGAAGTCAGAAGCTGAGCATGAGACTCACTTGCGGGTGGTGTTGAATACTTTGAGACAAAATCAGCTCTATGCCAAGTTCTCGAAGTGCGAGTTTTGGTTATCGTCGGTGGCTTTCCTAGGCCATGTGGTTAGTGGAGCGGGCATTGCAGTGGATCCAGCAAAGATCAGGGCCATCGAGGAGTGGCCGGTATTGTCTTTAGTGGCCGAGGTCAGGAGTTTCCTTGGACTTGCGGGCTACTATCGCAGATTTGTTGAGAAGTTCTCGTGGATCGCTTTGCCGCTCACCATGCTGACGAGAAAAGATCATAAGTTCGTTTGGACGCCAGAGTGACCACGAGATTTTGAAAAGCTGAAAGTTCGGTTGACAACAGCGTCGGTGTTATCTTCGCCAAGTGGGACCGATGGATTTGTTATTTATAGTGATGGCTCAGGGAGCGGCTTGGGCTGCATTCTTCTGCAGAATGGAAAGGTAATTGCTTATGGCTCATGCCAGCTGAAGGTGCACGAGCGAAATTATCCCGTCCATGACTTGGAGTTAGCGGCGGTGATTTTTGCACTAAAGTTGTGGCGACACTACATTTATGGAGTGAAGGTGGAAATCTATACAGATCACAAGAGCCTAAAGTACCTATTGGAGCAGAAGAACTTGAATATGCGACAACGAAGGTGGTTGGAGTTCCTTGGGGACTACACTTTCGAGATCCACTATAATCCCGGGAAGGGGAATGTTGTCGCGGATGCCTTGAGTCAGAGAGTTCCTTTTAGAGCGAATTGGTTACAAAGGCATGATGAACGTCTTATCCAGTAGCTGGAAGTGTTAGAGATATATTGTGTGGACAAAAATGCCACTGCCAAGGCATGTTTGAACTGGACGGAGGTGCAATGTGACCTTGCGGACCGAGTTCGATGGGCAATGGAGTTGGATGAAGATCTCTTACGCTATGTGAACAAGGGGCCAGAGGGCAAAGTCTCCTGCAATGACGGTCTTTTGCGAGAAGAGGGGTGTTTGTGCATCCCAAATGTGGGTAAATTGAGGGAAGAACTGATGTATGAAGCGCATTATACAAAGTATTCCATTCACCCTGGGAGCACAAAGATGTTTAATGATATGAAAAAGCTATTCTGGTTGCCAGTGCTAAAGAGAGATGTTGCCCTCTATGTGGCCAAATGCCAAACATGTGCGATGGTGAAGGCTGAATGCCAAAAGCCGGGCGGTTCTTTGAAGTCTCTGCCGATCCCAGAGTGGAAATTTGATGATATTTCCATGGATTTTGTACACGGCTTGCCAAGATCGCAACGAGAAAATGATTCCATTTGGGTGATTGTTGATCGGTTAACTAAAGTGGCACATTTTCTCACGAAAAGGCGGGATGATTCAGTCGAAAGTTTGGCAAAATTATATGTTGACGAGATTGTACGGCTTCACGGTGTTCCTCGGAGCATCGTCATTGATCGAGATGGGCGATTCACGTCAAAGGACTGGAGCCTAGTTCACCGACTGTTGGGCACAAAGTTGACTTTCAGTACGACCTTTCATCCCCAAACGGATGGCCAAACTGAACGTACCAACAAAACAATGGAGGACATGCTCATGATATGCGCCCTTGACTTCGGAAAGAGATGGGAATATCATCTCTTTATGGTGGAGTTTGCGTATAATAACAGCTACCAGGCGAGCATTGGGATGACACCATATGAAGCTATGTATGTAAGGAAGTGCCGTACTCCCTTGGCTTGGGTAGAAACGGGCAAAGCTCGAGTGTATAAACCTAATGAGGTTGATGAAGCAAACTCAACCATACGGATGATTCGAGAGAAGCTACTCTTTGCTCAAGATCGACAAGCTAAGTACTACAACGCCAAGCACCGGAACGTGGAATTTGCGGTTGGCGATTTGGTCTACTTGAAGATCAAGCCCTTCAAAGGGTTCTCCTGGATTCGATGTTTGAAAAAGTTGAGTCCAAGATATTTGGGTCCCTTTGAAGTGGTTGAGCGCGTCAGAGAAGCGGCTTATCGGCTAGCTCTGTCGGCAGACTTGGGTGGATTACATGATGTATTTCACATCTCGGTGCTTTGGACGGCCGTTAAAGATCCAACTCAAGTGATCGTGGATGATCGTGTGCCGGTGGAGTATGGGCTAATAACGAGAGTTAGACCCATTCAGATCGATGATCGAGCCGAGAAATAGTTGCGGAACAAGATGGTCGGGATGGTTAAAATCTGATGGGACAACTGCGACCGTGAGGAGATTATATGGGAGCGAGAGCAGACCATGCGAGCGGAGTTTCCTGAGCTGTTTCTGTAACTGAGTGGATAGCGAAAATTTCATTGTAAACGTTTCATGTTGTAAACAATTTTTGGTTGCTGGTTGCCTTCCTGTATACAAATTTCGAGGGCGAAATTTCTTGTAGGAGGGGAGGGTTGTAACAGCCCATTTCTCAGCAGGCTCAGTTTTGGGGTGACACGGCATGGGACACGGGCGTGTCCCAGGGCGTGTCCAGAGTGCGTCGAGTGTCAAGAGAAACAGTCGACGAGTGGTCGACAAAATTTGGTCTACGATCGTCGAGTGCTTAGGACACGGCCTGTGACACAGGCGTGTTAAGATGCGCTGCGTTGCTCTGATATCATCCCGTACCTTCACCGCCTGTTTTGTGATATATGTTGTGGGGCCCCGACCGGACCTTCTAGTATATACCATATGAACGGATGGGGTTGTTACAGCGTGCACTCCAGCGACCACACAAACTTTTGATCTTTCCTCGTCAAAGTCGTGAGGGGTGATGCTATCTGCGAGAAGTTATCAACGAAGCGCTTGTAGTGGCCGACAATTCCAAGGAGACTCAGGATTTCTGCCACTATAGATAACACAGGCCACTCCTGTATTACAACTCTCTTCGCCGATCTACAGCAATCCCTTCTCCACTAACTATATGACCAAGGAATGCTACCGAGGATAACCAGAATTCGCATTTGGAGAATTTGGCATAAAGTTGATTCCTCCTCAATGTCTCCAACACCATATGCAGAAGCTTGAAATGATCCTCCCCGCACTACGAGTACACCAATATATCGTCGATAAAGACTATCACAAAGTGGTCCAGGTACTCTCTGAACATTCTATTCATCAAATTCATAAACACGGATGGCATATTAGTAAGCCAAAACAGCATGACAGTGAACTCATAATGCTCATACCGTGTGTTGAAAGCTCTCTTGGGGATGTCACATTCTCTTATCTTCAACTGATAATATCCGGATTTAAGATCCAATTTCGAGTATACTATTGACACAACTAACTGACCGAACAGATCATCAATCCTTGGGATAAGATACTTTTTGGGGATAGAAATCTCTCAGAACCCAAATTCCCTAGTCCTCGCCGAATGCAAGTATGCTCTTGATTTTCTAAAAGAGGTAGGGTTGACTGGGGCTAAACCTGCTCGATGCCCCATGGCGACTGGAGAAGTTAAAACCTGGACGGATGACTCTCCTCATATTTCAGATGTTACGAGGTACAGACGACCAGTTGGTAAACTTATATTTCTCACGGTGACCAGACCCGACATCGCCTATGTTGTAGGCAAAGTTAGCCAATTAATGCATGCCCCTAGGGAATGCAATCTAAAGTCTGCCCTGAGGATATTGGAGTATGTTAACTCAGCGCCGGGAAAGGACTACTCTTTTAGAAGAATTCTCATTTGAAGGTTGAAGCGTACTCAGATTCGAGCTATGCTGATGACAAAGGAGACCACAGGTCAACATTGTGCTTTTGCACCTTTATGTGGGGAAACCTTGTGAGCTGGAAGAGCAAGAAACTGTCTGTCATCTCTAGGTCCAGCGCAGAAGCAGAATATCAAAGTATGGCATCGACCATATGTGAATTGAGGTAGTTACGGGCTCTCATGCTTGACTTAGGATAGGTCTACAACCATCCTCTACCTATGTTTCGTGACAACATGGTCGCTATATACATATCCAAAAATCCGGTCTTCCATGAGAGAACAAAGCACATTGAAGTGGACTGGCACTATATTTGGGAAGAGATTTTGAAGGAACAAATTTGTACTTCGTTCGTCACCTCTGATAAAGAGTTGGCTGATATTTTCACCAAGCCGGTGTCCTCCTCCTTTCTTCATATTTGCGGCAAGCTAGGCATGATCGATATATATGCTCCAGCATGAGGGGGAGTGTTGTTGTATGGAGACCTAGCGGTCTGGCTATCTGTCTCTGGCAGATTAGAGAGCATATGTTCTCTCGGTTACTCTCCAGCAGTTTGGTAGCCGGACTGTTACTGTTGGTGTTTGGGTGATCTGATGGTTTGACTCAGGCGACTTGGAGAACGGGCGGTCTGGCGGTCTCCCATGGCGGCTTGTTCTCTACTTCTGGTTGTTGCTGGCGGTTAGCCTATTCATCTAACCACACGGCCTGTTCGACTTGTTTTTATGTTACACCGCTTATATTTGTAATTATTTAGTCCCACATTGCTAAATTGTAATTTCTCCTATATCCTACATTCTATAAAAGGGAGGCTATACCTTTGTAATACACACCATTTTATATAATAAAAATTTATGTTATTCTAATTTCTGGTTTCTTCTTGTCTGTTCACACACCAACCATGGATCTTATCACCCTTCATGGAAGCATCTTCTTCTCCTTGGTTGGTGTTCGTTCTTTACAGGAAAGAAGATCAGCTCCAGCAATCTCTTCCTTTCCGACGGTTTCTCACAGCGACGACTTAGCAATAAAGATAAGAGACGTCTAGGGTTTTCTGCATGTTCCGTTTATAACAAAAAATTAGGGTAACTGCCTTGCCATGTGTCGGCCTGACATTGGATAGCCAAACATCACATTAAATGAGTCATTTCGAAAAGACGCGGCCCGAAAATTCGCCAAGGTAGAATTCTGTGCTCGACGAATTCTACTGGATGTTCGTCGAGCTATGCTCGACGATGTTCGTCGAGCTCTGCTCGACGATGTTCGTCGAGCTCTGCTCGACGATGTTCGTCGAGCTCTGCTCGACGATGTTCGTCGAGCTCTGCTCGACGATGTTCGTCGAGCGATGCTCGACGATTTTCGTCGAGATCTGCTCGACGATTTTCGTCGAGATCTGCTCGACGATTTTCGTCGAGATCTGATAGACGATTTTCGACGAGCTCTTCTCGACCTTTCGTCGAGCTCTGATCGGCAATTTTTGCCGAGTTCTGGTCACTACCCATGTCACGGGTAGTCTTGTATTGGGCACACATGGGTAGGGACATGCCCATGTCACTACCCATGTCCTTCTCTGGAAACATCACAAAGAAGACGTAAAATTTATAGGAGTACCACATGGGTAGGGACATGCCCGCGTCACTACCCGTGTCCTTCTCAGGAGGAATCAACACTTCCTCCCCTACTCAGGTGCTAGCCTATCTGCCAGCACACCCTGAGACCAAGTCAGCTCTCCTTTACTCCTTTGATCTCTGAGTTCGACGAAATTACCTCAGTTATGGCCGAAAAGATTCTAAGTTAAATGACGTCGAGAGAGTTCAGTCCACTCAACGCTCTCAATGCCTTATCCGCCAGAAACTACATTTTATGGAATCGAACGCGTTGAGTTCACTCAACACTCTCAATGCCTTAATCGCCAGAAACATGCCTAGTTATATGACGTCGAGAGCGTTGAGTCCACTCGACGCTCTCAATGCCTTAATCTCCAGAAACATGCCAAGTTATATGGCGTCGAGAGCGTTGAGTCCACTCAATGGTCCACTCAATGCTCTCAACGCCTTATCCCACGAAGTTAAATGGCATCCAGTGCGTTGAGTCCACTCAATGCTCTCTACGCCTAACCCTCCAGGATTTCAAAGTCAAATGGTGTCGAGTGTGTTGAGTCCACTCAATGCTCTCGCCGCCAATCCCACCAAAATTTCTCTAAGTTAATTGGCATTGAGTCTGTTGAGTCCACTCAACTCACTCAATGTCTAACCTGCCAGAATTTTCTAAGTTAAATCTTGATCTAGTCATTGAGTCAGGACAACTCACTCGACGCTCCCCGAACTTGAGTCAATTTTCTTAACTCAAGACATGAGCGAGGGGTATGGCACAAAATGGGACATTAAACAACTTATGTCTCTTTTCTTCATTACCAATCCAGTGTGGTCAAACACCCGAACTCACACCCTTTCACAATCTCATGCCCCAAGGCACTTAAGGGTTCATCATCAACACTGGTGGCGAACCATCCCATACAACATACAACCCTGACAGCTCCCCGTAAGGAAACACACCTCACAGTAGTGGATCACCTTAGACTTCCTTATTTGTAAAGCCTCATGACATGCATTAACCTCTTCCGATTTCTTTCAAAGAATCAAGCATCCACAACCATTATGCTTTCGCCACGATAATTACATCCACATAAAGATAATTCTTTTTCAAACATCATTTCTTCTTCCAAACCCGTTCCATTACACAAGTTATGATCACGCCCAATAAAGTTTCCCCAACCATTTGATTATCACATTCTCATATATACCAAATTCACTCAATACCTCAACAATTGTTCTCACAATTTCCTCACTCTACAAAGCCCAAACATATACTGACCCGCGAATATTAAACACAATGACATGGCTATACAGCCAACTCGACCAGCTATCCCTGAGTCTACAGAACTTGTATGAAGGCATGTAACCATCTGTTGGAAAGGTATTTCCAAGGAATATAACTTTTGTATTTGGCCCGTAACCCAGTTCTGAACTTAACACACCTGAAATCAGCCTCGAAGGCTGCTGCGTTCAGAAAATAGTTTTCTGTACATTTACAAACAAGTTGTTCGATCAGACTTTCCCATTGCTACAGAACTCCCATTAAGACATATAGCCACTCGTTCGAAAGGAATTTCCAAGCGCTACGACTTTCGTGTTTAGTCTAAAGCCCAGATCTGGTCGTATCATACCTAAAAATGGCCTTGAAGATTGCTGCACGCAGAAAATAGATTTTTGCGCACATCTTAAAGAGAGACGAACGACATTTGTTCGTCTTCTTCCTGCAACCAAAATAACCAAATCACATCCAGAATTCCTCCTCCCTTATTCACCCTCCAAATGCCAACTTTCTTCACGAAAGCAGGTCCCTATCTTCACCTGAAAGGAAGGAGTGGTCGAAGACATATTATATCTAGGGCACAAACCCTAGCATGGCCTTCTCCTAAGAAAACTTCTTATCGCGAATTAAGACTCCTTTGAGTCGATATCTCTCCAAGGAATAACTATAGATCTAGCACCAAGAGAGATGGTAGGAAGCTTACCTCGGTTTCGACATTTCTGACCATGGATCTCGTCACTCTTCTTAGCGACATCTTCTTCTCCTTCGTTGGTGTTCGTTATTCATAGGAAAGAGAACGGAAAGACTTTTTCCCTCAGAAAATCCTACTCCGGCGATCTTGTCGCTTCTTCCGCTTCTGTCAGGGTTGCACAGTAACGGGTCAGCAAAAATGGCAAAGTGACGGCTCGGGTTTTCCCGTAAATGTGCTTTTATAAGCATAAATAGGGCTGAAACGCCTTGCCACATGACAGCCTGACATTGGACTGCCTAATATTACATTAAATGAGTCATGTTGAAACTATACGACCCATTTAAGTCGGTTTGGCGCAATTCCCAAAAATCCAGTTCAGTAGCAAGTAGGGCCGAAAATTTGCCTAAGGCAAAAAGTGTTGAGTCCAATCAACGCTCTCAATGCCAACCGAGGCCAGAATAAAATTAGTTAAATGGCATCAAGATGGTTGACTGACATTGAGTCCAGTCAACGCTCTCGACGTCTATAGAGGCCAGAATAATATAAGTTAAATGGCATCGCGAGCATTGAGTCCAGTCAATTCTCTCAACGCCTACAGAGGCCAGAATAATCCAAGTTAAATGGCGTCGAGAGCGTTGAGTCCAGTCAACGTTCTCAATGCCTACAGAGGCAAGAATAATCCATGTTAAATGGCATTGAGTGCGTTGAGTGCACTTAACGCCATGCTAAGTGCACTCAACGTACTCAATGCCTAACCCAGCAGTATTTTTATCTAAGTTAAATGGCATTGAGTTTGTTGACTGCACTCAACGCACTCAACGCCTAACACGCCAGCAAAATTTGTCTAGGTAAAATGGCATTGAGTGTGTTAAGTCCAGTCAACGCACTCAACACCTAACCTGCCAGAATTTTTTCCAAGTTAAATGGCATTGAGTGCGTTGACTGCACTCAACACACTCAACGCCTAACCCGCCAGTAAATGTTTTTAAGTTAAATGGCATTGAGTGCGTTGAGTCCACTCCACACACTCAACGCCTAACCTGCCAGAATTTTTCTAAGTTAAATGGTGTTGAGTACGTTGAGTCCACTCAACGCACTCAACGCCTAAGCCGCCAGAACTTTTCTAAGTTAAATGGTTTGAGTTTGTTGAGTCCACTCAACGCACTCAACACCTAAACTACCAGAACTTTTCTAAGTTAAATGGCATTGAGTGGTGTCGAGTACACTCAATGTCTAACATTCAGAACACTTTCTAAGTATATTCTTGATCTATTCGTTGAGTCCGGTCGAGCCACTCGATACTCCCCGAACATGAGTAAATTTTCTTGACTTAAAACGTGTGCGAGGGGTCTAGCACGAAATGGGATGTTATATCGAGAGTATACAACATTGAACACCACATGAACTAATGTGCTTTACGTAGTTAAAGATTATCCAGTGCTTCATCATCCAAAAGTTCAGATTCCAAATCCTAGGAACAACCGATCAAAGTACTGTGAGTTCCACCATGGGACTGGGCACACCATAAAGGAATGTACTAGACTGAAATACGAGATTGAGAGCCTTATCTGACAAGGGATTTTAGACAAAGTTTTTCATGAGCACATGCAAGATCTGCAACCACCCACATGAAAGCAAGAGGCAGCAGGTCGGTCTCCAAGGAACAGCCAGAGAATGGCAAATGTTGGGCAAAATTAAGACTATCGTTGGGTCCCCAATTCTTATACCCTGATATTCTCTGTCGATGACCCAAAAAGAAGGCATGGTGATAAAAGATTCAGACTAGATTCTACTATCGTATTTGGAGATGATGTCCTCGAATGGTTACGATCACCTCACCAAGACCCGCTCATGATTAATATTAGGATTGATGATCCCTGCTATAACGTCAAAAGAATCCTCGTGGACAATGGGAGCTCAGTCATTTTATTATGACTATCATTAATTTTCTTTGTGTCTTTGCTGTGTTGAGTTAAATTAGTTTGCTTGCTTTCAATAATACAATACAACACAACACAACACAGAATTTTTATAGTGTTTCCCCAGATTATGGGTACGTCCACTTTCCCTCCCAACTTTCTAACAACTTGTTAGATAAGTCACTTCTCCAATCTCGGTTCCTAAGATCTTACAACATGATCCCGCAGGACCACTCAGTCTCATCCAAGATTTACAGATTAGGCACAAACCCCTAAAACTCAGTGATCCAAATATCACCTACCTCAGGCCCAAAGTCCATACAACTCAGGCTAGGAGTAAAACCCTACCTTAGAGACAATGACTCTCCTATATCTCAGGCATAAAGTTCATATCTCAGATCCAAAGATGGATCCTACCTTAGTCCCAACGGTCCTACACTTAGAGAGAATGACTCTCCAACCTCAAGCTAAAAAGCCCTATGATTAGCCCGCGAACAGACTCTTACTGTGGTTGGTTCGGTGAGTCAATCGCCGCGGGCTTGCTAGATGAGGCAAGTGTACCTATCGTAAGTAGTACTCGATATTCGGGAGAATACTGAGGTCGTATTATTCCTGGGAACGGGTTGATTACCCATACTCCTCCGAAAACACTATTATTTTACCGAAATAGAAGTTGAGGGTTTTAAGTAAAATAGGAACGAAAATAGATTTTAAGAAAATAGTCGATGAAGAGATAACTCCCGGTATCGAATTGCGTTAGGATTAAAAATAGATTTGAATAACTAGATATCTAAAGTTTCAATTTAATTAATGCGGAAACTTGGCCGTGGAGGTTCAAAATAATGAGCTCACCTATCTCTAGGAATATCACTCACCTAGACATTAAGGCTATTCGAACGGGCTCTCGTCCGACGAAGGATTCCCCTTGATGCACGCAGTACGCTAAGAACCCCGCTATTGGGTGGGGAACCCAATCCGGTAGAGTCAGTGCGGCTCCTCTCTTGAGGGTTAGTGCGGAACTCTATCTACCCAGGGGTGATCTGTCCATATGCACGGCCTCTCGGCTAGCTAGCGTATGGATAACGGAAATAGAGCCCACACATTGATATGTGGGTCTACGCATCGTTAACCCGGGGTAAACCTTAAGTTTTTAATTAAATTGAAAAATTAGACATTTGGTTTTTTAAAACATTTTAGATCCCAAAGCTCTTCGATACCGAGGGCTAAAAGCAATTAGCCAGTCATCGGAATGGGGATAGCTTATATGTTTGGTTGTGCGAGCGTCCTAAACTATTCGCTGAAAGGTTATAAAGAAAATAAGAAGAAAAGTAAAATATCCTAACATTTGAAAAGTTTTTACCAATAAACACACCCGCACTCATTTAAACATATAAGAAGAGACAGAAATAAAACGAAGTTACACATAATAGAAAATTGCATAATTGACATTTGCAGGTCCCACTCAAACAAGTGGGGGCGTGAAATAAAAGCTGAAAAGTGCATAATTGAAATTTGCAAGTCCCACTCAAACGAGTGGGGGCGGAAAATTAAAGCTAAAAATTGCAAGTCCTACTCAAACGAGTAGGACTGAAATGAAAGCGAGCCCTACTCAAACGAGTAGGAGAAAATAAATGCTATTACAGTGCTTTCTTAAATATTTACATCAAAATAAAGTCCGACCATTTAACTCCTAGCGAGTAGGCGGAAAATCAAATCCAGCCATTTAACTCAAGTGAGTAGGCGGAAAAATAAAGAATGAAAATTACAAGTCGTACTCAAACGAGTAGGACTGAAAATACAGACCGGCCATTTAACTCAAATGAGTAGGCGGAAAAATAAAAACAACACACGCACTCTACTTGAATAAAATCGAGTCAATTAACTCAAATGAGTATGCGGAAAAATAAAAACAACACACACACTCTACTTGAATAAAATCGAGCCAATTAACTCAAATGAGTAGGCGGAAACATAAAAACAACACACGCACTCTACTTGAATAAACACACACACTCTTGCATGAATTAACTAAGACGATAAAGATAATCTCATACACTCACGCACTCGGGCTAAAATAATTGCAAAAATCAAAGTTATCGAAAAATTAAAATGACTGCATTTCCACCGCTGTAATGCAGTAGAAATGCATAAAAAGGCAAAATAAAAATTGTTTGAGCAAAACGTTTTCAAATTAAAGCGAGAAAGGCAAGTGCCCAAAAAATTAAAACGTTTACATTTTTATCGTTAGATTTTGATAGAAATGCTTAAAAAGTGAAAATAAAAATTGTTCGAGCGAAAATATTTTTTGTAACTACTTAAAATGAAAGTTGATGAAAAATAAAAATAACAATTTATACATTCCTATAGTCTTGTAAAATGGTTTAAAAAGTGCGAGTAAGCTAAAAAGAAGCATTGGTTTTATAATTAAAACAAAGTAAAAGCTAAGTTGAGAGGGATGAAAACTACCTTTTTAAAGTTTTACAAGTTCATAAGAGAGTATTTTAAAGCATGAAAATCCTAAGTCTAATCAATTTTAATGAATGAGAATGAAATCGGGCATAATAACGGCTCTAAATTTTGTTATAATTGAAAGGAAAACAAGAACATTTTCGTTTTAAAAACACAATTTTTGCAATTTTAAGCTCATACACACACACGCATTATGAAAATAAAAATGAAAGTATATAAGATTGATGAAAAGGACGCTATTTGGAGAAATTTCAAAGCATGTAAGGATGAAATAATAACGATTTTTATTACAAAAAAGTGGTGATTACAAGAGTTCAATCATACAAACTTAAAAAGGAAAGGGAGGGGGGATCCTTACATAGCACTAAAGTAGCTCCAACGACAGCCCTAATACATCAAAATAGTTCGGATTTTGGGAAACCTGAACTCATACAGCAGCTGCCCTTAAATAGGCAAAAATTTCCAAGTACACGCCCTCCGACACGGGCGTGTCGGGGGGCGTGTCAGCACTATTTTACAGTAGAATTCGGCGATCTGACGGATTTGACGGCGATTTGACTTTCCGGCCGAAAACGCGGCGGTCACGCCCCAGGTAACGGGCGTGACGATGGGCGTGTCGTTCGGCGCTTAAAGGCGTTGTTGACTTCGGGATTCGCCGGCGGCAGTTTGTCGGGCTGACACGGGCGTGTCGCACATCGGACACGGGTGTGTCCCTTTTGGGTCGACGAACGTCGAGTGCAAAACAGCGACCTGGCTGGCACGGGGCATGTCGGGCTGACACGGGCATGTCGCACATCGGACACGGGCGTGTCCCTCTTGGGTCGACGAACGTCGAGTTGAAAACGTCGAGCGGGATGGAAAAGGCTTGGTCACGCCCCGTGTCGGATTGACGCGGGCGTGTCGAATCATTGAACATGGGCGTGTCAGGCTTTTCTCTTCAAAATTGGCTGCTTCTCGGGATTTTGAGCTGTCACGCCCTGATCACGGGCGTGACCAATATGTCACGGGCGTGACATGACATTTTTTTGCAGATTTTGATTTTTTTCCTGAAAAATAAAATAAAACAAGTTAGTATAATATTTACAAAAATAGGAGCATTTTATTGAATAAAAACAAGTAGAAATGACAAAAATAAATGAAAATAACTTAAGTAATGTACATAAAAATAGGTAAATTTACAATTCATCAAATACCCCCATACTTAAGCTTTTGCTATTCCAGAGCAAAAGTTTGAGATGAACTTATAAGGGATAGAAAAAACTCTAACTTTAGCTACCGCTTAATCAATTAGAAGAGAGATCTAAATAAAAAAACGGGGTGTAAGAGTTAAGTCCTAAATGTATGAAGATGATTTAAATAGCGCAAAAGTTTTGGCCAAAAGACTTCTTAATATAATCAAATAGGAGGCAATAATTGTAATAATTAGATTAACAAGAATAGTTTGGAATTATATGAACTTTTAGCCTATAGGAGTTTTAATGGAAATAATACAATTTACAAATTATGCTCTCAAAAAGATTTTTGAATTAAATCTAGAATCGTGAAATTGGCTAAGGGGGTTGATGTTGGTTTATGAAGAGGGTTTTGATTTTTGAGGCGAGGTAATTTTTTCTCGAACCTCCATCTTTTTGGATTATTATGAAAACGAAATCTTATTTTCCTAATATCGATATTTTTTTTAAATTCATAATAAATTTTAACCAAATGTATATGTGTAGGAGTAATGAATTTTATCCTCTTACTCCATAGCATATAATCTTTTTAATCTATTGGGTGCCTATGTTTATGGAACGAAATCTTATTCCCATTGACATAGGATCTTTTAAGGATAACAATTTTATCATGCCAAGTCGGTCATGATAAGGAAGGTGAGAAAAGAAAACTAGATTTTTTATTAAAAAACAATTTTGAGAGCAACCTTAATAAATTGTAAGTTCCAATTTTTCATAAAGCTAAAAGTAAACATAATTGAATCCTATAATCGTTATTTTCTAACATAATACACGTGCTCCTATCAATGAAAAATTAGAATTAGTGTCTAAAATGAGTTCGCTATTTTTTGACAAAGCATAATGAATTCTTTAAAACTTAAACCCGAATATTTAAATTTTTCAATCAATAATTAACAAACAAATAACAAACAAAGAGTTAATAAAATTCACATATAAATAAACTCAAAGCAAAATTTTTGGATAGCAAGAAAATTAAGGATGGTATATTTGATTTATTTGTTTCAAAATATTTTTTTGGTTTTTTTTAGAGTTTTTTCATCATTTTTTTGTGTTTTTTATTTATTATCTCTTTTTTTTTGGTTTTGGTTTACTCAAATTTTTTTTTTAATTTTTGTTTAGTTTTTCTTTTTTTTTGAATTTTTTTTTATTTTTATTTTGAACTTATTATTTTTTAGATTTTTTAGGTTTTGCGGAAAGTGCGAGAAAAAGAGACGGTATTTACAAGAATGAGAAAGAAAAGGAAGGGGGAGAGAGAAGATTATTTACAAAAATATTTACACAGATTTTTACAAAATGAAAACAAAAAATATTTTTTTTTTTGGAATTTTGGTTTTATAATTTTTTTTTGAAGTTTTTGTTTTATAATGTTTTTTAAATTTTTTTTTGTGTTTTTCAAATTTTTTGGTATTTTTGGTTTAAAAAGACATAAAACAAAAATATTTTAAAGACAGAAAAGAAAAAAAACTTAGGTTTTTGGGATTTTGTTTTCATTTTCAAAATTTTTTTTGAAGTTTTTGTTATTTTTATAGTTTTTTTTTCATAATTTTTTTATGTTTAAAGTGCAGAAAATAGAAAGACCGTGAAGAAAATAGAAAGACAGTGCAGAAAATAGAAATATGAAAAAGAAAGCGAGAAAACACCCCCATACTTAAGTCCAACATTGTCCCCAATGTTGTAACGTAAGTATGCGGAACAAAACATGTAAGATAATATATACAAAGAAAAGAAAGAAATGGGGCGGGGGGGGGGGGGGGGGGTAGAAGCTTCCCTGATAGGAGGTGGGGAAGGCGCAGTTTAGGAACCATGCATTAGGAAGAAAGATAGCAAAGAAAAAGGTAAAGATATAGCGAAAAAGATCAACATGGGGTGCCTCCCAGGAGCGCTTTGTTTATAGTCGCGTAGCTTGACTATGTTGGCGGTTTATATATCTAGGAGGGTTATGGATTTGAAATTACCGCCCACAGGATCGCCTGCTATATATAATTTTAAGCGATGACCGTTCACTTTAAACGAGCCTTTATCCGGGTGGGAGACGAGTACGGTCCCACAAGGCCAAACCTCTTCAACTTTGAAGGGGCCGGACCAACGTGATCTAAGTTTCCCGGGGAAAAGTCTAAGTCGTGAGTTATAAAGAAGGACAAGATTGCCCGGAGAAAAAGTTTTTGTGGGCTTGAGTTTTCGGTCATGATAAAACTTAGAACGCTCCTTATAAAACTTATTGCTCTCGTAAGCGTTTGCACGCCATTCATCGAGCTCGTTTAGTTGCAGTTTTCTATTTTGGGCGGCTAAGTTAGCGTCGAGATTTAAAAGTTTTAAAGCCCAAAGTGAAAGTCCACCTAGTGTCAACTATGTTCACCTATGGGGGGGGGGATAGGTGACGTGAAGCGTATTTGCGGAATTTAAGACGGTACCTGCACAACAAAAACAAACAGCACAGCACACAGAATACACAGGCAATTTATAGTGGTTCCCCTACTTGGGTACATCCACTTTCCCCCTTCGACCTATCTCCCAACACGGGACGACTCGGTCACTTCTCCAACAGGATTGAAATCCAATCCTTGCACTATCGGAAGGAACCCTTCCACACGTAGGAGTCAACACTCCCACAAACCGGGTTGCACGCAACCCTTACAACACGGAACAATCGTTCCTTTATAACAAAAGTAAAATAGAATGTACACGAGATACAAACTTCGTTTGGAGACTACGGTGTTCCTCTTCGTTTGACGACGTGTTCGTGAAGTCAACGAAGAGTCTACAACCTTGGTCTCTCTTGGAAAGGATCTCCCCGGAACCGGCGGCGGCAAGACGAGCGGCGTCTTGCTTCGGGATCGGCGGCTATGATGATGAGCGGCTGCTGAACTTAGAGATCCAATCTTCGTAGAGAAGCTAGCTTGGTCTTCCAACGGTCACACGAGGATCGGTCGTCTCGATCGATTCGGACGGGGAAGTTTTTCCCGATCAACAAATCGAGAGACAAGAGATCTCTGGATAGACACGTGAGACTCAAAGCTTGGCTAAGCTTCTGTCGCCGGAGATCGGGAAGAAACGCGATCAACAGCGGCGACCGACTAGCGCGAGCGGCGACGGCGGCGGCGGAGCAGTTTCGCGATTTTAGGGTTTGATCGTGCTCAGCTTCTTTTTTGTATATAGTCTACTGTTCAAAATACCCGTATATATATACTGTAGACAAATCGAATTTGACCGTTGTGGGACCCACAAGAAGAATCCCGAAATCCGGTTCAAGATAGTCCAGCGACAAAATCCGGTCCAGCAGCTTCCAGAGAAATTGCTAAGTAAAAATCGGCAAGATTCGCAGGTGATTCTCGACGAATCGGCGAGAATCAGTTAGTGATTCTCGACGATTCGTCGAGAATCACTAGTGATTCTCGCCGAATCACTTGTTGATTCTCAACGAAAGTTACTTGGAATTCATGATCTGCTCAGCGATGGGTTCGGCGAGAATCACTAGTGATTCTCGCCGAATCTTACTTGGCACCGTTTTGAGGTAGCCGGAAAGAGTCGGCGAGAATCACTAATGATTCTCGACGATTCAGCGAGAATTATTAGTGATTCTCGCCGAATCGGCGAGAATCACTTGGTGATTCTCGTCGAATTATACTTAGACGAATTTTCGTCTTTCCTCCGAAGAGCTGCTCCTTGACCCATCCTTGCTCCTTGTCTTCTCTTGCATAAACACTGCCCTGTACTTGAAAGTAAGTGCACTCCAATAGAGAGAGTACACGTAGGCCAACACACTGATCTGCTCAACGAGGCATTACGTCGTGCAGACCCGTGTATATTGACCTACTGCACCCTGACATTGGTGTGCACTTAGCGTGGAATAGCTGCAAGTACAACTTGAAAGATTTTATCAAATACATTGTCTATTGACCTTAGCTTGTCCAGGGGCCTCTTCAAATCAGGTACATTGTGGATACAACAGCCAACAATCTCCCCCTATTTGAAGAAGCCTAAACCCTACAAGCTAATGTGAATAGAGCATATGGGAATGAAAACCATAAACTTAAAATTGAGTTGAGTGAGTGATCCATTACCAATACCAATTTCTTGGGAGCAAGCTTGGAGCCACCTTATCCTTAGCCGAGAGGGTAATCTCCCCCTTTTCGGCTTCTGCAAATCGGGGTCGGTAGCATTTGACCCCTTGCTCCCCCTCAGTTCTTGCGTCTGTGCTCACACTTAAGTTCCTTGCTCCCCCTCAGATCGTGCACGATCCTGGAGCTTCTGTAGTCGTCATTCCTCATAATTGAGCATCCCCAATTCAATCTTGAAAAGATTGAACTTGGCCTCGTCTAAGGGCTTTGTGAATATATCAGCAATCTGCTTGTCCGTGGGGACATAACAGAGAGAGATGTCCTTGTTCTCCACGTGCTCCCGAATGAAGTGGTAGCGTACTTCAATATGCTTCGTTCTGCTGTGCGATACCAGATTGTTGGCAATGACAATTGCACTGGAGGAGTCGCAGTACATTGGAACTTCCTTGAACTGAAGGTCGTAGTCGACTAACTGGTTTCTGATCCATAGGAGTTGTGCGCAACAGCTGCCTGCCGAGATGTACTCAGACTCTGCTGTGGAGGTAGCTACACAATTCTGTTTCTTGCTGTTCCATGAGATAAGCCTCCTGCCGAGGAATTGATACGTCCCGGAGGTGCTTTTCCTGTCATCCCTACTCCCTGCAAAATCAGCATCTGAAAAACCTATTAGCTCGACATCATTGTTTCTCGGGTACCACAAGCCAAGATTGGGAGTACCTTTAAGGTATCTTAGAATGCGCTTCGCAGCGACATAGTGAGATTCCTTAGTGTTCACCTGATATCTGGCACAAACATGTGGAGAACATGATATCCGTTCTACTGGCAGTAAGGTAGAGCAGGGATCCAATGATGCTTCTGTATTTGGTTTCATTGAAAGGTTTACCTTTCTCATCCTTATCCAGAGATATAGTGGATCCCATTGGAGTCCTCATAGAGGTTGCACTCTCCATACCGAATTTCTTAAGGAGTTCATTTGTGAACTTCGTCTGAGAGATGAAGATTCCATCCTCAGACTGTTTCACTTGAAGGCCTAAGAAATACTTGAGCTCTCCCATACTGCTCATTTCAAACTTTCCTTGCATAAGTTTAGAAAACTTTTTGCAAAGATTGTTGTCCGTTGAGCCGAATATTATGTCATCGACATAGATTTGCACCAGCAAAATCTTGCCTTTGACTTCCCTGAGAAACAATGTTTTATCTATTTTACCTCTAGAGAACTTGTTCTCAAGAAGAAAACTAGATAAAGTCTCATACCAAGCTCGTGGAGCTTGTTTCAACCCATATAAGGCTTTATTAAGAAAATAAACATGATTGGGATAAGTAGGATCGACAAAACCTGGGGGTTGAGCGACGTATACTTCCTCTTTCAGGTCTCCGTTCAAGAATGCTGATTTCACATCCATTTGATAGACTGTGAATCCTTTGTGTGAAGCATACGCCAGGAACAATCTGATTGCCTCGAGCCTTGCTACTGGTGCGAAGGTCTGGTCGAAGTCAATCCCCTCCTCCTGTCTGTAACCTTGAGCCACCAGCCTGGCCTTGTTCTTTACGATGACACCATGTTCATCCAGTTTGTTTCTGAAGATCCACTTGGTGCCAATCACATTCTGCTTGTGTGGTTTGGGAACTAGCGTCCAGACGTTGCATCGTTTGAATTGATGTAGTTCATCTTGCATGGCCAAAATCCATGCCGCATCTTTGTTCGCCTCGTCGAACTTCTTTGGCTCAACCTGTGACAGGAAGCTAAGATGCAATACTTCATTAATAGTACCTCTTCGAGTTCTGACACCGACACGAGGATCTTCGATGATCTGATCTCTAGGATGATCTCTCACGTGCCGGAGTTCTAGAAGTCTGGCGTTTGGAGCTTCGACTACTTCTTGGGCTTCTCCTTCTTCTAAGAGATTTGTTCCATTTTAATCTTCAACATTTTCAGATGACGTGGAGGTGGAAACTTTGACGTACTTAGGAGTGTCACTTTAGCGGTCTCATCCAGACTCAGCTGTTCCAGTCGTGCACCTGCATCTTCAAGAATACCACTGGAAGAATTGCTGTTAAGCAAACTTCCTTCATCAAATACAACATTTATTGATTCTTCTACCACTAGGGTTTTCTTATTGAAGACCCTATATGCCCGACTGTGGGAACTATAGCCCATGAATATGCCTTCGAAGCATTTTTCACCAAATTTAGTACGTGGGTACTTCCCATTAGTCAGTACATAGCATCTGCAACCAAAGATCCTCAAGTAGGACATGGTTGGTTTCCTGCCTTTCAGTAGCTCGTAAGGCGTCTTACGATGATGCTTGTTGATCAATGCTCGGTTTTGTACATGACAAGCCGTATTGACAGCCTCTGCCCAGAAGTATTCCGGGAGAGAAGCGTCTTTCAACATTGTCGTGCAGGATTCAATGAGAGTTCTATTTCTCCTCTCCGCAACTCCATTTTGCTGAGGAGTACGCGGGGAGGAAAACTCAAGAAAGATACCTTGTTCTTCGCAAAATTCTGTCATAGCACCAGATTCGAATTCTGTTCCATGGTCACTTCTGATTTTGACCACTAAGCAGTTAAATTCGTTCTGAACCTGCTTGACAAAACTAGTGAATATGTCAAGCGTATCTGACTTTCGTTTCAAAAAGAACACCCATGTAAACCGAGAATGATCATCAATTATCACTAGCGTATAGGACTTACCTCCCAAGCTATGAACCTGCATTGGACCAAACAAGTCCATATGTAAGAGGTAAAGACATCGGAAAGAGTCTTTGTCTGCGATGCTCTTAAAGGTAGCCCGAGTCTGTTTGCCCATTTGGCAGGCAGGACAGGGGCTATCTTTGATGCACTTGATACTGGGAGCATCCCTTACTAAGTTCTTAGAAAACAGCATACTAATTGTCTTGAAATTAATATGTGCCAATCTCTTGTGCCATTGATCACAAAGAGATGCACTACCTGTTGCCACAAGGCATACGGGGGTATATGAATCTAAACTGAGAAAATCTAAGCAGAAGATATTTCTGCTCCTAATGCCTGATAATACCGTCTCAGAAGAGGTACGTGAAATTATCAGACATTTATCCTTGCAGAACTTAACGTCATAACCTTTGTCACATAACTGACTTACACTGATCAGGTTATGGTTTAACCCTTCAACATAAGCCACGTCGGTGATAAAGATTATACCGTTGGAGATCATACCGTAACCTCTAGTGACTCCTCGATCTGACCCTCCAAAGATGACTTTGGGTCCATTCTCGACTGGAGTGTAATCACGCAGCAGGCTTCTTGTCCCAGTCATATGCCGGGAGCATCCACTGTCCAAATACCAGATCGGCGTTTTGGTGGCCTTTGGACATTCCTGCAAAACAAAACTAATTTGCCTTAGGAACCCAATCGAACTTGGGTCATAGATTCCTGGTTAGCACACTCCCCCTCGGTTGGTTAACCCTACGAGTGGTCGGCCTCGCAGTGCTAACATGGGGAGTCTCGTAATACCTTGGATTAAACCAACAATACACGGCAAAGTGACCAACCTTGCCACAGCACCAACAGTCGAATCTGTTGTACCTCTTCCTAGGCTCCTGCCTTACCCTGGGAACGGTGGGTACAGTTGGGGCCTTGGTTCTGGAGGTGGAGGCCTCATGGTGACAGCAGTCACATGACTTTGTCACCTTCTGTATAACATGCTTGGCTTTTGGTGCCTGCTTTCCATTATGGCCGCTAGAGAACGGACCATAATTTCCCATGTGGATTTCCTCATAAGGTGCCTTGAAGGCACTCTCACCGAAGTTCCGGGGAAAGGTCCAACCGTCATATCGGCTCTTTGGCTTTGCAACCGAGGGCCAGAAATGATGGCCAAATGTTGACTCAAAGTCATGTTGGTTGCACGGAAAGCCAGGCTTTCTGAACGCAACAGGACTAAGCGGAGCCTTTCCCTTTTCATCAGTAGAGGCTTTCTTGGCGGCCTTATTCTTCCTCTGGTTCCTGTTTCTCCTGGAGGAGGAACCATATACCACTACATGCCCCAAGCCAGCTCCTTTGGCCTGAGCAGAGAAGGTATCAACCACTGGAAGAACTGTTTTTGGCATAGAGAAGCTCTTGATGATCTTCCTTTCTACCGCAAGTTGTTCTTCCAACTTGTCGACTTCCTCCTGCTTAAGATCAAGGAGCTTCAGAGACTCTGAATGCTTTGAGGTCAGGTCAAGGTGCTCCTGTCGGAGAGAGATCAAACTGGTGACCTCTTCCCTTAGGGAAACACACTCACCCTTAAGGAATTTTACTTCCTTTTTCTCAGCCTTCAATCTCTTTCGGCACTCCTCGAAAGTGTTGAGCAGAAGCTCATACTTCTCGAGGAGCTCAGCTTCACGGGCTGAAAGGCTATCCTCAGGTTCATCATCCTGAGACTCAGGATCAGAGTCGGAGTCGGAGAGAGGAGTGTGAGCTTTTACCTTCCCAGTAAATGGGGGGCATTCTCCTTTTGAGTCGGAGCGACCCACCAGCCCGAAGTAGGCTTCCTCATCATCACTGGAGTCTGAGGAATCAGACTCACTCAGTGTCTTTGGCCTTTTGGCGATGTAGCTCCGCTCCTTCTTCTTATCTCTAGAGGATTTGTGCTCCTCTTCTTTCCCTTTTTCTCTCTTGCCTTGATAGCAGTCGGCCACGATGTGTCCTGGCTTATTGCATCCAAAGCAAATAATGTCAGAGGAGCGATGTTTGTTCGGTCTAGATGCATACCTGTCAGAAGAATAATTTTTCTTCTGAAACATGGAGGAGGAACCGTCTCTCTTTCTTTGATTCCTCATCTTGAGGAACTTCTTGAACTCTCGAGTGGTGAGGGAGAAATCCTCCTCCGACAGCTCTGAGCTGGAGGAGCATGGCTTGGAGTCCTCCTCCTCATCCTTTTTCCTGGCACGGTATGAAACCGCACCCTTGCCTTTTCTGGAGTGACTGGCTTTTAGAGCCACGGTCTTTTCTTTGGCTGCCGCCTTCTCTGCTTCTTCTTCTGCTTTTCTGGTGTTCAGCTGAAGCTCATAGGACATCAGCTTCCCAAACAGAATTTGTGGATCAGTTTCCGCTAGTCTGCCAAACTCTCTGATGGCGCAGATCTTTGTGTCCCATTCCTTAGTAAGGGACCTAAGGAATTTGTCATTGAGTTCACCATTAGTGAATACTCTTCCGTAGCCCTTGAGGGCGTTGACAATCTTGAGGAAGTTCTAGTAGGTGACTCCGATCTCTTCCTTAGGCCCTTGTCTGAAGGCCTCATATTTCTGGTTCAGGAGGGATCTCCGATCATCCCTCACTTCATCCGTGCCCTCCATTAGGATGATCAGGCACTGCCAGATCTCCTGTGCTGTCCTGTAGTTGCTGAAGTTTTGCATCATTGAGTCATCAACTGCGCTGACCAGAATGTTTCGTGCCTTCTTGTCATGTCCTACTAGCACCATCTCGTCCTTGTCCATTTCAGAAAGTGTCTTCGGCACCTTCTTGGTGGGATCAATGGTGGAGGCCTTAGTGGGGACATAAGGTCCCTCCTCCACGATCATGAAGAGTCGAGGATCAACTGCTTCCATGTAGAACCTGATCCTTTCCTTCCAGATAGGAAAGTTGAGCCTGGTGCACACTGGGATCTTGCCAGAGAACTTGAGCCCGTCCATAGTAGATGTTTGCCTTCTTCTTGACACTAGCGACAGGATTCAACTCAAGGTGTTAACCTTTTTGATGAGCAACCTGGCTTTGATACCACTTGAAAGTCCACCTAGTGTCAACTATGTTCACCTATGGGGGGGGGGGAATAGGTGACGTGAAGCGTATTTGCGGAATTTAAGACGGTACCTGCACAACAAAAACAAACAGCACAGCACACAGAATACAAAAGCAATTTATAGTGGTTCCCCTACTTGGGTACATCCACTTTCCCCCTTCGACATATCTCCCAACACGGGACGACTCGGTCACTTCTCCAACAGGATTGAAATCCAATCCTTGCACTATCGGAAGGAACCCTTCCACACGTAGGAGTCAACACTCCCACAAACTGGGTTGCACGCAACCCTTACAACACGGAACAATCGTTCCTTTACAACAAAAGTAAAATAGAATGTACACGAGATACAAACTTCGTTTGGAGACTACGTTGTTCCTCTTCGTTCGACGACGTGTTCGTGAAGTCAACAAAGAGTCTACAACCTTCGTCTCTCTTGGAAAGGATCTCCCCGGAACCGGCGGCGGCAAGACGAGCGGCGGCTTGCTTCGGGATCGGCGGCTATGATGATGAGCGGCTGCTGAACTTAGAGATCCAATCTTCGTAGCGAAGCTAGCTTGGTCTTCCAACGGTAACACGAGGATCGGTCGTCTCGATCGATTCGGACGGGGAAGTTTTTCCCGATCAACAAATCGAGAGACAAGAGATCTCTGGATAGACACATGAGACTCAAAGCTTGGCTAATTTTCTGTCGCCGGAGATCGGGAAGAAACGCGATCAACAGCGGCGACCGACTAGCGCGAGCGGCGACGGCGGCGGCGGAGCAGTTTCGCGATTTTAGGGTTTGATCGTGCTCGGCTTCTTTTTTGTATATAGTCTACTGTTCAAAATACCCGTATATTTATACTGTAGACAAATCGAATTTGACCGTTGTGGGACCCACAAGAAGAATCCCGAAATCCGGTTCAAGATAGTCCAGCGGCAGAATCCGGTCCAGCAGCTTTCAGAGAAATCGCTAAGTAAAAATCGGCGAGATTCGCAGGTGATTCTCGACGAATCGGCGAGAATCAGTTAGTGATTCTCGACGATTCGTCGAGAATCACTAGTGATTCTCGTTGAATCACTTGTTGATTCTCAACGAAAGTTACTTGGAATTCATGATCTGCTCAGCGATGGGTTCGGCGAGAATCACTAGTGATTCTCGCCGAATCTTACTTGGCACCGTTTTGAGGTAGCCGGAAAGAGTCAGCGAGAATCACTTGGTGATTCTCGTCGAATTATACTTAGACGAATTTTCGTCTTTCCTCCCAAGAGCTGCTCCTTGACCCATCCTTGCTCCTTGTCTTCTCTTGCATAAACACTGCCCTGTACTTGAAAGTAAATGCACTCCAATAGAGAGAGTACACGTAGGCCAACACACTGATCTGCTCAACGAGGGATTACGTCGTGCAGACCCGTGTATATTGACCTACTGCACCCTGACATTGGTGTGCACTTAGCGTGGAATAGCTGCAAGTAAAACTTGAAAGATTTTATCAAATACATTGTCTATTGACCTTAGCTTGTCCAGGGGCTTCTTCAAATCAGGTACATTGTGGATACAACACCCAACACAAAGTGCGCGATGTTCTAATTCTACGGGTAGATGACACGCTTTGTCGTGCACTAATCGATACGGCGTACAACCAATTGTGGTTTTGTATGCAGTACGATAAGCCCACAACGCATCGTCGAGTTTGATGGACCAATCTTTCCTATTAAGTGAAACGGTTTTCTCTAATATTCGCTTTATCTCTCGATTGACTACCTCTACTTGGCCACTAGTTTGCGGGTGGTAGGGGGTGGCAAGTTTGTGCGTGACGCCGTATCTAGCTAACGTCTTAGCCATCTGGGTGTTGTAGAAATGCGCCCCTTATCGCTTACAATAGCGCGCGGAGTGCCGAAGCGAGAAAATAGCTTTTTAAGAAATGTAACGACGACTCGCGCATCGTTGGTGGGTCGAGCTTGCGCTTCCGCCCACCTCGATACGTAGTCGACCGCTACTAAAATATACATATTTTTGAAAGACGGAGGTAGGGGGCCGACGAAATCTATGCCCCATAAATCGAAGACTTCGCACTCTAAAAACATGTTTTGGGGCATATCGTCGCGAGGAGAGATGTTACCTGACCGCTGACAGCTATCGCATGCGCGCACAAAATTGTGAGCATCTTTGAATAGAGTGGGCCAAAAGAAGCCCGCCTCTAGCACCTTCCGCGCGGTCCGGTTAGCTTGATAATGCCCACCGGCCGGACCCTCGTGGCAGTGCCTAAGGATTTGCATGCACTCCACACCCGCGACACATCTTTGGACTGCTTCTTCTACGCAGATACGAAAAAGAAAAGGGTCCTCCCAAAATAAATATTTCAAGTCAGAAAACAATTTCTTCTTTTGCTGGCTTGAAAAGTCTTTTGGAAGTATCCTCGCAACTAAATAGTTTGCAAAATCTGCGAACCAAGGCGGGGAAGAAGAACTAGTAGTTATGGCTAGGAGGAGTTCCTCATGGAATCTGTCATTTATGTCAGATTCGACGAGCGCTTCCGCAGTGGGATTTTCTAAGCGGGACATGTGATCGGCGGCTGAATTTTCCGCGCCCCTTTTATCCCGGATCTCTAAATCGAACTCCTGCCAGAGGAGGATCCATCGAAGAAGGAGGGGTTTGGTGTCCGTTTTCGCTAACAAATATTTTAAGGCGGAATGGTCGGTAAATACGATAACTTTGGATAGCGTTATATACGAGCGAAACTTATCGAAAGCAAAAATGACGGCTAAAAGTTCCTTTTTCGTTGTCGTGTAATTTATTTGTGCGGAAGTGAGTGTCTTGCTAGCATAGTAAATAGGATGAAAATATTTGTTTAGACGTTGGCCAAGAACGGCTCCTACAACAATATCACTAGCGTCGCACATAATTTCGAACGGAAGGGTCCAATCGGGCGCCACTAAAATAGGTGAATTGATAAGGTTTTATTTTATGAAATTAAATGCAGACTCGCATTCGCTATCAAAGACAAAATTTGATTCCTTTTCCAAGAGGCGAGTTAGCGGATTTGTTATTTTTGAAAAATCTTGAATAAAACGTCTATAAAAGCCCGCGTGCCCTAAGAAACTCCTAATAGATTTAACGTTGGAAGGCGGGGGAAGTTTTTCTATAATTTCAACTTTGGCCTTATCGACCTCCATCCCCTTAGACAAAATCATATGACCGAGAACCAAACCTTCTCGAACCATAAAGTTACATTTTTCCCAATTTAAAACAAGTTGCGTGTCCTTGCATCGCTGGAGGACACGATCTAAATTACTAAGACAGGACGGGAAAGAGCTTCCGAAAACAGAGAAATCATCCATAAAGACTTCCATAATGTCTCCTACTAGCTCGCCAAAGATCGCCAGCATACATCTTTGGAATGTAGCGTGCGCGTTGCAGAGGCCAAATGGCATTCTTCGATATGCGAAGGTACCAAACGGGCAGGTAAAAGTTGTTTTCTCTTGGTCATCGGGGGAAATGGGGATTTGGAAAAACTCCGATAGTCCATCGAGAAAACAAAAATACGGATGACCGGACAAACGCTCTAAAATTTGGTCTAAAAATGGTAGTGGGAAATGATCCTTACGGGTGGCGTCATTTAGTTTTCTATAATCGATGCACACCAACCAACCCGTAACAGTACGAGTTGGGACGAGTTCATTGTGCTCATTCTCCACTACGGTAAGACCGCCCTTTTTGGGCACCACGTGAATGGGACTAACCCACGTGCTATCCGATATGGGATAAATAATCCCCGCATCTAATAATTTAATAATTTCGGCCTTAACGACGTCTTTCATGTTTGGGTTAAGACGTTGCTTCAGCTGAATAGTTTTGCGGCAATTATCGAGAAGGAAAATCATATGGGTGCAGAAAGACGGGTTAATCCCTTTGAGATCAAAAATTTGCCACGCAATTGCGTGGCGATGTTTAAGCAAAACTCCCAATAAATCGGAAGTCTCCGATTCGCTCAAATGCGAAGAAATGATAACATGGAGTGTATCATCTTTCCCGAAAAAGGCGTATTTGAGTGAATCAGGTAGGGGTTTGAGTTCAAGGCAGGGCGGTTCTTCTAATGAGGTTTTAATTCCTATGTCTTTCTTACCAATTGGTTCGAAAGGCAAGTCTATAGAGGTATCCTCATCGCAGTTAAAATTTTCGAGCGCATAAAGATCGTCGTTTAAAAAAGTAGACTCAAAAATAGGCGAAGAACAATCTCCGAGATATGTGTCTAAATTATAACAAAAGTCATCGCTCGATGACGACTCTCCTATGGAGGGATTAATAGAGAAAGTAACTTCGTCATCTCCTACCCGAAGGAGGAGACGACCGTTACTGACATCAATTAATGCGCGGGAGGTTGCGAGAAAAGGGCGACCGAGTATAATTGGTACATCGGTGTCCTCCTCGATGTCCAAGATGACGAAGTCTACCGGAAAGATAAACTTATCAACTCGGACAAGTACGTCCTCCACGACCCCGACGGGAAACTTAACCTAGCGATCCGCTAGTTGGATTCGCATTTTAGTAGGGTCCGGAGTGCCCAAACCTAATTTTTGAAAGAGCGAGAACGGCATCACATTAATGCTCACGTCTAAATCTACAAGAACGTATTTTACTAATATATGCCAAAAAGGCACGGGATGGAGAACCGTCCCGGGTCATTTCTTTTTAGGGGCAATTTATTAGTAAGAGCCGCTGAACAGTCAGTGTTAAGAGAAATATGCGAAATATTTTCTAATTTTTGTTTATTGGAAAGAAGTTGTTTTAGGTATTTCGCATATTTAGGAATCTGAGAGAGTGCCTCGCAGAAGGGAACATTAATATGAATTTGTTTTAATAATAAAATAAATTTTTCAAATTGCGCGTTCTTACGCTCACTATTAAGTTTATGCGGATACGGCAAGTGCATTTTAATAAGTTTTTCATTTAAAATTTGTAAAGGCGGCGTAATCAAAGAAGGGGGAAGAGGGGTCGGAGGTGAAATATGTACCTGAGAATCGGTCCATTTTGGATCGATCACCACCTTTCCGCTACGGAGGGTTATTGATTTGATATTTTCCCGCGGATTTGGCTCCGTGTTTCCCGACAGTGCCCCGAGCGCGCGCTCGGACATCATTCGCGCTAGCTGTCCAACCTGGAGTTCTAAGTTTTTTAGCGATCCGGTGATGTTCCAGATATTTGACTCTTTGGAAGCTATATATTTATAAAAATTATCCTCCATCGGGGAGGGTTTTGGAAGAGGGGGAGGCGGCAGAAATCCAGGTGCGAAAGAATTGGGGGGGGGGGGGGGGGGGGGCGCTGCGCATTATTCGGATTGCTCCATGAGAAGTTGGGGTGGTTCCTCCAACCTGGATTATAGTTATTGCTATAAGGGTTGTTATTGGGGTTGAAGGAAGGTCGCCCAGCATTTCCCACGTAGTCTACGAATTCATTTGCTATGCCGGCATTAGGGGGAATCGCCCAAGGAGGATTGGTGGAGGCAGCAGACATCTCCGCCACCTGCTTCGTCAGCCTTTCAACTTGAAGGGCTAAGTGAGCAGTGGCATCCACTTCGAAGAGGCCGGCCGCCTGCTTGGGACGTCCCCGAGGGACGTTCCATTGGTAGGCGTTCATAGCCATCTCTTCAATAAGAGCTTGGGCAGCCTCGGGGGTCTTATTATTCAAGGTACCCCCGGCAGCCGCGTCAATCATTTGACGCGTCTTATAGTTAAGCCCATTGTAGAAGATTTGGACATGCAACCACGCAGGCAGCGCGTGGTGCGGACACTTGCGGAGGAATTCCTTAAAGCGCTCCCAAGTCTCAAAAAGAGACTCAGAATCGTTATGCACGAATGAAGAAATGTCCGCCCGCAACTTTGCAGTTTTGGCGGGCGGAAAATACTTCGTTAAGAACCGCTCTGCAAGCTCGTCCCAGGTGGTGATACATCCTCGTGGGAGGGAATTCAACCACGCCTTAGCTTTGGATCTGAGGGAGAATGGAAAAAGGCGCAAACGAATGGCGTCATCAGTGATGCAATTAATCTTAAAAGTATCGCAAATCTCCAAGAAAATAGACAAATGAACGTTCGGGTCCTCATCCGGCTGTCCATCGAACTGCACGGTGTTTTGGATCATTTGGATAACGCTCGATTTGATCTCAAAATTATTGTTCGCCACCGTCGGGCGGACAATACTGGACCCAGTATCGTCCAAATTTGGCCGGGCGTAATATGACATTGTACGCTCAAGGGCCGCGTTCGGATTGGGGTCGGCCATAGCAATGGCAGAGGGTTCTCCGATGGATTCTTCGGGATCCAAAGAGGGATTTCGGCGTTGAGACCGAATACGCGCAAGAGAGCGTTCGATCTCAGGATTGAAATCCAAATTTTCGAATTCCGAAGGCTGTCCACGGGTCATACACCCTAAAATAAAAAGTAGAAAATTAACTTCCTTTTTTTTGGATTTTTGAAGAAAAGTTTTTAAGTTTTTTTTTTAGTTAGTTTTTAGAAATAAAAGTAAAAGTAATAGAGTTCGGATTCGGAATAACAACTCAAAGAGAGATTCCCCGGCAACGGCGCCAAAAACTTGATTGGCCCGCGAATAAACTCTAACTGTGGTTGGTTCGGTGAGTCGATCGCCGCGGGCTTGCTAGATGAGGCAAGTGCACCTATCGCAAGTAGTACTTGATATTCGGGAGAATACCGAGGTCGTATTATTCCTGGGAACGGGTTGATTACCCCTACTCCTCCGAAAACACTATTATTTTACCGAAATAGAAGTTGAGGGTTTTAAGTAAAATAGGAACGAAAATAGATTTTAAGAAAATAGTCGATGAAGAGATAACTCCTGGTATCGAATTGCGTTAGGATTAAAAATAGATTTGAATAACTAGATATCTAAAGTTTCAATTTAATTAATGCGGAAACTTGGCCGTGGAGGTTCAAAATAATTAGCTCACCTATCTCTAGGAATATCGCTCACCTAGACATTAAGGCTATTCGACCGAGCTCTTGTCTGACGAAGGATTCCACTTAATGCCCGCAATATGCTAAGAACCCCGCTATTGGGTGGGGAACCCAATCCGGTAGAGTCAGCGCGCCTCCTCTCTCGAGGGTTAGTGCGGAACTCTATCTACCCAGGGGTGATCTATCCATATGCACGGCCTCTCGGCTAGCTAGCGTATGGATAACGGAAATAGAGCCCACACATCGATATGCGGGTCTACGCGTCGTTAACCCGGGGTAAACCTTAAGTTTTTAATTAAATTGAAAAATTAGACATTTGGTTATTTAAAACATTTTAGATCCCAAAGCTCTTCGATACCGAGGGCGAAAAGCAATTAGCCACTCATCGGAATGGGGATAGCTTATATGTTTGGTTGTGCGAGCGTCCTAAATTATTCGCTGAAAGGTTATAAAGAAAATAAGAAGAAAAGTAAAATATCCTAACATTAGAAAAGTTTTTACAAATAAACACACCCGCACTCATTTAAACATATAAGAAGAGACAGAAATAAAACTAAGTTACACATAAGAGAAAATTGCATAATTGACATTTGCAGGTCCCACTCAAACGAGTGGGGGCGGGAAATAAAAGCTGAAAAGTGCATAATTGAAATTTGCAAGTCCCGCTCAAACGAGTGGGGGCGGAAAATTAAAGCTGAAAATTGCAAGTCCTACTCAAACGAGTAGGACTGAAATGAAAGCGAGTCCTACTCAAACGAGTAGGAGAAAATAAATGTGATTACAGTGCTTTCTTAAATATTTACATCAAAATAAAGTCCGACCATTTAACTCCTAGCGAGTAGGCGGAAAATCAAATCCAGCCATTTAACTCAAGTGAGTAGGCGGAAAAATAAAGAATGAAAATTACAAGTCCTACTCAAACGAGTAGGACTGAAAATACAGACCGGCCATTTAACTCAAATGAGTAGCAGGAAAAATAAAAACAACACACGCACTCTTCTTGAATAAAATCTAGCCAATTAACTCAAATGAGTAGGCGGAAAAATAAAAACAACACACACACTCTACTTGAATAAAATACAGCCAATTAACTCAAATGAGTAGGTGGAAAAATAAAAACAACACACGCACTCTAGTTGAATAAACACACACACTCTTGCATGAATTAACTAAGACGATAAAGATTATCTCATACACTCACGCACTTGGGCTAAAATAATTACAAAAATCAAAGTTATCGAAAAATTAAAATCACTGCATTTCTACCGCTGGAATGCAGTATAAATGCATAAAAAGGCAAAATAAAAATTGTTTGAGCAAAAAGTTTTCAAATTAAAGCGAGAAAGGCAAGTGCCCGAAAAATTAAAACGTTTACATTTTACCGTTAGATTTTGATAGAAATGCTTAAAAAGTGAAAATAAAAATTGTTCGAGCGAAAATATTTTTTGTAACTACTTAAAATGAAAGTTGATGAAAAATAAAAATAACAATTTATACATTCCTATAGTCTTGTAAAATGGTTTAAAAAGTGGGAGTAAGCTAAAAAGAAGCATCGGTTTTATAATTAAAACAAAGTAAAAGCTAAGTTGAGAGGGATGAAAACTACCTTTTTAAAGTTTTACAAGTTCATAAGAGCGTATTTTAAAGCATGAAAATCCTAAGTCTAATCAATTTTAAAGAATGAGAATGAAATCGGCCATAATAACGGCTATAAATTTTGTTATAATTGAAAGGAAAACAATAACATTTTCGTTTTAAAAACATAATTTTTGCAATTTTAAGCTCATACACACACACGCATTATGAAAATAAAAATGAAAGTATATAAGATTGATGAAAAGGAGGCTATTTGGAGAAATTTCAAAGCATGTAAGGATGAAATAATAACGATTTTTATTACAAAAAAGTGGTGATTACAAGAGTTCAAACATACAAACTTAAAAAGGAAAGGGAGGGGGGGATCGTTACATAGCACTAAAGCTGCGCCAACGGCAGCCCTAATACATCAAAATAGTTCGGATTTTGGGAACCCTGAACTCATACAGCAGCTGCCCTTATATAGGCAAAACTTTCCAAGTACACGCCCTCCGACACGGGCGTGTCGGGGGGCGTGTCAGCACTATTTTACAGCGGAATTCGGCGATCTGACGGATTTGACGGCGATTTGACTTTCCGGCCGAAAACGCGGCGGTCACGCCCCAGGTCACGGGCGTGACGATGGGCGTGTCGTTCGGCGCTTAAAGGCGTTGTTGACTTCGGGATTCGCCGGCGGCAGTTTGTCGGGCTAACACGGGCATGTCGCACATCGGACACGGGCGTGTCCCTCTTGGGTCGACGAACGTCGAGTGCAAAACGGCGACCTGGCTGGCACGGGGCATGTCGGGCTGACACGGGCGTGTCGCACATCGGACACGGGCGTGTCCCTCTTGGGTCGACGAACGTCGAGTTGAAAACGTCGAGCGGGATGGACACGGCTTGGTCACGTCCCGTGTCGGATTGACACGGGCGTGTCGAATCATTGAACACGGGCGTGTCAGGCTTTTCTCTTCAAAATTGGCTGCTTCTCGGGATTTTGAGCTGTCACGCCCTGGTCACGGGCGTGACCAATATGTCACGGGCGTGACATGACATTTTTCTGCAGATTTTGATTTTTTCCTGAAAAATAAAATAAAACAAGTTAGTATAATATTTACAAAAATAGGAGCATTTTATTGAATAAAAACAAGTAGAAATGACAAAAATAAATGAAAATGACTTAAGTAATGTACATAAAAATAGGTAAATTTACAATTCATCACCCTACCTTAGGAACGCAGGCCCTATAACTCCGATCCATAATAGGGATCCTACAATCTCAGGCACAAACACCCCACAACCCAAATCCAAGACTAGATCTTACAGAGAGAGTGGTTGTTTGGTGTAGATTTGTCTCCAGAGAAAAGTTCTCTGAGTGTGTCTTCCTGAGCTGAGATAAACTCAGCCATACCTTCTTTACATCAACAAGAAACTGATCTTCAGGTTGACTTGGCTTGTGTTGGATGTATCTTGTTGTGAACTGCTTCTTACTAAACTCAGAGTGAATTTAAGCCCTATCTTTGACTACAGAGAGATAGTTCTCTGAGCCTTCTTTTTCTTGAACTAAAACAGCTTAGTCCTGTTGAAACGATCTTTCTGATCCTGCCTAGAGTTCGGAACTGAGATTGCAGCCCACACATACTCTTCTTGAACCACCCACCCAATGAGAGTTGCAGGACTAAAAACATACTATGGGGTCTCAGCTCGGAGGTCCAACCTCTTACCCGGAAGAAACTGAATTCCTTCCCCTCCCTAGCCATTTGCTGAGCTAGGTGCCTGTGAGGAAGAATACGGAAGGTTTCCCTCTCTATGTTCCAGGAACCTTGTCAGTCTATTTATAGTCCTCTTAATCTGATCTGAAAATATCCATATTGAACCCACCTGAAATTACCAAAATACCCTGGGTCGGGTCTGCCAACAGCCAAACTCAGCTGTCCTGAAGAACTATATGCAGACCACCTGTGGTAGAAGTGTAAAATTACCCGGGGCAGAAGAGTAAAATCTCCCTTGGGGGTAAAAGGGTTAAAATAGCTGATGGTGATTTTATAAGTTTTGAAAATGATCCAAACTAAACTCTCAACTAGGCAAGTGCACCTATCGAAATTTAGTATAGGAAATATCGTATTTAAACTCGGGGACCGTTGAGTATTTGTACTCACAAGGAAGAGCTATTATTTTATCGATCGGAAAATTGGTTTTGCGAAAACGAAAACAAACGTTAAACTATGAGGAGAAATTCGATGAATAAAATGCTAGCACTTGATCTGGAATCCCTTTGGGCTAGAATAAAATCCACGAAATTAAAGAGCACAAGCATCTAAATTATTAACTTCGACCGCAGAGGTTCCAAAGCTACGAAGCGCCTCTCTCGATAATACACACTCGAATAACCTTAGGTAGATCGATTAAGACCTCTCGGCCAGTCGAAAGACCTAAGCTTGCTTTAGGCGGTGAACCTCACTAATGGAGTTGACTCCAAGGCGGAAGAATTTTGCGTTCCTCTCTCGAGGGGTGCAAGAAACTCTCTTTATCCTTGAGTGATCTACTCGTATCCAAAACCTCTCGGTAAATCTAGGATACGAATCTAGGCTCGAATAAACATAATTTGCAACTTATGAATTCGAAGAAAATTTAAATCAAAGATAAATCAAATTATATAAAATAGAATGCTTGCTAATTTGAGACAAAATAAGAAATTTATTCCATTCCAAAGTTCATCATGATCAAGTGCTAATTGGGAAATTAGCTGCTCATCATGATGGGAGAATTACATGAAAGCATAAAGAAAGACATGATTAAAGAAAGACTTGAAAGTAAAGGTACAATATGAAATTAGAATGCAAGAAAAACAGTAAATAAAATAGAACTAAGCTCCCAAAAATCTCCTCCTGAGCATCTGAAGCTGTCTGGAATTTATAGAAGAAGTTGCTGGGTGGTCACGCCCCTAGGTCATGCCCGTGACCTAGGGCGTGTCGGTCTCAGAACCATCGTCTTCATGTATTCTGAACGTTGGCGCGGAACCGCCAAAAGTCGTTAATTGGAGGGTCACGCCCCTAGGTCACGCCCGTGACCTAGGGCGTGTCTTGACGGTTGCAGAAAAATGGCGGGAAGCAGAAATGGCGGGAATAACTCCTGTCGTTGTTGGAAGGCTCACGCCCACGGTCACACCCGTGACCGTAGGCGTGTCTTGCGGAAAGACCCAACGCTTGAAACTGCAGTATTAAGTCGGCACGACGGGATGTCACGGGGTTAGTCACGCCCGTGACAAATTTGTCATGCCCGTGACTTGTTGTGCAAATAGAAACTGCCGTTGACTAGAAGACTAGACCAAGCACTAAATGTCACGCCTGGCATACATGCTCGTGTCATAATTGTCACGTCCGTGACTTTAGGGCATGTACTTTTAATTGACGTGGCAGATAGCTCTTTCCACGCGCCGGGTTCACGCCAGGATGTCACACTCGTGACCTTATCGGTCACGCCCGTGACTGTGTCGTGTGCTTTTGAAATTTTCTTGCTTTTGTCCAGTTTTGTCTCCTAATCAACCCTATAGACTCCAAATTGAGATTTGCAGCCCAGATTGCCCTGAAAGAAGAAATTAGAAAAATTAAATAATAAAATTATAAAATATACTTATAAACTAATTAATTATTAAATAAAAATAATATAAAAACATGGACAAAATTAGAGTTATCAAATACCCCCAAACTTACTCGTTTGCTCATCCCGAGCAAATAACTTTTCATGGAGAGTAGAAAACTCTTAACGCTAAAAATGAAAATTTAACATAAGAAGTAGAATGCGAAGTCTTATGCCTATGCTTGTAGTTATTATTGTAGAAAAACCTACTCAGCATACAAATTAGTTTTTTAATTTTCTAATATGTGTTTCCACTTATTATTTTTACATCAAGGATGGAAACACGATAAATCTTCGAATCGCGTTTAGGGAGAAAGTAGCGTGTTTGCTAAGATAACTTTGCACAAATCAAAGATCGGGATACCCTCCAAAGAAATCCATCAATGTCAATGGTCATAGGCTTGCCCTTTCACACTCTCGCCACGGCACTAGGTTAACTTATAAGCACAAATCAGTAGGACTTAAGTAGGTTGGAATGTAGGCTTAGGTTTTTGGTTTGGAAAAACAAAGATAAAAGCGATGGGTAGACACACCAAAACCTAATGAGAGCTTGCACAAAAGAAATAAATTGAAAAACTCCGCCAATTCCTTTGTTTTTTTTCAATATGTTGAACATTTTTTTCAAGTTCATCTTTTTATTTTTATTTGTTTTTTTTCTTGTTTTTTCCTTTTTTGAGGAGAAATGAAAAATAGAACAACTCTTGTATATTTTTTAAAAAACCACCAAAATAAAATGGCTCCTAATCACACATAAACTGGTTTTATCTATAATTTCAAGCTTGATTTTAGGTGTGCAATTAGGATGCTTTTTAGACTTTGGTAAAGTGTTGGTGGAGCTACAACAAAAGGAATTGTATAGGCTCAAATTGGCTTAGCAAGGGTAAAATGTTAGGTGAGGGTGCAAAGGCTCAAACTAACCAAAATAAATGCCTAAATCCTTTTCATGCTAAAGAGTTTAACCTATGCAAAGTCTTGAGAATAGCTAGAGGGCAAGTTCTAGACATCGAGAAAGAATACATGTTTCTTGATCCGCGAAATATCTCTCTAGTAAACTTCTACACACTCTCCTAAAATATTTTTAGATTTCACTGGTTTCCAAGTAAAAGTAAAATAAATTATTTCTACGCATTCAGAAAAAGAAAAATCTAATTGTATGTTGAATATTTAATTCTACTTAAATTCTACTAACTTGTGCACTTAACTAGAAACACATCATGGCCAACAGTTCTACTACAAAATTCAAAATTCAATTAAATCATCAAAAATTTTCTAAACTTATGTAAAAGTTGAATACCTAGAACTTCGCATGTGAGTAAATAGAGAAATAAAGATCTCCCTAATTTTAAAAGTAATCCTATTTTTTGTGAATTTGTTTTTTGAAAATTTCATTTTTTTTTTAATTTTTTTGTATTTTTGTAAAGTAAGTAAAAACAAAATTGCACAAAAGAAATAAAAAATTTTTTTTTAGAAAATTAGTCTGATTTTTTTAGTATGTTTTGCTTGAGAAATATCCCCCCATACTTAAACAAGACATTGTCCCTAATGAAAAATAAATAAATAGAGATAAAAGATAGGAGACTTCCCTGAAGCGGGTCATGCAGCGGTAAAATGTACCTGGAAGACAAAGCTGAAGCAAAACATATTTTTTATTTTAAGAAAAAGAAAAGATACATGACAAGGGAAAATAAAAAGATAAAAAGAAAAGATACAAGGTGGCAGACTACAATCCCAAAGAAAAAAAAAACAGGCTAATCCTCATCGATATGCTGCCTCGGCTCCTGATAGTGCGTCCGGAGGTCTGAAAACTCACGCTCAATACGTGCCATGGAGGAGGCTTGATTTGCCGCTAGCGTGGTAAATCGACTGTCAAAACTCACAAAACGAGCGTCAAAATCGTTCTGCATCGTATCTAAGCGTGTGTGAAGAGACGCAAATTGACGATCCCAATAGCTTTGAGGGCCGGGCTCTGAAGAAGGGTCTTGCGGTGGTGGAGGAATGTGGGGAGAGTGAATAGTGCCACTGGGACCGGCGCCGTAGTCAAGGTCAAGATCTCCACCACCGACTACGGGGCGAATAGCCGCAAACTCTCCATCACGTCGCCGCGCTAGGCCGAGGGCCTGAAGGGTCTGGAACTGGATGACCTGCGGCGTCTGGACGCAGCTCAGTTGCGGAAGAGTATCCTAAAGGCCGAGATGCTTGGCAAGGAAAGTGATGAAATTCCCGCCGTGCACCACTCCCAATCTCGCATTTTCGGCCTGGTGCCGAAAGAAAATTGCGAGCAGATAACCAAAGGTTGAGGGGGACCCGGTAAAACATACTATATAAATATAGTAAGTCTGCCCGAGTCACCACCCCGTGGCTATCGCCGCGACCAGAAATAGTGAAGGTAAGGAGGTTGTGGAGAATACGTAAGGCGGGAGAAATGAGCTGGCTGCCTTTGGATTTCTTTGTGGTGTAGGGAGCGGCGTCATTACGGATTTCCGCCCAAAAGGCGAGAAGGTTGACATCGGAAGGGAAATCAGTAATTAAACCGAGATAGGCGGGAGATTGGGAAAAAGCCTCCGAGCAGAAGCCCATGATGACATTGAGCTGTCGGATGGTGAGCTGTTGCATCACCCATCCTATACGAAAAACGATGAAGTCATCATTTGCCGCCCCGCGAAACTCAAAAGAGGCCAAGAACTCGACGGTGAGCTCGAGGAAGGCATTCTCCGAGATGGAAAATAGGGAACTCCATCCATGGGTGGATAAAAATTCCCTAACCAAATCTGCCGCTCCAAATATGGCGAGTATCGCCCAATCTAAAATGCGGAACACGCCAAGGGGTTTGGCGCGTAGGCGCTCGCTACGCTCCTGCTGGGTTTAGTTTTGAAATAGGAGCATGGCTTCCGCTGCAGCGGGATCCGCAGCGTGCTCAGAGGAGGAAGCGGTGGAGCGAGGGTGGTGGCGAGGCATTGTTGAAGAAAATGAGAGGGATTCGGGTTAGCAAAGGGAGAAGAGAAGGGTTGGATGGTATGGGGAAAAAAGAAGGCAAGACATCCTATTTATAGGATTTTTCGGGCTGGTCACGCCCCATGTCACGCCCGTGACATGGGGCGTGACTGGGATGGGACAAAAAAAGAGGAATCCGAGGCTGCCAGCCTCGGATTCGCTGGTCACGCCCCAGAGTCACGCCCGTGACTCTGGGCGTGTAGGGGGTATCTGATGCAGGAATCTAATGCGCTGGCATTGGATTCCAAGGCCATGCCCCAGGTCACGCCCGTGGCATGGGGCATGTCTCATAAAAAATTTAACGGGAAAGGAATCCGAGGCGTTGACCAGGGGTCACGGCTCGGATTCGATAACACGGCCCAGGGTCACGCCCGTGACCCTGGGGCGTGTATCTGAAAACGAGAAAGAAAATGTTTTATTATTATTTTTTTTTTGAATCCGGGCGAGTCACGACGGTGACTTGCCAACGTAACGGGCGTGACACTAATGGTCACGACCATGATTGGGCAGGAAGAGAAGTTTTCCCAGCTTCACTTCGTCGAACGAAGTTCCGCGCTAGACACACCCGTGAGCACTGATGGTCACGCCCGTGACAGTACCGAAAGACGAACGAAACCCTGCGCTCGATGAAACCACTCTCGGGTTTCGCCCGACGAACTAAACACGTCTCTGTCACGCCTGTGACCTATAGACCACGCCCGTGACGGAGGCGTGTATGAACAGAAAAAAAATTTATTCTTTTATTTTTATTTTATTTTTTTTTAATTTACTTTTTTCTTTATTTATTTTTTTTAAGATTCAAATAAACGATAATAAAACAAAAGTTACCGACTTGAAGAAACACGTAGACTTGACACTCAACTCCGTCGATCGTCACGCCGTAAAGATGTCCTTCAAACCTGCAAAAATTTAAATAAAATTAAAAATAAAAAGAAAATATAAGCATGGTGTGGCTCCCACAAGCGCTTTGTTTATTGTCGTTGAGCTCGACCAAAGCGGGCCACTCATTTATGGGTTCGGGAGGTTAATTTCCTCCCGGTACTCATTAGTAGTATCGCCGGCGAGAAATATCTTCAGCCCCATTCACTTTAAATTCTCCTTTTTCGGGTGCGAGATAAGCACTGTCCCATAGGGCCACACCTCTTTTAAAATAAAAGTGCCGGACCATCGGGACTTGAGTTTGCCCGGAAAAAGTCGGAGGCGCGAATTATAGAGGAGAACTTGGTCTCCCAGTTTAAAATCTTTAGGGTGCTAAATTTTTTTATAATGATAAAATTTTGTGCGCTCCTTATAAAGTTTATTACTTTCATAGGCGAAGGAGCGCCACTCATCGAGCTCGTTAATTTGGAATTTCCGAAGCTCGGAGGACAAATTTTCATCGAGATTTAAAAATTTAGGCGCCCAAAAGGCGCGATGCTCAAACTCAACCGGTAAGTGACATGCTTTCCCATAGACCAATCAGTACGGCGTACAACCGATAGCAGTCTTGTACACAGTCCGATAAGCCCAAAGTGCATCGTCAAGCTTAGCCGACCAATCCTTTTTATTTGTAGAGACCGTTTTTTCTAAAATTCGTTTAATTTCACAGTTAACTACTTCTACCTGGCCACATGTTTGAGGGTGATAGGGGGTGGCCAACCTATGCGTAACGCCATATTTAGAAAGAACTTTAGCAAATTGTGCGTTACAAAAGTGAGTTCCCCTATCACTCACTATTGCCTGCGGCGCTCCAAATCGTGAAAAGAGTGTTTTGAGAAATTGGGTCACGACTCGGGCATCATTGGTGGGAAGGGCTTGTGCCTCTGCCCACCGTGACACGTAGTCAACCACTACCAAAATATAACGATTTCCAAAGGAAGTGGGTAGCGGGCCGACAAAGTCGATTCCCCATAAATCAAAAACCTCAATTTCTAAAAATGAATTCAATGGCATTTCATCATGGCGGGAAATATTACCTGAGCGTTGGCATTATTCACAACGACTTACATGTGCGTGAGCGTCTTTGAAGATACTCGGCCAATAGAAGCCCGCCTCAAGTACTTTCCGCGCCATCCGGTTTGCTTTATAGTGCCCGCCGGCGGGTCCCTCATGACAATGCTTTAGAATTTGTGCGCCTTACTCATGAGAAGCACACCTCCGCACTACTTGGTCCGCGCAAACACGAAAAAGGAAGGGATCCTCCCAAAAATAATTTTTCAAATCAGAAAAGAATTTCTTCTTTTCTTAATAAGAAAAACCATTCGGGAGGAATCTCGCAACAAGATAATTTACGAAATCGGCGAACCAAGGAGTGGGGAGAGTAATTACCTTATGAATGGCGAGAAGGCGCTCCTCGGGGAAAGTGTCGTCAATGTCCTCCTCCATGAGCTCCCTCGAATTGGGGTTCTCCAACCGCGAAAGATGATCAGCCGACAAGTTCTCCGCTCCTTTCTTGTCGCGAATCTCCAAATCAAATTCTTGGAGTAGTAGGATCCACCTAATCAATCGCGGCTTTGCATCTGTTTTTGCTAATAAATATCTCAAAGCCGAATGATCAGTAAAAACGATAATTTTGGACAAGGTGAGATATGAGCGGAATTTATCAAATGCGAAAATTACGGCTAATAATTCTTTTTCGGTGGTCGTGTAATTTTCCTGTGCGGCGGTTAATGTTTTACTTGCATAATATATAGGATGAAAGTTTTTATTTATGCGTTGTCCTAACACCGCACCAACGACAAAACTACTAGCGTCGCACATTATCTCAAATGGAAGCTCCCAATTGGGAGCGATCATGATAGGAGCGTTAATCAATTTTTCTTTAATAAGAGAAAAAGCACGCAAACAATTTTCTTCAAAAATGAACGTCGCATCTTTTTCTAACAAGTGGGTAAGGGGCTTAGTTATTTTAGAAAAATCTTTAATAAACCGGCGATAGAAACCGGCATGCCCCAAAAAACTACGAACGGTCTTAACATTTGAAGGGGTAGGTAGTTTTTCTATAGTTTCAATTTTTTCTTTATCTACCTCTATGCCCTTACTAGAAATTTTATGGCCTAAGACCAAACCCTCCTGTACCATAAAATGACACTTCTCCCAGTTTAAAACTAGGTTCGTGTCCTCACATCTTTGGAGTACACGGCAAAGGTTTACTAAACATAAATCAAACGAATCTCCAAAAACGGAGAAATCGTCCATGAAAACCTACATGATATCCTCCACTAATTCATCAAAGATCGCTAGCATACACCTTTGGACGGTTGCCGGCGCGTTGCACAAACCAAAAGGCATCCTTCAATAAGCGAAGGTGCCAAACGGACAAGTGAAGGTTGTTTTCTCTTGGTCCTCGGGCGCGATTGGGATTTGAAAATATCCCGAGAGACCATCAAGAAAACAATAATATGAGTGCCCGGATAGCCGTTCAAGTATTTGGTCAATAAACGACAAAGGAAAATGATCCTTACGGGTTGCATCATTTAATTTACGGTAATCGATGCACACCCGCCATCCGGTAACGGGTCGAGTAGGAACTAACTCGTTTTTATCATTAGGCACTTCCGTTAATCCTCCTTTCTTGGGCACCACTTGGACCGGGCTCACCCAAGAGCTATCCGAAATTGGATAGATGATACCCGCATCTAATAATTTTATTACCTCGGCCTCGACTACCTCCTTCATGTTAGGATTTAGCCGGCGTTGAGGTTGAATGGTTTTGTGAGCGTGTTCTTCTAAAAAAATTTTTTGGGTGCAAAACGATGGATTAATCCCTCTCAAATCCGTGATCTTCCACGCAATTGTGCGGCGATGAAGTTTTAAAGTATGAGATAATTTAATTTTTTCTTCATCGGTCCAGTAGGCCGACACAATATCCGGAAGTTTTGAATCCTCCGCTAAAAATAAATACTCTAAATGATCAGGCAATTGTTTTAGTTCTAGCGCGGGAGGTTCATCATAAGAAGTTTTCAAACGATCACTACCAATTTCTAAAAGTTCAAAAATAGGTGCGCGAGTGATCGAGAGATTATCACTATTTTCATGAGCAATTAAATCTAAATTTTCAAAATCGGCATCATGATCAATAGAAGATAAAGATTTTTCAGAAAATAGAAAAGAGTCTTCTTCAGGAGAAGTCTACAAATAATAACATGAGTCGTCATTTGAGAGCGAGTTTTTCATAGACATGTCAATAGTAAAGGTAACTTCTTCATCTCCGTCTCTAAGGAGAAGTTTCCCATTACTAACGTCTATAACTGCGCGCGAGGTGGCAAGAAAATGGCGACCGAGAATGAGTGGGACCTTGGTGTCCTCTTCGATGTCAAAGATGACGAAATCTACCGGAAAGATAAATTTGTCAACTTTGACAAGCACATCCTCTATGATCCCCATAGGGAGCTTGACAGACCGATCCGCCAATTGAATGCACATTTTTGTGGGTTTAGGTTCTCCTAATCCCAACTTCTTAACTAAAGAATAAGGCATTAAATTGATTGAGGCGCCTAGATCGGCTAACGCACGTTTTACTAATAAATCACCAAACAAACAGGGAATAGAGAAACTACCTGGATCAGCTAATTTCTTAGGTAATTTATTAAGTAAAACTGCCGAACACTCCGCATTCAATTGAACCGTGGAGATATACTCAAGTTTCTTTTTATTGGATAAAAGATCCTTGAGGTACTTGGCGTATTTCGGCATTTGTGCTATTATTTCACAAAACGGTAGATTTATTTGGATTTGTTTAAACATGTCCAAAAATTTACCGTGATGTTCATCCACCCGGTCTTTTTGCATTCTATATGGATAAGGAAGAGGTGGTTGCTAAGCTTTTGGTTTATTAAAAGTAGAAGGCTTAGGCGGAGGAGAAGATGAAGAAATTATTACCTCCGTATCAACCGGAATTGGAGAAGTATCAACCGGATTTGGAGAAGTGGTTACCTCCCTCCCGCTCCGTAGGGTGATGGCTTTGGCATGCTCCTTTGGGTTGGGCTCTGTATTGCCCGGTTGCGCTCCTGGTTGACGATCGGAGAGCATTTTAGCGATTTGGCCAATTTGTGTCTCCAAACTTCGAAGAGATTCGGTGAGATTCCGGATGTTGGCATCATTTGTAGTCGTATATTTAGTGAACAACTCCTCGAGATTGGGAGCTTTGGGAGCTTGTGGCGGAAAATAACTAGGTGGGATTGTGTTTGATGGGCGAGCTGCGCTCCCCGGATTACTCCAAGAGAAGTTGGGGTGATTCCTTATACCTGGGTGATAGGTATTGCCAAAATTATTACCCGGATTATAAGGTGGCCGATTCGGATTACCCATGTAATCCAAATGCTCGACAATAGTAGAAGGCTCCCAATATTGGGGCTCACAGGTAGATTTGGACGAGGAAGCAGACATCTCATTCATCTGTTTTTGCAGTTGCTCAACCTAGAGAGGAAAACTTGAAACCGTATCGATTTCATACATCCCGGCCGGTTTAGGTGGTTTAGACCGAGGTGTACTCCATTGATAGGTATTCAAAACCATACCTTCTATAAGCACTTGGGCGGGCGCTGGTGTTTTGTTATTAAGCGTTCCACCGGCGGCGGCATCGATATGTTGCCTAGTTTGAGAATTTAGGCCGTTATAGAAGGTTTGGATTTGTAACCAATCCGGAATTGCATGATGAGGACATCGACGAAGCAATTCCTTGAAACGCTCCCAAGTATCATATAACGTTTCTGAATCAAGTTGGCAGAAATAAGTAATATCATTGCGCAATTTGGCCGTTTTAGCTGGCGGAAAGTATTTTGTAAGATATCTTTCCGTCATTTGATCCCATGTTGTGATGGATCCTCTTGGTAGAGAACCCAACCACTGCTTGGCTTTAGTGCACAATGTAAATGGAAATAACCTTAGCCGGATGGCATCATCGGATACACCATTAATTTTAAAAGTATCGCATATTTCTAAGAAATTCGAAATATGCGCGTTTGGATCTTCATCTTGAAGCCCATCAAATTGTACATATTGTTGTACCATTTGGATGATGCTTGACTTCAACTCAAAATTATTGGGGGCAATAGCGGGGCGAACAATACTAGATTGAGCCTCGTCCAAGTTTGGACGGGCATAATAGGACATAGTCCTTTGTTCGAATGCATTTGGCTCACCCATATTGGAAGAAGAAGAAGAAGGAGATCTAGGTGAATGGGAAGAAGAACTAAATGAAGAAGGAGAAGAAGAAGGCGGTGACGAAGAGAGGATTAATGAAGGATTAGGAGTGTCTCCTAAGGATTCCGTATCTTGAAAATTCGGAACTCGAAATCGTAAGCGGTGTCGAAGGGTTCGCTCGATTTCCGGATCCAAATCAAAAAGAGGTGACGGATTCCCTCGGGTCATACACCACAAGAAAACAAAATAAAATTTTTTTGATTTTGATTTTTTTTAACAAAACAAAAGAAAATGATAAAACTAATAGATCCTTGCTTTCAAAATATCAACGCAGAAAACGTTTCCCGACAACGGCGCCAAAAATTTGATGGTGATTTTATAAGTTTTGAAAATGATCCAAACTAAACTCTCAACTAGGCAAGTTCACCTATCGAAATTTAGTATAGAAAATATCGTATTTAAACTCGGGGACCGTTGAGTATTTGTACTCATAAGGAAGAGCTATTATTTTATCGATCGGAAAATTGGTTTTGCGAAAACGAAAACAAACATTAAACTAAGAGGAGAAATTCAATGAATAAAATGCTAGCACTTGATCTGGAATCCCTTTGGGCTAGAATAAAATCCACAAAATTAAAGAGCACAAGCATCTAAATTATTAACTTCGAACACGGAGGTTCCAAAGCTACGAAGCACCTCTCTCGAGAATACGCACTCGACTAACCTTAGGTAGATCGATTAAGACCTCTCGGCCAGTCTAAAGACCTAAGCTTGCTTTAGGCGGTGAACCTCACTAATGGAGTTGAATCCAAGGCGGAAGAATTTTGCGTTCCTCTCTCGATGGGTGCAAGAAACTCTCTTTATCCTTGAGTGATCTACTTGTATCCACAACCTCTCGGTAAATCTAGGATACGAATCTAAGCTCGAATAAACATAATTTGCAACTTATGAATTCGAAGAAAATTTAAATCAAACATAAATCAAAGTATATAAAATAGAATGCTTGCTAATTTGAGACAAAATAAGAAATTTATTCCATTCCAAAGTTCATCATGATCAAGTGCTAATTGGGAAATTAGCTGCTCATCATGATGGGAGAATTACATGAAAGCATAAAGAAAGACATGATTAACGAAAGACTTGAAAGTAAAGGTACAATATGAAATTAGAATGCAAGAAAAACAGTAAATAAAACGGAACTAAGCTCCCAAAAATCTCCTCTGGAGCATCTGAAGCTGTCTGGAATTTATAGAAGTTGCTGGGTGGTCACGCCCCTAGGTCATGCCCGTGACCTAGGCCGTATCGGTCTCGGAACCGTCGTCTTCATGTCTTCTGAACGTTGGCGCGGAACCGCCAAAAGTCGTTAATTGGCGGGTCACGCCCCTAGGTCACGCCCGTGACCTAGGGCGTGTCTTGACGGTTGCAGAAAAACGGCGGGAAGCAGAAACGGCGGGAATAACTCCGGCCGTTGTTGGAAGGGTCACGCCCATGGTCACGCCCGTGACCGTGGGCGTGTCTTGCGAAAACTCCCAGCGCTTGAAACTGCAGCATTAAGTCGGCACGCCGAGATGTCACGAGGTTAGTCACGCCCGTGACAAATTTGTCACTCCCGTGACTTGTGCAAATAGAAACTGTCGTTGACTGGAAGACTAGACCATGCACTAAATGTCACGCCTGGCGTACATGCCCGTGTGATAATTGTCACGCCCGTGACTTTAGGGCATGTACTTTTAATTGACGTGGCTGATAGCTCTTTCCACGCGCCGGGTTCACGCCAGGATGTCACGCCCGTGACCTTATCAGTCACGCCCGTGACTGTGTCATGTGCTTTTGAAATTTTCTTGCTTTTGTCCAGTTTTGTCTCCTGATCAACCCTATAGACTCCAAATTGAGATTTGCAGCCCAGATTGCCCTGAAATAATAAATTAGAAAAATTAAATAATAAAATTATAAAATATACTTATAAACTAATTAATTATTAAATAAAATTAATATAAAAATATTTACAAAATTAGAGTTATCAACAGCTTTCCTCTTAGGCGGCGAGTGGAGGAAGTGACTGGCGGGCGAGACGGTCCCACAAGTCCGTCTCGCCGGCCTCTCGCCCTACTGGCCATCTCGCCTTCTAAGGCCAGCCCGTGCCCCAAAGGACATCTCGCCTACAGCAGAGAACCCCCTGTATCGCTACCTATGAGTGGACCACCCGGTGCCACTCGCCAACCAAGTTCCTCTCGCCAGCTTCTCTGGTCACAACTGCGGGAAAGACCTCCCGCGAGCCCTATGTTGTACACAATCCCCGCTCTTTTCGAAGTTGTAGCAAGCTCGGAAAGAAATTCCAACAGGGGCTCGCAGTTGTCGAGGTTCATTTGCAGGAATCTTTGGCGGGGCCCACCCCTGGAGTCTATAAACATGTGCCCCCACCTCAACAGAGAATCCCCCCTTTCTCATTTCCGCTTTTCTTCCACCCTCAACATATCCCACAGCTAGAGCTTTCGCCTACCTCTCGCGATGGTGTGCAATCAAAACAAAGCCAATGTGGCTGCCCTGATACTGCATGTGGGGTGCACCCCAGCCTCAGCGCCTTCATCCTCTCGCCCAAAGAAGCTGAAGGCCACCGGCTCTACCCTCTCGGCCGGCGCGACCTCCTCGGCACCCTCGATAGCTGATACGCTTCCTCCCGCTCCTTCCGTGGAGAGACAGGTGATTCTGGGTTCTTCTTCTTGCCTCTCTTTCCTCTAGTCGTCTCGCCTATTGACCATTCTCTTTCAGGGAAACCTCGCCGACTCCCCTATGCCCACGAATCTTCTGGATGTCCCCAACCAAACTCATCAACGGCTGACTCGCTTGAGGAATCTTCCCCCCCCCCCCCAACCAAGAGGAGAGAAGACCTCTCCCGAATTGTGGGAAATCCTAGCATCCCGAATAAGAAAACTCATCCCGCCTTTTTTGTTTCACACAAATTACAGTTCCTTCATTATGATCTTTTGCCTTTCTGTTCTCTGCATAGATATTCAATTCGAGTCGAGTACTGAGGGGTCTACCGTGCCACCGCCCCTCTTGCCTCTTCCTCGCCCCGATAAGATTGAAGATTACCTGGGCGATCCCATGGACACCCAGGAGTTGAAGCGTCGGACAACCAGGATGTTTCGAAAGTACACACATATTATCCGCGAGATGGAGCTGGAGAAGCATGATTCTGATCAGCGCATGGACGGGCTGGAAACTAAGTGCAATTGCCTTTCTGCTGAGATCAAGGGCGACGGCATGATGGATGGGACCGACCCCCAGGCCATCATAAATGAGACGGACTAACACCTTTGTCTGCCATGTCTAGTCGTCACCCGCGACTTCCATCTGCCCGGAAGCCCTCAATGCACGGGAAGTCGGGGTGGCCGCTGGAAGTGGCACAAAAATTGAGGGGTCCAGGGGTCATCTCGCCTACTTAAGGATTCCTTGTAACTTCATGTATGGATCAACCACCTGCCTTAAAATGGAGGGTTAGGTCTACAATACTCTAGAGGGGGGGTGAATAGAGTATATTTAAAATTTGTTAGGTCCCACTAAAGGTGTTGTTACAGCTTTTGCTGTAAACTGAAAAAGTGCATTAATTAAGAAATTGGAAAACAGAAAATAATAAACTTAATCAAAGCCACACAACAAGAACAAAAAGAAAAAGATAGGCAATCAGCCGACACATGAAAATTTATAGTGGTTCTACAAATTTGGGTAGTGCACTCTTCTACCACCCTTGGTAGGAATCCACTCAGGGTTTTGATCAGGTGCCTGATACCAATGGGTTTTGATCAGAACCCCAAAAACCAACTCAAGTCTTTTGGTAAGGAGACTTGCAACCAGGAAACACTTTATACAGGAGGGGGTGAGATAGTGATTTTTGTCTTCTCTTTCTCAATAAACTGAGAAGACTTGTGGATTCAATGATGTTAGCAAATGCTCCCCCTAAAATGAAGAATGGTTCAGGTTTGCAGGAAGCTTTGCTGCAGGGTGATAGGTCTTCAATCAGAGTTCTTGACAAGCAGTGATGCAGGAGCTTCTTAACTAATTTGATATTTGTTGTCCTTGGAAGTCCTGGAGAGAATATGGAAGAAAAAGACTCTTGATATTGTATGATTGTTCTTCTTCTTCAGAATGAAGATCACTGCCTGTCACTGTAAGCTTCAGTATGATTTTCTTCAGTGATGCTTTTCTGCTACTACCTGAATTCTTTTTGTTAGTCTGTATGTGTCTTTTTCTGACTGAGTATATTCTTGTTGTCACATATGATTGTCGATCTTCTTTTCTTCTATGTCTTTTCAAAAATTTGAATCCTCTGTAATTAATGCTGACGGCCTGAGAATAATCGGCATTAATGTATTTCCTCAACTGTCTCGTGGAAAATCAGCAAGTAATATTCCAGAGGGAGATTGTAATTAATGCTTCCTCTAATAGATACATTCAGAGAATGTAGAGCATTAATTACTCAGGAATTTCCGCATTAGAATGAGTACAGAATGTCGGAAATGGCTAAGTCTGGAATCGTCGAACAGTTGGCAGAATTCGTCGAGCTGAGTTACTAGTTCGTCGAACTGAGATTTTGTATTCGTCGACCAGACAGCTTCTGTTCGTCGACCTGAGTTCCAAGATCGTCGAGCTGATAACAGAACTGCAAACTTCTGACCCTTTTCCTTTTCTGTCTGAAGTTCGTCGAGCTGAGATTTGCATTCGGTGACTGTAGTTCAGCAACAATTGCATTCGTCGACTGGAGTTCAGCAACAATTCTGGACTTAGTCGAGTATTTTGTGTTGATTGATATTATGAGTGTCGACATGAATCTTCTGGTGTCGACACAGATCTTATGGTGTTGACATAAGTGAGTGTCGACTGACTATTCTTGGTTTCGACATAAGTTTTCTGGTGTCGACATAGGTTGGTGTCGACATATGCCCTAAGTGTCGACACAAATCTTCTGACTCCAGAATTTGTCGACTAGAGTACTAAGAAGTTGACTTCGTTGACCTGAGAAGTTGTGTACTGGAGGTCCAAGTTCGTCGAGCTCAGAGTCTTGTTCATCGACCAAAGTCTGAAGTTGGACTTAGAATTATATGGAGTTATCCTGACTTTAGGTTATTAAAGTATTTCAGTTTTCGTCGACCAGAGAAAGAAGATCGTCGAGCTCAGCTCAGAGAAATATCTCAAGATCGTCGAGCTGAGATCGTCTTTCGTTGACATGAGTTCGACGAATGTCGAACTCATTTTACTTGGTCTTGAAATCTTCTAAATCTTGAGTCTCTGGCGGTCTTGTTGATAGTTGGTCCATCTGATGTTGACTCTAAGGACTTGGCCTAGACACTAGGACACAACTTTGGCCATGGCTATACATTGTTGGGTCACATCCTAAGTTAAGTGTACCTGGCCCAAATCAATTAGGGATCCAACAATCTCCCCCTATTTGGGTGAGGTCACTAATAGACTCAAAATAAAAACATAAGAACAAACAAAACAATAAAAAGGTATATCTGGCAGAGAATTACTAACACATGTAGCAGATATATATGTACATAAGCTTTGGTTTTAACATACATATCAGTTTTTAAAATAAAAGCAGAAAAGTTGAAACCATGTAAAGGTTACTTCTTCTTCTTATCTGTGGGCTTATCTTATTTAGGCTTTTCTTCTGGCTTGGTAAAGATAATTTCTCTCTTTGGATCCAAAGCCTGTGCTTGCGTCATTGTCATGTCAGCTGCCACAATAATATTCAAAGATGTAGTTCTGTGGACAACTTCTTCAGGATGTAGCTTCATGTAATCATCAACATTGAACAGTTTATTTGCTTTATCAAATCTTTGAGTTCTTCCTTTCTGTATTTGGACAAAGTGGAATATCCTGATATATCTTTGCCTTTAGCGTTTGCTTTATTTATCAAAGACAGACCAATAAGTTCCTGGAACCTGGCCATTTTAGCAATGTTTGCTGTTTCAGGATCCTCAAAAGGAACAGGAGGTGAATATGACCTGTTGGGACTGTCAGCTTTCTTTTCTACAGAGAGACTTTGTTGTTGCTGCTGATGTTGTTGATGCTGTTGTTGTTGAGTTTCTGAAGAGTGATGCCTTTGCTGACTGCTTCCAAAAGAACTCCCTTGATGTCTCTGATAAGTTTGCATAGGGGCAGATCTCTGAGAGCTAGAGCCAGTGGCACCAGCTGCTGGAGGAGGTGGAGGAGGTGGATCTCTTCTGTATCTCTGAACTGGTGGAGGAGAATATTTTCTGCTTCTTTTCTTCTCCTTTTGCTGATTTTTTGACAACCACATCCATGTTGGCATTCCTTTGTAAGGAGTAATATTTTGAAGAATGTAGTATGGAGTATCATTCTTTAAGCTTGGCTTAGCAGCAGGAGGAGGAGGGGCTTTCATTTTCTTTGACAACATTTTCTTCTTCTTCTTAGCAGCTTCTTCATCTGAATCTTCTTCATCATCATCTTCATCATCATCACTGGCAGAACCCTGAGTTTTATCATATAGAGCATCAAATGCTTTCAAGGCTTTATCATAGGTAACAATCTTTTCTGTAGCAGGAGCAGAAGTTTCAAAGGATGGAGTTTCAGCAGGAGTGGATGAAGAGACTATACAAGAATCAGAAGTAACTGGGACAGAGCTTTCAGCTGCTGCTTTATTTTCTTCTTCAATGTCAGCCAAGATCAACTCATATAGATCTGGCATATGAGAGTCATCCATCACAAAGATTGGTGCAGAGATAGCTACTGGAGGGGATGGAATGACTGCCAAGGTTGGTGCTAAAACTGGAATTAGAAAACTATCACATAGTTGCTTAGCAACTGCTGGAATGACAGGATAAGTATAAGGCACAATAGCCAAATGTGGTGTAGTGAATTTTGCTGGAAGAGGATTCATATATACAGTATCAAAAGTTTTCAACAATTTCGCTAAGTGAACTATGGGATTTAGAATAAAATCACCCACAGTTGTGAATCCTTCAGAATCTGACTCATTAAAATCCATGTCAGTATCAATGAAATCAATTAAATCTTTATCAATACAATCTGTATATTCTGCTGGTGCTGGAGTATCTGATGGTGCTGGAGCTGCAGTATCTGAAGCTGTAGCTGTTGCTTCATCATCAGGCATCTCCCCTGCTTGGTTTTAGTGGGTACTGAGGCCAGGCCCCTGACTGAGGAGGGGGCAGTAGTTAGAACAAATATTTGGGCAGATAAAGAGGTAATGGTAGTAGCAAAAGGTGTAATGGCCTCCGCTACAAGTGATTTAAGAAGGGGAGTGATGATGGTGATTATAGATGAGATTGTAGTGGAGTCCAATGAGAAAGTTGGAGATGGTGTTGCAGTTAGTGTCGAAGAGGTGGCAACTACAGATGGAATGGAGGGTGGAACATCAGGTATGTGAATGTTAGATGTTGATGGGGATGGAAGGGTGGCGTCTTGCATTATGGTGTCTGATGGTATGATGTAAGGTGGTATGGAAGATAGATGGTGGGGGGGGGGGGAAGTGGAGACTGTGGTGGTGTAGAAATGTATGTGTCAAGAGGGTATTCAGGAGGTGTGGGTGGTTGATTTGCCTGAAGGGAGGAAGAGGGAATGTCAGGGATGGTGATTGATAAAGATGGGGTGACTGGGGATTTTGTTGTTGTTGGAAGAGGGACTGAAAGAGAATATGTGGAAGGAATGTTCTCTTCAGCAGGGTGGGGAGTGGCTTTAATAGCCCTTGTGCCTTCAGAAGCTTTTGTGGAAGATGTGGAAGCCATAGAGGGCTTAGTGATGGTCCTCTCCCATCTGCCAAATAAGGCACAGGTCAGCCTTTTGCTGGTATTTATGAATATAGTCTGGGAGACTAGGGATTCAGCAGCCTTTTCCTGTTGGAAGATTCCTAGAATTCTTCCAAAACATACTTCATTCTTAGAGTTCTTCTTCTTTATCAAATCAAACATAAGTTGTGCCCAGTCAATTGGCTTCTTGTTGATGATGGCACACATAACCTGAAACTTGTGTCTGGTGATATAATCGTGTGCAGTGTGTTTGCCAAGCAGTACTTTACCGACCAAGTCTGCCAAAAATTTATATGGCGCAAACAAGTGTTTCTTCAATAATTTGTTGGGATAGTCTCCAGCATACTCCATGAGGTTCAACATCATATCAGATTCCTCTGTTTCAATCTCGAGGTCCTCTACTCCATTTTTCAGTTCAAAAATCTCAGTTAAGATTGCGGGGGTTAAAGAGACTGAGTTACCCGTGATAGTGCCTGTCAGGGTGTTCTCTTCTGTGGATGACAGTGTGTATACCCATTCCCTGATTTCCATGTTCTGCAGTTTGACCCTTGTCATCATCAGGGTTTTTAGTTCCTGTTCTTCAAGAAGTTTCAGGATATAGAGAAAAATTGGATCGGAATGCTGAAATGAATCAAAGTCTACATCAAATCCTCTATCAAATTTCATTCCTTTGAGATTGCTTGCCAGAGCCGCAATTGAAGTCACCTGCAAGAAAGACACAGAAACGATGATCAAGTGCGAGGGAACAGAAAGCGCGGGATGGAGGTCGAAGAAAACCTACATATAAGGTTTTCCAGAATATGAATCGACAAACTCCGTTCCACGAAAATAAAATGATTCTTCGAACTAAGGTCGACGAAATAATTTAGAGTTAAATAATTCGTCGAGCTCATCAGAAGAATTGAAGACGGTTCGTCGATCTTAGGTCGACGAATATCTTCTGAAGCAAAGTTCGTCGAATGCTGGTCGACGAAAATTATTTCACTCACAGAGAGTTCGTCAAACTCTGTTCGACGAATATCTCTCAAACCTTCCCCGGTTCGTCGAACTCCGTTCGACGAACTTTGGAAAATTCGTCGAATACAGACAGAACTTAAGCTAAGTCTTCTCCATTGATCATTCCCAGCTGATTTATAAAGAAAGCATGATTTTTCTCATCCAGAGGTTTGGTGAATATATCAGCTTTTTGTAAATGAGTGTAGATATAGACAAACTTAATCTTATTTTTGTCTACATACTCCCTAATGAAATGATGTCATATATAAATATGTTTTATCCTACTATGGTGAACTGGATTTTGTGCTATGGCTATAACACTAGTATTATCACAGAATAAGGTTGAATTATTTAAGTTGAACCCATAATCTAGGAGTTGATTTTGTATCCACAGCATCTGTGAACAACAACTTCCTGCTGCAATATATTCTGCTTCAGTAGTTGATGTTGACACTGATGTTTGCTTCTTACAAAACCATGATACTAATCTCATACGGAGGAACTGACAAGTTCCTGAAGTACTTTTTCTATCAACCCTGCATCTAGTAAAATCAGCATCAGAGTATCCAGTTAACTCAAATTCTGATTTAGCAGGATACCATAGGCCTAGATCAGGACAACTCTTTATATATCTTAAAATCCTTTTTAAGAAAATTAGATGAGATTCTTTAGGGTTCACTTTGAACCTAGCACAAAGACATGTAGCAAACATAATATCTGGCCTACTTGCTGTGAGGTATAATAGGGACCCAACAATACCCCTATAAAGTTTCTGATCTACAGGTTTTCCTTGTACATCAGAGTCCACAACAACATTGGTGTCCATGGGAGTTTTCTTAGCTGAGGCATCAGCCATCCCAAACATCTTTAGAAGTTCTTTAGCATACTTTGCTTGAGAGATGAAAATTCCATCAGGAAGCTGTTTCACTTGGAGACCAAGGAAATACGAAAGCTCTCCCATGCTACTCAATTCAAATTTAGAATGCATGAGGTCAGAAAATCTCTTGCACAATTTTGAATCTGTATAGCCAAATATAATGTCATTTACATAGATTTGCACTAACAAGATTTGGTCCTTATGATGTCTAGTGAAAAGGGTTTTATCTACAGTTCCTCTTGTAAATTTATGCTCCAATAAGAAACTTTCTAAGGTCTCATACCAAGTTCTTGGAGCTTGCTTTAGACCATAAAGAGCCTTATTTAATTTAAAAACATAAGAGGGATAAGTTGGAGAGACAAAACCTGGAGGTTGTTCTACATAAACCTCTTCTTATAATACTCCATTTAAGAAAGCACTTTTCACATCCATTTGAAAGACTTTGAACCTTTTGAATGCAGCATAGGCAAGGAAGATCCTTATAGCATCCAACCTTGCAACAGGTGCAAAGGTCTGATCATAGTCAATTCCTTCCTCTTGCCTATATCCTTGAGCAACAAGCTTAGCCTTGTTCCTCACAATGACTACTTGGGCATCAAGCTTATTCCTGAAAACCCATTTGGTTCCAATAACTGGGTAGTTTTGGGGTCTTGGAACCAAATCCCAAACTCTACATCTCTCAAATTGGTTTAGTTCCTCTTGCATTGTAAGGATCCAGTGAGGATCTTGCTCAGCATCATGAATTGTTAGAGGTTCAACCTTAGAGAGAAAACATACATGCATCAAGTCTTGGTTGAGTTGATGCCTTGTCTGTACACCTGCTGATATGTCTCCAATTACTTGAGATCTGGGGTGATCCCTAAGTGTGATAAAATCAGTGGGTGGAGTTGGTTGTGCAACAGCATTTTGAATAAATTCCTCTTGTGGAATTGTATTTGCTATTGGTTGATGCTCATGTGCTTCAGCTTCATCTTCTTCACTATCTTCAATGACTTGTGGAGAGGGATGAGTGGGAACCTCTTGGGTGAGGTTTAGTGCATCCAATCTCTCACACAAGTGGGGTACCTGCAAGTTGCTACAGGTAGAAACTTCTTTCTCCTTTCTGTACATGTTAGTTTCATCAAAAGAAACATGAATTGACTCTTCTACTTTTAATGTGGATTTATTAAATACCCTATAAGCCTTGCTTACTTGGGAGTATACTACAAAAACTCCCACTTCAGCCTTGGCTTCAAACTTTCTAATATATTTCTTCTTGTTATTATGTATATAACATGTACAACCAAAAACTTTAAAATATTTTATTTTAGGTTTCTTCCCTTTGAGTAATTCATAGGGAGTCTTGTTCTTCAGTTTGTGAATTAAACTCCTGTTCAGGACATAGTTTGCAGTGCTTACAGCCTCTACCCAAAAGTTTAGTGGCATGTATGCATCAGCAAGCAATGTACCTGTAACTTCAATGAGTATCCTATTTTTCCTTTCAGCTACCCCATTTTGTTGGGGAGTTCTAGGAGCTGAGAAGCAATTCCTGATACCTTCCTTCTCACAGAACTCATGCATAAGAAGAGACTCAAACTCTGTGCCATGATCACTTCTGATCAATGCAACATGAGTAGAGAACTCAATCTGTATGATCCTGAGAAAATCTGTAAGAACCTTGAATGTATCTGACTTTGTTCTCAGAAAAAATACCCAACTGGACCTGGGAAGTCATCCATTATAACTAAAGTGTGAGATTTCACTCCTAGGCTTTGTACAACAATGGGTCCAAAAAGATCCAAGTGTAGCAAGTACAAGATCGTAGGTGAATCACTCTTATTAAATGATTTGAAACTAGTTTTAGTTTGCTTGCCTAGTTGACAAGCCCTGCAGAGACCTTCCTTCTTGTAGGGAGCAAAAGGTAGACCTCTAACAAGGTTGTGCTTAGATAACCTAGTAATGTTTTTCAGGTTTACATGTCCTAGTCTTTTGTTCCATAGGTCATTCTGATTACTAGTTAAATTCAGTAAGCAGATATCAGTTGTGGCAGAGAGAATGTTTACTAAATAAATGTTTCCTTGTCTACTTCTAGTTAAAATTGATTGGTTATTTTTATCAATAATAGAACAAGTAGAAGGGTTAAAGTATACCTGATAACCATCATCACATAATTGACTTATGGAGATGAGGTTATGCTTCAGTCCACTTACATATGTCACCTTTCTGAATGTGATATCCCCTATTTTCACTTCTCTAACTCCTTCTGACTGACCACATTTTGAGTCACTAAAGATAACCTTTGGCCCTAGCTTGGACTTGTAGTTGACTAAGATGTTCTTGCTGCCAGTCATATGCTTGAAGCAGGCACTGTCTAGATACCAAGTTTCATTTATCCCTGGACAATTCTTCACCTGCAATACAAACAGTTAGTGATTTTTGACCAAGGTTACCTTGGGCCCTTTGCATGGTTGATAAGAGAAACTAGAAATAACAGAAAATTCTGGCTGGGATTTATATCCTAGGGGGTGATATCTCCTAGGTGGATTGATCCAGTCAGCTAATGGATTAAATTGTTTTCTGGAAGTATTCAAGTTTCTGTTGAAATTATAGTTTTGGTTAAGTCTTCCTGGGTTCGACGAATTTATGTAAGTTCATCGACCAGAGTTCGATGAATTGGGTTGAGATCGTCGATCTCTGCCCAGAGAATGAACATGTTCGTTCTCTGGGCCCCACGTTCGTCGACCTCTGCTCGACGAACCATACAAAGTTTGTCGATCGCAGTTAGACGAATAATAATAACTATAGTTGCTTTCAAAGTTCGTCGATTTGGGTTCGACGAACTGGCCCCTTTTCGTTGATCTGAGGTCGACGAAAATTGCTGAACATGGTTTTTATTAGTTATTTTCTGGTTTTCAATTTTGTCCTTTGTTTTAATTTGTTCAAGGATTTTATTTACTTTATATACTTGATCAGTATTCTTCTTTCCTTTCTCAGAAATAAAATTTATGGGTTGTGACAGGTGGTTTTTCTGAATAACAGGTGGTTCACTAGATTACTGCTAGTTGTTTGCTTCTTCCATTTAGTGATTCTTCTAGCTGTTTTGCCTTATTTAATTCATCTTTTAGAAGGGTGATTTGTTCACTAAACATATCTATTTCATTTTTCAATTTAGTGTTTTCTAAAACTAAGCTATCATAGTTAACTTGTTTATCTCTGAGAAGTTTGATTTCCTTCTCAGAGTTGATTAAGTCTAAACACATAATTTTAAAATCTGATTTGAAAGATTCTGAACTATAATCAAACCATGATAATACCTGATCAGCATATGATTCAGAAGCTTCCTCATTTTCTGAATCTCCTTCTTCTGAGTTGCTTCTTGAGGCATCAATTGCCATGAGGCAAACATCTTTTGCTCTTTCCTCTTCTTCATCTTCACTGGAGCTTGAAGATGTTGACTCCTCTTCAGTCTCACTCCAGGTCTCAGCTATAAACCCCTTTTCCTTTCTCTTGTGTTTGTTGGAAGAGGGTTTGCTGGTGTACTGTCTCCTGGAATTCTTTTCCTTGTCTCTTCTCTTCACTTTTTCTGGTTCTCTGGACACTCAGAGAGGAAGTTCCCAGGCTTTCTGCATCCATAACACACCACTTCCTTTGTTGGTGTTTTATCATAATTTGGCCTGTCATCCTTTCTTGCTGACTTCCTCCTGAAGTCTTTTCTAGACATCTTGAAGAATATCTTTGCAAAGAGACTCATGAGCTCTTCATTTGATGCAGTGGATTCTGATTCTTCTGAGGCTTTAAATGCTATGTTCTGATCTCTTCTGGCTGCAGGAGATGTTCTTTGTTCAGTAGCCTCCCTTGTCTTTATTAACTGCTCATAAGGTTTCAATTTGCCCAGTAAAGATTCAGTTGACATCTCATTCAGGCATCTGGCCTCCTTGATGGGCCAAGTTCTTGTGTCCCATGAGCTTGGGAAGCACATTAGAATTTTGTCATTCACTTCAGTGAGAGTGATGACCTTGTCCAGAGTTTTTAGCTCATTAATAATTGAGCTTAATCTGTTATACATCTTTGACACTGTCTCAGCTTCCTGTTTCTTGAAATTCTCATATTGGGATATGAGATTTGATCTCCTATCCTTCCTTTCATCAGCTGATCCATCAACCATTTGGTTTAGGGAATTCCAAATGGCTTTTGCTGATGTACACTCAGCAACCTTTTGGAAAATGTCATCAGACATTGTTTGTGCCAATATATTCATGGCTTTTGCATCAGCCATCTTGGCTTTCCTGTAGGCATCATTTTAATCTGGAGGAGGTACTGCAGTCATATTTGTAAAAGTTCTTGGAGGAGCTGCAGGTGGTTGAGGTACTCTTGTTAAGATGGAAGCAAAAATATATTCATCAATAGAATTCATATATAGCTTGATTCTTGCCTTCCAGATTCCAAACTTTTGCAAGTTGCAAACTGGAGGTCTGGTGCTTGCATAATCTTTGTTCTGTGCCATGGCTGTGTTTCTAAGTTAAATGTGAATAAAGTAATGTGTAGATCTAACACAGGATTTTTGGTTCAAGGGTTAACTTACCCAACCAAAGGAACCTTCCTCTGATAACAATTGAAAGTGAGGGATAGGTCTACAATACTCTAGATGGGGGGGTGAATAGAGTGTATTTAAAATTTGTTAGGTCCCAATAAAGGTGCTATTACAGCTTTTGCTGTAAACTGAAAAAGTGCAGTAATTAAGAAATTGGAAAACAGAAAATAATAAACTTAATCACAGCAACACAGCAAGAACAAAAAGAAAAAGATAGGCAACCAGACGACACAAGAAAATTTATAGTGGTTCCCCAAATCTGGGTAGTCCACTCTTCTACCACCCTTGGTAGGAATCCACTCAGGTTTTTGATCAGGTGCCTGACACCAATGGATTTTGATCAGGTCCCCAAAAACCAACTCAAGTCTTTTGGTAGGGAGACATGCAACCAGGAATGACTTTTGAAGGGAGATGACAACACTTTATACAGGAGGGGGTGAGAGAGTGATTTTTGTCTTCCTTTTATCAATAAATTGAGAAGACTTGTGGATTCAATGATGTTAGCAAATGCTCCCCCTGAAATGAAGAATGGTTCAGGTTTGCAGGAAGCTTTGTTGTAGGGTGATAGGTCTTCAATCAGAGTTCTTGACAAGCAATGATGCAGGAGCTTCTTGGCTGATTTGATATCTGTTGTCCTTGGAAGTCCTGGAGAGAATATGGAAGAAGAAGACTCTTGATATTGTATGATTGTATTTCTTCTTCAGAATGAAGATCACTTCCTGTCACTATAAGCTTCAGTATGATTTTCTTCAGTGAAGATTTTCTGCTACTGCCTGAATTCTTTTTGTTAGTCTGTATGTGTCTTTTTCTGACTGAGTATATTCTTGTTGTCACACACGATTGTTGATCTTCTTTTCTTCTATGTCTTTTCAAAAATTTGAATCCTCTATAATTAATGTTGACGGCCTGAGAATAATCGGCATTAATGTATTTCCTCAACTGTCCCATGGAAAATCAGCAAGTAATATTCCAGAGGAAGACTGTAATTAATGCTTCCTTTAACGGATACATTCAGAGAATGTAGAGCATTAATTACTCTGGAATTTTCGCATTAGAATGAGGACAGAATGCCGGAAATGGCTAAGTCTGGAATCGTCGAACAGTTGGCAGAATTTGTCGAGCTGAGTTACTAGTTCGTCAAACTGAGATTTTGTATTCGTCGACCAGACAGCTTCTATTCGTCGACCTGAGTTCCATGATCATCGAGATGATAACAGAACTGCATGCTTTTGACCCTTTGTCTTTTCTGTCTGATGTTTGTCGAGCTGAGATTTGCATTCGTAGACCGGAGTTCAGCAACAATTGCATTCGTCGACTGGAGTTCCGCAACAATTTTGGACTTAGTTGAGTATTTTGTGTTGACTGATATTCTGAGTGTCGACATGAATCTTCTGGTGTCGACACAGATGTTTTGGTGTCGACATAAGTGGGTGTTGACTGACTATTCTTGGTGTCGACATAAGTTTTCTTGTGTCGACATAGGTTGGTGTTGACACATGCCCTAAGTGTCGACACAAATCTTCTAACTCCAGAATTCGTCGACTAGAGTACTGAGAAGTTGACTTCGTCGACCTGAGAAGTCGTATACTGGAGGTCCAAGTTCGTCGAGCTTAGAGTCTTGTTCATCGACCAAAGTCTGAAGTTGGACTTAGAATAATCTGGAGTTATCCTGACTTTAGGTTCTTAAAGTATCTCAGTTTTTGTCGACCAGAGAAAGAAGATCGTCGAGCTCAGCTCAGAGAAATATCTCAAGATCTTCGAGCTGAGAACGTCTTTCGTCGACCTGAGTTCGACAAACGTCGAACTCATATTACTTGGTCTTGAAATCTTCTAAATCTTGAGTCTCTGGCAGTCTTGTTGATAGCTGGTCCATCTGATGTTGACTCTAAGGATTTGGCCTAGACTCTAGGACACAACTTTGACCCTGGCTATACATTGTTGGGTCACATCCTAAGTTTAGTGAACCTATGTAACGCCCCGAAACTCAAAGGAGCGACAGGGGACGTTTTGGACCAGTTTTGGGTTCTGGCTGCAGGCACACGGCCTGGGACACGGGCGTGTCCCAGGGCGTGTCAAGCCTGTGTCGACACTAAGCCGGGAAGTCAACACTTTGGTCTCGACATTGTGTCGAGACTGGGCACACGGCCTGCGACACGGGCATGTCGCAGGGCGTGTCGACCCGTGTCGACACTTAGGCGCGCAGTCGACACTCTGCGTTTGACGAAGTGTCGAGACATGGCACACGACCTGCGATACAGGCGTGTCGCAGGGCGTGTCAACCCGTGTCGACACATCCCGGGAAGTGGACACTTTGATCTCGACATTGTGTCGAGACAATGCACACGGCCTAGGACACGGGCGTGTCCAAGGCCGTGTCAGCAGGTCGACGATCTTTGCTCGATGAAGTGTCGAGTGTCGAGACCGTGTACGCGGCCTGGAGCCCAGGCGTGTCAAGGTGACACGGGTAAGGACACGGGCATGTCCTAGAACCCGTGCAGTGCTCGGGTTGTTTTCGGGGAAAAATGATGGGGGTACACGGCCGGCCACACGACTGTGTTAGGTGGAACACGGGCATGTCAGCTCGTACACGGGCGTGTTCGATACCCGTGTGAGGTTCCAGGCGAGCCGATTTTGACAACGAATGAGGCACACGGCCCTGGACATGGGCGTGTGCCAGGCCGTGTTCGGTCCAGATTGGGCATTTAAGTCCCGAATCAAAGCCGTTCGTTTCTTTATTTTGGGATCCAACGGCTGGGGGTTGCTCCTGAAGGGATATACCCGGGATTGGACTTAGAAACCCTCACTTTTCATAAGTTATCATCTTTCTAAAAACCTTAGAGAGAGAGTAGAGCCAAGGAAGGAAGAAGGAGCTAGATCCACGGAGGCAAAGCTAGTGCGGTGCTTTTCATCTGCTTATTTTTCCATGGCGCCGAAGAATAACGCTAGGGTAATGATTCTCATCTTGAGCATGAGTAGCTCTCCTTTGCATAGGAAGCCCGCTCTTGCGAGTTTGCGGTGAGTTGGAGGCATTCCTTCGGGTAGATATGTGAAGTCCCCGTTGTTTAGAGTCCGTAAGCGAGAACGGACATAGGCATGTTGTGTGAAGCCTACCCGGACATGTTGGTCTGGATCGGTGATGTTGCATTGCATAGATGCCGGAGAAGACTCCGTGCAATTGATTATTTTTCGGGTTTTCTACACGGTAGATTGCAACAGGGAGCCTTGGGGACTAACCCTAAGGTGCACCCAGGAAACTGGCCGGATGCGTGAACTTGCCAACATGGAGGCCTGAGAGCCAACTTGAACATAACCGAGTTATGTGAAATTCTGTGACGAAAATGGGACTCGGGAGAAGTTTGACCAGCGCAAATGGCTTAAATTGTCGTTGCGACGTGAGCACGGGTTAGATGGAACCGTACCCATATCTATGTCGTTCTGGTTAAAGAGACCTAAGGTTACGTGGCACTTGCCATTGGCATAGATGAGAGTCTTCGGCGGTCCATGGCTTAAATTGACGTGACCCATGCCGGGAAGACAAATTGCTCATATGTTTGGCCGTCAAAGTGGCGGTGGTGCGTCCGGAATGTCCATGGATTTAACTGACGTGACATCGACCGGTTCACCGAGAATGTGCCCTGAGTGCACGGGGTGTGTGGCCGTGTGAGCCTACGCCTGTGATGAAATGAATACTATTATATTGCTCGCTTGTGCTAATAAAATTGCAGGGAAGGAGCATTGCCGCCCCGAGTTGGGGGCGGGATCGTTATAATTTTGTCAGCATTGCTGACCGTTGCCTTTTTGTTTGCCACCGTGCGGTGGTTATGTTGCTTGCAGGTGCTGCTGGACCATGCGGTCAATAGCGGGCTAAAGCCCAGATGCGAAGCCGGCCCTCGAAGGCCTATTTGGAAGTGTTTACTGTTTTATTCATGTATGACCATCCTGCGTGTCGTGGTTTGTAAATCATGTAATATCAAGTGAAACATTTTGTAAGGCCTTAAGGCTAACGGTTGTATTTGTAATACATTCCTATTTTGGCTTAGTGGACATTCATGCTTTAGTGCTGGGTTCTTTAATGCAACTTTTATAAACTGCTTCCGCTAGAATGCTCTGTGTAGGACGTTGAGATTGGTTGGATGGTTTCAATAAGTAACCACCCGGTCTGTCTGTGGCATATGGCGTCGGGCCCCGGCCGGACCTACTGCTATATGCTATGTGACGGATAGGGGGTGTTACAATTAGGTATCAGATGGAGGTTTCGATCCTCCGACCTGTTACAATTTGGTATCAGACTACTGGTTTTGGTCGGACTTAAGCTTAATTCGTGGGCGAATTCTTTTTAAGGGGTGGTGAGCACATTGTGCGCGTCATCGTTATAATGGTAAAAGAACCCATGAATGTCCACTTAGGAATGAAAATACACGTGTTTGAGGAACCTGCGTGTTCCTATAATTGTTGTTTGCAATTTTATTTGGTTGCTTAACGGTGTTTTGTACCACAATAGGTGACCGAAAGCGGTGCTGGACCGCCAGAATGTCCGGTTTCTGAGGATCATAGTGCACCCGGTGAGGTGTTTGAGACTCCACCTTCGTATGAAACCGTTAGAAGGATCGTAGAAGCGGTGTTCGCTGTGACGGGTGCACAGCTTGGAGGAAATGTACAACCCTGCGCCCCTGTTGCGGCTTCAATGCCGGTGGGCGTGATGCAACAGATGACCTTTGGTAGACCATCGGAGCAGCAGCTGAATATGCATTTAGTGCAGGGAGCGCACACAGTTCAGGAATATTTGCAAGCATTTCTTATGATAAGTCGCTACCCATGCTTTGAGTTGGATAACGAGCAAACTACAATCGATAGATTTTATAATGGCCTGCGTGCCGAGTTACGAGTTCTACTGCTAGGACCAAAGTTATTGGGATTCCGAGCCTTGGTGGAATCAGCTAGATCTTTGGAGGCAGATTTGAGGAAGACCCTCCCGATGCTAGCGACCATGGTATCGAACTATACAAACCCCATAAGAGCTGCATCCGGCAGAATGCTGGAGAAAGGGGCTATGACATCGACTAGCAAAGCTACTTACACATGTTTTACTTGTGGAAAGAAAGGGAACTTTGCCCGAGACTGTTGGAAAGGTGCTAGGAAGGCCAAGAAAGATATGTCAGGAGCAGTCAAGGACTCAAATGCAAAGGAGACGGCATTCAAAGTGCCGAGCACCTCAAAGTCTGTATATCAAAAATGGTATAAGAAGCATAGGACTTCGGGTCCAGCTCCTTCTGGTGCTTCTGGGGCGACTACGGGTCAGACCTCCGGCACATGTTTCAAATGTGGGGAGCCGGGGCATTATGCTCGTGAGTGCCTAAAGCCCAGGAGAAAGCACGTCGTCTTGACGACAGGTATGGTTTAAAGATAGTTTTGCCTTAAACACTTGTCGCTCTTGTGCATGTTAGCTTAGAACTACTGGTGCTAATCCTTGTTATGACCTTACTTTATCTGCGAGAGCACCGTTCGTTTAGGGAACTTCGCATTCCTATATTAGGAATTATGTTGTGCGTCGGAGTACCTCCTTCGATGGTAAGAGACAAATTGAATGCGTTATAGCCCAATGGTGCTCATTGTGCGCGGGTAGAATTGGTTGCGCTTAGTTTTGGATTGGGAATCAGGAGTTCGATCTGCAAGTGTCGTTACTACCGCTAGGGGAGTTCGACGTAATATTTGGCATGGACTGCCTCTCGGAGCAGCAAGCCTATATCGATTGCGGTAGCAAGGAAGACAAGCTGGGAGCTAGTCGTGAGACGACATTTACGGGCTCGAAGAGGTCGAGCAAGACGTTGGCATCTGCTCTTCGGGTGGTGTAGGCAATTCGTGCTGGTGTAGAGCTGTTCTGTACACTAGTGGAGGTTGTAAAGCCGAAGCCCGCATTGGTTAATATTTCAGGGTTATTGGAGTACCCTGATGTTTTCCCTGAGATCTTCCTGGAGCCCCGCCTCGACGGGAGATAGATTTCATGTTTGAGCTAGAACCAGGTGCAAAGCCTGTGTCACGCTCTCCATATCGGCTAGCGCCTAAGGAAATGGCGGAACTGAAGATGCAACTTCTAAAAGTTGTTGAAGCGAGGGTATGTGCGTCCAAGTCCTTCGCCTTGGAGCGCACCGACCCTCTTAAATAAAAAGAAGGACATAAGCTTGAGGCTATGTATTAATTATCAGGAGCAAAACAAGTTGACGGAAAATAACAAGTACCCAATCCCAAGGATCGATGATCTTTGTGATCAGTTGGTCGGGCCAACGACGTACTCTAAATTAGATAAGGGAGAGTGATATCCCTAGGATAACGTTCAGTACGGGATACATGCGCTACGAGTTTACGGTCATGCCGTTTGGGCTGACTAATGCGCCGTCAGTGTTCATGGATCTGATGAACCGGACCTTCTGGGAGTACTTGTACCATTTTGGGTTCGTCTTCATCGACGATATTCTGGTGTACTCGCAGAGTAAGGAAGATCACTTTAAGCATCTACTTTTGGTTTTGGAGACGCTAAGGAGGAATCAACTGTATGCTGATGGTTAAAACTCCAAAATTATTTACGGTCACGCGGCGACCCGGCGGTTTTATTTGAGAAAAAAGGCGGAAGTGATTTTATTTAAGAAAACGGGGCGCGCGTATTTATTTATTTTGGATATAAAAAGGTTTAGATCGAGTTTTAACGAAAGGAGGCAAGTGCACCTATTGTGAGTAGTACAGGATATTCCGGGTGGAATATCGAGGTTGTATTGTTCTCGGGTCCCGTTCGATTATTTCTACTCTTCCTTGGAGGGGACTATTATTTTACCGATAATACTTGTCGGGATATTTATATATATAATAAAAAGCAGAAAATGACAGAAAGAAAAATGAAATCATGAAAAGAAAGCAATAAGGTGGTGCCGATGAAGAGCTTAGCTCGATGGCACCGAGAAAACAAATGAACTAAAATAGACTTTAAATAAAAAGAGCTCCTAAATTTCTAATTAATTAAGGCGGAGACTTGGCCATGGAGGTTCCACTAAAATGAGCTCACCTAGCTATAGGGCTATCGCTCACCTGAACGCTAAGACTATTCGACCGGGCTCTCGTCCGACAAAGGATTCCTCTTAACGCCCGCATTACGCTAAGAACCCCGCTATTGGGTGGGGGACCCAATCCGGTAGAGTTGGCGCGCCTCCTCTCTCGAGGGTTAGTGCGGAACTCTCTTTGCCAAGGGGTGATCTGTCCATATGCACGGCCTCTCGGCGAGCGTATGGAAAACGGAAATAGGGCCCACACATCGATATGTGGTCCTACGCGTCGTTAACCCCGGGCAAACCTTAAGTACTTTTAATTAATTAGAAAAATTAGACCTTTAATTATTTTAAGCTATTTTATCTGTCCCAATGCTCTTCGATACCGAGGGCTAAGAACAGTTAGCCACTCATCGGAATGGGGACGGCTTGCGGGAAAAGCAGAAAAGAAAGCAGTAAAGGAAAGCTGAAAATTGCAAGCCCTACTCAAACGAGTAGGACTGAAGAAAGCTGTAAATTGCGAGTTCCGGCGCAAATGCGTGGGCGGGAGAAAGAAAGCGGATCCTACTCAAACGAGTAGGACTAAATAAATGCAACACACGCACACACTCGACAGAAATTAAAACTCACGCACACGCTCTCTCGACATAAATGAAAACGCACACACTCTACAAGAAAGTAAACACACTCTACCGAAATAAAATCCAGCCATTAAACTCAAGTGAGTAGGCGGAAAAAAGGAAAATTACAAACTCACGCACTCTACAGAAAGTAAAATAAGCGAGCGCCATTTAACTCTTAACGAGTAGGCGGAAATAAATGCGCAAGTACAAAAAATGTAAAAAACTAAGTTATCTAAAAATTGAAAACAACTGCATTTCTACCGCTAGAATGCGGTAGAAATGCATAAAAAGTGAAAATAAAAATTAAACGGGAAGAAAGTTTTGCAAATGAAAATGAAAACGCAAGTGATCGAAAAATGAAAACGAATACATTTCTACCGCTAGAATGCGGTAGAAATGCATAAAAAGAGAACGAAAAAATTAAAAGAGCAAAAGTTTTAAATGAAAATCAAAGTGCACGAAAAATTAAAACGACTATATAATCATTCCTATAACTCCGTAAAACTGATTAAAAAGTGAAAATAAACTGAAAATAATGAAAAGGTTTTACATCCTAAAAAGAAAAATCTAACTTACAAGAAATGAAAATCACTTTGAAATTAATTTTACGGGTTTATAACAATGAGATAGAAAGCTATAAAAACCTAAGTTAACAAAACTAAGTAAGAAAATGAAATCATAAAAGTGAAAACTATACTCATATACTCACACACGCCTTTTAAAAAGACAAAAACTAAGTTAAAATAAAATGAAAAATAAGATTGCATAGGGGAGATTTGCATTAATCCATTCCAAAGCCATATTAAGAGAAGAAAAAGAACACATTTTATTAAATAAAAGGACGAGTTACAAAGACACGAAAATAAAACTAAGGAGAGGGGGAGAAATATATCTCTTACATAGCATTTGGAAGCATTTCGGCAGCACAACCCCTAAGCAAAATGGTTCAAAAAAGGAACAAAAATCCTAAGCAGAAGACTGGAATTTATAGAAAAAATTTACATGGGTCACGCCCTTGGTCACGGGCGTGACAGGGGGCGTGACAGTACTATTTGGAAGGCGGCCGGCGATTTGACGGGAAAGTGGACTTCGGGCTGGACACGTGTCGGTCTCGCAGTGGTCACGCCCCAGGTCACGGGCGTGACTCTGGGCGTGTCAAGCAGGTGGATCTGGGCGCGGTGCGCGCCGAAAGTCTTCGGGCAGGTCTTGTCGGGCTAGCTGGAAAGGTCACGCCCCAGGTCACGGGCGTGACGCTGGGCGTGTCGGCTGGTGTCGACACTCGACGAATGTCGAGCTGAAAGTGTCGAGTTGAAAATCGTCGAGCGGAAATTGAGTCGCGCCCCAGGTCACGGGCGTGACTCTGGGCGTGACTGTTGGTGTCGACACTCGACGATCGTCGAGATGAATTCGTCGAGTGGAGTGACACGGGCTTGGGTCACGCCCCGTGTCGGGTGACACGGGCGTGACCCTGGGCGTGTCAGGCTTTGCACTTCAGAAAACGGCTGATTTCACGGTTTTTGACGTGTCACGCACTGGTCACGGGCGTGACCAATTTGTCACGGGCGTGACATGTCAATTTTTGGCAAATTTTGATTTTTTCCTGAAAAATAAAATAAAATAAGTTAGTATAATATTTACAAAAATAGGAGCATTTTATTGAATAAAAATAAGTAAAAACGACAAAAATAAATGAAAACAACTAAATTAATGTACACAAAAATAGGTATATTTACAATTCATCAAATACCCCCATACTTAAGCTTTTGCTATTCTAGAGCAAAAGTTGGAGATGAACTTATAAGGAATAAAAGAAATTCTAAGTTTAGCTACCGCTTGACTTAATTAAAAGGAAGATCAAAATAAACATCCGGGGTTAAAGAATTAAATCCTAATTTATGAAATGTTATGAATAGAGGAAGAGTTTCAAAAAGACTTCTAGAAAAAATAAAATAGAAAGCAAAAAATTATTTTTGTTAGTTTAACAAAGATGGATTGGATTTATATAAAAAACCTTAGCTTAAAAGAAGTTTAAAGGAAATAATGCAATTTAAAAATTATGCTCTCAAAAAAATTTTAAATTAAGTCTACAATCATTGAAATAGGCTAAGTGGTTTGGTGGATTATGAAGAAGGCTTGGATATTGAGGTGAGGTAATTTTTTCTCGAACCTCCAGTTTTTTCTTTTTGGATAGTTAGGAAAACGAAATCTTATTTTCCTAACACATAATAATTTTTTTTTCTTCATAATAAATAAATAACCCAATGTATATTTGTAGGAGTAATGAATTTTATCCTCTTACTCCATATATAATCTTTTAAAATTATTGGGTGCCTATGTTTACGGAACGAAATCTTATTCCCATTGACATAAGATCTTTTAAGGGATAAAAGGGTAATCATGTCAAAGTAAGACATGAAAAAAAAGGAAGTGGGTTTATTTTTTTTCAAAAGGAAAACTAGATTTTAATAAAAAAGTTTTGAGAGCAACCTTTTTAAAATGAACGTTCCGATATTTCTAAAAACATGAAGTAGAAATAATTGAAATCCATAGAAGTTATTTTCTAACATAAAAAACGAGCTTCTATTTATAAAATTAGAAGTGGTGGTGAAAAACAAGTTCCCTATTATAAAGAAAAGACATAAAAAAAATATTTAAGACTTAACCCCAGACACTTAAATCTATCGAACTTTAATTAATAAACGAATAGTAAGCAAAGAATAACTAAAATTCGCATATAAATTAACTCGAAACTAGATTTGTGGAAAGCAAAAAGAGTTAAGATATGCTGTATTCGAATTATTTTGTTACATAATTTAACAAAACATTTTTTTTTTGATTTTTTAGGGATTTTATCATTTTTTTGTGTTTTAATTATTATCTTTTTAGGATTTTTTAGATTTTTTATCTTTTTTTTAGGGTTTTTGGGTTTTTCTAATTTTTTTGATTTTTAGTTTTTGAGGATAGTCGTTGTAGTATAGTGATGAGTATTCCCGCCTGTCACGCGGGTGACCCGGGTTCGATCCCCGGCAACGGCGCCAAAAACTTGATGGTTAAAACTCCAAAATTATTTACGGTCACGCGGCGACCCGGCGGTTTTATTTGAGAAAAAAGGCGGAAGTGATTTTATTTAAGAAAACGGGGCGCGTGTATTTATTTATTTTGGATATAAAAAGGTTTAGATCGAGTTTTAACGAAAGGAGGCAAGTGCACCTATCGTGAGTAGTACAGGATATTCCGGGTGGAATATCGAGGTCGTATTGTTCTCGGGTCCCGTTCGATTATTTCTACTCTTCCCTGGAGGGGACTATTATTTTACCGATAATACTTGTCGGGATATTTATATATATAATAAAAAGCAGAAAATGACAGAAAGAAAAATGAAAGCCTGAAAAGAAAGCAATAAGGTGGTGCCGATGAAGAGCTTAGCTCGATGGCACCGAGAAAACAAATGAACTAAAATAGACTTTAAATAAAAAGAGCTCCTAAATTTCTAATTAATTAAGGCGGAGACTTGGCCGTGGAGGTTCCACTAAAATGAGCTCACCTAGCTATAGGGCTATCGCTCACCTGAACGCTAAGACTATTCGATCGGGCTCTCATCCGACGAAGGATTCCTCTTAACGCCCGCATTACGCTAAGAACCCCGCTATTGGGTGGGGGACCCAATCCGGTAGAGTTGGCGCGCCTCCTCTCTCGAGGGTTAGTGCGGAACTCTCTTTGCCAAGGGGTGATCTGTCCATACGCACGGCCTCTCGGCGAGCGTATGGAAAACGGAAATAGGGCCCACACATCGATATGTGGTCCTACGCGTCGTTAACCCCGGGCAAACCTTAAGTACTTTTAATTAATTAGAAAAATTAGACCTTTAATTATTTTAAGCTATTTTATCTGTCCCAATGCTCTTCGATACCGAGGGCTAAGAACAGTTAGCCACTCATCGGAATGGGGACGGCTTGCGGGAAAAGCAGAAAAGAAAGCAGTAAAGGAAAGCTGAAAATTGCAAGTCCTACTCAAACGAGTAGGACTGAAGAAAGCTGTAAATTGCGAGTCCCGGCGCAAATGCGTGGGAGGGAGAAAGAAAGCGGGTCCTACTCAAACGAGTAGGACTAAATAAATGCAACACACGCACACACTCGACAGAAATTAAAACTCACGCACACGCTCTCTCGACATAAATGAAAACGCACACACTCTACAAGAAAGTAAACACACTCTACCGAAATAAAATCCAGCCATTAAACTCAAGTGAGTAGGCGGAAAAAAGGAAAATTACAAACTCACGCACTCTACAGAAAGTAAAATAAGCGAGCGCCATTTAACTCTTAACGAGTAGGCGGAAATAAATGCGCAAGTACAAAAAATGTAAAAAACTAAGTTATCTAAAAATTGAAAACAACTGCATTTCTACCGCTAGAATGCGGTAGAAATGCATAAAAAGTGAAAATAAAAATTAAACGGGAAGAAAGTTTTGCAAATGAAAATGAAAACGCAAGTGATCGAAAAATGAAAACGAATACATTTCTACCGCTAGAATGCGGTAGAAATGCATAAAAAGAGAACGAAAAAATTAAAAGAGCAAAAGTTTTAAATGAAAATCAAAGTGCACGAAAAATTAAAACGACTATATAATCATTTCTATAACTCCGTAAAACTGATTAAAAAGTGAAAATAAACTGAAAATAATGAAAAGGTTTTACATCCTAAAAAGAAAAATCTAACTTACGAGAAATGAAAATCACTTTGAAATTAATTTTACGGGTTTATAACAATGAGATAGAAAGCTATAAAAACCTAAGTTAACAAAACTAAGTAAGAAAATGAAAACATAAAAGTGAAAACTATACTCATACACTCACACACGCCTTTTAAAAAGACAAAAACTAAGTTAAAATAAAATGAAAAATAAGATTGCATAGGGGAGATTTGCATTAATCCATTCCAAAGCCATATTAAGAGAAGAAAAAGAACACATTTTATTAAATAAAAGGACGAGTTACAAAGACACGAAAATAAAACTAAGGAGAGGGGGAGAAATATATCTCTTACATAGCATTTGGAAGCATTTCGGCAGCACAACCCCTAAGCAAAATGGTTCAAAAAAGGAACAGAAATCCTAAGCAGAAGACTGGAATTTATAGAAAAAATTTACATGGGTGACGCCCTTGGTCACGGGCGTGACAGGGGGCGTGACAGTACTATTTGGAAGGCGGCCGGCGATTTGACGGGAAAGTGGACTTCGGGCTGGACACGTGTCGGTCTCGCAGTGGTCACGCCCCAGGTCACGGGCGTGACTCTGGGCGTGTCAAGCAGGTGGATCTGGGCGCGGTGCGCGCCGAAAGTCTTCGGGCAGGTCTTGTCGGGCTAGTGGGAAAGGTCACGCCCCAGGTCACGGGCGTGACGCTGGGCGTGTCGGCTGGTGTCGACACTCGACGAATGTCGAGCTGAAAGTGTCGAGTTGAAAATCGTCGAGCGGAAAATTGAGTCACGCCCCAGGTCACGGGCGTGACTCTGGGCGTGACTGTTGGTGTCGACACTTGACGATCGTCGAGATGAATTCGTCGAGTGGAGTGACACGGGCTTGGGTCACGCCCCGTGTCGGGTGACACGGGCGTGACCCTGGGCGTGTCGGGCTTTGCACTTCAGAAAACGGCTGATTTCACGGTTTTTGACGTGTCACGCCCTGGTCACGGGCGTGACCAATTTGTCACGGGCGTGACATGTCAATTTTTGGCAAATTTTGATTTTTTCCTGAAAAATAAAATAAAATAAGTTAGTATAATATTTACAAAAATAGGAGCATTTTATTGAATAAAAATAAGTAAAAACGACAAAAATAAATGAAAACAACTAAATTAATGTACACAAAAAATTGTATATTTACAATTCATCATATGCCAAGTTCTCGAAGTGCGAGTTTTGGTCATCCTCAGTGGCGTCCTCGGTCTTGTAGTGAGTGAGGAAGGTATTGCAGTGGATCCGTCGAAGATTGTTGCGATGCGGGAGTGGCCTGAGCTTTATACGGTAGCGGAAGTCCAAAGTTTTCTGGGGCCTGCCGGCTAATGCAGGCGCTTAGTAGAGAACTTCTCGCGGATAGCGTTACCCCTCACTACTTTGACGAGGAAGGAGCAGAAGTTCTTCTGGACGCCGGAGTGCGCGCGGGCTTTTGATGAGTTGTAATGTCGGTTGACCACGGCGCCTGTGCTGACTTCGCCGAGTGGAACCGAAGGCTATGAGATTTATAGTGATGCTTAGGGCAGCGGTTTGGGTTGCGTGCTACTGCAACACGGAAGTGTAATAGCTTATGGCGCGAGACAGCCAAAAGTGCACGAGAGGAACTATCCGGTCCATGACTTGTTGTTAATGGCCGTGAGTTTTGCCTTGAAGCTGTGCAGGCATAATTTTGTACGGTGTGAAAATGGATCTCTATGCCGGTCACAAGAGCGTGAAGTATCTAATTGATCAGAAGGATCTGAAAATGCGGTAGCATAGATTGATGGAGTTCTTGGGAGACTATACATTCAAGATCCACTACATGCCTGGTAAAGGCAATACGGTTGCGGACGCGTTGAGTCGCCGATCCCCAGCTCAAGCCAATTGGCTATCGATGCATGATGAGCGGTTGGTGCGGGAGTTGGAGGCGTTGGAGATTGTTTGTGTGGATAGGCAATCAAGTGCTGAAGCAATACAGAATTGGACTGAAGTCCAATATGACATGGCTGATCGGATTCGGCAGGCGTTGGATTTGGATGTCCATATGAAGCAGTTCATGGTAGAAGCTCTGGATGAGTCAAATTCCCAATTCATTGTGGATGACGGATTGCTTTGGAAAGACGGTCGTCTGTGCGTCCCAAGTGTGGGCAATTTGCAGGTGGAATTGTTGTACGAGGTACACCATACCAAGTACTCGATTCACCCGGGGAGCACGAAGATGTACCGTGATGTGAAGAAACTGTTTTGGTGGCCGGGTTTGAAGAAATATGTGGCGCTCTACGTAGCGAAGTGCCAAACATGCGCCTTTGCGAAGGTGGAGTGCCAAAAGCTGGAAGGTTTTCTTAAGTCCTTGCCTATTCCGGAGTGGAAATTCGACGACATCTCTATGGACTTTGTGCACGGTTTGCCAAGGTCGAAAAAGGGGACACGACGCCATTCGGGTGGTCGTAGATCAGTTAACGAAGGTGTCGCATTTCATTCCGCAGAGGAAGGATGATCCGGTGGAGACGTTTGCAAAACTATATGTGGATAATATAGTACGGCTTCACGGTGTGCCCCGCAGCATCGTGAGTGACCGAGAAGGGCGGTTCACGTCCAATGGTAGGGGGCTTGTGCAGCAAATGTTGGGGAAAAAGTTAAAATTCAGCACAGCCTTTCATCAACAAACTGATGGGCAGACCGAGAGGGTCAATAGAACTATAGAAAGCATGCTCCGCATGTGTTTCTTGGACTTTGGAAAGCAATGGGAAGACCATCTTTATATGGTAGAAGATGTAGCACGCCATTGTCCTGGATGGAAACGGGTGAGTCAAGTTGTATAAGCGAATCGAAGTGGAGGATGTTACTTTGTTGGTGCGAAGCATTCGGGAGAGGTTGCTTATCGCTCAGGGCCGACAGGCGAAGTATAATAAGGACAAGCACAAGAACGTGGAGTTCGCTGTGAGCGACTGGGTGTACTTTTTAAAGATCAAGCCATTCAAGGGTGTCTCGCGGGTGCGGTGATTGAAAAAGCTAAACCCGAGGTACCTTGGGCCGTTTGAGGTTCTGGAGCGAGTTGGTGAAGCGACCTATCAATTGAAGCTTTTAGTGGAGCTTAGCGGTCTACATGCTGTATCCCATATTTTGATGCTACAGAAGGCGGTGCAAGAGCCTACGCGAGTGATCGCGGTCGATCAAGCGTCGGTTGATAGTGGGTTAACGACGAAAGTAAAGCCCGTGCAGATTGAGGAGCTCTCTTGGGAGCGAGAGCAGACTATGCTTGACGAGTATCCGGAGTTGTTCCGCTCAGGTACAAATTTTGGTTTTGTACATGTCGTTCCATTATCTAATTTCGTGGACGAAATTCTTTTAAGAGGGGGAGAGTTGTAATGCCCTGAAACTCAAAGGAGCGACGGGGGACGTTTTGGACCAGTTTTGGGTTCTGGCTGCAAGCACACGGCCTGGGACACGGGCGTGTCCCAGGGCGTGTCAAGCCTGTGTCGACACTAAGCCGGGAAGTCGACACTTTGGTCTTGACATTGTGTCAATACTGGGCACACGGCCTGCGACACGGGCGTGTCGCAGGGCGTGTCGACCCGTGTCGACACTTAGGCGCGCAGTCGACACTCTGCGTTTGACGAAGTGTCGAGACATGGCACAAGGCCTGCGACACGGGCGTGTCGCAGGGCGTGTCAACCCGTGTCGACACTCGTCCCGGGAAGTCGACACTTTCGTCTCGACATTGTGTCGAGACAAGGCACACGGCCTAGGACACATGCGTGTCCAAGGCCGTGTCAGCAGGTCGACGATCTTCGCTCGATGAAGTGTCGAGTGTCGAGACCGTGTACACGGCCTGGAGCCCAGGTGTGTCAAGGTGACACGGGTAAGGACACGGGCATGTCCTAGAACCCGTGCAGTGCTCGGGTTGTTTTCGGGGAAAAATGATGGGGGTACACGGCCGGCCACACGACCGTGTTAGGTGGAACACGGGCGTGTCAGCTCGAACACGGGCGTGTACGATACCCGTGTGAGGTTCCAGGCGAGCCGATTTTGACGGCGAATGAGGCACACGGCCCTGGACACAGGCGTGTGCCAGGCCGTGTTTGGTCCAGATTGGGCATTTTAGTCCCGAATCAAAGCCGTTCGTTTCTTTATTTTGGGATCCAACGGCTGGGGGTTGTTCCTGAAGGGATATACCCGGGATTGGTCTTAGAAACCCTCACTTTTCATAAGTTATCATCTTTCTAAAAACCTTAGAGAGAGAGGAGAGCCAAGGAAGGAAGAAGGAGCTAGATCCGGCCATTGGAGGAGCTTCGAAGCTTCGAATCGCGAGCCGACTCCGGATGCACGGAGGCAAAGCTAGTGCGGTGATTTTCATCCGCTTATTTTTCCATGGCACCGAAGAATAACGCTAGGGTAACGATTCTCATCTTGAGAATGAATAGCTCTCCTTCTTTGCATAGGAAGCCCGCTCTCGTGAGTTTGCGGTGAGTTGGAGGCGTTCCTGTTGAAATTTGTGAAGTGGAAGTGGTTGACGGGATAGGCCGCGCGGCCTGGGGCGGATAGCTTTGGCGGACTAGGTGGACTGGGCGGACTGTGATGTGCGGCCTGGTGGAAAGTCTAGTGGAAAGCCGGCTGTCTACTGAGCGGGTTGTTGCATGGAATCCGCGGACTATGCGGCCTGGTTTCTGCGGATAGGGTGTTGCTGATTGGCCTTGCCAAGGAGCGGCCTGAGCGGATGGAGGCTTGCGGACTGGTGTATTGCTCAGTGGCCGCGGGTGCAAGCTTGTGCTGATAGGCGGTTTGGCTCATGTCCGCGGGAAGCTTGCTGACTGGTGTGTCCGCGGTGTGGGCTGTTGTGGACTGGGCAAAGAGCTTGGCTGAGGCCTTGTCGAGCTCTGGTGGCACAGCAGGTGCTTTGCTATGGAGATCGATTGGCGGACTGGTGTTTGGAGTCCGGGAGGCAGCTGCTACATTGGACTGGAGTGCGAGGAGCTCGCAGACTGATGGAGGTCTGTGCTAGAGTGTTTGGCGGATGGTAGTTTGAGTCCGCCATGCTCGCATTGGCCTTTGATGGTTTTGGACTTGGTCACACTTTGTGCCAAGACCATGGTGTCCGCGGTATCCGCCAAGTCCGCTGTGATCGGGCAGACTGTTGTTGTCTGCCTTTGGTCGTGGACTTGTGGCGGATCGAGGTGTGAGTCTTGCGGACTGCCTCGGGTTGGTGCGGACTGCCATTGAAGGGGGTTGCTGTCCTGCAGTGGTTGGAGCTTTGCGGGCTGATTCCTTGTCCGCATCTCTTGGGCGGACTGGAGAGGGTTCGTCAATGGTTTCCTTGCTCCTGGTGGTTTTTCCTTGGTATCCGGCTAAGTCCTTGTGGACTCGGCGGACGGAGGTTTGCTATCGCGCGGGCTGGGGCGGTGTTGTTATCTCTTGGGCGGTGACCACACTCCTCACCTTGCCTATAAATAGGACCCCCCTGGCACATCTACAGTAACCTAAGTAACTTGAGTGAACAATAAGTTGGTTTGAGCGAAGTGCTGCGGTCTCTGTTTGTCAGTCCGCGCGGATTGTGTCAGTGCTGACGTTTGCTGTGGGCAGGTCGCGCGGGTAGCTTCAAGGAGCCAGGAGTTTGGCTGTGACTTCGGTCAAGTACTTGGAAGTGTGCGGTCTCTGCGGATTCAGCAGGAGGTCGCTCTGCGGCTTGTCAGTTCTGTTTCTTCTTTGCCAGCTTCAATAACCTGTCCGCCGGCTTCAGGCGGGTAGGGGTGTTCCTCAGTTCAAGTTCAGCAGGAGGCGAATAACGGTGTGTCCGCGCGGCCTCGCGGCTTCGGCGGACTCCGTGGCTATTCGGCGGATTGCAGCTTAGCTTGGGCGATCTCTGCGGACTCGGCGACCTCGGCGACCTCGCGGTCTCGGCGGACTCCGGTGCTGTCCGTCCGGCTTGTGTTTTGGTGCTTTCTGTTTACAGCTGTTATACTAGCGAAATCATGTCTCGCTATGTATGCCTCGTATTGTAAAGAAGTGAATGTATAAAGTACCTACTTGTGCTTCCATTGTTTGTTGGGATTAACCTTTTGTCCTTGATTTCCGCTGGTTCAACGTGAGAACTGGGTAGTTTCGAAGATTTTAATTTGGCGTTTGGGCTATCTTGCTGACCAAGTTGAGAAAATTTAACAGTTCCTTCGGGTAGATATGTGAAGTCCCCGTTGTTTAGAGTCCGTAAGCGAGAACGGACATAGGCATATTGTGTGAAGCCTACCCGGACATGTTGGTCTGGATCGGTGATGTTGCATTGCATAGATGCCGGAGAGGACTCCGTGCAATTGATTGTTTTTCGGGTTTTCTACACGGTAGATTGCAACAGGGAGCCTTGGGGACTAACCCTAAGGTGCACCCGGAAAACTGGGCGGATGCGTGAACTTGCCAACATGGAGGCCTAAGAGCCAACTTGAACATAACCGAGTTATGTGAAATTCTATGACAAAAATGGGACTTGGGAGAAGTTTGACCTGCGCAAATGTCTTAAATTGTCGTTGCGACGTGAGCACGGGTTAGATGGAACCGTACCCATATCTATGTCGTTCTGGTTAAAAAGACCTAAGGTTACGTGGCACTTGTCGTTGTCATAGATGAGAGTCTTCGGCGGTCCATGGCTTAAATTGACGTGACCCATGCCGGGAAGACAAATTGCTCATATGTTTGGCCGTCAAAGTGGCGGTGGTGCGTCCGGAATGTCCATGTCTTTAACTGACGTGACATCGACCGGTTCACCGAGAATGTGCCCTGAGTGCACGGGGTGTGTGGCCGTGTGACCCTATGCCTGTGATGAAATGAATACTATTATATTGCTCGCTTGTGCTAATAAAATTGCAGGGAAGGAGCATTGCCGCCCAGAGTTGGGGGCGGGATCGTTATAATTTGGTCAGCATTGCTGACCGTTGCCTTTTTGTTTGCCACCGTGCGGTGGTTATGTTGCTTGCAGGTGCTGCTGGACCATGCGGTCAATAGCGGGCTAAAGCCCAGATGCGAAGCCGGCCCTCGAAGGCCTATTTGGAAGTGTTTACTGTTTTATTAATGTATGACCGGCCTGCGTGCCGTGGTTTGTAAATCATGTAATATCAAGTGAAACATTTTGTAAGGCCTTAAGGCTAACGGTTGTATTTGTAATACATTCCTATTTTAGCTTAGTGGACATTCATGCTTTAGTGTTGGGTTCTTTAATGCAACTTTTATAAACTGCTTCCGCTAGAATGCTCTGTGTAGGACGTTGAGATTGGTTGGATGGTTTCAATAAGTAACCACCCAGTCTGTCTGTGGCATACGACGTCGGGCCCAGGCCGGGCCTACTGCTATATGCAATGTGACGGATAGGGGGTGTTACAACCTAGCCCAAATCAACTAGGGATCCAACACGCCTGGTTAATCATTAATTTATTATTTAGGTCCTCTTTGATGAGATGCCCGCCACGTGCGGGATGAACTAATTTATGATGACATTTTATTATTATGATATTCTTACCATCCCATCGTGTCATGTCGGGTCTTTGATCGTTACTGTGTTTAATCAGTCTATTCTTTAATTAATCATGATATTTTGGGCTCCTCAGAAGAATCGTCGCGACGCTTCCTCTCCCCGAGTTTTAGAGAGAGAGAGAGAGAGAGAGAGAAAGAGAAGATGAACCGTCAGCTTGCCTCATCAGCTTCCATCTTTTCTTTTTCCCGCCCAATCTCCTCTCTCCTCTTTATCCTCTATAAATACCCATCTCCTGGATCTGGATACTTCCACGCCTGCATAATTGTTCTTCGCAATTTTTCGTGATCAGAGCTCTCGCCTGCTCCTCCTTCACTAAACACCTCTCGCATCCCGCTCTCCCTTCCACCTTTTCTCCTCTTCAATTTCTTCCTTCTCACCGGCTATGGGGAAGAAGAAGGTAGAAGAAGGCGAGGGCCGCAACCGCTGCGGGAGGCGGTTTGCAGACCATGATTTCCCTCTCGGCCGGTTACCATAGGAAGAGTACAGTCGCTTCGCCAGCGAGTATCTCGCTGATGGTTATCTATCTCGCCCACCCAAAGTCGGCGAGTGCATCAATACCTTCTACCACGATGAACTAGCCTTCCTCGCCTCGCACTACGAGCCGGGATAAGACTCCCCCTCTCGACGGAGGTTAAATTGGTCTTTAAATACTTTGGAGTTATTCCAGCGCAGTTCAACCCCAATGCGATCACGATGCTGGTCACTTTCTCCAGCTACCTACGGCGAGAGCGTATTGAATTTATCTTTACCGTCTTCCGCAAGCTATTCATTTATCACGCAAAAGACTATGGTGTTTCCTACTTCACAGGACAAGGCCTGAAGGTGTGCGAGACGCCGAATAAGGACCATCACTGGCTGACCCGCTTTGTTTTCATCCACGGGAACTTGGGAGGCGTCCCTCTCACCCCGGTGTCGCCTGCGGAGGTCTACTACGAGACCCCCAAGGTTGGGGGTACCGAGAAGGCTCTTTGTGATTTATTCGTAGGGAAAAACTCCGAGGTCAACTTCCTCCGTCGAGACCTCGACTCGCACCCTCATGTCCTTCCCGGCGAAGGTATATCCACGTCCCCTTAATATTATGCTCAACTTCTTACTCTATTGTAACTATTATCCTGTGCAAGGGAGATAACCATCCCCGTCCACCACCTTACCAGAGCAATAGGGGTCTCGCCCTTGCGAGTATGGCGGCGTATGTGGCGATGCAGACGCTGACCCCCGCCGCAAAGAAAAGGCCTGGGGGCGAGGATGCCTCTTCTCGCCACAGCCCGAAGAAAAAGGTTAATAAGGCGGTGTCCTTCCCGAAGGAGAAGAAAAGAACTGCTCCTAAGGAAAGGAAGGAAATTTCGGGGTCCCTGACCCCCATTTATGTGGAAAAGTCTCCCTCACCTTGCCATCAAGACATCTCGCTTGCCAGTGAGACGGCCCTACCTGATCAAACCGCCACTACTACTGTCCAGCCCACTCATCTTCCCCCTCTTGAGGAGCGCTCCTCCAGCCTCCCGGCCCCCTCCTCGCATCCAAATTAAAACATGGGGCCCGCGACGGACAATGTCGCCGGTGAGCCAGTACTCTTGTGGGAGAAGGATGCCAACCGCGTGTCGGTTTCTACTCTCCTTTCCTCCTGGAAGGAGCAAAACACGCCCACTAGTCATTCCTTCTCCCTCGTGTACGGGCTATACGGCGGCCTTGGAACGGAGACCGCGAATAATGAGGTATCGCGAGACCTCATCCTGAAGTCCGCATATGCCCAGTTTCGCTCCATGGAGCTTTCGCACAGGATCTCGGGACGTTTGGTCTACAACAACAAGAAGTGCAAGGAGGCCGAGGCCTACCTTGCAGAGGAGTGCGAGAAGTCCAACGACCTCGAGAAGCAGCTGGCCATTGCCGATAACCTCCTCGCACGAAGCCACGGTGGTGTGGTAAGCTCTTTAATTATCACTCGCCAGTCTCGCTTGCTGGCTCTTCATAAACTTATACTGACTGACGGCCTTCTGGCAGGATGCCAAGACTACCGATCGCAAGCGCTCGTACACTGCGTCTTTGGGGGGAGAGATCAAGAAGTTGAAGGATAAAATCGCCCGTCTCGTGGACAGCACCGCGCTCCATCCGGATCCATTCCAAGCTCCCCCGCCACCTCACTGTTCCTCGGACGAGGTCGACACCCACTGTCGAGACTCCAACATCAAGGCGACGGAGCTCGTCCTCCAGATGATGAAGGTGCTGGGATTGGTCCGGGACGATGCCGAGACGGTCACCGTCCGCGACTTGGTACCCCAGCTGTATGGCGAGACAAATGACAGGTCCTCCTCCGGTGGCGAGGAGTGAAAAGCTGTCGATGTCTGGGACCTTCCCACCTCTTTTTTGTCTTCTCTTATAATTATAAAATTTTTCAATTTCTTGTGATAGTGAAATGTTTCCTGCGATAGTGTTTCTTTTCTATAATGAACAAAGGGAATTTTATTATAACCTCTCGCACATATTACTTCATTGCTCTTTATCCTGCCATTTCGCTTGATTATTTGTTTCAAAAATGCTAGCCCCTATACTAGATCCCTAGTAAGATTTGGGCTAGGTTCACTAAGTTAGGATTATATGACCCACAATGTATAGCCAGGGTCATGGTTGTGTCCTAGAGTCTAGGACAAGTCCTTAGAATCAACATCATATGGACCAGCTATCAATAAGACTGTCAGAGACTCAAGACTTAGCGTTTTTCTAAAGACCAAGTAAAATGAGTTCGAAGTTCATCAAACTCAAGTCGACGATAGTCGTGCTCAGCTCGACGATCTCAGAGTAAATCTCTGAGCTGAGCTCGACGAACTTGGTACTCAGGTCGACGAACTTTGGACACTATACTTCAACACTTCAAGATCAGAAAATATCTCTTTATTCTAAGTCCAGAGTCAGACTTTGGTCGACGAACTTGATTCTCAGCTCGAGGAACTGTGACCACAATCGCTAGAGTTATCCAGCAGCAGTTAAGTGGTCCTCAGCTCAACGAAACCAATTCTTAGGTCGACGAATTCTGGATACTTCACTTCTACACCTTCATCCAGAAGCATCTGAAATTATTCTAAGTCAAGAAATATTTTGCTGAACTTCAGTCTATGAAACCCGATATCAGCTCGACTAACTCCATAAACAGAAAAGGCAAAGTTTCTAGAGAATATAGTTCTGCTCTCTGCTCGACGATCTTGGAACTTAGCTCGATGAATAGAAGTCATCTGGTCGACGAACTCAGCAACTCAGCTCGACGAACTGTGAACTCAGCTCGACGATTTATGTTATCAGTTCGACGAATCCAGACTTAGATATTTTCCATCCTTCTGTCCCCTTCTTACTGCAATAATTACTGAGTAATTAATGCTCAAATATTCTCTGGAATATAACCGTTAGACAGAGCATTGATCATGGTCTTCTCCAGGATTATTGCCTGCCGTATTTCCATGGGACAGTTTATGAAATAATTCAATGTCGTTTATTCTTAAGGCCGTCAGTATTGATTGTAGAGGATTTCAAAATTTCGAAAGACCATTTTGACAGGAAATATAAAAGAGATTTTCTCTCTTCTTCCTATAGACAGATAGAAAGAGATACACAATACAGAGAGACGATAGATACAAAAAAAATAGTCAGTCTGAAACAAGAGATTCACTGCTGTCTATTAACACAGAATTCTGACATAACAAAAAGCCATCTTCCTGAAGATCATCAGCTATTTGAAGAAGAAGAACACCAAATCAAAATCAAGAGTCTTCTGTCTTCAACACTCAAGGATACTTCAAAGGACAACTACATCACTATCTGTCAAAGAAGTTCTTGAACAGCTGCTGATCAAGGCTGTACTACTGAAGGCCTATCACCCTGAAGCAAGACTTCTTCTACCTAAACCATTCTATATCACAGGGGGAGCCTGTGCTAAAATCAAATATCCACTAGTATTCTCAGTTGTATATTGAGAAAGAGAAGACACAATCATCTCTCACCCCCACTGTATAAAGGGTTATAACTCCCTTCAAAAATTATTCCTGGTTGCAAGTCATCTGATCAAAATACTTGAGGATTGGTTTTTGAGCACCTGATCAAAAGCTCATTGGTGTCAGACACCTGATCAAAAATCTAAGTGGATTTCTACCAGGGTGGTAGAAGAGTGGATGTACCCAAGTTTAGGGAAACCACTATAAATTCTTGTGTTGTCTGGATTGATCTTTTCTTTTGTTTTTTGTGCTGTGGCTATTTGTTAGGATTGCTGTTTTAATTTTGTTCCTGCACTAGATTAAATCAGAAGAAAATTTTATAAACCCTGAATACTCTATTCACCCCCCTCTAAAGTATTCCTGATCTAACAGCTCACTTTTAATTGGTATCAGAGCTTGGATTCCTTAGTGTACACAAGCTAACCCTTGAACCAAAGATCCTGTGTTAGATCAGATTTCATATTTTATCTTTATTTTTATTTAGAATATATACACAATAATGGCATAGAACAAAGACTATGCACGCACCAGACCTCCAGTTTGCAACCTAAATAGGTTTGCCATCTAGAAGGCATGAATCAAATTGTATATGAACTCTATTGATGAAGATATCTACAATTCCATCTTGACAGGTCCTCCTCAAGCCACTGCTTCTACATCTACAGCAGCCTCAAGCACAAATGCAGTTCCACCACTTGAGTGGACTGAGGCTCAGAAGAAGGCCAATGTTGCTGATTCCAAGGCAATGAACATAGTGGCACATACTATGTTAGATGATATCTTCCAAAAGGTTTCTGAATGCACTTTAGCCAAAGCCATCTGCGATTCCCTAAACCAAATGGTGGCTGGATCAGTAGATGAAAGAAAGGATAGGAGATCTAACCTCATATCCTTATATGAGAATTTCAAGAAAGAGGAAGCTGAGTCAGTAGCTGAAATGTATAATAGGTTAAGCTCAATCATTAATGAGCTAAAAACCTTGGATAAGGACATCACCATCACTGAGGTGAATGACAAGATCTGAATATGCTTCCCATGCTCATGGGATTCAAGGATCTGGCCTATCAAAGAAGCCAAAATCTTAAATGAGATATCCACAGAATCTTTATTAGGAAAACTTAAGTCCTATGAACAGCTGATTAAATCCAGGGAGGCAGCTGAGCAGAGAACACACCCTCCAGCAAGAAAAGAGCATAGCATTGCTTTCAATGCAGCTAAAGAGACAGAGACTCCCTCAACAAATGAAGAACTCATGAGTCTTTTTGCCAAAAGATTCTACAAGTTGGCAAGAAATGATTTCAGGAGGAAGTCATCCAGATAAGATGACAAACCAAGGTATGATAAAACACCAACTAAAGAAGTGGTATACTTTGGTTGCAGGAAAGCTGGACACTTCATCTCTGAGTGTCCAGAGAATCAGTAGAAAGAAAAGGGAAGAGAGAAAGATATCAGGAGGCAGCACAACGGTAGAACTTCTTCCATCAAATACAAGAAGAAGCAGAAGAGTTTTGTGGCTGAAACCTGGAGTGAGACTTAAGAATAATCAACAACTTTTAGCTCCAATGAAGATGAGGAAGAGGCAAGGGCCAAGGAGGTTTGCCACATGGCAACTGATGCTTCTAGGAGCCATTCAGAAGAAGAGGACTCAGACAATGAAGCAGTTTCAGATTTTAAAGCTGACAAGGTGAAGAGCTGTCCAACAAATAATCAAACATGGTACCTGGACAGTGGGTGCTCCAAACACATGACTAGCAGCAAGGACATCTTGCACAACTACAAGTCCAAGCTGGGGCCAAAGGTTAAATTTGGTGATTCCAAATGTGGCCAGTCAGAAGGCTTTGGAGAAGTGAAGATTGGAGCAGTTACTTTCAAGAAAGTAACTTATGTCAGACGACTCAAGCATAATCTCATCTCCATAAGTCAGTTATGTGATGAAGGTTATCAGGTACACTTCAACTTATCTTCTTGCATTATTTCTAATAAAGAAAACCAAACTATTTTAATTGGGAATAGATAAGGTAACATATACTCGGTTAATTTTCTTTCTGTACTTCTGATATCTGCTTACTTAATATAACTAGTAATCAGAACGATTTATGGCATAAAAGGCTAGGTCATGTAAACTTGAAAAACATTGCTAGGCTATCAAAAGGCAACCTTGTTAGAGGTCTACCTTCTGGTTCCTACAAGTAGGAAGGCCTTTGCAGGGCTTGTCAAATAGGCAAGCAAACTAAATATAGTTTTAAATCTGTTAACAAAAGTGATTCACCTAGGATTTTGTATTTGCTACATATGGATCTCTTTGGACCCATTGTTGTACAAAACCTAGGAGGGAAATCCTATACCTTAGTTATTGTGGATGAATTCTTAAGGTTCACTTGGGTATCCTTTCTGAGATCTAAGTCAGATACCTTTAAGGTTCTTATAAATTTTCTCAGGACCATACAGATTGAGTTCTCTACTAATATTGCATTGATCAGAAGTGATCATGGCACAGAGATTGATTCTCTTCTTATGCATGAGTTCTATGAGAAGAAGGTATCAGGCTTTGCTTCTCAGCTCCTAGAACTCCTCAATAAAATGGGGTAGCTGAAAGGAAAAATAGGACACACATTGAACCTGCAGGTATATTGCTTGCAAGTGCTTACATGATCCTAACCTTTTTGGCAGAGGCTGTGAGCACAGCAAATTATGTCCTGAACAGGAGTTTAATTCAAAAACAAAAAATAGGACTCCCTATGAATTACTTAAAGGGAAGAAACATAAAATCAACTATTTTAAAGTATTTGGATGTATATATTATATTCACAATAACAACAAAAGATACATTAGAAAGTTTGAGGCTAAGTCTGAAGAGGGAGTTTTTCTAGGATATTCCTAAGTAAGCAAAGCCTATAGGGTTTTTAACAAATCATCTCTAAAAATTGAAGAGTCTATTCATGTTACATTTGATGAAACTAACATGTCTTGCAAGGAGAAAGAGATTTATACCAATAGAACTTTGCAGGTAACTCACTTGTGCGAGAATTTGGATGGACTAAACCTTACCAAAGAGGTTCCAACACATCCTTCTCCACAAGTCAATGAAGATAGTGAATATGAAGGCACTGAAGGGATTGATATTCCCCCAACAGCAAACATAATTCCACAAGAGGAATTAGTTCCTAATGTTGTTGCTGAACCAAATCCACCCACTTATCTTGTCACACTAAGGGATCTCCCCAGATCTTAAGTGATTGGAGACATATCAGCAGGTGTACAGACCAGACATCAACTCAACCAAGATTTGATGCATGCTTGTTTTCTCTCTCAGGTTGAACCTCTATGCATCCATGATGCTAAGCAAGATCCCCACTGGATCATTGCAATGTAGGAGGAATTAAATCAATTTGAGAGATGTAGAGTTTGGGATTTGGTTCCAAGACAACAAGACTATCCAGTCATTGGAACCAAATTGGTATACAGATATAAATTGGATGCCCAAGGTACAATAGTGAGGAACAAGGCTAGGCTTGTTGCTCAAGGATACATGCAAGAGGAAGAAATAGATTATGACCAAACCTTTGCACCTGTGGTAAGGTTAGAGGCAATTAGAATATTCCTGGCCTATGCAGCCTACAAGAGATTCAAGGTGTATCAGATGGATGTGAAGAGTGCATTCCTGAATGGAGTACTTAAAGAAGAGGTTTATGTTGAACAACCTCCAGGTTTTGTCTCTCCAACTAACCATTATCATGTTTTCAAATTGCATAAAGCTCTTTATGGTCTCAAGCAAGCTTCAAGAGCTTGGTATGAGACCCTAGCCAGCTTTTTGATAGAGCATAAATTCATTAGAGGCATTGTAGATAGAGCACTTTTCACTAGACATCATAAGGATCAAATATTATTAGTGCAAATATATATGGATGACATCATATTTGGGTCTACTGATTCCAAATTATGCAAGAGGTTCTCTGACCTCATGCATTCAAAATTTGAAATGAGTAGCATGGGTGAGCTTTCCTACTTCCTTGGTCTCCAAGTGAAGCAGTTGCCTGATGGCATCTTCATCTCTCAATCTAAGTATGCTAAAGCGCTTAAAAAGAAGTTTGGGATGGCTGATGCTTCAGTAAAGAAAACACATATGGCTACTAATGCTGTGATTAACTCTGATGCACATGAGAAACCTGTGGATCAGAAATTATATAGGCGCATTGTTGGGTCCCTACTATATCTAATAGCAAGCAGACCTGATATCATGTTTGACATATGCCTTTGTGCTAGGTTCCAAGTGAACCCTAAAGAATCTCATCTAATTTTCTTAAAAATTATTTTTAGATATATAAAGTGTTGTCCTAGTCTAGGCCTATGGTATCCCGCTGAGTCAGAATTTTATTTAACTGGATTTTCAGATGTTGACTTTGCTGGATGCAGGGTTGATAGAAAAAGCAACTCAGGGACTTGTCAGTTCCTTGGTATGAGGTTGGTATCTTGGTTTTGCAAGAAACAGTCTTATGTATCCACCTCAACTGCTGAAGCAGAATATATTACAGCATGTAGTTGTTGTTCTCAGATGCTGTGGATCCAAAACAAACTCCTAGACTATGTTCTCAACTTAAATAATTCAACTCTCTTTTGTGATAACACAAGTGCTATAACAATAGCACAAAATCCTGTCCATCACAGTAGGACTAAGCATAAAGATATTATGCATCACTTCATTAGAGAGTGTGTAGACAAAAACAAAATTAATCTTATCTATATCTACACTGATTTACAAAGAGCTGATATATTTACCAGACCTCTGGATGAGAGAAATCACTTATTATTTAGAAATCAGCTTGGAATCATCAATGGAGAAGACTTAGTTTAGTTTCTATCTGCACTTGACGAATTATCAAGAGTTCGTCGAACGGAGCTCGACGAACTAGGGAAAGTTTGGGAGATATTCGTCGAACGAAGGTCGACGAACTCTCTGTGAGTGAAGTTGTTTTTGTCGAACGGAGATCGACGAATCCACTTCAGAAAACTTTTGTCGGATAGAGCTCGACGAAATGTCTTCAACTCTTCCAGTTGAGCTCGATGAATTATTTTACTATCAATTATTTCATCGATCTCAGGTCGAAGAATTTCTTATTTTTCGTGGAACGGAGTTTGTCGATTCATATTCCAGAAAATCTTATAACTAGGTTTTCCTCGACCTCCGTCCCGCTCTTTTTGTTCCCTTTGCACTTGATCGCTGTTTTTCTCTCTTGCATATGATTTTATAGCGATTCAAGCAGGAACTCGAGTTGCAATGAAGTTCTACACCGGCTTCGATGTTGACTTTGACTCATTTCAACACTCAGACACGATCTTTTTACATATTCTGGAACTTCTGGAAGAACATAATTTGAAGAACCTAATGACAACCAGGATCAAATTGTCTGGAACAGAGATTCGAGAATGGGTCTACACTTCATCAACATCAGATGAGAATACCCTGATAGGAACAATTGCGGGTAACGTTATAACTCTCTCTCCCGCAGTATTAACAAAAATTTTTGAATTGAATAATGGAGAAGAAGAACTAGAAATAGATTCTGAGGAATATGATATGATGTTATGTTTGATGGGCTATGCTGGAGATAATCCCCATAAACTGTTGAAGAAACATTCATCTGCAGAATATAAATTTCTGGCAGATATTGTTGGGAAAGTCTTGCTAGGCAAGCACACTGCCCATGACTACATTACCAGGCATCAATTTTTGGTCATGTGTGCAGTGGTAAATAAGAAACAAGTAGACTGGGCTCAGATTATATTTGATATAACAAAGAAAAAGAACAATAAGAAGGAAGTCTATTTTGGAAGGATCCTAGGGATCTTCCTGAAGGAGAAGCCTGTTGAATCACTGGTCTCCCCGACTATATTCATTAATGCCAGCAAGAGGCTCACCTATGCCCTATTTGGCAGGTGGGAGAGGACTATATCCAAGCCATCGAAGGCTTCAACCTCTTCCACCCCAGCTTCTGAAAGTACTAGGGCTGTTAGAGCCACTCCCCATCCTGCTGAAGAGATCATCCCCACACCTCCGTCCCTTCCAGTAACTTAACAACAATCAACCTCCACAGTTCATACTCCATCTCTTCAACCATATCAACAACCACAACCCTCTGATAATGTTCCTACGACAGCTACATTACCTGCCACCTCTCCACCAATAGATCTCACTGATTTCCCTTCATCTCCCAACCAAGAATACCATCAACCCACTCCACCTCAATCACCCCAATCCCCCACTGATATACCAGCCCCAACACCACCTTCATCTCCTCTTCCACCACAATTTTCCTCCATACCATCCTTCAATCTGCTGACATCTCCACCCAATTCTCCTCCTCCTCCACATCCATCCACACAGGATGTCCACATGCAAGATGTCCCTCCTCCATCCTCCCCAACATCTACCATCCCTCCAACTGTTTCCACCTCAACACCATCTTCCACTCCAACACTGGACCCCTCCACCATCTCTACTGTCCTTGATCTCATCAAACCCCTCCTCAAAACCATTATAGCAGAGGCCATTACACCTCTTGCTACTTCCATATCTACCCTATCTGCTTAAATCTCTGCCCTTTCTGTTGCCCGCTCTTCATTTAGGGGCCTGGCACTAGTTGATACTGCAACCAGGTAGGGGGAGATGCTTGATGAAGAAGCTGCAGCAGCTCAAGTAGCAGCAGTCTCAGTTTCAGTTTCAGCAGCTCCAGCTCCAGCAAATACAGAGGCAGTAGCAACAGCAGTAGATACAGAGCTTATAAATACAGATTTAATTGATTTAATTCAGTTCATTGAGACTGACATGGATATGGAAGATGTAGTCCCAGAAGAGTTAATTACTGCTTATGATTTCATTTTAAATCCCACAGTAGAATTGGTTAATTTGTTAAGCATTTTTGATACTGCATACTTGAGATTCTTTCCAGCAGAGTGTACTAAGCCATCTTTGGCTATTATCCCATACACCTCTCCAATAAGCCCTAAAGTGGCTAAGCAGCTTAAGGACAACTTTGCTTCTCAAGAGGTTCCTACATCACCTCTTCCTAAAGTTGTTTCACCAATTGTCTCTTCCCCTTCAGTCCCAACTTTTGTAATGGATGACTCACCCTTGCCTAATCTGGATGAGTTAATCAGGGCTGACATTGAAGAAGAGAATAAGGTAGCTGCTGAAAGCACTATCACGGTTATTTCTCCACCTCCTCTTGAAATTTCTCTTCCAGCTCCAGCTCTTGCATCTACTCCAGCTCCATCCCAAGTTGAGAAACCCATTATATCTGATGAAACACTAAAGAAGCTAGATGCTTTATATAATAATCCACAGGATAGTAGTGTTGACGATGATGATGAGGATGATGAGGATTCTGATGAGGATGCTAAGAAAAAGAAGAAGCCAGTATCTAAAAAGAGAAAAGCTCCTCCTCCTCCTGCTCCTAAGCCAAATCCAGCCAATGACACTGCCTACTATATTCTCCAGAAGATAACTCCATATAAAGGGATGACAACTGGGATGTGGTTATCCAAAAATGAATAGAAAGAGAGGAAGAGAAGCAGAAGATACTCTCCTCCTCCATCTCAGAAATATAGAAAAGATCCACCTCCTCCTCCTCCTCCAGCTGCTGGTGCTTCAGGTACAACTTCCCAAAGATCTACCCAATTCCAAACATATAAGAGACATTAAGGGAGAACTTCTTCTAAAAGCAGCCAGCATAGGCATTACTCTTCAGGAAAGCAACATTAATTTCAGCATCAACCACAGCATCATCAACAACAACTATCATTCCCTGCAGATCAGAAAGCTGAAAGTCCTAAAAGACCAAATTCTCCTCCTGTTCCTTTTGAAGATCCTGAAACAGCTAATACAGCTAGAATGGCCAGGTTCCAAGAACTTGTAGGCCTTTCTATGATTAATAAGGCCAAAGATGAAGGAAAGGATCCTTCTGAGTATTCCACAATATCCAAGTACGGGAAAGAAGAGCTTAAGAGGTTTGAGAAAGCAAACATGTTTTTCAATGTTGATGACTACATGAAGTTGCACCCAGAAGCAGTTGTCCCCAGAACCACATCTTTGACGATTATAGGGGCTGCTGATATGACCATGACATAAGTGCAAGCTTCAGATCCAAACATAAAAATTGTCTTTACCAAGCCTAGAGATAAAGGTAAAGAAGTAATGCCCAAAGAGAAGAAATAAAAGATGTAATTCTGAACTGCTTTACTTCTGCTATGTTCTTATAACTGCTTTCTATTTCTGAACAAAGCTTATGCACATATTTATATCTGTTGTATGTGTTAGTGATCTCTGCCAGATATATGCTTTCTTGTCTTGTGATTTTTAATTTTGATTTGAGTCTGTAATTAGTGACCTCACCCAAATAGTGGGAGATTGTTGGATCACTAGTAAGATTTGGGCTAGGTTCGGTAAGTTAAGATCATATGACCCACAATGTATAGCCAGGGTCATGGTTGTGTCCTAGAGTCTAGGCCAAGTCATTAGAATCAACATCATATGGACCAACTATCAACAATACTGTCAGAGACTCAAGACTTAGAGTTTTTCTAAAGATCAAGTAAAATGAGTGCGACGTTCGTCGAACTCAGGTCGACGATAGTTGTGCTCAGCTCGTCGATCTCAGAGTAAATTCTCTGAGCTGAGCTCGACGAACTTAGTACTCAGGTCGACGAACTTTGGACACTATACTTCAACACTTCAAGATCAGAAAACATCTCTTTATTCTAACTCCAGAGTCAGACTTTGATCGACGAACTTGATTCTCAGCTCGATGAACTGTGACCACAATAGATATAGTTATCCAGCATTAGTTAAGTGGTCCTTAGCTCGACGAAACAAATTATTAGGTCGACGAATTCTGGATACTTCACTTCTACAGCTTCATCCAGAATCATCTGAAATTATTCTAAGTCAAGAAATATTTTGCTGAACTTCAGTCGACGAAACCAGATATCAGCTCGACGAACTCCAAACACAGAAAAGGCAAAGTTTCTAGAGAATATAGTTCTGCTCTCTGTTCGACGATCTTGGAACTTAGCTCGACGAACAAAAGTCATCTGGTCGACGAACTCAGCAACTCAGCTCGACGAACTATGAACTCATCTTGACGATTCCTGTTATCAGTTCGATGAATCCAGACTTAGTTATTTTCCATCCTTCTGTCCCCTTCTTACTGCAATAATTCCTGAGTAATTAATGCTCAAATATTCTCTGGAATATAACCGTTAGACAGAGCATTGATCATGGTCTTCTCCAGGATTATTTCCTGTCGTTTTTCCATAGGACAGTTGGGGAAATAATTCAATGTCGCTTATTCTCAAGGCCGTCAGCATTGATTGTAGAAGATTTCAAAATTTTGAAAGACCATTTTTGACAGGAAATATAAAAGAGATTTTCTCTCTTCTTCCTATAGACAGATAGAACAAGATATATAATACATAGAGACGATATATACAAAAAAAATAGTCAGTCTGAAACAAGAGATTCACTGATGTCTGTCAACACAGAATTCTGACACAACAAAAAGCCATATTCCTGAAGATCATCAGCAATCTGAAGAAGAAGAACACGAAATCAAAATCAAGTGTCTTCTATCTTCAACACTCCAGGATACTTCAAAGGACAACTACATCACTATCTGTCAAAGAAGTTCCTGAACAGCTGCTGATCAAGGCTGTACTACTGAAGGCCTATCACCCTGAAGCACGGCTTCTTCACCTAAACCATTCCATATCTTAGGGGGAGCCTGTGATAAAATCAAATATCCACGAGTCATCTCAGTTGTATATTGAGAAATAGAAGACACAATTATCTCTCACCCCCACTGTATAAAGGGTTATTACTCTCTTCAAAAGTTATTCCTGGTTGCAAGTCACCTGATCAAAAGACTTGAGGATTAGTTTTTGGGCACTTGATCAAAAGCTCATTGGTGTCAAGCACCTGATCAAAAATCTGAGTGGATTCCTACCAGGGTGGTAGGAGAGTGGATGTACCCAAGTTTAGGGGAACCACTATAAATTCTTGTGTTGTCTGGATTCCTCTTTTCTTTTATTTTTTTGTGTTGTGGCTATTTATTAGGATTGCAGTTTTAATTTTGTTTCTGCACTAGATTAAATCAGAAGAAAATTTTATAAACCCTGAATACTCTATTCACCCCCCCTCTAGAGTATTCCTGATCTAACAGCTCACTTTCACCCTGGGCTTCCCCTCGCCCTTGCCCCGCGCGAGGCCGCATACCCCATTGCTCCCCTCTCGCCGCGAGATCGGCCCAGTGACATAAACCTTGGAGACCAACCGCTCCTCCTGATAGGTCCCTCATTTTTATGTTAGTCATGTGCCTTTGATAGCGACCACCCGCTCGCTGTGGTAAGACCACACATGCTGAGTGCTAGTCAGAGATGCTCCTTCTCCTTAGTCGTGCCTCCAATTCTTCCTTTTCCAAGGAATTCTCTATAAATTTTCTGACAAATATAGACATCTCCTCGTGAGCTCTTGACACTTGCCCTACCGGCTAGATGAGGGACTGGTCAGCGGGCCTATTTGGAGTCTCCTATCCCAAACAGATCCAACCACCGAGTGAGCCTACAGCCCTGCCAGCTAGATGAGAGCCTGGTCAGTGGGTCTGCTTGGGGTCTCCCTACAACTGCTTTCACACTTAACCTTTAATGTCCTGAAATGAGACACTTGGGATTTCATCATAAGGTTCCATCTAAATTGCAAGTATCAAACATTAAAAACGCAGTATACAGAATGTGTTACAGATAAAATCTTTTCAAGTCATTGCCACTTCGGGCGCGATCAAGGAGTACCCCGTCCAGATCCTGGAGGTGGTACCCTCCTGACTTCAATACCTCCCTTACTACAAAAGGACCCTCCCAATTTGGATTGAGCTTTCCTATGGAGGCCCCTCTACCTACTGCATCCACCTTCTTGAGAACCAGATCTCCCTCCAGGAACTGTTTGATCCTTTTATGTTTGTTGAAGTATCTCGCCATCTAGTGCTTGACCTCCTCCTGCGGATCATCGCCAGATCCATGAGCTCCTCCACGAGATCAAGGGAGAGTTTTTGTTCCTACATGTTCTCTATCATCCATCCTTCATCTCCCTCTCTTGCAACAACTACTCTTGGTGATGTGACCTCGAACTCTATTGGTAGGACAACCTCCGATCCGTGGGAGAGCTTAAAGAGGGTCTCTCCTATGGCGGTGTTTGGTGTGGTTATCAAGGCCCATAGGACTGAAGGGAGCGGTTCCACCCAGCTACCCCTCAGGTTCTCCACTTTCTTCTTCAAATGGTTAACAATGATGTTATTTGCTTCTTCCACTTATCCATTGCTCCGCGGGTGATGAACCGAGGTAAAGCGGAGATCTATACCCTGACGAATGCAGAAGTCCAAGAACTCTCAACTAGCAAATTGCGGCCCATTATCAGTCACAATGGCCATCGGTAGCCCATGCCGGCAGATGATCTCCCGCCATACAAAATTTTTAACCACCTGTGAAGTTACCTTGGCCAATAGCTTCACCTCCAGCCATTTTGAAAAATAGTCTACCATGACTAGCAGAAACTTCCTTTGGCCACTTGCCTGGGGAAAAGGACACACCAGGTCTAGCCCCCATATTGCGAAGGGCCAGGGAGCCGTGATGGTTCGTAGCCTCTAGGATGAAGGAGTTGGAGGGGGCGAACTCCTGATACTTTTGACATCTTTTTGCAAACTCCTCTGCATCTTTCCTGAGTGTGGGCCAGAAGTACCCCTGTCTCAGCACTCTCCCCTCCAGAGTTCGGCTCCCTGAATGACTGCCACTTTCTCCCGAGTGAATTTCCTCCAGGATCCTTGGAACCTCCTCTAACACACATCGAGCCAGCAGACCAGACAGTGTCTTACGATACAACACTCCATCTTTTAATGGGTAGTATGCCAATTTGTATCTAACGCGCTTCTTATCGAGATTGTCCACGGGTAGTTGCCCCGAGGTCAAAAAGGTAATGAACGGGTCCATCCAAGACCCCTGCTAGTTTATATCCATGAGCTCTCCCTCTTCTATGGATGGCCTGAAAAGTTCTGTCATTGTCCCTCCAGCTCGGGGGCCATACTTGGCAAGCTGGTCTGCCTGAGCGCTCTCCTTCCTCGGGACGTGCTGAATTGAAAAGCTTTGGAACTGCCCGATGATGTCTTTGACCATACCTAGGTATAGCTGGAGGGTGGGCTCCCTTGCTTCGAACACCCCTTTGATCTGACCCGTGACCACCATGGAGTCCGTCGTGACCTCAATATCTAGTACGCTCAGCTCCCGAGCTAACCAGAGCCCTATGATGATTGCCTCATATTCCTCTTGATTGTTGGTGATCGGGAAGTGGATCTTCAAGGCCTGCTCAATCCTAGTCCCCTCCGGACATACAAAGATCATTCCCCTCCAAAGGAATTTCTTCCTGACGCCCAATCTACCATCATATTTCAAGCCACTCGAGGGGACGCTTTAACCTTTGGGACTTCAACAAGGTAGTTCACCAGGAAGTCGGCCACCGCTTGCGCCTTGATGGCAAGCCGAGGGATGAAAGTGATGACGAATTCACTGAGCTCTATTGTCCACTTGGCCAGCCTTTTAGAGTGCTCCACCCCCTCCAAGATGCGATGGAGGTGGTGATCCATCACCACCTGAATAGAGTGAGCCTGAAAATATGGCTTGAGCTTCCTGGCTGAGATGATGAGGGCAAATGCTAATTTTTCAAGAATGGGGTACCTGAGCTCCGCCTTCTTTAGGACCCTGCTCATGTAATAGATCGGAAACTACTTCCTCCCCTCCTCTCGCTCTAGAACCGAGCTGACAGCCCCCGTCCCTACTCCCAAGTATAAGAACAAGACCTCTCCTTCCCTTGGCCCCTAGCGTAAATGCGTCTGGGTGAGCTGTTGCTTTAGAGCCTGAAAAGCCTTCTCACATTCGGGGGTCCACTCGAATTTCTTGCCCCCTCTTAACGTCCGGAAGAAAGGCGAGCATTTCTCCCCGGCTCAAGAGAGAAACCTGCTTAGCCCGGCCAGCCTGCCGGTGAGACGTTGGACTTTCTTAGCATTTTTGGGAGACTCCAGTTCTAGAACCGCCTTCACTTATCAGGATTTGGCTCCACTCCGGATGGGGTGAGGAGGTGTCCTAGGAACTTCCCCCTATTGGCTCCAAAAACACATTTGAGGGAGTTGAGCCTCATCTTCTATTTTCTTAAAGTTACAAAGGTTTCCTCAAGGTCCGAGACATGAGATCTGAGGTCCCGACTTTTGATCATCAAGTCAACCAAATTAACCACGAGGTTCCTTCCTTTCTGTTCTCGGAAGTTCCGATTCATCATTCTTTGGTAGGTTCCCCCCGCATTTTTCAACCCGAAGGGCATCATATTAAAACAGAAGCACTCATCCTCCATGACAAAGGTGATGTCCTTAACGTCCGGAGGATGCATGCGTATTTGATGATATCCTGAAAATGCATCTAAAAAACTCATAAGAGAGAAACCAACGGCTGAGTCAACGAGTGCGTTGATTCGAAGCAGCGGGTACTAATCCTTAGGGCACACTTTATTCAAAAGAGAGAAGTCTACACACATTCTCCACTTTCCCTCCCCCTCTTTAACAATTACAACATTACTCACCCATCCCGGATACTTACAGGCGGAGACAAACCCTGCCTTAAGTAGCTTTTCTACTTCCACTCTAATGGGTCCGGCCATCCTGGAGGCGATGGCCCTTTTCTTTTGCTATACTGGGCGGGTGTCGGGGTCGAGGTTGAGACGATGGCAGTCCACGTCCACATCGGCCACTGGCATGTCGGCCGTACTTTAAGAGAAGACGTCAATATTCCTTTCCACGCATTCCCTTATCGTCTCCTGGTCTTCCGGACTGAGCTCGCCACTATCCTTGATCTTCTCCTTCCTTCCTTCTCTAGTGAAGATCTCCACCTCTAGCAGTTCCACAGCTGCATTTAGCCTTGACGGTTCCTCCTCTCCCTCCTGCTCTCCCAGTGCATCATGTTCTCCAGTCTTGTCCTCTGTGATAGCCACCACCATTTCATCCTCAAGATCCTCCATGTCCCTCCTGCTAGTGTCCTCTCCCCCAAGTAGCGAGATTCTTCTATTTTCCAGCTGAGCTCCCCTCCCGGGTGACCCTCCTGCATCCCCCCTTTTCCTCTTTTCTTTTCTCCTTCCTTCTCCTTCCTTAGACCACCTCTCCTCTTCTACCTCCATCTCACCTTCCCTTCCGTCTGTCGTTTCCGGCTCCCCTGCAATGTGCCCTACCACTTATAATTCCTCCTCTTCTCCGACTTCTTCTTCTTTTTCCTCTTCTATCCCCGTCTCTCTGTCCTTCTCTCCCGCCATTTCCGGATCCCCCGCAATGCCTGCTACCATCACCACTTCTCCCTATCCTCCAGTCTCCCTTTCAAACTCCTGTTGTCATTGCTCCATCCTCTTCTCCATCTCTTCAGCCTCTTCTTGACACGAGATAGTGTTCACCGCCATCACGTAGCATTCCCTGGCTGCCTTCGGGTCTCCTCGCAGTCTGATTTGGGTACCTCCGGAGTTAAGATTCAAGCACTGGTGAAAACATGACGACAAACATCTGAAAGCACTGATCAAGGGGTGCCCAAAAATGGAATTGTAACTACTGGGGGAGTCTACTATGACGAAGCAGCAGTTCCTAGATAGTACCCCCAAGGTTACCTGGAGCCCTACTCCCCCTCGACCTCCTTACTCTCTCACGAGAATCCAAATAATGGTCTGTCAGCTGCCAGCACCCTCCGGGCCTCCACCCTCATCTCGTTGAATGCCTTCTTGAAAAGAGCATTCACTGAGCTCCCGTTCTCCACCAGGATCCTCGATACCATGAAATTTTCAATGGCTGTCCGAATCACTAGTGCGTCGCAGAAAGGGTGTTCATGGTCCGGCATGTCCTTCCTTGAAAGGTGATTTTCTCATCCGGGGGATTGGATTGCGATGTCGAGGCTACGCTTCGACGATACTTATTATGAAGGCTCGCTTTTCGAGCAACGTCGATCCCCACCCCCCCATAGATTACTCCAATTCCCCCTGGACTCCAACATCCGCTCGATCCACACACCGATCATCCTCTCTAGCTCCTGTAACCTCTTCTATCTGCACCGGTCTCTGCTGCTCTCCTACTCCTCTAGCACTTCTCATTTCCAGGAATTCTGGGCAGGTAGCCGTTATGTGGCCCTCCTGCTTGTCGAAGTCACAGTATGACAAGGCTACCTCCCCCCTGCCTCCCCTCTTGTGGGTTCCTCCTCCTTCCTGCTCCTGCTCCCCTTCCTCTTTCTTGGCCTCTGCCCCTCCCTCGATCGATTACCATAGCTTGCTGCGGCGGGGGTAGGGGCGGTCTATGACCGTACTTGTAACGCCCCCGATTTTTTGGTATTTATTTAATATCCCTTTAGCATTACGTTGATGCATTTTTGGCTTATGCCATTCTTTGAGTACCTCGTTAGGTGTTCTTAGTGGTCGTAACCTGTTTGCAGGGTTCACCAGCTAGCCGGAGTCTGTTTTGGAGACTCGGCTGAGCCTCTCAGGGAATGCTTGTGCTTTGGCTTCGGGAGGTGTTAGCCCGAGTGTTTGATCGTCGGAGGTTGTTTTCGACTTCGTCGTTGTTTTCGTAGCATGAGTTTCTAGCTACGGTGCGAGTTTTGTCGAAATCCGAGATCGTTTGTTTTCGCGTCGTTTCGACGGTTGCAAGTTAACGGGTCATCATTTTATATAAGCGTATATATATATTTACGCATTTTAGCATGATGAGTGATTTAGGCGTGCTGGTGTATAAATGCACACGTACGTGCGTGCGGAGCTTTATAAGAATTTATACGTGCGTGTTTACATGGGTAAGTGCGGTTTATGTATAAGCATATATAATTGTGTATATATGTATTAATATAAGGATGCCTAGTGAGGTGTTGTTCATAATTATCGTGTATGTGTGTTAGTGTATGTAAAGTATATATATATAAAAAATGCTTAATTAGTGGCTTCCTTAGTTATTAATTAGAGTAGTATATAGTTAATAGGGCATATATATATATACGATTAGGTATTAAGTCTAGGTTTATTTTCATTCCTTCCCTCCCAACCCGGCGGCTGCACCTGCAGATCGAGAAAAAGAAGAGAAAGGCCGGAACCCGGGGGAAATCTGACGCCAGTTTCCCTGCCCAGCAGAGGTTGAAACTTCTGTTTGAGGCCGGATCCGAACTCCTCTAGGCAAGACCTTCATTCCGAGGTAACCATTTTGGGATTTCACCATCTTCTTTTTCGATCGGGTGTTGAGGGTTCTTGTTCTTTTCGTGCATTGATCGAGCATTTCTTCCCAGGTTTTCATAGGTTGTTGTTGTGATCTTTTCCTGTTGGGAAGAGCACTGTTGGCCGAATTCCTTCAAAATCCAAGGCAAGTATCCACTTGCCAAAGTAATTTTTCCTTGAATAGTCTTTGTTTCTTGATTCCTGGAGATTGGTTGGTTGTTCTTGGACTTGAATATGATATTAAAATCGGTACAAATCCTTCCATCTTCCCTTTTGTATTGCCATTATTTTGTTATCCCCCTTGTTTATTCCTGCATATCTACTATTGTTATTGGATTGTTTTTATTTATTTGCCTAAAATTAGTTTATTAGGCAAATGTTCCTTTTTTTGCTATGGGTATTGCCCCGATCGGGTATAACCCGAGAGCCCTCTGTAATAGGTTTGTTCAATTCTTGAGATATTTTATGGGTTGGGTTTTTCCTTGGGTGTAACCATTGGTATGGTTTCGTTATAATTAATTTCAAGATCATAATATAACTTGCTCCGTAGTTTCTCCGAAATAGGATTTGTATCAAAACCACCCAAACCTCTTGTCATTTATTTTTTTCTGTGTTCATCCTCCTGTTTGCAATTAGTGTCAAGCCCCTTTGTTAATGTTTTGTATCAACCACCCAATTTAATTGTTTATGGGTTGTATCAATTTAAATTTTTATGGTTCGTATCAAGTTAACCGTACAGGTTTTGTACCAAGCTAGTTGAATATATTTAGTTGAGATCAAGCTACTAGTTATGTTTAATATCACGTTATTGGTAAGCATTTAGTATCAAGCTACTTACATAAACTTAGTATCGAGTCACCTTCAATATATTTGTGGCAAACCACTTGATTGGACAAACTCGATATTTAGTCCATTGGTTTGTATATAAGGTTTTAGGTGGGTTGCTCTAGATGGTTCAGGGTTCAGTGTGACTTCTTGGTGGTTCATGGAACCACCAGTAAGGGTTTTCCCGAGTCACTTAGTGCTGGAGTGGGATGTAGTTTTGAGGTGGGTCGGACTGGTACTACCACCCTTATTTTACTTCTTGTCTTGCTAAGACATTCTGGGCGGTTTGGTTGAGTTGGACTGATGCCACCACCACAACACCTTGGAGATATTTAGGCCTGATAGACTTGGTTGGACATGTTGCCACCAGCCTAGGCCCTTGCTACTGAATTTGTCCATCTCCAGTACTAGGTGATTCTTTCCGCACTAGCTCTATGTTAGGATGTTATTATTATTTTTTATCCTACTTGCAGAGATTCTTGAAGCTTGGCTTCATCCGTGCACTGGGTGCACCCCCCCTTTTCTCATTTCTGATGAGTATTTTCCCTTTACATGTTTACTTTATTTCTTATAGCTTATGTTGCTAGCATTAAATTTTGGGCATGGTAAACCTTATGTAAATTCTCTTTTAAACCTAATTGTCTCATTTCCTTTTTGCTAATTACTTTGCTGAGGTGTTTTTTTTTCTTTTTTTTGAATACCTAATGTTCAGGTTTATAGCCGACTGTGCGGCTAGGTTTCTTTGGGAGATTTCTAGTGTCATAGATGCTGCTGCGATTTTTTTTCATCACTCTTGGGAGGTAGTTTCTATAGATTTGTAGTACAAATATGCCTACTAACCAGTGGGTTAGTGTCAGTTATTGACGCCCACTGGTTGTTTCTCTTTTAGATGCTTTGTACTTTGCTTATACTGCTAGATTTCTTGTTTTGGAGTTTATTCAACTTGCTCTTGGGAAGATTTATGCTAGGTTGTTAGTTACTTTTAAACCTAGAAACACTTTTATATTTATATCTCATGATCAGCATGTTTTATAAAGCTCATACACTACTTTCCAAATAACGTAAAAAGATCATTTTCTTATATATGATATAAAATAAATCTAGGGCCTTGCATAGTATAAGTTGCCCCCTGGGGACACTTATGCACTCTCTTAGGATGTCAAGGTAATGTAATTAAAGTAGTTTTCCGCTGCATATAAGTATAGTTTTTAATTGTGGACTAGCTGATCCACTGAGCCGAGTGATATGATTTTCAAATCATTATAGCTTATGATTTTTCATAGCCTTAGTGGTTGGTGGTTGCCAGAGCATCGGCAGTTATCCACTGCTCGACGTGCCATCACAATGCATGTTTTCGCCTACTCTGATACGTCTTAATTTCGGAGAAAATGCGGGTTGTGACAGTTCGTATCAGGGGGAGGTTGCTTGACAATTTGTCGGGCAACCTTTTCTTGTAGGTATTAGATGTTTAGCATCATATCATATACACACCGATATGTCATCAGTACGTCTTTGTTGAAGCACGAGCACTACACTCATAGCATAACATGAAGTATATGAGGCATATTATGTAGTATGGGATGCATAATATGTGTTTGTATATGGATCCACCATTGGAGGCAACATGTGAGGGTTATGTAGTATGGGATGCATAACCTCACCACATGAATGCGGCTAGCATGTTTTCTTTTTCGTTGCATGGAAATGTTATGTAGTATGGGATGCATAACAATTTCATATGTACGCCTCTAATAACATGCATTAGGGCCTTTTTAGAATGCATAACATAACATTGCATAAGCACAATGTGCCAAGCTAAAGATTTACAGGATGACATACGTACACACATAGTTTTGAGTGAAAAAAATGAATATAAATACATGCATTCATGGTCTAGGTACCTGATTTAGTATGATGGTGGTGAACCATCTTAAGTTAGGCATAACATTATAATTGAAAACCACATAGCAAGTTGGCAGTTGAAGCAAGTACTTATGTAGGTTTGACTGTACTTGTTTGTTTAGTCCTGGTAGTTGAACTACGTTCTGATTATTGTTTTGTTTATTCATTTTAGTATGGCGCCTAAGCGTATAGTGACGAGGTCGACTCCCCAATCTGAGGGCGAGTCTTATTGAGCGCAAAGCGATGTAGTTATGGCGATTCTGAGGCAGAGCAATAAGGCTTTATCGAGGCAGATGGTGGATGCTCAGTCTCAGATCCAGGCCTTGATATCTATAGTGGCAGGACTAGTCCCGAGAGCACAGGATCCTGCTGCGGGTATAGCTGTTCCAGCACCTCCTTCACCTCCTACACCTCCTGCCCCTTTGGTGCCTCCAGATGTGGTGCCCCCAGAGATGACCTTCATCTCTCAGTTCTAGCGACTTCAACCCCCTACCTATGATGGGAAGGTGGATTTCATGATCCTGGATGATTGGCTGATTTCCATAGAGGAGATGTTTCACTATTTTGGAGTTTCTGATGACAACAAGGTGATGCTTGCCGCCTACCAGCTGAAGGGGTGGGCAAAGAGTTGGTGGATGAGCGAGAAGGAGGGCATGGTAGGAGGATGCTCTTGGGTTTCCTTCAAGGAGATATTGATGAGGAAGTTTCTACCTAAAGTTGAGCGGGACAGATTGATGAACGATTTCTTGCATCTGAAATAGAGGCAGCTCGCGGTCTGTAAGTATGAGGTTGAGTTCAGCAAACTCAGTCGGTTTGCCACCAGTTTGGTGAGTTCTGATGATGATAGAGCGAAGCGTTTCCTTGGTGGCCTGAGAAGTGATGTCCAGCAGTTAGCGGTTGCTCATGGAGCGGTGAGTTATGCTGGTGCGGTAGAAGCCTCTTTGAAAGTGGAGGCCATTGAAAATGCTAAGAAAAGAGGGCAGCGGGCGAGGAATGAAAAGAGGAAAGCGGTTGAAGGAAAGAGCCCCCAGGTATCCGTTGCTCCTTCAAGAAAGAGGAGCAAAGAGGTTTGTAGCTTCTTTGGCCAGCTGGGCCATCCCGTGGATAAATGTTTCAAGAGGTCGACAGCGTAGAAGGAGCAGGTTCATGCTATTCAGGGTGATCCCAGGCAGAACGTGGTGTGTACCTTGTGTCAGAAATAGGGGCATGATGTTGCCCGCTGCTGGTTAAAAGATAAGGTCTGCTATCAGTGTGGACAGAAGGGTCATACCAAGGCAAGGTGCCCGCAGCTCCAGTCTGTGCTCCAACCAGTTCCTCTTCAGGGTTTGCCACCGCCTCAGTCTATGGATAAAGGCAAAGGGAAGCTGAATGTGATATCATCAGCGGAGGCTCAAACTTCGACGCAAGTCATTTCAAGTTAGACGTTCTCTCTAGTCTTTATGTTTTAGTTGCATTTTTAGTTTTGCTATTATTTTTCTTAAATGCGTGCGCAATTTTATATAGGGAGTTTTAAGGTAAAGAACCGCTGGGCGCGCGTTCTCTTCAGCTCAGGTACTACCCACTAATTTGTGGCTAGGGCCTTTGTAGAGCGGTTCCAGTTGGATCTTGATCGTGTCGGTGATGCCTTTTGCGTCAAGTTCCCCTCGGGTGATTCCGTGATATCGGATCAGGGCATTCAAGATTGTCCTATTATGTAGGGGGATTTTCTGTCTAAGGCAAATCTGAAGGGTGATTGACTTGGAGGATTTCGATGTTATCCTACGCAAGGATTGGTTGTCCCGATATGATGCGGTGATCCAGTGCAGGGGTAAGCTCTTAGATTTCAAGAAGGACAACGGTCAGCCTGGGAGTATTTATGGTGATCCGCGCCAGGTCTCTCCGGCGATTTCTGCGGTATGTGTTCAGAGGCTACTTAGTTCTGATTATTTTGCTTGCTTAGTCTTAGTGTTGGGGACTATTTGCAGTTTGTCGCGGTTGGATGAGATTCCTGTTGCGCGTGAGTTTTTTGATGTGTTTCCTAGCGACCTTCTCGGTCTCCCTCCTGACAGAGATGTCGAGTTTGTGATTGATTTGGAGCCGGGTACGCATTCTATTGTAAAGGCGTCGTACCGAATGGCCCTGCGAGAGCTGGAGGGGTTGCGTACCCAGCTGGATGAGTTGTTGGAGAAGGGTTTCATAAGGCCGAGTTCATCGCTTTGGGGTGCTCCTATTCTCTTTGTAAAGAAGTAAGATGGAGCGATGCGCCTTTGCATCGACTACAGGGAGCAGAACAAGGTCACCATTAAGAACAGGTATCCTCTGCCTATGATTGATTACTTGTTCGATCAGTTACATGGTAGCTCGGTATTTTCTAAGATTTACCTTCGATCAGGCTATCATCAACTCAGGATCCGTGAGTCGGACATTCCACGGACTGCTTTCAGATCGAGGCATGGGCCTTTCGAAATCTTGGTTATGTCGTTTGGTTTGACCAATGCGCCATCAGCATTCATGGACATGATGAACCGAGTGTTCAAGGATTTTCTGGATAGGTTTGTGGTCGTATTTATAGATGACGTTCTGATTTATTCTCGGAATGCTGCAGAGCATGATCAGTACTTGCGATTGGTTTTATCTGCTTTGAGAGACCATCAGTTATTCGCCAAGCTGAGTAAATTTGAATTCTGGTTGCCCCAGGTTTCCTTCCTGGGTCATGTGGTGAACAAAGACGGCATTTCGGTTGACCCGGAAAAGATTTCTGCAGTGATGGATTGGCATAGGACGAGCACACCCAAGGAGATTAGGAGCTTCTTGGGGTTGCCCGGCTACTATAGAAGATTTGTGGAGGGCTTTTCTACACTGGAAGCACCCTTGTCTAAGCTGACGCAAAAGAATACAGCCTTCATTTGAAGCGAGAAATGCGAGGTGGCCTTTCTGGAGCTAAAGAGGAGGTTGTGCACTGCTCCTTTTTTGACATTGCCTACGGAGGACATGGACTATGATGGTTATGTTGATGCCTCGCATGTTGGTCTCGGAGGTATGCTGATGCAAGAAGGGAAAGTGATTGTGTATGGGTCGAGGCAATTGAATACTCATGAGAGGAACTACCCTACGCATGATCTAGAGTTCACAGCAGTGATCTTTGCCCTAAAGCTGTGGAGACATTTACTTTGTGGTGCGCAGTGTAGGATCTTCAGCGATCATAAAATCCTGAAGTATGTCTTCACCCAGAAGGAGCTGAATTTGTGCCGGGGGTGTTGGTTAGAGTATGTTGCAGATTATGAAGTGGAGATCCAGTATCATCCAGGCAAGGCCAATATGGTGGCTGACACCCTAAGCCGTAAGACAGGAAAGATCTTTAACCTCTCTGTTGAGCGCTTGGTGTAAGAGTTCCTCTTGATGGACATCTCGGTGGGGTGTTGTGACTTGCAGATCAGTTTGGCCGTGGCTAAGCATTCTTGGATTTCACTTACTAGGCTACACCAGAAAGAAGATCCAGATCTTTCGCACCTGTATCTCCGGACTTAAAGGGAAGAATTGCAAGACTTTTTTATTGATGATGCGGGTACTTTGAAGTACCGTGGCAGGTTTTGCGTCCCCGCTGTTATGGAAATTCGAGTCATGTTGTGTAAGGAAGCGCTTGGCTCGAGTGTTGCCTACCACCCGGGCTCAACTAAGATGTTTCACGACTTGAAGATGATTTCCTGGTGGTATGGCATGAAGGGGGATATAACACGATTTGTTTCTGAGTGTTATACCTGCAAGTGAGTTAAGGCCGATCATGGAAGGCCTGGTGGCAAGTTGACTCCATTGGAGATCCCGACTTGGAAATGGGAGAGCATTTATATGGACTTCATTACGGGGTTACCAAAGTCTCCTAGAGGTTTTGACTCTGTTTGGGTGATAGTGGACAGACTGACGAAGTGTGCTCACTTTGTGCCGTATAAGATTGATTATCCGATGAAAACAATAGTGGAGCTGTATTTGAGCGAAGTCATCCGATTACATGGAGTTCCCGTTAGTATCATTTCAGACCGAGACTCCATATTTACTTCCCGTTTCTGGAAGAGTTTGCAGGATGGTTTGGGTACAGACTTGAGATATTCTACCGCATACCACCCGCAGACTAATGGGCAGACAGAGCAAGTCAACCAGATTGTGGAAGATATGCTACGCTGTTATATTCTAGACCACGGAGGAGCGTGGGATGAGCGCTTGAGGCTGATGGAATTTGTATATAATAACAGTTATCAGGAGAGCCTGCAAATGGCTCCTTTGAAGCCTTGTATGGGAGGCGCTGCAGAACACCGTTGTTTTGGACTGAGGCTGGTGAGAGGCCTTTGTTGTGTCCTAATGCGCTCGAGGAAATGGAAGTTGCTGTGAAGCTTATTCGGGAGAAGCTTCGTTTATCTCAGGAGAGATATGAGAAGAACGCCAACTAGCGTAGATCCGATTTGGAGTTTTCAGTGGAGGATATGGTATTCTTGAAGGTGTCCCCGATGGTTGGAGTAAAGAGGTTCGACAATAATCATAAGTTGGACCCAAGGTATGTGGGCCCATTCAAGATAGTGGAGCGTATTGGCATGGCAGCTTATAGGTTGGATTTGCCAGCAACCTTTCCAGTTGTGCATAATGTTTTCCATGTGAGCCATCTGCGGAAGTGCGTGCGGAATAGTAGGCAAGTTTTGGATGTTGTGCCTCAGTTGGAGCCAAATCTGACTTTTATGGAAAGTCCGGTTCGCATTCTGGATTCCCAAGATAGAGTGTTGCGGCGGAAGACCATTCCCATGGTCAAAGTCTTATGGAGGAACTAGGAAGTGGAAAGAGCGACTTGGGAGTTGGAGTCGGCGATGAGGGAGGCTCACCCTCATCTCTTTCCTTGATTTGTGCCTGGTATGTTTTGCCTTCTCCATTATAGCTCTTGTTAAACTATTTCTGTTTCTTCCCTGTTAGAAGCTTGTGCGTAAAGTTTCGGGGTGAAACTTTCTTTTAGGGGGAGTGTCTATAACGCCCCCGGTTTTTCGGTATTTATTTAATATCCCTTTGGCGTTACGTTGACGCGTTTCCGGCTTGTGTCGTTGTTTGAGTACCTCTTTAGGTGTTCTTAGTGGTCGTAACCTGTTTGCAGGGTTCCCCAGCTAGCTGGAGTATGTTTTGGTGACTTGGCTGAGCCTCTCAAGTAATGCTTGTGCTTTGGCTTCGGGAGGTGTTAGCACGAATGTTTGATCGTCGGAGGTTGTTTTAGACTTCGCCGTTGTTTTCGTAGCATGAGTGTCTAGATACGGTGCGAGTTTTGTCGAAATCTGAGATCGTTTGTTTTCGTGTCATTTCGACGGTTGCTAGTTAGCGGGTCGTCATTTTATATAAGCGTACATATATATTTACGCATTTTAGCATAATGAGTGATTTAGGCGTGCCGGTGTATAAATGCACACGTACATGCGTGTGGAGCTTTATAAGCATTTATACGTGCGTGTTTATATGGGTAAGTGCGTTTTATGTATAATCATATATAATTGTGTACTCCTCTTTCCTTTAATCAGATTATTAGATCTTACAGCTCAGAGCCCACCCGGCTCCTACAACTCGGACTTTATAAGTCTTACCACTCAGATCACCAAGATCCTATACCTCAAGTTCTTCCCAAGAACTCTCCCTCAGAATGAATCCACACTCCTACTTCTCAGGCAACAATTTCCCTACACCTTAGAGAATTTCCAACTTCTCCTGCCTCAGGCAATCCCAGCCCTACCTCAGCCTTTATAACATAGGCTTACAACAAAATGAGAATAGTTCTCCTCCACTGAGATCTATAGGTAGAACATAAACAATAAGAGTAGGTGAAAGAAAAATTGAATTATAAAGTGTCACCCAGCAAGAGAGATCTCAGTAACAGCTTCTTGATCTGATCTTGATGAATGTACTTTCTTTGATCTTTGTCAAGATAGATGTAACACCCTAAATTCTAGAGTTGGGCAAAATTGGGTGACACGGCCTGGGACACGGGCATGTCCCAGGGCGTGTCCTGTTCGGGTGAGCAGCCGGCGAGTGTTCGACGAAAATCCGTTCGACGGAAGAATGAGGGCACAAGCCCTCAAACACGGGCGTGTCAGAGGTCGTGCCCTCTACGGGTCGACGAACTTCAGCTCAACGAAATTGAGCTGGGGCGTGTCTAGTATCATGTATGGGGTAACACCCCCTATCCGTCGCATAGTATATAGCAGTAGGTCCAATCAGGGCCCGACGCCATATACCACAGACAGACCGGGTGGTTACTCAATGGAAACCATCCAACCAATCCAACGACATACACAGAGCATTCTAGCGGAAGCAGTTTTATAGGTTGCAATTAAAAGAACCCAGCACAAATAGCATGAATGTCCACTAAACACTCCCAGAGGAATGAAGTACAAATACACAAGTACTGGCCTTAAGGCCTTACAACAGTTTGCTCAAATTAAATGTTTTCCAAACTTCGGCACGCAGGCCGGCCATACATGAATAAAAGAAAACATCCAAAATTTAGTCCTTCGAGGGCCGGCACAGCAACTTGGGCTTTAGCCCGCTATTGACCATTTGGTCCAGCAGCACCTCCAAGCAACAAACCACCGCACGGTGGTAAACAAAAGCAATGGTCAGTAATGCTGACTAAATTATAACGATCCCGCCCCCAAATCCGGGGCGGTGATGCTCCTTCCCTGCACTTCATTAGTATAACCAAGCAGTATAGTAATCTCACTACATCACAGGCGTAGGCTCACACAACCACACACCCCGTGCACTAAGGGCACATTCTCGTTGATCACGGTCAAAGTCCGCCGAATCACCACCATCCATTTGGACGGCCATAACTCGTGATCATTTGGTCTTTCTGGCCAATGCCTATGACCCTCAATCTATGCCAATGGTAAGTGCCAAGTTACTTTAGGTCTCTTTAACCAAATGACATTGAGCGGGTACGGTTCCGCCTGACCCGTTGCTCACACCGCAACGTTAATTTAAAACATATGCACGGGTCAAACTTTCCCGAGTCCCAAATCGTTTACACATAACACATAACCCAGTTATGTTCAAGTTGGCTCCCAGGCCCACATGTTTGGCAGAATCACGCATCTGCCCAGGTTTTCGGGTGCACCTCTGTGTTAATCCTCAAGGCTCCCTGTTGCAATCTACCACGTAGAAAAACCCGAAAACAAACATTCGCACGGAGTCTTCTCCGGCCATTTATGCAATGCAACATCACCGATCCAGACAAACATGTACGGATAGGCTCACACATCATGCCTATGTCTGTTCTCGATTACGGACTCTACATAACAGGGACTTCACATATCACCTGAAGGAACGCCTCCAACTAACCGCAAACTCGCGAGAGCGGGCTTACTATGCAAAAGAAGTAGAGCTTCACATGCTCAAGTAGAGAATCGTTACCCTAGCGTTCTTCCTTGGCTCCATGGAAATGTAAGCGGATGTAAAGCACTGTAGTCTCCTTGCCTTCGTAGATCCGAAGTCGGCTCGCGATTTGGAGCTCTGAAACTCCTCCAACGACTGGATTTAGACTCCTTCCTCTTTTTCTCTCCCCTCTCTCTAAGATTTAGACAGAGAACCACACAAAAGAATAAGGGTTTTGAAACCCTGTACTCAGGTATAACCCCTTCGGGAAACAACCACAGCCGTCGGATCCCAAAAAAAAAGGGATGCACGGATACGATCCAGGTCCAACCTGGACAAATGGGGCTAAACACCGCACGAATCACCAACAGGAGCAGGACACGTCCGTGTCAAAACATTGTCGGAATAATTATTCAACTCCCGCCAAAACCCGTGTGTCGACACTTCGCGTCGAGTGTCAAACACGCCATAATCGCCCTGTGTTCGCTGATCGTCGAGCCAAGATCGCTGAACGCTGCCAAATCGTCGAACAGAGTTCCCTGGCAAAATCGTCGAATGCAGCCAGATCATCGAACGCAGATCCCTGGCAAAATTGTCGAATGCAGCCAGATCGTCGAACGCAGATCCCTGGCAATATCGTTGAATGCAGTCTGATCGTCGAACGCAGATCCCTGGAAAATCGTCGTACGCAGATTGCTGGAAAATCGTCGAACGCAGACTTTGGCTAAATCGTCGAACCCCTCTCGACACGCTCTGGGACACGCCCGTGTCGCAGGCCATGTTCTCTGCTCGACGATCGTCGAATCCAAAATCGTCAAACACATGACCAAATCGTCGAACCAGCTCGACACACCCTGGGACACGCCCGTGTCCCAGGCCGTGTGCCCCCTGCCAAATTCCAAATTTGGCCCGAAACGTCACCCGTCGCTCTTTTGAGTTTCGGGGCATTACATCTCTCCCCCTCTTAAAAGAATTTCGTCCACAAAATTACATAAAGGAAAAATAAGTACAAAACTAAAATTTGTACTTGAGAGGAACAACTCCGGGTACTCGTCAAGCATAGTCTGCTCTCGTTCCCAAGAGAGCTCTTCTCGGCCGTAATTGTCCCAACGGACCTTGACCATCGTGATCTCTTTATTGCGTAGCCGCTTGACCTCCGAGTCCTCAATTCGCACGGGCTTAACCTTTGTCGTCAACCCACTATCCACCGGCAGCTGATCAAATGTGATCACTTGCGAAGGCTCTAGCACCGCCTTCCGAAGCACCGATATGTGGAATACATCTTGTAGACCACTAAGCTCCACTGATAGCTTCAAATGATAAGCTACTTCGGCAACCCGCTCCAGAACCTCAAACGGCCCAAGGTACCTCGGGCTTAGCTTTTTCAATCATCGCACCCGCGAGACACCCTTGAACGGCTTGATCTTTAAGTACATCCAGTCGCCCACAACGAACTCCACGTTCCTGTGCTTGGCATTATAGTACTTCGCCTAACGGTCCTGAGTGATTAGAAACCTCTCCCGAATGGTTGGCACCAATGAAGTAGCATCATCCACCTCTTGACGTTGTACAACTTTGACTCACCCATTTCCAACCAGGACAACGACGTGCGACATCTTCTACCATATAGGTCCTCGAAGGGCGCCATTTGAATACTCGCCTGGTAGCTATTGTTGTACGTAAATTCCACCAAGTATAGGTGGTCTTCCCATTTCTTTACAAAGTCCAAGACACATATGCGAAGCATGTCTTCCATTGTCCTATTGACCCTCTCGGTCTGCCCATCCGTTTGTGGATGAAAGGCTGTGCTAAAACTCAGCTTTGTTCCCAACATTTCCTGCACCAACCTCCAATCATTGGACGTGAACCGTCCATCTCGGTCACTCACGATGCTGCGGGGCACACCGTGAAACCGTACTATGTTATCCACATATAACTTCGCCAATTTCTCAACCGGATCATCCTTCCTATGCGGAATGAAATGTGACACCTTCGTTAGCTGATCTAGGACCACCCTGATGGCGTCATTCCCCTTTTGCAACCTTGGCAACCCGTGCATAAAGTCCATAGTATTGTCGTCAAATTTCCACTCCGAAATAGGCAAGGTCTTCAAAAATCCTCCCGGCTTTTGGCATTCCGCCTTCACCAAGGCGCAAGTTTGGCACTTCGCCACGTAGAGCGCCACATCCTTCTTCAGTCCCAGCTACCAGAACAATTTCTTAACATTGCGGTACATCTTCGTGCTCCCCGGGTGAATTGAGTACTTGGTATAATGCGCCTCGTACAACAATTCCACCCGCAAAACGCCTACGCTTGGAACGCACAGACGACCGACTTTCAAAAGTAATCCGTCCTTCACAACAAATTGGGAATTTGACCCATCCAGAGCCTCTATCATGAGTTGCTTCATGTGGATATCCATATCCAACGCCTGCCGAATCCGATCAGCCAGGTCATATTTAACATCAGTCCAATTCAATAGTGCTTCAGCACTTGACTGCTTATCCACACAAGAAATCTCCAACGCATCTAACTCCCGAACCAACCGCTCATCATGCACCGATAGCCAATTGGATTGAGCTGGGGCTCGGCGGCTCTATGTGTCCGCAACCGTATTTCCTTTACTAGGCACGTAGTGGATCTTGAATGTATAATCCCCCCGGAACTCCATCCATCTACGCCGCCGCATGTTCAGGTCTTTCTGATCAATCAAATACTTCAGGCTCTTATGATCGGTGTAGATATCAATCTTCACACCGTACAAATAATGCCTCCACAGCTTCAAGGCAAAAATCACGGCCGCTAACTCCAAGACATGGACCGGATAGTTCCTCTCGTGCACCTTCAGCTGTCTCGAGCCATATGCTATAACGCTTCCATGCTGTAATATCACACAACCCAAACCACTGCCAGAAGCATCGCTATAAATCTCATAACCTTTGGTCCCACTCGGCGAACTCAACACAGGCGCCGTGGTCAACCGACATTTCAACTCCTCAAAAGCTCGCCCGCACTCCGACGTCCAAACGAACTTCTGGTCCTTCCTCATCAAAGTAGTGAGAGGTAACGCTATCCGCGTGAAGTTCTTTACGAAGCGCCTATAATAGCCGGCAAGCCCCAGAAATCTCCGGACTTCCGCTACCGTAGAAAGGTCAGGCCACTCCCGTATCGCAACAATCTTCTCCGGATCCACAGCAATACCTTCCCCACTCACTATATGACCGAGGAACGCCAGTGAGGACAACCAAAACTCGCACTTCGAGAACTTGACGTACAATTGATTCCTCCTTAGCGTCTCCAAAACCAAATGAAGATGCCTGAAGTGATCTTACTCACTCTGCGAGTACACCAAAATATCGTCAATGAAGACGATCACAAAATGGTCCAAGTACTCCCTGAAGGTCCTATTCATCAAATCCATGAACACTGACGGCGCATTAGTCAGCCCAAACGGCATGACCGTAAACTCGTAATGCCCATACCTCGTACTGAACGCTGTCTTAGGGATATCACTCTCCCTTATTCTCAGCTGGTAGTAACCGGACTTGAGATCCAACTTAGAGTACACTGTCGACCCGACCAACTGATCAAAAAGATCATCGATCCTTTGGATAGGGTACTTGTTCTTTTCTGTTAGCTTGTTTAACTCCCGATAATCAAAACAGAGTCTTAAGCACCCATCCTTCTTCTTAACAAAGACACCGGTGTGCTCCAAGGCAAAGAACTTGGACGCACATACCCTTGCTCCAACAACTCTTGAAGTTGCACCTTCAGCTCCGCCGTTTCCTTAGGCGCTAGCCGATACGGAGATCGTGACACATGCTTTACTCCTGGCACTAGCTAAATCATGAAATCTATCTCCCGTTGAGGCGGGGCTCCAGGAAGACCTGCGGGGAACACATCAGGGTACTCAGCTACCACTGATATACTATCCAACGTAGGTTTTGTCTTTGCAACCTCTACTAGTGTAAAGAACAGCTCTGCACCAGCACGAACTGCCTTCACCACCTGAAGAGCAGACATCAACGTCTTGCTAGACCCTTTTCAAGCCCGTAAAAGTCGTCTCACGACCTGTTCCCAACTTGACTTCTTTGCAATTTCGATCAATGTATGATTGCTGCTCTGAGAGCTAGTCCATACCAAAGATCACGTCGAGCTCCCCTACCGGTAGTAATGACACTTTTAAGTCAAAGTCTTGACTACCTGACCACACCTAAGCACAACAGATTCTAGCCGCGCGTATTGAGCACCATTGGACCATAACGCATCCAATTTGTCTCTTACCATCGAAGGAGGTACTCCGATGCGTAATATAATTCCTAAATAAAGGAATGCGAAGCTTCATTTACATGAACGGTTCCCTCGCCGGATAAACGAAAATCAGAACAAAGCTTAGCATAAGTAGTTCTAAGCTAACATGCATAAGGGCGACAAGTTTTTAAGGTTAAACTGCTATAACTTTAAACCATACATGTGCTCACGGCGGCTTGCTTTCTCTCGGACTTTAGGCACCCACGGGCATAATGCCCCGACTCCCCACAGTTGTAACATGCGCCCGGGGTATGGCCTGTAGATGCCCCCGAATCACCGAGAGGAGGGGCTAGACCCAAAGTCCTAGCCTCCTTATACCACATACAATATCCAGACTTTGAGGTGTTCAGCATTTTGAACGTCATTTCTTTTTCACTAAAGTCCTCAACTGCTCCTGACATAGCTTTCATAGTCTTCTGAGCACCATTCCAACACTCTCGGGCAAAGTGCCCTTTCTTTCCACAAGTATGACAAGTGTAAGTAGCTTTGCTAGTCGATGTTGTAGCCCCCTTCTCCAGCATTCTGCCGAATGCAGCTCTTATAGGGCTTGCATAGTTCGATACCATGGGCGCTGCCATCAGGTAAGTCTTCCTCAAGTCTGCTTCCAAAGATCTAGCCGACTCCACCAAGGCTCGGAATCCCAATAATTTTGGTCCTAGCAGTAGGATTCGCAGCTCGCCACGCAAACCATTATAAAATCTATCGACTATATCATGCTCGTTCTCCAACTCAAAGCATGGGTAGCGGCTTATTATAAGAAATGCTTGCAAATATTCATCAACTGAGTGCGCTCCCTGCACTAAACGCATATTCAGCTACTGCCCCGATGGTCTACCAAAAGTCATCTGCTCCATCACGCTACCCTGTGTTGAACCCACAACAGGGCACAAGGTTGTACATTTCTTCCATGTTGTGCACTCGTCACAGCGAACACCGCTTCAATGATCCTTCTTACGGTTATAGACGAAGGAGGGGTCTCAAACACCTCATCGGGTGCACTATACTCCTCAGAAACCGGACATTCTGGCGGCCCAGCACCGCTTCTTGTCACCTATAGTGGTACAAAACACTGTTAAGAGACCAAATAAAATTGCAAATAGCAATTATAGGAACACGCAGGTTCCCCAAACATGTGTATTTTCATTACTAAGTGGACATTCATGGGTTCTTTTATTATTATAACGATGACGCACACACATGTGCTGACCACCCCTTAAAAGAATTCGCCCACGAATTCATTTTAAGCCTGACCGAAATCAGTAGTCTGATACCAAATTGTAACACCCCCTATCCATCGCATAGCATATAACAGTAGGTCCGGCCGGGGCCCGATGCTATATACCACAGACAGACCGGGTGGTTAATCAATGGAAGCCATCCAACCAATCCAACGTCTTACACAGTGCATTCTAGAGGAAGCAGTTTTATAAGTTGCAATTAAAATAACCCTGCACAAATAGCATGAATGTCCACTAAACACTCCTAGAGGAATGAAGTACAAATACACAAGTACTAGCCTTACGGCCTTACAACAGTTTGCTCAAATTAAATGTTTTCCAAACTTCGGCACGCATGCCGGCCATACATGAATAAAAGAAAACATCCAAAATTTAGGCCTTCGAGGGCCGGCACAGCAACTTGGTCTTTAGCCCGCTATTGACTGCTTGGTCCAGCAACACCTGCAAGCAACAAACCACTGCACGGTGGCAAACAAAAGCAACGGTCAGCAATGCTGACCAAATTATAACGATCCCACCCCCAAATCCAGGGCGGCGATGCTCCTTCCCTGCACTTTATTAGTATAACCAAGCAGTATAGTAATGTCACTACATCACAGGCGTAGGCTCACACGGCCACACACCCCGTACACTCAGGGCACATTCTCGGTGATCACAGTCAAAGTCCGACGAATCACCGCCGTCCCATTGGACGGCCATAACTCGTGAGCATTTGGTATTTCTGGCCACTGCCTAAGACCCTCAATCTATGCCAACGGTAAGTGCCAAGTAACTTTAGGTCTCTTTAACCAAACGATATAAAGCGGGTATGGTTCCGCCTGACCCGTTGCTCACACCGCAACATTAATTTAAAACATATGTGCGGGTCAAACTTTCTCGAGTCCCCAATCATTTACACACAACACATAACCCAGTTATGTTCAAGTTGGATCCTAGGCCCACATGTTTGACACAATCACGCATCTGCCCAGTTTTCTGGGTGCACCTTTGGGTTAATCCCCAAGGCTCCCTATTGCAATCTACCACGTAGAAAAACCCGAAAACAAACATTCGCACGGAGTCTTCTCCGGCCATTTATGCAATGCAACATCACCGATCCAGACCAACATGTCCGGATAGGCTTCTCACATCATGCCTATGTCCGTTCTCGATTACGGACTCTACACATTGGGGACTTCACATATCTACCCGAAGGAATGCCTCCAACTCACCGCAAACTCACGAGAGCAGGCTTCCTATGCAAAAGAAGTAGAGCTTCACATGCTCAAGTAGAGAATCATTACCCTAGCATTCTTCCTTGGCGCCATGGAAATGTAATCAGATGTAAAGCACCGCAATATCCTTGCCTTCGTAGATCCGAAGTCGGCTCGCGATTTGGAGCTCTGAAACTCCTCCAACGACTAGATATAGACTCCTTCTTCCTCTTTTGCTCTCCCCTCTCTCTAAGATTTAGACAGAGAACCACACAGAAGAATAAGGGTTTTGAAACCCTGTACTCGGGTATAACCCCATCGTGAAATAAACACAGCCGTCGGATCCCAAAAAAAAAGGGATGCACGGATACGATCCAGGTCCGACCTGGACAAATGGGGCTAAACACCGCACGAATCACAAGCAGGAGCAGGACACGTCCGCGTCAAAATAGTGTCGGAACAATTAGTCAACTCCCGCCAAAACCCATGTGTCGACACTTCGCGTCGAGTGTCAAACACGCCACAATCGCCCCGCGCTCGACGAACGTCGAGCCAAGATCGCTGAACACTGCTAAATCGTCGAACAGAGTTCCCAGGCAAAATCGTCGAATGCAGCCAGATCGTCGAACGCAGATCCCTGGAAAAATCATCAAACGCAGCCAGATCATCGAACGCAGATCCCTGGCAAATTCCTCGAACGTAGCCAGATTGTCGAAAGCAGATCCCTGGCAAATCGTCGAACGCAGATTGCTGGAAAATCGTCGAACGCAGACTTTGGATAAATCGTCGAACCCCTCTCGACACGCCCTGGGACACGCCCGTGTCCAAGGATGTGTTCTCAGCTCGACGATCGTCGAATCTAAAATCTTCGAACATACGGCCAAAACGTCAAACCAGCTCGACATGCCCTGGGGCACGCCCGTGTCCCAGGCCGTGTGCCCCCTACCAAATTCCAAATTTGGCCCGGAACATCACCCATTGCTCTTTTGAGTTTCGAGGCGTTACATATGGGCACACGGCCTAGGACACGGGTGTATCACAGGCTGTGTCTTTTTCGGGATGTGCCCAAGGCCTTGAGTCCTGGTGAACACGGGCGGGATATGTTTGTGTCTTAAGGTACACGACCTGTGACACGAGTGTGTCATGTGCCGTGTCCCCCTCTGGTTTGTCTCGATTTTATGCAGCCTGATGTACACAGCCCCAGACACGGGAGTGTATGAAGGAGCATTAGGTGATATGGCCCGTGATACGGGCGTGTCACATGGGTGTGTACTGAACGGGATAAGTCGGTTGAGCATCGCTTAAGCTACACGGCCTGGGATACGGGCATGTCACAGGCCGTGTCAGGTAAAAATAGCCTTTTATGGCAAAATTGTGTCGTCCATTTCCTCAGCTGTGATCCAAGTGCTGAGGTGCCTCCCTACTTCCTTAAGGCTGTGGATGAGAAGGAAGTTCTCATTTTCATTTTGGCTTTCATCTTTCTAAACTCCTAGAGAGAGAAAGAGAGGAAGAAGGAGGATGAGGAAGAGGAGCTTGCCACCGGTGGTGATACGGGGTTTTGACAAGAGATCAAAGGCTAACGTTGTGAAGGAAAAGCCGTTGTGATTCTTTCCAGCTAGCTAGGAGCTCATGGCACCGAAATGGTCTTCAAGGGTAATGACTTTTCTTTCTAGACATGTGAAGGCTTCCTTTTTGACATGTGCATCAGATTCCCACCACCAGAGGGTGGCTTATTATGGGAGTCTCTTGGGTTGATTCATGGAATCCCCAATCATTTGGCATATAGATCCAGAAAAGGAGTACGGAATAGGCATGCGGTGTGAAGTCCATCTGGACAGGTTGGTCTGGATTGGTGATGTTGCATATATGCACCGGAGAGGACTCCGTGATAAACATGTAGTTTAAGAGTCGATCGGTTAAACCTGTGAAGGGCAGTAGCAGGAAGTACTGGAGTGGTAGTCCAGGAAAATACCATTGTGATGCTTGTGCTATTGGGTTATACTTGTGAAAGGGAGTAGCAGGAACTACTGGATCGGAAGTCCAGGAAATACCCTTTTGTAATGCTTACTGTTCAGGGGTGGTACCTGTGAAGGGGAGTAGCAGGAAGTACTGTCGTGGTAAGCCAAGAAACCATCGTTGATACCAGTACTATTTGTGGGGTTGTACCTGCGAAAGGGACTAGCAGGAAGTACTGGTGTGTCCAGGAAAGACCCTTTGATGTGTGATATGTATTGGGTGTGATGATAAGTACTGGTGCGCCTAGGAAAACACCCAGGCTTTATGCCAAACATGCTCGGTGAAACCGACCCGCACCATAATTTAGCCGCGAGTACGCCGCACTCGGTGATTGCAAGGAGATTTGAGCAACGGAGGTTGGATGATCCGACTTGCATTATGTTCGTACGTCGTGAGACCAAAAAGTGCGGTCTGTTGGAGCACATAACGAGATTCTTAGGCCTCCGCGCCGTGATATAATGGGGGGCTACAGGCTAATCCCGGTTCACTAAAACTATAAACTCCGGCTACATGCCATGGAGTAAATGCTCAATGTTATACCGTTGGGTCGCGACCCTGATATGGTGGTGGGAAACTGGTTCACTGGTACACCAAGAATTTGCCCTGAGTGCACGGACTGTCAGGCCGCATGGTTGACGGTTGTGATGGAGTGTATGTGCTTGAGAGAACAATGTATGAATATATATATCTGCCTGTGAAATGCTATGCCTGCAGGGAAGAAATATCACTGCCCCGGGAAAGGGGTAGGGTCGTTATAAAAGTGGTCAGCTGAATGCTGACCGTTGCCTTGTTTGCCACCGTTGGGTGGAATGTCCTTGCACAGGTACTGCAAAACCAAGCAGGACATGTAAAGGCTGAAGACCCTGCAATTGTTGTTGCTGCCGCTATCCCTTGAAGGCTAAGTAAATGCTGTGTTTGATTTATATGTGGCTGGCCTGTGTGCCCAGGTTCAAAGCCACAGTTGTAAAGAGACTTTTAAGGCCATAAGGCCACCTGACTTTGTATTTGCTGACATTCATATTGTATATAAATGTGCTGTTTATATGGTGGACATTCAGGGTGGCGTTCAAGTTAGGTGTTATAGGCTTCTGCTAGAATTCATATGTGTTAAGATGCGCAACCCTGGTATCACTCCGTAACTTCGCCGCCTGTTTTATGGTATATGCTGTGGGGCCCCGGCCGGACCTTCTAGTATATACTATATGAATGGATGTTGTTGTTACAATAGATCTGATCTAACTCTTCTTAGTTTTTAAAGCTTCTTGAAGTAGATATTAGGGTTGATCTAGGTTGGAGAGATATTAAAGATGATTCTTGATCATACCTCTCTCCACCTTCTAAATTGTAGTTGATGCTTCAGAATTTTGTCTTCACAAAATTATGTTATTCCTTCCTTTTCTATATATTTCTATTGAAGACTAGATTCCTTTAAATAGGTTCTGATAGGAGTAGCCGGCTGATCTGGTTAATAACTGACATCTGACAGTTCTGACAGTTGTCAGTACCTCCGTCTTGATTTCTGTACTTAGGAAACATGTCTGATGAAGTGTTGAACCTTGACTGTTAAATGTGTCGACACAAGTACTGGTGTCGACAAACTTCTGAATGTGTCGACATAGCTCTTCAATTGTCTCGACACAACATTTGTGGAATGTGTCGACACAAGTCCTGTGTGTCTACACAGTTGTCTTCAATCTCAACACAACATGAAAAGAGTGTGTCGACACTAGTCCTGAGTGTCGACACAGTTGCCTTCAGTCTCGATACAGTGTGAATAGAGTGCGTCGACACTAGTCCTGAGTGTCGACATAGTTGTCTTTAGTCTCGACACAGTGTGTCGACGCAGTTGTCTTTAGGGTCGACACAACTTCTCTTTGTGTAGACATAACTTGTTCAGTGTGTGTCGACACTAGTCTTGAGTGTCTCGACACTTTGCACTTAGCTTTATTTACCTTCACACATGAACTTAACGTCCATCAAATACAACAATGTGTATATCATTGAGCTGAGAAGACTTCTTCAAAACAAATACAATGAGACTAATGTACTCAATAATGAGGAATTAGACCTTTGGCATAGGAGACTAGGACATACTGGTAGCAAGCTTATTATAAAACTATTGAAAAAGAAACTTGTTTGGGGACTTCCCAACTTAAGCGGTACTTTAAATGTCTTATGCGGTCCATGTCAAAAAGGCAAATTTGTTAAAACCTCTTTCAAAATCCAAACCAAAGTTTCCACTTCTAGACCACTCAAACTCATTCACATGGATTTGTTTGGACCACTTAGCTTGCATAGTCTAGGTGGAAAATGATACACCTTCGTTATAATAGATGACTTTTCAGGTTATTGTTGGACGATCTTTCTAGCAAATAAATCTGACACCTTTAGAGAATTCTACAATATTTGCACGCGACTTCAAAATGAGAAGGAGCTGAAGATAAAATGTATTAGATCAGATCATGGAGGAGAGTTTGAGAATGAATACTTCTCAAACTTGTGTGACACCTTAGGAATTAAGCACGAATTCTCTGCCCCTCGCACTCCACAACAGAACGGGCTTGTAGAAAGAAAAAACCGCACTATTCAAGAATTAGCCCGCACTATTCTTGCCGAGTTCGGCTTACCACGATCCTTTTGGGCTGAAAAGGTTAACACGACAAGCTACATGATGAACTGAGTCATTCTTCGTCCCTTTTTAAAGCGAACTCTATATGAGCTGTATTTCTAAAAGAAACCTTCTGTATCGTATTTTAGACTATTTGGTTGCCCATGCTACATTCTAAACACTAAGGATCACCAAAGAAAATATGACGAAAAATCTGATCTAGGTGTCTTAGAATACTCGAGCAAGAGTCAGGCCTATAGGATCTACAACAAGAGGACCTTAGTGGTTGAAGAATCTGCCCATGTGTATTTTGATGAAAATTCCCCAACTAACGAGCCTAAGGAGAATGAAGAGGAGGTTGAAGAGAGTGTACCAATAAGGGATGAAGGTGAGGAGAGAATCGTGGAGAGTGAAACTCAAATTCTTTAACAAGGATATAGGCCTCCTAGTAACTTAATTTTTTTCAAAGCAACATCCTCGGGATCTAGTCATAGGTGAGCCATCTCATGGAGTTATAAATCGGTCCGCACTTCATGAGTCTTTCTCAAACTTCTGTTTCCTTTCTAATATTGAGCCCAAGAATGTCGCAGAAGCCTTAAAAGATGAATCATGGTTTTTGGCGATGAATTAGGAGCTGAGTCAATTCGAGCGAAGTAAGGTATGGGTGTTAGTGGAACGGCCAAATAACCATCCAGTTATAGGCTTAAAATTGGTTTTCAAAAATAAACTTGATGGTGAGTCTAGGATAACAAGAAATAATGCTATGTTGGTGGCTCAAGGGTATTCTCCGATAGAGGGTGTGGATTTTGAGGAGTCATTTGCCGCAGTTGCTTGTCTTGAGTCCATTCATATGTTTTTGGCATTTGTAAGTTTTAGGTAAATTAAATTGTACAAAATGGACGTTCAGAGTGCTTTCTTAAATGGATATATTAAAGAAGAGGTATATGTCGAGCAACAACCCGGTTTCTTGAATGCCACCTACCCAAACCACGTATACAAGATGGTGAAGGCCTTGTATGGACTGAAGCAAGCACCCCGTGCTTGGTACGATAGTCTCACTACTTTTCTCTTAGATCATGGCTTTAGGATGGGTAGAGCAGACACAACCTTATTTGTAAAGACCAAAAATTCAGATCTAATTATCTTACAAATCTATGTGGATGATATCATCTTTGGGGCCACGAATGAAAAGATGTGTGAAGAAATTGTCACCTTAATGAAATCGGAATTCGAAATGAGCCTAGTAGGATAGCTTATCATTTTTTTAGGATTTCAGATCTCTCAACGCAAAGATGGTATTTTTATAAGTCAGTCAAAATATATCAAAGATATGCACGTGCATTTTGGGTATGAAAATCTGAAACAAGTCAAAACTCCTATGAGTGCCTCTCTTAAATTAGGAAAAGATGAAAGTGGCATTTCCGTCGATAAGATCGTGTTTATAGGTATGATAGGGTCATTGCTATATTTTAGTACCTCTTGGCCTGATATCACATTTGTGGTGTGTCTTTGCGCTAGATATCAAGCCAACCCTAAGGAGTCACACTTGAAAGCCGTAAAGCACATTTTTAGGTACCTGATTGACAGGCAAAACCTCGGACATTGGTACCCACACATCAATGACTTTACATTTCACGGTTACTCAGACTCGGACTATGTCGGATGTTCACTTGATCGCAAGAGCATAAGTGGAACATGTCACTTCCTAGGGCCTGCAGTACTTTCCTGGTTAAGTAGAAAATAGAACTCTGTCGCACTTTCTACTGCTGAGGCCGAATATATTGCCTTATGAAGTTGTTGCGCACAAGCACTGTGGATTTCTAAAATGTTCGAAGACTTTGGCATCACTTGTACGAATGTTACACTTAGGCGTGACAACAATAGTTCCATAGACCTGACATATAATCCAGTGCACCATTCTAAATAAAAACATATTGACGTGCATCACAACTTTATTCGAGATCATATAAAAAGGAGAACGTGAGTGTTATGTTCATTGGCACTGATGAACAACTAGCAGATATATTCACTAAACCACTCCCGAATGCACATTTCTCACTACTTCGACTCGAGCTTGGAGTTCTGGACCTCTCATCCTAGTCATCATCGTGTGTGTATGCTTTTTTTTGTTTGCGATTCTTGTCTTTGTCTATTTTGGTTCGCATATTTATTTTTTATGTTTAAAGAGTTTCCTTGTCGTTTTCTTTCTTTCAACAAAATAAATAAATAAAAAATATATATTTAAAAACAAAAAAAATTGTAGATTGTTCATTTCTAAGAGCTCACATAACTGTGACTCAGATCATAACGCGTACGTACAATGTTTGAGTTTAGACTTGTAATCTATGTAAACATTGTCCTCTGGTCATAGCGTGCTGAATCTATATATTCTTAGCTATTGAGTGCGACAAGACGAGGTCGTGTTTGTTGTCTATGCCTTTAGGTATGTGTGAGGATTTCGATAGGAGAATGACTTCACATGATACACACATCCCTCGCCGGTGCACTCAAGAAGAAAACAATTCTACGCGTACATGCTATAACTCGTGACACTATACTCTAACACGCTAGAAATACGTTGAATAATCAATGTTGTTGGGTATTGTATCCACAATGTACCTGATTTGAAGAAGCCCCTGGACAAGCTAAGGTCAATAGACAATGTATCTGATAAAATCTTTCATGTTGTACTTGCAGTTATTCCACGCTAAGTGCACACCAATGTCAGGGTGCAGTAGGTCAATATACACGAGTCTGCACGACGTAATCCCTCGTTGAGCAGATTAGTGTGTTGGCCTACGTGTACTCTCTCTATTGGAGTGCACTTACTTTCAAGTACAGGGTCGTGCTTATGCAAGAGAAGACAAGGAGCAAGGACGGGTCAAGGAGCAGCTCTTCGGTGGAAAGACGAAAATTCGTCTAAGTGTAATTCGACGAGAATCACCAAGTGATTCTTGCCGATTCGGCGAGAATCACTAGTGATTCTCGCCGAATCGTCGAGAATCATTAGTGATTCTCGCCGACTCTTTCCGGCCACCTCAAAACGGAGCCAAGTAAGATTCGGCGAGAATCACTAGTGATTCTCGCCGAACCCATCGCAGAGCAGATCTTGAATACAAGTTATATTCGTTGAGAATCAACAAGTGATTCGGCGAGAATCATAACTGATTCTCGCCGATCCGTCGAGAATCACCTGCGAATCTCGCCGATTTTTACTTGGCGATTTCTCTGCAACTTCCTGAACCGGATTCTGCCACTGTCAATATTCTGGACCGGGATTTAGGGATTCTTCTTGTGGGTCCCACAACGGTCAAATTGAAAGTATCTACAGTATATATATACGGGTATTTTGAACAGTAGCCAGACGAAAAAGAAGTCGAGCACGATCTAGCCCTAAAATCGCGAATCTGCTCCGCCTCCGCCGTCGCCGCTCGCGCTACTTGGTCGCCGCTGTTGATCGCGTTTCTTCCCGATCTCCGGCGATAGAAGCTTAGCCAAGCTTAGAGTCTCACGCGTCTATCCAGAGATCCCTTGTCTCTCAATTTGCTGATCGGGAAACACTTCCCCGTCCGAATCGATCGAGACGACCGATCCTCGTGTGACTGTTGGTAGACCTAGCTAGCTTCGCTACGAAGTTTGGATCTCTAAAGAACAGCAGCCGCACATCGTCGTCGCCGCCGATCCCGTGAACCTAGCCGCCGCCCTTCTTGCCGCCGCCGGTTTCGGGGAGATCCTCTCCAAGAGAGACCAAGGTTGTGGACTCTTTGTAGACTTCAAGATCACGTCGTCAATGAAGAGGGACACCGGAGTCTCCTCACGTAGTTTGTATTTCTTGTACATTCTATTTTACTTTTGTTTTAAAGGAACGTTGGTTCCGTGTTGTAAGGGTTGGGTGCAACCCGGTTTGTTGGAGTGTTGACTCCTACGTGTGGAATGGTTCCTTCCGATAGTGCAGGGATTGGATTTCAATCCCGTTGGAGAAGTGACCGAGTCGTCCCTTGTTGGGATATAGGTCGAAGGGGGAAAGTGGATGTATCCAAGTCGGGGAACCACTATAAATAGCTTGTGTACTATGTTGTGCTGTGTTGTTTTATTTTCGTGTGCAGGTACAATTTAAATTCCGTAAAAGCGTTGCACGTCACCTATTCCCCCCCCCCCCTAGGTGAACATAGTTGACACTAGGTGGACTTTCAAGTGGTATCAAAGCGAGGTTACTCATCAAAAAGGTTAACACCTTGAGTTGAATCCGGCCACTGGTGTCAAGAAGGAGACAACAGCTACTATGGACGGGCTCAAGTATACAGGCAAGATCCCAGTGTGCACCAGGCTCAACTTTCTTATCTGGAAGGAAAGGATCAGGTTCTACATGGAAGCTGTTGATCCTCGACTCTTCATGATCGTGGAGGAGGGACCTTATGTCCCCACTAAGGCCTCCACCATTGATCCTACCCAGAAAGTGCCAAAGAAACTTTCTGAAATGGACAAGGACGAGATGGTGCTAGTAGGACTTGACAAGAAGGCGCGAAACATTCTGGTCAGCGCGGTTGATGACTCAATGATGCAAAACTTCAGCAACTGCAGGACAGCACAGGAGATCTGGCAGTGCCTGATCATCCTAATGGAGGGCACAGATGAAGTGAGGGATGATCAGAGATCCCTCCTGAACCAGAAATATGAGGCATTCAGACAAGGGCCTAAGGAAGAGATCGGAGTCACCTACGAGAACTTCCTCAAGATCGTCAACGCCCTCAAAGGATACGGTAGAGTGTTCACTAATGGTGAACTCAATGATAAATTCCTTAGGTCCCTTACTAAGGAATGGGACACAAAGATCTGCGCCATTCGAGAGTTTGGCAGGCTAGCTGAGACTGACCCGCAAATTCTGTTTGGGAAGCTGATGTCCTATGAGCTTCATCTGAACACCAGGAAAGCAGAAGAAGAAGCAGAGAAGGCTACTGCCAAAGAAAAGACTGGCTCTAAAAGCCAACCACTCCAAAAAAGGCAAGGGTGCGGTTTCATACCGTGCCAGGAAAAAGGATGAGGAGGAGGACTCCGAGCCATGCTCCACCAGCTCAGAGCTGTCGGAGGAGGATTTCTCCCTCATCACTCGAGAGTTCAAGAAGTTCCTCAAGATGAGGAATCAAAGAAAGAGAGACGGCTCCTCCTCCAGGCATCAGAAGAAAAATTATTCTTCTGACAGGTATGCTTCTAGACCGAACAAACATCGCTCCTCTGACATTATTTTCTTTAGATGCAATAAGCCAGGACACGTCGTGGCCGACTGCTATCAAGGCAAGAGAGAAAAAGGGAAAGAAGAGGAGCACAAATCTTCGAGAGATAATAAGAAAGAACGGAGCTACATCGCCAAAAGGCCAAAGACACTGAGTGAGTCTGATTCCTCAGACTCCAGTGATGATGAGGAAGCCTACTTCAGGCTGGTGGGTCGCTCCGACTCAGAAGGAGAATGCCCCCCATTTACTGGGAAGGTAAAAGCTCACACTCCTCTCTTCGACTCTGACTCTGATCCTGAGTCTCAGGATGATGAACCTGAGGATAGCCTTTCAGCCCATGAAGCTGTGCTCCTCGAGAAGTATGAGCTTCTGCTCAACACTTTCGAGGAGTGACGAAAGAGATTGAAGGCTGAGAATAAGGAAGTAAAATTCCTTAAGGGTGAGTGTGTTTCCCTAAGGGAAGAGGTCACCAGTTTGATCTCTCTCTGATAGGAGCACCTTGACCTGACCTCAAAGCATTCAGAGTCTCTGAAGCTCCTTGATCTTAAGCAGGAGGAAGTCGACAAGTTGGAAGAACAACTTGCGGCAGAAAAGAAGATCGTCAAGAGCTTCTCTATGCCAAAAACAGTTCTTCCAGTTGTTGATACCTTCTCTGCTCAGGCCAAAGGAGCTGGCTTGGGGCATGTAGGGGTATCTGGTTCCTCCTCCAGGAGAAACAGGAACCAGAGGAAGAATAAGGCCGCCAAGAAGGCCTCTGCTGATGAAAAGGGAAAGGCTCCGCTTAGTCCTGTTGCTTTCAGAAAGCCTGGCTTTCCGTGCAACCAACATGACTTTGAGTCAACAATTGGCCATCATTTCCGGCCCTCGGTTGCAAAGCCAAAGAGCCGATATAACGGTTGGACCTTTCCCCGGAACTTCGGTGAGAGTGCCTTCAAGGCACCTTATGAGGAAATCCACATGGGAAATATGGTCCGTTCTCTAGCGGCCATAATGGAAAGCAGGCACCAAAAGCCAAGCCTGTTATACAGAAGGTGACGAAGTCATGTGACTGCTGTCACCATGAGGCCTCCACCTCCAGAACCAAGGCCCCAGCTATACCCACCGTTCCCCGGGTAAGGCAGGAGCCTAGGAAGAGGTACAACAGATTCGACTGTTGGTGCTGTGGCAAGGTTGGTCACTTTGCCGTGGATTGTTGGTTTAATCCAAGGTATTACGAGACTCCCCATGTTAGCAATGCGAGGCCGACCACTCGTAGGGTTAACCAACCGAGGGGGAGTGTGCTAACCAGGAATCTAGGACCCAAGTTCGATTGGATTCCTAAGGCAAATTAGTTTTGTTTTGCAGGAATGTCCAAAGGCCACCAAAACGCCGATCTGGTATTTGGACAGTGGATGCTCCCGGCATATGACTGGGACAAGAAGCCTGCTGCATGATTACACTCCAGTCGAGAATGGACCCAAAGTCATCTTTGGAGGGTCAGATCGAGGAGTCACCAGAGGTTACGGTATGATCTCCAACGGTATAATCTCTATCACCGACGTGGCTTATGTTGAAGGGTTAAACCATAACCTGATCAGTGTAAGTCAGTTATGTGATAAAGGTTATGACGTTAAGTTCTGCAAGGATAAATGTCTGATAATTTCACGTACCTCTTCTGAGACGGTATTATCAGGCATTAGGAGCAGAAATATCTTCTGCTTAGATTTTCTCAGTTTAGATTCATCTACCCCCGTATGCCTTGTGGCAATAGGCAGTGCATCTCTTTGTGAACAATGGCACAAGAGATTGGCACATATTAATTTCAAGACAATTAGTATGCTATTTTCTAAGAACTTAGTAAGGGATGCTCCCAGTATCAAGTGCATCAAAGATAGCCCCTGTCCTGCATGCCAGATGGGCAAACAGACTCGGGCTACCTTTAAGAGCATTGCAGACAAAGACTCTTCTCGATGTCTCTACCTTTTACATATGGACTTGTTTGGTCCAATGCAAGTTCATAGCTTGGGAGGCAAGTCCTATACGCTAGTGATACTTGATGATCATTCTCGGTTTACATGGGTGTTCTTTTTGAAACGAAAGTCAGATACGTTTGACATCTTCACTAGTTTTGTCAAGCAGGTTCAGAACGAATTTAACTGCTCAGTGGTCAATATCAGAAGTGATCATGGAACAGAATTCGAATCTGGTGCTATGACAGAATTTTGTGAAGAACAAGGTATCTTTCATGAGTTTTCCTCCCCGCGCACTCCTCAGCAAAATGGAGTTGCGGAGAGGAGAAATAGAACTCTCATTGAAGCCTGCACGACAATGTTGAAAGACGCTTCTCTCCCGGAATACTTCTTGGCAGAGGCTGTCAATACTGCTTGTCATGTACAAAACCGAGCATTGATCAACAAGCATCATCGTAAGACGCCTTATGAGCTACTGAAAGGCGGGAACAATACCATGTCCTACTTGAGGATTTTTGGTTGCCGATGCTATGTACTGAATAATGGGAAGTACCCGCGTACTAAATTTGGTGAAAAATGCTTCGAAGGCATATTCATGGGCTATAGTTCCCACAGTCGGGCATATAGGGTCTTCAATAAGAAAACCCTAGTAGTAGAAGAATCAATAAATGTTGTATTTGATGAAGGCAGTTTGCTTAACAGCAATTCTTCCAGTGGTATTCTTGAAGATGCAGGTGCACGACTTGAACAGCTGAGTCTGGACGAGACCGCCAAAAATGACACTCCTAAGTACGTCAAATTTTCCACCTCCACGTCATCTGAAAATGTTGAAGATCAAAATGGAACAAATCTCTTAGAAGAAGGAGAAGCCCAAGAAGTAGTCGAAGCTCCAGACGCCAGACTTCTAGAGCTCCGACACGTGAGGGATCATCCTAGAGATCAGATCATCGGAGATCCTCGTGTCGGAGTCAGAACTCGAAGAGGTACTATTAACGAAGTATTGCATCTTAGCTTCCTGTCATAGGTTGAGCCAAAGAAGTTCGACGAGGCGAACAAAGATGCGGCATGGATTCTGGCCATGCAAGACGAACTACATCAATTCGACCGTTGCAACATTTGGACGCTAGTTCCCAGACCACACAAGCAGAATGTGATTGGCACCAAGTGGATCTTCAGAAACAAGCTGGATGAATATGGTGTCATCATAAAGAACAAGACAAGGCTGGTGGCTCAAGGTTACCGACAGGAGGAGGGGATTGACTTCGACCAGACCTTCGCACCAGTAGCAAGGCTCGAGGCAATCGATTGTTCCTGGCGTATGCTTCACACAAAGGTTTCACAGTCTATCAAATGGATGTGAAATCAGCATTCTTGAACAAAGACCTGAAAGAGGAAGTATACGTCGCTCAACCCCCAGGTTTTGTCAATCCTACTTATCTCAATCATGTTTATTTTCTTAATAAAGCCTTATATGGGTTGAAACAAGCTCCACGAGCTTGGTATGAGACGTTATCTAGTTTTCTTCTTGAGAACAAGTTCTCTAGAGGTAAAATAGATAAAACATTGTTTCTCAGGGAAGTCAAAGGCAAGATTTTGCTGGTGCAAATCTATGTCGATGACATAATATTCGGCTCAACGGACAACAATCTTTGCAAAAAGTTTTCTAAACTTATGCAAGGAAAGTTTGAAATGAGCAGTATGGGAGAGCTCAAGTATTTCTTAGGACTTCAAGTGAAACAGTCTGAGGATGGAATCTTCATCTCCCAGACGAAGTTCACAAATGAACTCCTTAAGAAATTCGGTATGGAGAGTGCAACCTCAATGAGGAATCCAATGGGATCCACTATGTCTCTGGATAAGGATGAGAAAGGTCAACCTTTCAATGAAACCAAATACAGAAGCATCATTGGATCCCTGCTCTACCTTACTGCCAGTAGACCGGATATCATGTTCTCCACATGTGTCTGTGCCAGATATCAGGTGAACACTAAGGAATCTCACTATGTCGCTGCAAAGCGAATTCTAAGATACCTTAAAGGTACTCCCAATCTTGGCTTGTGGTACCCGAGGAACAATGATGTCGAGCTAATAGGTTTTTCAGATGCTGATTTTGCAGGGAGTAGGGATGACAGGAAAAGCACTTCTGGGACGTGTCAATTACTCGGAAGAAGGCTTATCTCATGGAACAACAAGAAGCAGAACTGTGTAGCTACCTCCACAGCAGAGTCTGAGTACATCTCGGCAGGCAGCTGTTGCGCACAACTCCTATGGATCAAAAACCAGTTAGCCGACTACGACCTTCAGTTCAAGGAAATTCCAATGTACTGCGACTCCTCCAGTGCAATTGTCATTGCCAACAATCCAGTATCGCACAGCAGAACGAAGCATATTGAAGTGCGCTACCACTTCATTCGGGAGCCCGTGGAGAACAAGGACATCTCTCTCTGTTATGTCCCCACGGACAAGTAGATTGCTGATATACTCACAAAGCCCTTAGACGAGGCCAAGTTCAATCTTTTCAAGACTGAATTGGGGATGCTCAATTATGAGGAATGAAGACTACAGAAGCTCCAGGGTCGTGCACGATCTGAGGGGGAGCAAGGAACTCAAGTGTGAGCACAGACGCACGAATTGAGGGGGAGCAAGGGGTCAAATGCTACCAACCCCGATTTGCAGAAGCCGAAAAGGGGGAGATTACCCTCTCGGCTAAGGCTAAGGTGGCTCCAAGCTTGCTCCCAAGAAATTGGTAATGGATAACACACTCAACTCAATTCCCAGTTTATGGTTTTCATTCCCATATGCTCTATTCACCTTAGCTTGTAGGGTTTAGGCTTCTTCAAATAGGGGGAGATTGTTGGGTATTGTATCGACAATGTACCTGATTTGAAGAAGCCCCTGGACAAGCTAAGGTCAATAAACAATGTATCTGATAAAATCTTTCAAGTTGTACTTGCAGTTATTCCACGCTAAGTGCACACCAATGTCAGGGTGCAGTAGGTCAATATACACGGGTTTGCACGACGTAATCCCTCGTTGAGCAGATCAGTGTGTTGGCCTACATGTACTCTCTCTATTGGAGTGCAATTACTTTCAAGTACAGGGTCGTGCTTATGCAAGAGAAGACAAGGAGCAAGGATGGGTCAAGGAGCAGCTCTTGGGTGGAGAGACGAAAATTCGTCTAAGTGTAATTCGACAAGAATCACCAAGTGATTCTCGCCGACTCTTTCCGGCCACCTCAAAATGGTGCCAAGTAAGAGTCGGCGAGAATCACTAGTGATTCTCGCCGAACCCATCGCAGAGCAGATCTTGAATACAAGTTATATTCGTTGAGAATCAACAAGTGATTCGGCGAGAATCACAAGTGATTCTCGACGAATCGGCGAGAATCACTAACTGATTCTCGCCGATTCGTCGAGAATCACCTACGAATCTCGCCGATTTTTACTTGGCGATTTCTCTGGAACTTCCTGAACCGGATTCTGCCGCTGTCAATATTCTGGATCGGGATTTAGGGATTCTTCTTGTGGGTCCCACAACGGTCAAATTGAAAGTATCTACAGTATATATATATATGGGTATTTTGAACATTAGCCAGACGAAAAAGAAGCCGAGCACGATCTAACCCTAAAATCGCGAATCTGCTCCGCCGCCGCCGTCGCCGCTCGCGCTAGTTGGTCGCCGCTGTTGATCGCGTTTCTTCCCGATCTCCGGCGACAGAAGCTTAGCCTAGCTTAGAGTCTCACGCGTCTATCCAGAGATCCCTTGTCTCTCGATTTGTTGATCGGGAAAAACTTCCCCGTCCGAATCGATCGAGACGACCGATCCTCGTGTGACCGTTGGTAGACCTAGCTAGCTTCGCTACGAAGTTTGGATCTCTAAAGAACAACAGCCGCACATCGTCGTCGCCGCCGATCCCGTGAACCTAGCCGCCGCCCTTCTTGCTGCCGCCGGTTCCGGGGAGATCCTCTCCAAGAGAGAACAAGGTTGTGGACTCTTTGTAGACTTCAAGATCACGTCGTCAACGAAGAGGGACACCGGAGTCTCCTCACGTAGTTTGTATTTCTTGTACATTCTATTTTACTTTTGTTGTAAAGGAACGTTGGTTCCGTGTTGTAAGGGTTGGGTGTAACCCGGTTTGTGGGAGTGTTGACTCCTACGTGTGGAAGGGTTCCTTCTGATAGTGCAGGGATTGGATTTCAATCCCGTTGGAGAAGTGACCGAGTCGTCCCTTGTTGGGAGATAGGTCAAAGGGGGAAAGTGGATGTACCCAAGTCGGGGAACCACTATAAATAGCTTGTGTACTCTGTTGTGCTGTGTTGTTTTATTTTCGTGTGCAGGTACAATTTAAATTCCGCAAAAGCGCTGCACGTCACCTATTCCCCCCCCCCCCTAGGTGAACATAGTTGACACTAGGTGGACTTTCAAATGTCACGATATATTTGTGATTCTATTATGTGGGAAACTTTGGGCCAATACTTTAGTAGAAAAGTCGTATGTATACAAGTTAAAGTGTATCTATTTAGGTGGATAGATTTTGTTTGACTCGGGGCTCCGTGAATTGTTTTTAAAAATGATCAAAGTGATAGATTTACGGTAACAAAATAACTCGATGCAAACAATCACATCTCTTGTCAAGGTCACCCCAAGCACTACTCACTCCACTTGATAAGTATTCATGAGCATTGTGAGGATGAGCACCTTGGTTAAAAAGTCACTTCAATCTTGTGCATCGTGTCTATCTTTAGCTTAGTGCCCCTAGTTGTTCCTATGTATGACATAGAATGACATGTGAGGTGATTATTCACCTTATTTTTCTTATGTTAGGTTTGATGAATTGTTAATATACGTATTTTTGTGTACAATAAATAAGTTGTTTTAGTTTATTTTTGTAATTTTTTCTTATATTTCTTTAATAAATTGCTTCTTTTTTGTAAGTATTTCTAACTTAGAGTTTATTTCTGTTTCCTGAAATTTTCAGGAAAAATGCCAAAAATATGCTAGGTCACGCCCGTGTCAATTAGGTCACGCCCGTGACCAGGGCGTGACCCGTCAAATTCCCGAGAAATCAACAAACTTCTAAATAAATAACGTGACACGCCCGGCGTCACGCCCGTGTTCCATGACACGTCCCGTAACCATGGCCCGTGTCACTCGCGCTCAACATTTTTAGCTCGACGATCGTCGACCAACCCGACACGCCCACAGTCACGCCCGTGACCTGGGGCGTGAATTCTCCAGCAAGCTCGACGAAAATTCCGCTCGAAATGTTCCGGTCGATGAACGTCGACTCAACCCGACACGCCCTGTGTAGACAGAGTCATGGGCGTGACCGCCACGTGTACTTCTCCAACTAGCCGACAAGACTTCACCCGCGACTTTTGCCGCACCGCGCCCAGTTCTACCTCCCCGACACGCCCATAGTCACACCCGTGACCTAGGGCGTGACCAATGCGTGACCGACACATGTTCAGCCTGAAGTCAACTTTGATGTCAAATCTCACCAGCCGCATTTTGTACAGTGCTGACACGCCCCCCTATCACGCCCGTGACCCGGGCGTGTCTCATGTAAAATTTCATCTATAAATAGCCAGTTGTTGTAAGGTTTTCGGTTCCACTTTTTAGTTCCATTTTGTAAGGGTAGGTGCTTCCTAGATGGATTTCCAACCTTTGGAATGGGGTTTTCTCTCTCTCTCTCTCTCTCTCTCTCTCTCTCTCTCTTTTATTTTTGTATTAGCTTCGTAATAGTTTTTAGACTTAATAAAAATGTAGATTTTTCTCATTTCAATGTTTTGGACTTCATCCATGTGCCAACCCTTTGCAATCCTATTTTTCTTTTGTTTTAGCTTTATTTTTCTTATCTTTAAAAAGTGTGTGTGTGTGTATGAGTGTAAATGTTATGTTTTCATTTTTATTGATAAGTAATTGTTATATTAGCTTTTCATCTTATGCCACTTAGCTTTTTGTTCTAACATTCATCCTTATGAAACTTTAAAAACGATCATAAAGTGTTTTTTGATTTTTTTTACTTAGTCTTTTTAGATCATAAAACTTTTTGTTCATTTCCCTTTTGTTCCACTTTAAATGCTTTTTTATAGCATTATAAGAATGGCTAAGTAGTTATTTTAATTTTTCAAACACTTCCATTTTCGCTTTAATTTCAAAAACTTTTGTCTGTTTAATTTTTTCGTCTTCTTTTTATTCATTTCTACCGCATTCTAGCGGTAAAAATGTATTTGTTTTTATTTTTCGAGCACATGCGTTTTCATTTTTATTTGCAAAACTTTTTGCTCCGTTAATTTTTATTTCAGCATTTTATGTATTTCTACCGCATTCGAGCGGTATAAATGCAGTCATTTAAAATTTTAGAGAACTTAGTTTTTATTCACTTATGTGCGTGTGCGCGTTTATTTTCGCCTACTCGTTAAGAGTTAAATGACGCATTGTTTTACTTTATTCAAGTAGTGTGCGTGTGTTTTACTTTTCTGTAGTGTGGATTGTATTTTACTTTCTATAGAGTGGTTGCATTTATTTAGTCCTACTCATTTGAGCAGGACCCGCATTGATTTTCTCCTACTCTTTTGAGTAGGATTTGTGTGCGTGCATATTTAATTTCATGTCGAGAGTGTGTGTGCGTGAGTTTTACTTTATGTAGAGTGTGTATGTGTGTGTTGCATTTATTTTGTCCTACTCGTTTGAGTAGGACTCGCTTTATTTTCTCCCGCCCACGCATTTGCGTCGGGACTCGCACTTTACTGCTTTCATTTCAGTACTACTCCTTTGAGTAGGACTTGCAATTTTCAGCTTTCCTTTACAGCTTTCCTTTACCGCTTTCATTTACAGCTTTGCTTTTCTGCTTTATTTTTTGCTTTTTCTCGCTGTCGTCCCCATTCCGATGAGTGGCTAACCATTCTTAGCCCTCAGTATCGAAGAGCATTGAGACAAATAAATTAGCTTTAGATAATTAAAGATCCTTATTTTCTAATTAATTAAAATTACTTAAGGTTTGCCTAGGGTTTACGACGCATAGGACCCCAAATCGATGTGTGGGCCCTATTTCTGTAGTCCATACGCTAGCTAGCCGTGAGGTCGTGCGTATGGACCGATCACCCCTTGGTATAGAGAGTTCCGCACTATCCCTTGAGAGAGGAGGCATGCCAACTCTACCGGATTGGGTTCCGCACCCAATAGCGGGGTTCTTAGCATAATGTGGGCGTTAAGAGGAATCCTTCGTCGGACTAACGTTCGGTCGAATAGTTTTAGCGTTCAGGTGAGCGATAGCCCTATAGCTAGGTGAGCACGTTTTAGTGGAACCTCCACGGCCAAGTCTCCGCCTTAATTAATTTGAAATTTATGATCTCTTTTTATTAAAAGTTTATTTTAGTTCAAATTCTATTCGATGCGGTCGCTAAGCTCATCATCGGCTCCCCCTTTATTGCTATCATTTTCTGTTTTCTGTCATACTTTTTGCTTTCATATATATAAAAAATATCCTGACAAGATAATTATCAGTAAAATAATAGTCCCCTCCAGGGAAGAGTAGAAATAATCGAACCGACCCCGAAAACAATACGACCTCGATATTTCATCCCGGAATATCATGTACTACTCACGATAGGTGCACTTGCCTTCTTTCGTTAAAACTCGATCTAAACCATTTTATATCCAAATAAATAAATCCGCGCGCCCCGTTTTCTAAATAAAAACCACATCTGTCTTTTTCCTTAAATAAACCGCCTAGGGCGCCGCGAGAAGTCTCATCAATTTTGGAGTTTTAACCGCATCAAGTTTTCGGACCCGATGCGAAAATAATCCAACAAGTTTTTGGCGCCGTTGCCGGGTAATTTTTCGAGTCGTTATTTTGAACCCTGGAAATCTATTAAGTTTACCTATATCTATATATATATAACAAAATTTTAAAATGGCCAACAACAAAATACTACTACTACTAATAATAATAATAATAATAATAATAATAATATAATACTAAAATAAAACTTTAAACAAAAATGAAAAAAAATGAGTTTATTTTATACTTATATTTTCATATATATTTATCTATAATAAAAATAAAAATGAAATAGCACAAGTTCCAAAAAAAGTTAAAAAACTTATGAAACTAAAAAGTTGAAAAACCTAAAAAAACAAAAAAAAAATCTATAAATTGAAAAAAAAAACAAAACTTAAAAAATTTTCATTATTTTTATGAAAAAAAAACACAACAAACCAAAAATCAAAAAAAAAAACACTACCTAAAACACTAAAACCTAAAAAACTCTTAAAAACCTAAAAAACAAAAAACTAACTCTAAAAACCTCAAAAATCCAAAAAAACTAAAACACAAATAAACTTAAAAAAACTTAAAAACCACAAAAAATATAACAAAAAAATCTATAACAAAAAAATATATCTCTATTTTGTTATTAAAAATGTATATATTTAGTTTTAACTTATTTTAACTTATTTTGTTTCATTTTGCGTTGGCGCACTTTACTCTTTTGTGCGCGTTTGGGGTGCGCATTTCTGTCCGCGCACTTATAGCTAAGACGTTATCTAATCGAGTCGCACACGCACTTGTCATCCCCTAATGCCGCAACCTTTTGGCCGAATGTGTCTTTTTTGTTATCTTTTTGTTTCTTTCTTTACTTCTAATAATGCAGGGTTATCAATAAAGGTGCTCCCCGACCTCGTCTCAGGGAAGTTTCTACCCCCCCTCCCTCCATTTTCATTTTGTACATAGTATATTTTGTCTATTATCGTTCTGCATACTTAGGCTGCAACATTGGGGACAATGTTGAGTTTAAGTATGAGGGTGTTTTCGTATTTTTTTTATTTTTGCACTTTACAAAAACTCATAAAAATACAAAAAAAATTACAAAAATTAAAACCTAAAGAAAAAATTTTTTTTGTTTTTTTTTATTATCATAATACTCAAAAAATTCATAAAACAGAAAAGAATCACAAAAAAAACTTATAAAACATCAAAAAAAAACAAAAAAAAAATTCTTTTACTTTGTAAATATTTTTTTGTAAAAAACATAATCTTTCTCTTCCCCCCCCCCTCTTATTATTTATAAAACCTCACTTTTTAGCTAACCCGCAGCGTTCGACTCATGGAATCAACCACCAAAATAAGAGTCTATTCGCAGGCCGCCTTCAAGTTTTTACTTTGTATATTTTTTGTAAAAATCTCTCTTTCCCCACTATCTTTTTTGTAATTAACACTTCTTTCTCTCCTCTTTCTTGTAAATAACTTATCAAAATACACTAAAAAATCAAAAAATTTAGAAAAACCAAAAATCCTAAAAAAAATAACTCTAAAAATCCTAAAAAGATAATAATCAAAATTCCACAAAATACAAAAAAATGATAAAAACTCTAAAAATTCAAAAAATATTTTGTAACAAATAAAATCGAATATACCATGTCTTAACCCTTTTTGTTTTCCAAAAATCAAATTTGGAGTTAATTTATATGCGAATTCTTTTAATTCTTTGTTTACTATTCGTTTATTAATTAAAGATCGATAGATTTAAGTGTCTGGGGTTAAGTTTTAAAGAATTTTTTGTCTTTTCCTTATAATAGGGAACTCGTTTTTCACCACCACTTCTAATTTTTATAAATAAAAGCTCGTCTTTTATGTTAGAAAATAACAACCATGGATTTCTATTATTTCTACTTCATGCTTTTAGAAACATAGGAACGTCCATTTTAAAAAGGTTGCTCTCAAATGTTTTTTTATTAAAATCTAGTTTTCTTTTTGAAAAAAAAAACAATAAACCCACCTCCATATTTTTCATGTCAATGGGAATAAGATTTCATTCCGTAAACATAGACACCCAATATTTAAAAATATTATATATTATGGAGTAAGAGGATAAAATTCATTGCTCCTACACATATACATTGGGTTATATTTTATTTATGAAGTTGAAAAAAATGATATTAGGAAAATAAGATTTCATTTTCCTAATAATCCAAAAAGAAAAAAATATATAGAGGTTTGAGAAAAATTTACCTCGCCTCTAAATCCAACCCCTCTTCATAAACCACCAATCCACTTATCCTATTTTAATGATTCTAGAATTAATTTAAATTTTTTTGAGAGAATAATTTTTAAATTGCATTATTTCCTTTAACTTCTTTAAGCTAAAGGTTTTTTATATAATTTCAATTCATTTTTGTTAAACTAACAAAAATTTTTTTTTTCTATTTGTTTTATCTAGAACTCTTTTTGAAACTCTTGCTCTGTTTATAATATTTTCATAATTTACGATTAAATTCTTAGACCCCGGATGTTTATTTTGATCTTTCTTTTAATTAAGTCAAGCGGTAGCTAAACTTAGGATTTCCTTAATTCCTTGTAAGTTCATCTCCAACTTTTCCTCTGGAATAGCAAAAGCTTAAGTATGGGGGTATTTGATGAATTGTAAATATAGATATTTTGTGTACAATAAATAAGTTATTTTATTTTATTTTCATAATTTTACTTATATTTCTTTAATAAATTGCTTCTTTTTTTGTAAATATTTTTGACTTAAGTTTATTTCTGTTTCCTGAAATTTTCAGGAAAAATGCCAAAAAAATGCTAGGTCACGCCCTTGTCAATTAGGTCACGCCCGTGACCAGGGCGTGACATGTCAAATTCCTGAGAAATCAACAAATTTCTGAAGAAATAGCATGACACGCCCGGCATCACGGCCGTGTTCCATGATACGTCCCGTGACCATGGCCCGTGTCACTCGCGCTCGACGTTTTCAGCTCGACGATCGTCGACCAACCCGACATGCCCACAATCATGCCCGTGACCTGGGGCGTGACTTCTCCAGCAAGGTCAACGAAAATTTTGCTCGACATTTTTCGGTCGACGAACGTCGACTCAACCCGACATGCCCCGTGTAGACAGAGTCATGGGCGTGACCGCCACATGTACTTCTCCAACTGGCCGACAAGACTGCACAAGTGACTTTTGCCGCACCGCGCCTAGTTCTACCTCCCAGACACGCCCATTGTCACTCCCGTGACCTGAGGTGTGACCACTGCGTGACCGACACGTGTCCAGCCCGAAGTCAACTTTGATGTCAAATCTCTCCAGCTGTATTTTGTACAGTGCTGACAAGCCCCCCTGTCACGCCCGTGACCGGGGCGTGTCCCATGTAAAATTTCATCTATAAATAGCCAGTTACTGTAAGGATTTCGGTTCCACTTTTTGGTTCCATTTTGTAAGGGGAGGTGCTGTCTAGATGGATTACCAACCTTTAGAATGGGGTTTTCTCTCGCTCTCTCTCTTTTATTTTTGTATTAGCTTTGTAATAGTTTTTGACTTAATAAAAATGTAGATTTTTCTCATTTCAATGTTTTGGACTTCATCCGTGTGCCCACCCTTTGCAATCTTATTTTTCTTTTGTTTTAGCTTTATTTTTCTTATCTTTAAAAAGTGTGTGTTTGTGTGTATGAGAGTAAATGTTATGTTTTCATTTTCATTGATTAGTAATTGTTCTATTAGCTTTTCATCTTATGCCACTTAGCTTTTTGTTCTAACATTCATCCTTATGAAACTATAAAAACGATCATAATGTGATTTTTGATTTTTTTTTACTTAGTCTTTTTAGATCGTAAAACTTTTCGTTCTTTTCCCTTTTCTTCCACTTTTTAAGAGTTTTTATAGCATTATAAGAATGGCTAAGTAGTTATTTTAATTTTTCAAACACATCCATTTTCTCTTTAATTTCAAAAACTTTTGTCCGTTTAATTTTTTCGTCTTTTTTTATTCATTTCTACCGCATTCTAGCGGTAGAAATGTATTGTTTTTATTTTTCGAGCACTTGAGTTTTCATTTTTATTTGCTAAACTTTTTGCTCCGTTAATTTTTGTTTCAGCTTTTTATACATTTCTACCGCATTCTAGCGGTAGAAATGCTGTCATTTTAATTTTTAGATAACTTAGTTTTTATTCACTTATGTACGTGTGTGCATTTATTTTCACCTACTCGTTGAGTTAAATGGCGCATTGTTTTACTTTATTCAAGTAGTGTGCGCGTGTTTTACTTTTCTGCAGTGTGGAGTGTGTTTTACTTTCTGTAGAGTGGGTGCATTTATTTAGTCCTACTCGTTTGAGTAGGACCCGCATTGATTTTCTGCTACTCATTTGAGTAGGATTTATGTGCGTGCATATTTAATTTCATGTCGAGAGTGTGTGTGTGTGTGAGTTTTACTTTATGTAGAGTGTGTGCGTGTGTTGCATTTATTTTGTCCTACTCGTTTGAGTAGGAATCACTTTATGTTTTCCCGCCCATGCATTTGCGTCGGGACTCGCACTTTACTGCTTTCATTTCAGTCCTACTCCTTTGAGTAGGACTTGAAATTTTCAGCTTTCCTTTACAGCTTTCCTTTACCGCTTTCATTTTCTGCTTTCCTTTTCTGCTTTATTTTCTACTTTTTCTCGATGTCGTTCCCATTCCGATGAGTGGCTAACCATTCTTAGCCCTCAGTATCGAAGAGCATTGGGACAAATAAAGTAGCTTTAAATAATTAAAGGTGCCTATTTTCTAATTAATTAAAATTACTTAAGGTTTGCCTAGGGTTTACGACACGTAGGGCCACAAATCGATTTGTGGGCCCTATTTCCGTAGTCCATACGCTAGCTAGTCGAGAGGTCGTGCGTATGGACCGATCACCCCTTGGTAAAGAGAGTTCCGCGCTAACCCTCGAGAGAGGAGGCGCGCCAACTCTACCGGATTGGGTTCCCCACCCAATAGCGGGATTCTTAGCGTAATGCTGGCGTTAAGAGGAATCCTTCGTCGGACTAACGTTCGGTCGAATAGTCTTAGCGTTCAGGTTAGCGATAGCCCTATAGCTAGGTGAGCTCATTTTAGTGGAACCTCCACGGCCAAGTCTCCACCTTAATTAATTTGAAATTTAGGATCTCTTTTTATTAAAAGTTTATTTTAGTTCATATTCTATTCAATGCAGTCGCTAAGCTCATCATCGGCTACCCCTTTATTGCTTTCATTTTCTATTTTATGTCTTACTTTTTGCTTTTATATATATAAAATTATCCCGACAAGATAATTATCTGTAAAATAATAGTCCCCTCCAGGGAAGAGTAGAAATAATCGAACCGACCCCGAGAACAATACGACCTCGATATTCCACCGCGGAATATCTTGTACTACTCACGATAGGTGCACTTGCCTCCATTCGTTAAAACTCGATCTATACCGTTTTATATCCAAATAAAAATATCTGCGCGCCCCGTTTTCTAAATAAAAACCACATTTGCTTTTTTCCTTAAATAAACCGCCCGGGGCGCCGCGGGAATTCTCACCAATTTTGGAGTTTTAACCGCATCAAGTTTTCGAACCCGATGCAAAATAATCCATCAAGGTTCCTATACGGTCGAGATATCCATGGACAATATGCTATCCTTTCCTTGGTGTCATCTCACATTCAATGCGAGACGAACACATGTCATTGCCTTGCCTAAGACTTCTGCACATAAGAATTGGACTACAACTACACTATCTATCTTTAGCACAATACGTACTAGCACATGATTTACACTCATGACGTTCTCAATGTTTTTTCAACTTGATTACTTCCTCGCTCTTATAGTATTATAAACATAATCGTTGTGTGCTTAGTTTAGTCTGTGTCATAGAAATCATATTACCTCTAAAAATTAAACGTCTCTGACTGTGTACTTTGTTCCAATGTGTGACTCATATTACCTCTAAAAATTAAACGTCGATGTGTGTCATGTTTATCTTTATCTTTTGTGTGCACTATCTGATGTTTGTCTAACGCTCATCATTTCTACTATTTTCATCCTACATGTCTGGTTGGCCTTGCCCACCCTTTTGATATTATCAAAGGGGGAGAATAAATTTTTAATAAATTGTTCATGAGCATGAGTCACGAGTTAGGAGAGGTCACATATAGGGGGAGCATGTTAACAATGTGTGCACATAGATAGGGGGAACATGTCGAACATGTAGATAGGGGGAGCGTGCGTGTAAGGGAGCCATATAGAGAACCCGCAACCCGATGTTAGCTTATAAATCTTATTCTTTATATATGCACTCTATCTCATTATTATTTCGCATGAACGGAAGTTGATATTATCAAAAGGGGGAGTTTGTTGGAACTGATGTTTCATATTCCCTAAGTTTGAGAATATCAACTCCCAGGTTGTATTTGATCACCTCTTCTCTTGATAGTGTGTGCAGGTTGACAGGTGTAAGCAAAGAAGAAGATTCCTATGGCCACTAACGCTGAGCGGTAGAAGTTACCGCTGAGCGGTAGCCGTGAATTAATTGGACAGAGCTCTTGGGAAACTATCGCTCTGTACTAGTCCTACCGCATGCGCTAACGCAAGGAATTATTTTGGCCAGGCTCTCGGGAAATTACCGTCGGTGGTAGTTATTACCATGCCATGCTAGTCTCTCGATGAACGTCAGGCAGGACTTCTCGGGAAACCAATCTACCGCCACGCGATAGAGGTTAACGTGTCATGCCAACCTCTCAACGAATGTCGAGACGCTTTTATCGAGAAACCATTCTACCGCAGGCGATATCTCTTACCGTTTTGAGCTAAACTTCGTCGAATATCGACACGACTGTTCTGAATCATCGTGTCCTATATTACAGCGTGGTGGTAGCTGTAACCGTACGGCGCTAGCAATGATAAAACGACAAATATTCGTTTTAAATATTATTCCAGATTAGGACGACAGCTGGCACAACAACCGCGCTAACTTACCACCGGGCGCTAGTCTTACCGCTGGCAGTAGCCTATTTTCCTGAAGGCATATAAAAGTCCGCCTTGGTTTCTGTGCCTGATCATCAGTGAGAAGGAAAGGATGGGAGTTCGTGAATTCCAGGTTTCAGCCGCTCTTTCTAGCGCTCCGTTCCACAAGTCTAAGTCGAAGAAGAAGATAGTCATCTCCCTCGAGCTCGTGACTGAAATACACCGGTGATCCAAGATCTGCATCAAATACGAAGGGCCGATCGGTGGCTAGCAAACAGAGATCTCAAGAATCGGCCGTGGATCGCTCTACGAAGAATTCTTCAAGAGGTAGAACTTTATCTTTGAAATATGTACATCTTTTTATTCTTGTAATCTTTCTTTTTTCTAAATCTTGTGGTGAGGAAAATCGACTGGTAAGGGTCATCTGAATCCATGTAGGACTCCATGGGAAATCATCCCGGGGATAACGACGCATAGATCGCGAGGATCGCGAGGCTCTAAGACCCTTCCTTATGTGGAGGTGAAGAGCCAGCTCGAAGTCTTTTCTTGGAGGGAAAAGGAGAGATCCAACCGGTCCCTGGAGTGGATCGATATAGAAACCAAAAGATCATTTATACTCACTGCCTTAGATCTCCGGCATCACGGAGATCACCTTTTTGTACTCATCTAGAACTATTGTGGTTCTGAAATCATGCAATGAAATATTTTATTTCTGTGTTGATTATTTCTAGATGTGTGTTGTGATTGCTTACAGAGTTTGCGTGTTTGTAGGGTTTGAACTTGGATCTGGACATATAAACGAGTTCATAGACATATCACCGCATGTTAGCTACCTAACATCCTGCGGTAGCTTTTACAAATCAATTTCCTGTGACGAAATATTTTAAATTTTAAACAATGCTGCAAAACATACTCACCCCCCTCTAAGGTTGGAGACGAGATCTAAAAACAGCAAGGTGGAGGATGTTTTGGAGCGACAACGCGATATTGGTTGGCCCAAGCAACAATCACCTATGATACCACGTGGCGGTAGCCTCCATATTTAAGCGGTACAAGAGAATGAATTCTCATTACTCCTTCTCTTAGTTCTTGAGCTTCTTGAGAGCAAGAAGGCTTAGTCTAAGCTTTGTTAGCTATGAAAAGGATTTTTCGTGGTCAGATTCAAGAGCCGAACTACGATCCGTGAAGAGGAAAGTGAGGCTCTCCTTTCCAACTGGACAGAAAATCTCGTTCATGGCTCCGAAATAGATTACTAGGGTAATGATTTTCTCCTTGGACAAGTGAAGTCCTCAATTTGCATACATGCATGGAACCCCTGACAAAAATGTGAAGAAAAGGGTGGTTTCCAGTGGTTAGATCATTGTAATCCTCGATAAAACTTGCATATTGATCCAGAATCAAAGAATAGAATAGGCTTGTTGTGTGAAGCCCATCTAAACAGGTTGGTCTGATTTGGTGATAAATTAATGTGCGTGCCGAAGAAGACTTCGTGGATCAAACATGTAGAATTTGTTGTATGGGGGTGTGCATGGTGTTGCAATGATAGTGTTGGAGGTAATCTCCAGGAAAACACACAAAAGATGGGAATTCTGTGTAACACCCCAAATTCGACAGCAGAAAGTTTATCACTATCGCTTGGCGATACTAGGTATCGCGTGATGGCGATAGCGATGCAAAGTTCGTCGAGCGGTACTCGATACACTCTACGCATTCGACAAATTGTCGAAATGATATCATTGAGTGGCGATAGTGGGTATCTCTACATGGCAATAGCGTTAAGCATTGATTCGGCAGTCGACGCACTCGACGCACTCAACACCTGAAGCGTTGAGTGGCATGATATTGCGGGAGATATTGGATATTGCGGGCGATAGTGGATATCGCCGGGTGATAGTGCCGCGTGGCATGACAAACTTGTCAGATTGGCTATTAAGCGGCCAATAAGTGGTGGTTGACCAGTGTCAGAGTAGTGAAATCGATATCACCGAGTGGTGACAGGCGATATCGCCAGGCGATAGTGCCAAAGTTGACCAGTCAACTCAAATCCTGGGCTTTGCTTTATTTTGACTGGAGATCATGTGGCTAGGATTAATCCCAAATCCACTTAACCAGAGAAGAATAAGAAGAATGTTTCATTCTCTCTCTCTCTCTCTCTCTCTCTCTCTCTTCATCTCTTGATTTTCCTTGAGTAAAAAGGAAGAATAAGCTTAGGAAGTGCTGGGCTGAGCTTTGTGAGCTCGCTGAAGGAGATCTTGTGTTTGGAGGCCAGATCCGAGGATATATCCGAGAAGAGGAGACCTGTTGAAATTTGTGAAGTGGAAGTGGTTGACAGGACAGGCCGGGCGGCCTAGGCGGACAGCCTTGGCAGACTAGGCGGACTGGGCGGACTGTGATGTGCGGCCTGGTGGAAGGTCTAGTGAAAATCCGGTTGTTCTTCTGAGCGGTTTGCTCGGGTGAAGTCCGCGGACTATGCGGCTTATTATCTGTGGATAGGGTTTTTGCTGATTGGCTTTGCCAGGGAGCGGCCTGAGTGGATGGAGGCTTGCGGACTAGTGCATTGCTCAGTGGCCGTGGTGCAAGCTCGTGCTGATAGGCGGTTTGGCTCATGTTCGCGGGAAGCTTGCGGACTGGCGTGTCCTCGGTATGGGCTGTTGCGGACTGGGCTTAGAGCTTGGCTGAGGCCTTGTTAAGCTCTGGTGGCACAGCAGGTGCTTTGCTGTGGAGGTTATTGGCGGTCTGGTTTTGGAGTCCGAGAAATGGCTGCTGCGATGGGACAGGAGTGCGAGGAGCTTGCGGACTGCTGGCGGTCTGTGCTTTGGTGTTTGGCGGATGGGTGTTTGCGTCCGCCTTGCTCGCACTGGTCTTTGATGGCTTTTGGACTTGGTCACACTCTGTGCCAAGACCATGGTGTCCGCCGTATCCGCCAAGTCCGCTGTGATCGGGCGGACTATTGCTATCTGCCTTTGGTCGTGGACTTGTGGCGGATTGAGGTGTGAGTTTTGCGGACTGCCTCGGGTTGGTGCGCACAGCCATTGAACGGGGTTGCTGTCCTGCAGTGGTCGAAAGCTTTGCGGGCTGATGCCTTGTCCGCATAGCTTGGGCGGACTGGAGAGGGTTCGCCAATGTTGCCTTGCTCCTGGCGGTTTTCCTTGGTATCCGGCTAAGTCCTTGCGGACTCGGCGGACGCTGTTTTGCTATCACGTGGGCTAGGGCGGTGTCGCTATCTCTAGGGCGGTGACCACACACCTCACCCTGCCTATAAATAGGACCCCCCTAGCACATCTACAGTAACTTGAGTGAACAGTAACTAGGGTTGGGCAAGGAGCTGCGGTCTAAGTTTGTCTGTCCGCGCGGATTGATTCTGTGTTGACGTTTGCTGTGTGTAGGTCGCGCGGGTAGCTTCAAAGAGCCAGGAGTTTGGCTGTGACTTCGGTCAAGTACTTGGAAGTGTGCGGTCTTTGCGGACTCAGCAGGTGGTCGCTCTGCGACTTGTCAGTTCTGTTTCATCTTTGCCAGCTTCAATAACCTATCCGCCGGCTTCAGGCGGGTAGGGGTGTTCCTCAGTTCAGCTTCAGTAGGAGACGAATAATGGTGTGTCCGCGCGGCCTCTCGGCTTCGGCGGACTCCGTGGCTATTCGGCGGATTGCAGTTAAGTTCGGGCGATCTCAGCGGACTCGGCGACCTCGGCAACCTCGGCGACCTCGGCGGTCTCGGCGGACTCCGGTGTGTCCGCCCGGCTTTATTTTTGGTGCTTTCTGTTTACAGCTGTTATACTAGCGAAATCATGTCTCGCTATGTATGCCTCGTGTTGTAAAGAAGTGAATGAATAAAAGACCTGCTTGTGCTTCCATTGTTTGTTGGGATTAACCTTTGTTCCTCGGTTTTCCGCTGGTTCAACGTGAGAACTGGGTAGTTCCGAAGATATTAGTTTGGTATTTGGGCTATCTTGCTGACCACGTTGAGAAAATTTAACATGGTATCAGAGCGAGGTTCAGTTGTGTGAGCGGAAGTCAGCCAGTGTTATTACTCAGTGATTGAGTGGTGATCAACCTGTGTGTTGCTCGGAGCTTCAGAAAGGTTGCCAACAGGTGTTGCAATTTAAGGGAGCTTTGCAAGAGGTCTGGGCATTGAACTCTTAACGCCGACTAACTTCAAGAATTGGAAGTCGTGCATGAAGAGTTATCTTCTTGGCGAGGAGCTGTGGGAAGTCGTCGGTGGTGACGACAGGCAGGAAGTCACTGCTGCTTTTCGGTACTGCTTAGCAGGTTAGGCTCTAGAAGACAAATGCTAAGGCGGAGTTCATTCTGAAGAGAGTCATGTCTCTGGAACTGTTTGATCACATCGTGGTGTGAGTCTGCTGCTGATATTTGGACAACCATTGATGAGTTGTTCAATAGGAAGAATGTGGTGCGGCTTCAGTTCTTGGAGAATGAGTTGGCCAGGGCAACTCAGGGAGACCTTTCCATCTCAAGGTACTTCTTAAAGATGAAGAGCTTGTGTGCTGAGCTGTCGGCACTGGATCTTGATGAGCCTATCTCTGAGGCGAAGATGAAAAGGCACATTATCCGCGGCTTGCGGAAGGAATATGTGGCCTTTGTAACATCTGTTCAAGGGTGGGCTACTTGGCCGTCTTTGCTGGAGCTGGAGAATCTGCTTGCTCGCAGGAGAGCTTAGCAAGGCAGATGGCGTGGAGTGAACCTAAATCAGCAAGGCAGCGAAGCTCTCTTCTCAAGCAAGAAGAAAGGATGGGAAGGGAAGAAGAAGAAGAAGTTCCAGGTTGTTGGTGAGAAGGAGACTTCAACTTCATATCCGTCGGAGAGGAGCAATGCTCCTAAGGACTGGAAGAAGAACCTGAAGTGCTACCGGTGTCATCAGCAAGGGCACTTCAAGCGGGACTGCAATGTCAAACTGCAGCCTGAGCATGCTGCGGGAAAGGAGGAAGCTGCTCGAGAACTGAAGAAGTAGAATGGGGCAGAGCTTTTTATGACGGGCACTTGTGTCCGGGCCTTGTCTGCTGAGGACTTCAACGCGGCGAGTGGATCGTGGACTCCGGGTGTGGTCATCACCTCACCGGAGATAAATCGAAGTTCACCTCCATGAAGGCTTACTCAGTAATGAAGCTATTATCACTACTGATAATACTGTTATGTGTAGAGAAAGAGGGGTCGGTCTCTTGGGTAGTGATCAGGGCCACTCATTAAGGAGTGTGTATCACGTTCCGGCATGAAGAAAACTCTCTGGTGACCACATGCGGTGGACGCTGGTTATCACATTCTGTTTGGCAACAGATGTGAGGTTCCTTCGCAAACGTATCAGCGGTGAAGGCTGATGTGCTCATGTTGGGAGGAGGTGAAGAACTTGTTTGTTCTTGCCACCAATTTTATGTGATAGAATGAGGGCCAATGATAGGCTGCTATTGCATGAGAGGCTGGGGCATGTTGGCATGGACAAGTTGAAGGCGATGGCTAGTAGAATTTTGGTGAGGGGGTGCCGAGTTGTCTCCTTGGTGATGGGCATGTTTGCGCGGGCTATCAATACGTAAGGCACATCGCTTCCGTTTGATAAATCACAAACAAGGAGCAAGAAACCATTGGAGTGTATTCATGGCGACCTGATGGAGGACCGACGGTTACTGCCAGCCTTGGTGGAGCAGATTATATGCTTGTCTTGGTTGAGATACTCAAGGTATACTGGGTGTACTTCTTAAGGAAAGTGTAAGCCTCGTTTGTTTGTGGAGTTTAAGGTTGGTAGAAGGCCGGTTGGCTTGCGGATTAAGAAAGCATAGAACTTATAACGGAGGTGAATTTGTTCCTCCGAGTTTTCTAACTTCTGCAGAAGCACGGGATCCAACGAGAGTATGTGTCACACTCCACAACAAAGGGGTAGCGGAGCGGAGATCCGTCATCGACGGAGACCTGCAAATGTGGCTTCAGCAAAGATATCCAAGGTCTTTTTGGCGGAAGGGATGTCTTGTGCTGCTTATGTTATTGAAAGTCCACCTAGTGTCGGCTATGTGCACCTATGGGGGGGGATAGGTGACGTGTGGTTCTTTTGCGAATTACAGATGTACCTGCACAATAAAAACAACAAACACAGCACACAGCAAACACAGCAAATTTATAGTGGTTCCCCGACTTGGGTACATCCACTTTCCCCCTTCGACCTATCTCCCCAACAAGGGACGACTCGGTCACTTCACCAACGGGATTGAAATCCAATCCCTTCACTAACGGAAGGAGCCCTTCCACACGTGAGAGTCAACACTCCCACAAATCGGGTTGCACCCAACCCTTACAACACGGAACAAGAGTTCCTTTACAATGAAATAAAAGTAGAATGTACACGTGATACAAACTTCTCTTGGAGACCGGTGTTCCTCTTTGTTCGACGACGTGTTCTTGAAGTCGATGAAGAGTCTACGACCTTGGTCTCTCTTGGAGAGGATTTCCCCGGAACCGGCGGCGGCACACGAGCGGCGGCTAGCTTCGGGATCGGCGGCTACGATGAAGTGCAGCTGCTGAACTTGGAGATCCAAACTTCGTTGCGAAGCAAGCTCGGTCTACCAACGGTCACACGAGGATCGGTCGTCTCGATCGATTCGGATGGGAAGTGTTTCCGATCAACAAATCGAGAGACAAAGGATCTCTGGATAGACTCGTGAGACTCAAGCCTTGCTAAGCTACTGTCGCCGGAGATCGGGAAGAAGATCTATCGGTGGCGGCGACGGACTTGCGCGAGCGGCGACGGAGGCGGCGGAAGGATTTCGCGATTTTAGGGTTTCCGTGAGCTCGCGTATTTTCTCTGTGTGTACTGTTCAAAATACCCATGTATTTATACTGTAGCTACCCCCAATAAGACCGTTTGTGGGACCCACAGAGGTAGCCCCCAAGTCCCGGTCCAGATATTAAACAGCGGCAGAATCCGGTTCAGGAAATTAACTGAGAAAACGCCAAGGAAAAATCGGCGAGAATCGCAGACGATTCTCGACGAATCGGTGAGAATCATCAAGTGATTCTCGACGATTCGTCGAGAATCGATTGTGATTCTCGTCGAATTACTTGTCGATTCTCAACGAATTCAACTTGTATTCATGGGCTGCATGACCATTGGTTCGGCGGGAATTACAAGCGATTCTCGCCGAATCTTACTTGGCACCATATTGAGATGGCCAGAAGGAGTCGGCGAGAATCATTGATAATTCTCGTCGATTCGGCGAGAATCACCAAGTGATTCTCGCCGATTCGGCGAGAATCACTTGGTGATTCTCGTCGAATTTGCCTTGGACGATTTTTCGTCTTCCACCTAGGAGCTGCTCCTTGATCCTCCATGCTCCTTGTCTTCTCTTGCATATGAGCGGCCCTGTACTTGAAAGTAAGTGCACTCCAATAGAGAGAGTACACATAGGCCAACACACTGATCTGCTCAACGAGGGATTACGTCGTGCAGATCCGTGTATATTGACCTACTGCACCCTGACATTGGTGTGCACTTAGCGTGGAGAAACTGCAAGTACAACTTGAAAAAGGTTATCAAATACATAGTCTATTGACCTTAGCTTGTCCAGGGGCTTCTTCAAATCAGGTACATTGTGGATACAATACCCAACAATCTCCCCCTATTTGAAGAAGCCTAAACCCTACAAGCTAAGGTGAATAGAGCAAGTGAAAAGGAAAGCAACTGAAGACCATAAACGTAACATCATTAAGTGGAGACATCCCTTACCAATACCGAGTGCTTGGGAGCAAGCTGGAGCCACCTTAGCCTTGACCCCGAGAGGGTGATCTCCCCCTTTTCGGCTTCGGCAAATCGGGGTCAGGAACCTTTGGCCCTTAGCTCCCCCTCAGTTCTTGCATCTGTACTCACGCTGGAGTTCCCGCTTCCCCTCAGATTATGCACGAGGTGGGAGCCTCTGTAGTCTTCATTCTTCATAATTGAGCATCCCCAATTCTGTCTTGAAAAGATTGAACTTTGCCTCGTCTAGGGGCTTTGTGAATACATCAGTAATCTGCTTGTCCGTGGGGACATAACAGAGAGAGATATCCTTGTTCTCCACGTGCTCCCTAATGAAGTGGTAGCGTACTTCAATATGCTTCGTTCTGCTGTGCGACACCGGATTGTTGGCAATGGCAATTGCACTGGAGGAGTCGCAGTACATTGGAACTTCCTTGAACTGAAGGTTGTAGTCGGCTAACTGATTTCTGATCCAAAGGAGTTGTGCGCAACAGCTTCCTGCCGAGATATACTCGGACTCTGCTGTGGAGGTTGCAACGCAATTCTGTTTCTTGCTGTTCCATGAGATAAGCCTCCTGCCGAGGAATTGACACGTCCCGGAGGTGCTTTTCCTGTCATCCCTGCTCCCTGCAAAATCAGCATCTGAAAAGCCTATTAGCTCGACATCATTGTCCTCGGTACCACAAGCCAAGATTAGGAGTACCTTTAAGGTATCTTAGAATTCGCTTTGCAGCGACATAGTGAGATTCCTTAGTGTTCACCTGATATCGGGCACATACACATGTGGAGAACATAATATCGTCTACTGGCAGTAAGGTAGAGCAGGGATCCAATGATGCTTCTGTATTTGGTTTCATCGAAAGGTTTACCTTTCTCATCCTTATCCAGAGACATGGTGGATCCATTGGAGTCCTCATAGAGGTTGCACTCTCCATACCGAATTTCTTAAGGAGTTCATTTGTGAACTTCGTCTGAGAAATGAAATTCCATCCTCAGACTGTTTCACTTGAAGGCCTAAGAAATACTTGAGCTCTCCCATACTGCTCATTTCAAACTTTCTTGCATAAGTTTGGAAAACTTTTTGCAAAGATTGTTGTCCGTTGAGCCGAATATTATGTCATCGACATAGATTTGCACCAGCAAAATCTTGCCTTTGACTTCCCGAGAAACAATGTTTTATCTATTTTACCTCTGGAGAACTTGTTCTCAAGAAGAAAGCTAGATAAAGTCTCATACCAAGCTCGTGGAGCTTGTTTCAACCCATATAAGGCCTTATTAAGAAAATAAACGTGATTGGGATAAGTAGGGTCGACAAAACCTGGGGGTTGAGCGACGTATACTTCCTCTTTCAGGTCTCGTTCAGGAATGCCGATTTCACATCCATTGGTAGACAGTGAATCCTTTGTGTGAAGCATATGCCAGGAACAACCGGATTGCCTCGAGCCTTGCGACTGGTGCGAAGGTTGGTCGAAGTCAATCCCTTCCTCCTGTCTGTAACCTTGAGCCAGCCAGCCTGGCCTTTGTTCTTTATGATGACACCATGTTCATCCAGCTTGTTTCTGAAAATCCACTTCGTGCCAATGACATTCTGCTTGTATGGTCTGGGAACCAGCGTCCAAACCTTGCAACGTTCGAATTGATGTAGTTCCTCTTGCATGGCCAGAATCCATGCCGCATCCTTGTTCGCCTCATCGAACTTCTTTGGCTCAACCTGAGACAGGAAGCTGAGATGCAATACTTCGTTAGTTGTACCTCTTCGAGTTCTGACGCCTACACGAGGATCTCCGATGATCTGTTCTCTAGGATGATCCCTCACGTGACGGAGCTCTAGAAGTCTGGCGTCTGGAGCTTCAGCTACTTCTTGTGCTTCTCGTTCTTCTAAAAGATTTGTTCCATCTTGATCTTCAACATTTTCAGATGACGTGGAGGTGGAAACTTTGACGTACTTGGTGCGCATCTTTAGGGGTCTCATCCAGATTTAGCTGGTCAAGTCTAGCACCTGCATCTTCAAGAATACCAACTGGAAGAATTGCTGTTAAGCAAGCTTCCTTCATCAAATACAACATTTATTGATTCTTCTACCACTAAGGTTTTCTTATTGAAGACCCTATATGCCCGACTATGGGAACTATATCCCATGAATATGCCTTCGAAGCATTTTTCACCGAATTTAGTACGTGGATACTTCCCATTATTTAGTACATAGCATCTGCAACCAAAGATCCTCAAGTAGGACATGGTTGGTTTCCTGCCTTTCAGTAGCTCGTAGGGCGTCTTACGATGATGTTTGTTGATCAACGCTCGGTTTTGTACATGACATGCCGTATTGACACCTCTGCCCAGAAGTATTCCGGGAGAGAAGCATCTTTCAACATAGTCGTGCAGGCCTCAATGAGAGTTCTATTTCTCCTCTCCGCAACTCCATTTTGCTGAGGATGTGCGCGGGGAGGAAAACTCATGAAAGATACCTTGTTCTTCACAAAATTCTGTCATAGCACCAGATTCGAATTCTGTTCCATGGTCACTTCGGATTTTGACCACGGAGCAGTTAAATTCGTTCTGAACTTGCTTGACAAAATTAGTGAAGATGTCAAAAGTATCTGACTTTCGTTTCAAAAAGAACACCCATGTAAACCGTGAGTGATCATCAACTATCACTAGCGTATATGACTTGCCTCCCAAACTATGAACTTGCATTGGCCAAACAAGTCCATATGTAGCAGATAAAGACATCGGGAAGAGTCTTTGTCTGCAATGCTCTTAAAGGTAGCCCGTGTCTGTTTGCCCATCTGGCAAGCATGACAGGGGCTATCCTTGATGCACTTGATACTAGGAGCATCTCTTACTAAATTCTTAGAAAATAGCATACTAATTGTCTTATAATTAATATGTGCCAATCTTTTGTGCCATTGTTCACAAAGAGAAGCACTGCCTGTTGCCACAAGGCATACGGGGGTAGATGAATCTATACTAAGAAAATCTAAGCAGAAGATATTTCTGCTCCTAATGCCTGATAATACCGTCTCAGAGGAGGAACGTGAAATTATCAGACATTTATCCTTGCAGAACTTAACGTCATAACCTTTATCACATAACTGACTTACACTGATCAGGTTATGGTTTAACCCTTCAACATAAGCCACGTCGGTGATAGAGATTATACCGTTGTAAATCATACCATAACCTCTGGTGACTCCTCGATCTGACCCTCCAAAGATGACTTTGGGTCCATTCTCGACGGGAGTGTAATCACGCAGCAGGCTTCTTGTCCCGGTCATATGCCGGGAGCATCCACTGTCCAAATACCAGATTAGCGTTTTGGTGGCCTTTGGACATTCCTGCAAAACAAAATTAATTTGCCTTAGGAACCCAATCGAACTTGGGTCCTAGATTCCTGGTTAGCACACTCCCCCTCGGTCGGTTAACCCTACGAGTGGTCGGTCTCGCATTGTTAACATGGGGAGTCTCGTAGTTCCTTGGATTAAACCAACAATCCACGGCAAAGTGACCGACTTTGCCACAGCACCAACAGTCGAACCTGTTGTATCTCTTCCGAGGCTCCTGCCTTACCCTGGGAACAACGGGTACAGCTGGGGCCTTGGATCTGGAGGTGGAGGCCTCATGGTGATGGCAGTCACATGACTTTGTCACCTTTTGAATAACAGGCTGACTTGACTTTTGGCGCCTGCTTTCCATTATGGCCGCTAGAGAACGGACCATAATTTCCTATGTGGATCTCCTCATAAGGTGCCTTGAAGGCACTCTCACCAAGTTCGGGGGAAGTTCCAACCGTCATACCGGCTCTTGGGCTTTGCAACCGAGGGCGGAAATGATGCCCAAATGTTGACTCAAAGTCATGTTGGTTGCAAGGAAAGCCAGGCTTTCTAACGCAACAGGACTAAGAGGAGCCTTCCCCTTTTCATCAGCAGAGGCCTTCTTGGCGGCCTTATTCTTCCTCTGGTTCTTGTTTCTCCGAGATGAAGAACCAGATGCCCCAACATGCCAAGCCAGCTCCTTTGGCCTGAGCAGAGAAGGTGTCAACGACTGGAAGCACTGTTTTTGGCATAGAGAAGCTCTGTACGATCTTCCTTTCTGCCGCAAGTAGTTCTTCCAATTTGTTGACTTCCTCCTGCTTGAGATCAAGGAGCTGCAAAGACTCTGAGTGCTTTGAAGTCAGGTCAAGGTGTTCCTGCCGGAGAGAAATCAAACTAGTGACCTCTTCCCTTAGGGATACACACTCACCCTTAAGGAATTTACTTCCTTCTTCTCAGCCCTCAGTCTCTTACGGCACTCGTCGAAGGTGTTGAGCAGAAGCTCATACTTCTCGAGGAGTTCAGCTTCGCGGGCCGAAGGGCCATCCTCAGGTTCATCATCCTGAGACTCAGGATCAGAGTCGGAGTCGGAAAGAGGGGTGTGAGCTTTTACCTTCCCAGTAAATGGGGGACATTCTCCTTCTGAGTCTGAGCGACCCACCAGCCCGAAGTAGGCTTCTTATCATCACTGGAGTCTGAGGAATCAGACTCACTTAGCGTCTTTGGTCTTCTTGCGATGTAGCTCCGCTCCTTCTTATCTCTGGAGGATTTGAGCTCCTCTCCTTTCCTTTATCTCTTTTGTTTGATGGCAGTCGGCCACGACGTGACCTGGCTTATTGCATCCAAAGCAAATAATATCAGAAGAACGATGTTTGTTAGGTTTAGATGCATACCTGTCAGAAGAGTTTTTTCTTCTGATGTCTGGATGAGGAGCCGTCTCTCTTCCTTTGATTCCTCATCTTGAGGAATTTCTTGAACTCTCGAGTGATGAGGGAGAAATCCTCTTCCGACAGTTCTGAGCTGGAGGAGCATGGATCGGAGTCCTCCTCTTCTTCCTTATTTCTGGCACGGTACGACACCGCACCCTTCCCTTTTCTGGAGTGACTGGCTTTTAGGGCCACAGTCTTTTCTTTGCAGCAGCCTTCTCTGCTTCTTCCTCTGCCTTCCTGGTGTTCAGCTGAAGTTCATAGGACATCAGCTTCCCGAACAGGATTTGTGGATCAGTTTCTGCTAGTCTGCCAAATTCTCTGATGGCGCAGATCTTTGTATCCCATTCCTTAGTAAGGGACCTAAGGAATTTGTCATTGAGTTCACCATTGGTGAACACTCTTCCATAGCCCTTGAGGGCGTTACAATCTTCAGGAAGTTCTCGTATGTGACTCCGATCTCTTCCTTAGGCCCCTTGCGAAGGCTCATACTTCTGGTTCAGGAGGGATCTCCGATCATCCCTCACTTCATGTGCCCTCCATTAGGATGATCAGGCACTGCCAAATCTCCTGAGCTGTCCTGCAGTTGCTGAAGTTTTGCATCATAGAGTCGTCAACCGCGCTGACCAGGATGTTTCTTGCCTTCATGTCAAGGCCCACTAGGACCATCTCATCCTTGTCCATTTCAGAGAGTGTCTTTGGCACTTTCTTGGTGGGATCAATGGTGGAGGCCTTAGTGGGTACATAAGGTCCCTCCAGCAATCATGAACAGTCGAGGGTCCACTGCTTCTATATAGAACCTGATCCTTTCCTTCCAGATAGGAAAGTTAAGTCTGTTGCACACTGGGATCTTGCCGGAGTACTTGAGCCCGTCCATAGTAGCTGTATGTCTCCTTGTTGACACTAGTGGCAGGATTCACCTCAAGGTGTTAGCCTTTTTGTTGAGGAACCTCGCTCTGATACGACTTGAAAGTCCACCTAGTGTCGGCTATGTGCACCTATGGGGGGGGATAGGTGACGTGTGGTTCTTTTGCGAAATTACAGATGTACCTGCACAATAAAAAACAACAAACACAGCACACAGAAAACACAGCAAATTATAGTGGTGGTCCCCCGACTTGGGTACATCCACTTTCCCCTTCGACCTATCTCCCCAACAAGGGACGACTCGGTCACTTCACCAACGGGATTGAAATCCAATCCCTTCACTAACGGAAGGAGCCCTTCCACACGTGAGAGTCAACACTCCCACAAATCGGGTTGCACCCACCCCTTACAACACGGAACAAGAGTTCCTTTACAATGAAATAAAAGTAGAATGTACACGTGATACAAACTTCTCTTGGAGACCCGTGTTCCTCTTTGTTCGACGACGTGTTCTTGAAGTCGATGAAGAGTCTACGACCTTGGTCTCTCTTGGAGAGGATTTCCCCGGAACCGGCGGCGGCACCACGAGCGGCGGCTAGCTTCGGGATCGGCGGCTACGATGAAGTGCAGCAGCTGCTGAACTTGGAGATCCAAACTTCGTTGCGAAGCAAGCTCGGTCTACCAACGGTCACACGAGGATCGGTCGTCTCGATCGATTCGGATGGGAAGTGTTTCCGATCAACAAATCGAGAGACAAAGGATCTCTGGATAGACTCGTGAGACTCAAGCCTTGCTAAGCTACTGTCGCCGGAGATCGGGAAGAAGATCTATCGGTGGCGGCGACGGACTTGCGCGAGCGGCGACGGAGGCGGCGGAAGGATTTCGCGATTTTAGGGTTTCCGTGAGCTCGCGTATTTCTCTGTATGTGTACTGTTCAAAATACCCATGTATTTATACTGTAGCTACCCCCAATAAGACCGTTTGTGGGACCCACAGAGGTAGCCCCCAAGTCCCGGTCCAGATATTAAACAGCGGAGAATCCGGTTCAGGAAATTAACTGAGAAAACGCCAAGGAAAAATCGGCGAGAATCGCAGACGATTCTCGACGAATCGGGTGAGAATCATCAAGTGATTCTCGACGATTCGTCGAGAATCGATTGTGATTCTCGTCGAATTACTTGTCGATTCTCAACGAATTCAACTTGTATTCATGGGCTGCATGACCATTGGTTCGGCGGGAATTACAAGCGATTCTCGCCGAATCTTACTTGGCACCATATTGAGATGGCCAGAAGGAGTCGGCGAGAATCATTGATAATTCTCGTCGATTCGGCGAGAATCACCAGTGATTCTCGCCGATTCGGCGAGAATCACTTGGTGATTCTCGTCGAATTTGCCTTGGACGATTTTTCGTCTTCCACCTAGGAGCTGCTCCTTGATCCTCCATGCTCGTTGTCTTCTCTTGCATATGAGCGGCCCTGTACTTGAAAGTAAGTGCACTCCAATAGAGAGAGTACACATAGGCCAACACACTGATCTGCTCAACGAGGGATTACGTCGTGCAGATCCGTGTATATTGACCTACTGCACCCTGACATTGGTGTGCACTTAGCGTGGAGAAACTGCAAGTACAACTTGAAAAGGTATCAAATACATAGTCTATTGACCTTAGCTTGTCCAGGGGCTTCTTCAAATCAGGTACATTGTGGATACAATACCCAACAGTTATCAACCGGATGCCACTCAGCCCTATTAACATGAAGACTCCTCTTGAGCTGTTGCTGAAGGAGAAGCCGAGTGTGGGACACCTTCGGGTGTTCGGTTCAACTTGCTACGTGCATGTCCCGGATGCTTCACGGACTAAGTTGGATGCGAAGGAAAGGAAGCTTGTCTTTGTTGGCTATGATGAGCAGAAGAAGGGATGGAAATGCATGGAACCTGTGACGAATAAGTTTGTGGTGTCAAGAGACATTATCTTTGACGAGCTGACGTCATATGGAGGTGGCTCGGTTGAGCTAACCGGAAGTAGCAAGGTTGATGAAGCACCGGTGGCGGCTGCTGAAGGCTTGGAAGAGGAGCTTGCTGTTTCACCTGCAGCTCCTGTTGCTTCTAACTCCGAGGCTGAGCCTTCTGGCTCAGGAAGCAGGGGGAGCACTGCTCAATGCTTGCCCCAGGTAGGAGTGGAGCCCGAAGAAGCAACGGAAGCAGTGAGCAAGGAGTCGATACTTCGGAGATCGAAGAGGGTGGTTAAGCCACCGGCTCGGTACTGTGATGGGAATGCAGTGAGCTTTGTCTCCTGCTTCTTTGCAGGTCCTCTGGATGAGCGAGAGCCTGCAAACTTCAACGAGGCCACTGGAGTGAAGGAGTGGGAAGGTGCCATGATGGAAGAGATTGATGCTCTGAAGAAGAATGAAACCTGGGACCTTGTGCCCAAGGTTGATGGCATTACTCCGATTACTTGCAAGTGGGTGTATAAGTTGAAGAAGAAGGCTGATGGGAGAATTGATCGGTTCAAGGCTCGCCTGGTCGCTAGAGGATTCTCACAGCAATATGGAGAAGACTATGAGGAGACATTCAGTCCAGTTGCGAAGATGACTTCAGTAAGAGTGGCGATCGCCTTGGCTGCTAGCAAGGGATGGAGGTTGTGGCAACTCGATATGAAGAATGCCTTTCTTTACGGAGAGATTGACAAGGACATATTCATGGATCAGCCGCTTGGTTTTGTCTCTGAAAAGCATCCGGCCTATGTCTGCAAACTCAGGAAGGCTCTCTATGGGTTGAAGCAAGCTCCTAGAGCGTGGTAATGGAAGATTGTAGAGTACTAGCAATTCTGTGGATACCTTGCTTCCAACTCGGATTCAAGCTTGTTCATCAAGAAGAAGGGGGAGCTACAAGTCTTGGTCCTGCTGTATGTGGATGACATGATCATCACAGGGAACTCGGAGTGGGAAGTAGCAAGGCTCAGGGCAGAGCTTGCTATTCGCTTCGAGATAAAAGACTTGGGAGAGTTGCATCACTTTCTCGGTCTGGAAGTGGAGAGGAAGGAGTGCGGGGTTATCATTTGCCAGAAAGGGTATGCTGATCGCATTGTAAAGCGGTTCGGCATGGGCGAACGGAAGAATTTCTCTACTCCACTAGAACCTGGGATGAAGCTTCGACGAGATGAGGGAAGGGTTCTTCATGATCCCTTGGTGTTCAGGGCTCTTGTTGGGAGCTTGATCTACCTGACGATTACAAGGCCGGATATTGCTTATGCTATTGGCCGACTAAGTCGGTATATGGCTGAACCAAGGCAATCTCATCTAGTGGCGGCGAAGAGTATTCTGATGTATGTCAAGGCTTCTTATGACATGGGACTCCTATATAGAAGGGACTCGGAGTTTGCGTTGCTCGGGTACACGGATGCTGACTATGGAGGTGATTCAGATGATCGGAGGTCTAATTCAGGTTATGTGTTCACTTGCGGTTCAGCTAGCATCTCATGGTGTAGCAAGAAGCAGGACTCGGTGTCAGTTTCAACCACGGAGGCGGAGTGTAATGCTTCGGCCTTGGCTGCTCGGGAAGCCGTTTGGTTGAGGAGGCTTATAGAGGATGTTCATGAAGAAGTGCAAGGGCCTACTTTACTCCGGGGTGACAATGAGAGTGCTCTCAAACTGGTTAACAATCCAGTGTGTCATGCCAGGACCAAGCATATAGAGATTGATCACCACTTCATCAGGGAGAAGGTGTTGGAGGGGTCTCTGCTGGTCGGTCATGTTCGGAGTGAAGATAATCTTGCTAACATCTTCACGAAGCCACTGTCGAAGGGGCCCTTTGAACGCTTGCGTAGCTTGTTGGGCTTGGTCACCACTTCCCACTTCAAGGGGGAGTGTTGAAATTTTTGAAGTGGAAGTGGTTGACAGGACAGGCCGGGCGGCCTGGGCGGACAGCCTTGGCGGACTAGGCGGACTGGGCGGACTGTGATGTGCGGCCTGGTGGAAGGTCTAGTGAAAAGCCAGTTATTCTTCTGAGCGATTTGCTCGGTTGAAGTCCGCGGACTATGCGGCATGTTATCTGCGGATAGGGTGTTTGGTGATTGGCTTTGCCAGGGAGCGGCCTAAGCGGATGGAGGCTTGCGGACTTGTGCATTGCTCAGTGGCCGTGGTACAAGCTTGTGCTGACAGGCGGTTTGGCTCATGTTCGCGAGAAGCTTCGGACTGGCGTGTCCGCGGTATGGGCTGTTGTGGACTGGGCTTAGAGCTTGGCTGAGGCCTTGTCAAGCTCTGGTGGCACAGCAGGTGCTTTGCTGTGGAGGTTATTGGCGGTCTGGTTTTGGAGTACGGGAAATGGCTGCTGCGATGGGACAGAAGTGCGAGGAGCTTGCGGACTGCTGGCGGTCTGTGCTTTGGTGTTTGGCGGACGGGTGTTTGCGTCCGCCATGCTCGCACTGGCCTTTGATGGCTTTTGGACTTGGTCACACTCTGTGCCAAGACCATGGTGTCCGCCATATCCGCCAAGTCCGCTGTGACCGGGCGGACTGTTGCTATATGCCTTTGGTCGTGGACTTGAGGCTGATTGAGGTGTGAGTCTTGCGGACTGCCTCGGGTTGGTGCAGACAGCCATTGAAGGGGGTTGATGTCCTGTAGTGGTCGGAAGCTTTGCGGGCTGATGCCTTGTCCGCATAGCTTGGGCGGACTGGAGAGGGTTCTCCAATGTTGCCTTGCTCCTGGCGGTTTTCCTTGGTATCCGGCTAAGTCCTTGCGGACTCGGCGGACGGTGTTTTGCTATCGTGCGGGCTAGGGCAGTGTCGCTATCTCTCGGGCGGTGACCACACTCCTCACCCTGCCTATAAATAGGACCCCCCTGGCACATCTACAGTAACTTGAGTGAACAGTAAGTTGGGTTGGGCAAGGAGCTCCAGTCTGAGTTTGTCTGTCCGCGCGGATTGATTCAGTGCTGACGTTTGCTGTGTGCAGGTCGTGCGGGTAGCTTCAAGGAGCTAGGAGTTTGGCTGTGACTTCGGTCAAGTACTTGGAAGTGTGCGGTCTCTGCGGACTCTGCAGGAGGTCGCTCTGCAACTTGTCAGTTCTGTTTCATCTTTGCCAGCTTCAATAACCTGTCCGCCGGCTTCAGGCGGGTAGGGGTGTTCCTCAGTTCAGCTTCAGCAGGAGACGAATAACGGTGTGTCCGCGCGGCCTCGCGGCTTCGGCGGACTCCATGGCTATTCGGTGGATTGCAGTTAAGTTCGGGCAATCTCAGCGGACTCGGCGACCTCGGCGACCTCGGCGACCTCGGCGGTCTCGGCGGACTCCGGTGCTGTCCGCCCGGCTTGGTTTTTGGTGCTTTCTGTTTACAGCTGTTATACTAGCGAAATCATGTCTCGCTATATATGCCTCGTGTTGTAAAGAAGCGAATGAATAAAAGACCTGCTTGTGCTTCCATTGTTTTTTGGGATTAACCATTGTTCCTCGGTTTTCCGCTGGTTCAACGTGAGAACTGGGTAGTTTCGAAGATATTAATTTGGTGATTGGGCTATCTTGCTGACCACGTTGAGAAAATTTAATAAGACCGACATGCTCCGGTCCATCCACGCAGAAAAGCTTCTCCATGGCTCCGAAGCGAACTACAAGGGTTACGAGCTTCTCCTGGATAAGAGAAGTCCTCATTATGCATACTTGCATGGATCCCCTCACCAAAAGGTGAAAAAAGGTGGATTCCAATGGGTAGATCGGTTTGATCCCCATATATACCTGCATTTAGATCCGGAAATATAGAGTACAAAATAGATATGTTGTGTGAAGCCCATCTGGATGGGTTGGTCTGGATTGGTGATGTTTATTTTGCGTGTCAGAGAAGACTCTGTGGATTTGCGTGTGATGTACGTGTGAAATCTGGGGTGTGGTGGTGTGCAGGATGCTGCATCAAAGTACTGGAGGAATTTCCTGGAAAATACTCAGAAAAGATCACAGTCTGGAGAATAGTGGTTGTCGCCGGGCGACAGTGACTATCGTCGGTGATAACTCCCAGTTAACTAAAATGTTGTGTGGCCTGTCTCTAAGATACCTGGGGGACATTGTATGCAAAGCTGTGAGCCTACATTGCCCAGCAATGGTGGGTACCAGCCAGAAATTGTAAAGAGCCATATGGCTAATGATGAGTGTCGTGGAGGCCAATTATTGTGCCATCAAGTTAAGTATCTCTGAACGACTGGGTCGTCAAGTTAAGTACCTCTGAATGGGCAGTTGGTTGTCAAGTTAAGTACCTTTGAATGACGTAGTCGTCAAGTTAAGTACCTCTGAACGACAAGTTACCGTTAAGTCATGGACCTCTGAATGGTGGTGTTGCACGGGGGAGTCCAGTACACCGAAAATGTGCCCTGAGTGCATGGGGTGTGTTGTTGTTGGGCCAATGTCTGTGGTGAATGATGCTTAAGTGCACCTTGATGTTGCCAATACATATATATGCTATGCCTTGCTGCAGAGATGGAGAAATGCTGCCTCAAGTAAGGGGTGAGATAGTTATAAACGGGTCAGGAAAATGCTGACAGTTGCTTTGTTTACCACGTTTTGGTGGGCCCTTTTGTGCAGGTGCTGGAGAGCCAAGTGGATAGTAGCGGGTTAAAGCCCATGTGCACAATTGGCTGGCCCTCGAAGGCCCAAAAGTGAATATTTACTGTTTGTGTCGCCGGGCTGCGTACCGATGTATGAAACAACTTGTTGTACATGAAACAGTTGCAATAAGACTACGAACGAAACATGTATATATATATATATATATATATATATATATATATATATATATATATATATATATATATATTATGTGTATATTGTGTCATTCCTTTTGTGTATTGGACATTCTCATTATGATTGTGTTCTTAAATTAAAATACTTTCGCTAGAATGTTCTGTGGTAGGATGCATTTCTACTTGAACTTGGGCTTGGCAACAACTTGTAATATACTTACCTGTTCGTGGTATATAGCGTCGGGCCCCGACCGCACCTTCTGTCATATGCTTTGCGACTGATGGGGTGCATTACATTCTGTCCTTACCGTGCGGTGGTAGTACTACTGCCAGCGATACCTTCTAGTGAGCTATGTTTGCGAGGCCTGTCTCAGGGAGACTTGGAGGCCATTGTATGAGAAGCTGAGAGAATGTAGTGCCTAGCTATTGTGGCCATGATTGCCAACCTAATTTGGTACAAAGCCTGTCTTGCAAAGATCATGAGGCTAGCATGTGAGTTGAGCCATGGAGGCCAACTATTACTGCCCTGACAACCGTACTGAAGTTGTGAGCAGTAGTGCCAAGCTCTATAGGCTAGTAAGCCGAACGGGAAATGTGAGGTCCACCAACATATTCTCTATTATCCTTTATTACTTCGGTTTTCGGAAGTGGCATGGCGATCTGAGTAACGTGAAGGGACTGAACTATACCTGCATTATGTCTATCTTGATGAGACTGCCTAAAGTAATTGGCTCTCGTCGAAGGCTGATGCGCTGGCGGTAAGATTACCGTTCACGGCCAAGTAATAAAAGGGAGGAGTAGCTTCCCCTAGTATCGATTTCACGCGGAGTGCAAGTAGGGAGTATGGATTCAGCTTTCAGAGAAATGAATGAAAGTGCTAAGTAAAAACAAGGGGTTTGCTTTTGGGTTTCCTATACTAAGCAGCAATAATCTAGTGCGGGTCGTCGTCACCGCATTGCCAGGGTGAATTACTCCAAAGAGTAATAGTGGAGATGAACAAACTATCGAGGGTGGTAAACACTTCTTCGCATCGCGCGCTTCTAGCAGTCACTAGAACGGCTAAAACACAACTTTCTCTAACAAATATGAAGCTCATCAACACACATCATGATCAAGAAATCACCACACAAAACCATAACAAGACCTTGAGCAAAACATGGTTATTAAACCTCAAGAATACTAGCACAAGTTAAGGTTAAAGAAAATCCAAGAAAAGAGTGGGTGAAACAGAACCAAGCACTCGAAGGCCCTCCAAGATTCACGGAGGGAAGCGTGGGTTATCGAGCCTCATCCTAGCTCGGTCTTTGGAAGGTATTCGGGATCCCGAAGGGCTGTCACTTCCTTCTTCACACCTGTCTTCTTCATGTTGTGGTCGCTAATTCGGATCAGAGAGAAATACTTCACAAGATCTGCAACTAAGAACTCAAACAGTATCTTGCAGGTTGGCAATGGCGATGGCAGTCAGAGACAAAGCTTTAACAATCTCTTTAGAGGAGAATGGGTGGCCGTATCAACCCTCTAAGGAGGAGAGAGAAAATGACGGCTGGAGGGACGAGTTCCCGCTCAAAGGGGCGGAAATGGTGGGGGAAAACGGAGATGTCACGGTCTAGAAGAAATCTGCGGCTTAAGTAGTAAAATTCAGAAAAAATGGTCAGCACAGTCCGACACACGACCGTGCGTGAACCGTGCGATATTAATATCCAGAAAACGCCTGAGGAAGAAGAAGAGTTGACCCGTGCATTTCCTTCGCGCCCGGGCGATCCGCCCATGCGTGAAGTAATTCGCATGGGTAACGACAAAGTGCTGAAATTGCAAGCAACCAGGTGTAATCGTGCATCTTATGCGCGCACGGGTGCTTCCGCCCGTGCGTGAAGAAGACGCACGACCAACCACAGAACAGAGAAAAGCCAGAAGGATACAGGAAAACTGTGTGTTTCAATCGTGCACGGTTCCAAAGAAACCGTGTGTGAAGCAATCGCACGGGCTGGTCAATCTTCCAAAAATTATCTGTAGAAAACACACGACGGAAACAAACTATGCGCCAAGAAAACGCACGACCGTGCGTTTTCCACGATTCAGAATTCTGAAGTGGGGAAAACTGACCACCTGCACACAATAAAAACTCATAAAGGAGGACCCTCCAGCAATCAACAAAATGCAATAAAAACTACTAGAATGGGCCCTGGGGAGCTCCAAGTCCATACCCCCAGCAATCAAATGCGCAATTGCGCACCCACGAGCTAGAAAAGTGCACTAAACGTGAAACGCAGTAGGAACACAATATCAATGAAAACAACCAAAAAGTGAAGTGCAAAGTCATGAAAACCAGCCCAGATGAGTCCGCAAAAACCTATATAAACGTGACTCATCACACCCCAGACTTACCTATTTGCGCGTCCTGAGCAAAGAAGATCCTTGCATACTAGAAAAAGAATTAACTAACACAGTAATTATGATCCGGAGTACCATGCGAATTCGCATGCTCGCGGGCATAAAAATATAGTAGAGAAAATTTCTAAGCATACAAAATAATTTATACTTTTCAGCCTGCGTAACAAAAATTCTATGACTACTCAAAAACAGAATCGCGGTGAATCCTCCGGCCACGCGTAGGGAGAAAATAGACTAACAGCTAAGGCGAGTATTACCAAAGACCAGGATTCGGGACAACCTCCAAAGGAATCCACCAATGTCGGTGACCATATGCTTGCCTGTTCGCACTCTCTCCACGACACTAGTTTGCTTTAAGCGTGAGTCCGTAGGACTTCGGGTAGTAATTGGGCTTGGGTTAAGATGAGGTAATCAAGGATAAAAATGAAGGCTACACACAAAACCCAACTGGGCTAGCACAAAAAGAGTTTATCCGCTACATACAAAACATGCGGGTACACCACACCCCCAGACTTAATTTTTAAAATATGGGTGTGCGTACCGCCTACTAAAAAAAATATATTAACTCAAATCAAATTTTCTGTTATACTTTTCCTTTCTCTTTTTCTTTCTTTTTCAAATTTTTTTTATAAATTTTCTTCTTAATTCTCCTTTTTCTTTTACACAATTCCAGCAAATAAATTCATGGGAGCACAACCACAAATTTCACAGAGAACAACACCGCATCAACACCCCCATCCTGAAATTAGAAAACAATATAGCTAGACTTAGGTGTGCGACTAGGGTCTGTTACTATGCTTTAGTGAGATAAAAGCGGAGGTGAATCAATGGAGGGGTAGGCACAACAGGGCTAGCGAGGATAAGATGTTAGGAATGGGTACAAAGCTCAACCTGGCCAAAATGATGGCCTATAACATGCTCACAATTAACTAACCTTGCACCAATGCTTCGAGAGTAGCTTGGGGAATGTACTTAGCCAACGAGAAAGACTATCCATCCTCCCGACTCGAGCAATACGAATCTAACGGCTGTCTACACACATCCCTAAGCTACCGTCGGATTCACACCAGATTCAACAATTTTCGAGTATAATAAAAAGAATTTACGCAATTAGAAAAATATAAAACTAAAAGAATGCAAAAAAATTAATTCTACTCTAATTTCTACACGAGACGGGGGCACTCGACTAGGAGCACAGCAAGGTCAACATTTTACCCTGTCTCACAATCCTATGTTAGCAAGGAAATTTTCCTAAATCTAACAAAAGAAACAAGTTTGACTCGCCGCACGCAAGAAGTTAAGTACGCGCTCATGTGGGTGCAATGATGCGCAATGCAATGAAATAAACAAATAAATTAAAAACAGCTACTGGTATGCAAATGAAGTGCATGTGCAAAGGTAACATCGACAAGCACTCCCCCAGACTTAAGCTAAGAAACACAACAAAATATGTTGAAGTTAAAATCAAAATGAGATAAGGGAGAAGTTACCCAATGCTCAGAAGATGAGCATACCAGAAGATTGGCTTTAAACTTGATCAATAAGCCCACAGCCCAGACAAAATCACCTGCAAGAAGCACATCTCCAACCAAGCAAATAATAGGCATGCACACTCAAAAAGCTAAACAAACAAATTAAACGTAGTTAAATTGGGTTGTCTCTTAGAAGCCATTTTCTTTACCGTCCTTAAGGTGGACCAAACACCTGTATTAACAGTTTTATACAATGTTCAGGTAGCAAAAGTTTAATAGGCAGAGAAAGATAATTCAAAGTCACATACAATATTAAGCAAATAAAATGCTAGCAGCAACAAGACAAATGGAGATGGCCCCGGAGATCCCTCACTTTTCAGCTAAACGCCAATTTGTGATAGATCCTACCAGACACACGAGATGAGGAAGAGGGGAGAGCTTTAGGGCCCAAGGAAGACAAGTCTCCCCTGCCCCGAACCGCCTCCATCCCGCGCCTGCGGGCAAAACTCTGCGCTTTGCGCATAAGCAACTCCTTTCATTTTAATTCCACAGAAGAGGAGTGCTAGGGCGGTAAGGTCAAACCCGGCTCTTCAGCAGCTAGATTAACATCCAAAACCGGGGGCATTCTTTCTTCACCCGCTGAGGGTGAAAGATCAGCCCATGTTTCCTGTTGCATAGTTTTACAGACTTTGGCTAAACAAATTGCAGTTTTTAAATCAAAATTCTGCACGCCCACATCTGTCGTGCACAACGCATCCATCTTTGTAGCAGCATCATACATCACATCAAGGACCTGTGTCACTTCTTTCCCTTTAGTTGTCATTAGCATTTCAAAAACTTCCTCAACCTGTTCTTGTCCTGTCGATTGATAATCTGCCTTAACACCACTAGAAACATCATTAGATGACACGATAGTTAAGTTCACTGTTTTTACGAGGTCAACAAAAATTAATTGAGGAGGCAAAGGTGGTAAAGGTGCATTAACTTTGGGCGCAACAGTGACGCCACTAGAATCAAAATGAAACGTCGCCTCAATAGCTTTAAGGAAGGGGACCGCAAGGATGCGTTTTGACGTGTTACCCCTGGGTCCAAGCACCTGAAAGTCTGTGAAGACAGCCGTCCCATTAAAAACAACTTCTACACCCTTCACCTCTCCATTGGTCTCAACCACAGATCCATCAACTAACATTAAGGATTTCCTTCCATCGGATTCGGTATTCAAATTCATCTTTTCAACATCTTGCAAAGCAAGAATGTTGCAAGATGAACCAGAATCACATAGCGCTAGAGTTTCTATGGCATTGATCTCACATTTAACAGTCGTTTCACGAGCATTACATCCCCCCACATCCTCAACACTCTTCCCCTGCTCACGGGGATTCTTATCTGTGTCGGTAAGAAGAGTGTCGCGGGTCCGCTCCGAAAATACGTGGGCCAATTGTCCCAATTGCGTTTCCAAATTGCTCATGGAAGCAGTCTGAGTAGCCATATTCGACTGGGCCATTTCAACAAACTTTTCCATCATCTCCTCTAACGCGCTCTTGCGCGTCCCTTGAAAATTCTGATTATAACCCGGCTGAGATGTTCGAGGCTGGCTACCAGAAGCCTGAGCATCGAATTGATGTTGGCCACCCTGCCATCTTTGACCGGGCGTGTTTTGGTTCCACGAGAAATTAGGATGGTTTCTCGCATTAGGGTTATAAGTATTATTGTAAAGCACAACACGATTTTGATTATTTATAAAATTAACATTTTCTTCACAAGCCATACCTACTTGGTCAACAAACATCTCGCCTGCGGGGCACTCATAAGCGTGGTGGCCAGAGTTACCACAACCCTGGCACGATATGCTCATCACAGGGGCAGGCGGTGGGGTCGATCGGGTCAACATCATCTTCCCATCCAAGGCAGGATGGCTCGATTCGGCGTGCAGCCCCACCGCATTTACATCAAACAAATTTCTCGCCCCTCTAGAAGCATTCCTGCCTGATGTCCAGTACGTGCTGTGGGAGGCCGTGTCTTTAAGGAGTATCAACGCTTCCTCAGGGGATAAGTTCATGATCATGCCACCCACCGCCGCAGCGATCATTGCCCTGAAATTTGGCTCAATGGCAAAATAAAATATCTCCACCAAATTCAAAGGCTGACAGCCTTATTGAGGACAACAGTGCTGCAGGTCAGCAAATTTCTCCCATACCTCAGAAATAGTTTTTTGATCCAGCTGTCTGAACAAGGCTATTTTCCTGCGAGCATTAACAATTTTATCAACAGGATGAAACTTAGCCAAAAACAAGGAAGATAAAGCTTCCAAGGTGGAAGCAGTGCCAGACGCGATCGTATGCAGCCACGTCTTGGACCTATTCCTTAGTGAAAAAGGGAACAACTTTAGTTTCACAACTTCATCCACAATGCCCGCATAGCGGAAAGTACCCCATATCTCAGAAAATTCAGCCAAATGTAACTGAGGATCCTCGCTCCACAGACCCGAGTACTGTGTATTGTTCCTAATCATATTCAAAATCGCAGGCTTGATCTCAAAATGATTATTGGCTATGGTTGGCCCAAACCCTGGATAAACACTCCCCACTGTAGGGGTAGTGAAATCCTGTATTGTCCTAAAGCGAGGATGCGCCACATCCTGGTTCTCAATGATTCGCTTCCCTTGTCCATTTCCCAAATGGCCCAAGTCATCCATCCTTCCCTCAGCTGTAGCAGCACGCAAGCGAGCTCTCCTCGCTCATGCAGTCTCAGGATCAACACGCAAATCTTCGCCCCTTCCACCAGGGTTCAGATCTGTCATACAACACTCACAAAAATAAAACACTAAAAACACCAAAAAACTCACAAACTCTTTCCAAAAGAAACAAAATCAACGCAACAGTTGCTCTCCCCGGCAACGGCACCAAAAACTTTATGCGCTGGCTGTAAGATTACCGTTCACGGCTAAGTAATAAAAGGGAGGAGTAACTTCCCCAAGTATCGATCTCAGGCGGAGTGCAAGTAGGGAGCATGGATTAAGCTTTCAGAGAAATGAATGAGAGTGCTAAGTAAAAACGAGGGGTTTGATTTTGGATTTCCTACACTAAGCAGCAATAATCTAGTGTGGGTCGCCATCACCGCGTCGCCAGGGTGAATTACTCCAAAGAGTAATAGCGGAGATGGACAAACTATAGAGGGTCGTAAACACCTCTTCGCATTGCGCGCTTCTAGCAGTCGCTAGAACGGCTCAAACACAACTTTCTCTAACAAATATGAAGCTCATCAACACAGATCATGATCAAGAAATCAACACACAAAACCATAACAAGACCTTGAGCAAAACATGGTTATTAAACCTCAAGAATACTAGCACAAGTTCATGTTAATGCAAATCCAAGAAAAGAGGGGGTGAAACACAACCAAGCACTCGAAGGCTCTCCAAGATTCACGCCCAGAAGCGAGGATTATCGATCCTCATCCTAGCTCGGTCTTTGGAAGGTATCTGGGATCCCGAAGGGCTGTCACTCCCTTCTTCACACCCGTCTTCTTCGTGTTGTGGTCAGTGATTCGGATCAGAGCGAAATACTTCAAAAGTTCTGCAACTAAGAACTCAAACAGTAGCTTGGAGGTTGGCAATGGTGATGGCGGTCAGAGATAAAGCATTAGCAAGCTCTTTGGAGGAGAATGGGTGGCCGGATCAACCCTCCAAGGAGGAGAGATAAAATGACGGCTGGAGGGACGAGTTCCCTCTCAAAGGGGCGGAAATGGAGGGGGAAAACGGAGATGTCACGGTCCAGAGAAATGTTCGGCTTAAATAGTAAAAGTAAAAAAAATAATGGTCACCCACGGTCTGGCGCACGACCGTGCGTGAACCGTGCGATATTAATATCCAAAAAATGCCTGAGGAAGATGAAGTGTTTACCCGTGTGTTTCCTTCGCGCACAGGAGATCAAGTAATTCCCACAAGTAACGACATAGAGCTGAAATTGCAGGCAACCGGGTGTAATCGTGTGTCTTAAGCGCACACGGGTGCTTCCGCCCGTGCGTGAAGAAGACGCACGACCAAACACAGAACAGAGAAAAACCAGAAGGCTATAGGAAAACCATGCATTTCCTTCGCGCATGGTTCCGAAGAAACCGTTTGTGAAGCAATTGCACGGGCTGGTCAATCTTCCAAATAATCTCTAGAAAACACACGACGGAAACAAACCGTGCGACAAGAAAATGCAAGATCATGCGTTTTCCACGATTTAAAATTCTGAAATGGGGAAAACTGACCACCTGCACACAATAAAAACTCACAAAGGAGGACCCTCCAGCAACCAACAAAATGCAATAAAAAATACTAAAATGAGCCCTGGGGAGCATCAAGTGCATACCCCCATCAATCGAATGCGCAATTGCACACCCACAGGCTAGAAAAGTGCACTAAACGTGAAACGCAGTAGGAATGAAATATCAATGAAAACAACAGAAAAGTGAAGTGCAAAGTCATGAAAACCAGCCCAGATGAGTCCGCAAAACCCTATATAAACGGGACTCATCAATGGCACAATGAGAGTCTTAGGCCTGGGGCCGAAAAGACTGAAATGCTCAAGAATGAATCATTAAGTCTTGGACCTCTGAATGGGAGGTGGAATCGGAAAAGTCCGGTACACCGAGAATGTGCCCCGAGTGCACGGGGCGTGTGGCCGTTGAGCCTATTTCTGTGGTATTTAGTTCTTGAATGCACATTGTTGTTGTCACGATATATATATATACTACTGTTGCAGGGAAGGAGAACCGCTGCCCCGGGTATGGGGTAGGGTCGTTATAAATTGGTCAGCTGAAAGATGACTGTTGACTTTTTTACCGCCTTTGTGGTGGATTGTCCCTATGCAGGTGCTGGAGAGTCAAGCGAGAAATAGCAGGTTGCTGCCCTTGTTGCTTTGCCGACCCTCAAAGGCCAAACAAAGGCTTTTTAGTGTTTTCATGTATGGCCGGTTTGCGTAATGATGTATGAAAATACTTTTGTAAAAGTCAACAGTTGTATGGCCTTAAGGCCATTTGACTTTGGTTTATTTCTATAAAACATTCCTATTATATATATAGTGGACATTCGTATGTGCTTGAGTTCAATCTGTTAACCCTTAAAGCTTCCGCTAGAATGCTCTGAGTTAAGATTCGTGTTGTTTAGTTTTAATATTAACATGGAACTCCGCCGACTCTCTGTGAGCTATGGAGTGGGGCCTTGGCCAGACTCTCTATTATATTTTATGTGAAGGATGGAGGTTCTACAAATGATATAGCCAAGATCATATATTTGTCTTATGCTAATGTGGTTGTATTGCAACCCTTCCATATAAGCCACTTTTGTGAATGAGACTATGCCATTGGTGATCATACCATAGCCCTTGGTGACTCCTCTATCTGAACCTGAAAGTTTTTTAAATTTAGGTTAGCTAATCACCTAGAGGGGGAGGTGAATAGGTCTTTGAGCTTTAAATAAATATTTTGTTGTTTTCAAGTTGTTCTATCTAGAGCTTGTCCTTAAATCCTGCAATCATAAAGAAAAACAAGCACACACAACAAACACCAGGATTTATAGTGGTTTCCAAATGGAATACAACGACTTTCCCTCCTACCTATCCATCTTATTTGTTGGACTCGACACAAACTCCTCCACATATGCTCCTCAAAGCTAACATCTCAGGCCTTCAGCCTTACTCACAGATTCTTCACAGAATCTAACTCAGAACCACAAGGGTTCCTACCTCAGAGCTCTGCAGAACTCCTACAGCTTAGTGTTCCACTAATTACCTACCTCAGCATTTTTTCTAAGGCCTACACTCAGGCTCTTTAGCCCTACAGCTTCAGGCACACAACCCTACTCTCAGAGTGATGCAACACTCCTACAACTCAGTACCCTTTCAGGTACCTACAACTCAGCGTCCTCCAAGGCCTATAATCTCAGTGACAAACTTGTCACCTACAGCTCAATGACTCTCCAGTCACCTACCTCAGGCACAAGGCCCTACACTCTAGATATGAGGACAGCCCTACCTCAGATCCACACTTAGATCCTACCTTAGAGAGCAGCACTCTCCTACCTCAGGCAATTAAGCCCTACAGCTCAGATCCTCACTTGGATCCTACCTCAGTACCCTAACAGGGCACCAACCTCAGTGACAAATTTGTCACCTACCTTAGGCACAAAGTGCCCTACACTCAGATTCAGGAAACCTGAATCCTATAGTAAATTAATACAGTAAGTTAAAGAAAATAAAACCAATGACTTAGAGAAATATCAATGAGTCAACTTTGCTGGACTGAGCAGATTTCAGTCCATGCTGTGAAAGGAAACAACCTTATTCTACAGCAATCCCTTTTTACTGCTGCACAGATGAGTAACTTCCAACTTGTTGTAGAGATGAATCAGCTACACTGTTATGAAGAGAACAAACTTGTTGAACTTTGAAGTGCTTCAGCTATCTCTCTTTGCCTTCAGGCTAACTTGGCTGGACTCTAGCTTTCAAGCTTGACAAGAAACAAAATGTCCAGCCGCCTCTTTCAATTTCACTTTCTGTATTCGTAACTCTAATCCCTTTACAGTTTCCTTTTTATATGCATTGATTTGAGTCAACAATACAAGGATTGGTGAGCGTCATCTCCATCAGAAAGGGACAAAACATCTTTCGGCGCTGTAGCAGCTCTCCCGCAATGGCTTCCGGTAATTTTGACTTTGATGACGTCAATAGTGGTCATCAACATTTGGACTTAGAAAATTTTCCAGAATTCCATCAAGCATTGAGTGATGTTAAGACACTCACTGCCATCTGCCTTGGCTCTCAGCATTTCTGGACTTAGAAATTTCCCTGGCTTTGTCTCAGCGGTCTCAGTGGTTGCTGAGACAAGCCTTTGTCTCAGTGCTTTCTTCTTATCAGCTGTCTCAGCGGTTTTTGTTCTTGACAGTCTCAGTGGCTTTAGTTCTAGCGGTTCCTTCTTTATTAAAAGCGTTGAGTGAACCCGCTTCATTTAACGCTTCTGCACTTAGAAAAAATCCAGCTTGTTTTGTCTCAGTTGTATACCTCTTAACTGTTTCAGCGTTTCTTGCTTTATTAGAAGGGATGAGTGAATCTGCTTCACTCAATGCTTCTAGACTTATAGAAATCTAGCCAATTTTGTCTCTGCTGTCTCAGCGGTCTCAGCGTCATCTTCTCAGCTATCTCAGCAGGTCTCAGCAGTCTCAACATCTTCTTCTCGGTGGTCTTAGCACTTTTGTCTTAGACAGATTTTCTGGCTTTTGCTGCGTTCGATGATGTGTGGGATAAGCTTAACGAACTTTTATCTTCTCAGTGGTCTCAGTGCTTTATGCCTTAAATTATTTTTCTGGTTTTTAGCTTGACAAGTATTGAGCTGCGTTCGACGATCTCTAAACTGAGCTCAATGAATTTCATGTTGAGCTCGACTAACTCAAAATCATGAGCACTTGAGCTTATTCCAAAGAATGTTGACCTGAGCTCGATGACTATTGAGCTGAGTTCGACGAACTGTGAGCTGAGCTCAACGAACTTCAAGCTGAGCTCGATGAAAGTTGAGACCTGAACTCTTGTGCTTATCCTACTGAATGTTGAGTTGTGCTCGAAGATTAGTGAGCTGAGTTTGAAGAACTCTAAGCTGGGTTCGACGAAATTTGAGTTTACTGCCCAACTCATTTTTCTTCACCTGTCCAATCATGGACTACCTGCATGCAAGAAGTAGAGCACACATCAAATACATTATGTGTGTATGTCATTGACCCGTTTGACTTCTTACAAATATGGGATATTGGGATCAATACACCCAAAAATCTCCCCCTATTTGAAGAAGTCAAAACAATGCAGGTCATTGACAACACAATATTTCATCATAACAAAATTTAACAGTAGTAGAGTGTGGAAGTGTTACCATTTCTCCAGCCTGTAGAGATTAACTTACACACCCTGGCATGCTGCCATCCTTACTGTTCCACTTGTCTGTACTTCTCGGCCATTGACCCTGACATGTTGTCATCCTTACTATTCCACTTGTCTGTACTTCTCAGCCCTTGACTGCTTTCCTCCCCCTTTTTGACTTCTGCAATAGGGAGCATACTGATAGATTTTTCTCCCCCTATCAATCTCACTATGACTGAAACTAATTCAGCTGTTGGGCTAGCTCCTCCTCAATAGTTGCACACTATCTTCAGTACCTGCAAAATGAACTATATAGCATATGGTATAAGAGATAATTAAAGGTACACAATATTCAACATACCCAATTCAAATTTGAAGGTGTTGAACTTGGCTTCATCTAGTGGCTTAGTGAAGATATCAGCCACTTGCTTGTATATGGAGACAAATTTAAGGGAGATGTCTTCCCTTTCCACATGTTCTCTAATGAAACGATACCTAATTTCTATATGCTTAGTCCTGGTATGCGAGACAAGATTCCTAGCTATAGAAATTACACTAGTAGAATCACAAAGGGGCCCCCAAATGAGGCGTGAGACTTGGTGCACATTTTAAGCTTTTTTGGGAGTTTTGCACTCTTGGAGGCCAATTTTGGGTGGATCTGCAGGATAAACTAGTAGGGAAGGAAACATCTGCCTCCCCCTAGCCCCTTTTACAGGGCGGGTGCGTCGAGTTGGTCGCCACCTGCCCTGGCTTGCTAGGTGTGCGGTGGGAGCAGCGGGATTGGCCAGAGGCCGGGGTCCCGCCCCCGACACCCTAGCCATATGCGGGGCGAGACCTGCTGGAGGCCGGGGTGTCTCCCCTGCTCTGCGGCTTGGCGGGGCGAGACTAGCCAGATGTTAGGGCCTCACACATACTTCACGACCTGGCGTGGCGAGACCGGCCGGAGGCCGGGGTCTCGCCCCTGCTCCGCGGCCTGGCGGGGTGAGAACGGTCGTAGGCCGGGGTCTCTCCCTTGATCCGCGGCCTAGTGGGGCTAGACCGGCCGGAGGTCAGGGGCTCACCCCTGCTCCCTGGCCTGGCGGGGCGAGACCTGCCGGAGGCCGGGGTCTCCCCGCCTGCACCCCAGTTCTATAGGATTCTCCCGCTCGCTCGGCCCCAAGGTGGAGGAGTAGTGGAGTGGTTTAACACCCACTCACCTCAGGTGTCCGGGGAAGGTGAGGGGCATGGTTTAGCCTCCTTTTACCCCGAGACTTCTTCTGGCCATGTTTTTACTGTTGTGCCCCTAGGGGTGGAATTACCTCTTTCCCCCTGGGTGTGGATGTTTTCTATTGGCCCAGGATTTGTTTGCCTCCGGGGTATTTCTGACCTTTTGGTCCCCGGGTTTAAGATAACTATAAATAGACCATTAGGGGTGCCTTGGAGGTCAAGACTTCTTCATGCTCTTTCTTCATCCTGCAAGGCACCTAGCTCAGGATTGGCTAGGGAGGGGTAGATCACCAAGGTCTTCTAGGTGTGAGGTGGGACCTCAATGCTAGAGCCGAGGGTCTATTCCTAGTTTCTTGAGCCTTTGGTCCGTGATATTTGCCTGAGTGCAGTAAGTGTGAGGTCACCCCTTTTTAGGGACCACGAACTCCACAGAGATTGATTTCTCGGTTTCAACATCTTGGTGCGGTGAGCGTGACAACTCCCACATGAGTGTCTTTGTTGCAGATCTGGGAGGTAGTGATGACTCCCTCGAGACCCCCAACCCAAAACCCTATGTAGGGAGGGAAGAGTTCATAGCGTCCATCCAAGGCATCATGTAGATGCTGTGAATTATTGCCCCTCAGGGTGACTGCCCAACTCCTACCACCTATGAACCCGTCTCCAGGTGTCTTAGCGAGGCTGATCCCAGGGGTCTAGGCAAGATGACCTCGGGGGTGGGGGGGGCGGAGGGGTGGAGGGAGGCATACCAGGAAGAAGGCCAGAGAAGGAGAGGATGGGAGGTGGGGTCGAGCGAGACCTCACCGGCCGGTAGTTGTTCTCCAGCCCGGCGAGTTCCAGCCTCCTAGGCGAGCATGTCGTGCGAGTAGAGCATGCGAGACCGCCAAGCATGGGATCACCCTTTAGCGAGCTGATTGTCTCATCCCCAGTTATCGAGGGGTTCAGGGAGCCTAACATGACTTACTATACCGGGAAATACGACCCTCTCCATCACCTGCAGTGGTTCGAGGATACGGTCTCTATCAGGCCGATGACAGATGCGTTCAAGTGTCGCCTCTTTATGATTACCATGAAAGACAAAGCTAGGGACTGCTTCCATCAACTCCCAACGAGATCTATCTACGGGTTCGAATAATTAAGCTGAAGCTTCCAGCTTCGCTTCTCTACCCCTAAACCTCCTGATAAGACAGAGGGCGGAGGAGTCGTTGGCCCAATATGTGGACATGTTCCAAGAAGAGATCCTCGACATCCAGGAAATGTCGGGGTATGGCCTACAGATGTCATTTACAGTGGGGTTGCATGAGGTGTTCTTTAAGATGAGTCTGACCCGAAAGGCCCCCTTTTCATTCGAAGAGCTGATGGAATGGGTGGCAGTGGAGATAGTAACTGAGGTAACCAATCCGGCATTTGTCAAGAAGTTGGCAAGGTTAATAGAGGCAGAGTCGAAGGAGCAAGGTAGCTTGAGGCATCAGGATGGTAGAAGGAGAGAGGAGAATAGAGCTCAGGGGCTCTAGGGACCTCAAGAAGGTCAGGAGTCAGGTTGGAGGAAACAGGGAGGACCCGTTCAGGGTCCAGGAAGAGGTCACATCCATAGTGGGGGGGATTTTCATGGAGGACAAGGGAGGTTCAACTTCCAAGGGCAAGCCCTTAGGTAGATCCTACCCCCACCACAATAAGCGATGGTGATTGGTCGAAGGGAGAGGAGGAACCACGTAGGAAGAAGAGTTAGAGTAGAGTTACCCTACTATGAGTTCTACCAGGAGGAGGGCCATGGAACAACTACTTGCCCTGAATTTCTATAGTTGAGAATGACAAGAGCTCTGGCACCGCAGCCTCAACAGCCTCAACAATCGCAAGATCCGGTGCAGATTGAAGAAGTCCAACCTGAGGCGGCAGGGGAGAGATGTGAGGACAGGGTTGATGTGGGAACTCGGGGAGGGATCCGATGATTTACAAATAAGAGGGAGGTAGGGAAGAAGTGGAACAACTCTTGTAATGACTCTGCTTACATTGTATCAACTATGATTGATGAATGGAACCGCTGGAAAACATTTGTGATCCATGAAAAGCCCTGAGATGATTCTGCTGACAAGGATCCCACTAGCTGGCAGGGCATGTTGATCTCTCAGAGGGATGAGTAGACCTTATCCCGAGATGATTCTGCTGACCAGGCTCCCACTAGCTGACAGGGAAGGTTGATCTTCAGAGGGGTGAGTTGTAACGCCCCCGAATTTTGATAATTATTTGATGAGGTAATGTCATAGTTATGGCATCAGGGGATTACTTTTTAACGTCGAGTTGACGACACGACACCGTTAAGGCATTTTCGCGTCTGTTCGGTCGATTCGGCCAAATTCTTGAATTCTTGTGGTAATTGGAAAATTTTGCATTTGGAAATTAAGTTAAATAATTTTTGACTTGCTTGACAAGTTTCGTCGCGATCCGAGAGATATTCGGGCCTCGGCGATTTTTCAAAGTTTTGTAGAATTTATGTTTGCAGTATACTTTGAAAATTAATATCTCGGGAATGGCTCATCGGATTTTGGTTTTGGCTTCGCCGTTGGGTTCGTAGCGGCAGTGTTCGCCTACGGTGCGAGTTTCGTTTAATTCGGCGCGCATTTGGGCCTCTGTTCTGAACTCGTGATTCCTTGTTCAAAAATATATAATTATGATTATTTTAATATTAAAACACTCTTCAAAAATGTCATTTACTATTCATCTCTATAGTTTGATTTTTTGGATATATTTGTAAATTTTACTGTTCATGCAATTTTGTTGTCGAGTACTCTGGCTAGTTCTCGAGTACTCCATTCCTTCTTCTCGAGTACTCCATTACTTCTTCTCCAGTATTCCATTACTTCTTCTTGAGTAATCCATTCCTTCTTCTCGAGTACTCCATTTCTTCTTCTCGAGTACTCAGATTCTTCTTCTTGAGTAGTCTGTTTCTTGTTCTTGAGTATTGCAGCCCTTCTCGAGAATTCCATTCTAGTCTGCATTCGGGAACCGTTTTGAGGGCCAAACGGTGTCGTATAAAATAATTGTTAACATGAAATTTGTTCGTCTTGACGAGATCTACAACTTTAATGTTGATCACTTTTCGATTCAAAGCAATCTTAAACCTATATTTGCATTTTCCGCACGCTCGTACTTAAATCGTGCGTTTTTCTTCCTGTTTAAACAAAATAATTTATAGACACGTGTATATAAATATATATAAGTTTATACTCTGATACTTATGGATAATTAGAAAATAAAACGTCATCTTCTTCCTTACATTCGGACCGAACAGAAACTAGAGCGGCGAATCCATCCCATTCGTGAATCTTCCGGTGGCAGCCGAGGAAGCTCCAGTGCTCGAAATCTTCAACCGAATATAGATCTGGAAAGCTCTTGTCGAGAGCTACTCCATCGTGGTAAAACTTTTCACAATTATTGAGTTTTCTCGTTAGGGTTTTTTGCCTTAACCTCTATTTCGGTCATTCTTGTTCAGATTTCGCCTCCTTCCATCTACTTTTTCCCCGATCTGCGACGTGGAGTGGTTTAGAGAATTTTTCCGGTAAAACCAAGGCAAGTGGTGGTTTTACTCTTTTTTTCCCTTTCTCCCTTCTTCATAATCTTGATGATATGTTGTTAACCTTATTTTATTTAATCTTTCTGTACTGTTGTCATTTCAATTTGTAGATATATTAAATTTTTTTTCCTTTGAATCCACTTGTGTTATTAGTTTTTGTCATGATGATTCAATCTTGTAGCGTTGTAGTGATTTGATGGAAATGTTTAATTGTAGGCTTTAATAATTCCTAATTATTATGTAGGATTTGCTAAGAGTTGTTTAGGACTGTGAAATCTTTCCTGGAGTTGATCAACCGCTTCTTAGTCTAGAAATGTCTAGTAGAATCCGATGTGTCAAGTCGTGGATATATTTTTTGTTGGGTTTTCTTGATTACGGGAGTTAGTGGACGAAACCATCTCCGCAGTATTTGTTTCCTTTATTAGTTTCTCGTGAAACTCTACCAGTTGTTTGAGGCTTTTACGGTGAATGGTGGAGTGTTTAGTCTCCCCCGCATTTAGATGGATAATTGTCTTTGGGGTTGTGTCCAGCTGAGTTGACCACCCTGGCCATTTTGGATTGTTTGGTGGAGTTGACCACAAGAGGCTAGTAGGTGTTTGTTCCTTTTCCAGATGATTTAATCATGACCCCTTTTGCCCTTTTGTTCTTGTGCATTTGGGGTGCTTTTGTGGTACGTGACGCTTTACATAAGTGTTTTCTTTGGCTCACTACAACATTTTTGGTCTTTAGCAACACCTGACTTGGCAACAGTTATAAAAATGTTGCCTAAACTTTGTTAGAAAACAGTTTAGAAGTGTTGCAATAGATTTACATGTTTAGGCAACACTTTCTGTGCAACATTCAAAAAACTGTTCTCTATTCACTTATATGTAACATTTTAGACATGTTGCCCTTGAGGATTCACTTTAGACAACAATTATGATAGCTATTTACTTAAAAATTAATTTGCAATATTTTTAAAGTGTTGCCTAAAGAATACTTTATGATTAACCAAAATATGAACATAGGACACATTTTTGAGGTTTTGTTAAAAATCGTTGTCGCTAGTTTTCTATATAACGACCTTTTCTATATAGCGACCTTGTTAGATTTTTAAATTTTGTTAAAAATCATGACTCCACATTTATTGAGACATTTTAAAAAGGGTCATCGTTGTTAGTTTTCTATGTACCTACTCGAGATTTTAATTAACTTATATCGGAATTTAAATTTTTTCAAGTTGTGGAACACTTCCAGTTCTCTTGTTTCTCACACCGGTTTTGCCCACGTAAGTTTAGAGGAATCGAAGTGTGAATCCCTCCGACATATCCGGCGTCGACGACTATGATGTCAAGCCGCGTTCGGGCGTGTTTGGAAGCGTCAAAACGCCGGCCGTCATTCCTGATTTTAGGTCTCCCGCTCTCTGTTTCTCCACACGGCGGCGATTCACATCTGCCGCTGATAATCACTGCTCGCCGCCGAGCATCGATCGACCCCCCCCCCCCCCCCCCCCCCCCCGCGATTCTTCGCCGCCTAGCCTGCATCGGAAGGACAAGCTACTACGGCCACAACGCTCGACTCCGTCTTCAACCGCACTCCCTCTTCTCCGCCTAACCTACATCGGAAGGACAAATCGACTCCAATAAAGGTTTGCTCTCTTCTATTCCTATCTTCGCTTCAACTTATTAAACATACCCAGCCCTAAGCATCAACACAATTTTACATTGATCTCTTCTCTAGCCCTTTTCCTCATCGTCAAGAAGCTTGCGCCATAGCCATAAAATCTATTCAGATTTCAGCCAACAGCCAAAATACTTGAACTGTAGGTACGTTGATTTATTTTTCCTCTTACACTGCCCAACCACTGATGTTATGTGTGTTCATGTATGTAGTAATGTGTGTGTATGTAGTAATGTGTGTTTGTGTGTATAATGTGTGTGTATGTAGTAATGTGTGTGTGTAGTAATGTGTGTGTGTATATAATGTGTGTATATATATGTGTGTTTGTTGTTGTTGTGTTGTATGTGTGTGTGTGTATTTGTGTGTGTTGTATGTGTTTTTTGTATGTGTGTATTGTAGGTGTGTATATGTGTTGTTGTTGTGTGTGTGTTGTATGTGTGTGTGTGTGTGTGTGTGTGTGTTGTGTGTGTGTGTGTGTGTGTTTGTGTGTGTGTGTTTGTGTGTGTGTGTTGTGTGTGTGTGTTAGTGTTGTGTGTTGTGTGTGTTGTGTGTGTTGTGTGTGTGTGTGTTTGTGTGTTTGTGTGTTTGTGTGTTTGTGTTGTATGTGTGTTGTAGTATTGTAGGTGTGTTTTTGTGTTTGTTGCTTTTATGTTGTATGTTTGTGTGTGTGTTTGTGTGTGTTGTATGTGTGTGTTTGTGTGTGTTGTATGTGTGTTTTGGAATGTGTGTGTTGTATGTGTGTGTGTGTGTGTGTTGTTGTTGTTATGTTGTAGGTGTGTGTGTTGTTGTATGTGTGTGTGTGTGTTTGTTATGGTGTATGGTGTATGATGTATGTGTGTGTGATATAGCTTCTCTCTCTCAAATAATTTTTCAGACATAAATTATCTTGCAATGTTTTATACTAATGGTTTTTTTTTTCAACATATCGGCGAATAGCACATGCACAGTTCGTTGAATTTCAGCGAACTGGACGTGCAATTTGCTTAATTGTAGCGAAGAACACGTGCAGTTCGCTGAATTTCAGCGAAGATGCAAACTATTCTCTCTCAACATGCATGTAATGTTTTAAGAAAGAACATGCAATTCTTCTTTTGTAAATTTTGCTTTGATAATATAACTCAATATAAATTTTCTTTTGTTTAGGTACCACCATTTTTCATTATTCAAAAGATTAAATATGATGAAAAAGGATTGGATTTTTTTGCCGCGTTATGGTGAAGATTATATTAATGGTGTTTGATGAACTGTAAATATGCGTATTTTTATGCACATTAATTTAGTCATTTTCATTTATTTTCGTCGTTTTTACTTATTTTTGTTCAATAAAATGTTCCTATTCTTGTAAATTTTCTCCTAACTTGTTTTATTTAATTTTGCAGAAAAATTCCAAAATCTGCCAAAATTTGGGAAGTACACGCCCGTGACACATGGGTCACGCCCGTGACCGAGCCGTGACTGAGCATTTCCCGTGAAATCGGAAAATTTCTGAAGAAAAGGCTTGACACGCCTGGCGACACGCCCGTGTCACCCGACACGGGGCGTGACCCAAGCCCGTGTCCTCTCCTCTCGACGAATTCCGCTCGACGATCGTCGAGTGTCGACACCAACTGACACGCCCATAGTCACGCCCGTGACCGGGGGCGTGACCCAATTTCAGCTCAACGATTTCGACTCGACACTTTCCGCTCGACATTCGTCGAGTGTCGACCCAACTGTCACGCCCATAGTCACGCCCGTGACATGGGGCGTGACCTTTCCAGCTGGCCCGACAAGATGCTGCCGAGGACATTTGACGCAACCCGCGCCCGGCTCTACCTCCCCGACACGCCCATAGTCACGCCCGTGACCTAGGGCGTGACTGCTGCGAACTCAGCCCGAAGTCAACTTTGCTGTCCAATCGCCAGCCGCCTTCATGAATAGTACTGTCACGCCCCCCTACACGCCCGTGACCGAGGGCGTGTACTTAGAAATTTTTTCCTATAAATAGCCCAGTTCTGTAAGGTCCAAGGGTTCAGATTTTTGGGCCAAGTTAGTGTCTTTTTGTGGGCTAATCCGTGGATTCTAGTGCTATGTAAGGAGATTTCTCCCTTCTTATTTCATGTTTTGTTTTGCTTTACCTTTTAGCTTTGTAATAGCTTGAAAAATTTTAATAAAAATGTTAGATTTTCTCTCTTTATTCAGCATGAAAAATTCATTTGGATGGCTCACCTCTTTCCCTTTTTATCCTTGGTTTTATCTTTGTTCTTCACTTGTTCTTCACTTGTTCTTCATTTATGAAAAGTGTGTGTGTGTGTATGAGTGTAACATGCTTAATATTCATGTTTTTAACTTGTTTTCATGCTTAGGAATGTTAGGTTTTCCTCTTTACATGCCTTTGATTTTTCAAGTTAGGTTTTGTTTGAAAATGATGAAATGATGAATTAGGTTTTTCTTTTTTTTTTTCTTGTCTTCTTTTATTTTCTTCAACATCTTCACTCTTATGAGTGTGTAAAAGAGTTAAAGTTTCTTTTGTTTTTTTTTACTTAGCTTATGTTTGGAATGAAAACCTTTTTTCTTCTTTCTCTTTTATTTCACTTTTTTTAGCTCTTTTATGAAATCCTAGAAATGAAAATGTTGAAATTTTTATTTTTCAAAAACTTTGGTTTTTAATTTGTTTTGAAAAACTTTTGTCTTCTAAAATTTTAATTTCTTCTTTTTATTTGTTTTTGGCAAAACCTATGCTTGAAATAGTTAAAGTTTTAATTTTTAGGTAACTTTTATTTTTCTTTGTTATTTGTGTGTGTGAGTGTATGAGCCTAAATTTTCCTTTTGTTCTTCTTAATCTTCATGAAGTGTGTGTGAGTGTAGGTGTATAATTTTATCGCTTTCTTGAATTTCATATGGAGTGTGTGTGTTCGTGTGCATTTATTTCCGCCTACTCGTTAAGAGTTAAATGGCGCATCGTTTTCATTTTCAGTCCTACTCGTTTGAGTAGGACTTGTAATTTTCTTTCTTTATTTTTCCGCCTACTCACTTGAGTTTAAATGGCCGGACTTTATTTCAGTCCTACTCGTTTGAGTAGGACTCGCTTTTTACTTTCTTTATTTTTTTCCGCCTACTCACTTGAGTTAAATGGCCGGACTTTTTAGCCCTGTAATCGCATTTATTTTCTCCTACTCATTTGAGTAGGACTCGCTTTCATTTCAGTCCTACTCATTTGAGTAGGACTTGCAATTTTCAGCCTTTATTTACCGCCCCCACTCGTTTGAGTGGGACTCGCAAATTTGAATTATGCAAATTTTCTTTCATGTGTAACTTAGTTCCTTTTTTATTTATAATTTGGAGTGTGCGTGAGCTCTCGTTTAGTTAACTTTTTAGCTCTCTAAATATTGTTATTTTTCTTTTGTCCCTTTCTTATAATCGTTTAGCATTTAATTTCGAACACGCGCCTCACTAAATTGTAAGCCGTCCCCATACCGATGTGTGGCTAATCGCTATTAGCCTCGGCATCGAAGAGCATTGGGATATTTGAAATGATTTATAATAATTAAAGTTCTTTATTTTCATTTTAATTTAAGCACTTAGGGTTTACCCCGGGTTTACGACGCGTAGGACCACATAATCGATGTGTGGGCCCTATTTCCGTAGTCCATATGCTAGCTAGCCGAGAGGCTGTGCATATGGACCGATCACCCCTGGGTAAATAGAGTTGCGTGCATACCCTCGAGAGAGGAGTAGCGTAATTCTACCGGATTGGGTTCCCCACCCAATAGCGGGGTTCTTAGCGTAAAGCGGGCGTTAAGAGGAATCCTTCGTCGGACTAACGTTCGGTCGAATAGTCTTAACGTTTAGGTGAGCGATATCCCTATAGCTAGGTGAGCTCACATTTGTGGAACCTCCACGGCCAAGTTGTCTTATTATTAATTTGAAAACTAAGTCTCTTTATTATTAAAAATTGTTTTAGTCTTATTCCGATTCGATGCCGAGCGTTAACCCTTCATCGAATATTTTATAAATCGTTTTTTTTGCTCCTTTGCTTTTCTGTCTTTGATTAAGTAAAAAAATCCACCTTATTTTCAGTAAAATAATAGTCCTCCCGGAGGAGTAAGAATAGTCAACGCAACCCCGAGAACAATACGACCTCGGTATTCCCCCGAATATCGAGTACTACTTGCGATAGGTGCACTTGCCTACCCGAGCAAGCCCGCGGCGATCGACTCACCGAACCAACCACAGTAAGAGTCTGTTCGCGGGCCCATCAAGTTTTTGGCGCCGTTGCCGGGGAGTCTCTTTTCGAGTTGCTATTTCGAATTCCGGAGTCTATTAATTTTACTTATTTTCTATAAAAAAAAACTAAAAACTTTATTTTAAAAAAAAGAGAGTTTATTTTTGTTTTATTTTTGTTTGGGTGTATGACCCGAGGACAACCCTCAGAGTCTGAAGATTTAGACTTCGACCCTGAGATCGAACGCTCTCTTGCGCGTATCCGATCTCATCGCCGAAATCCTTCTTTAGATCCCGAGGAATCTATCGGAGAACCCACTGTTGTAGTTATGGCCGCCCCTAACCTTCCCCCGGCGGCCGAGCGTACTATGTCTTATTACGCCCGGCCTAACCTGGATGATTCTGGGTCGAGTATTGTTCGACCTGCGGTGGCCAATAATAATTTTGAAATAAAGTCAAGTGTCATTCAAATGGTCCAAAACGCCGTGCAGTTCGATGGACTGCCGGATGAGGACCCGAATGTCCACTTGTCCAATTTCTTGGAGATATGCGACACCTTCAAGATCAATGGCGTCACTGATGACGCCATTCGTTTGCGCTTATTTCCTTTTTCTCTTAAGTCCAAAGCCAAGGCGTGGTTGAATGCCCTCCCGCGAGGATGTATCACCACGTGGGCTGAGTTGACGGAACGGTTCCTGACGAAGTACTTTCCGCCCGCCAAAACTGCAAAGTTGCGGGCGGACATTTCTTCGTTTGTGCAGAACGATCTTGAGTCTCTATACGAGACTTGGGAATGATTTAAGGAATTCCTCCGCCGTTGCCCGCACCACGCGCTGCCAACGTGGTTGCAAGTTCAAATTTTCTATAATGGGCTGAATTTTCAGACGCGTCAAATGATTGACGCGGCTGCCGGGGGTACGCTTAACAACAAAACCCCCGAGGCCGCCCAGGCTTTATTCGAAGAGATGGCTATGAACGCCTATCAATGGAACGTCCCGCGGGGACGGCCAAAGCCGGCGGCTGGTCTTTTTGAAGTGGATGCCACTGCTCTCTTGACCCTTCAAGTTGAAAGGTTAACAAAGCAGGTGGCGGAGATGTCTGCTGCCTCCTCCACTCCTCCTTGTTTTATTCCCCCTAACGTCTGCGTAGCTGAAGAGTTCGTGGACTTCATGGGAAATTCGGGTCGTCCTCCCTTCAACCCCAACAACAACCCTTATAGTAATAACTATAATCCGGGTTGGAGGAATCACCCCAACTTCTCGTGGAGCAACCTGAATAATGCTCAGCGTCCCCCTATTTCTTATGCGCCCGGATTTCTTCCTCCACCTCCTCTTCCGAAACCCTCCCCGATGGAGGAAAATTTTTCGAAGTACATTGCGTCCAACGAGTCAAATATCCGGAACATCACCGGATCGCTAAAAACACTCGAACAACAGGTTGGACAGCTGGCGAGGATGATGTCCGAGCGCGCGCTCGGGGCACTGCCAGGAAATACGGAGCCCAATCCGCGGGAGAACGCCAACGCGATAACCCTCCATAGCGGAAAGGTGGTGGTCGATCCAAAACGGACCGACCCTCAGGTACATATTTCACCTCCGACCCCTCTTCCCTTTTCTTCGCTCACGCCGCCTTTACCTATTATAAAAGAAAAAATTATTTTAAACAAGGCTCTTCCGTATCCGCATAAGTTAGAAAACGAGCGTAAGGACGCGCAATATGAAAAATTTATTTTATTATTAAAACAAATTCACATTAATGTTCCTTTTTGCGAGGCTATCTCTCAAATGCCCAAATATGCGAAATTTTTAAAAGAACTACTTTCTAATAAACGCAAATTAGAGGATATTTCGCATGTATCTCTCAACGTTGTCTGCTCGGCGGCCCTTACTAATAAATTGCCCACAAAACAAAACGACCCGGGACGGTTTTCCATCCCGTGCCTTTTTGGCGATATATTAGTAAAGTACGCCTTAGCTGATTTAGGGGCTAGCATTAATCTGATGCCGTTCTCGCTCTTTTCGCGTTTAGGTTTGGGTACTCCTAGTCCTACGAATATGCGCATCCAATTAGCGGATCGCTCGGTTAAGTTCCCTATCGGGGTAGTGGAGGACGTCCTTGTCCGAGTCTACAAGTTTACCTTCCCGGTAGACTTCGTCATCTTAGATATCGAGGAGGACGCCGAGGTACCAATAATACTCGGTCGCCCTTTTCTCGCCACCTCCCGCGCACTAATAGATGTTAGTAATGGTAGCCTTCTCCTCCGAGTAGGCGATGACCAAGTTACTTTCTCTATTAATCCCTCGATGGACAATTTGTCATCGAGCGACGATTTCTGCTATTCTTTAGATACCTTTTTCGGAGATCGTTCTTCTCCCATTTTCGAGTCCGTATTTTTAAATGACGATATTTATGCGCTCGAAAATTTTAACTGCGATGAGGATACGTCTATAGACTTTCCTTTCGAACCAATTGGTAAGAAAGACATAGGCATTAAAACCTCCCTAGAAGAACCGCCCATCCTAGACCTCAAACCCTTACCCGCCTCGCTCAAGTACGTTTTTTTGGGAAAAGGTGATACGCTCCCCGTTATCATTTCTTCGGACTTGAGTGATTCGGAGACTTCCGATTTATTGGAAGTTTTATTTAAACATCGCCACGCAATTGCGTGGCAAATCTCTGACCTAAAGGGGATTAGCCCCTCCTTTTGCACCCATAAGATTTTCCTAAACGATAATTGCCGCAAAACCATACAGCCGCAACGTCGTCTTAACCCAAACATGAAAGACGTCGTTAAAGCCGAAATCATTAAGTTATTAGATGCGGGGATTATCTACCCTATTTCGGACAGTGCATGGGTTAGTCCCGTGCATGTCGTGCCAAAGAAGGGCGGTCTTACCGTAGTGGCGAATGAGCATAACGAGCTTGTCCCAACTCGTACTGTTACGGGTTGGCGAGTGTGCATCGACTATAGGAAACTTAACGACGCCACCCGCAAGGACCATTTCCCTCTGCCATTTCTAGACCAGATTTTAGAGCGTTTATCCGGTCATCCGTATTATTGTTTTCTTGATGGTTTATCGGGGTTTTTCCAAATCCCCATTTCCCCCGATGATCAAGAGAAAACAACTTTTACTTGCCCGTTTGGCACCTTCGCCTATCGAAGAATGCCATTTGGACTCTGCAACGCGCCAGCTACATTCCAAAGATGTATGCTAGCGATCTTTGGCGAGCTAGTAGAAGACATTATGGAAGTCTTTATGGATGACTTCTCTGTTTTCGGACGCTTTTTTCCCGATTGCCTTCAAAATTTAGATCGTGTCCTTCAACGGTGCGAGGACACAAGCCTTGTTTTAAATTGGGAAAAATGCAACTTTATGGTTCGAGGAGGTTTGGTCCTCGGCCATATGATTTCGTCTAAGGGGATAGAGGTGGATAAGGCCAAGATAGAAATTATAGAAAAACTTCCGCATCCAACAAACGTCAAATCTATTAGGAGTTTCTTAGGCCATGCGGGCTTTTATCGACGCTTTATTCAAGATTTTTCAAAATAACAAAGCCGCTAACTCACCTCTTGGAAAAGGAATCACGCTTCATCTTTAGTAGCGAATGCGAGTCCGCCTTTAATTTGATAAAACAAAAACTTATCTCTTCACCAATTTTAGTGGCCCCTAATTGGTCCCTTCCGTTCGAAATAATGTGCGACGCTAGTGATATTGCCTTAGGTGCCGTTCTTGGCCAACACGTAGAAAAACATTTTCATCCTATTTATTACGCTAGCAAGACGCTCACTTCCGCACAAATAAATTACACGACAACGGAAAAGGAACTCTTAGCCGTCGTTTTCGCTTTCGATAAGTTTCGCTCGTATATAACGCTATCTAAAGTTATCGTTTTTACCGATCACTCCGCGCTTAAATATTTATTAGCTAAAAATGATGCGAAGCCCCGCCTTCTTCGATGGATTCTCCTCCTACAAGAGTTTGATTTGGAGATCCGAGATAAGCGGGGAGCGGAAAATCTAGCGGCGGACCACCTCTCCCGTTTAGAAAATCCGGGTGCGGAAGCGCTCGTCGAATCTGAAATAAATGACAGATTCCCCGAGGAACGCCTTCTTGCAATTAATAAATCTTCGTCATCTTCGCCTTGGTTCGCAGATTTTGCAAATTTTTTAGTAGCGCGGGTCCTTCCAAAAGAGTTTTCCAGACATCAAAAGAAGAAATTCTTTTCTGACTTGAAAAATTTCTTTTGGGAGGACCCATTTCTTTTTCGTATCTGCGCGGACCAAGCGGTTCGATGATGCGTTGCGGGTGTGGAGTGCTTACAAATTCTTAAGCACTACCACGAGGGTCCAGCCGGTGGGCATTATCAAGCCAACCGGACCGCTCGGAAGGCGCTAGAGGCGGGCTACTTTTGGCCCACTCTCTTCAAAGACGCGCATAATTTTGTGCGCGCATGCGATAGCTGTCAGCGGTCGGGTAACATCTCTCGTCGCGACGAGATGCCCCAAAACATGTTTTTAGAGTGCGAAGTCTTCGATTTGTGGGGCATAGATTTTGTTGGCCCCCTACCTCCATCTTTCAAAAATATGAATATTTTAGTGGCGGTCGACTACGTATCGAGGTGGGCGGAAGCGCAAGCTCTCCCCACCAACGATGCGTGAGTCGTCGTTACATTTCTTAAAAAATTATTTTCTCGCTTCGGCACGCCTCGCGCAATTGTTAGTGATAGGGGAACGCATTTCTGTAACGCTCTTATGGCTAAGACGTTAGCTAAATACGGAGTCACGCACAAGCTTGCCACCCCCTACCACCCGCAAACAAGTGGCCAAGTCGAGGTAGTAAATCGAGAGATTAAGCGAATTTTAGAAAAAACCGTTTCGCTAAATAGGAAAGATTGGTCCGTTAAACTCGACGATGCGTTGTGGGCGTATCGGACGGCATACAAAACCGCTATTGGATGTACGCCGTTCCGGTTAGTCTACGGCAAAGCGTGCCATTTACCCGTAGAATTAGAACATCGCGCACTTTGGGCTTTAAAACTCTTAAACCTCGACTCCAACTTAGCCGCACAGAATAGAAAACTGCAACTAAACGAGCTCGATGAATGGCGTGCGAACGCTTACGAGAGCAATAAATTCTATAAGGAGCGCTCTAAGTTATATCACGATCGAAAAATCAAGTCCCAAAAATTTTTTTCTCCGGGCGATCTTGTCCTTCTTTACAATTCACGCCTTAGGCTTTTTCCAGGTAAATTAAAATCTAGATGGTCCGGTGCCTTCTTAGTTGAAGAAGTTTTTCCTTATGGAACCGTACTCGTCTCCCACCCGGACAAAGGCACTTTTAAAGTAAACGGTCATCGATTAAAGTCTTATATAGCAGGCGACCCAGTGATCGGTTTTAGCGAAACCATAACTTTCCTCCACATTATAAACCCGCCAAAATAGTCAAGCTACACGACTATAAACAAAGCGCTCCTGGGAGGCACCCCTCGCTTATCTTTTTCGCTCTTTCCTTATTATCTTTGTTATTTTTTTTCTAATAAACGCAGGGTTTCTGATCGGCCTCCCCCTACGCGTTTCACGGAAGCTTCTACCCCCTTTCCTTTTTTTTTTTGTACATATTGTCTTTCATTTCTGTTCCGCATACTTACGATACAACATTGGGGACAATGTTGGACTTATGTATGGGGGTATTTTCGTGATTTACTTTCTGCACTTCAATTTTTCTGCATCTCAAAAAAAAAAAAAAAAAATACAAAAAAATACATATAACAACAAAACAAAAACAAAAAAATTCAAAAAACATCTTAAAATGAAACAAAAAAATTTTTAAATGAAAAAACAAAAAAATTTTAAATGAAAAAATAAAAAAAAATTTTAAATGAAAAAACAAAAAAATTTAAATGAAGAAAACAAAAATCCAAAAAAAATTTTCTCTTTGTAAATATTTTTTTTTGTTTTTTCTCTCTCCCCCTTCCTCATTCTTGTACAAACCTTTTTCTTTTTCTCCCTTATTTTTGTACATATTGTGAAAATTCTCTTAAAAAATACAAAAAAAAAAGATAATAAATGAAAAACAAAAAAAAATGATAACAAAAACTATAAAAATCAAAAAAAAAATGTTTTGAAATAAATAAAGTAAATATTCCATACTTAACTTTTCTGCTATCCAAAAATTCTGTTCTGAGTTTATTTATATGTGAATACTATTAATTCTCTGTTTGCTACCCGTTTATTAATTATTGATTGAAATATTTAAATAGCCGGGGTTAAGTTTTAAAGAATTCTTTATGCTTTGTTAAAACTAGCGGACTCGTTTTAGGCACTACTTCTAATTTTTCATTAATAGGAGCACGTATATTATGTTAGGAAATAACGACTATAGAATTCAATTATACTTACTTTTAGCTTTCTGAAAAAAATTGGAACGTACAAATTATTAAGGTTGCTCTCAAAATTTTTTAGGATTACAATCTAGTTTTCCTTTCTCCCCTCACTTTTCATGACCTACTTGGCATGAAAAAATTTTATCCTTAAAAGATCTTATGTCAATGGGAACAAGATTTCGTTCCGTAAACATAGGCACCCAATAAGTTTAAAAAGATTATATAGGGAGTAAGAGGATAAAATTCATTACTCCTACAAATATACATTAGGTTAATTTTTTTTTATTATGAAGTTGAAAAACAAAAATCATGTTAGGAAAATAAGATTTCGTTTTCCTAATAATCCAAAAGAAAAAAAATGGAGGTTCGAGAAAAAATTACCTCACCTCAAATATCAAAACCCTCTTCATAAACCACACTACCCCCTTAGCCAATTACACGATTCTAGAATTAATTCAAAAAATCTTTTTGAGAGCATAATTAGTAAATTGTATTATTTCCGGTAGCACTCGTATAAGCTAGAATTCTTATAATTCCAAACTATTTTCGTTAACCTAACCATTACAAATGTTGCCTTCTATTTGATTGCATCTAGAAGTCTTTTGGACAAAACTTTTGCGCTATTTAAATCATCTTCATAATTTTAGGACTTAACTCTTACACCCCGTATATTTATTTCGATCTCTCTTATAATTGATTAAGCGATAGCCAAAACTTAGAGTTTTTTTTATTCCTTATAGATTCACCTCAAACTTTTGCTCTGGAATAGCAAAAGCCTAAGTATGGGGGTATTTGATGAACTGTAAATATGCGTATTTTTATGCACATTAATTTAGTCATTTTCATTTATTTTCGTCGTTTTTACTTATTTTTGTTCAATAAAATGTTCCTATTCTTGTAAATTTTCTCCTAACTTGTTTTATTTAATTTTGCAGAAAAATTCCAAAATCTGCCAAAATTTGGGAAGTACACGCCCGTGACACATGGGTCACGCCCGTGACCGAGCCGTGACTGAGCATTTCCCGTGAAATCGGAAAATTTCTGAAGAAAAGGCTTGACACGCCTGGCGACACGCCCGTGTCCTCTCCTCTCGACGAATTCCGCTCGACGATCGTCGAGTGTCGACACCAACTGACACGCCCATAGTCACGCCCGTGACCGGGGGCTTGACCCAATTTCAGCTCAACGATTTCGACTCGACACTTTCCGCTCGACATTCGTCGAGTGTCGACCCAACTGTCACGCCCATAGTCACGCCCGTGACATGGGGCGTGACCTTTCCAACTGGCCCGACAAGATGCTGCCGAGGACATTTGACGCAACCCGCGCCCGGCTCTACCTCCCCGACACGCCCATAGTCACGCCCGTGACCTAGGGCGTGACTGCTGCGAACTCAGCCCGAAGTCAACTTTGCTGTCCAATCGCCAGCCGCCTTCATGAATAGTACTGTCACGCCCCCCTACACGCCCGTGACCGAGGGCGTGTACTTAGAAATTTTTTCCTATAAATAGCCCAGTTCTGTAAGGTCCAAGGGTTCAGATTTTTGGGCCAAGTTAGTGTCTTTTTGTGGGCTAATCCGTGGATTCTAGTGCTATGTAAGGAGATTTCTCCCTTCTTATTTCATGTTTTGTTTTGCTTTACCTTTTAGCTTTGTAATAGCTTGAAAATTTTAATAAAAATGTTAGATTTTCTCTCTTTATTTAGCATGAAAAATTCATTTGGATGGCTCACCTCTTTCCCTTTTTATCCTTGGTTTTATCTTTGTTCTTCACTTGTTCTTCACTTGTTCTTCATTTATGAAAAGTGTGTATGTGTGTATGAGTGTAACATGCTTAATATTCATGTTTTTAACTTGTTTTCATGCTTAGGAATGTTAGGTTTTCCTCTTTACATGCCTTTGATTTTTCAAGTTAGGTTTTGTTTGAAAATGATGAAATGATGAATTAGGTTTTTCTTTTTTTTTTCTTGTCATCTTTTATTTTCTTCAACATCTTCACTCTTATGAGTGTGTAAAAGAGTTAAAGTTTCTTTTGTTTTTTTTTTTTACTTAGCTTATGTTTGGAATGAAAACCTTTTTTCTTCTTTCTCTTTTATTTCACTTTTTTTAGCTCTTTTATGAAATCGTAGGAATGAAAATGTTGAAATTTTTATTTTTCAAAAACTTTGGTTTTTAATTTGTTTTGAAAAACTTTTGTCTTCTAAAATTTTAATTTCTTCTTTTTATTTGTTTTTGGCAAAACCTATGCTTGAAATAGTTAAAGTTTTAATTTTTAGGTAACTTTGATTTTTCTTTGTTATTTGTGTGTGTGAGTGTATGAGCCTAAATTTCCTTTTGTTCTTCTTAATCTTCATGAAGTGTGTGTGAGTGTAGGTGTATAATTTTATCGCTTTCTTGAATTTCATATGGAGTGTGTGTGTTCGTGTGCATTTATTTCCGCCTACTCGTTAAGAGTTAAATGGCGCATCGTTTTCATTTTCAGTCCTACTCGTTTGAGTAGGACTTGTAATTTTTCTTTCTTTATTTTTCTGCCTACTCACTTGAGTTTAAATGGCCGGACTTTATTTCAGTCCTACTCGTTTGAGTAGGACTCGCTTTTTACTTTCTTTATTTTTTTCCGCCTACTCACTTGAGTTAAATGGCCGGACTTTTTAGCCCTGTAATCGCATTTATTTTCTCCTACTCATTTGAGTAGGACTCGCTTTCATTTCAGTCCTACTCATTTGAGTAGGACTTGCAATTTTCAGCCTTTATTTACCGCCCCCACTCGTTTGAGTGGGACTCGCAAATTTGAATTATGCAAATTTTCTTTCATGTGTAACTTAGTTCCTTTTTTATTTATAATTTGGAGTGTGCGTGAGCTCTCGTTTAGTTAACTTTTTAGCTCTCTAAATATTGTTATTTTTCTTTTGTCCCTTTATTATAATCGTTTAGCATTTAATTTCGAACATGCGCCTCACTAAATTGTAAGCCGTCCCCATACCGATGTGTGGCTAATCGCTATTAGCCTCGGCCTCGAAGAGCATTGGGACATTTGAAATGATTTATAATAATTAAAGTTCTTTATTTTCATTTTAATTTAAGCACTTAGGGTTTACCCCGGGTTTACGACGCGTAGGACCACATAATCGATGTGTGGGCCCTATTTCCGTAGTCCATATGCTAGCTAGCCGAGAGGCCGTGCATATGGACCGATCACCCCTGGGTAAATAGAGTTGCGTGCATACCCTCGAGAGAGGAGTAGCGTAATTCTACCGGATTGGGTTCCCCACCCAATAGCGGGGTTCTTAGCGTAAAGCGGGCGTTAAGAGGAATCCTTCGTCGGACTAACGTTCGGTCGAATAGTCTTAACGTTTAGGTGAGCGATATCCCTATAGCTAGGTGAGCTCACATTTGTGGAACCTCCACGGCCAAGTTGTCTTATTATTAATTTGAAAACTAAGTCTCTTTATTATTAAAAATTGTTTTAGTCTTAATCCAATTCGATGCCGAGCGTTAACCCTTCATCGAATATTTTATAAATCGTTTTTTTTTGCTCCTTTGCTTTTCTGTCTTTGATTAAGTAAAAAAATCCACCTTATTTTCAGTAAAATAATAGTCCTCCCGGAGGAGTAAGAATAGTCAACGCGACCCCGAGAACAATACGACCTCGGTATTCCCCCGAATATCGAGTACTACTTGCGAGAGGTGCACTTGCCTACCCGAGCAAGCCCGCGGCGATCGACTCACCGAACCAACCACAGTAAGAGTCTGTTCGCGGGCCCATCAGTGTTAAACATTTCTTGGATATTGCGTTCAGTAAAGGGTTGTTCGAAGAAGAAGAGATTTTATGTCCATGTGTTGTTTGTTGCAATGGTATTTGGAGAAAAAGAGATATGGTGTTTGACCATTTGGTAAGTAAGGGATTTGTAAAAGGATACAATGATTGGATTTATCATGGAGAGGATATTAAACGTATGGATCTTGATCAAGAAACTAATGATGATGTCTCATCTAATGATATCAATGGATTATTATTTGACACATTTAAAGATGTGTTTGAAGAAAATGGATTATACGAAGGACCAAATGGAGATGCAAAGAAGTTTTATAAGCTTGTTGAGGAAGCAAATAAAGAACTATATCCTGGTTGTAAAAAATTCTCTACATTATCTTTTAGTATTCGTATGTATTTACTGAAATGCCTGCATGGATGGAGCAATGCATCATTCACATCTCTTTTAGAGTTATTAAAAGAAGCTATACCTGATTTGAACATCCCTATCTCTTTTAATAAAACAAAGTCTATGATTAGAGACCTGGGATTAGATTATAAAAAGATTGATGCATGTCCTAATAATTGCATGTTATTTTGGAAAGAACATGAGAAAGATGACAAATGTCATACTTGTGGCGAATCTCGTTGGATTCTACATCCTGAAGTGAATTGTGAGTCTGAGAAATCCAAGAAAGCTCACAAAATTTCTGCAAAAGTGTTGAGACATTTTCCTTTAATTCCAAGACTAAAACGACTTTACATGTGTTCAAAAACTGCTGATTCAATGAGGTGGCATGCAGAAGAACGTTCAAAAGATGGCAAGTTAAGGCATCCTGCTGATGGACAGTCATGGAAAGACTTTGATGTGAATCACCCAGCTTTTGCAAATGAAACTCGTAATGTAAGACGTGGATTGGCTAGTGATGGGTTTAATCCATTTGGCAATATGAGTCTATCACATAGCACATGGCCTGTGGTATTAACAGTGTATAACTATCCTCCAAATTTATGCTTGAAGCCAGAGAATCTTATGATGTCTTTGCTTATTCCTGGACCGCGATCACCTGGAAATGCTATTGATGTGTTCCTACAACCATTAATTGAGGAGCTAAAGATATTGTGGGATGCCGGAGTAGAAACATATGATGTTTCCAAAAATCAAACATTTCAGATGCGTGTTGTACTTTTGTGGACAGTTAGTGACTTTCCTGCCCTGCTTGTCATTATGAAACATCTTCTCGTTATTTGAAACATAGTCGAAAGATGTGCTACATGGGTCATCGAGTATTTTTGGATGTGAATCATAAGTGGCGTTCTGATAAAGTTTCTTTTAATGGGATGACAGAATATAGGTATGCACCTTCCTTGTTAGATTCAAAAAAAGTTTTAGAAGATTTACAAGACTTTTCTGACATATTCAAGGAGAATGATAAGAAGAAAAAATTTGGTCCGTGGAAGAAAAATCTATCTTTTGGCAGTTGCCATATTGGAACAGTATTACTTTACGCCATAATTTTGATGTCATGCACATTGAGAAAAACATATTTGATAATATAATTGGGACACTTTTAGAGATTGAAGGAAAGAGAAAAGATCATGCAAAGGCTCGTTTGGACCTACAAGATATGGGGATAAGAAAGAAGCTTCATTTGAAGGCAACAAGTGATGGCAAGAAAACTCAACTCCCAAAAGCTTGTTTCTCCCTAACAAAAAATGAGAAATCTATCTTTTGTGGTGTTCTAAAGAATGTAAAATATCCTGATGGGATGGCCTCTAATATTTCTCGATGTGTTCATGTTGATGAAGGAAAAATATCCGGGTATAAGAGTCACGATGCTCATATTATATTGCATTACTTGCTACAAATAGCAATAAGAGGTATAACTCCTAATCAAGTTGCAATTCCATTAATTAGGCTTTGTTCCTTCTTTCGTTGCTTATGTCAAAAGGTCATTGATTTGAGAAGTCTAGATCATTTAGAAATGGAGATGAGTGAAATACTTTGCCAGTTTGAAAGAATCTTTCCTCCTAGTTTTTTTGACATAATGATCCATTTACCTATTCACCTAGCAAATGAGGTTAGATTAGGTGGGCCAGTTCAATTTCGATGGATGTATTATATGGAAAGATATTTGGGTGAATTAAAATCATTTGTTCGTAATAAGAGTCGCCCAGAAGGCTCTATTGCAGAAGCATATTTGGCGAAGGAGTCTTTGACATTTTGTTCTCGGTATTTATCCAGTGATGTTGATACACGCATCAATAGAGTGGCACGAAATAATGAATTTTCTATTAATGGACATCATATTGGGGGGAGAAGTCTCAGTTCTCTTGATCAAAGTTACTAAACAAAGCCCATGGTTATATTTTGTTCAATTCTGATGAAGTTCAAGATTACATCAGGTACTATCATCATTTACTTATTAAATTATTTTTAAAAAAATAATTTAACATTGGTAAATAATCTTGACTTATTTATTTTATAGGGAACATGAGGTTTATCTTCAAAATTGCAAAAAAAGAAGTACGTGGAGCAAAGGTAAAAGTCAAAGAGATGATTTCATTCAATGGTTTGCAACGCGTGCCATGAATGATGATGTTTCGGATTTCATAATAGCGTTGTCTCGGGGGCCAAATAATATTTCAAAAATATATTCTGGATATCTTATTAATGGATATAGATTTCATACAAGACAACGTGATGCAAGGCGAAAAACCCAAAATAGTGGGGTCACTTTGGAAGCGGTAACCCAAAGTTTTAAAAGTGTTAAGGATGAACATCCTGAAAAGATATGTATGACATATTATGGAGCAATAAGTAATATCATTGAGGTAGACTATTATGGACATTTGAATCAAGTGTTATTCAAATGTGTTTGGTTTGAATCTGAAGAAGACAAATATGGGATGACTTGCGTTTATTTTAATAAAGAATGTTACAAGAATGATCCATTTGTCCTAGCATCTCAAGTGCAACAATGCTTCTATGTCGAAGATCCTTTTAATAAAAATAAGCAGTATGTTTTGAAAATACTTCCAAGGGACTCATTTGATATGGGAGATAATACAAATTTAAATACTCAAGAAGCACCTGAGGTTCCAATAAATATTGTTCTATCAGCAGATGATGTTGACGTTGATTTGGCTAGGGAAGATTTACCATATGATATTATTGAAATGTCTTTATCTGAAATTCATGTTCAACACAAGGAGCTCAATGATGAAATCATTTTTGAAAGTGAAAATGAAAGTGATTCTGACTTTGTTTTTATTAATAATACAATCTAGGTAATGTTTTTTTTATTTATTAAATACCGTTTGTTCGAATTATTGTACAAGCATATATTAAGTATTAAAATGTGTTTAATATTTGATTTTATCATTACAGAAATGAAGAAAGCAAAAAGTGGTTTTGATGTAACTATTCAGGCAAGGTCCAGTGCTGAACTGGCGAGAAAATTTCGTCAGGTTAAACAGGAGAAAGCTGATATTTTGCATAGAAAGCTTCGTGAAAGAAAGGGCAAAAATATTCAAGATGATGTTCAAGTTGTTGAACCAAAAAAAAATTTGGTATGTAGAATATTCTCTTTTTTATATTGTGTCTATTTACTTTAGATTGTCTTATTTTATTTATTCATTAAATAGCTAAAGATCCGCATCCAAAGAAGCTCCAAGCTGAAGAAACTGCATCCATTATACAACATTCCAATCAACATCAAGCCCATCCAGTAACAAGGAACAGGAAACGTCCTTCAATGTTGATTGATGACTCTGTTGGAGTTTATGAGATTTCTCCTAAAGGAAGAAATCAACATGATCAAATTCAGCCTCCTATAAAGGTGAATCAAAATCAACCTTCAGTAAAAGTGAACAAAAAACTACCACCATCTAGAAAACTAGATTTTGAGCATAGTGAGACAAATGAGTTACTTCGGGTTGATGGAGCTCTCAATCAAGAAGATGTTGAAGTTGTTGAACCAAACAAAGAAATAAGTATGTAGATTATTCTCTTTTTATATTATCTATTTACTTTAGATTGCCTAATTTTAATTATTCATTAAATAGCTAAAGATCCGCATCCAAAGAAGCTTCAACCTGAAGAACATGCATCCATTATACAACATTTCAATCAACATCAAGCTCAACAGGTAGAAAGGAATAAGAAATGTCCTTCAATGTTGATTGACGACTTTGTTGGGGTTTATGACATTTCTCCTAAAGGAACAAATCAACATGATCAAATTCAGCCTCCTATAAAGGTGAATCAAAATCTATCACCATCTAAAAAAATTCGGGAAGAGCTTAGTGGGAGAAATGAGTCATTACTTCAGGCTGATGGATTTCTCAATCAAGAAAATGTTGAAGTTCTAGAACGAAATAAAGAAATTGGTATGTTGATTATTTTTTTCTTATATTGTGTGTATTTTGTTTAGATTGTCTTATTTTAATTTGTTTAAGCGCTCCACTATACAATGAAATTAGGAGCAAGGATCAAAAGAACTCGTGGAGAAACAATGTGCAAAAACATTCATGCAAGAACTTTAGAGGAGCGAGTAGAAGTTACCTTAAATGAACACGGTCAATGATAAGTAAAGTTTGTTTTAAAGAAGATAGATTTGGTTTTATATAATCTTTTACGTATATAAGTCTATCTCTTTTTTTTTACTTATATCCTATGGATTAAGGCAAGAGTACCTATCGCATAGGAGTATATTATTTTGTAGAAAATATCAAGGTCGTATTTTTCCTGGGATCGGTGTTAATTATTCTACTTTTTAGAACAGACTATTATTTTATCGAACGAACGGAGTGGAGTGTATATAAAAGAAAAAAAAATTATATATACGTGATTTTATTAAGATAGGGACTTAGAAGGTAGTCCTCGATTTCAGAATTACTTTGAGAGAATATTAATTCACCTATTAAAGAACAACTTTATTCCTTAATTACCTAACTTAACGAGAGGGTCCCTTTGGTAGCATCACTGACTCGAAAGTACGACCGGGGAGGCTTGCGTTTAAAACGGGTTAACGTAAACGTAGTGTCTCTTCACCTGGTATATGATCAATTAACAGAAAACCCTAGTTAGGATAACTAGAAAGTAGAGTTGAAATAGTTGAAAATAATATCCAGCCCAGAGCTCATCTTGACCAAGTGCTAAGGGTTCTTAGCCTCTTCTCAGGATGGGGGCGGTATAAAGTACAGAAAATATTATCTACCTATCTATCTTAATCCAGGACCTAAGCTTTCGCTTCGCCTTTCATTCGGGATAGGGTAGTAAAATCTAAAATTTTGCAGAGCTTTCGCACTATATTAATCCAGGTCATAGGCTTTCGCCTCGCCCTTCATTCGGGATAGTATGAAATAATAAGATTTTGAAAATAATTTTAAAAGCAGTTTCACGCTATCTTAATCCAGGACATAAGCAGAGCTTCGCCTTTCATTCGGGATAGTATGAAAAAAATAAAGGTGAGTAAAAAATAAAACAATAAAATACTCAGAATTGAATTTGAAAGAGTCTATTTTATAAAGTTCAAAAATTATTACAACTTTCTAAAAAACTGAAAAAAAACTAAAATATTACAACTTACAGAACTTTTGAATACTTGAAAGCTACTACCAGTTCCTTGTCAGAGAGCTGGGGAGTCCTAACAGTTCTTAAGGAAGCTGCTAGTGTTCGAATAATTCTACTCAGCCCTGCCCCTCTATTTATAGGGAAAAAATACAAGCTTTTGGAAAAGCACTTTTGGAAAAGTTGACAAACAGCTTATGGAAAAGCTGCCAAACAGCTTTTGCAAAAGCTGAAAATCTGCTTATAGGACAGCTGGCTATTGGACAGCTTGACACGTGGCTGTTTGGATATGGATGGAGCTGACTTGGCTGGATAAGAACTGCATCTGCTGATGGAAAAGCAGCTGATGGCAGCTGGCTGATTGAAAAGCTGCTGATGGGCTGCTGATGGAAAAGCTAGCGGGTTGGCGGGTAGCAGGTTGAGCAGGTTGCTGGCGGGTTGGCGGGTAGCAGGTTGCTGGCGGGTAGCAGGTTGCTGGCGGGTTGGCGGGTTGCAGGTTGCGGGTCCTGGAGAGTTGGCGGGCTGGAATAAATCCATTCAAAAAGAGCGCTGGCCTGGTCTCGATCCCAAGCAATCAGAGAGAACAACTAGACACCACTCCACTAGGCCAATTGATCTTTACTCTTTGAGAGCTGCATATAATATATTTATAATATATAAAATACAGATTTTATTATACTATAATTCTTACAATCTTATATTATTTTAAAATATAATTATATTATTTACAAGATAATTAAAAATATTGTTTTAATAATATTTTATATTCGTAATAAAATTTTATTTAAAATATAATATACATAATATTACTAAATATTAATAATACTATACTTAACATATTATATTATAATTTATAAGTACAATGTAATTAATTTATATACATTATATTAACTTTTTTTTTTACATTATTATTATTATTATATGTATTATTATTGTATAGATTATTAGATCCTATATATATATATTTTTAAAATAACATGACGGTTTAGCTCCGTTCAGGCCGTCCAAACCGGTCGGATCGTGAACATTACCACAAAACATAATATAGTAGATTAAAGTGATGGTTAAAATTGACAAACAAACTAATTGAAAAATAAAACTAAAAACAAACCATTTATTTAAGTTTTTGCATGAAGTATTACAAACTTAAATTAGAATTGATATTAAAACATAGAACAAAACATGTATAAATAATCACTCATCAAATACCCCCATACTTAGATTTTGCTATTCCAGAGCAAATATAGAGTTGAGTAAGTTATAAAATTTTCTATTTACTCTCAATTTAATTCTTCAAGATAAAACAGGTATAAACATCCGGTGAATAAAGAGTTAAATGCTTTCGTATATATATATCATTGATACCAGAGTTAGAATTTATAGCCATAAAAAGTTTTTGAAAACAAATAGTAAGCACATATTAAAATCAGATATAACAAGGATAGAGTGGCTTTATGACTACTATATCTTGTATGAGATATGTTGAAAAATTACAACCTATTAATTATGCTCTCTCAAAATTTTAAGCAAAATTAATTCAATTTTGTAGTGGTTTTATGGGATATCAACTTGGTGGTTTTGCCCATGTAGGAGGTGATGAATTTTATCCTCTCACCTTTTTTCATATTCATGCATTGTTACAACTATTTTCGGAAAATATTTTCCAAAATAGCAAAAAAAAACTTTGCAGAATTGAACTTTGAATTAATCCAATGCATATGTTTAGGAGCACATACTCCATTTCATATGATCTTTTAATATTTATTGGATGCCTATGTTTACGGAATTTTTTTTTTATTCCCATGGACATAAGATCTTTTCTTTTCTAGGAGCACATACTCCTAGATGCTTGCGTGCGTAAAGAAACATGCCAAGCGAAATAGTAGGTAGGGGTTGTAAAAATAATTTTGATAAAAGATTTTGAGAGCAATGGTAATAGCTTGATATTTTCTATATTTTAACAAGATTGAAGTAATGATAATTACAGTCTAAAATTGTTTGGTGAACATAATATGATAGCTTCTATTGTATATATATGTATTTCTTTTGATATATTAAAGCAGGCTTGCTAAAAAACTAACTCCGATTGTAATGAAATTTTACAAGGTAGGTTTAACACGTTTATTCCGGATATTTATATCTATCTAGTTATGAGAAGGAGTCGTAAATTTGAAAATTGAATAAGTTGCATTTTTATCAACTCAGATTTTTGGAATATATTTACAAAGTATGGTTTTGAAAATTTTGATTTATTTTGGATGAGTAATAAAATAAACAATGTTTTTATTTTAAAAGGAAAGATATAACATAAAAGTGAGAAAAACATTGCAGCTAAAAGCACCCCCATACTTATGTTAGGCATAGGTATGAAGTGAAAAATATGTACAGAATATACAAAAGCATAAAAGATGGAAATATACAGGTGAATTTATATTTCGAGGTTATGGAGTAGTGTTAGGGTTTCAGGATCTTTTTGAAAAGGGTCCCCAGTAAAATATAGTTTTAAACGGTGCCCGTTTACTTTGAAAGTTCCTAGTTCAGGGTTAGAAATAAGAACGGTCCCATATGGCCAGATTTGTTTAACAGTATAGGGTCCGGTCCATTGGGATTTTAATTTTCCTGGAAATAATTTAAGGCGTGAGTTATATAGTAGGACAAGATCACCTGGTGAAAAAGATTTTGGAAATTTAATTTTCCTATCATGATAAAACTTAGATCGCTCTTTATAAAATTTATTATTTTCATAGGCGTTTGCACGCCATTCCTCAAGTTCATTGAGTTGAAATTTACGTTGTTCGGCGGCTAAGTTTGTATCTAAGTAAAGAAATTTTAGCGCCCAGTATGCGCGATGTTCTAATTCTACAGGTAGGTGGCATGCCTTTCCATATACTAAACGATAAGGTGTACAACCGATCGCAGTTTTGAATGCTGTACGGTAGGCCCAAAGTGCATCATCTAATTTGAGGGACCAATCTTTTTGATTGGTATCTACAGTCTTTTCTAATATGCGCTTTAGTTCTCTATTGACTACCTCCACTTGGCCGCTTGTTTGGGGGTGATAAGCGGTAGCGAGTTTATGAGTAACTCCATATTTGGCTAACACTTTAGCCATCTGGGTGTTACAAAAATGAGTACCTCGATCGCTAACTATAGCCCTAGGCGTGCCAAAATGTGAAAATAAGGTTTTCAGAAATTTAACGACGACTCTCGCGTCAGCGGTGGGAAAAGCTTGCGCTTCAGCCCATCATGAAACGTAATCGACCGCTACTAAGATATAACGATTTTTAAAAGAAGGAGGTAAAGGGCCTACAAAATCTATGCCCCATAGATCAAAAATTTCACATTCCAAGTAAAAGTTTTGGGGCATTTCGTCCCGACGGGAAATGTTACCTGACCGTTGGCAGCGGTTGCAAACGCTTACCAATTTTTGAGCGTCCTTGAATAAAGTAGGCCAAAAGAATCCTGCTTCAAGGGCTTTACGTGCAGTCCGGTTGGATTGATAATGTCCGCCGGTTGGTCCTTCATGGCAGTGTCGTAATACTTTTAGTCCTTCCTCGTTCGAAATACATCTTCTAATTACTTGGTCGACACAGACTCGGAATAAATACGGGTCTTCCCAAAAGTAGTTTTTCAAGTCAGAAAAGAATTTCCTCTTTTCTTGAAGTGAAAAAGCTTTTGGAAGGACTCGGGCTACTAAATAGTTAGCCAAGTCTGCGAACCAGGGAGTAGAAGAGTTTGTTACCTTTTCGAATGCGAGGAGACTTTCTTCAGGGAATTTATCTTCAATGTCGGCTTCCACGAGTATATCTGTTGCAGCATTCTCTAGTCGAGAAAGATGATCGGCTGCCAAATTCTCTGCGCCTTTCTTATCTCGGATCTCTAAATCAAATTCTTGTAATAAGAGAATCCAACGTAATAAACGGGGTTTTGCATCTGCCTTAGTTAGTAAATATTTTAAAGCAGAATGATCCGTAAAAACTATAACTTTTGATAGTGTTATATAAGATCTAAACTTATCAAATGCAAATACAATTGCCAGTAGTTCCTTTTCCGTGGTCGTGTAATTGGTTTGTGTGGATGTGAGAGTTTTACTTGCATAATAGATAGGATGAAAATATTTGTCTACTCGTTGTCCTAAGACAGCTCCTACCGCATAATCACTCGCATCACACATGATCTCAAAAGGAAAGGACCAGTCTGGGGCTACTAAAATAGGAGAGTTGATAAGTTTGACTTTAATAATATTGAATGCTACTAAGCATTCATTATCGAATATAAATGGGGCTTCTTTTTCTAATAAATGAGTTAACGGTTTTGTTATTTTAGAGAAATTTTGAATAAACCGTCTATAGAAACCTGCATGGCCTAAGAAACTTCGAATAGATTTTACATTTGTTGGAGGAGGAAGTTTTTCAATTATTTCTATTTTGGCCTTATCGACCTCGATTCCCTGGGAAGAAATTTTATGACCGAGAACTAAACCTTCGCGGACCATAAAGTAGCATTTTTCCCAGTTCAACACTAAATTCGTGTCTTCACAGCGTTGAAGAACACGAGTGAGGTTATCTAAACACGTATGGAATGAGTCTCCAAATACGGAGAAATCATCCATAAATACTTCCATAACGTCCTCTACTAACTTGCCAAAAATAGCTAGCATACATCTTTGAAATGTAGCTGGCGCATTACAAAGTCCAAACGGCATTCGCCTATAGGCGAAAGTACCAAAGGGGCAAGTGAACGTAGTTTTCTCTTGGTCTTCAGGGGCTATAGGAATTTGTAAATACCCTGAATAACCATCGAGAAAACAATAATATGAGTGACCCGAGAGTCGCTCTAATATTTGATCTATAAACGGTAGTGGAAAGTGATCTTTACGGGTGGCATCATTTAATTTTCGATAATCGATGCACATCCTCCAACCCGTAATAGTACGTGTTGGAATTAGTTCATTATTAGCGTTTGGCACTACCGTTATACCGCCCTTCTTAGGGACGACTTGTACGGGACTAACCCATGTGCTATCTGAGATTGGATAAATAATTCCTGCGTCTAATAATTTCATTACTTCAGCTTTTACGACATCCTTCATATTAGGATTTAAACGTCGTTGGGGTTGGATAGATTTACGAGGGTTATCTTCCAAAAATATTTTATGCGTACAAAAAGATGGGTTGAGTCCTTGGATATCAGAAATTTGCCATGCTAATGCATGACGATGTTGTTTTAATACTTCTATTAATTCAGACGTTTTTTTATCATTTAATTCGGCAGAAATGATAACAGGGAGTTTCGATTCGGCTTCAAGGAAAACGTATTTTAAATGTGCGGGAAGTGTTTTCAGCTCGAGGGTTGGCGGTTTTTCATATGAAGTTGGGGTTTTTAGAGTTGTAGAAGTTAAGGATATAAAAGGTTCTAAAGGGTCATCGGTAGGCATTTCTTGTGAAAGGGGTAAGTCTGCCAAGTCCGATTCTTCTACAGTTATTGAAAGTAAATCAGAATAGGGAAAACCATTTTCCTCAAAAGAGGCTTCCGCAAGATAGCAGGAATCGTCATTTATTAAAGAATTTTTCATAGAGGGATCTATATCGATAGTAACCTCATCATCTCCTACTCGTAAGAGAAGTCTACCGTTACTTAAGTCTATTATCGCGCGAGAGGTTGCGAGAAACAGACGACCGAGAATTATGGGAACATCGTCGTCTTCCTCTATGTCAAGTATAACAAAGTCTACCGGGAAGATAAACTTGTCTATTTTGACCAGAACATCCTCTACTATCCCTATTGGATATTTAATAGAACGATCTGCTAACTGGATGCTCATTTTTGTTGGGCTGGGGTTACCTAATCCTAGTTTTTGAAAGAGCGAGTAGGGCATTAAATTTATGCTAGCACCTAAATCTGCTAACGCATCTTTTATTAATAGATTACCGAAGAGACACGGGATGGAAAATCGTCCCGGATCGTTTAATTTTGGTGGTAATTTATGTAATAAAACGGCTGAACATTCGGCGTTAAGGAAAACTCTCGAAATATCTTCGAGTTTCTTTTTATTTGAAAGTAACGTTTTTAAATATTTTGCATATTTAGGCATCTGTGCAATTGCCTCGCAGAAAGGTATATTGATTTGAATTTGTTTTAGCATTTTTAGAAAGTTTTTATATTGTTCATCTTCTCGTTCTTCTTTTAATTTAGATGGATAAGGTAATACAACATGTGGGGAAGAAATTCGCGGGGTTGAGGAGGCAGAGACGTAACGGGAAGTGGTGTAGGAAGGCTAACCTTAACTTCTTTTTCTACCCTAATGGGTGGTGGTAGCTCCCTGCCACTTCGTAGTTTAACGGCTTGTCAACTTGATGGGTTACTGGAATGGCCAGTATCCCGCGGATTTGGTTCCGTATTTCCTGGCAAATTACCAGGTTGGCGTTCCGATAACATTTTTGAAATTTGTCCAATTTGTGTTTCTAAGTTTTTAATTGATCCGGTCAGGTTCCGGATATTGGACTCATTAATACTGACATATTTCGTAAATATGTCTTCTATCGGGGTTGGCCTAAATTGGTGCGGCTGCGGTGGTGGTATTTGTGGTTGTGGGGGTTGCGGTGCAAATCCACTTGGATTTGCAATCGGAGGGCGTTGAGCATTATTGGGGTTGCTCCATGAAAAATTAGGATGGTTCCTATATCCTGGATTATAAGAATTATTATTATTATTATTATTTGGATTATAGGAATGTCTATATGAGTTCCCCATATAGTCGACTTCTTCATTAATATTAGTTGAATTAGGCGGATTCCAAGATGTAGAGGCGGAGGAAGCAGATATTCCTGTCAATTGTTTAGTTAAATTTTCTACTTGGAGTGCTAAAGTAGAAGAAGTGTCGAGCTCATAAATCCCAGCTTGTTTAGGGCGTGACCTTGGCCCGTTCCACTGGTACGCGTTCATGGCCATCTCCTCAAAAAGGGTTTGAGCGGCCTCGGGGGTTTTGTTATTGAGCGTGCCCCCGGCGGCAGCATCAATGGCTTGCCTGGTTTGAATATTCAAACCATTATAAAATATTTGTACCTGGAGCCAAGTTGGCAGTGCGTGATGTGGACACCGACGTAGATATTCCTTAAAACGTTCCCAAGTCTCATAAAGAGACTCGAACTCGCCTTGCACAAAGGAAGAAATATCAGCACGCAGACGTGCGGTTTTTGCAGGTGGAAAATACTTTGTAAGGAATTTTTCGGTCATTTCAGCCCAAGTGGTAATAGATCCTCTGGGGAGAGAACCTAGCCACTGTTTGGCTTTCGTTCGTAGCGAAAAAGGAAATAAGCGAAGACGGATGGCATCATCAGTGACGCCATTTATCTTAAATGTGTCGCATATTTCTAAGAAGTTGGACATGTGTGTGTTTGGATCTTCGTCGGGCAATCCATCGAATTGAACGGAATTTTGAATCATTTGGATTATACTCGATTTAATCTCGAAGTTATTATTAGCAATTGTTGGACGAACGATACTAGACCCGGTGTCATCTAAATTGGGTCGTGCATAATAAGACATGGTCCTTTGGGGGACCACCTCTGGCATTTGTTGTTGTTCTGCTGCCATTTCTTGTACGTGTGCGGCGCCTACGGACTCTTCCATATTTAATACAAGCTCTTGATTCAGAGATCGGAGGCGCCTGCGAAAGGTGCGATCGATTTCAGGATCAAGTTCAAGAGTTAAATCAGATGGAGTTCTGCGGGTCATACACTAAAAAAGACTTTTTGAGAAAAACAAAAAAACTTTAAAAACAGGTTTTATATAAACACAGGTTTTATATCAACTAGTTTTTTAAAAATATATCTAAACACACAAATACAAACACACGAAAAGACTTAAAACGGAAAATAACTAAAAATAGGTTTTTTATATAAAACAGGTTCTCTATAAAAGAGGTTTTATAATAAAAATCAGTTTTTATTATAAACTAGTTTTTTTTTAAGAAGAAAAGTTTTATATAAAATACGTTAAAATAGTAGGTTAGGTTTTTTTTTGTTAGAATTCGTTAGTGGTTAATAAACTTGTTAATAAAAAGTTAGGTTTTATAAAAACAAAGTTTTAAATTCAGGGAATTTTATGTTTGTTTTATTTTTATAAAAACTAAGGTTTTTAAGTAACAAGAAAAAGAAAAGATAAAATTAATAGCGTTCTTTTATTTTCAAATATTAACACATATAAACTAATCCCCGGCAACGGCGCCAAAAAGCTTGATAAGTAAAGTTTGTTTTAAAGAAGATAGATTTGGTTTTATATAATCTTTTACGTATATAAGTCTATCTCTTTTTTTTACTTATATCCTGTGGATTAAGGCAAGAGTACCTATCGCATAGGAGTATATTATTTTGTAGAAAATATCAAGGTCGTATTTTTCCTGGGATCGGTGTTAATTATTCTACTTTTTAAAACAGACTATTATTTTATCGAACGAACGGAGTGGAGTGTATATAAAAGAAAAAAAATTATATATACGTGATTTTATTAAGATAGGGACTTAGAAGGTAGTCCTCGATTTCAGAATTACTTTGAGAGAATATTAATTCACCTATTAAAGAACAACTTTATTCCTTAATTACCTAACTTAACGAGAGGGTCCCTTTGGTAGCATCACTGACTCGAAAGTACGACCGGGGAGGCTTGCGTTTAAAACGGGTTAACGTAAACGTAGTGTCTCTTCACCTGGTATATGATCAATTAACAGAAAACCCTAGTTAGGATAACTAGAAAGTAGAGTTGAAATAGTTGAAAATAATATCCAGCCCAGAGCTCATCTTGACCAAGTGCTAAGGGTTCTTAGCCTCTTCTCAGGATGGGGGCGGTATAAAGTACAGAAAATATTATCTACCTATCTATCTTAATCCAGGACCTAAGCTTTCGCTTCGCCTTTCATTCGGGATAGGGTAGTAAAATCTAAAATTTTGCAGAGCTTTCGCACTATCTTAATCCAGGTCATAGGCTTTCGCCTCGCCCTTCATTCGGGATAGTATGAAATAATAAGATTTTGAAAATAATTTTAAAAGCAGTTTCACGCTATCTTAATCCAGGACATAAGCAGAGCTTCGCCTTTCATTCGGGATAGTATGAAAAAAATAAAGGTGAGTAAAAAATAAAACAATAAAATACTCAGAATTGAATTTGAAAGAGTCTATTTTATAAAGTTCAAAAATTATTACAACTTTCTAAAAAACTGAAAAAAAACTAAAATATTACAACTTACAGAACTTTTGAATACTTGAAAGCTACTACCAGTTCCTTGTCAGAGAGCTGGGGAGTCCTAACAGTTCTTAAGGAAGCTGCTAGTGTTCGAATAATTCTACTCAGCCCTGCCCCTCTATTTATAGGGAAAAAATACAAGCTTTTGGAAAAGCACTTTTGGAAAAGTTGACAAACAGCTTATGGAAAAGCTGCCAAACAGCTTTTGCAAAAGCTGAAAATCTGCTTATAGGACAGCTGGCTATTGGACAGCTTGACACGTGGCTGTTTGGATATGGATGGAGCTGACTTGGCTGGATAAGAACTGCATCTGCTGATGGAAAAGCAGCTGATGGCAGCTGGCTGATTGAAAAGCTGCTGATGGGCTGCTGATGGAAAAGCTGGCGGGTTGGCGGGTAGCAGGTTGAGCAGGTTGCTGGCGGGTTGGCGGGTAGCAGGTTGCTGGCGGGTTGGCGGGTTGCAGGTTGCGGGTCCTGGAGAGTTGGCGGGCTGGAATAAATCCATTCAAAAAGAGCGCTGGCCTGGTCTCGATCCCAAGCAATCAGAGAGAACAACTAGACACCACTCCACTAGGCCAATTGATCTTTGCTCTTTGAGAGCTGCATATAATATATTTATAATATATAAAATACAGATTTTATTATACTATAATTCTTACAATCTTATATTATTTTAAAATATAATTATATTATTTACAAGATAATTAAAAATATTGTTTTAATAATATTTTATATTCGTAATAAAATTTTATTTAAAATATAATATACATAATATTACTTATATAATATTACTAAATATTAATAATACTATACTTAACATATTATATTATAATTTATAAGTACAATGTAATTAATTTATATACATTATATTAACTTTTTTTTTTACATTATTATTATTATTATATGTATTATTATTGTATAGATTATTAGATCCTATATATATATATTTTTAAAATAACATGACGGTTCAGCTCCGTTCAGGCCGTCCAAACCGGTCGGATCGTGAACATTACCACAAAACATAATATAGTAGATTAAAGTGATGGTTAAAATTGACAAACAAACTAATTGAAAAATAAAACTAAAAACAAACCGTTTATTTAAGTTTTTACATGAAGTATTACAAACTTAAATTAGAATTGATATTAAAACATAGAACAAAACATGTATAAATAATCACTCATCAGTCAACCAATAGGACCTACTGACAGTGTCGTGTCAGACTTAAGTCTCTTTTTGGGCACATTGGCTAGAAATTCAGCATTTTGTCCATTAATTTACACAAGTTGGGCTTCCATGCCAGATGAGAACTTAGAGCGTGTATGGAATTATACCAAGGTAAACATACATATATTTTGTTCTCTTAACGTAATTTGTATAATTATTTACAAATATGGATCGAATAACCTTTTTTTCATTTTTTTTGTAGTCAAAGTTTATTTTACAAGATGATGCAAAAAATTGGGTAAAGTTCACTGTTAGAGATGCTTGGAGACGTTACAAACACATTATTAAGAAGAATCATTTCTTGAAGTATTCCAACATGACTGATAGGATCAAAAATCGCCCCATAAAGATGTCAGAGTCTCAATTTAAAAAGCTTTGCATTTTTTGGAGTTCGGAAACAATACAAGTAAGAGTAATAATTATTTTTTAAGTTATAGTAGAAAATATATTTGTATATATATTTTCTCATTTTTAAGTTAATGTGCAGTCAATCAGCAAAAGGAATACTCAAAGCAGGGCTACACAAAAGTGGAGGCATCGAATGGGCCCCAAAACCTTTGCTATAATTCGTGAAAGAATGGTAATACATTAAATTCCACTCACATCGTGTTGCAATCACGCTTAATCACGCTCGAATCTAAATTTGATAGGGGAGAATGTTGACATGCACCTGCAGCTCGTTGTAATTCAGCGAGCTGCACCTGCAGCACGCTGAATTTCAGCGAGCTGCACCCGCAGCACGCTGAAATTCAGCGTGCTGCACCCGCAGAACGCTGAAATTCAGCGTGCTGCACCCGCAGCACGCTGAAATTCAGCGTGCTCCACCCGATGTATGCGTGTGTGTGTGTGTGTGTGTGTTCATGTATGTAGTAATGTGTGTGTATGTAGTAATGTGTGTGTGTGTGTATGTGTTGTGTGTATAATGTGTGTGTGTTGATTGTGTGTGAATGTGCACTTGTGTGATTGCAGCACGCTGAACCTGCAGCACGCTGAAATTCAGCGTGTTGCAGGTGAGTGTGTGTGTGTGTGTTATGTGATGTGAGTGTGTGTTTGTTGAGTGTGTGTTTGCACATTTGTGTGTGTGTGTGTGTGTGTGTGTGTTCATGTATGTAGTAATGTGTGTGTATGTAGTAATGTGTGTGTGTGTGTGTGTGTGTGTAATGTGTGTGTGTGTAGTAATGTGTGTGTGTATGTAATGTGTGTTTGTGTGTTCATGTATGTATTTATGTGTGTGTGCTAATGTATGAATGTAATGTGTGTGTATGTATTGTGTGTGTGTGTGTTGATTGTGTGTGAATGTGCACTTGTGTGATTGCAGCACGCTGAAATTCAGCGTGCTGCAGGTGCAGCACGCTGAAATTCAGCGTGCTGCAGGTGAGTGTGTGTGTGTGTTATGTGATGTGAGTGTGTGTATGTAATGTGTGTTTGTGTGTTCATAGTAGAGATATTCTTCCCCCAGTTCTTTTTACCTCTTGTGAATTGAGATATCTTACAAAACTTATGAACGTAATATTTCCAAACAGCAAGTATTATTTGTGCTACAGGTGAGTGTGAGACATTATGTTTTCAATGTAAAGTTGCAAATTTGCGTGTGTGTGCTAATGTATGTAGTAATGTGTGTGTGTATGTAATGTGTGTTTGTGTGTTCATGTATGTATTTATGTGTGTGTGCTCATGTATGTATGTAATGTGTGTGTATATGTTGTGTGCGTGTGTGTGTTGATTGTGTGTGAATGTGCACTTGTGTGATTGCAGCACGCTGAATTTCAGCGTGCTGCAGGTGCAGCACGCTGAAATTCAGCGTGCTGCAGGTGAGTGTGTGTGTGTGTGTGTGTGTGTGTTGTGTGCGTGTGTGTGTGTGTTGATTGTGTGTGAATGTGCACTTGTGTGATTGCAGCACGCTGAAATTCAGCGTGTTGCAGGCGCAGCACGCTGAAATTCAGCGTGCTGCAGGTGAGTTGAGATATCCATAGTTACCAGGGGTAACGTCACATAACACACACTCAACAAAGAATGTCTCAACAGGTGACGTGTGTGCTGCAGGTGAGTTCATTCCCACATTGTGTTAATAAGCGTTATCTTTACATCCTTTTCTTTAGTACATCTAGAAGTGTGAAGTGTGAGTAGATTTGTCAAATTTTTGTGTACATTGTTTTGTCGCATTAATTGATAACTATTTTGGAATGGCATGATCGTTTTTTCTTAAAGATTGCAATACATTGTTTAAACGTTTTAAAAAATTTAATGCTGAAATCAAAATGCAATTTGATAGTTTTATTTGTAAACCGACAATACTCGCTAATGTTTTTCTGATGATTCTCATACTTATATGTCATTTCAGAGTATGATTCACTAGTCATCTTATCCTCCAAACCCCAACAAAATAGGGTTGATGAATGCAAGAACATACATCTAGTTGAGACATCCCACACTCTCCTTATCCATATCCATATTTCATCTCAATAATTGTATGACCGATTTAGACATCATGTTATCATATAAATAACATATTCTCTTCTACTCTGCATTACTGGATTTCATTTTCTATCATTTTCCTCAGGGAGATAAACTATATTAGTTATCTCCGTGAGTGCTTGGGTCGTCCATATACATAGTTCATTATTTCTGTCGATCAAAAATGAATTATCACCAAAATTCATTAACTGTCTTTTAGGATACCCTCGCAGTCAGAAGTGTATAGTTGCTATTCCTATGCAATTCGACATGCTCTCAATTTGGTTGATTATTATTTTTTAAGTCTACACCCTTCTTTAGTTCATCATCCTTCTTAACTAAGTCTAGATTTGAAGTTCATTAGGTTCCTTACTCCTATTTCTACTACCATAGACCAATGTTGCAAATGCCAAGGAGAAGTACACACACTCAGAAAAGAATGTCTCAACTCACCTGCAGCACACACACACTCAACTAACACACACTCAACAAACACACAATCACATCACATAACACACACACACACACTCACCTGCAGCACGCTGAATTTCAGCATGCTGCAGGGGCAGCACGCTGAAATTCAGCGTGCTGCAATCACACACACACACACACATCACTACATACACACACATTACTACCTACATGAACACACACACACACACACAAATGTGCAAACACACACTCAACAAACACACACTCACATCACATAACACACACACACACTCACCTACAGCACGCTGAATTTCAGCGTGCTGCGCCTGCAGCACGCTGAATGTCAGCACGCTGAATGTCAGCGTGCTGCGCCTGCAGCACGCTGAATTTCAGCGTGCTGCGCCTGCAGCACGCTGAATTTCAGCTTGCTGCAGGCGCAGCACGCTGAATTTTAGCGTGCTGTAATCACACATCACTACATACACACACATTACTACCTACATGAACACACACACACACACACACACACACACACAAATATGCAGACACACACTCAATAAACACACACTCACATCACATAACACACACACACTCACATCACATAACACACACACACACACTCACCTGCAGCACATTGAATTTCAGCGTGCTGCAGGCGCAGCACGCTGAATTTCAGCGTGCTGCAGGCGCAGCACGCTGACATTCAGCGTGCTGCAGGTGCAGCACGCTGAATTTCAGCGTGCTGCAATCACACACACACACACATCACTACATACACACACATTACTACCTACATGAACACACACACACACACAAATGTGCAAACACACACTCAACAAACACACACTCACATCACATAACACACACACACACACTCACCTGCAGCACGCTGAATTTCAGCGTGCTGCAGGGGCAGCACGCTGAAATTCAGCGTGCTGCAATCACACACACACACACATCACTACATACACACATTACTACCTACATGAACACACACACACACACACATACAAATGTGCAAACACACACTCAACAAACACACACTCACATCACATAACACACACACACACACACTCACCTGCAGCACGCTGAAATTCAGCGTGCTGCAATCACACACACACACACACATCACTACATACACACACATTACTACCTACATGAACACACACACACACACATCACTACATACACACACATTACTACCTACATGAACACACACACACACACACAAATGTGCAAACACACACTCAACAAACACACACTCACATCACATAACACACACACACACTCACCTGCAGCACGCTGAATTTCAGCGTGTTGCAGGGGCAGCACGCTGAAATTCAGCGTGCTGCAATCACACACACACACATCACTACATACACACACATTACTACCTACATGAACACACACACACACACACACAAATGTGCAAACACACACTCAACAAACACACACTCACATCACATAACACACACACACACACTCACCTGCAGCACGCTGAAATTCAGCGTGCTGCAATCACACACACACACACATTACTACCTACATGAACACACACACACACACAAATGTGCAAACACACACTCAACAAACACACACTCACATCACATACACACACACACACACACACACACACACACTCACCTGCAGCACACTGAATTTCAGCGTGCTGCAGGTGCAGCACGCTGAATTTCAGCGTGCTGCAGGGGCAGCACGCTGAAATTCAGCGTGCTGCAATCACACACACACACACACACACACACACACACACATCACTACATACACACACATTACTACCTACATGAACACACACACACACACAAATGTGCAAACACAAACTCAACAAACACACACTCACATCACATAACACACACACACACACTCACCTGCAGCACGCTGAATTTCAGCGTGCTGCAGGGGCAGCACGCTGAAATTCTGCGTGCTGCAATCACACACACACACATCACTACATACACACACATTACTACCTACATGAACACACACACACACACACACACACACACACACAAATGTGCAAACACACACTCAACAAACACACACTCACATCACATAATACACACACACACACTCACCTGCAGCACGCTGAAATTCAGCGTGCTGCAATCACACACACACACACATCACTACATACACACACATTACTACCTACATGAACACACACACACACACACACAAATGTGCAAACACACACTCAACAAACACACACTCACATCACATAACACACACACACACACACACACACACACTCACCTGCAGCACACTGAATTTCAGCGTGCTGCAGGTGCAGCATGCTGAATTTCAGCGTGCTGCAGGGGCAGCACGCTGAAATTCAGCGTGCTGCAATCACACACACACACACACACACACACACACATCACTACATACACACACATTTCTACCTACATGAACACACACACACACACAAATGTGCAAACACACACTCAACAAACACACAATCACATCACATAACACACACACACACACTCACCTACAGCACGCTGAATTTCAGCGTGCTGCAGGGGCAGCACGCTGAAATTCAGCGTGCTGCAATCACACACACACACACATCACTACATACACACACATTACTACCTACATGAACACACACACACACACACACACACACACACACACACACACACAAATATGCAAACACATACTCAACAAACACATACTCACATCACATAACACACACACACACACACTCACTTGCAGCACGCTGAATTTCAGCGTGCTGCGCCTGCAGCACGCTGAATTTCAGCCTGCTGCAGCACGCTGAATTTCAGCCTGCTGCAGCACGCTGAATTTCAGCCTGCTGCAGCACGCTGAAATTCAGCCTGCTGCAGCACGCTGAATTTCAGCCTGCTGCAGCACGCTGAATTTCAGCCTGCTGCAGCACGCTGAATTTCAGCGTGCTGCAGGCGCAGCACGCTGAATTTCTGCCTGCTGCAGGCGCAGCACGCTGAATTTCAGCGTGCTGCAATCACACATCACTACATACACACACATTACTACCTACATGAACACACACACACAAATGTGCAAACACACACTCAACAAACACACACTCACATCACATAACACACACACTCACATCACATAACACACATACACACACTCACCTGCAGCACGCTGAATTTCAGCGTGCTGCAGGCGCAGCACTCTGACATTCAGCGTGCTGCAATCACACACACACACATCACTACATACACACACATTACTACCTACATGAACACACACACACACACACACACACAAATGTGCAAACACACACTCAACAAACAGACACTCACATCACATAACACACACACACACACACTCACCTGCAACACGCTGAATTTCAGCGTGCTGCAGGTGCAGCACGTTGAGCTAAATGGTTATAAATTGTTATTTTTTGGCTGTACTGACTGAAAGTTTTAAACTTCTGAGTGCTATGTTTGCTGTGTGCATGGTCGCTGATTATGTGCAGTTTGTTAATTATGTTCAGTTCACTGATTGTGTTTAATTTTCAATATTTTTTTATGCATCTGTAGCGTTCAAAAATGAAGAGAGACCCCACTCAAGCTGAAGTTTTTATTGAAACTCGAAGTAGCATTAGTGGAAAGGAGCTGGATTTAGAAACCAACAATGCAATTGTGAGTTATTTTTTTAATTAAGATCAAATATAATTTACTTATTTTGTTTTATTTAAAAATCAACTGTTCAATTTAATTGTTGTCAGTCTCAACTTCAAGATACTATGAATAACGAGAAAAGTAATGTCGAAGCATTTAAAATTATGTTTGGGAAAGAACATCCTGGATCAATGCGTTGCTTTGGAAAAGGAATTACACAAACAGCTTTGAAGCGAAAGGAAGACATTGCGGCTTTGAAGAAAGTACATAATGAAGAAGTGGCTTTGTTGAATGAAAAAGTGCAAAATGTGGAAGATACACTTAATACTCTAAAAGGGGTACTTAAGATTATGCTTCAACAAAGCAAACCCGTTGGAATTGATGTACAATCATTAGAGAATCTATTAAGTTCATCTCCAGGGGATGCAAATAGTGGACAGAAGAGAAACGGGCTACCACATGCACATTCTTCTACATCAACACACGTTCCAAACTATGAAGAGGTATAATGTTGTAGATTTTCATACAATATATTAAAATACTTTTATATGTTTACAATTTTTTATTTATATATTGATTTTGATGTCATTGTATTTATATATATATTATTTTACTTTGTGCAGAAAGTTCTTGAAGATGGCCGGGAAGACAAATGAGGAGTTGTAATATGATCGATGACTTCATATCATGAAGATCATTTGATGTTTAAGTTGATTTAGATAATTTTGTTTGTGTACTGTAATATTTAAATATTTTGATGTATTTTGGTAAAATATATGGCTACTAATGACTTGTTTAATATTTAATGATAAAACATGTGCAAAATTATTATATATTTATGTGTTTTAAAAAATGTCTCATTATATAGGCTTCGTTTGGGAGGACTTATTTTCACCGGTCAAGCGGTTACGATCCCTTTTCAGCGTGCTGCATGTGCAAAATTATTTTTTTTATTAATTAAATAGTTTTGGCAACATTTATTAAATGTGACTTTAAACATTTTGAAAATGTTGCAATAGGTCCATGTAAAAACTGTTGCCTTTAGTAGGGATATATGCAACAGTTTCAAGTAATGTTGCCTAAACATGTAAAAACTGTTGCCGTAGGTCTTTGGTAACACGGGCATAGGTATACACCCCTATGGCAACAGTTTTCAATGTTTTGGCAACACTTTAGGGTATTAGGCAACAGTTGTTAAATGTTGCTAAAGACCAAAAATGTTGTAGTGGCTTTTGTACATTTCTGATGTACTTTAATTAAGTATTTTCCTTTGATCTTGGGTTGGTACCCCTCGACTTTGTTTACTTTTGGCTTAGATTCCGCCATTACTTGTACATTCTTGCTGAGGTGTTCTGTGTTTGGAATGCCTCAGGTTCAGAGTAGTAGCTGGTAGCGGTGCTTGTTTTGGAGTTTCTGAGCAGCAGTGCTGGCTGTGTTCTTTGCCTCGCCATAGTGACGTAGTTATTGTTTTTGTTTATTCACTAGTTCAGACATACTTTACTTTTATGGGTTTGTGTTAGTTTGTTGATGCCCATAGGATTGTTATGTTATTTTTTAGATACTTGCTTGCTGCTTAGCTTTATTTTTGCAAGTTTGGAATACTTACTCTCTGGGATGTTTTATGCTAGGAATGCATGGTAGGTATTTTCAAGTATAAAATAAAACTACTATTATAACCTCATGCATTGCATGCTTTTAGAATGTTAAGTCACTATATTTAATGACCGTACAAATCTACTTTTATTGCTATTATAAACTTAGAACTTGCATACCTTGAGGTGTCCTTTGGGAACCTCTAAGCTCTTGTAGGATGCCTAATCTGATAAAAGAAGTATTTTTCTGCAGTGTTTAACTAATTTTCTTGTGGACTAAATGAGCCACTAAGCCGAGGGATACGACTATCTAATATACTTAAATTGATTTTAACTCTAAATAACTTAAAGAATCTTTCTTCATGGTTAAGTAAGAGTTTTGCCTGAGTGTCCGCAGTTATTGTAAGATCCCTCCCCCTTACCAAGGAGGCTTCCGATCTTATGCCCAGAACCGCCGTCTTACGGTGGCACTAACGCACAAGTTAGTCGACACCGTAACATGTCGATTATGTCGACTAATACGATCATAAAACTTGTAGGCAAAAATGAAAAGCAGAAGTATAGCGGTAAAATAAACCATAACTAGTCCACAGTCACAACACACACACACACATATATATATATAAAAGAAAAACATCAGTCCAAATGAGTACAAAAATAATATGAAGAGTAATAAGGGCTTATGCCCAGTACATCATATCAAAAGCTCTCTCTCTCTCATCTCTAAATTGCGGAAGATATCTATCATCACCAAGTCATACTCATACCAACTGAGGCAACTCTGTAGTAGTAGTAGTAGGTGGTGGTGGTATCAGCTCCTCACGTCCTATCACCTCGTCCTGCCAGTCATGCTGGTGCTCCATCTCCTCGAGCTCCTAAAACTAGTTTGGTCACCGACCATTAGTCAAAAAGACTAAGTCGTTTCCTCCACACCTCGCCCCGCAACTCCTAGCCACCGTACGGGAGGACGAAGCGGAGGACAACAAGGGGTAACAAGTGTAAACAAGTGGCTGTGGCACTATACTAACAAGTATATGAGGAGTAATAGTAGTCCTACTCTAGCAGTTCTATGTAAGAAGTACAAGTGCAGAAAGTAAGGTATAAAACTAAAGTAAGTAAGATAAGTGCAGTACGGTAAAGTAAGTAAAGAACTGAAAGTAAGAGCAGGAAAGTAAAACTATACTACAAACTACTCTACCATCACAAATTGTACCTTAACTTATAAAAATGCTCATACTAATTTTTATGATAAGGATCTATGAAGCATATGACCTAATATGAATGAATGCTTATGATGCAATTTATGCACAGGCAAGTGCAACTCACACACAATGACTCTGCGATCACAGACCTTTAGTTCCCACTTTTTGAGAGCTAGCTTCACTCTCGGGTACCACCACTGTGGCTACGGCAGCAGCGGAGCGGGCATCTCCACTTCTAGGCCGGTATGCACACTACCAAACCTTAGACCCCTCTCATATGCCTCTATACACGTCTAAGGTTCACTCTAGAGTCTATGTGTATGTACTTTGTTGACAACCTGTCAGTCTTGTTGGGTCGGGTGTGCGTTATCGGGGATCGTCCTCCAGACCGCAGTGTAAAACAACCCACTGGCCCCTCAAACCCTCACACCCGCCTGGTTCATCGTACTGCCATCAGTGTGACTATGACCAGTACCGCATGACCCGCCACTAAATTTATGCACATGCAAGTATTTCATCCCGAGTCTTCAGCTCGCAGGACCAACCTGTCCTGAATCCCTCAAACCCTTCACAGGTAAGCATTTATCACAATCCCTCCATCCCATCTCGGGTGAGAACGCACAATAGTGCCTTTATTCCAAATCCCTCAAACACGTCACGGGAGAGAATGAACTACAATGTCTTAACATATTAGACTACTCTTGTCTACGGGTTATTATACTTAGTGATTTAAGGTTAATCTCAGGACTGCCCAGGGTATACCCGGTGAAGGGCTCTCGGGGGCACTAGGAACTATGATGGGATTACGCTCAAAGCTCCCTTTCTCAAGGATATTTACTTTAGTTGATGGCTACCCAAAATTCACCCACAGCTCTCGTTATTACTCTAGAGTGATCCTAATGACTTAAGATGTTCTCAGAAGGGCGACGGTCATCCGCCGGCCTCCACTCCAGTTGCTATCTAAGGGTTTGCACTTTTACTCTCGTCACTAAGACAACACTACCCACCAAGGTTATTCTCCGATTGTAACCTCTAGCGCAACCGTTGATCTATCCCCGGTGGTCCTAATAGTATAACCTATTTACACTATGCGCAACACATGACCTAATACCACCCCGAAATGGAACTTCCAATTCCTTGAGCCACCTGCCCCTAATTATTTATCCTAGGATGGTTTGGACTAATGAAGTGAGCAAGTTGTTTTTCATAATTTTCTTAAGTAATTAAGGCCTCTAATTAAATCATTTAATTAATCCCCTAGGTCATTTAATACATGAATTAATACAAATCATAATCCACTGACTTAAGGAATTTTTCCTGAGTTGTATCTTGGTATAATATAGCTGCCTACCAAAATTTATAATTTTCGTTTGAATATTTCTATTTATTCCTTAATTAATACAAAATTCACACAATTGTCATTTTCCAAATGAAGTATAAGAAATACAATAATAAAAATTCTAGAAAAATTACAAAGCATATACATCATTAATTTAAGTCTAATGGCAGAGTTTCATCAACTTCTATAATATAATGGACTACCAATTTCAATTCTTAATAATTTACCAAAATGTCATTATAAGGTGTTAAAAATTACTGAGTCATCCAAAAATGCTGAGAAAATTATAAAAGGTTATTCATACTTAGATATATCATCAAGAAATTTCCAAAATTTTCTACCAAGTATTTCACCAATTTGTTAATTAAGTAAAATGCGGGTAAAAAGGTAATTTCCACATAACTCCTATCAAAATTCTTCAAACAAAGACATAAAAATTTTCAGGAGTTAAATCTAACATAATATTGACCTTGACAAAAATTGGGGATTTTATCTCATTGATGAACCTATTTTTATATTAATTTTTCAAAAGTACTATTATTCCAAAAATTCCAAATAATGAGAGTTTTGCTTTCAAAAGTCCCATTATTACAATGTGGGGTATAATTCACCCTAATGAGCCTCTGAAATCAATACCATAATTTTTGGATGTTACAAATAAGCTTAATACACAATATTTCAAAATTGGCTATTTGCACCCCAAGCCTATATATAATCAACACATGCAAGTGAGTTTACCCAACATACATTTGTCGAAATGTGCTAAAATGTTTACCATGCACAATTATAGTCCCCGAGGACATGCCACCAAAATTTGGGGCCATTTGGAGTCATAACCCTCCAAATATTTCATTTATTTATTTTTGTGTATTATAAATAAAAATATAGAAAACGTTTTCCCAAACATTCCCAATTTTTAGCAGGGGCGATATATGCCCTAATCATGCATGCACCAAAAATTTTGGGTCATGTTGATTAATGGTTTGGCTTGGGCATCAAATTGAAGTTATGTCCTTGCCTAGGACCAGTCCTAGTAAAACTGACCTACATGGCAGTATACCGCTACAAATTTCAAGATTAAGGTGGCAAATTAAAGTTAAGAGGCTAAGATACAACTTTCATTGAAGACTCATTTCCGGGAAATGCCTCTAAGAGGCCTAAAATAGCCATGCAATATGACTAAAATAGTGTGACAGATTATACATAATACTATAATTTTATATTTGATTTAATTTAATTGCTGAGCACGAATCTTGAAATAAATTTGATGGAATCCGGTCATCGTCCCCGATCAGCCAACGACCCAGATTGATTCTGGTTGGGCCACCTTTGCTGGCTGTTTCCGGCCAGCTGAGCCACCACCACCACTGGCGGATGTCGCCACCACCTTCACTGAGGTGGTGGCTAGCGATTTCCGGCGATGAGGCCGCTGTAATTGGCTCCTCCGGAGAACCCGAGAAAGAAGTAAAACTCGGAAAAATCTCCATTTACTCACATGGTATTGGGCTCGATTGAGCCCGATGTCTCTCCTAAAGGATCTAGAAATCTAGTACGAGTAGAGGGGAGGCGAAACGGACACGAATGGCGGCACGGAGGCGAGGTTGGCAGCAGTTGGCCATTGTTGAGCTGCTCCGACGATCTCCTGCTCAAAATCCCGTTTCTTCACCAAAAGCTTTGCTCCAGGACTCGTTCTCCACTCGATTCCACTCTCTGAAGCTGATGGTGTGGTTGGTTTGAGCTAAAAGTGGCTGTATAGGGAGATACAACCAATGTGAGCTCGGTTTGGGGCTTTGGAGGCTTCACCCTTGGTGCCAAGTGGCCACCATGCTGCCAAATTCTATGGAATTTACTGAGTAGGCCAGCCAGCACCATTTTGGGCTGATGGAGCCAAGGCCAAGTGACCTCTTCTTCTTAACTCACCTTCTCTCTCCTCCTTTGGGTAAATTCTCCAAAATGCCCCCATGCATGCACTCTCTCTCCAAAACCAGATGGGTAGTGCTGGTCTTTGTCACCTTGGGCTGATAATGGGCCATGTTGGGTGGGCTTGGCCCAAGGGGAGTGGGCTTAGCCCTCATTTTCTCCTTTAGGTCAATTATGTTGACTTGGTTGACTTGAGTTGACTTGGTCAACCATGATGAGTGGGCTGACCCCACTTGGTGGTCATGGGTCTAATGGCACCACCCAACTTGGGTTGGGTCAATGTGGTGCCCTACTTGGGCTAATTGGGCCTATGGGTATAAGTTTGACCAAATTAGGGTCATGGTTGACTTTTGTCAACTAGGGTCAAAGGGTTGACCTAATGACATGCCCTAGGGTCCACTTAGATTATTTTAGGATTATGGCAATGTGGTGGGGTCGTGGTGTGGCTAGGGTTCCTATTTAGGCTAGTTTGACCTAGTTTGACTTTGGCCACTTAGTGGGCCCCACATGGCTACACCCCACTACCTAGGGTCAAACCTAGCTAAATTCCCTATCACCCACCCCATGCCTAACCCAATCTAAGTTGAGGGGTCTAAAAGTAACATGGGATGTTACAAATCCTATAAACAAAAAATAATAATTTCGTCCCCGAAATTTTAGTTCGGGTGTACGGGGTTCTACTTGCAAGAGTTATAAGAAATTTAAACGCATAAACTAAAGTATACCTGAAGTGAATAGCTCCGGGTGTTGCTCCATCATCGGATCCCTCGATTCCCAGGTGTGCATATCTCGTCCATGATTGGACCATAACACCTTCAGTAGAGGGACTTTCTTCTTCCACAACACACGGACATCTGTATCATCAATCCGGATCGGCTCCAATCTGACGGATCTGTCTGGCGCTATCTGACCGACTGTATTAGTAACGTGATGCTCCGGCCGTAGGAGAGCTCCTCGAAAGGAAGAGACGTGGAAGACGTCATGTAGGGTACCCAACTCCGGTGGCAGCTGCAGTCATTAAGCTAAGGGGCTGATCCGCTCTAGGATCAAGTATGGCCTCATGTATCGAGGACTGAGCTTCTTATACCTCCGCACCCGAGAGACACCGTGTACCGGACGAATCTTCAAGAAAACTCTGTCTCCAACCTGTAACTCCTCCATCTGATGCTGAGCATCATAATATTTGGCCTGTCTACTCTGGGCCTCTTGCAGCCGATCCATGATCAAATGAACTTGAGACTCCGTATCCTTCACATAATCAGAACCAAGATCCTTGGTACCCACATCCTGAACCCATGACAGCAGTGTCCGGCAATTCATCCCGTAAAGTGCCTCATATGGAGCCATCCTGATGCTAGACTGGTGGCTGTTATTGTAGGAGAACTCGATCAATGGTAGCAGCCTCTCCCAAGGCTTCCCCGTATCCAATATGCATAGGCGGAGTAGATCCTCCATGGTCCGAATGGTCCGCTCGGTCTGTCCGTCGGTATGCGGGTGGAAGGCGGTACTAAAAGTAAGCTGAGAACCGAAGTAAGCATGCACAACCCTCCACTCCCTTGAAGTGAACCGACCATCACGGTCCGAAACAATCGTCCTCGGGATGCCATGGTATCTGACAAATTGCTACACGAATAATCTCACCATAACTGCAACTGGAGCATCCTTCCTGACTGGAATAAAGCACGCCACCTTGGTCAGTCTGTCTACTATGACACAGATGGAATCATGCCCAGAGTGGGAGCGAGCTTGTCCGTGCACAAAGCCCATAGAAATGTCCTCAAACTTCCACTCTGGGACTGGCAATGGCTGTAATAAACCTCCCGGGCTCTTGCATTCTGCCTTAACGCACTGGCACGTCTCATAATATTTCACAAAATGGGTCATTTCCCTCTTCATCCCAGGCCAATACATAGTCTTCCGTAAATCTGCTCGTATCTTGGTGATGCCGGGATGCACTGAATATCTAGAGCAATGTGCCTCTCTAAGTATATCATCCCGGATACCTCCCCCTATTGGTATATAAATACGTCCATGGAATCGGAGAAGATCATCCTGCAGCGTGTAATCCTCAACCTTGCCACTTTCCAGGGCACTGAAAATCGGCTCCAATGCAGCATCCAGCATCTGATGCGCCATAATGCTCTCCCGAATGTCATCATCTCTGATCAATGAGCTCAGATACTCTCGGTATCCTACTGGTTCGGCCTCAGAAACCATAGTAATATGTATGTCATCCATCATCTGTATCAGCTCCATAGCCATCATCCGAGGCTCCGGCCCAGAGGTGCCGACCCTCCTGCTTAATGCATCTAGTACTATGTTTGCCTTCCCCGGGTGGTAGTGAATCTGCTAATCATAGTCACAGAGAAATTCTAGACATCTCCTCTGTCGCAGGTTTAGGTCATTCTGCGTATCGATGTACTTGAGATTCTTGTGATCTGAGAAAATGTCACAATGAATCCCATACAAATAATGCTGTCATATCTTTATCACAAATACAACAGCCCCGAGCTCCAAATCGTGTACCGGATAGTTATGCTCGTGCTTCTTCAGCTGTCTTGAAGCATAAGCGACAACATGTCCGTGCTGCATCAGTACAACACCCATCCCTTCGTATGAGGAATCCGTGTAAATCTGAAATCCCTCACTCCTAGATGGGAGTGCAAGGATAGGGGATGAGGTAAGTCGGTCCTTCAACTCCTGAAATGCTATCTCGCACTGCTCTGTCCAAGTAAACTCTACATCCTTCCTCGTCAAGGTCGTGAGGGGGAGTGCTATCCTTGAGAACCCCTCCACGAACTTACGATAGTAACCTGCTAATCCCAAGAAACTGTGAATGTTGGACGCTGTCTTCGGCCATGTCAAATCTCTCACTATCTCTATCTTAGCTGGATCCACCGCCAATCCAGTTCCACTGATCGTATGCCCCAAGAAGGCCACCTCCTGTAGCCAGAACTGGCACTTAGAAAACTTCGCATACATCTAGGACTCCCGCAGCCTCTGCAAAACCTGTGTCAAATGCTCTATGTGCTCCTCCTAAGTCCGGGAATAGATCAAAATATCGTCGATGAACACAATGATGAAGCGGTCCAAGAAGGGTTCGAATACACGGTTCATTAGACTCATGAATGTGGCAGGGGCATTCGTGAGCCAAAAAGGCATCACCGTGAACTCGTATATCCCATAACGTGAGCTGAAAGCCGTCTTCGGGATGTCTTCCTCTTGGGGGCGCAGCTGATAGTAACCGGATCTCAAATCCAGCTTAGAGAACCAGAAGGCCCCCTGAAGCTGATCAAATAACTCGTCTATCTGAGGCAGTGGATAGGTATTACGGACCGTCAACCGGTTCAGCTCCCTATAATCTATGCATAGACGCAATGATCAGTCTTTCTTCTTCACAAAGAGAACTGGTGCTCCCCACGGCAATGAACTCGGCCGCACAAATCCTGAGTCCACAAGCTCCTGAAGCTGAGTCCTGAATTCTGCCAACTCCCTGGAGGCCATCCTGTAAGGTGCCCAGGACACTGGCCTCGCCCCCGGCACCAACTGAATCCTGAAATCCAAGTCCCGAGCTGGTGGTAGTCCGGGCAATTTCTCCGGGAATACATCAGAGAAATCCCGAACCATCGGGATATCAGCTATAGAACTCTTTGCTGCCACCATCTCAAAGCAGATAAGGTACACCTCTTCCCCCTGCTCATAGGCCTTGATAGCCTGTACAGAAGATAATGATAGATGGGGGATAGGTCGGATACCTTCAGTAGTAACGTAGGAGTCTCCATGCCTGAGTGTGATCCTCTTAGAGGGGCAGTCGATCTGGGCATAGTTCCAATGAAGCCAGGTCATGCCCAAAATCAAATCAAAGTCCGGCAATCTCAAGACCGCCGCTGGAGCTTCGAATGTCTTGCCTCCTATCTCGGCCTCCATGTTCCGGCTATCCGTGGTCCGTAGCTCCGAGCCATCAGGAAGACGCACCCGCATCTCTATGCCAGGAAATCTCTCCACATCCTCTAGTCCTTCAATAAAAGTGACTTACACGAATGAGTGCGAAGCACCCATCTCGAAGAGGGTATGAGCGGGCTTGCCGCAGATCATAACTATGCCTGAGATTTATTTGAGTTAAAATGGATGTTATTTCTATGATTTTCAAGACACTAATAAGGTTGAAATTTCTAAATTGAAACAATTTAAGTACCTGTAATCACTTCTTCGGGGTTCCTTTGCTCCGTTAGGTCCAAAATGTACATCTGCTCTGGGTTCCGTCCTCGGCCATGATATCCACGGCCTCAGCCTCGACCTCGGCCTCGGCATCAGCCTCGGCCCTGCTGTACTGGCGGGGCCATTGGAAGTGGAGGAGGAGGAGGGTGGAACCGATGCGGACACTCCGACTTAATGTTCCCGGGTTGGCGGCATCCGTAACAAACTACCGACCGGTGTCCATGGTCATCCTGCATCCTCAGAACATGCACCTGTAGAGGTGGGGGAGCTAAAGCTGGAGGAGGACCCTGCTCCTGCCTGAAGTTGGGACGACGATGTCCCCCACCCCTCTTGCATCCAATATTCCTGTCTCTTTAAGAGCCCATGCTGCTCTCTCCTGGTGTCGACCCATCGTATGGTCTCTTCCCTTTGTCGTGCACCATCAACTGGTCAGCCTCTAGCTTCTTAGCCATCTCGATGATCTGGGATGATGTGCCGTGAGAAATGAACAATTCGGCCCGCCTCAAGTCATCTCTGAGGCCCCGGTAGAACCTCTTGGCATACCTCCTGTCGTCTATATCATGTATCCCTGCGAACCTGGCAAGGTGGGAAAACTCCCTCTGGTACCCAATCACCGATCTACTCCACTATCTGAGGTTCAGAAACCTCTCCTACAATGCATCTCTGTCTGTAGTGGATACGAAGTGATCCAAAAATACATCGCCGAACTGCTCCCAAGATATGTCCGACATCTCCCAGTCAGCATATGTAGACTCTCGTACAGACTTCCACCATCTCTTCGCATGAGCTTCTAGTGCAGAGGTGTCTAGAGGAACTGCCTAGCCGACTGGGCAGCTGATGCCTGCCAATATCTCATGTTTGGCCTCCAGCCATTCATCCATATTTACAGCATCCTCTATCCCACGGCACATCGGAGGGGACAGGCTCTTGAAGGCACTCAGCCAGCTTGACCACGGATTTGGCTGCGGGACCGGGACTTGCTGGGCTTTGAAGGCTTCCAGGATCGCCGTCAAAGTCTGCCCCATATCCATCTGTATAAATGGAGTGGCAGCTGGAGGGGGAGGAACCACATTTTGCGGTGCAGCGACCTGTGGAGGTTTCATAAAGGTAAGGTTAAAACAGAACTGGCCTAACTCATTGTACTTAATGGACTGTTTAATGTGACTTTTCAGACATGGGCACACCACTGCTTCCGCTGCATAGTTTTTCGACAAACTAATGGTCGTGCGGGGGTGGTCCAGTGTTGTGGACTTCTTTCTCATATGATCGTTCGGTCAAGTGATACCAGTTTGTAAGACCCCTCCCCCTTACCAAGAAGGCTTCCGGTCTTATGCCCAGAACCGCCGTCTTATGGTGGCACTAACGCACGGGTTAGTCGACACCGCAACACGCCGATTCTGCCGGCTAATACGATCATAAAACCTGTAGGCCAAAATGAGAAATAGAAGTATAGCGGTAAAATAAACCACAACTAGTCCACAGTCACAGCACATATATATATAAATATATGAAAGGAAAACGTCAGTCCAAATGAGTACATAAATAATATGAAGAGTAATAAGGTCTTATACCCAGTACATCATATCAAAAGCTCTCTCTCTCATCGCTAAACAGTGGAAGATATCTATCATTACCAAGTCATACTCATCCCACCTGAGGCAACTCTGCAGTAGTAGTAGTAGGTGTTGGTATCAGCTCCTCACTTCCTGTCACCTCGTCCTGCCGGTCGTGCTGGTGCTCCATCTACTCGAGCTCCTAAAAATAGTTTGGTCACCGACCATTAGTCAAAAAGGCTAAGTCGTTTCCTCCACACCTCGCCCCGCAACTCCTAGGCACCGTGCGAGAGGATGAAGCAGAGGACAATATGGGGTAACAAGTGTAAATAGGTGGCAGTGGCACTATACTAACAAGTATATGAGGAGGAATAGTAGTCCTACTCTAGCAGTTCTATGTAAGAAGTATAAGTGCAGTAAGTAAGGTATAAAACTGAAGTATGTAAGACAAGTGCAGTACGGTAAATTAAGTAAAGAACTGAAAGTAAGAGCAGAAAAGTAAAACTATGCTACAAACTACTCTACCATCACAAATCTTACCTTAACTTATAAAAATGCCAATACAAATTTATAAGTTAGGGTTTCCAGGAAATTTAACTTATCATATAAAAGAGTCCATACTAATTTATATGATAAGGATCTATGAAGCGTATGACCTAATATGAATGAATGTTTATGATCTAATTTATGCACAGGCAAGTGTAACTCAAACACAACGACTCTGTGATCACAGACCTTTAGTTCCCACTTTTTGAGAGCTAGCTTGACTCTCGGGTACCACCGCTGTGGCTACGACAGCAGCGGACCGGGCATCTCCACTTCTAGGCTGGTATGCACACTACCAAACCTTAGACCCCTCTCATACGCCTCTATACACGTCCAAGGTGCACTCTAGAGTCTATGCGTACGTATTTTGCTGACAACCCATCAGTCTTGCTGGATCGGGTGTGGGTTATCGGGGATCGTCCTCCAGACCACAGTGTAAAACAACCCACTGGCCCCTCAAACCCTCACACCCGCCTGGTTTACCGTACTGCCATCGGTGTGACGAACGGCCAGTACCGCATGACCCTCCACTAAATTTATGCACATGCAAGTATTTCATCCCGAGTCTTCAGCTCGCAGGACGAACCTGTCCTGAATCCCTCAAACTCTTCACGGGTGAGCATTTATCACAATCCCTCCAACCCATCTCGGGTGAGAACACACAATAGTGCCTTTATTCCAAATCCATCAAACCCGTCACGGGCGAGAATGAACCACAATGTCTTAACCTATTAGACTACTCTTGTCTACGGGTTATTATACTTAGTGATTTAAGGTTAATCCTAGGACTGCCCAGGGTATACCCGGTGAAGGGCTCTCGGGGGCACTAGGAACTACGATGGGATTACGCCCAAACCTCCCTTTCTCAAGGATATTTACTTTAGTTGATGGCTAATCAAAATTCACCCCCAGCTCTCATTATTACTCTTGAGTGATCCTAATGACTTAAGATGTTCTCAGAAGGGCGACGGACTTCCGTCGGCCTCGACTCCAGTTGCTATCCAAGGGTTTGCACTTTTACTCTCGTCACTAAGACAACACTACCCACCAAGGTTATTCTCCAATTGTAACCTCTAGCGCAACCGTTGATCTATCCCCCGGTGGTCCTTATAGTATAACCTACTTAAACTATGCGCAACCCATGACCACATACCACCCCGAAATGGAACTTCCAATTCCTTGGGCCACCTGCACCTAATTATTTATCCTAGGATGTTTTGGAATAATGAAGTGAGCATGTTTATTTTCATAATTTTCTTAAGTTATTAAGGTCTCTAATTAAATCTTTTAATTAATCTCCTAGGTCATTTAATACATGAAGTAATACAAATCATAATCCACTGACTTATGGAAATTTTCCTGAGTTGCATCTTGGTATAATATAGCTGTCTATCAAAATTTATAATTTTCCTTTGATTATTTCTATTTATTCCTTAATTAATACAAAATTCATACAATTGTCATTTTCCAAATGAAGTATAAGAAATACATTACTAAAAATTCTAGGAACATTACAGAGCATATACATCATTAATTTAAGGCTAATGGCAGAGTTTCATCAACTTCTATAACATAATGGCCTGTCAATTTCAATTATTAATAATGTACCAAAATGCCATTATAAGGTTTTAAAAATTACTGATTCCTCCAAAAATGCTGAGACAATTATACAAGGTTATTCATACTCAAATATATCATTAAGAAATTTTCCGAAATTTTCTACTAAGTGTTTTCACCAATTTGCTAATTAAGTAAAATGAGGGTAAAAAGGTAATTTCCATATAACTCCTATCAAAATTCTTCAAACAGAGACATAAAAATTTTCAGGAGTTAAATCTAACATAATATTGACCTTGACAAAAATTGGGGATTTTATCTCAATGATGAACCTATTTTACATTTATTTTTCAAAAGTTCTATTATTCCAAAAATTCCAAATAATGGGATTTTTGCTTCCAAAAGTCCCATTATTACAATGCGGGGTATAATTCACCCTAATGAGCCTCTGAAATCAATACCATGATTTTTAGATTTTCCAAATAGGCTTAATACACAATATTTCAAAATTGACTATTTGCACCCCAAGCTTATATATAACCAACACATGCAAGTGAGTTTACCCAACATGCATTGGTCCAAATGTGCTGAAATGTTTTCCATGCAAATGTATAGTCCCCAAGGACATGCCACAAAAAGTTGGGGCCATTTGGAGCCATAACCCTCCAAATATTTCATTTATTTAATTTTGTGTATTATGAATAAAACTATAGAAAACGTTTTCTCAAAAATTCTCAATTTTTGGCAGGGGCCATATATGCCCTAATCATGCATGCACCCAAAATTTGGGGTCATGTTCATTACTGGTTTGTCTTGGGCATCAAATTGAAATTATGCCCTTGCCTAGGACCAGTCCTAGTAAAACTGACCTACAGGGCAGTATACTGCTCCAAATTACAAGATTAAGGTGGCAAATTAAAGTTAAGAGGTTAAGCTACAACTTTCATTTAAGATTCTTTCCTGAAAATGCATCTAAGAGGACTAAAATAGCCATGCAATATGACTGAAATAGTGTGACAGATTATACATAATACTATAGTTTTATATTTGATTTAATTTAATTGCTGAGCACGAATCTTGAAGTAAATTTGACGAGATCCGGTCATCGTCCCCGATCAGCCAACAACCCAGATTGATTCTAGCTGGGCCACCTTTGCTGGCTGTTTCCAGCCAGCTGAGCTACCACCGCTGCCGGCGGATGTCGCCACCACCTTCACTGAGGTGGTGGCTAGCGATTTCCGGCGATGAGGCCGCCGAAATTGGCCCCTCCAGCGAACCCGAGTAAGAATTAAAACTCGGAAAAATCTCCATTTCGTCACATGGTATCTAGCTCGATTGAGCCCGATGTATCTCGTAAAGGATCTAGAAATATAGTACGAGTAGAGGGGACGCGAAACAGACCTGAATGGCGTCACGGTGGCGAGGTTGGCGGCGGTTGGCCATGGTTAAGCTGCTCCGGCGATCTCCTGCTCAAAACCCCATTTCTTCACCAAAAGCTTTGCTCCAGAACTCCTCCACTCGTCTCCACTATCTGAAGCTGATGGTGTGGTCGGTTTGAGCTAGAAGTGGCTGTATAGGGAGATACAACCAAGGTGAGCTCGGTTTGGGGCTTTGGAGGCTTCACCCTTTGTGTCAAGTCGCCAACATGCTGCCAAATTCTCTAAAATTTACTGAGGAGGCCAGCCAGCACCATTTTGTGCTGATGGAGCCAAGGCCAAGTGGCCTCTTCTTCTTAACTCACCTTCTCTCTCCTCCTTTGGGTAAATTCTCCAAAATGCCCCCATGCATGCACTCTCTCTCCAAAACTAGAGGGGTATGGCTGGTCTTTGTCACCTTGGGCTGATAATTGGCCATGTTGGGTGGGCTTAGCCCTCATTTTCTCATTTAGGTCAATTATGTTGACTTGGTTGTCTTAAGTTGACTTGGTCAACCATGATGAGTGGGCTGACCCCACTTGGTGGTCATGGGTCTAATGGCACCACCCAACTTGGGTTGGGACAATGTGGTGCTCTACTTGGGCTAATTGGGCCTATGGGTATAGGTTTGACCAAATTAGGTCCATGGTTGACTTTGGTCACTAGGGTCAAAGGGTTGACCTAATGACATGCCCTAGGGTCCACTTAGATTATTTTAGGGTTAGGGCAATATGGTGGGGTCATGGTGTGGCTAGGGTTCCTATTTAGGCTAGTTTGATCTTGTTTGACTTTGGCTCCTTAGTGGGCCCCACATGGCTACAACTCACTACCTAGGGTCAAACATAGCTAAATTCTCTATCACCCACCCCATGCCTAACCCAATCTAAGTTGAGGGGTCTAAAAGTAACATGGGATGTTAAAGTTATCCGCTGCTGATGTGACATCATGACGAGTATTTTTCCCTTACTCTGATATACTTATTTGGCAGTGAAAATACGTGTTGTGACAGTTGGTATCAGAGCCATGTTGGTTTGACAAGCTGGTCGAACCAGCCAATCTTGTTTAGTTTGTTTCCTTGCTTCATTTGCATACACACACCAATGTGTCATCAGTACGCCTTAACCGAAGCATCGACACTACACTCATAGCATGAATAGAAGTATACGGGGCATATTATGTAGTGTGGGATGCATAATATGTGTTTCTATATGGATCCACCATAGGTGGCAACATGTGACAGTTATGTAGTATGAGATGCATAACTATCATCACATGGGTGCCCATTAGTGTACAACCTTGGGCTCGCGAGTGACCCAACAAGCGAGGAAGGAGGACTGGCGAGATGGGAGGAGGCCTACCCGTAAAAGGCGAGAGGAAGGGGCAGCCCATGAATTAAGGCGAGACCTCGCTAGGCGAGACCTCGCTAGGCGAGACCTCCTGGTGTGGGCGAGATGGCCCAGCAGGCGAGACCTCCCTAGGCTTGACGGATCCCTCCCCACTCGTCATATGAAGAAATAGATGTCTTTACCTTTTTACATACAAGGGGGATTTTACATTTGTGCCTCGGGTAGTTTTACATTTTTGCCCCGGGAGGTCTGCGCATAGCTCTCTGGAACAGCGGAGTTTGGCTGTTAGCAGACCCAGACCAGGGTGTTTTGGTCATTTCAGGCTGATTTAGAAGTGATATTTGCAGATCAGGTTCAGAGGCCTATAAATAGACCGGTAGAGGTGCCTGAGAAGGTTATTGAACCTTTCCACTATCTTCCTCACAGGCACCTAGTTAAGCACTGGCTAGGGAGGGGAAGACTCTCAGTTCTTCCTGGTAAGACGCGGGACCTCCAAGCTGGGCCCCCTCGGTCTATTTTTAGGTCACTGACTCTCGTCAGGAGGGTAGCGCAGGGAGAGTACGTGTGGGCTGCATCCTATTCGAACATTAGGAGGGATCAGAAAGCTGGTTCCAACATTTTTGGTGCGGTGAGCGTGGAACGCAGCCCTCAGAGAAGAACCTTGAGCAACCACATGGCGGGAGATCACGGAGAAGGAGAAGGAGGGGAGTCGGATAACCAGGGGCATTTGTAGGGAGAGCGGAGTTTATGGCTTCGATCAAGGGGATCATGGATCTACTGCAAGGGATCTCGCGGCAGGGAGACTGTTCAACTCCACTGCCTCCAGTGCCAGCTCTCGCGACTCAGGAAGAACTCGTCTTGGCGTGAGTACGAGAGGATGCCCCGGGGAGAAGGCTGGGAAAGGAGGTGATGATGGAAGGGAGTGGGAGAGATATGACGGGAAGGGAGCTGTTCCCAAGCCCGGCGAGTGCCATCTCTCCAGGAGAGGTCGTCGCGCGAGTAGTGGCGGTGAGACCGGCGGCAAGAGGATCCCCTTTTTGCGAGCTAATCCTGTCCACTCCCGTCCCGGAGGGCTTCCGAGAGCCTGAGATAAACTACTATGTGGGGAAGGATGATCCCCTCCATCACTTGCAGTGGTTCGAAGACTCTGTCTCGATCAGGCCCATGACGGACGCGTTTAAGTGCCGCCTTTTTGCAATCACCCTAAAGGACAAAGCTAGGGACTGGTTCCATCAACTCCCGACAGGCTCGATATACTGCTTCGAGGACTTAAGAAGGAGTATCCAACTCCGGTTCTCCACATCTAAGAAGAGGAAGAAGAACCCGGAATCGATCTTTTTGATTAAACAGAAGGCGGATGAATCGCTGGCTCAGTACGTGGATAGGTTCCAGGAAGAGATTTTGGATATATAGGAGGTGTCAGGGTTTACCCTCCAGATGGCCTTCACAATGGGACTGCAGGAAGGATTCTTCAAGATGAGCCTCACCCGGAAGGCGCCGCTATCTTTTGAAGGCTTGATGGAGAAGGCGGCAAAGGAAATAGCGATGGAGGCGGCAAACCTAGCCTTTGCGAAGAAGCTGGCAAGGCTTACTGAGGTAGAGTCGAGGGAGTCAGGTGGGAGGCAACAGGAGGAAAGAAGAAGAGAGGAGCTAAGGGCGCCGGCGTATCCGGAGCAGGGGTGGAGACAGCAGGGAGGCCCTGCCCCAGGACAAGTTAGAGGATTTCCCCAAGGGGGGAGGAACCAACAGGGAGGACCGGGAAGGTTTCACCAGCAGGGGTGGGGGTATGGTCATAGACCACCCCTACCCCCTCCGCAGCAGGCCATGGCCATCGGCCGAGGCAGAGGAAGGGGCCGGGAGAGAGGAAGAGGAGCAGGAGCAGGGAGAAGGAAGAACCCTCAGGAAGGAAGACATGGGGGAGGCGGCATTGCCATATTGTGACTTCCACGAGGAGGAAGGTCACGCAACGGCTACCTGCCCAGATTTCTTAGAGATAAGGAGAACTCGAGGGGCAGGAGAACAGCCCAGGCCGGTGCGGATAGAGGAAGTAACAGTTACAGGAGAAGAGGATCGATGTGTGGATCGAGCAGATGAAGGGGATCGTAGGGGGATTGGAGTGATCAATGGGGGGGTGGGGATAGAGGCGGCTCGAAAGGCGAGCCTTCACACTATGTACCGCCGAAGCGTCGCCTCGACGTCACAATCCCCTCCCCCAGATGAAAAGATTACCTTTTCAAGGAAGGACATGCCCGACCATGAGGACCCCTTTTGTGACGCGCTGGTGATACGGAACGCCATCGAGAAATTCACGGTGTCGCGGATCCTAGTGGACAATGGGAGCTCAGTGAACGTGATTTTCAAAAAGGCATTCAATGCAATGAGGGTGGAGGCCCGGAGGGTGCTCGCGGCAGATGGACCACTGTTTGGTTTCTTAAGGGAAAGGAAAGATGTCGAGGGGGGAGTGGGACTTCAGGTGACCCTAGGAGGGCTGTCCCGGAATTGCCGCTTTGTCATAGTGGATGCCCCCAATAGCTACAACGCTATCTTTGGGCGCCCCTTAATCAGCGCTTTCAGATGCGTCCAATCCTCATTTCAGCAGTACTTGAAGCTGACTTCAGGAGGTACCCAAATCAGGGTACGGGGGGATCCAAAGGCTGCCAGGGAATGCTACGTGACGGCAGTGAACACCATCTCCTGGCAGGAAGACGCGGAGGAGTTGGGAAAGTGGATGGAGCAATTGCAGCAAGAACTGGGAGGCGGGGAAGAGCAAAGAGAGGAGGAAGATGCTGGAGGAGAAGAAGTAGTAATGGTGGGAGGCATTGCAGGGGAACCAAAAATGGCGGGAGAGTAGTTCGGGGAGATGACGTAGTAGAAGAAAAAGAGAAGGAAAGTGCGAAGGGGGAGGAAGAAATGGTAAGGAAGTTAGGCCTGGTGGAGAGGCTGGAAGCGGCTGGAAAGGAGGGCGAAGAGACGGTGGCAGCAGAGGAAGAGGAGCCGAAAGAAGAGGTAGGGAGGAGAGAGAAAAGGTAGATGGAAGAAGAGGGAGGGTCGCCCGGGGAGGGGGCCCGGCCGAAAAAGAGAAGGGCCTCACGACAGGAAGAGGAGGACGCAAGCAGGCGGGAGACGGAGCAGCCGGGGGAGGAGAGGATGATGGCCAATGTAGAAGGCAAAGCCAAGGAGCAGGATGTGCAGGCAGAGCAGGAAGCAGAGGAAGAGCCATCAAGGCTGAAAGCAGCCGTGGAGGTACTCGAGGTAGAGATACGCACCAAGGAAGGCCGAGAGGAGAAAATAAAAATCAGTGGCGAGCTCTGCCCGGAGGACCGTGAGAAGATCAGGACCTGCGTACAGAAAAACATTGACATCTTCGCATGGGGCGCCGCGGACATGCCAGAAGTCGATGCAGACGTCGCCTGTCACTGCCTCAATCTAGATCCCAACACTCGCCCAATACAACAGAAGAAGAGGGCCATCGCCTCCAAGATGGCCGGACCTATTAGAGAGGAAGTGGAAAAATTACTTAAGGCGGGGTTTGTGTCCGCCTGTAAGTATCCTGGGTGGTTGAGTAATGTTGTAATGGTCAAAAAAGGGGAGGGTAAGTGGAGAATGTGTGTGGATTTTTCTCTTTTAAATAAAGCATGCCCCAAGGATTATTACCCGCTGACCCGAATTGACGCGCTGGTTGACTCAGCCGTCGGTTTCCACTTTATGAGTTTCTTGGATGCATTTTCTGGATACCATCAAATATGCATGCATCCCCCGGATGTTAAGGACGTCACCTTCGTCACGGAGGATGGATGCTTCTGTTTTAACATGATGCCTTTCGGTTTGAAAAATGCGGGCGCGACCTATCAAAGGATGATGGATCGAATCTTCCGAGAGCAGAGAGGGAGGAACCTCGAGGTATACATAGATGACTTGATGATCAAAAGCAAGGACCTTGGAGCTCATATCCTAGATCTGGAGGAAACCTTTGAAACCCTAAGGGAGTATAAAATGAGACTCAACCCCCTGAAATGTGTTTTTGGTGCCAGCAGAGGAAGGTTCCTGGGACACCTTCTCACTCCATCTAGAGTGGAGCCCAACCCAAAAAAAGTGAGAGCAATCCTGGAATTGGAGTCCCCTAGGAATGTTAAGGAAGTCCAGCGTCTCACAGGCAAGTTGGCCGGGCTGAGCAGGTTCCTCTCTCGAGCCGGGGAGAGGTGCTCGCCCTTCTTCCGAACGCTGCGAGGCGGCAAGAGATTCGAATGGACCTTAGAATGTGAGACGGCTTTCCAAGCCATAAAACAACAGCTTACCCAAACGCCCTTACTCCAGGGACCAAGGGAAGCAGAGGTCTTGTTCTTATATTTGGGGGTAGGGTCTGTGGCGGTGAGCTCGGTCCTGGTGCGAGAAGAAGGGAAGAAACAATTTCCAATTTATTACGTAAGCAAGGTCCTGAAGAAAGCGGAGCTCGGGTACCCCATCCTTGAGAAGTTAGAATTTGCCCTCATCATCTAGGCCCGAAAGCTCAGGCCGTATTTTCAGGCTCACTCCATACAAGTGGTAACAGATCACCCCTTCTGTCGCATCTTGGAGGGGGTAGAGCATTCTGGGAGGTTAGCCAAATGGTCAATAGAGCTCAGTGAATTCGATCTCGCCTTCGTTCCTCGGCTCTCCATAAAGGCACAGGCGGTCGCCGATTTCCTGGTAGACTATGTAGTGGAGGTCCAGGAGACGGAGGAGTCCCCTCAGGCAACCTGGAAGATGTTAGTGGATGGAGCGTCGGGGAGAAATTCTTTTGGAGGAGGAGTGGTCTTGATCAGCCCGGAGGGGACCCAGATTGAGTAGGCCTTAAAGATTCATTTCGCAATCACCAACAACCAAGCGGAATATGAGGCGGTCATTTCGGGACTCAGGTTAGCCCGGGAGCTGGGCATACAAGACATTGAGGCCTCGACAGACTCCATGGTGGTGGCAGGCCAGATCAAAGGGGAGTTCGAGGCAAGGGAGCACACCCTCCAGTCGTATCTAGGAAAGGTCAAGGACATCATAGGGCAGTTCCGAAGCTTCTCCATTCAGCACGTCCCGAGGGAGGAGAGCACTCAGGCTGACCAACTCACCAAGCATGGCCCTCGAGCCAGGGGAACAGTGACGGAAATCTTCAGACCGTCTATAGATGAAGGGGAACTCATGGAGGTATGCTAGCAGAGGTCGTGGATGGACCCTTTATCACCTTTTTGGCATCAGGGCAGTTACCCGCAATGGAACTCGACAAGAAGCATACCAGATACAAATCGGCGTACTACCTGTTGAAGGATGGGGTTTTATATCGCAAAACCTTGTCGGGTCTGCTGGCCAGATGTGTGTCAGAGAAGGAGGTTCCCAAGGTTCTACAAGAGATTCACTCGGGAGAATGTGGAAGTCACTCGGGGAGCCGGACTTTAGAAGGGAGGGTGATGAGGCAGGGGTACTTTTGGCCCACCCTCAGGAGAGATGCGGAGGAATTCACGAAAAAGTGTCAAAAGTGCCAGGAATTCGCCCCACGTCAGCTCCTTCCGGCCTAGAGGTTGCGGACCATCACAGCTCCCTGGCCATTCGCTATATGGGGACTAGATCTGGTGGGCCTTTTTCCCCAAGCGAGTGGCCAAAGGAAATTGCTGTTAGTCATGGTGGACTACTTTTCGAAGTGGCTGGAGGTCAAGGCATTGGCTAAGGTAACCTATCAGGTGGTCAAGAACTTCCTATGGGGGGAGATCATCTGCCGGCATGGGTTGCCCCTAGCCATTGTGACAGATAACGGACCACAATTTACAAGCAGAGAGTTCGTGGATTTCTGCATTCGTTTGGGGATAGATCTCCGCTTTGCCTCTGTTCATCATCCACGGAGTAATGGACAGTTCGAAGCGGCTAACAAGGTCATTGTCAATATATTGAAGAAAAAAGTGGAGAATTTGAGACGAAGCTGGGTGGAGCAGCTACCTTCAGTACTGTGGGCCTTGAGGACCACACCAAACACAACCACGGGGGAAACCCCATTTAAGCTCTCTCATGGCTCAGAGGCCGTCATACCTGTTGAGTTTAAGGTCACATCACTAAGAGTAGCGGTTGCAAGGGAAGGAGCCGAAGGATGGAGAGCAGAGAACGAAGAAGAACAGAGACACTCGTTGGATCTCGTGGAGGAGCTCCGGGATTTAGCGATCGTCCGACAGGAGGAGTTCAAGCGCCGGATGGCGAGGTACTTCGACAAGCATATAAGGATCAAACAGTTTGAGAAAGGAGATTTGGTCCTGAAAAAGGTAGACGCGGCGGGTAGAGGGGCCTCCGTAGGTATGCTTAACCCCAATTGGGAGGGTCCTTTTGTAGTAAAAGAAGTCTTAAAGCCAGGAGGGTACCACCTCCAGGATGTGGATGGGGTATCCCTCGAGAGAGCCCGAAGTGGTGATGATTTGAAGAGATTTTACCCGTAGCACTCTATCCATCGCACCTTTTTATTATTATTATACAATGTTTATCATTCTGATGTGCTATTTTGATGCGATGAAAGGGGGGTGACCCTTATAAGGCACTGGGGGCGAGGTGTTGAGGAGAGGAGGCCCCGAGCAGACCCGCTGACCAGGCTCCTATCAAGCTGGCAGGGCTGCAGGCTCACTCGGTGGTTGGAGGTGTTTCGGAGAGGAGACCCCGAGCAGACCCGCTGACCAGGCTCCCATCAAGCTGGCAGGGCTGTAGGCTCACTCGGTGGTTGGAGGTGTTTCGGAGAGGAGACACCGAGCAGACCCGCTGACCAGGCTCCCATCAAGCTGGCAGGGCTGAAGGCTCACTCGCTGGTTGGAGGTATTTCGGAGAGGAGACCCCGAGCGGACCCGCTGACCAGGCTCCCATCAAGCTGGCAGGGATGTAGGCTCACTCGGTGGCTGGAGGTGTTTCGGAGAGGAGACCCCGAGCAGACCCGCTGGCCAGGCTCACATCAAGCTGGCAGGGCTGTAGGCTCACTCGGTGGTTGGAGGTGTTTCGGAGAGGAGACCCCGAGCAGACACGCTGACCAGGCTCCCATCAAGCTGGCAGGGATGTAGGCTCACTCAGTGGTTGGAGGTGTCTCGGAGAGGAGACCCCGAGCAGACCCGCTGACCAGGCTCCCATCAAGCTGGAAGGGCTGAAGGCTCACTCGGTGGTTGGAGGTGTTTCAGAGAGGAGACCCCGAGCAGCCCTGCTGACCAGGCTCCCATCAAGCTGGCAGGGTTGTAGGCTCACTCGGTGGTTGGAGGTGTTTCAGAGAGGAGACCCCGAGCAGACCCGCTGACCAGGCTCCCATCAAGCTGGCAGGGCTATAGGCTCACTCGGTGGTTGGAGGTGTTTCAGAGAGGATACCTGAAAGATATGGTACCTAAACACCTAGAGGGGGGGGGGGGTGAATAGGTGACCTAATCCTTTTCTAACTTTTGTTTGGCAGTCAACAGTTTATAACACAGATTTCTGAATAAGTTATCACAGCACACAGCAATTCTCAACACAGTACAATCACAGCACAGAATACACACGATTTTATAGTGGTTCCCCAATCTTTGGGTACATCCACTTTCCCCCTTCGTCTATCTAGCAGTGTACTAGATTCGGCCAAACTTCTCCACTAGCTCAGAACCCAACAAGGTTCCTACCTCAGGCCCAAAGCCTTACACTCAGCCAAAAGGCCTACACTCAGCCACCCAGGCCTACACTCAGCCAATTAAAGGCCTACACTCAGAGTTCTTCAACTCCTACACTCAGGCACCAAGCCCTACCCTCAGCCTTTATAAAATAGGCTTACAATCACTCAGATCCAATGGATCTTACAAGTTTAAAATAGAAATTACAAATGCTAACTCTACAACTCAGAAAGGATGAGAGGAGTTGAGAGTTTCTTGAAGAGTTCTTGGAAGAACTCAGCTTGATCCAAACTGACTTAGCTTTCTTCAAAGCTTCTTGAGTAGAACTGAATTAGTCTGAATCTTCTGCAGTTGATCCTTGATCTCTGCTTCTTGAAATCCAGATGACTATGAATTGTTCTTCTCAGCCTTAGTTCCAAAGACTGAATCCTTGGTTGGAGCTCTCTCTCTCCAACTACTTAGATCTACAGTTGGACTGCCTGATCTTCTTGTGTTGATCCTCTGTGTATCACTTCTTGATTTAGTCTGATCAACTACTTCAATTATTATCACACCATGTAATGATTTTGAACAACCTTAACCACTTAACTCAATCATTCTGTAAACTATGGGTGCCTATTTATAGGCTTCCTTCATGGTAACCGGCTGATCCGGTTTATAACAGACTTTTGACTTCACTGACAGTTGCTGTAGACCGGCTGGATTGGCAGCTGTCATGTCAACCAGTCACTTCTTGAAATCTCACTAACTTGTCAGATAGTGTCGAGACTTTCTGTTCTTAAGTGTCGACACTTATAGACCAAGTGTCGACACATGTTGTGTAAGTGTCGACACAAGTCTACAAGGTGTCGACACAGTTCCTTGTATGTCTCGACACAGTTACTTCTGCATGTGTCGACACTGAAATTGAGTGTCGACACAAGTATTTGTACTTCATTCTTTATCTGTATTCTTCTAAGTGTCGACACATCTCCTTTGTGTCGACACATCTTCATGTGTTGAAACTGTCAAGTGTCGACACTGCTTCTTGGTGTCGACACAAGTCTTCAATCTTGTTTCTTCAGCTGAGTGTCGACACATTCCTTTAGTGTCGACACTTATACTTAGAATATTTTACAACTTTTCTGTTCTTTGCTAAGTGTCGACACAGCTCCTTGTGTCGACACTTTCTTCAAGTGTTGAGTCTTCTGGTTATGTGTCGACACATTGTGCTGAGTGTCGACACAATCTTCAAGTGTTGACTCCTTTGAGTGTGTGTCGACACATTGTGTTGAGTGTCGACACATTCTTCATATTTTGACTCTGCTGATTGAGTGTCGACACATTGTGTTGAGTGTCGACACTTGTACTTAGTCTCTGCAGAATTTTGCTGAGTGTCGACACAACTCCAAGTGTCGACACTTTCTGATGTTGACTCAGCTCTACTAGGTGTCGACACTTCTGCTAAGTGTCGACACAGCTTTTCTGCATCATTCTACACTGAGTGTCGACACAGCTCCAAGTGTCGACACTTTCTGACTGGTGTCGACACTTCTTCCCAGGTGTCGACACAATGACTCCAAGTGTCGACACTGCATGTCTGGGTGTCGACACAAGCTTTCTCAAGTGTCGACACTTTGCCTCTGGGTGTCGACACATGGACTTAGAAATTTTCAGCTTCAGTCCAGTGTATGTCTAACCTGCACAAGTAACTCAAACAAACATCAAATACATTCTGATGTATATCATTGAGTTAGGTGAGGCTTCTTCAAATCAGGTACATTTGACCAATGTACCCAACAATCTCCCCCTATTTGGAGAAGTCATAACCCTTAGTCAATGATATACACCACTCATAATTAAAAATTACAAAATGATGTAAAACATATAAATGACAACAGGGTAAACTTGAACATGTAATAAAGCACACATGTATACTTATTAAACATTGCAGAACAATTAAGAAACACACATATTTCAGAACATTCATACTATATTTATCATATACTGTTCCAATAGTGTTCCTTATACATTTTCAATGAAGTATTACAATGTTTTTCACTCAACAGATTACAACAAGCATCAAGTTAATTCCTAATCTAGTGCTGATCAGGTTCTTTAATAACAATGCCTTTTCCAGCTTTAACTTGAGCTTTCACAGCAGCAGCAGCAGCAGGCTCAGCTTCAGCAGTCTTCTTCCCTTTAGAGTCCTTCCTCTTCTGTTCTTCAGCCTTGATCTTTTGTCTTTCAAAATAATGATAGGGCTTAGGAAAGTACTTGCTAGGCTCCACAGCTGTTGGAGGTAGCTTTCCTAACTTAGACTTCCTTCTATATTGGACAATTGCTTCCTGCCTACTCTCATGCTTTCTCCATTCAGCCTCTGAGAACCACTTGTTTCTCTCATGGGCATTGTCCTTGGCAGCTTTCCAGGCTGTAAGAATTATGTTCCTAGAAGTAGGGCTCCATTGTTCAAAATCTGGCTTTTGCTCAGCAATTTCCCTAAACTTCTTCTTTGACAGCCTAGTTTCTTCTTCTTTGTCCAAAGCCTCTTGCATTGCAGCTGTGATAGGTTGAACAACCTTTTCCAGAATAATATTAGGCTTGCCAGCAGGTGGACTATACATTGTGCTTATATCTGCATGAATCATGTCAAAGTCTGGAGGTGGATAGATTACATCAGCCACTGCCTGTTGCTCACCTCCAAGATATGCATTTTGAATACCAGATTCAGCCACTTCATTGTCATCACACAGGGGAGGATATCCAAGTGTAGCCCTGATAGAATTTGAAATCCATTTGGCATGCTCAGAACTGGCCTTGACTAACACTCTCTCCCCCTTTATGACTTCTTGGGCCACATGATCTCTCACATCATCTTTCTGGAATCGGATTTGGCTATCCAAATACCTTATGCCCTCTTTAAATAAAGGTCTAAGCTTTGTAAGCTGTTCTGAAATGACCTTCTGTGAGTCTTTTATTGCAGTCTGTACAGCAGCAATCTCTGCTTGAAATATCTTATCAAAATCAGCCTTGGCAGCAGCAGTGGAGGTTGATGGTTCATCAGACTTTTTCTTGAGTTCAGTGACTATGGCATTGTGAGATGCAGTCAAATTATCATTCATCCTGAGTTGATTCTCCAGTACATAGCCTTTTTTTAGTGCTATATCATCAACTTGAGTCTTTATTTTCTCTTGATGGTTTGCCAAATAGACCTACTGCATGAGCACCCTTTGTAAAACAATCAGTCATCTCTGTTTTATTAAGGTTCATTTCAAACCTTATTGACTTGATTTCCTGACCTAGATCAGATTGTAGTGCCTTATGCCCTTCATCAACATAATGTTTCTAAAGCTTTCCTTTGTTCATCCATCTTGATTTGCATGGCAAGCAGTAGAGCACTGTAATCAGTGGATGGAGCTTGTTGAACTAAGGAATGTTGAGCAACTATTTGGAGAGCCTTCTTATAGCTCTGGCTTCTTCTTTTGAAAACAAAGAACTTCTTTTTCTGAGCTTGCTCAGCTTCATCATCTTCAGATTCTGATGTACTGGCTATATCCACCCTATCCTTGAGGGCTGGATTGTTTTTCAGTATGCACATCTTGTGCCTTCTCAGTATCTAGCCTTTTAGGCTCTTCCACAACTTCAATGTTGCTCCCCCTCAGTAGCAGCACCCTGCTCTTTATCTGCAGCAGTCTTTCTCCATGTCAAAATCCTCTTGATCTAGATTTAGAAAGAGGTCTTCCATTGTGTATTCTGGGGGTGACTGTGCAGGAGATGTACTTGGTTCAGCAACTTCTTTATCAGGGATAACTTCTTGTACAACAGATGTGTCAGCAAGAACCAACATCTGGTTACTGTACTTGCTGGCTGATTTTGCTGATGATCATCAGACAAATCAGAATTTACTATTGAAAAGTTCAAAGTATTAAGGATCAACAAGTACCTCTTGAATGAGGAGGGTGGCATGTTCACTCTCCAGTGTAGATGGTTCTGCTACACCTGGAAGCTCCCCCTGGATGTTAGCTGCCTCCTGAGGAGCAGGTGTCTTCTCTGCAGCCACATCAACTGGACTTTCAGGAGTGAAGACCACATGTTCTTCACTGCCTGAGCTGCTGGAGGATTCTTGAGGTCACAGCAGCAGTTTTCCTCTTCTGCCTGGGAGGAGAGTCTTTCTTAGAAGCCTTGTTTCTCTGGGGTTGGAACTTCTTTGGACAGCACCTCTTTCCCACCTGGAGAAGATCCTCATGTCCATCCTTCTCATGTGGTTGATCTTTGTTCCTGCAGCAGAGCTCATTACCTCTGGAATTGATCCAGCCAGGTAGAGACTTAGTATCCTGCCCAGATTGGGCTTCTTCAGACTTTCTTTTACTTTCTCAAAGACCAATCATAGACCAGTCTGTCTTAAGGTTGAAGATGATTCTGGTCATGATACTGAACATAGAGGCTGACACCCTGTCATGCCCTCCTGGTTTGCTTAGAAGAACCTTGCCCACAACTTCAGACAGGAATTTTCCTTGATTATTCATACCTTTTCTGTTAAAGACTGATCCCACCTTCATCTTTGGATCCAGTCCACACCAAGTAAGAGCTTCCCTGGTCTTAGAAGCAGTTACTTCCTCTTCACCTTGAACTTTAGGTAGCTGAAGTACCTTCCTTAAAGACTTGGGTGAAAGTTTGACCTTGGTGCCATGCACCCTTGACTTAATCCTGTAGCCTGAGTCATCTACAGACGCGCCAGAAAGAAATTCAATGACTTCCTTCTTCCATATTTTCGTTGGTTCTGAAACCAAGAACTCCAATCCTGAATTGGCAATTAGGGTTAGCACTGATTTGATTTCTTGGTCGCTGTCGTCAAATGCGCCTCGCACAAGCTCATAGCCTTCGTTTACGTTCTCTTCCAGCTTGGGAGCCATTAGGGTTTTGAGAATTAGTCTTGAGATGAGAGAAATGTCGACACAAGAGTTTAGGTAAAGCGTGTCGACAATCAAAGACAGAACCCTATATATACCTTTCTTGTTTGAAGACGAACAGGCGGGATGAATTTCTAATGATGTGTCGACACTGTCAATAAGTGTCGACACTGACTTATAATGTCTCGACACTCATGTGTCGACACAAATTTAGTCAACAGATTTTATGTGTCGACACTTGGTTAAGTGTCGACACCACTATACTCGACATGTGTCGAGACTTTACTTAGAAAAATTCTGAGTAAAACTTAAGTGTCGACACTTTATTGGATGTGTCGACACCTACTCGACATGTGTCGACACTAACATTCTGAAGTGTCGACACTAACTTCCTAGATGTGTCGACACCATTTTCCTGAAGTGTCGACACTTACTATTCTGTGTCGACATAGACTTGTCTATGTGTCGACACCTTTTTACTTAGCCAATTTTTGTTCTGTATACTTAGTGTAAGTTTATCATACCTAGTTCAATTTTGAACCTATTAAACTTAGCTTCTTCTAAGGGCTTAGTAAACATATCAGCTATCTGATTATCTGTTTTAACATATTCAAGTGCAATATCATTTCTTTCTACATGCTCCCTAAGAAAGTGATATTTTATCTCAATATGTTTAGTTCTACTATGTGATACAGGGTTATTAGCTATGGAAATAGCACTTGTAGAATCACAATAAAGTGGAGTTCTACTTACCTGACATCCATAGTCTTCTAGCTGATGTTGAATCCACAGAAGTTGAGCACAGCAACTTCCTGCAGCTACATATTCTGACTCAGCTGTGGAGATGGCCACACTGGTTTGCTTCTTACTACTCCATGAAATGAGTCTTCCACCTAGGAATTGACAGGATCCAGTTATGCTCTTTCTATCTTCTTTGCATCCTGCAAAGTCTGCATCTGAATAGCCTGTTAGATCAAAATCTCCATTCCTAGGGTACCAGAGGCCTAGATAAGGTGTGCCCTTTAGATATCTCAAGATTCTCTTGACTGCAGTCAAGTGAGATTCTTTGGGGCAGGCTTGATACCTGGCACAAACACATGTAGCATACATAATGTCAGGCCTACTTGCAGTCAAGTATAGTAGGGAGCCAACTATCCCTCTATACAAGGTTTCATCCACAGGTTTCCCTGCATCATCCTTGCTTAGAGACATACTTGACCCCATAGGAGTCTTCATGGTACTGGAGGAATCCATACCATATTTCCTTATGAGTTCTAGGGTGAACTTAGACTGACATATGGATAATCCACTTTCAGTCTGTTTAACTTGGAGACCCAAGAAAAACTTCAGCTCTCCCATACTACTCATTTCAAATTGACTCTGCATAAGCTTTGCAAACTTTTTGCAAAGGCTACTTTCAGTAGACCCAAATATAATGTCATCTACATATATTTGGACAAGTATTACTTTGCCTCTAGATTCCCTAAGGAATAGAGTCTTATCTATTTTCCCCCTTGTGAACTTGTTCTCAATGAGGAAACTAGATAGGGTTTCATACCAAGCTCTAGGAGCTTGCTTTAACCCATACAATGCTTTCCTAAGTCTATAGACATAATGTGGAAGAGTAGGATCAACAAAACCTGAAGGCTGCTCCACATATACTTCTTCTTTTAAATTACCATTAAGGAATGCTGACTTCACATCCATTTGGTATACTTTGAATCCTTGGTAGGTTGCATAGGCCAAGAACATCCTTATGGCTTCCAGTCTGGCTACTGGAGCAAAGGTTTGATCAAAATCAATACCTTCTTCTTGCCTATATCCTTTTGCAACCAGTCTTGCCTTATTCTTAATGATGACTCCTTGTTCATCTAACTTGTTTCTGTAGATCCACTTTGTTCCTATCACATTGTGATCTTTAGGCTTAGGAACTAAGTCCCAAACCTTGCACCTCTTGAACTGGTTTAGCTCTTCCTGCATAGCTTCAGTCCACTGTGGATCTTGTATTGCTTCTTCAAATTTCTTTGGTTCTATTTGAGACAGAAAACTTGAATATACTGCAGCATTCTGATTTCTGCTCCTTGTCTGAACACCTTGTCTTGGATCTCCAATGATCAGCTCCACTGGATGATCTCTTAGATGCCTGTTGGCTGGAGGCATCCTTACTTCTGGTTGTACTTCTTCAGCATCTTCATCATGCTGAGTTCCTTGAACTTCTTCAGCTCCTGGTACATGTAGTTCTCCCCCTGGACATAAGCCATCTTCTTCTACTTGCTGTCTTGCAGCAGGTACATCTTCCATGGTTAGCTTGTCCATCTTCTTAGAAAGACCTGTGGGGCTGCACACACTACTAGACAACTCATTGTTAATAAGAAGTGTCTCATCAAAAACTACATGCACAGACTCCTCTACAACTTGTGTAGTCAAGTTGTAGACTCTATAAGCCTTACTATTACTGCTGTACCCAACAAACACTCCCTCTTGGGATTTGGCAGCAAACTTAGTTAAGTAAGACTTCCCATTGTTAAGTATGAAGCATTTACAACCAAAAATCCTGAAATAGGATAGATTTGGTTTCCTGCCTTTCACTACTTCATAGGGGGTCTTGTTTAACCTTTTAGTGATGGTAGCCCTATTTATCACATGGCATGCAGTGTTTACTGCTTCAGCCCAGAAATATTCTGGCAGTGATGAATCACTTAATAGGGTTCTACCAGCCTCTATCAAGGTTCTATTTTTCCTTTCAGCAATGCCATTTTGCTGAGGTGTTCTAGGTGAAGAGAATTCTTGAAATATCCCATAGTCTTCACATAGTTTTGTCATGCTTTCAGATTGAAACTCTGTACCATGGTCACTTCTAATTTTGACCACTGTACAGTTCAATTCATTCTGAATTTGCCTAACAAAACTGTGGAAGACACTAGGTGTTTCAGATTTCTGCTTTAAGAAGAACACCCAGGAAAACCTTGAGTAGTCATCAACAACTACAAAGGTGTAGACCTTCCTACCTAAGCTGTGAACTGGCATTGGACCAAATAGATCCATATGCAAGAGGTATAAACACCTCACAGCATCCTTGTTGTCAATGCTTCTAAAGGTGGATTTAGTCTGCTTGCCCTTTTGACAAGCTGAGCAAATGCCATCTTTGACACACTTAACTTGAGGACCATTCCTCACTAACTCTTTACTAAAGAGTTTGCCAATAGTCTTGTAATTAAGATGAGCAAGCCTCTTGTGCCACTTGACACATTGAGAGACTGTCTCATCAGCTACAAGACAAACTGGAGAACTATTGTTCTCAACCATAATGTCTAAACAATAGACATTTCTCTTTCTATATCCTGTCAAAATGATCTTTTGATCACTTGACCTCTTGATATGACAACCATTTTTAACAAATGAGATGTCATACCCTACATCACTTAATTGACTTATACTAATGAGGTTGTGTTTCAAACCTTTAACATAAGCCACTTGAGTAATGGTAACAAGGTTAGAAGAAATGTTACCAAACCCTTTGATGATTCCTTTTTCAGAACCACCAAAGGTCACTTTGGACCATTTTTGATTGGGATGTAGTCCTTCAGTAGTCCCCTAGTTCCAGTCATGTGTCTGGAACATCCACTATCCAAGTACCATGTAGGGGTATGGCCACTTGGATTCTCCTGCAAAACAAATTAATGAACCTTAGAACCCAAATGGTAAACTTGGGTCCTTGGTAATTGTTAGTTTGCAACTTGACATAGCTACCTACAGGCTTTCCATCAGGTAATCTTGTTACTACCTTTGGCACTAACATTGTGCCAACAGTCCAAAGCAAAGTGGCCAATTTTGCCACAGCACCAACATTCAAATTTGTTGTACCTTTGCTTAGGTACAGACTTGGCTGTCTTAGTGAATGTTGGGGCTTTGCCCTTGGACTTGGACTGATTCTGAACAGTCCTAGCTGGATTAACAAATCCCAGTCCAGTCTTTCCTTTATGATGAACAAAATCATCAATCAAGGGTAGCACTGATTTAGGTTTTGAAAACCTAGCTACTAGCTCTTTCTCCTTCTGAAGATTAATCTCCAGTTTCTTAATTTGATCATTCTTAAATGTAATAGTACCCATCTGAATCACAGTAATGTGTTTCAGCCTGGCCACTTCATTCAGTTTTTGATCATAATTCTTCTCATAATCTATTGCAGCTGCCTTGAGATCAGCAATTTCCTTGGCCAAATTTTTGGCTAGGGTCTTGCTTTTCTTATAGGCTTGCAATAGTACTTGATATTCATCTAGGAGTTGATGAATATCTCCCTCAGACTCAGATATATTCTCATCACTTGATGAAGAATAATCTGACTCTGAACTAGAACTGGAATCAGAACTTTGAGTTAAACCTTGTACCTGACTGGGTCCTGGCTGCTCCAGGTTTTTGGTACTTTCAGTCAAAGCCATCAGTCCTTGGCTGTGACAGTCTTCTTGCTCATAGATAGATTCCATGATCTGCATAAACTCTTCTTCTTCTTCAGCAAATAGCCCAATATAGGCTTCAGCATCTGTCTCAGTGTCTGAAGAAGACATATCTGAAAGAGTCTTCTCATTCTTTGCAACAAAGGACTTCTCCTTCTTTCCTTTGAAGTGTGTTTTCTTTTTGTCACTGGATTCTTTCCTTCTTTCAGGACAGTCTGCAATAACATGGCCCTGTCTATTGCAGCAGTAACAAATTATCTTGGATCCAGTTGCCTTACTAGTCTTGGTCCTTTTCTTGTCCTTCTTTGAAGGCTTCTTTTCCTGATACTGAACCTCTTTCCCTTTGGAAGATGAAGGTCTAGACCTCCACTGTTTCTTCTTAAGGAACTTCTGAAAATGTCTGGTGAATGCAGCAAAGTCTTCATCACTTTCACTGCTTGTAGATTTTGTACTTTCTGACTCTTCAGATTCTGATTCAACTACCTCAGGAGGAGGAGTTGATGACTTGGTCCTGCTCTTTCTGGGTACATCTGACTTAAAGGCAACAGTCTTTTCTCTGTATTCAGTCCTTGTTGACTTTTCTTCTTCTTTTCTCACTGACAATTGCATCTCATAAGATAACAACTTGCCAAAAAGTGTGGGAGGAGGAATTTCTCCCAACTTTGCCATTTCTCTGATGGCACAGATCTTGGTGTCCCAGTCTTTGGTAAGGGACCTTAAGAATTTATCATTCAACTCATAGTTTGTGAACTCTCTTCCATATGACATGAGTTCATTTACAATTCTATAAAATTTCTTGTAGCATTCAGTGATGCTATCTCCTCTTCCTTGCCTAAAGCTCTCATATTCTTGATTAAGCAAGGACTTCCTATCTTGCCTTACTTCTTCAGAACCTTCCATATAGACAATGAGGGTGTCCCACATTTCTTTTGCAGTTTTACAGTGAATAAGGTTCTGGAAGGTGGCATCATCAATTGCACTAACTATTATATTCTGTGCTCTTTTGTCCATGGTTGCTAGGACAATCTCATCCTTGGTCATTTCAGAGAAATCCTTTGGAGTCCTCTGATTTGCATCCAATACTGAAATCTTCATGGGCACATATGGCCCTTCTTTGACTGTGATGTATATCCTAGGGTCAGAGGCTTCCATAAAAAGCCTAACCCTCTCTTTCCAGATCCCAAAGATCTCTTTTCTGCATATTGGTAGTTTCATTGAACCCAACTCCTTATGATTCTCTGAAGAACCCATGTTCTTGATTTTCTTGAAACTGTTTCCTTTTCTGACTTATACTGAATCTGCCAAACTGGATCTCCTCAGACAGTTAGTCCTGATTTTGAGGAACCTCCCTCTGATACCACTTGAAAGATATGGTACCTAAACACCTAGAGGGGGGGGGTGAATAGGTGACCTAATCCTTTTCTAACTTTTGTTTGGCAGTCAACAGTTTATAACACAGATTTCTGAATAAGTTATCACAGCACACAGCAATTCTCAACACAGTACAATCACAGCACAGAATACACAAGATTTTATAGTGGTTCCCCAATCTTTGGGTACATCCACTTTCCCCCTTCGCCTATCTAGCAGTGTACTAGATTCGGCCAAACTTCTCCACTAGCTCAGAACCCAACAAGGTTCCTACCTCAGGCCCAAAGCCTTACACTCAGCCAAAAGGCCTACACTCAGCCACCCAGGCCTACACTCAGCCAATTAAAGGCCTACACTCAGAGTTCTTCAACTCCTACACTCAGGCACCAAGCCCTACCCTCAGCCTTTATAAAATAGGCTTACAATCACTCAGATCCAATGGATCTTACAAGTTTAAAATAGAAATTACAAATGCTAACTCTACAACTCAGAAAGGATGAGAGGAGTTGAGAGTTTCTTGAAGAGTTCTTGGAAGAACTCAGCTTGATCCAAACTGACTTAGCTTTCTTCAAAGCTTCTTGAGTAGAACTGAATTAGTCTGAATCTTCTGCAGTTGATCCTTGATCTCTGCTTCTTGAAATCCAGATGACTCTGAATTGTTCTTCTCAGCCTTAGTTCCAAAGACTGAATCCTTGGTTGGAGCTCTCTCTCTCTCCAACTACTTAGATCTGCAGTTGGACTGCCTGATCTTCTTGTGTTGATCCTCTGTGTATCACTTCTTGATTTAGTCTGATCAACTACTTCAATTATTATCACACCATGTAATGATTTTGAACAACCTTAACCACTTAACTCAATCATTCTGTAAACTGTGGGTGCCTATTTATAGGCTTCCTTCATGGTAACCGGCTGATCCGGTTTATAACAGACTTTTGACTTCACTGACAGTTGCTGTAGACCGGCTGGATTGGCAGCTGTCATGTCAACCAGTCACTTCTTGAAATCTCACTAACTTGTCAGATAGTGTCGAGACTTTCTGTTCTTAAGTGTCGACACTTATAGACCAAGTGTCGACACATGTTGTGTAAGTGTCGACACAAGTCTACAAGGTGTCGACACAGTTCCTTGTATGTCTCGACACAGTTACTTCTGCATGTGTCGACACTGAAATTGAGTGTCGACACAAGTATTTGTACTTCATTCTTTATCTGTATTCTTCTAAGTGTCGACACATCTCCTTTGTGTCGACACATCTTCATGTGTTGAAACTGTCAAGTGTCGACACTGCTTCTTGGTGTCGACACAAGTCTTCAATCTTGTTTCTTCAGCTGAGTGTCGACACATTCCTTTAGTGTCGACACTTATACTTAGAATATTTTACAACTTTTCTGTTCTTTGCTAAGTGTCGACACAGCTCCTTGTGTCGACACTTTCTTCAAGTGTTGAGTCTTCTGGTTATGTGTCGACACATTGTGCTGAGTGTCGACACAATCTTCAAGTGTTGACTCCTTTGAGTGTGTGTCGACACATTGTGTTGAGTGTCGACACATTCTTCATATTTTGACTCTGCTGATTGAGTGTCGACACATTGTGTTGAGTGTCGACACTTGTACTTAGTCTCTGCAGAATTTTGCTGAGTGTCGACACAACTCCAAGTGTCGACACTTTCTGATGTTGACTCAGCTCTACTAGGTGTCGACACTTCTGCTAAGTGTCGACACAGCTTTTCTGCATCCTTCTACACTGAGTGTCGACACAGCTCCAAGTGTCGACACTTTCTGACTGGTGTCGACACTTCTTCCCAGGTGTCGACACAATGACTCCAAGTGTCGACACTGCATGTCTGGGTGTCGACACAAGCTTTCTCAAGTGTCGACACTTTGCCTCTGGGTGTCGACACATGGACTTAGAAATTTTCAGCTTCAGTCCAGTGTATGTCTAACCTGCACAAGTAACTCAAACAAACATCAAATACATTCTGATGTATATCATTGAGTTAGGTGAGGCTTCTTCAAATCAGGTACATTTGACCAATGTACCCAACAATACCCCGAGCAGACCCGCTGACCAGGCTCCCATCAAGCTGTCAGGGTTGTAGGCTCACTCAGTGGTTGGAGGTGTTTCGGAGAGGAGACCCCGAGCAGACCCGCTGACCAGGCTCCCATCAAGCTGGCAGGGCTGAAGGCTCACTCGGTGGTTGGAGGTGTTTCGGAGAGGAGACCCCGAGCAGACCCGCTGACCAGGCTCCCATCAAGCTGGCAGGGCTGTAGGCTCACTCGGCGGTTGAAGGTGTTGAGGAGAGGAGACCCCGAGCAGACCCGCTGACTATGCTCCCATCAAGCTGGCGGGGCTGTAGGCTCACTCGGTGGTTGGAGGTGTTTCGGAGAGGAGATTCCGAGCAAACCACTGACTAGGCTCCCATCAAGCTGGCATGGCTGTAGGCTCACTCATTGGTTGGAGGTGTTTCGGAGAGGGGACCCCGAGCAGACCCACTGACCAGGCTCCCATCTAGCTGGCAGGGTTGTAGGCTCACTCGGTGGTTGGAGGAGTTTTGGAGAAGAGACCCCGAGCAGACCCACTGGCCAGGCTCTCATCTAGATGGCAGTACTGTAGGCTCACTCGGTGGGTGGAGGAGTTTCGGAGAGGAGACCCCGAGCAGACCCGCTGACCAGGCTCCCATCAAGCTGGCAGGGCTGTAGGCTCACTCGGTGGCTGGAGGTGTTTCGAAGAGGAGACCCCGAGCAGACCCGCTGGCCAGGCTCCCATCAAGCTGGCAGGGTTGTAGGCTCACTCGGTGGTTGGAGGTGTTTCGGAGAGGAGACCCCGAGCAGACCCGCTGACCAGGTTCCCATCAAGCTGGCAGGGCTGTAGGCTCACTCGGTGGTTGGAGGTGTTTCGGAGAGGAGACCCCGAGCAGACCCGCTGACCAGGCTCCCATCAAGTTGGCAGGGCTGAAGGCTCACTCGGTGGTTGGAGGTGTTTCGGAGAGGAGACCCCGAGCAGACCCGCTGACCAGGCTCCCATCAAGCTAGCAGGGCTGTAGGCTCACTCGGTGATTGGAGGTGTTTCGGAGAGGAGACCCCGAGCAGACCCGCTGACCAGGCTCCCATCAAGCTGGCAGGGCTGTAGGCTCACTCGGTGGTTGGAGGTGTTTCGTAGAGGAGACCCCAAGCAGACCCGCTGACCAGGCTCCCATCAAGCTGGAAGGGCTATAGGCTCACTCGGTAGTTGGAGGTGTTTCAGAGAGGAGATCCCGAGCAGACCCGCTGACCAGGCTCCCATCAAGCTGGCAGGGCTGAAGGCTCACTCGGTGGTTGGAGGTGTTTCAGAGAGGAGACCCCGAGCAGACCCGCTGACAAGGCTCCCATCAAGATGGCAGGGCTAAAGACTCACTCGGTGGTTGGAGGTGTTTCGGAGAGGAGACCCCGAGCAGACCCGCTGACCAGGCTCCCATCAAGCTGGCAGGGCTGAACGCTCACTCAGTGGTTGGAGGTGTTTCAGAGAGGAGACCCCGAGCAGACCCGCTAACCAGGCTCCCATCAAGCTGGCAGGGCTGTAGGCTCACTCAGCGATTGAAGGTGTTGAGGAGAGGAAACCCCGAGCAGACTCGCTGTCCAGGCTCCCATCTAGCTGGCTGGGCTATAGGCTCACTCGGTGGTTGGAGGAGTTTTGGAGAAGAGTCACCGAGCAGACCCACTGACCAGGCTCCCATCTAGCTGGCAGGGCGGTAGACTCACTCGAAGAGACAAGCCTAAGGGTAAGAATTCACGTGGGGAAAGATCCATGTTCATCAAAAGTTTGATAGAAAGTCCCTAAAACAGGGAGAGGCCAGGAATTGGGCCCGGGAAGAAAGTCCCTGGCCGGCACTCGCAATAAGCGGCCTCGCGCCTGGCGGGAGGATGTTCTTCGTTCCAGGCGCAAGTGAGCCTTAGAAGGTGGAACCGGTCGGGCGAGATGGCCAGTCCCCAGGGATGCCGGCGCGGGATGATCCTACGACGAGGCGTGTGCTAACAATGGGCGGTAATTAAGATAGGGGCAAAAAGCGATAAAAATTTTCTCGCGCTGGCTGTTAAGCAAGACGGCAGACGATAAAGCAGCAATTAAACAGCATCCAAAAAATAGTCACACACCTTTGGCTAGCAGCTAAGCGAGATGGCAGAAGATCAAGGCGACAATTAAAATAGCATCTGAAAAGTTGCCTCTAACTATTGCACAAGACGCCTAAAGAAAGAAGCGAAAATTAGTATATAAAACGTTTTAAACAAAATATCCATAAAGCGGGAACACCTCGCTCTCCCTCTTTTAAGGAAGTGTACCAGAATCACAAGTACCAGACAAAAGAAAATGGGGGCGAGAAGTCACTGCTGTGGATGGTACGCTACTCGCTATCAGAGGAGGCGCTGCCGTCCGACTCGCTGTATAAGCGGGGGACCAGGTCGCGGACGGTCACCGTCTCTGCGTCCTCGCGCACCACTCCCAGCTCCTTCATCATCTTGAGGACAACCTCCGCCGTCTTGATATTTGAGTCCCGGCAGATGGCGTCCACCTCATCTATGGAATAGTGGGAAGGAACGGTAAATTGATCCGGCGGGGGTGTCGCGCTACTCCGAAGGCGGAGATTCTCGGATTTTAACTTCTTGTTCTCTCCCTCCAGCTCCTCGATATGCGAGCGCATCCTGTCGGCCGTCTCGGCATCCTGCAGGAGGAGGGCGTGTGAGGGACTATAAGAAGCGAGAGTAAGAATAGCAAAGCAGCGGTAAGGAAACTTACCACGCCGCCCTGACTCTACGCAAGGAGGTTGTCGGCAACAAGCAACCGCTTCTCCAGGTCCAGGGACCTTTCGCGCTCCGCGGCAAGACCGGCCTCCGCCTCCTTCCATTTCCTGTTGTTGAAAACGAGGCGGCGCGAGACCCGGTGCGCGAGCTCCAGGGAGCGAAACTGCGAGTGGGCACTTTTTAGAATGAGGTCTCGCGATGCCTCATTATCAGCGGGCTCGGAGCCAAGACCGTCATACAGCCCAAAACCTAAGGAGAAGGCATGACTGGTGGGGGGGCGGGGTCCTGTTCCTTCCAGGAAGGGAGAAGGCTGGACACCGACACGCAGTTGGAGTCTTGCTCCCATATGAAAATCGGCTCGCCGGCGTCATCGTCCGTCACGGGCCCCATATTATAATTACGGTGTGAGGCGGGATTCGGGCTGCTGGACGAGCCAGTCTCGCCAGGAGGGAGCTGAGAGGGCTGGACATGGCCCCGGACAGCTGGCTCTGAAGAGATCGTCTCGCGGGCGGGCGAGACGGGTCGTCGCGGAGGTGAGGGAGACGATAGAGTAATGGGGGACAGCGACCCTGCTAGCTCTTCTCTTTCCTTTGCAGATTTTTCCTTCTTGAAGGACACAGACTTCTTCTTCTTCTTGGGGCTGAGGCGGGAAGTACCCTCGCCAGCAGGCCTCCTCTTGGTGGCAGGTGTCAGCGTGTCTTTCGTAGCATCCGCCGCCATGCTCGCCAAAGCGAGAGTGCGATTACTCTGGTAGGGGGGATGGACGGGGACGGTCCTCTCTCCTAGATGAAGTGGCAGTCAGCAGGGAGTAAAAAATTTACAAGGGGAAAGAGGGGAATAAAAGCGTACCTTCGCCGGGGAAGACGGCGGGGAGCGAGTCGAGGTCTCGCCGAAGGTATTGAAATTCAAAATTCTTCCCTGAGAAGAAATCGCAGAGCTCTTTCTCGGCACCCCCCACCTTGGGGGTATCGTAATAGCATTCGGCGTAGGATACGGGGGCGAGACGGATGCCTCCCAGATCCCCGCGGATGAAGACGAACCGCGTCAGCCAGTGGTGGTTCTTGTTCGGCGTCTCGCACACTTTAAGGCCTTGGCCTGTGAAGTAAGAGATGTCATCATCCTTGGCGTGATAGACAAACAGCTTGCGGAAGGCAGTTAGACTAAACTCAATACGCTCTCGCCGCAGGTAGCAGGCGAAAGCGATCAGCATGGAGATAGCGTTGGGGTTGAACTGGGCCGGGACGACCCCAAAGTACTTCAGCACTAATTTGACCTCCGGCCAGAGGGGAAGCCGCAGCCCCGCCTCGAAGTGCGAGTGGGGGAAAGCTAGCTCATTAGGGTAGAAGGTGTTGATGCACTGACCAACCTTGGGCGGGCGAGACAGATAGCTGTCAGAGAGATACTCACTGGCGAAGCGAGAGTGGTATTCCTCTGGCAGTCTGCCGAGAGGGAAGTCATGGTCCACGAAGCGCTTCCCGCAACGGCTGCGCCCCTCGCCCTCTTCAATCTTCTTCTTTCCCATAACTGGCGAGAAAGCGGCAAAGAGAGAGAAAGGACAGTTCAGAGAGAGACGCGAGATGGCGAAGGGGAGACGGGAACCGGGATAAAAGGAACGGGCTAGAATAATAAGAGGGGCCGGGGTTGGAGATATTTATAAGGGATAGGGAAAAAGGTGGAAAAGTCAGGCGGCAGGAAATGAGAGGACACCCCGACGCTTCGTTTTTCCCTCTCTCTCTCTCTCCTATCTCACTCTCCCTATCTCACTCTCTCCCTAGAACTCAAGAGGCGGGGGCGCCGCAGAAACCTTTTCGAGGCAAGCCATCATTACAGGATTAATAAAATAATATCTAATCATGACAATAATGAAAAGACGGCGTGATATGACCAGTGCATTACCAAAAGTTTAAAATAAATCGTTCCGCAGACGGGAACATCTCGCCCAAATAAGTTTACAGATCAGAGAAGGCGAGACGGGACTGCGACAGTTTAGTTCCGCACCCACTGCCAGCGGCCATCTTTACCTCCCGCGCATGGCGGGCGGCCAGGAAGGTGAAAGGCGCGAGCAGCAATCACGACGCGGCGCGCGAGACGGAGATGTTCATCCGTCTTGTTTAGGATGGCCTGGGGGTCGGTCCCGTCTAGCACCCCGTCCGCTTCCACCATGGAGGAAAGGCGGTGATGATCTGCTTCAATCCACTCCATGCGCCGGTCGGAGGCTTGCTTCTCGAGCTCCATCTCACGGATTATGTGTGTATATTTAAGAAATGTCCTGGCGGTCCTGCGCTTCAATTCCAGGGGGTCCATGGGATCACCCTGGTAGTCCTCGATCTCGCCCAGATGAGGAAGAGGTGAGAGGAGGGGGGAGATACGGGAGCTTCTTCAGTATCAGAATCAAAGTGGATGCCTGCGAAAATAGCGAGAGATCACAAGCAAGGATGAGCCCGCGTGAGTCGGATAAAAGAAGGCGAATCAATAGAGAGGCGAGAAGGGAAGAGATCTTACTAGGGATGCGAGGGTTCCCCACAACTGGCCTGAGGTTTTCTCTCCGCGAGGGGGGTGGGGAGGCCGCCTTGGGCGAGTCAGTGCGCGGAGGAACTTGGCTTGCATTGTCGGGAGGATTGGCGGACACCGGCGAATCAGCAAGACTTCCCTGGAAAAGCGTAGTCAGCGGGCGAGACTAGAGAAGAGAGAGGATAATGTGATTACCTGCTTCTCTCCGGAAGAAGCGAATGGGTTGTCTATCGGAGGGGAAGAGGAGGTTGCGCCCGCCGAGAGAGGGGCGCAGGCGGCTTTCGCCCTTTTTATGCGAGAGGGCGGAGAGGACAAGGGGGGAGTACGCCCCAGATCCGGGAAAAGGGAGTCCGTGTTGGCTTTGTTTCGCCTTCGCACAATCGCAAGGCGCTCGCGGAAACTTTGACTATGAGACATTCCGAAAGAAGAGAGGATGAAGACAAAAGAGTTCCAAATGAAGGCTTTCTTCTCATATTTATAGGCCATATAGAGGGGGGGCCCACCAAAGATTCTCGTAAAGGAATCCTAGCATCGCGAGCCACGGTTGGACTGTCTTTCCGAGGTTAGGGCAACCTCGAAAAGAGCGGGGATTGTGTACAACCTTGGGCTCGCGAGTGACCCAGCAAGCGAGGAAGGAGGAATGGCGAGATGGGAGGAGGCCTACCCATAAAAGGCGAGAGGAAGGGGCAGCCCATGAATTAAGGTGAGACCTCGCTAGGCGAGACCTCGCTAGGCGAGACCTCCTGGTGTGGGCGAGATGGCCCAGCAGGCGAGACCTCCCTAGGCTTGACGGATCCCTCCCCACTCGCCATATGAAGAAAGAGATGTCTTTACCTTTTTACCCACAAGGGAGATTTTACCTTTGTGCCCCGGGTCGTTTTACATTTTTGCCCCGGGAGGTCTGCGCGTAGCTCTCTGGAACAGCGGAGTTTGGATGTTAGCAGACCCAGTCCAGGGTGTTTTGGTCATTTCAGGCTGATTTAGAAGTGATATTTGCAGATCAGGTTCAGAGGCCTATAAATAGACCGGTAGAGGTGCCTGAGAAGATTGTTGAACCTTTCCACTATCTTCCTCACAGGCACCTAGCTCAGCATTGGATAGGGAGGGGAAGACTCTCAGTTCTTCCGGGTAAGAGGCGGGACCTCCAAGCTGGGCCCCCTCAGTCTATTTTCAGGTCACTAACTCTCGTCAGGAGGGTAGCGCAGGGAGAGTATGTGTGGGCTGCATCCTGTTTGAACATTAGGAGGGATCAGAAAGCTGGATCCAAGATTTAGCACATTTTATTTTCTCGTTGCATGCAATGTTATGTAGTATGGGATGCATAACATTTCATGTGTACGCCGCTCATACATGTATTAAGGCCTTTTTAGAATGCATAACACTGCATACATAGCATATCATCGCATAAGCACACGTGCTAAGTTAAGGTTTACAGGATGACACATGCACACACATGATTTTAAAGGAGAATAAAGAGCTCATGCATTCATATCATAGGCACGTGAGTAAATAGGATGAGATGATATCATCCTAAGTCGGACATATCATCATAATAAAATCCCAGAGCAAGATGCAACACAAGCAAGTGTCTAAGTATGGTCTGACCTAGTTGTGTGGCCTAGTTGTGGACTGGGATTACTTGTGACGAGATGTTTGCTACCTTTTCTAGAATGTCGAGACGTCGTACGATGAGGTCGACTCCCCTGTCAGAGGGCAAGTTGTCTGGTGCTCAGAACGAGGCCGTGATTGAAGGATTGCAACAGAATAATGAAGCTTTATCTAGGCAAATGTTGGATATGCAGTCACGGATCCAAACCTTGTTGACTGTCATTGCAGGACAGCCACTTAGAGTTCAAGACCCGGTCGTAGGTCAGGGCATTCCAGTTCCTTGTGCTCCTCTGGTGCCCCCAGCTGTACTGCCACCAGAGATGAACTTCATCTCACACTTCAAGCGATTAGGACCCCATACATATAATGGCAGGACAGACATTATGACTTTGGATGACTGGACTATACCCATCAAGGAGATGTTCTCTTACTCCGGAGTTTCAGCGGACCAGAGAGTAATGGTCGCTGCCTACCAGCTCATGGGTTTGGCAAAGAGTTAGTAGCTAAGGGAGAAGGAAAACTTGAATGATGGATGTTCTTGGGAAGTCTTCAAGGAGCGTTTGATGAAGAAGTTTCTTCCGTCGGTCGAGCGAGAACGTTTGTTAAATGATTTCCTGCACTTAAAGTAGAGGCAGCTCACGGTGAATGAGTATGAGGTGGAGTTTAGCAAGCTGAGCCGGTTCGCCCCGGATTTAGTTGTTTCTAAAGATTGCAGAGTCAAACATTTTCTAGGTGGTCTGAAGAGTGACGTCTAGTAGTTGGTGAGAGCTTATAAATTGGGGAGTTATGCTGAAGCAGTCTAAGAAGCTCTTAAGGTTGACGCAATTAACAATGTCAAGAACCGAGGACAACAAATAAGAAAGGATAATGGGAAGACTGGTGAGAGTAAGAGTTTCTAGGAATCTGGTGCTACTTCGAGGAAGAGGAGCAAAGAAATATGCAGTTTCTATGGCCAGCCAGGCCACCCATTTGAGAAATGTTTCTAGAGGCTAGGAGCTCAGAAACACAGGTCCATGAGATCCAGGGTGCTCCTAAGGGAGATTTGGTTTGTACTTCGTGCAAATGAAAGGGGCATGATGCTGCTCACTATTTGGATAAGATTCAAGTATTCTTTCAATGCAGATAAAAAGGACATATTAAGTCAAAGTGCCCGCAGTCTCAGCCTGCACTGCAGCCAATTCCGCTTCGGGCCTTGCCACCGCCGTAGCCTGTGGACAAAGGGAAGGGAAACCTGAATATGTTGTCTCAGGGGGAGGCCCAGACTTCTAACCAAGTGATTTCAGGTTAGTTTCTAACCTGGTTTTGTTTCTGTTTTAGCTTATAGTTGTAGTTTTGATGTAGTTCGATTAGTTATGTAAGCATTTTATAGGGAAATTTAAAGTAAAGAAACATTGGGCGCGTGTTTTCTTTGATTCCGGTGCTACCCACTCTTTTGTGGCTAGGGCCTTTGTTGAGTATCATCGTTTGACTCTCGATCAAGTCGACGATGCGTTTTAAGTCAAGTTTCCTTCCGGTGACTTGGTGTTGTCGGACCAGGGTTTCCGAAGTTGTCCGATTTTGTTAGGTAACTTTCTAGCAGTTGCTCATTTGAAGATGATAGACTTGGAAGATTTTGATGTGATCTTGGGCATGGACTGGTTGTCCAAGTATGCTGCGGTTATCCAGTGCAAGGTTAAGCACTTGGACTTCAAGATGGACAACGGTCAACCCGGGAGTGTTTATGGTTTTCCGCACCAAGTTTCTCTGATTATATCTGCGGTTTATGCTCGGAAGCTGGTAAATTCCGGATGTTTTGCTTGTTTGATTTCAGTTTTAGAGACTATTGTTTGCTTGCCACGTATAGAGGAGATTCCGGTGGTGCGTGAGTTTCCCGATGTTTTTCTATCTAATCTTCCTGGTCTCCCTCCTAAGAGAGACATGGAGTTTGTCATAGATCTGGAGCCGAGTACACATCATATGACTAAGGTGTCGTACCGGATGGCCCCGCGTGAGTTAGAGGAGCTGCGTACTCAGTTGGATGAGTTTCTCCTGAGTGGTTTTATTAGGCCGAGTTCTTCACCTTGGGGTGCTCCCGTCTTGTTTATAAAGAAAAAGGACGGATCAATGAGGCTGTATATTGACTATAGAGAGCTGAATAAAGTCCCCATTAAGAATAGATATCCCCTGCCTAGGATTGATGATCTGTTTGATCAGTTTCATGGTAGCTCTGTGTTTTCAAAGATCGATCTTCATTCAAGCTACCACTAGTTGAGGATTCGTGAGACAGATATTCCACAGACTGCCATTCATTCGCAGCATGGGCATTTTGAGTTCCTGGTAATGTCCATTGGTTTGACCAATGCTTCCTCTGCCTTTATGGATATGATTAACCGTGTGTTCAAGGATTTTCTGGACCGTTTCGTGATGGTGTTTATAGATGAAGTTTTGGTGTATTCCCGCAGTGTTGATGAGCTTGTCCAGCACTTGCGTTTAGTTTTGTCTACTTTGAGGGAACATAAACTATATGCCAAGCTAAGTAAGTGTGAGTTCTGGTTTCCTAAGGTATCCTTCTTGGGTCATATCATAAATAAAGATGGAATTTTGGTTGACCTTGAGATGGTGACTGCTGTTATGGATTGGAATATGCCCACCACCCCCAAGGAGATAAGGAGCTTCCTAGGGTTGGTTGGCTATTATAAGAGGTTTGTAGAGGGTTTCTCTACGTTATCTGCGCCTTTGACTAAACTGACGCAGAAGAACACAGCTTTCAATTGGAGCGATAAGTGTGAGGAAGCATTTCAGGAATTGAAGAGGAGACTGTACATTGCCCCAGTTTTGTCTCTGCCTACTGAAGGGTTCAAATAGGCGGTGTATGTAGACGCATCGCATGTTGGTTTGGGTTGTGTGTTGATGCAGGAAGGCAAGATAATTGCGTATGGGTCGAGACAGATAAAGGTACATGAAAAGAAGTACCATACGTATGATCTAGAGTTTGCAGCAGTGATTTATGCCCTAAAGTTGTGGAGGCACTTGTTATATGGCGCAATATACAAGATTTATATCGATAATAAAAGCTTAAAGTACGTTTTCACTCAAAGAGAGTAGAATTTGTGCCAGCGAAGATGGTTAGAGTATGTTGCTGATTATGATGTTGAGATCTAGTACCATCCGGGCAAAGCTAATGTGGTAGCCGACGCCCTGAGTAGAAATACGGGGAAAATTTTTAATCTTTCTGTCGATTTGCTTGTAGAAGAATTTCTCTTGACGAATATTTCTGTTGGGAGGTGTAATTTGTCAAGTAGTTTGGAGGTAGCTGAGCCTTCATGGATTGCACTCATAAGATTGCATTAGATGGAAGACCCTGAGTTGTTGCACCTTTACAAGAGAACTGAGAAGGGAGAGTTGCCAGATTTTTTGATCGATGACGCAGGTATCTTGAAGTACCGCGATAGATTTTGCATCCCCAATGTTGAAAACATTCGAGTTAAGTTGTGTAGTGAGGCGCATGGTTCCAGCGTTGCGTACCACCCAGGTTCAACCAAGATGTACCAAGATTTGAAGTAGATCGCTTGGTTGTTCGGAATGAAAGGTGGTATAGCAAAGTTTGTCTCAGAATGTTTTACGTGCAATCGAGTAAAGGACGATCATGGTAGACCTAGTGGTAAGCTAGCGTCTTTAGAAATTCCGAGTTGGAAGTGTGAGATTATCTAAATGGATTTCATTACTGGGTTACCGAGATCTCCCCGAGGACAAGATTCAGTCTGGGTTATTGTTGATAGACTAACGAAGCATGCTCACTTCGTGCCTTTTAAGATTGATTACCCCATGAAGAAGATAGTTGAGCTATATTTAAATGAAGTCATTAGATTACATGGAGTGCCAATTAGTATTTTATCTGAACGAGACTCCAGGTTTACGTCTCGCTTTTGGAAGAGTTTACAGGAAGGTTTCAGTACTGATCTGCGGTCTTCCACAGCCTATCATCTGCAGACAAACGGTCAAACTGAAAGAGTGAACCAGATCGTGGAGGATATGATTAGATGCTATATTTTGTACCATGGGGGAGCGTGGGATGAGCGACTCAAATTGATGGAGTTTGCATACAATAATTGTTATCAAGAAAGTTTACAGATGACCCCGTTTGAGGCCTTATATGGGAGGCGATGCAGAACTCCCTTATTTTGGGCCGAGGTCGGGGAGAAACCGTTGCTGGGTCCTGAAGCGTTAGAAGAAATGGGCTTTTCCATGAAAATTATTCGGGAAAAGCTTCGGATAGCTCATGAACGATATGAGAAGAACGCCAATCGGTGTAGGTCTGATTTAGAGTTTCCGGTAGGGGATATGGTGTTTCTCAAAGTTTCCCAGATGTCTGGAGTTAAAAGGTTTGGAAAGAATCATAAGTTGGACCCGAGATATGTGGGACCTTTTAAGGTTGTCGAGCGTATTGGTGTATCAACTTACAGGCTGGATTTGCCTGCAAATTTTCCTGGTGTGCACAACGTGTTTCTTGTGAGCCAGTTGCGGAAATGTGTGATCAGCGACCGGCAGATTCTTGATGTTGTGCCCTAGTTGGAGCCCAATCTTTCCTATATTGAGATGCACGTTCGTATTTTGGATTCTCAAGATCGAGTGTTACGGAGAAAAACCATATCAATGGTTAAAGTTTTGTGGCGAAATCAAGACGTTGAGAGCGCGACATGGGAATTGGAGTCGGCGATGAGAGAATCTCATGCACGCCTCTTTTCTTAGTTCTAGTATGTCTCTATGTTTTTGGTGGTGTTTGATTTTCTCATTTTAGTTGGGTTTTGGAGTTGTGTTAAGTTTCGGGACGAAACTTCTTTTTAGGGGGAGTGACTGTAATGCCCCCGAATTTTGATAATTATTTGATGAATGTCATAATTATGGCGTCAGGGCGTTACATTTTAACATCGAGTTGACGATGCGACACAGTTAAGGCATTTTCGCATTTGTACGGTCGAGTCGGCCAAATTCTTGAAATCTTGTGGTAATTATAAAATTTTGCATTTGGAAATTAAGTTAAATAATTTTGGATTTGCTTGACAATTTTCGTCGCGATTTGAGAGATATTCGGGCCTCAGCGATTTTCCGAAATTTTGTAGAATTTATGTTCGCTGTAGATTTTGAAAATTAATATCTCGGGAATGGCTCGTCGGATTTTGGTTTTGACTTCGCCGTTGGGTTCATAGCTGCAGGTTCGCCTACTGTACGAGTTTCGTTTAATTCGGCACGCATTTTGGCCTCCGTTCTGAACTCGTGATTCCTTGTTCAAAAATATATAAAATTATTATTTTAATATTAAAACAATATTCAAAAATGTTATTTACTATTCATCTATATAGTTTGATTTTTTGAATATATTTGTAAATTTCACTGTTCATGCAATTTTGTTGTCGAGTAGTTTGGCTAGTTCTCGAGTACTCCATTCCTTCTCTCGAGTAATCCATTACTTCTTCTCGAGTACTCCATTCCTTCTTCTCGAGTAAACCATTCCTTCTTCTCGAGTACTCCATTTCTTCTTCTCGAGTACTAAGATTCTTCTTCTCCAGTAGCATGTTTCTTGTTGTCAAGTACTGCAGCCCTTCTCGAGAATTCCGTTCAAGTCTGCATTCGGGCGCCGTTTTGAGGGTCAAAACGGTGTCGTATAAAACAATGGTTAACATGCAAATTGTTCGTCTCAACGAGATCTACAACGTTCATGTTGATCACTTTTCGATTTGAAGACTTCTTAAACCTCTATTTTCGTTTTCCGCTCGCCCGCATCTAAATCGTCCGTTTTTCTTCATGTTTAGACAAAATAATTTATAGACACTGTGTGTGTGTGTGTGTATATATATAAGTTTATACTCTGATACTTAAGGATAATTAGAAAAGAAAACGTCATCTTCTTCTTTACATTCGGACCGAACAGAAACTAGAGCGGCGACTCCATCCCATTCGTGAATCTTCCGGTGGTAGCCGACGGAGCTCCAGTGCTCGAAATCTTCAACCAAATATAGATCTGGAAAGCTCTTGTTGAGAGATACGCCATCGTGGTAAAACGTTTCACATTTATTGAGTTTTCTCGTTAGGGTTTTTTGCCTTAACCTCTATTTCGGTCATTCTTGTTCAGATTTCATCTCCTTCCATCTTCTTTTGCCCCGATCTGCGACGTGGAGTGGTTTAGAGAATTTTTCGGGTAAAACGAAGGCAAGTGGTGGTTTTACTCCTTTTTCCCTTTCTCTCTTCTTCCTAATCTTGATGATATGCTGTTAACCTCACATTATTTAATCTTTTTGTACTGTTGTCATTTCAAATTGTAGATATATTAAATTTTTTTCCTTTGAATCCACTTGTGTTATTAGCTTTTGTCATGATGATTCAATCTTGTAGCATTACAGTGATTTGATGGAAATGTTTATTTGTTGGCTTTAATCGTACCTAACTATTATGTAGGATGTGCTAAGAGTTGTTTAGGACTGTGAAATCTTTCCTTGGGTTGATCAATAGCTTCTTAATCTAGAAATGTCTAGTAGAATCCGATGTGCCAAGTCCTGAGATATATTTTTTGTTGGGTTTTCTTGATTGCGGGAGTTAGTGGACGAAACCACCTCCGTAGTGTTTATTAACTTTATTCGTACCTCGTGTGTAACACCACAAAACCCAGGATTGGGAAAACGTTGGGTGACACGGCCTGGAACACAGGCATGTCCTGGGGCGTGTCCTGCTCGGGTGAGCAGACGGCGAGAGGTCGACGAAATCCGTTATAAGGTAAATGAGGGAACAAACCATATGATATGGGCATGTCAGAGGCTGTGTCCTCCTCTGGTCGACGAGCTTTAGTTCGATGAAATTGAGCTGGGGAGTGTCTGCTGCCATGTGTGGGCACACGGCCTAGGACACGGGCGTGTCACAGGCCGTGTCCTTTGCGGGATGTGCCTATGGCATTTGAGTCCTAGTGAACACGGGCAGGAAACGGGTGTGTCTTAGGGTACACGGCCTGTGACACTGGCGTGTCACTGGCCGTATCCCAATCGGGTTGAACTTGTTTTTGTACAGCTTTAAGTACACGGTCACAGACACAGGCGTATCTCAAGGCATGTCAGGTGACACGGCCCGTGACACGACCGTGTACTGGTCTGGATGAGTCGGTTGTGGGGCGCTTAAGGTACACGGCCTATGACACGGGCGTGTCAGGCAAAAATAGCCTTTTGTGACAAAATCGCGGTCGTCCATTTTCACAGCTAGGATACAATGGCTGAGAGCCCTCCCTGCTTCCTTAAGGCCGAGACCTGAGAAGAAATTCTCATTTGGCTTGACCTTATTCTCTTTTTAAGATACTAGAGAGAGAGAGGAAGAAGGAGGAGGAGGAAGGAGAGCTGACCACTGGTGGAACTGCGGAGTTCCGCTTCGAGATCCGAGGCCAGCGTTGTGGAGGCGAAGCTGCTGCGATCCTTTCCAGCCGGCTAAAAATCCATGTCTTCGAAGCGATCTTCAAGTGTAACGACCTTTCTTCCTAGCCATGTGAAGGCTTCCTTTTTGGCATGTGCATATGATTCCACCACCAGAGGGTGGCTTGTTATGGGAGTCTCTTTGGTTGATTTAATGAATCCCCACTTATTTGGCATATAGATCCGAAAATGGAGTACGGAATAGGCATGCTGTGTGAAGCTCATCTGGACGGTTGGTATGGATTGGTGATATTTCATATACGCACCGGAGAAGACTCCGTCATAAACGTGTTGTTTAGGAGTCGACGGGTTAAACCTGTGAAGGGCAATAGCAGGAAGTACTGGAGTGGTAGTCCAGGAAAATACCCGTATAATGCTTGTGCTGAATGGGTTGTACCTATGAAGGGTTGTAACAGGAAGTACTGGATTGGAAGTGTAACACCCCGGATTTTTGATTGCGTACGCTTGATGGGCGTTAGGTTGGCTTTGACCGTTGTTCGAGCATGGTTTTTCCCGCGGGCTTGCGAGTGGCTGTTTTGGTAGCCGAGTTGCACGATTCCCCAGCAAACCGGAGTCCATATGGGGACTCGGTGAGGCCTCTTAGGGAATGCTTGCACTTTTTCGCACCCGGGTAATGTCGCTGAAACTGAGTTGCTGGTATAGCAAACAAAAAAAGGGTAAAAAGTTCTTAAGGCAAAAATGGTCTAGGACGACACAGAAACATTTTCAAAACAGGGAAAAATAGTCATTTTTGTGTGTGACACGCCCCACTACACGGGCGTGTCGAGGCGTGACCCAGGGCTTGACCTGGTCGTGACCTCCTTGACTCGACGATATTCTGGTGTCGAGTTGAGCTCGACGAATGGGGTACACGCCCCGTGACACGGGCGTGTCACGGGCCGTGTCCCGCAGTGTCGAGTGTCGAGTGTCGAGTGTTGAGTGTCGAGTGTCGGGTGTCGAGAGAGGGGACACAGCCTGTGACACGGGCGTGTTACAGGGCGTGTCAAGCTGTGTCGAGTGTCGAAACTTTTGGTCGACGAGGTGTCGAGACACGGGCTACACGCCCTAGGTCACGGGCGTGACCGACCCGTCACGGGCGTGTACCAGGCCGTGTACCGTGTGGATAAATGTTGATTTGCCGACTTTCTGCACCGCTTAAGGTACACGCCCTGCGTCACGGGCGTGACACAGGGCGTGACCGGCCCGAAAATCGACTTTTTCCAGTTTTTTTGTGCCATTCATTTCCTTGATTCTGCATCTAATGGTCCAGCTCTGTTCTGGAGAAAATAAGGCCGAAACAGAGTTTCTCCTCCTCACTTCACCTTCTCTTCATCTTCTTCTTCATTCTCAAAGAGAAAGCAAGGGAGAAAGGCTCAAGCAAGGCAAGGAAAGAGAGGAGCAGCCGTCGCGGCATCGTCTCGGTTCAGGCAAGCGGTGTTCTTCACCCTTGCTAATCTTCTTTCTTGTTTTAACTTTCCCTATACTGAACGACTTTGATCTTCCATGCTTAGTTTTGTTTAGTTATCAAGTCTATGCTAGGTTAATTCATGTAGTTCTCTTGTTCATGTGAGTCATGTAGCTCATTTGATTCATGTTCATGTAGCCTTTCAAATTTATGTGGTTCCTCCTTGATCAAAAGCATGTGATTCTTGTTCCAAACACGTGATTTATGTAATTAGGTTAATCAAACTCTTTCATGTGATGAAGTGCATCAAACTCTACGTTGGAAATTTGTAGTCATGTGTGAGGATGAAGGAAGGGAACGTGTGTACTTGGGTTATGGGTTATGGTGAGAGTTTCTTATGGTGTTGCGCTTGGGTTATGGGTTTATGGTGAGTTTTGCGTGGCAAATGTGAACCATGGCAGAAGCGTGTGTGTGCGGCTTTGGTAAGGGGTGGTGTGGGTTAAGCCTTTGTGGCCACCGGGTTTGGATTTGTGGTGTAGAGCACCATTTTGGCCCCGATTTGGGCTGGTTTTTATTGTTGCGTTCCACTTTAGGGCTGCCACCAAAAGACCCTTGCTGAATCGCATGTAACCGCTGCTTATGTTTCACTCGTAGCGTTGTTTCTTGTACGAAGGATGATGGAATGGGCATGTGTTTTGGTGCGTTTTCCACTTGTTTTATTCACTCGTTTTACTTATATGTAACATTGCTACTGGGTCGGTAAGCCCCTTCATGATATTGTATCAACAAGCTGCTCTTCTTTTTATTGTATCTTCGAGGATTGCTGAGGTATTCTTTCTTGAATGCCTCAGGTGCAGGTTGTAGCCGGTTGAGCGGCTAGGTTTGTTGGAGGCGTTTCTTGGGAGCTAGCCGAGCTTGCTGAGCGAGGTAGTTCTTTTCTTTGTTGTACAGACATACATGTGCCCCAATGGGTTCGTGTCAGCTTGTTGGCGCTCATTGGTGGCTTTCTTTACTTGTGATGTATGAATAATAGACTGCTAATGTGACTCATTTGGATGGTGTCTTCTTGCTCTTGGGAAGAATTTATGGTAGGTTGCATTAGGTATTTTGAATCTAAACCAAACCTATTATTGCATCCATGCATAACATGTTTTGGTTACCAAACACTTATTTTCCAAATGACATAAACAAAGATGATTTCTTATAGTAGTATTACTATAGACTGCATATAGGAGAACGTCATAAATAAACAAAGTATTTCCGCCGCGTACAAATACAGTTTTTGATACCTAAGGCCGAGGGATATGACCATTAAATCCAAAGGTTTTCTTACATTTAACTGTTGAATTTCAACTCATAAAGTAAGCGTCAAGGGTTGCCTGAGCGTGTGCAGTTATCCCCTGCACGACGTGGCATCATAACCCGTAGTTCCTCTTGCTCTGATACGAGGTACTCATTGAGGAAATGTGGGTTGTGACAGTTGGTATCAGAGTCAGGTTTGCTTGACAATTGGTCGGGCAAACTTTCTTGTTTGGTTGTAAGCATCATATCATACACACACCGAGGTGCCATCAGTATGTCTTGGACGACGCACGCACACTACACTCATGGCATGACAAGAAGTATACGGGGCATATTATGTAGTATGGGATGCATAATATGTGGTTGTATATGGATCCACCATAGGGGCAACATTTGCGGGTTATGTAGTATAGGATGCATAACCTTACCACATGGATGCGGCTAGCACGTTTTCTTTTCTTCGTTGCATGCAATTCTATGTAGTATGGGATGCATAGCATTGTGATGCGTACGACCGCTCATGGCATGCATTAAGGCCTTTTTCTAGATTGCATCGCACAGCACGCATAACATAATATTGCATGAGCACAACGTGCCAAGCTAAAGATGTACATGATGACACCTGTACACTCATAGTTTTGGGTCAAATAAAGTCATGCATTCATCGGTTAGGCACAAGTTTGTGGGATGACGGTGAGTCATCTTTAGGCTAGGCATACCATCATTCTCAAACTCCCAGAGCAAGTTAGCAGTTGATATTCATATGTAGATATGTATGGTATGTACATAGCCGTTGTGTGTTTTGTTGAGTTTGAGCTTGATAAGAGTGAACGTGTTTATAGGATGTCGAAGCATCCAGTGAAAGGGCAAACTCCCCAATCCAAGGGCGAGTCTTCGGGCGCGCAGAATAATGCCTTGATGGATAGTCTACGCCAAAGTAATGAGGCTTTGACGAGGCAGGTGTAGGAAGTGCAGTCCCAGCTCCAAGCTATGTCCTCAGCGATGTCTGGACTGGCACCAAGAGGGTAAGAGACTGTCCGAGGTCCCACCATTTCTACTCCTTCCGTGGCAGTGATACCCCCAGTTGTGGTTCCTCCTGCGATGACTTTCATCTCGCAGTTTCAGCGACTTGGACCACCGACTTATGATGGAAACGCGGACTTTGTGATCTTGGATGATTGGGTGATCACGTTGGAAGAAATGTTTGGTTATTCTGGCGTTACTGAGGACCAGAAGGTGATGCTTGCCGCCTATCAACTCAAAGGGTTAGCTAAAGGTTGGTGGTTGCGAGAAAAGGAGAGCTTAGGGGCGGGATGTTCGTGGGAAGCCTTTAAAGAACTGTTACGGCGCAAGTTTCTACCGTCAGTTGAAAGGGACCGCCTGATGAATGATTTCTTGTACCTGAAGCAGAGGAAACTCACAGTTAGTGAGTATGAAATTGAGTTTAGCAAGTTAAGTCGGTTCGCTCCGAGCTTACTGACTACGGAAGCTGACCGCGTAAAGAGATTTCTTAGAGGACTCCGCAGCGACGTGTAGCAGTTCGCAAGTGCTTATGGAGCGACGAGTTACACTACTGTGGTTGAGGCTACGTTGAAGGTTGAAGCTATCGAAACTGCAAAACAAAGAGGACAACTGATGCGGAATGATAAGAGGAAGCTGATGGGAGGGAAAAGCTCCCAAGAATCAGATGTAAGGAAGAAGAACAAGGAAACATGTAGCTTCTGCGGTCGGTCAGGCCACCCATTTGACAAATGTTTCAAGCGGTTGGGGATGCAAAAGAAGGAGCAGGTGCACGCCATTTAGAGTGCGCCAACCAGAGACTTGGAGAGTACAGCTTGTGGGGGAAGAGGTCATGATATGAGCCGCTGCTGGGTCAAGGACAAGGTGTGCTTCCAGTGTGGCAAACAGGGACATCTGAAGGCAAGGTGCCAACAAAACCAACCCATACTGCAGCCAATGCCACTCCAGACTTTGCCTCCGCCTCCGCGTGTGGATAAAGGAAAAGGGAAGTTAAATGTGATCTCCTCAGAGGAAGATCAGATGTCACCCCAGGTTATCTCAGGTTCGATTCATTCCTCTGGTTCACGTTTTGTTTATGCCTCTTATGCGTAGTTTTTAGCTACATATGTACCCTTATAGGAAATTTTAAGGTAAAAAACCGTTGGGCGCGTGTTCTCTTTGATTCTGGCACGACCCATTCATTTTTGGCTCGAACCTTTCTGGATCGATATCAGTTGACACCAGATCGAGTGGGGACTGCCTTTTTGGTGAAGTTCCCTTCCGGTGCTTCTGTGGTGGCAGACTGGGGTCTTCTTGATTGTCCCATTTTGTTGGGCGATTTCTTAGCAAAGGCTGATTTCAAGGTGATCGATTTGGAGGATTTTGACGTCATTCTGGGCATGGACTGGTTATCCTGCTATGACGTCGTCATCCAGTGCAAAGGGAAGCGCTTGGATTTTATCAAGGACAATGGTCAGCCGGGAAGTGTTTATGGTGATTCATGCCAGGATACTCCAGGGATCTCGGCGGTATGTGTTCGGACATTGTTTGTTTCCGACTGTTTTGCTTGTCTAGTCTCAATTGTGGGGACTAGTGCTATTTTGCCGCGTTTGGAGGAGATTCCGGTTGTGCGTGAATTCCCAGATGTTTTTCCTACTGATCTTCCTGGTCTTCCCCCTGATCGTGATGTCGAGTTCATTATTGATTTGGAATCTTGTACGCGGCCTATTGCGAAAGCGCCATACAGAATGGCCCCGCGTGACCTATCAGAGTTGCGTATCCAGTTGGATGATTTATTGGCAAAAGGGTTTATCAGGCCGAGTTCATCACCTTGGGGTGCACCGGTGTTATTTGTAAAGAAGAAAGATGGGTCGATGCGGCTTTGCATCGATTACCGGGAGTTGAACAAGGTGACGATTAAAAACAAGTACCCACTACCAAGAATTGATGATTTGTTTGATCAACTGCGTGACAGTTCCGTATTTTCGAAGATTGATCTCCGCTCGGGCTATCATCAGCTCAAGGTCTGGGAGTCTGATATTCCGCGGACTGCATTTCGATCAAGACATGGTCATTTTGAATTTCTGGTGATGTCGTTTGGTTTGACCAACGCACCATCAGCCTTCATGGATATGATGAACCGGGTGTTCAAGGACTACTTGGATAAGTTTGTGGTGGTTTTTATTGATGACGTGCTTGTCTACTCCCGCAGTGCTGAGGAGCATGAACAGCATCTGCGATTGGTATTGGCCACTTTGCGAGACCAACGGTTATTCGCCAAACTAAGAAAATGCGAGTTTTAGTTGCCTCAAGTTGCTTTTCTAGGTCATGTCATTAATCAACATGGAATTTCAGTGGATCCCGAAAAGATTGCTGCAGTCATCGAGTGGAGAAGACCGGAGACACCCAAGGAGATTCGAAGCTTCTTGGGATTGGCCGACTATTATCGCAGATTTGTCGAAGGTTTTGCGACGTTGGCCGCACCTTTGACTCGCTTAACCCAGAATAATGTGGCGTTTGATTGGACTGACAAGTGTGAGGCGTCCTTCCTTGCACTCAAGAACAGGTTATGTACCGCTCCTGTGTTGATCTTGCCGACAGAAGGGATAGATTATGACGTCTTTGTGAATGCGTCGCACGTTGGACTTGGATGTGTTTTAATGCAAGACAAAAAGGTAATTGCGTATGGGTCTCGGCAGTTGAAAAGTCATGAAAAGAACTACCCAACGCATGATTTGGAGTTCGCAGCAGTGATATATGCATTGAAGTTGTGGAGACACTTACTGTATGGTGCACAGTGCAAAATCTTTACGGATCATAAAAGTATAAAGTACGTCTTCACGCAAAAGGAACTGAATCTGCGCCAATGGCGATGGCTTGAATATGTAGCTGATTATGATGTGGACATTCAGTATCATCCGGGGAAAGCGAATGTTGTGGCCGATGCTTTGAGTCGGAAGACGGGGAAATTATTTCATCTTTCAGTCGACCGTCTTGTGGTGGAATTTCTATTGATGGATATTTCCGTGGGCAAATATGACCCGCAAAGTCATTCGATGGTAGAAGAACCTTCATGGATGGTGCTTGCAAGACAACATCAAAAGGATGATCCTGATCTTTTACATTTGTTTCGTCGAACGGAAAAGGGTGACTTACCAGATTTTTCTATTGATGCGGGGGGCATGTTAAAGTATCGTGGTCGATTTTGTATTCCCGCAGTTGGAGACATTCGCGAGATGGTATGCCGGGAAGCACATGGCTCACGTATGGCCTACCATCCACGCTCAACAAAAATGTACCGTGATTTGAAACAAATTGTCTGGTGGTATGGAATGAAAAGAGATATTGCGCGATTTTTATCTGAATGTCATACCTGCAAGCAGGTGAAAGCTGATCATGGGAGGCCTGGTGGCAAGTTGACACCATTGGAGATTCCAACATGGAATGGGAAAGCATCTCAATGGATTTTATTACAGGCCTACCAAGATCTCCCCGAGGACATGACTCCGTGTGGGTGATCGTGGATAGATTGACCAAGTGTGCTCATTTCATACCATTTAAGGTCAACTACCCGATGAAGACAATATCAGAGCTCTATTTGAACGAGATCATCCGACTGCATGGTGTGCCAGTCAATATCATATCAGACAGGGATTCCCGATTTACTTCTTGTTTCTGGAAGAGTCTACAAGAGGGTTTGGGGACGGATTTGCGGTATTCCACTACTTACCACCCTCAGACGAATGGCCAAACAGAACGAGTAAATTAAATTGTAGAAGATATTATTCGATGTTATATTCATGAGTATGGCGGAGCATGGGATGAACGTTTGCGGCTTATGGAATTCGCATATAATAACAGCTATCAAGAAAGCTTGCAAATGGCTCTGTTCGAAGCTTTATATGGGCGTCGATGTCGGACACCTCTCTTTTGGACTGAGGTTGGCGAGCGGCCTTTGTTAGGCCCAGAGACGCTCGAGGACATGGAAGTTGACGTACGACTTATTCGGGAGAAGCTCCGAATCGCCCAAGAGCGATATGAAAAGTACGCCAACCGACGAAGGTCGGACTTAGAGTTTGCGGTGGGGGATTCCGTTTTCTTGAAAGTCTCCCCAATGGTTGGGATTAAAAGGTTTGGAAAAGAGCGCAAATTAGACCCAAGATTTGTGGGTCCCTTCAAGATTCTTGCACGAGTTGGTGCATCGGCGTACAAAGTAGAGTTACCCGTGAACTTTCCTGGTGTTCACGACGTGTTTCATGTTAGCCAACTTCGCAAATGTGTGCGGAATGATCAGCAAGTTTTGGATTTTGGTGCCACAATAGGCGCCAAACCTTTCTTATGTGGAGATGCCCATCCGGATATTGGACTCCCAAGATCGCGTGTTGCGGAAAAAGAAGATTCCTATGGTCAAGTTGCTATGGAAAAATCAGAATGTGGAAAGCACGACGTGGGAGCTCGAGTCAACGATGAGGGCGGCTCACCCTCATTTGTTACCGTAGATAAGCTGGTATGTGAATTGGTGTTTTGTTGCATTGCTACTTTTGGTTTGTTACCTTATTTTGATTGAGATCAAAATGATTGAAAAGTTTCGAGGCGAAACGTTTTGTTAGGGGGAGTGATTGTAACACCCCGTAGTTTTGATTGCGTACGCTTGATGGGCGTTACGTTTGCTTTGACCGTTGTTCGAGCATGGTTTTTCCCGCGGGCTTGCGAGTGGCTGTTTTGGTAGACGAGTTGCACGATTCCCCAGCAAACCGGAGTCCAGATGGGGACTCGGTGAGGCCTCTTAGGGAATGCTTGCACCTTTTCGCACCCGGGTAATGTCGCTCAAACTGAGTTGCTGGTACAGGAAACAAAAAAAGGGTAAAAAGTTCTTAAGGCAAAAATGGTCTAGGATGACACAGAAACATTTTTCAAAACAGGGAAAAATAGTCATTTTTTTGCGTGACACGCCCCACGACACGGGCGTGTCGGGGCGTGACCCAGGGCGTGACCTGGGCATGACCTCCTTGACTCGACGATATTCTGGTGTCGAGTTGAGCTCGACGAATGGGGTACACGCCCCGTGACACGGGCATGTCACGGGCCGTGTCCCGCAGTGTCGAGTGTCGAGTGTCGAGTGTCGAGTGTCGAGTGTTGAGTGTCGAGTGTCGGGTGTCGAGAGAGGGGACACGGCCTGTGACACGGGCGTGTCACAGGGCGTGTCAAGCTATGTCGAGTGTCGACACTTTTGGTCGACGAGGTGTCGAGACACGGGCTACACGCCCTAGGTCACGGGCGTGACCGACCCGTCACGGGCGTGTACCCGGCCGTGTACCGTGTGGATTAATGTGGATTTGCCGACTTTCTGCGCCGCTTAAGGTACACGCCCTGCGTCACGGACGTGACACAGGGCGTGACCGGCCCGAAAATCGACTTTTTCCAGTTTTTTTGTGTCGTTCATTTCCTTGATTCTGCATCTAACAGTCCAGCTCTGTTCTGGAGAAAATAAGGCCGAAACAGAGTTTCTCCTCCTCACTTCACCTTCTCTTCATCTTCTTCTTCATTCTCAAAGAGAAAGCAAGGGAGAAAGGCTCAAGCAAGGCAAGGAAAGAGAGGAGCAGCCGTCGCGGCATCGTCTCGGTTCAGGCAAGCGGTGTTCTTCACCCTTGCCAATCTTCTTTCTTGTCTTTGATTGTGCAAAATAGCTAGTTTTCTCTTTCAAGTTTCCTAGCTTGTTCTTCTTGTTTTGGGTTCTTCCTCACTAACCTTATTATGCTGTTAAATTTCCCTATGCTGAACGACTTTGATCTTCCATGCTTAGTTTTGTTTAGTTATCAAGTCTATGCTAGGTTAATTCATGTAGTTCTCTTGTTCATGTGAGTCATGTAGCACATTTGATTCATGTTCATGTAGCCTTTCAAATTTATGTGATTCCTCCTTGATCAAAAGCATGTGATTCTTGTTCCAAACATGTGATTTATGTAATTAGGTTAATCAAACTCTTTCATGTGATGAAGTGCATCAAACTCTACGTTGGCAATTTATAGTCATGTGTGAGGATGAAGGAAGGGAACGTGTGTACTTGGGTTATGGGTAATGGTGAGAGTTGCTTATGGTGTTGCGCTTGGGTTATGTGTTTATGGTGAGTTTTGCGAGGCGAATGTGAACCATGGCAGAAGCGTGTGTGTGCGGCTTTGGTAAGGGGTGGTGTGGGTTAAGCCTTTGTGGCCACTGGGTTTGGATTTGTGGTGTAAAGCACCATTTTGGCCCCGATTTGGGTTGGTTTTTATTGGTGCGTTCCACTTTAGGGCTGTCACCAAAAGACCCTTGCTGAATCGCATGTAACCGCTGCTTATGTTTCACTCGTAGCGTTGTTTCTTGTACGAAGGAAGATGGAATGGGCATGTGTTTTGCCTTTTGCTCCTACGGGTTGAGCAGGACTTGATGAAACTTGTACGCACTTGGTGCGTTTGGCATGTGTTTTGGTGCGTTTTCCACTTATTTTATTCACTCGTTTTACTTATATGTAACATTGCTACGGGGTCGGTAAGCCCCTTCATGATATTGTATCAACAAGCTGCTCTTCTTTTTATTGTATCTTCGAGGATTGCTGAGGTATTCTTTCTTGAATGCCTCAGGTGCAGGTTGTAGCCGGTTGAGCGGCTAGGTTTGTTGGAGGCGTTTCTTGGGAGCTAGCCGAGCTTGCTGAGCGAGGTAGTTCTTTTCTTTGTTGTACAGACATACATGTGCCCCAATGGGTCGTGTCAGCTTGTTGGCGCCCATTGGTGGCTTTCTTTACTTGTGATGTATGAATAATAGACTGCTAATGTGACTCATTTGGATGGTATCTTCTTGCTCTTGGGAAGAATTTATGGTAGTTTGCATTAGGTATTTTGAAGCTAAACCAAACCTATTATTGCATCCATGCATAACATGTTTTGGTTACCAAACACTTATTTTCCAAATGACGTAAACAAAGATGATTTCTTATAGTAGTATCACTATAGACTGCATATAGGAGAACGTCATAAATAAACAAAGAATTTCCGCCGCGTACAAATACAGTTTTTGATACCTAAGGCCGAGGGATACGACCATTAAATCCAAAGGTTTTCTTACATTTAACTGTTGAATTTCAACTCATAATGTAAGCGTCAAGGGTTGTCTGAGCGTGTGCAGTTATCCCCTGCACGACGTGGCATCATAACCCGTAGTTCCTCTTGCTCTGATACGAGGTACTCGTTGAGGAAATGTGGGTTGTGACAGGAAGTCTTGGAAATACCCTTGTAATGCTTGATGTTCATGGGTAGTACCTGTGAAGGGTAGTAGCAGGAAGTACTGGCGTGGTAAGCTAGGAAAATACCCTTGATTCTTGGAATGCTTGATGGGTTGTGCCTATGAGGGGGAGTAGCAGGAAGTACTGGCTTAGCAGTCCAGGAAAATATCCTCAAGTGAATGCTATGATGTACGGTTAAGCATAGGGATGGAAATTGAGTTCTGTCGCTAACGCGAGGCGTGGGTCTTAGGTGACCGATGAATGTGAAGCCCGGTCCATAAGAATGGGCTGGTTATGTGTGAGCTGATAAGCTCACCTAAAGGAAACAGGTTAGGTGAAACCGACCCCCTCCTTTTATGTAGCCGCAAGTACATTGGTATTCGGTGATGGAAAGGCGACTTGAGCAGCGGGGGGTGGCTGATCTGACCTGCGTTATGTCTGTCCAACTTGAAGACCTGAAAGTGCGGTCTGTTGGAGCGCATAGCAAGAGTCTTAGGCTTGCGCGCCATGACACAATGGGTGGATATGGGCCAATCCCGGGTCATTAAGACTGAAGTCTCCGGTTGCACGCCATGGAGCAAAATGTTCAATTTTACCGTGGGTTGTAGCCCTGATACGGTGGTGGGACCCTGGTTCGCTGATACACCAAGAATGTGCCCTGAGTGCACGGATCGTCGGGCCGCGTGGCTGACGGTTGTGATGGAATATATGTGCGTGAGAGCACAATTTATGAATATATATATATATATATATATATATATATATATATATATATATATATATATATATATATATATATATATATATATATATATCTGCCAGTGCAATGTTATGCCTGTAGGGAAGGAATGCCACTACCCCGGGAAAGGGGTAGGGTCCTTATAAAATTAGTCAGCTGAATGCTGACCGTTGCCTTGTTTGCCACCGTTGGGTGGTCTGTCCCTATGCAGGTGCTGGAGAACCAAGCGGGACACATAAAGGCTGAAGTCCCTGCTGTTGTTGCTACTGCTGCCGCTAGTCCTTGAAGGCTAAGCTTAAATGATGTGTTTGGTTTATATGTGGCTGGTCTGCGAGCCAATGTTTAGAAGCCAGTGTTGCAAAAGAACTTGTAAGGCTATAAGGCCAACTGACTTTGTATTTGGTAAACATTCCTGTGATAGATAAATGTGGTTTTTTTTATGGTGGACATTCATGTTTGGAGTTCAGTGTCATGTTATAAGCTTCCGCTAGAATGTTTTGTATTAGGGTGCGCAACTCTGATAACAACCAGTGACTTCCCCGCCTGTTTTGTAGCATATGGTGTGGGGCCACAGCCGGACCTTCTACTATATGCTATACGAATGGATGGAGTCGTTACATTTTTGGTATTAGCTGTCTCGGTCTTTCCATTTCGAATTCATGGTCGAATTCTTTTGTGGGGTGGCGAGCACGTATACGTGCGAACCGCGTTAACACTAAGGAACTCTTGAATGTCCACTTTAGGAATGCAAATACATGTGTTTGAGGAACCTACGCGTTGCTATTTTGTTATGATTGCTTTGTTAGGTCGCTAATGTGCGTGTCTTGTCCACCTTTAGGTGACTCTAAGTGGTGCTGGGCAGTCGGAGCCCCAGCGTTCGGATGAGAGTACGACACCAACTGAGGTGCCTACACCTCCCCCTTCTGCGAAAACTGTGCGATTAGTAGCTGAGGCCTTGTTTTTGATGATTCAAGCACAACCTACTGGGCAGGTGCAAGGGCAGGCGCAGCCAACATTGAGGCTAGAATAGGTTGCGCCGAGGCCAGAACCTATTGTGGCTGTGGATCCTCGAGAAGCTGAGAGACAGTTAAAGCATTTCATGAGTTTCAATCCGCCGACGTTTACGGGCATTGGATCTCCCACGCAGGCAGAGGATTGGTTATCGCGCGTCAAGAGGATAATGACGGCGATCAGGACGGAGGAGGATCAGAAGGTCACCATAGCCACCTTCTTACTCGAAGGAGAACCGCGTTTATGGTGGGATGAGATGGAAGTACACCACTTAGCAGGTCATCCGTTAACACAAGTGTCGATCGAGGAGTTCTCTCGAATGTTCTTGGCAAAGCACCTATTGACGGCACAACGCATTGCCATGGAAAATGAGTTCCAATGGTTGACGCAAGGAGAAGGTAGTGTTGAAACGTACCTGCATGAGTTCACGAGATTGGGACGGTATATGGGTTCAATCTTCGCCGACGAGCAGTGGAAAACGAACAGGTTCTATGAAGGATTGCGTGACGAGTTGTGATTCCTGCTTTCAAGTTCAGTGAACCAAGGATTCCAGGAGTTGGTTGGCACTACGTGCACGCTGGAAAAAGACATGAAGAGGGTGCAAGGGAAGTGGGCCTTGGCTGTGACAAATCCAGAGTTCAAGGCGCCTCGACCTGGGGAATCATATTATAAGAAGAAATGGGGTAAGAGGTCCAAATAGACAAGACAACCTCCTTCTTCGGTTACATCGGGTGCAACGTCAGGGGCCACGTCAAGGCCTGAGACTCGTACGTGCTTTACTTGTGGACAAGTGGGGAATATAGCCCGTGACTGTCGGGTTGTTCCGCCGAAGGGATAAAAGAAGGCTGGAGCGTCCAATGCTGAGAAGGGAAAGGTAGTGTTGGAGTCCTCTGCATCCCAGGCGCAGCCCCGAGTCTACAACCTTGGCCTGCAGGAGGCCATTAAGCAGAGTGATGTCGTCTAAGGTACGAGTTAAGTTTTGATTGCTTTGCTTATTGCATGCTTTCTTTATTGCATATTAGTATGCGACTTGTGTGTGTGACATGGTTGTCACAGGCTTTGTGATTATTCAGAACACGCTAGCACGAGCACCGTTTGATACCGGTGCTTCGCATTCTTTTTTGTCTAAAGATTTCATAGCTCGACTTGGGATACCTAGTCGTATGAAGACAGATAACGTCAGGGTGGTGTTGCTGAATGGTTGTTTGATGCTTGCTGATAAGGCTTGCGATGTGGCGGTGCAAATAGGAAGTCGGGATTTCTGTTTGAATGCATCTGTATTGCCAATATCGGAATTTGACGTGATCTTTGGTATGGATTGGCTTGCGGAGCAGCATGCCTTCATTGATTGTAATGCCAAAGAGATCACGTTGGGCCAGAATACCGAGCAAGAGATGAAATTCGCGGGTATGCAAGGAGTGGGCGGGACATTGATGTCTGCACTCCAAGTCGTCAAGGCTGTTCGGAAGGGCGCGGAGGTATACTTCACACTGATTAAGGCTATTGTGCCCAAGGCCGGTGTGAGCGATGTTCTGGTTGTATCGGAATTTGCAGATGTGTTTCGCACGGATCTCCATGGGCTACCACCCTAGCGGAAGATTGACTTCACGATCGAGTTGGTGCCAGGTGCGAAACCTGTGGCCCGCTTGCCATATAGCATTGCGCCAAAGGAAATGGTGGAGTTGAAAGTCCAACTGCAAGAGTTGCTGGTGCAGGGTTATATACGCCCAAGCATGTCACCTTGGAGCGCGCCTGTTCTGTTTGTGAAAAAGAAAGACGGTGGTTTGCAGTTATGTATTGACTACCGCGAACTGAATAAGCTGACCGAGAAAAACAAGTATCTGATTCCACGGATTGATGAGTTGTTCGATCAGTTGGTGGGATCAACTGTCTACTCAAAATTGGATTTGAAGTTTGGGTATTACCAGTTACGGATATGGGAAGGAGACATTCCCAAGACTGCATTTGGAACACGTTACGTTCATTATGAGTTCACGGTAACGCCGTTTGGGCTATGCAATGCACCATCGATATTCATGGATTTGATGCACTGGACGTTCCGAGAGCACCTGGACTTGTTCATGATCGTGTTCATCGATGATATCTTGGTGTACTCGAAATCTGAAGCTGATCACGCAAACCACTTGCGGATGGTGTTGCATACTTTACGAAGTAATAAGCTTTATGCCAAGTTCTCAAAGTGCGAGTTTTGGCTATCGTCGGTGGCCTTTCTTGGCCCTGTGGTAAGTGGAGAGGGCATCGCAGTGGATCCATCGAAGATAAGGGCCATACAGGAGTGGTCGGTGTTGTCTTCGATGGCCGAAGTTAGGAGCTTCCTTGGACTGGCGGGCTACTACAGAAGGTTTGTTGCAAACTTCTTGCAGATTGCTTTGCCTCTGACCACACTAACGAGAAAGGATCAGAAGTTCATTTGGATGACAGAGTGCGCATGAGCTTTTGAAGAGCTGAAGTGTCGATTGACCACGACACCTGTGTTGACATCGTCGTGTGGTACTGACGGATTCGAAATCTACAGTGATCCTTTAGGAAGCGGCTTAGTATGCGTTCTTCTACAAAATGGGAAAGTGATTGCTTATGGCTCAAGCCAGTTGAAGGTGCATGAAAGAAATTATCCTTTCCATGACTTACAGTTGACGACGGTAGTCTTTGCACTAAAGTTATGGCATCATTATCTTTATGGCGTGAAAGTGGATATCTATACGGACCACAAGAGCCTAAAGTATTTGTTGGAGCAGAAAGACCTGAATATGCGACAACGAAGGTGGCTGGAGTTCCTTGGGGACTACAACTTTGCGTTTAATTATACTCCCAGAAAGGGAAATGTATTCACTGATGCCTTGAGTCGGAGGGCTCCGTCGAGGGCCAATTGGTTGCAGAGGCACAATGAACGTCTAATTCAGGAGTTGGAAGTGTTAGAGATTTCTTGTGTTGATAAGAATTCCACGACCGATGCATGTTTGAACTGGACGGAGGTGCAATATGACCTTGCGGACATGATTCGACGAGCAACGGAGCTGGATGAGAGTATCCAACGCTACGCAAAGGACGGGCCAAAGGGCAAATTCTCCTGGAATGACGGCCTTTTGCGGAAATAGGGCCGATTGTGCATCCCGAGTATGGGTAAATTGCGGGAAGAATTAATGTGCGAAGCTCACTATACGAAGTACTCAATTCACCCTGGGAGCACAAAGATGTTCAAAGACATGAAGAAACTATTATGGTGGCCAGGACTGAAGAACAGCATCGCTCATTACGTAGCCAAATGCCAGACTTTTGCTTTGGTAAAGGAGGAATGCCAGAAGCCTGCTGGTTTCTTGAAGTCGTTGCCGATTCCAGAATGGAAGTACGATGATATTTCCATTGATTTCGTGCACGGGTTGCCGAGATCGTAGCACGGGAATGATCCAATCTGGGTGATTGTCGACCGGTCGACAAAGGTAGCGCACTTCCTTCCAAACAAACGAGATGATTCAGTGGAGAGTTTGACAAAGCTCTATGTGGAGCAGATCGTACGGCTACATGTTGTTCCTCGCAGCATCATGAGTGATCGAGATGGGCGCTTTATTTCAAATGATTGGAGGCTAGTCCATTAGCTCTTGGGCATGAAATTTATGTTCAGTACGGACTTTCATCCCCAAACGGATGGCCAAACTGAGAGGACCAATAGGACTATGGAGGATATGCTCCGCATGTGCGCCCTGGATTTTGGAAAGAGATGGAAAGATCATCTCTATCTGGTGGAGTTTGCCTACAACAACAGCTACCAAGCGAGCATCAGTATGTCAACATTTGAAGCGTTGTATGGTCAGAAGTGTCGTACGCAATTAACTTGGGCAGAAGCAGGCGAATCTAAAGTGTATAGGCATAACGAAATCGAGGAAGCAAACTCGACAATACGCACTATTTGAGAGAGGCTATTGATAGCCCAGGATCATCAAGCGAAATATTACAACGCCAAACACTGAAACGTGGAATTCACGGTTGGCGATTGGGTATACTTGAAGATCAAACCCTTCGAAGACGTATCCAGGATTCGGCGACGGAAAAAGTTGAGCCCGAGGTATCTTGGTCCGTTTGAAGTGGTGGAGCGAATTGGGGAAGCTGCATATCGGCTAGCTCTTTTGGCAAACTTGGATGGATTATATGATGTGTTTCACATCTCGGTGCTTCGGAAAGTCATCAAAGATCCAGCTCAAGTGATCAAGACTGATCGTGTGTCGGTGGAGTATGGGCTAACGACAAAGGTTAGGCCTATTAGGATCGACGATCGTGTCGATAATGTTGAAGTCAAAAATGGCCTCTGTGGAGTTCGGGTTACCTAGAAAGGTGTGACCTCACACCTACTACACTCAAGAGAACGTCACAGATTAAAGGATTAAGTAGCTAGGAATAGACCCTCAGCCCTAGTGCGGACGTCCCACCTCACACCCGGAAGTCTACCTGAGCACTTCCCCTCCCTAGCCAATGCTCGAGCTAGGGTGCCTTGGAGGAGCTCTCTCTACTCTACCAAGAAGAAGCTAAGGGAGGAGGAAGCAAGGAAAAGTCTCTCCTCCAAAGGCACCTAAGGGGGTCTATTTATAGTTTTCCAAATCCCATGGACCAAAAAGACCGAAAAACCCTTAAGCCCAATATACCTTGGGCCAATAGAAAACAGCCACGCCGGGGGGCAGAACGGTAAAAAATAGGGGGGGCAAGGGCGAGACCGCGACCTCTGGCCGGTATCACCCTGCCAGGCCGCCAAGCAGGAAGGGGAAGGGCCAAGACCCCAGCCCCCGGCCGGTCTCGCCCTGCCAGGCCGCCAAGCAAGAAGTGGCGGGGGCGAGACCCCGCCCCCCTTCCGGTCTCGCCCCGCCAGGCCGCCAAGAAAGAAGGGGTAGGGGCGAGACCCCGGCCCCCGGCCGGTCTCGCCCCGCCAGGCCGTCAGGCTAGAAAGAGGCGGGGGCGAGATCCAGGCCCCCGGCCGGTCTCGCCCCGCCAGGCCGCCAAGTAAGAAAGGGCAGGGGCGAGACCCCGGCCCCCGGCCGGTCTCGCCCCGCCAGGCTGCCAGGCACCTATCGGGACGGGGCGGGTGTCAGCCAACTTGTCGCACCCGCCCCTCAAAAGAGGGCCACTGGGAGGAGGTAGATTTTTCCTCCCCCTACTAGTATGTTTCCAAGCTAGAGCCAAAATTGGCCACCGAGAGTGCAAAATCTCCAAAAAGCTTAAAAACGTGGCTGCCTTGTTTTGGGCCAAATCTTCGCGAATACGGGTTTGTACACAATCCCCGCTCTTTTCGAGGTTGGCCCAAGCTCGGAAAGAAATGTCCAACCCAACGTATTCGCTGAGTGTAATTTCCTTCCGCGCCTCTCTGGGGAGTCAACTTGTCATGCCAGCTGATGGGAGCCTTGGTGACGAGACCCCCTCCGGGCAAAATATACTTCACCCTCCGGAGGGGTCGACCAGCCATGCCAGCTATGGGAGCCTGGGGAGAATGAATGATAATCTAACAGAATCACATAATGTGATTGTCACATAGATGAAGAATATTGCTACTGCACAGACTACAGCAAGGTATACAGCCAAGGTAGAATTTGATAAGCAATTACAAGAAGGAATAGCTGCTGTAAAGACTGCTATTGAGGATTCTCAAAAGACTATTACTCCATAGCTACAGAAATTGAAGCCTTTCTATAAAGATGGTGTTAATTATCTTAATGCATAAATCAGATTTCAGAAAGATGATCTCAGGGATCATATTGAAAGAGAAGTCATAAAGGGGGAGAGAGTATTAGTCAAAGCATGCTATGATCATGCCAAATGGATATCTAATAGAATCAGAGCCACACTTGGATATCCACCCCTTTGTGATGATGACAATGTGGCTGAATCTGGTATAAATCGTGCTTATTTTGGAGGTGAGCAAGCTGAAGTTGCTCAAGTAATCTATCCTCCATCATATTTTGAGATGGTTCATCAAGAGATACAGTCCATGTACTGCCCTCCAGAAGGTGCTCAAAATATTATCTTTGAGAAAGTAGACAAGCCAGTGCCTGAGGAAGTTTTGACCAAAGAGCAAGAAACTCTTTTGTCCAAGAAGAGATTCAGAGAACAGGCAGAGTTAAAGCCAGATTTTGAGCAGTGGAGCACAACATTTAGAAATATCATCCTGACTGCTTGGAAAGCTGTGAAAGACAATACCCTAGAGAGGGGAAAATGGTACTCTGAACAAGAATGGAGAAAACATGAAGCCATGCAAGAAGTTATTGTACAGTATAGAAGGAAGGCAAAACTTGGGAATCTACCTCCTAATGCACAGGAGCCTAGCAAATATTTTTCAAAGCCTTTTCATTATTTTGAAAGACAAAAGATAAGGGCTGAAGAGCTAAAGTAGAAAGATCAAAAGGGTAAGAAGCCAGTTGATGACACTGATATTCCAGTTCAAGCCAGGATTCAATCAGGCAAGGGCATTGTCATCATGGAGCCAGAGCAGCCTTAGATTAGTTTTACTAGATTTTATAACATTGTAATCTTTTGTGTTAAAATCTATGTAAACTTTTGTTAAAATAACTATTGGAAGTAGGAACAAAACAATGTTTAATGCTTAATCTGTTAGCATTATTATTCTGTGATGATATCTTATATATGTTTTGTTTTAAGTAGTGACCCTGTCATATAATATTTTTATACATCATAATGTGTATTTGTTATGAATAGTGTATATCATTGACTAAGGGTTATGACTTCTCCAAATAGGGGGAGATTGTTGGGTACATTGGAAAATGTGTACCAGATTTTAAGAAGCCTCACCCTACTCAATGATATGCATCAAGGTGTATTTGATGTGTTTTGAGTTTATATGTGCAGGTTAAGTAATTGCAGGAAATGCAGAAAAATTTCTAAGTCCATGTGTCGACACCTAGAGAAGCAGTGTCGACACTTATGAAGGCTTGTGTCGACACTGGAGAAAAGCTGTGTCGACACTTGGAGTAGATTGTGTCGACACTTGGAAAGGCTTTGTCGACACGAGAAGAAATTGTGTCGACATGCAGAGGCAGTGTCGACACACAGAGAAGAAAAGTCGACATCAACTGTGTCGACACCAAAAGGCAGTGTCGACACACAAGAATACTTAGTCGACATCAAATGTGTCGACACATAGAGACAGTGTCGACACACATAAGTATTTGTCAACATCAACTTTGTCGACACACAGGACTTGTGTCGACACACAACAAAGCTTCAACAAAGTTAAAGAAAAGAAGGCTTGTGTCGACACATAGAATCTGTGTCGACACATTCTAAAGAAGCAGTGTCGAGAAGCTGTTACAACAACAAAAGGAGTTGTGTCAACACCACCAAGGCATGTGTCGACACTTAGTCCACTTGTGTCGACACTTAGTCTATTTGTGTCGACACATGATGAAGTTCACTCTCAACACTTTCAGACAGAGACAGTATTTCAAGAAGTGACTGAATGACTTGACAGCTGCAATTTCTAACCGGTCTACTGCAACTGTCAAAGCTGTCAGAAGTTTTTTAGAAACTGTATCAGCCGGTTATCATAACGGAAGACTATATAAAGGGCCTTCTTCTTCAATAGAAGATGTGATTATTAATATTAATATTGAAGATCTACAGAGATATCTAACAACATAAAAGAAAAAGACCTTCAACAGAAGATCTAAGAAGTTGGAGAAAGAGAGCTCCATCTAAGAAGTGTAGTTGCTGAAACAGGCTGCCAAGAAAGATTCAGATTGAGATCTTAATCTCAAGTCAGAAGCTGATTAAAGATAAACTTCTCAGGAGATTCAACCCTACTGAGTTCAGATTCAAGAAGCTTTGAAGAAAGCTAAGAGAGGTTGAACTCTGCCATCAAGTTCTTCCAAGAACTGATCAAGAAGTCATCCATCCATTCTCTCTCTGTCAAGGTGGTGTTAATTTACTTTGTTAAATCAAATTTTTGCAGGATCTTTATAGATCTGAGAATGTAAGCCTATGTTTATAAAGGATGAGGTAGGAGAACATTTTCTCTGAGTGGTAGGCCTTGTGTAGGCTGAGGTAGGGCTGTGAGCCTGAGTTGTAGGAGATTGATATCTCTGAGTTGTAGGCCTTGTGTAGGCTGAGGTAGGGCAGATTGCCTAAGCTGTAGGCGCCTTATTGGGTTCTGAGTTGTAAGATCTGAGGATCTGAGGTGAAGTGCAGAAGTTAGGCGGAATCTAGCACACTGCTAGATAGGCGAAGGGGGAAAGTGGATGTACCCAGACCTTGGGGAACCACTATAAAATCTATGTGCACTCTGTGATTGAATGTTTCTATGATTACTATGCTGTGTAGTTGTAGAATTTGCAATTTCTGGTTAAATAACAGAACAGATTTTCTGCCTTAAAAGCAAAAGAAAAAGTACACCTATTCACCCCCCTCTAGGTGGTTAGGCACTAATTCTTTCAGAACTGCATTCTGGAGATAAGTTGCCTATTCTGCTCTCTATGTTCGTCGAGCTGATAATCTGTCTTCGTCGAGCTGAGTTCAGCGAAATTAATCTAGAAAAAAGTGTTGAAGCTTGAATTTTAGACTTCGTCGACCCAAGCTCAAATATCATCGAGCTCAACTCAGAGAATTTACTCTGAGTTCGTCGAGTAGAGCAAGACTATCGTCGAGCTGAGTTCAACGAACGTCGAACTTAAATTTTAATCTTGATTTCTTCTAAGTCTTTAGTCAATCTGAGGTCTTGTGCTGGCTGGTCCATGTAAGGTTGAACCTAATGACTTAGCCTAAACTCTAGGACTCAAAACACATGACCCTGGCAATACATTATGGGTCGGACATCCTAATTAGTGAACCTAGCCAAAATCCAACTAGCGATCCAACAATGATCATAGTCTGGACTGATATTACATGTATGCTTTGGACCATGCTGAACCCCGGAACCCAGATAGAGTTATAGCAGGTATGCTAGTAATTTCAATTCCTCTCCTTCTTTTCCCTAAATAGTAGAACTGATATTAAACTAGTAGTGCTAAGGACAAAAACTTTACAACAATCCACATAAGATCGTTTGATAAACTCAACAATTATAGTAGTATGTGGCAAGCCTGCCCATACCTTATTCGACACAGGAGCAATGCATATTTTTGTGGTGGAGGATTTTGTCAAGGACTTGGACCAGGTCCAACATTTCACGGGAGTCACTAGGAGGGTGCATCTTCCCAATGGGACGGAGACCTAATATACTGCAAAATGCCTCATGGTGGTGACAATTGATGGCCTAACATTCGAGGCTCAGACGATGATGTTGGAATTGCTGGACTTTAATCTTGTCTTTGGAATGACATGGATCACTTGGAACCATAAACAGATTGATTGCCCAGTAAGGAAGGTCGTGCTGAGATACAGTGACTAATACGTTACTTTCAACGTACTATTCTGTTATCATGTTGTTTGCTCTCTTATATTAACTCTATTAAGGCCCATTTGCAGGGAGATGACGTCTATCTGGTGTTATTTGAGATGATCGAGGAGAAGGATTCTATCTCCAACATCCCAGTAGTGCAGGATTTCACCGACGTCTTTCTAGAGAAGCTTCTAGGACTGCTACCCCACCCTGAGAAGGAATTTCAGATCCATCTAGTGCCAGGGGCTATGCCAATATATAGGGTGAAATATCAGATGACACTTGATGAATTGTAAATATATCTAGTTTTATGTACATTATATCAGTCGTTTTACTTTATTTTGTCATTTTTCCTTACTTTTGTTCAATAAAATGTTTCTTTTATTGTACATATTTTGCTAATTTATTTTATTTTGTTTTTAGATAAAAATCAAAAACTCTGCCCAAAATTTACATGTCACGCCCGTGTACTGTTGGTCACGCCCATGACCAGGGCATGACCCGTCAAAAACCGTGGAAATCAGCAATATTTGGATGAAATTGATGGACACGCCTGGCCACACGCCTGTGTCCGCTGACATGCCCCGTGTTCTAGGCCCGTGCCAGCCAGCTCGACGATTTTTCCCTCGACGTTCGTAGACCCAAGAGAGACACGGCCGTGTTCGATGAGCGCCACACCCGTGTTAGACCGACACGCCACGTGCCGAAGCCCGTGACCATCTCTCGACAATTTTCGCTCGATGTTTGTTGAGTGTCGACTCAACCTGACACGCCTAGCGTCACGCCCGTGACCGAGGGCGTGACCCCGCCGCCTGTCCCGACAAACTGCCGTCGGTGAATCCCGAAGTCAACAACGCCTTTAATCGCCGAACGACACGCCCACCATCACGTCCGTGACCTGGGGCGTGACCGCCGCGTTTTCGACCGCGAAGTCAAATCCCCGTCAAATCCGTCAGATCACCGAATTCTGCTGTTAAATAGTGCTGACATGCCCCTAGACACGCCCGTGTCAGAGGGCGTGTACTTGGAAATTTTTGCCTATAAAAGGGTAGCTGCTGTATGAGTTAGGGGTTCCAATTTTTGAAGCAATTTTGTTGACTAGGGCTGCTGTTTGGAGCTTGCTTAGTGCTATGTAAGGATCCCCCCTCTTATTTTTAAGTTTGTATGTTTGAGCTCTTGTAATCAACCTTTTTTTGTAATAAAAATCATTATTATTTCATTCTTACATGCTTTGAAATTTCTCCAAAAAGCCTCCTTTTCATCAATCTTACGTACTTTAGTTTTCATTTTCATAATACGTGTATGTATATGAGCTTAAAATGACAAAATTCATGTCTTTAAAATGAAAATCTTTCTGTTTTATTTTCAATTTTATCAAACTTTCTAGCCATTACTATAGCCGTTTTTTCCTTATCACATTCTTTAAAATTGATTAGACTTAGAATTTTGCTTCCAAATACGTTCTTATGAACTTGTAAAACGTTAAAGAGGTGGTTTTCATCTCTCTTAACTTAGCTTTTACTTTATTTTAATTATAAAACTGTTGCTTCTTTTTAGCTTACTCCCACTTTTTAAACCATTTTACAAGGCTATAAGAATGTATACATTGTTATTTTTATTTTTCATCAACTTTCATTTCAAGTAATTACAAAAAATATTTTCGCTGGAACAATTTTTATGTTCACGTTTTATGCATTTCTATCAAAATCTAACGGTAAAAATGTAAACGTTTTAATTTTTCGGGCACTTGCCTTTCTCACTTTAATTTGAAAACTTTTTGCTCAAACAATTTTTATTTCGCCTTTTTATGCATTTCTACTGCATTCCAGCGGTAGAAATGTAGTCATTTTAATTGTTCAATAACTTTGTTTTTTGTATTTTTTGCCCGAGTGCGTGAGTGTATGAGATAATCTTTATCATCTTATTTAATTTAGGTAGGTGAGTGTATGTGTGTGTGTGTGTGTTTATTTATGTCGAGTGCGTGAGTAGTTACTTTCAAGTAGAGTGCGTGTGTTGTTTTTATTTTCCGCCTACTCATTTGAGTTAATTGGCTGGATTTTATTCAAGCAAGTGGGTGTATTTTTATTTACCGCCTACTCGCTAGGAGTTAAATGGCTGGACTGTATTTTCAGTCCTACTCGTTTGAGAAGGACTTGTAATTTTCATTCTTTATTTTTCCGCCTACTCACTTGAGTTAAATGGCTGGACTGTATTTTGAGTCCTACTCGCTTGAGTAGGACTTGTAATTTTCATTCTTTATTTTTCCGCCTACTCACTTGAGTTAAATGGCTGGATTTGATTTTCCGCCTACTCGCTAGGAGTTAAATGGTCGGACTTTATTTTGATGTAAATATTTAAGAAAGCCCTGTAATCGCATTTATTTTCTCCTACTCGTTTGAGTAGGACTCGCTTTCATTTCAGTCCTACTCGTTTGAGTAGGACTTGCAATTTTTAGCTTTTATTTTCCGCCCATACTCGTTTGAGTGGGGCCTGCAAATTTCAATTATGCAATTTTCTCTTATGTGTAACTTAGTTTCATTTCTATCTTTTGTTATATGTTTGAATGAGTGCGGGTGTGTTTATTTGTAATAACTTTTCTAATGTTAGGATATTTTACTTTTCCTCTTATTTTCTTTATAACCTTTCAGCGAATAGTTTAGGACACTCGCTTAACCAAACATATAAGCTATCCCCTTTCCGATGAGTGGCTAATTGCTTTTAGCCCTCGGTATCGAAGAGCTTTGGGATTAAAAATGTTTTAAATAACTAAAGGTTTTTTTTTTATTTAATTAAAAACTTAAGGTTTACCCCGGGTTAACGACGCATAGAACCACATATCGATGTGTGGGCTCTATTTCCGTTATCCATACGCTAGGTAGCCGAGAGGCCGTGCGTATGGACAGATCACCCCTGGGTAAATAGAGTTCCACACTAACCCTTGAGAGAGGAGGTGCGCTTACTCTACCGGATTGGGTTCCCCACCCAATAGTGGGGTTCTTAGCGTACTGCGGGCATTAAGGGAAATCCTTTGTCGGATGAGAGCCCGGTCGAATAGCCTTAATGTCCAGGTGAGCGATATTCCTAGAGATAGGTGAGCTCATTATTTTGAACCTCCACGCCCACGTTTCCGCTTTAATTAAATTGAAACTTTAGATCTCTAGTTATTCAAATCTATTTTTAATCCTAACGTAATTCGATACCTGGAGTTATCTCTTCATCGACTATTTTCTTAAATCTATTTTCGTCCTATTTTAATTAAAACCCTCAACTAGTATTTCGGTAAAATAATAGTGTTTTCGGAGCAGTAGGGGTAATCAACCCGTTCCCGGGAATAATACGACCTCAGTATTCTCCTGAATATCGAGCACTACTTGCGATAGGTGCACTTGCCTACCCTAGCAAGCACGCGACGATCGACACACCGAACCAACCACAGTAAGAGTTTGTTCGCGGGCCAATCAAGTTTTTGGCGTCGTTGCCGGGGAGCTCTATGAGTTGTTATTCTGAATCCGAAGTCTATTAATTTTACCTTTATTTCTAAAAAACTAAAAAAAACATAAAAACGTTTCTTCAAAATCCAAAAAAAAGAAGTTAATTTTCTACTTTCTATTTTAGGGTGTATGACCCGTGGATAGTCTTCGGAGTCCGAAAATTTGGATTTCGATCCTGAGATCGAACGCTCGCTTGCGCGTATTCGGTCTCAACACCGAAATCCCTCTTTGGATCCTGAAGAATCCATCGGAGAACCCTCTGCCGTTGTTATGGCCGACCCCAATCCGAACGCGGCCGTTGAGCGTACAATATCATATTACACCCGACCGAATTTGGACGATACTAGGTCCAGTATTGTTCACCCGACGGTGGCGAACAATAATTTTGAGATCAAATCGAGCGTTATCCAAATGATCCAAAATGCCGTGCAGTTCGACGGACAGCCGGATGAGGAACCGAACGTTCATTTGTCTAGTTTTTTGGAGATTTGCGATACCTTTAAGATCAATGGCGTCACTGATGACGCAATTCGCTTGCGCCTTTTTCCATTCTCCCTCAGATCCAAATCTAAGGCGTGGTTGAATTCCCTCCCACGAGGATGTATCACCACCTGGGCCGACCTTGCGGAACGGTTCTTAACGAAGTATTTTCCGCCCGCCAAAACTGCAAAGTTGCGAGCGGACATTTTTTCGTTCGTGCAGAACGATTCTGAGTCTCTTTTTGATACTTGGTAGCGCTTTAAGGAATTCCTCTGCAAGTGTCCGTACCACGCGCTGCCTGCGTGGTTGCAAGTCCAAATCTTCTACAATGGGATTAACTATCAGATGCGTCAAATGATTGATTCAGCTGCTGGGGGTACCTTGAATAATAAGGCCCCCGAGGCTGCCCAAGCTATTATTGAAGAGATGGCTATGAACGCCTACCAATGGAACGTCCCTCGGGGACATCCCAAGCAGGCGGCCGACCTCTTCGAAGTGGATGCCACTGCCCACTTAGCCCTTCAAGTTGAAAGGCTGACGAAGCAGGTGGCAGAGATGTCTGCTACCTCCACCACTCCTTCTTGGGCGATTCCCCCTATTGTCAGCGTGGTCAATGAATTTGTAGACTACGTGGGAAATACTGGGAGACCTTCCTTCAACCCCAACAACAACCCATATAGCAATAACTATAATCCGGGTTGGAGGAACCACCCCAACATCTCATGGAGCAATGCGAATAATGCGCAGCGCCCCCCCAATTCTTTCGCGCCCGGATTTCTGCCGCCTCCCCCTCTTCCAAAACCCTCCATGATGGAGGATAATTTTTCTAAATATATAGCTTCCAACGAGTCAAATATCCGGAACATCACCGGATCGCTAAAAAACTTAGAACTCCATGTTGGACAGCTAGCGCGAATGATGTTCGAGCGCGCGTTCGGGGCACTGCCGGGAAACACGGAGCCCAATCCGCGGGAAAATATCAATGTTATAACCCTCCGTAGCGGAAAGGAGGTGATCGATCCAAAACAGATCGATCCTCAAGTACATATTTCACCTCCGACCCCTCTTCCCCCTTCTTTGATTACGCCACCTTTACAAATTTTAAATGAAAAAATTATTAAAACGCCCTTGTCATATCCGCACAAGCTCAATAGTGAGCGTAAGGACGGGCAATATGAAAATTTTATTTTATTATTAAAACAAATTCATATTAATGTTCCCTTCTGCGAGGCAATCTCTCAGATGCCTAAATATGTGAAATACTTAAAACAACTTCTTTCCAATAAACAAAAATTAGAAAATATTTCGCAGATTTCTCTAAATGTTGACTGCTCAGCGTCTCATACTAATAAATTGCCCCTAAAAAGAAATGACCCGGGACGGTTCTCCATCCCGTGCCTTTTTGGCAATATATTAGTAAAATAAGCACTTGCAGATTTAGGCGCGAGCATTAATTTGATGTCGTTCTCGCTCTTTCAAAAATTAGGTTTGGGCACTCCGGCCCCTACTAAAATGCGACTCCAACTAGCGGATCGCTCGGTTAATTTTCCCATCGGGGTAGTGGAGGACGTACTTGTCCGCATTGATAAGTTTATCTTTCCGGTAGACTTCGTCATCTTAGACATCGAGGAGGACAACGATGTACCAAGTATACTCGGTCGCCCTTTTCTCGCTACCTCCCGCGCATTAATTGATGTTACTAATGGTCGTCTCCTCCTTCGGGTAGGAGATGACGAAGTTACTTTCTCTTTTAATCCCTCCATAGGAGACTCGTCATCGAGCGATGACTTTTGTTATAATTTATACACATATATCGGAGATTGTTCTTCCCCTATTTTTGAGTCTACTTTTTTAAACGACGATATTTATGCGCTCGAAAATTTTAACTGCGATGAGGATACCTCTATAGACTTGCCTTTCGAACCAATTGGTAAGAAAGACATAGGAATTAAAACCTCGTTAGAAGAATCGCCCTGCCCTGAACTCAAACCCCTACCCGATTCAGTCAAATACGCCTTTTTGGGGAAAGATGATACACTCCCTGTTATCATTTCTACGCATTTGAGTGAATCGGAGACTTCCGATTTATTGGGAGTTTTTCTTAAACATTGCCACGCAATTGCGTGGCAAATTTCTGATCTCAAAGGGATTAACCCGTCTTTCTGCACCCATAAAATTTTCCTTCTCAATAATTGTCGCAAAACTATTCAGCCGCAGCGACGTCTTAAACCAAACATGAAAGACGTCATTAAGGCCGAACTTATTAAATTATTAGATGCGGGGATTATTTATCCCATATCGGATAGTACGTGGGTTAGTCTCATTCACGTGGTGCCCAAAAAGAACGGTCTTACCGTAGTGGAGAATGAGCACAATGAACCCGTCCCAACTCGTACTGTTACGGGTTGGCGGGTGTGCATCGATTATAGAAAACTAAATGACGCCACCCGTAAGGATCATTTCCCACTACCATTCTTAGACCAAATTTTAGAGTGTTTGTCCGGTCATCCGTATTTTTGTTTTCTTGATGGACTATCGGAGTTTTTCCAAATCCCCATTTCCCCCGATGACCAAGAGAAAACAACTTTTACCTGCCCGTTTGGTACCTTCGCATATCGAAGAATGTCATTTGGCCTCTACAACGCGCCCGCTACATTCCAAAGATGTATGCTGGCGATCTTTGGCGAGCTGGTAGGAGACATTATGGAAGTTTTCATGGATGACTTCTCTGTTTTTGGAAGCTCTTTCTCGTCATGTCTTAGTAATTTAGATCATGTCCTTCAGCGATGCGAGGACACGCATCTTGTTTTAAATTGGGAAAAATGTAACTTTATGGTTCGAGAAGGTTTGGTTCTCAGCCATATGATTTCGTCTAAGGGGATGGAGGTCGATAAGGCCAAAGTTGAAATTATCGAAAAACTTCCCCTGCCTTCCAACGTTAAATATATTAGGATTTTCTTAGGGCACGCAGGCTTTTATAGGCGTTTTATTCAAGATTTTTCAAAAATAACAAAGCCGTTTACTCGTCTCTTGTAAAAGGAATCAAATTTTTTTCTTTGATAGCGAATGTGAGTCTGCTTTTAACTTTATAAAGAAAAACTTATCAATTCACCTATTTTAGTGGCGCATGATTGGACCCTTCCGTTAGAGATTAAGTGCGACGCTAGTGATATTGCCGTAGGTTCCGTTCTTGGCCAACGTATAAACAAATATTTTCATCCTATTTACTACGCTAGCAAGACACTCACTTCCGCACAAGGAAATTACACGACAACGGAAAAGGAACTTTTAGCCGTCGTATTTACTTTCGATAAGTTTCGCTCGTATATCACGTTATCCAATGTTATCGTATTTACCGACCATTCCGCCTTAAAATATTTGTTAGCGAACATGGACGCCAAACCCCGCCTTCTTCGATGGATCCTCCTCTTGCAGGAGTTCGATTTAGAGATCCGGTATAAGAGGGGCGCGAAAAATTTAGCCACCGATCACCTCTCCCGCTTAGAAAATCCCGCTACGGAAGCGCTCGTCGAATCTGACATAAATGACAGATTCCCCGAGGAACACCACCTAGCCATAACTACTAGTTCCTCTTCCCCGCCTTGGTTCGCTGATTTTGCGAACTATTTAGTTGCGAGGGTGCTTCCAAAAGACTTTTCGAGCCAGCAAAAGAAGAAATTCTTTTCTGACTTGAAATATTTCTTTTGGGAGGACCTTATTCTTTTTCGTATCTGCGCGGACCAAGCAGTCCGAATATGTGTCGCGGGTGTGGAGTGCATGCAAATCCTTAGGCACTGCCACGAGGGTCCGGCTGGTGGGCATTATCAAGCTAACCGGACCACGCGGAAGGCGCTAGAGGCGGGCTTCTTTTGGCCCACTCTATTCAAAGATGCTCACAATTTTGTGCGTGCATGCGATGGCCGTCAGCGGTCGGGTAACATCTCTCGTCGCGACAAGATGCCCCAAAATTTTTTTTTATAATGCGAAGTCTTCGATTTGTGGGGCATAGATTTTGTTGGCCCCCTACCTCCGTCTTTCAAAAATAATTATATTTTAGTAGCAGTCGACTACGTATCGAGGTGGGCGAAAGCGCAAGCTCTCCCCACCAACGATGCGTGAGTCGTCGTTACATATCTTAAAAAACTTTTTTCTCGCTTTGGCACTCCGCGCGCTATTGTAAGCGATAGGGGGACGCATTTCTGCAACACCCAGATGGCTAAGATGTTAGCTAGATATGACGTCACGCACAAACTTGCCACCCCCTATAACCCACAAACTTGTGGCCAAGTAGAGGTAGTAAATCGAGAGATAAAGCGCATATTAGAGAAAACTGTTTCACTTAATAGGAAAGATTGGTCCATCAAACTCGACGATGCGTTGTGGTCTTATCGTACCGCATACAAAACCGCAATTGGTTGTACGCTGTATCGATTAGTCTACGACAAAGCGTGTCATCTCCCCGTAGAATTAGAATATCGTGCACTTTGGGCTTTAAAACTTTTAAATCTCGACGCTAGCTTAGCCGCCCAAAATAGAAAACTGCAACTAAACGAGCTCAATGAATGGCGTGCAAACGCTTACGAGAGCAAAAAGTTCTATAAGGATCGTTCTAAGTTTTATCATGACCGAAAACTCAAGCCCCACAAAATGTTTTCTCCTGGCAATCTTTTCATTATTTATAATTCACGACTTAGACTTTTCCCCGGGAAACTTAGATCACGCTGGTCCGGCCCCATCAAAGTTGAAGAGGTTTGGCCATATGGGACTGTACTCGTCTCCTACCCGGATAAAGGCTCGTTTAAAGTGAACGGTCATCGCTTAAAATTATACATAGCAGGCGATCCTGTGGGCGGTAATTTCGAATCCATAACCCTCCTAGATATATAACCCGCCAAAATATTCAAGCTACGCAACTATAAACATAGCGCTCCTGGGAGGCACCCCATGTTTATCTTTTTCGCTATCTCTTTACTTTTTTCTTTGCTATCTTTCTTCATAATGCATGGTTCCTAAACTGCGCCTTCCCCACCTCCTGTTGTGGAAGCTTCTACCCCCCTCTCTTTCTTTTCTTTGTATATATTAATTTACCTGTTCCGCATACTTACGTTACAACATTGGGGACAATGTTGGACTTAAGTATGGAGGGGTTTTCTCGCTTACTTTTTTTCTTTTTTTCGCACTTCTATTTTCTGCACTGTATTTCTATTTTCTGCACTTCCAAAATAAAAAAAATATATGTAAAAAAACTATCTAACAAATAAAAAAACAAAAAAATAACAAAATTTTGAAAATGAAAAAAAACAAAAAATCGCAAAAACTTAAGGTCTTGTTTTTTTATTCTTTCTTTTTAAACCAAAAATTCAAAAAAAATTACAAATTGTAAAACAAATATACCGAAAAAATTATAAAACAAAATTCAAAAAAAGTATAAAACAAAAATTCCAAAAATATTTAGTTTCATTTTGTAAAAATCTTTGTAAATATTTTTTGTAAATAATTTTCTTTCTCTCCCACTTCCTTTTCACCAACATTCTTGTAAATAACGTCTCTTTTTCTCGCACTTTTCGCAAACACTTAAAAATCTAAAAAAAAAGATAATAAGTGAAAAAAAAACAAAAAACAAAATTCAAAAAAAAGAGAAAAACTATCCAAAAATCAAAAAAACAAGATAATAGATAACAAAAAAACACAAAACATGATAAAAACTCTAAAATACCAAAAAACAAATATTTTGAAACAAATAAATCAAATATACCATCCTTAATTTTCTTGCTATCCAAAAATTTTGCTTTGAGTATATTTATATGTGAATTTTATTAATTCTCTGTTTGCTATTCGTTTGTGAATTATAGATTGAAAAATTTAAATATTCGGGGTTAAGTTTTAAAGAATTCATTATGCTTTGTTAAAAATAACGAACTCGTTTTAGGCACTACTTCTAATTTTTCATTGATAGGAGCACGTGTATTATGTTAGACAATAACGACTATAGGATTCAATTATGTTTACTTTTAACTTTCTGAAAAATTGGAACTTACAATTTATTAAGGTTGCTCTCAAAATTGTTTTTAATAAAAAAATCTAGTTTTCTTTTCTCACCTTTCTTATCATGACCTACTTGACATGATAAAATTGTTATCCTTAAAAGATCCTATGTCAATGGGAATAAGATTTCATTCCGTAAACATAGGCACCCAATATATTAAAAATATTATATGTTATGGAGTTAGAGGATAAAATTTCATTACTCCTACACATATACATTGGGTTAAATTTTATTATGAAGTTGAAAAAAAATTGATATTAGGAAAATAAGATTTCATTTTCCTAATAATCCAAAAGAAAAAAAAATGGAGGTTCGAGAAAAAATTACATCACCTCAAATTTCAAATCCTCTTCATAAACCAACATCAACCCCCTTAGCCAATTTCACGATTCTAGATTTAATTCAAAAAATCTTTTTGAGAGCATTATTAGTAAATTACATTATTTCCAGTAAAACTCCTATAAGCTAAAAGTTCATATAATTTCAAACTATTTTTGTTAATCTAACCATTACAATTATTGCTTTCTATTTTATTATATCAAGAAGTCTTTTGGCCAAAACTTTTGCGCTATTTAAATCATCTTCACAAATTTAGGACTTAACTCTTACACCCCGTTTATTTATTTAGATCTCTCTTATAATTGATTAAGCGGTAGCTAAACTTAGAGTTTTTTTATTTCTTATAAGTTCACCTCAAACTTTTGCTCTGGAATAGCAAAAGCTTAAGTATGGGGGTATTTGATGAATTGTAAATATACCTAGTTTTATGTACATTATATCAGTCGTTTTACTTTATTTTTGTCATTTTTCCTTACTTTTGTTCAATAAAATGTTTCTTTTATTGTACATATTTTGCTAATTTATTTTATTTTGTTTTTCAGATAAAAATCAAAAAATCTGCCCAAAATATACATGTCACACCCGTGTACTGTTGGTCACGCCCGTGACCAGGGCGTGACCCGTAAAAAATCGTGGAAATCAGCAATATTTGGATGAAATTGATGGACACGCCTGGCCACACGCCCGTGTCCACTGACACGCCCCGTGATCTAGGCCCGTGCCAGCTAGCTCGACGATTTTTCACTCGACGTTTGTCGACCCAAGAGAGACACGACCGTATACGATGAGCGCTACGCCCGTACTAGACCGACACGCCCCGTGCCGAAGCCCGTGACCATCTCTCAACAATTTCCGCGCGACATTTGTCGAGTGTCGACTCAACCCGACATGCCTAGCGTCACGCCCGTGACCGAGGGCGTGATCCCGCCGCCTGGCCCGACAAACTGCCGCATGCGAATCCCGAAGTCAACAACGCCTTTAATCGCCGAACGACACGCCCACCGTCACACCCGTGACCTGGGGCGTGACCGCCGCATTTTCGGCTGCAAAGTCAAATCGCCGTCAAATCCGTCAGATCACTGAATTCTGTTGTAATATAGTGCTGACACGCCCCCAGACACGCCCGTGTCGGAGGGCGTGTACTTGGAAATTTTTGCCTATAAAAGGGCAGCTACTGTATGAGTTAGGGGTTCTAATTTTTGAAACCATTTTGTTGACTAGGGCTGCTGTTTTGAGCTTTCTTAGTACTATGTAAGGATCCCCCTCTTCTTTTTAAGTTTGTATGTTTGTGCTCTTATAATAAACCTTTTTTTGTAATAAAAATAGTTATTATTTCATCCTTACATTCTTTGAAATTTCTCCAAAAAGCCTCCTTTTCATCAATCTTACGTACTTTAGTTTTCATTTTCATAATACATGTATGTATATGAGCTTAAAATGGCGAAATTCATGTCTTTAAAATGAAAATCTTTCTGTTTTATTTTCAATTTTATCAAACTTTCTAGCCGTTACTATAGCCATTTTTTCCTTATCACATTCTTTAAAATTGATTAGACTTTGAATTTTGCTTCCAAATACGTTCTTATGAACTTGTAAAACGTTAAAAAGGTGGTTTTCATCCCTCTTAACTTAGCTTTTACTTTGTTTTAATTATAAAACTGTTGCTTCTTTTTAGCTTACTCTCACTTTTTAAACCATTTTATAAGACTATAAGAATGTATAAATTGTTATTTTTATTTTTCATCAACTTTCATTTTAAGTAATTACAAAAAATATTTTCGCTCGAACAATTTTTATGTTCAATTTTTATGCATTTCTGTCAAAATCTAACGGTAAAAATGTAAACGTTTTAATTTTTCGGGCACTTGCCTTTCTCACTTTAATTTGAAAACTTTTTGCTCAAACAAATTTTATTTCGCCATTTTATGCATTTCTACTGCATTCCAGCGGTAGAAATGCAGTCATTTTAATTGTTCAATAACTTTGTTTTTTGTATTTTTCGCCCGAGTGCGTGAGTGTATGAGATAATCTTTATCATCTTATTTAATTTAGGTATGTGTGTGTGTGTGTGTGTTTATTTATGTCGAGTGCGTGAGTAGTTACTTTAAAGTAGAGTGCGTGTGTTGTTTTTGTTTTCCGCCTACTCATTTGAGTTAATTGTCTGGATTTTATTCAAGCAAGTGTGTGTATTTTTATATACCGCCTACTCACTAGGAGTTAAATGGCTGGACTGTATTTTCAGTCCTACTCGTTTGAGTAGGACTTGTAATTTTCATTCTTTATTTTTCCGCCTACTCACTTGAGTTAAATGGCTGGACTGTATTTTCAGTCCTACTCATTTAAGATGGACTTGTAATTTTCATTCTTTATTTTTCCGCCCACTAACTTGAGTTAAATGACTGGATTTGATTTTTCGCCTACTCGCTAGGTGTTAAATGGTCACACTTTATTTTAATGTAAATATTTCAGAAAGCCCTGTAATCGCATTTATTTTCTCCTACTCATTTGAGTAGGACTCGCTTTCATTTCAGTCCTACTCGTTTGAGTAGGACTTGCAATTTTCAGCTTTTATTTTCCGCCCCCACTCGTTTGAGTGGGACCTGCAATTATGTAATTTTCTCTTATGTGTAACTTAGTTTCATTTCTGTCTTTTGTTATATGTTTGAATGAGTGCGGGTGTGTTTATTTGTAATAATTTTTCTAATGTTAGAGTATTTTACTTTTCCTCTTATTTTCTTTATAACCTTTCAGCGAATAGTTTAGCACGCTTGCTTAACCAAACATATAAGCTATCCCCTTTCTGATGAGTGGCTAATTGCTTTTAGCCCTCGGTATCGAAGAGCTTTGGGATTAAAAATGTTTTAAATGACTAAAGGTCTTATTTTTCTATTTAATCAAAAAACTTAAGGTTTACCCCGGGTTAACGACGCATAGAACCACATATCGATGTGTGGGCTCTATTTCCGTTATCCATACGCTAGCTAGCCGAGAGGCCGTGCGTATGGACAGAACACCCCTGGGTAAATAGAGCTCCGCACTAACCCTCGAGAGAGGAAGCGCTCTTAGTCTACCGGATTGGGTTCTCCACCCAATAGCAGGGTTCTTAGCGTACTGCGGGCATTAAGGGGAATCCTTCGTCGGACGAGAGCCCGGTCGAATTGCCTTAATGTCCAGGTGAGCGATATTTCTAGAGATAGGTGAGCTCATTATTTTGAACCTCCACGGCCAAGTTTCCGCTTTAATTAAATTGAAACTTTAGATCTCTAGTTATTCAAATCTATTTTTAATCCTAACGTAATTCGATACCGGGAGTTATCTCTTCATCGACTATTTTCTTAAATCTATTTTCGTCTTATTTTAATTAAAACCCTCAACTAGTATTTCGGTAAAATTATAATGTTTTCGGAGCAGTAGGGGTAATCAACCCGTTCCCGGGAATAATACGACCTCGGTATTCTCCCGAATATCGAGTACTACTTGCGATAGGTGCACTTGCCTACCCTAGCAAGCCCGCGACGATCGACTCACCAAACCAACCACAGTAAGAGTCTGTTCACGGGCCAATCAGCACTTAAGGAGTTAGGAGAATTCTAGAGTTAGTTTCAGGAGTTGGTCAAAGCAGGGTTTGTCAAACCAATCTCCTTGTCATGGGGATCCCCCATATTGTTTGTAAAGAAGAAAGATGAGACTCTCACACTATACATAGACTACAGAGGGTTGAACAGGCTGAAAGTACGGAACACGTACTCTTTACCGAGAATAGATGAACTTCTTGATCAGTTGGGGGAGCTCATTGGTTCTCGAAGCTAGATTTGAGATCGGGGTATTATCAGCTCCGGATCAAGGAGGTGGACATCCCAAAGACCGCATTCAGTAGTTGGTATGGCCTTTATAAGTTCATGATGATTCCATTCGACCTCACGAATGCACCGTCAGCATTTATGAGTTTAATGAACCAAGTGTTTGATTCCTATATCGACATCTTCGTCATCGTATTTATAGATGACATTCTCATCTACTCAAAGATGGGGGAGGAGCATTTGAGACACTTGGCGCTGACTTTGGAGAAACTCCAGGAGCACAGCCTGTATGCTAAGTTCAATAAATGCCAGCTTTTATTGAAGGAGATGGCCTTTCTAGGCCACATCATCAGTGGGGCAGGGTTTGCAGTGGACCCGACAAAGATCCAAGAAGTAGAGATTGGCCGCCACTAAAGACGACATCCGACATATGGAGTTTCCATGGACTTATCGGATATAATTGGAAGTTTGTAGAGGGATTTTCTCGGATTGCCCTCCCTCTTACATCTCTAACAAACAAGTATACACCATTTGTATGGACATCGCAGTGGGATTCTACCTTCCAGGAACTAAGGAGTCGACTTACCTCGGCCCCTGTCCTTACCCTTCCCTCTGGGAAGGAAGGATTCCAAGTCTACACATATACATCCTACCAGGGAATGCGGGTTGTCCTGATGCATCACAGATATGTGATAGCGTATGCTTCCTGCAGGCTGAAGAAGTACAAGCAAAATTACCCGGTACAAGATCTGGAGATGGGGGCGGTAATTTTAGCGTTGAAGATCTGGAGGCATTATCTCTCTGGAGTGTATTGTGATATCTTATCTGATCATAAAAACCTTAAGTACGCAGACACGTAGAAGGAATGGAACATGTGCAAGGGATGATGGGTGGAGTTCCTCTCTGATTATCACTACACGATGCACTACCACCCAGGGAAGGCGAACGTGGTTGCAGATGCTCTTAGTAGGAGAGCTACCATAGTAAGTGTTGGACCCCAGCTGATGGACATGGAGATGGTTCAAATATTGGAGGACATGTAGATCTCCTTGGTGTCCAAGGCAAATCCCAAACTCTACAAGGAGTATTTAACAGCGATGGGCACTACCAGTGACCTTCGGCACCGCATCAGGGATGGGCAGAGGCATCATGCCAAACAAGAGCCAATATTAAGAGCATTAGAGGCATGCATGGCTGGGGAGTACACATTTAAAGATGGTCTACTGTGTTTCAAAGGAAGACTATATATACCAGCGGGGGGCCAGCTATGGGAAGATATTTTGACTAAGGCGCACACAAGTAGGTACTCAGTGCACCTTAGGATCACAAAGATGACGACCGATCTGAAGAGGACCATGTACTGGCCAGGCATGACGAAGGATATCACCTACTTAGTGATGCACTACGAGACTTGTCAACTCATGAAGGTTGAATGTAAAAGCCTGACGGGATTGTTGCAGCCACTACCAGTGCCAGAGTGGAAGTTCGAGGACATAATGATGGACTTTATACATTGACTCCCTCATTCCCATGCAGTAAATGATTCGATCTGTGTGATCATTGATAGACTGATGAAGGTTTCCTGATTGTTTCCAATCAGGAAGGACGCCCAGGTCGGAGTTCTAGTACGGAGATTTGTGGAGAAGTTCATCCACTATCATGGAATACCCCGGACGATCGTGTCAGATCGGGATGGTCAGTTCACATCTTGGGAATGGAGAATAGATCAGGCTTACCTGGGCTCTCGATTGACTTACAATATTGTTTTCCACCCCTAGATGGATGGGCAAACAAAGCATACCTATCGGACATTGGAAGATCTTGAAAGTCTTTATTTCAAGGATAACTAAATCACCTAGGGGGGATGAATAGGTTTCTTAGTCCTTAGTGACCATCTTTTATTATATTTTAGTTTGCTGCTTTAGTGGTTGGTTAATTTCTACTTTCAAGATGAGCTACCTGCATAAAGAAAACTAATACAACAGAGTACACAAAGATTTATAGTGGTTCCCCAATCATTGGGTACATCCACTCTCCTCCCACCTTTCTAACTTCCTATTGGTCAAGGCACAAACTCCTCCAAGATGCTCCTCAGAGCTTACACCTCAGGCCCTCAACCTTACACTCAAGTTCTCTTCAGAATCCTACATCAGAACCACAAAGGTTCCTACCTCAGAGCCCTGCAGTGCTCCTACAACTCATTATTACTCAAACTACCTACCTCAGCCTTATATCTAAGGCTTACAACTCAGGCTTTTCAGCCCTACAACTTCATGCACAAGGCCCCACTCTCAGAGTGCTGAAGAACTCCTACGACTCAGTACCCTTCCAGGTACTACCTCAGTGTCCTTCAAGGCACCTACAACTCAGTGACACACTTGTCACCTACCTCGGGCCAAAAGGCCCTACAACTCAGATCCAAAAGGATACTATAAGATGGAAGTCGGTTGATGAGGTTCTTGATTATACACAAGAGGAATTCCTCTGTTGCAATCAACCTTACGTGAGATAGACTCAGCCCCCACTATGACAACATGAATGTTTTCCCGTGTCAACTTTACTGCACTAAGTGCACCTTAGCCCCAACTACTTCACAACAACAAGAATATCCACTTGAGCTGGAAGTGACTTGCAAAATACTATTCTGCCTCTTTTTGAACATAAACAAATGTTCAGCTCTCTCTTCTTCACAACAGCAATGATGCAGAAGCTTTAACTTATATTGGAAGCAACTTGCAGGTCATCTTCTCTGCTCTTTTCTGAACTAAGCAACTACTCAGCTCTATCTTCTTATTCAGAGCTCCCCAAGAGAATGTTCTTTATAATTTATTGGCTGGATCTTTGAAGCACCTACAACAGGGGTTGGCCCTAACTTCTATCTCTTTCTCAGAGAATCACCCAAAGCATGCTAGCTGATGTAGATGAAGATGGCACCAGCAATCTTGATGTTGATGATGTTGATCTCAACAGCTGACTTGATCTGCCACTTGACTTGCTTGTCTTGGGCTCTCTATTCTTCAACCACACCCACAACAATGGCGATTGTGAAGAACTTCTGTAATAGTTAACTCTTTCTGTAAAGAGCATTTCCTTTTATTTATTGAAACCCAACGACTCTTTCAACAGTGGGTCCCACATCATTAATGCAGGCTGCATCCTTGCTTTAATGCCCAACTGATGTACAATAGGACTGTGATGCCTTTTGTTATGTACTATGGCATTGCTGCTAACAATTTGAATATTGTTCTCTTTTTGACTTGCTGACATCAGCACCTGAAGATTTAGTCAAAATTCAAGCACAAGTAGTATAGGCGTTGAGTGAGTGAGCTTCACTCAACGCCAAAGTACTTAGACAGTTTTACTGTCTCTTGGCATTGAGTGAATTATCTTCACTCAACGCCAATCTACTTAGAATAAAAAATCTATTTCTAGGCATTGACAGCGTTGAGTGAGTAATGTACACTCAACACTTTTTGCCTAAACAATCTCTACAGCCTCTTCTACGTGCATGATATTGAGAGCGTTGAGTGGATATACTTCACTCAACGCCATGTGCCTTCACCAAATTCAATATTTTAGGCGTTGAGAGCATTGAGTGAACATCCCTCACTCAACATTATCTACCTTAGCCATTTCTGCTTCTTCAGCAACTTAAAGTTGAGAGCATTGAGTGAGCTTGCCTCACTCAAAACTTTATGCTTTAACTCATTCTATATAAAGGCGTTGATAGCATTGAGTGAGCACGCCTCACTCAATGCTTTCTGCCTTAGCCATATTTTTTGTTTTCAGAAACCAGTTTGAGTTCGACGAACTCAGAACTCAGTTCGAGGAATAAGTAAAAACTCAGTTCGACGAATTTAGAGTTCAGCTTGGCAAACAAGTGAAGGCTGAGATCGACGAACTCAGGATTTAGTTTGACGAACTCTGAACTTGGTTCGACGAAATTGGACTTAGCCAAATTTCTAAAATTCTGAGCTTAGTTCGACGAACGATTACCTTAGATCGACGAACTTTGAGCTCAGCGATTTAACTATTTTGAAGCTAAGGCGTTGAGATAGTGAGCTACACTCAACGCCTGTGGACTTAGCAACTTTTCAGCTCATTTCTCTCCAGGCTTTGACTGTATTAGCCTGACACGTAGCTTTTTGCTGCATGGAATTGAGTGAGTTGACTTCACTCAATGCATGTGGACTTGGCCACATTCTAAGCTTGCCACTTCATGGATTTGACTGAATAGGCTTTACTCAATGCTATAAGTCATGTGGTGTTGAGTGAATGATCTTCACTCAATGCTTGTGGACTTAGATAGTTTCCTGTCTTTCCACCACTTAGGTAAGAACCTACCTGTCTTAGCCACTTAGGCTACCTGTCCCATCATTGCTTATCAGTACAATCTGCAGTCATTAATCTTGAACACAAGTTAGATCACAACATGTGCATACATTATTTGCTGGTCCTTCTTCAAATTCAGCACATTGGAATAAATGGACCAAATAGATCTCTTACTCCTATGTATCCTGGATCATGGTGAGCCATGGGAGAGATTGTTTCCACTTATAGAGTTTTCCTATAACAACAACCATCGGTCCAGTAGGGGCATGGCTCCCTATGAGGTGTTATACGGATGAGGGTGCAGGACTCCACTATCTTGGATCCAGGATAAGAATCCAAAGGAGCTTGGCTCGGAGTTTATGGAAGACACAGATGCTCAGGTGCGATTGATTCGGGATAGGATGCTGGAGGCTCAGAGTAGACAGGCCAAATATTATGATACGCGACATCATCAGGTGGAATTTCAGATTAGTGATAGGTTATTTTAGAAGGTACGCCTGATGCATGGAGTCTCGCAAGTTCGCGGGCGAACGAAACTCAGTCCAAGATATATGGCGCCCTATCGGATTCTAGAAAGGATCGGCCCCTTGGCCTATGACTGGATGTACCATTCGAGTTGGCAGGATTACATGACGTTTTCCACATCTCCTCTTAGGAGGTCTCTCCTGAGGTAGGAGCAGCATATTTCTACTATAGTTAGCCCAGTGGGATCCGACCGATCAGTCTGCTTGAAGCTAATCAGGATAGATGATACAAAGGTACGAGTCTTATGCCAGAATAAGGTCCTGTTGGTCAAGGTCCTCTTGTAGAACTACAGAAAGGAGGAGCACACCTGGGATCCTCTGGACCTTATTCATCAGAAGTATCCAGAACTCTTCATGACATGTATAACCTTAATTGCCCAAGAATTTCATATTCTAAAATTTCAAAGCAAACCCCGTAGGCCTAAGCTTAATTTCAGGGATGAAATTTTTATTTTTTATGTATTGGGATTTATAACATCCCACAAACAACCAGACTCTTAGGAGGATTTTTTTCATGACTAGGTCATGACAAAGCCTTAAGAAGACAAGGAGGACCATGGGTTCCTATGAATAATAGGTGAAAGCACCTTGGTCTACAAATAGTAGTTCCTAGACACCTAAGGTAGGGTTTGGCCAATTACTCTCAATATGACCACTTGACCCCACCATGTCATTCTCAACTCCATAGGGACCCTTGAAAGCCCAAATAACCTATTAGGGGTCAACCAAGTGTGGAATTGACCAGAGTCAACCCTAATTCTAGTTAGGTCAAATTGCCCTAATTTGACCTATGTGGATGGCAGCAAGTCACTATTGGACTTGGGTGGCGGCGGCAAGGGACTCAAGATACCTAGTTGACCAGTCAACCCACTCACTGGACCAAGTCAACACCCCAAGTCAACCTTGGTTAAACTAAGCCCAAAATGGGGAAGAAAGCTAAGCCCAACTCCAATCCAATGGGGCTAGGCCCAATTAGGATGGCACACTAGCTATAGCATGTAGAAACCAGCTAGAATACCACCCAAATTCTGGAGGTGATGACAAGGAGAGAGAAAGTGAGAGTTTTCATTTAAGGGAGGAGGGAGAAAGCGGGGAGAGTAATGAAGAATGCAAAGAGGCTCCCATTCTTCCCATATGCCTCTATTAATCTCCCATAAACTTTGGAAGGAGATTGCCATCAATTCCTGCCAGTCCAATATATGAAAAATAACAATTCCACCATGGCTGAACACCCCCCTCCATGGCCATTAATTGCCATTCATTATAGCCTCTCCCACTCACAAAAACAACCACTCCACCATCTTTAAAAGCTTCTAAGAAATCAAAACAAACATTTACATCACTGGTTTAGCTTGAGAGTTGAGAATTCGGCAAGGAGGACAGTTGAGATCGTCGGCCATGGCACACTACCAACTGACACGCCGCCAAGCTCGCCTATATGTCTAGTCCTTCTCCATCTCTCATGTGCTAGATCTTTAGATCATTAGGTGGAGAAATTGGGCTCAATTGAGCCTGATTGGTGTGGAAAAAATCCAAGTTTTTCCTTGAAAACTAACCTCTCGGGTTCTCCAGAATATTCCCCTTCGGCTGCTATGCCGCCGCCATGCGATAGCCACCACCTCAACGGAGGTGGTGGTGGCGGGCTAGGGAGGCGGCCGGGAGGCCGGGAAATGGAGCTAGAATGGCTCCAGGTTAAGTCAATCCTGGCCCTTGGCTCATTGGGGATGATGAGCAGGCATTGTTGGATCTGGCTGATCGATATATGCAGGCCAATGATTAAAGTATAGGTTATAATTAAGCTATCACATTTTTAACAACCACCTTATTTAAATTATTAAAAATAGTTAGATGCTTTTTCTGTAGAAGTGTCCAACATAGAAAACCTAGACCTTGGTGTCTAATTTAATACAAAATTTGAATCAACCCACTTGGACCAATAGATCTCCCTCAACACACTGTTTGGTTCAAGTTGTCCAAAGGTTAACCAAAAATTAAAATGAGTGCCTCCAGTGGCCCATTCACTCAAATGCTCTGCAATTTGGACCATAGGTTGGTCTATTCATGACCCTAATCATATCCAAAAATCAGAATTTGTGGAGATGATTTTTTAACAGTTTTTGTAATAATTTAATAAGTCATATATTAGACATAAATAGGGTCTGTGGGCCTCCAATTTTCCCCAAGCTCAGGTGAATGACCAGAGGGTGTATTATAGGGCCAAGAAAAAATATCAACTCCTTTGGAGTTGAATTGATGCGGTATAATGGTGAGTAAAGTTGGTCAATTTAAGTTAATAAGCCTAGTTTTTAAGAAAGTGCACTTAGGATAGTTGTGTGGTCAACTCCTCAACTAAACATGCTGAAACATTAGCCAATACATGGTTATCTCATGTAACAACCCTAGCAGTAGATGTAACACCACAAATCCCAATTTGGTAAAGGTTGGGTGACGCGGCCTGGGACACGGGCGTGTCCCAGGCCGTGTCGTGCTCGGGTCGACGAACTACGCTCGATGATCGTCAAATGGCAAGTTAGGGGAGCACACGGCCTGTGACACGGGCGTGTCACAGGGCGTGTCCTGGAGGTCACGGCTCGGGTAAGGTGATGTTGTGCTGGGTGAAGTACACGACTGATCAACACGGACGTGTCGGGTGTGACACGTGCGTGTTACACTGCCGTGTACTGTTTGGATTTGAGTCCGTGGTGTCCCTCTTAAGGGACACGGCCTGTGACACGGGCGTGTCACAGGGCGTGTCAGGCCGTGTTCAACCTATTTCGGGGCAAATCAGAGCTGTTCGTTTCGCTTAGCCTGGATCCAAGGGTACATGCCCTTCCTGGCTGATATAAACGATTGGAAGCTTTCATCTTCCATTCATTTCTTCTTCCCACAAAGAGAGAGAAAGGAAGAGCAAGGGAGCAAGGGAAGGAAAGGAGGAAGGAGAAAGCCAGCAGCTGGAGGAGCTGCGGAGTGCGAAATCAATATCCGAGCTTGGATTCATGAAGGCAAAGCTGAGGCGGTGACTTCCATCCAGCTAGTTCATGGATCCAAAGCGATCTTCAAGGGTAACAATCTCCTTCTTGGACATTGAAGTCCTTTCTTTATGCGTATGCATGGAATCATCCACCAAGAGGTGGATATCTTAAGTGATTCCTTGGTTGAGTCTGCATCTAGAGCCTGAAGTTGTGTAGTATGGCATAGGCATGCTGTGTGAAGCCCATCTAGACGGTTAGTCAGGATTGGTGATGGTTATGATGGTTATGGGTAAACCGGAGAAGATAACGTGGATTTTATGCTGTGTAAGATATATGCTTGTAGCCTTTGTTGTATGGATGTATGGATATGGATGTTGAGGTATAGATGGTAATCTTGGATGCTTTGCGAATGCACATGGTTGTGTTGAGAGGTCAATTGGTAGCAACGCCTGGGGAGCGCGAGATAAACCCGGCTTGCTACACCACTAGGGTGGGTTGATCTATATTAGTTGAAGGGTCGATTGCTGGCAATGCCTGGGGAGCCGAGTTAAACCCGGCTTGCTACACCAATAGGGTGTGTCAATATGTGTTAGGATGGGAGCTCGATTGTTGGTAATGCCTGGGGAGGACGGATAAACTCGACTTGCTACAATACTAGGGTGGGTCGATCTGCTCATGTTTGCTGTTAGGTAAGTTCCTCTGAGTGGGATGGACGGAATGTCGCCAGCCTGCGGGATTGGTGGACTAGGACCGACCAACCAACAAGTTAAAAACCTATGGATCGGCGGTGGATGACGACGCCAATAAGGTGCCCTGAGTGCACCAAGCGTCGGTGGATACTGGAGTTTGTGATATGGTTGTGTTTGGTATCTTGCTCGGTTGATAGATATTATGATGGAAATGCATACAGGGAAGGAACCACTGCCCCGGGTAAGGGGTAGGGTCATTATAATTGGTCAGCTAATGCTGACCGTTGATTTGTTTTCCGCTCTTGGGGTGGATGAGTATTTGCAGGTGCTAGAGGATTAATTGAATTGCATTGAGAGGAATAAAGGATTGCTGCTAAAGGCCCTTGAAGGCCTTGCGAAGCGTGTTTGGATTTCATGTGTGGCCGGCCTGCGAGCCGATGTATGAAGCTGTAAATGTGTAAAGAGGAACCTGTAAGGCTTAAGGCCATAAGTGTGTGTTGTATATATTCCTGATTTGATATATAAATGTGGAGTTTGTATATTAGTGGACATTTGGTGTGCTGAGTTCATCTAACTTAAAACGCTGCGCTAGAATGCTTTGTGTTAGGATACGAGTAGAAAATATTTTGATATCCCCACGTGACTCCGCCGTTTGTCAATAAAATATGGCGTGGGGCCCCAGCCGGACCCACTTTTATATTCCATGTGATGGATGGAGGCGTTACAAAGTGGTATCAGAGCCATGTTTGAGATTTATGGGAGGGAGAACATAATTGAACTCATGAATGTGAACTAGGAATGTGAAGGCAATGTATATTTGCCATTATGAACTGCATGCTTAATGTTGTTTTGTACATTGATAGGTGGCAAGGAGTGGTGCTGGGTAGTCTGAGCCCCAGCAGTCCGATGAGAGTGCGACACCAGTTGAAGCGCCTACACGTCTTCGACGGAGACCATACATGTGGTGACTGAGACGGTGCTTGTAGTATTACAGGCACAACCTACTGGGCAGGCAAGGCCTGCAGGTGTGCCAGTACGGGATGGTGTAAGGCAAGAGCGCGCTGAAGTTGTGGTGGACAAGCAAGCTATGAATGAACAGTTGAAAAGATTTATGGAATTTCATCCACCTACGTTTGGGTGGGCGATTTCCCCAACGCAAGCGAAGGATTGGCTTGCAAGGGTGAAAAGGATCCTGACTGCAATCAGGACTGCAGAGGAGCAGAAAGTGACCTTAGCCACTTTTTGGCTAGAAGGAGATGCGAGACTGTGGTGGGATGACGTGGAAGTGCATTACTTGGCAGGTCGAGGTTTAGAGGAGATATCCATTGACGAGTTCTCTAGATTGTTTTTAGCCAAGTACTTGCCAGTTTCGCAACGGATTGCGATGGAGAACGAGTTTCAACATCTGGTGCAGGGTGAGAATGATATTGCCACGTACCTGCTTGAGTTTACCAGACTGTGGCGCTATGTGGGGTCTACTTTCGCTGAAGAGGGTCGGAAGACGAATCAATTTTATGAGGGACTGCGGGATGAGTTAAGGCTGGTACTCCCGAGTTCGGTGAACCAAGGCTTCCAAGCATTGGTCGATATAGCCGGTACGTTGGAGAAAGATTTAAAGCGGGTACACGAGAAGAAGTGACTGGCAGTGGAGAAGCCAAAATTCAAAGTGCCACAGGCGGAGCAATCGGAGTTTAGAAGACGAGACAAGGAAAGGTTCAGGCTTGTTGAATCAGTTCCGTTGACTGTTTCTTCGGGCGCAACTTATGGGCAAGGACGTGTTGATATACGTACATGTTTTAACTGTGGCAAGCAAGGACATATAGCTAAATATTGTTGGAGTGCCCCTTCAAGGAGTGAGCAAAAGGCATGTGCATCTTATGAAGAAAAGGGTAAAGCAGTGGCCGAGTCATCTGCATCCCGGATGCAACCTCGATTGCATAATTTGGAAGTGCACGAGCCGCAAATCTCAATTCGTGAAGTACAGCCTCGAGTGTTTAACTCATATCACTCATATCACGTTGACGAGGTGAATCCTATTACGAATCATGAGATGGTTGTGTACTTAGATATTCTATGTCATGTAAAGCTTGGTGCACATTTGGTGTCATGTGAGTGATCGATCAATCGTGGGATCTATAATTTCTTTGGATATTATATGAGCTTGTGGATGGATGTGCATATATGAGAGATCTGTATGTGTGTTTGTGCTGCTTGTGTTGTTTGTTTTGTGTGATGACTTAGGGCGAGACAAGCTGCGACCCTTGAGCTCTCACCAGGCTCGCTTTATTTGAGTGATCAGTTGTTGATGGTGAAACGAGAAGTGCTTAGATGAGTGTTTGTAGGGGAGCGAAATTTCAGTATGAAATTTTTTGAAGGAGGGGAGGATTGTAACACTCGAAATCCCAATTTGGGTAAAGGTTGGGTGATACGGCCTGATACACGGGCGCGTCCTAGGGCGTGTCGTGCTCGGGTCGACGAACTGTGCTCGACGATCGTTGAGTGGCAAGTTAGGGGTCTTACACACGGCCTGTGACACAGGCGTGTCCTTTGCAGGTTTCAGCTAGGGATGCATGTGCCTGAGGACACAAGTGTGTCCTGGAGGACACGGCCTGTAAGACCCCCCCCCTCCCGGATCCCAAAACATGGCACGAAGGGGGAGTCTTATGCCCGGAACAACCACCTTTCGGTAGCATTAGCACACGGGCTAACCTATACCACAGGACGCCTATTCCGCCGGCTACAGCAATATCAATAGAACATGCCAACCCAACCAAATATAATAAGCAAGAGAAGTCAAAATCCACACTAAGTAATAATGTCCAAATACATCAATAAAGGAGAAGCTAAACATGCTTCTACAATATATCAGAGTACAGCTAAACTTTTCCCAAACGGGTTACATCAGAGTATCAAAATACTAACATCCGTAACCGACGGTATCGATGGCATCGTCACATCAGGCCCTATCGTACTGGCCTGGTTGTCCTGCTGCGTAGTATGCGGCTGCTCTACCTGCGGCGTGACCACCTAAAAAGGAAGACGTAGCAACCGTTAGTCGAAACGACTAAGTGGTTTCACATCCGCTCCCCCGGCGACTCCTCGGCATCGGGCGGGGAAGAGGAACAAGAGTACAATATATAGTAAGTATGCAAGTAAAAGAAGTACAAGCAGGTGGCAGTAGTGTAAGAGTATCAACAACATGATCTATCAAATATTTAAGAGCTACAACAAACTAACATGTATAAGTAACAGCAGGAAAGTAACTTGACTTATAAAAATGCTCATACAAACTTATAAAAGGATCGGGTTACAAAAAAGTAAATCATCGTATAAGAGTGCCCATACAAACTTATACGATGACGATCTTGTTGTGCAATGTTATGAAATGCTATGTATTCTATGCAATGACCCACCCATGATCACACACATGCAATTGCTATGTCAACACATACCATAGTCCCACTTTTCGAGTAGGTAGCTAACCTCTCAGGCATCTGCCGCCGTGGCCAGGAGGTGACAGTAGAACAGGCACTTCTACTACTAGGCGGGTATCCACACTACTTCACCTAGGCCTCCGTACGCCTCAACGCAAAGAACACAATAGTGGAGCCCATGCGTACTATGGCCTAGCGGGAGCCTCGGGTAGATGTGCACCGAGGACCAAGCCCCGAACTGACCTTGTGTGACCCGGAAGGAGCCTCAGAGTGAGCACGATGACCAAGCCCAACCGTTCACCTGGCACGGAAGGAGCCCCGGGATGTGAACACCGAGGACCAAGCCCAACTGCCCAAAGTCTAACTGTCGACTCCCGTCGGTGTGATGACTTGCGATACCGTACACGTGCCACACTATCCTTAACCCAGGATTACAACACCGCGTGTCGACTCACACCACATGCAAGTTCCACATCATCGTGGCATGGAAGGAGCCTCGGATGAAGGCATGAGGACCAAGCCCAACCATCCACCTGGCACGGAAGGAGCCCCTGGATGTAAATGCCGAGTACCAAGCCCAACCATCCATTTGTCTCATCTCAAGATATCCAAGCTTGCGACGGTCAACACCGCACTTACATCCCTCCCCAATACTACCCATAGGGAGCCGACGCTCTAAGTATTGGACTACTAAATTTCATTCATCAATCGAACATACACATGACCATAACTTATCATCCCATAAGACATCCCAAATGATCCCAACATAATACATATATGATGCGCATGTAATAATCTACAAATTTCTATCAAGTCATTCTGTTCAAGCAATCTTGCATCGCAATTCGATTGTAGGAAATCTGCTTCCAACATGATATAACAAGATATGCATCTATAACAACTTACCAAATTCTATCAAGTAAATTCATTCAATAAGGCTTGCTTCACAATTAGTTGTATGAAATCTAATTAACAAGATTCATCATTTATAGCATTACGGTGGTTAATTATGAAATATTTCATCAAAAACCTCAAGCTAATTTGCAACATTGATTCCACCGAAACCAAATCCATATTATATAAAACCCATAATTTTAAGTGCAGATTGAATCTGGGTAGAAAACTCAAAAGGAGATTCCCGAGGCTACAAGAATCCGGTAAAGACGTGTAACCCATAGATGGAAAGGAATTTTCATGGGTTACAACTTTCATATTCAGCCCACAACCCAGATTTGAATCTATCCTATTTGAATTTGGCTTCAAAGTCCGCTGCGCAAAGAACACAATTATGCATGCAGGATTTATCGGATGTCATTTTCGTCCAGGATTTCCCGTGGCTATATACTTTGTTTGAAGTCGGGAAACCATTCGTTGGAAAGGTATTTTCAAGGGCTTCAACTTTCGTGTTTAGCTGAAAGCCCAGATCTGGCCATATCGCACCTAAAAATGGCCACGACGTTCGCTGCGCGCAGAATACAGATTCTGCACGCATCTTAAGGTGGAATGAACGGCATTGGTTCATCTTCCTCCTCAAGGCGATCTTCCCAAATCGTTCCAGAAAACCTCCTCCCTTATTCAAACTCAAGATGCCAATACCCTTCACGAAACCATCCCCTATCATCAGATAGAAGAAGGGAGTGGTTGAAGAGATCTAAAACCTAGGACACAAGTCCTAGCATGGCCCTTCCTAGAAAACACCTCCGCTCCATCAAGACTCTTTTGAGTCGATGTCTCGCCTAGGAAAATAACTATAGATCTAGCACCAAGGGAGAGGGTAGGAAACTCACATCATTTCCAGCGGTTCCATTTCCGGCCAAAGATCTTGTGATTCTTTGTGGGGCATCCTCTCTTTTACGGAGATGGTGGATCTCCTTCACTAGATCTTCCTCCAGCAAACTCCCTTTCTCCACAAGACTACTCTCAGAAAAATACGGCTGGGAAGAAGAGTGAAACGGCTTGGGTTTTCCACTGTTCCTTATATATATAATTTGACACGGGTAGGGACACGCCCGTGTCCATACCCGTGTCCCGCTCAAGTGAAGCGTTTCAGGCGGTTACAATGCCGATTCAATACTCGACATGACGGACACGCCCTGGTCATGCCCATAGTCACGCCCGTGACACCAGGCATGATGTCTATCATCGATCGAGATTCGTCGAACTCAACTAAAATCGTTGAACGAAGAACACACCCATGTCACGCCTGAAAGTGCAACTAGATCTGATATACTCTAGAGGGGGGTGAATAGAGTATATGATGCTTTAAAAACTTTTACAACTATTGTTGTAATATGTGTGAGCAGGGAAGCAATAATAAATCTAATCACAGCACAAGGTTAAACAAAAACTAAACACAGGAAAAATCAAGGCCAGAAATAAACATAAACACAAGCAAAACCATAAGACACAAGGAAATATAGTGGTTCCCCAAACTTGGGTACATACACTCTTCTACCATCCTAGGTAGGAATCCACTGCAGGATGAGTTGATCAGGTGTCCTGGGCACCAATGAGCTTTTGATAAGGTGCTCAAAAACCAAAGCAGATTTTTTGATCAGGTGTCTTGCCACCAATGAGCTTTTGACAAGGTGCTCAAAAACCAGGCTCAAACTTTTGAAGGGAGTTTGAGAAACCCTTTACAGAGTGGGGGTGAGAGAGTGATGGAGGTCTTCTCTTTCTCAAACAACTGAGAAGACTATGTGGATTGATGTCAAAGCTCCCCCTGAATCCTTGAGATCTTTAGGAAGAAAAGCTTTGCTGAGGGTGATAGGTCTTCAAAGATTGAACTCCAGCAATAGATGATTTCAGCAAGAGGGACTGAAATGTTGAGTGTCTGGAGTCTGGAATATGTTGGCCTTGAACACTTTGAAACTACAGAGATCTGAAGAAAGCTTGATCTCCTTGGATGAGTGTTCTTCAGAATTCTTTGTGACAGAAGATTTTTGAATGTGTCACTGTAATTTGTATTGTGTGTGTTCTTTCTTGTTCTCTCTGAGATTCAAAAAATATTCTATCTTTTATTCTCTGGTCCAGAATAGAATATCATTCTCTGTCAAGGATAGCCGTTAGCCTGCATTGATTGCATCCTTAATTGCATAATCTCTTTTGGAGGAAAGTCCACAGAATTATTCCTTGAAAAATCCCTTGAAACTTGGTCCAGAAATAAATGAAAACGGCTAGCAAATCTCTGAATTAATTGCAGAATAACTCCTAACTGATTTGAATTTGAATTAAGAAATATCCTTGAAGTTATCTGAAATCGTCGAACTGAGCTCTGCTATCGTCGAGCTGAGCTCAGCGATCCGGAAACATACAGCAGCAAAATATCGTCGATCTGAGCTCAAAGATCGTCGAACTGAGCTCAGAGATAAAGATCCAAAGCATAGTCAAAAATCGTCGACCTGAGCTCACCGATCGTCGAATGGAGTTCGACGATATTATGAAGTTGAGCTCAGCGATCGTCGAATGGAGTTCGACGATCTGTCGAAGTTGAGCTAGACGATCGTCGATCGGAGTTCGACGAATCGTCGTGCTGAGCTCGACGATATGACTTGGTCTTCAGACAGAGAATCCTGGTCTTTCAGGGCAGCTTCCAAACCTAGACTTCTAACCCTTAGACTCAATTCTAATTGACCTATTAAGCTATACAAGAGGTCAAGCAAAGGTTCCTAGAGACATAGTGATCCTGACCCAAATTAGTAATAGGGTGTTCCAACAATCTCCCCCTATTTGGGTTAGGATTACTATTTACAGGCTTTTAAAAAAAACAACATACAATCAGAAGAACATAAAAACAACAGCTAGACAAAGTAGAAACACAGAGATATATATATCATCCATATAGCAATCAGAATTCACAGAAACTGTCACCTTACAATGTCATTTCTTCTCTTTGCCTTTGACAAGTTTAATTTCTCTGTTTGGATTGAGGGCTTCTTTGTTGGACCTGGTGTCATCTGCTGCACCCAAATATGTTTGCTTTGTAGGCCTGGGAACCACATCTGCAGGATGTAATTCCATGTATCTCTCAGCATCAAAGAATTTACTGGAAGCATATTTCTCTAATTCTTTCTGTCTTTGCTCAGACATTGTAGAAATGTTGGAAGAATCTATTCCTTATTCTCTGGCCTTCTTAATCTGATCCAGTGCAGCCAATTCCTTCATCCTGGCAGTCCAAGCAGATGGATTATTTTCAGGGTCCTCAAAAGGTACAGGTGGCTCATACCTGTTGGAAGGATTGTCTTGAGGAGGCCTGGCAGACACAGTCTCTTTAAGCTTATAAGGGAAAGGACCTGATGATGTATCAGATGAAATATGTCCTCCCCTAGAATATGGGTGCTGCCTGGAGTACCCTTTGGAATATACTTGAATATCTCTTTGAGTTCCTCTATATCCTCCTCTCCTAGAATGTGAACACCTGGATTGGCTTTCCCTGTGATAAGATCTGGCATGAGGTTGATAGGGAGCCTGACTTCTGGCTTGGGGTTGACTTGCAGAGCTTCCACCTGCACCTGCATCAGGAGGAGGTGGTGGAGGAGGATGAGAGTGCTGGAATGGGGATGAACCCTTCTCATATTTTCTCTTTTTCTTCATGGCTTTCAGCTGGTTTTTAGAATATTGCATCTAGTGTTCAGTGATTGGGCAGTTATGAAGGATATAGTATGGAATGTCATTGTTATTTTTGACTTTAGCAGGAGGAACCCTTTTCATAGCCTTGCTCCTTGCCTTCCTTTTCCTGGCAATGGTAGCAGATGAGTCATCAGAGTCTGTTTTAAATTCATCAGATTCAGAACTCTGATCATCATATAGAGCATCTATTTTCTTCATAAGATCTTTCTTCTGTTGTACAGCAGCAGATGAGGCAGAAGTTGAAACAGCAGCAGCAGATGTTGAGATGGTAACAGCAGGGACAACAGTAGATGGAGAAGGTGAAGCAAAAGCAACAACATCAGCAGCATGCTCTGGACAGGTGACAACAGCAGCAACAGCTTCACTAACAGCGGTAGAAACAGTAGATTCACTATCAGCAACAGAAACTGGTGAGTTGATAGCAGCAACAACTTCACTGACAATAGCAGAAACAGCAGAAACAGCATCAAAGTCTGCCGAAGGCTCAAATTCAGTGGCCTCTGACATCAGAATGTCCTTGGATATTGGCTCATCAGAAGCAGTAGGAACTTCAGCAGCAGTATCAGTAATCTCAGAAGCAAAATCAGTCCTTTCTTCAGAAGCAGCAGCAATGACTGAATTTACAAAGGAGGAGATCATGCTAGGGTCACAGCAAGAAAAAGGCACAAGTGCCTTGGATAAGTCTTCTGGAGGCTGGACAGCATGAACCTCTGGCAGACAGCTAAAGTAGGCAGAATCAAAAACAGATAGCAAAGACCTGAGGTCTAGTGCAAGAACTGCAGTAGGAGGCACTGCAGCAGCAGCAAGAGGAGGAGCAGCAGTCACAGAAACAGCAGCAGCAACAGCATGAAGGCTTTCTTCATATGGCATCTCCCCCTGCCTAGATGCAGATACATCTGGAACAAGGCACACTGCTGTAGGTGCTGCCTGAGGGAAGAGGGAAAAGAGCCTGGCAGAAAGGGCTGCCACTGACAGGTGGAGTGGAGCCAAAGAGGTCTCCAACAACAGAGTTAGCCTGGGGGCAAGTAACTCATACAGCCTGTCAGCTAGGGCTGAGAGGTCTACTTGCTCAAGAGCTGGAACAGAGGTAGAAGGTATGGAAGCAGCTGAGGGTTCTGGAAGAGGAGGGCTGGAGAAATGTGGAAGGGATGGCTCAGGTGTTGGGAGGGTGGATGTTGCTAGATCTGATATACTTTGAAGCCTTTGTGAGCTGCATAAGCGAGAAATATCCTGATGGCTTCTAATCTTGCAACAGGTGCAAAAGTCTGGTCGTAGTCGATTCCTTCTTCTTGAGAGTATCCCTGAGCAACTAGCCTTGCCTTGTTCCTTATAATTACTCCTTCATCATCCAGTTTGTTTTTGAATACCCATTTTGTTCCAACAATGGAATGATCCTTAGGCTTTGGCACTAGTTCCCGTACTTTGTTCCTCTCAAATTGATGCAACTCCTCTTGCATTGCAATGATCCAGTGTGGATCTTGCTCTGCATCTTGAATGGACTGAGGTTCAATTTGAGATAGGAAGCAGGTGTGCAACAGGTTTTGGTTGACCTGATTCCTGGTTTGCACACCAGCTGAGATTTCTCCAATTATTTGGGAAATTGGATGGTCTCTTGATGTTACTAAATCAACAGGGGGTGTTGATTGTTCACCAACCTGTGTTGTTGTTTCCTCTTGTGGTACAACAAATGGCTCTTCAGGTTGTGCTTCAATGTGTTGAGCATTCCCTTCATCTTCACTGCTTTCATCCTCTTGAGCAACCTGTAACTTGTTCATATCTTCAGCTAGAGAATGTTCCTGCAAAGGTTCTATGGTAGAAGAAATCTTCTCCTTGAAAGACATGTTAGTTTCATCAAATGAAATGTGAAAAGATTCCTCAATTTTCAAAGATGATTTATTATAGACCCTATAAGCCTTGCTGATCATGGAGTATCCCAAAAATACTTCTTCATCAGCTTTGGCTTGAAATTTTGCTAGATATTTCTTGTCATTATTATGAATATAGCAAATACAACCAAAGACTCTAAAATAGTCAACTTTAGGTTTCTTCCCTTTGAGTAATTCATAGGGAGTCTTTCCCTTTAGTTTATGTATCAGACTTCTGTTCAGCACATAGTTGGAGGTGTTCACTGCCTCTGCCCAAAAGGATAGAGGTAGATGAGCATCTGACAACAATGTAGTGGCAGATTCAATAAGGGTTCTATTTTTTCCTATCAGCTACCCCATTTTGTTGAGGAGTTCTAGGAGCTGAGAAAGTATGTCTGATCCCTTCACTCTGACAGAACTCTTGCATAAGAAGAGAATCAAACTCTGTCCCATGATCACTTCTGATCAGGGCAATGTGAGTATTGAACTCAATCTGTATGCATTTGAGAAACTCTGTCAGACACTTAAAGTTATCAGACTTCTTCCTTAGAAAGAACACCCAAGTGAATCTAGAGAAGTCATCTACAACTACTAAAGTATAGGATTTCCCTCCTAGGCTTTGTACTGTGATGGGTCCAAAGAGATCCATGTGTAATAGATACAATATCCTAGGTGAATAACTCTTATTAAGTGACTTAAAACTGTTTTTAGTTTGCTTGCCTAATTGACAAGCCCTGTAGAGTCCTTCCTTCTTGTAGGGGCCAGAACGTAGTCCTCTAACAAGGTTGTCCTTGGATAGCCTAGCAATAGTTCTAAAGTTTAGGTGTCCTAATCTCTTATGTCATAAAACATTTGGTTTACACACAGAGTTAAACAAGCAAATATCTACATCAGTTGAAAGAAAATCTACTAGGTAGATGTTACCTTTCCTTTTACCTGTCAACACAGTTGTGTTGTCCTCTGACTTGATTTTGCATAAGGCTTTGCTAAAGGTCACCTGGTAGCCTTCATCACACAGCTGACTGATGCTAATTAGGTTGTGCTTCAGTCCTTCTACATATGCTACCTTCTTGAAAGTTACTGAACCAATCTGGACTGCACCATATCCTTTAGTCTGTCCAAAGTTTGAATCACCAAAGATAAATTTGGGTCCAAGTTTGGCTCTGAAGGATGTGAGGTTGTCCTTGTTCCCTGTCATGTGCTTAGAGCACCCACTATCCAAATACCATTGCTGGTTAGATGTTGGATAGGTCTTCACCTGCACATAAGACAATTCATTTATTTTTGACCCAGTTTACCTTGGGCCTAGGTTGATAACCTTTAAATTCAGAAATGAAAGACATCCCTGGTTGACTCTTATATCCTTCATGATGATATCTCCTTGGAGGTATAATCCATTCAGTATAAGGGTTAAAGATTTGGGATGAAGAACCCTTAGAATTCAATTTTGATTTGTATTTGAAAACTTTTCCAGAGCTCTGACCTCTGTTCAATGATCTTCGAGCTGCGTTCAACGATCTTGGGTCAGATCGTCGAGCTCCGTTCGACGGTCGACTATGGGTGAGGTCAGGTATATGAGATCGTCGACCTGCGTTCGACGACTTTGGCTGAGATCGTCGATCAGCGTTCGACGATTTTTCCTGAGATCGTCGAGCTGCGTTCGGCGATCGTCGATCTTCGTTTGACGATTGTCGAGCTCCGTTCGACAATTTCTGCTGGGACTTAATTTTCTGAGGCAGATCAGAATTTTTTCTAGCAATCTCTACAACTCCCTTTCCCTTGTCAGAAATGAATTTGATGGGAGTTGTTAGGACTATAGGTTGGCTGGATGAAGCACCCAAGCCCAGTGTACTGTTAAATCTAGAGTTCATTGTGCTTGTGATGTCCATCAGCTTGATGCTTCTCCCATTAAGGGATTCTTCAAGCTTCTTGGCCTCAGAGAGCTCACTTTTCAGTGAAGCTATCTGTTCCCTACAGCACTCCAACTCCTCAGAGAGTTTGAGGTTTTCTGACTTTAGAGCATTGTGTTCAGATAATTGATTTCTGAGAGAGATAATCTCTTTCTCAGACTTTAGCAGATCTAAACACAATGCTTTAAATTCAGATTTAAAGTCTTCTGAACTAAAATAAAGGAACCAATTACCTGATCTTCTTCAGGTTGAGTCTCTGAGTCTAACTCTGACTCCTCTTCTTCTGAGTTATGCTGTGAGGCATTGATTACCATCATGCAGAACTCCTTTTCTTCTGCATCATCCTCATCATCACTGGAGCTGGATGAGGCTTCTGACTCCTCTTCTGTCTCACTCCAGGATTCAGCAACAAACCCTTTTCTTGTATGCTTTTTTTTGGCTTGAAGAAGGTTTGCCATTTCCATTACTTTTGGAGTCTTTCTCCTTTCTTCTTTCTTTTCTGTCCCTTCTGTCCTTGTTCTTGTTCTCTGGACAGTCAGGAACTATGTGCCCTGGTTTCCTGCAACCAAAGCAAATAATGTCTTTGTTATTACTAATGGACTTGTCATACCTTGGCTTATCCTGCTCCTTGTATGATCTTCTTCTGAAGTCCTTTCTGGCCATCTTGTAGAATCTTTTGGCCAACAAGCTGAGTAGTTCATCATTGCCTGTGGCTTTATCTTCAGGCAGATCCTCAGTTGCCTTGAAGGCTATGGTCTTCTCTTTCCTTGTGGCTGGCGAAGCAGCCTTCTGTTCTTCCTCTCTATTCTTGATGAGTAGCTCATAAGATTTGAGCTTACCCAACAAAGCTTCAGTGGTGATCTCATTCAGACTTCTGGCATCCTTAATTGGCCAGATTCTTGAATCCCAAGTGCTGGGGAAGCACATTAGGATCTTGTCATTAAGTTCAGTTAGAGAGATCTCTTTGTCCAATGTTCTTAGTTCACTGACAATTAGACTTAGTCTGTTGTACATGTCTCCCACTGACTCAGTCTCTCCCTTCTTGAAATTCTTATATTGGGAGATGAGATGGGATCTTCTGTCCTTTCTCTCATCAGCTGAGCCTGAGACTATTTCTGAGAGCTTGTCCCAAATTTCCTTGGCTGAATTGCATTCAGCTACCTTTTGAAATATGTCATCTGACATTGTCTGGGCTAGGATGTTCATAGCCTTTGCATCAGCTACCTTCCATCTCTTGATGTCAGCATCTGTTCCTGATGGAGGTGGCACAGTATTTGTGCTTGTGTTCTCTGGGGGTCTTGGACACACTGTCAAAACAGAGTTAAAGATATCTTCGTCAATAGAGTTCATGTAAAGCCTAATCCTTGCTTTCCAAAGTACGAACTTGGAAAGATTGCACACTGGAGGTCTGGTGCTTGCATAATCTTTGTTTTGGGCCATGATTTGAGAAAACAAAATCTAATAATAAAGTACAAAGGACAGCAGATCTAGTTTGGGATCTTTGGGTTCGGGTGTTAGCCTGTATAACCAATCAGGTATGGTATGTTTAACCAACCTGACTCTGATACCAATTGAAAGTGCAACTAGATCTGATATACTCTAGAGGGGGGGTGAATAGAGTATATGGTGCTTTAAAAACTTTTACAACTATTGTTGTAATATGTGTGAGCAGGGAAGCAATAATAAATCTAATCACAGCACAAGGTTAAACAAAAACTAAACACAGGAAAAACCAAGGCCAGAAACAAACATAAACACAAGCAAAATCAGAAGACACAAGGAAATATAGTGGTTCCCCAAACTTGGGTACATCCACTCTTCTACCACCCTAGGTAGGAATCCACTGCAGGATGAGTTGATTAGGTGTCCTGGGCACCAATGAGCTTTTGATAAGGTGCTCAAAAACCAAAGCAGATTTTTTGATCAAGTGTTTTGCCACCAATGAGCTTTTGACAGGGTGCTCAAAAACCAGGCTCAAACTTTTGAAGGGAGTTTGAGAAACCCTTTACAGAGTGGGGGTGAGAGAGTGATGGAGGTCTTCTCTTTCTCAAACAACTAAGAAGACTATGTGGATTGATGTCAAAGCTCCCCCTGAATCCTTAAGATCTTCAGGAAGAAAAGCTTTGCTGAGGGTGATAGGCCTTCAAAGATTGAACTCCAGCAACAGATGATTTCAGCAAGAGGGACTGAAATGTTGAGTGTCTGGAGTCTGGAATATGTTGGCCTTGAACACTTTGAAAACTACAGAGATCTGAAGAAAGCTTGATCTCCTTGGATGAGTGTTCTTCAGAATTTTTTGTGACAGAAGATTTTTGAATGTGTCACTGTAATTTGTATTGTGTGTGTTCTTTCTTGTTCTCTCTGAGATTCAAAAAACATTCTATCTTTTATTCTCTGGTCCAGAATAGAATATCATTCTCTGTCAAGGATAGCCGTTAGCCTGCATTGATTGCATCCTTAATTGCATAATCTCTTTTGGAGGAAAGTCCACAGAATTATTCCTTGAAAAATCCCTTGAAACTTGGTCCAGAAATAAATGAAAACGGCTAGCAAATCTCTGAATTAATTGCAGAATAACTCCTAACTGATTTGAATTTGAATTAAGAAATATCCTGGAAGTTATCTGAAATCGTCGAACTGAGCTCTGCTATCGTCTAGCTGAGCTCAGCGATCCGGAAACATACAGCAGCAAAATATCGTCGATCTGAGCTCAAAGATCGTCGAACTGAGCTCAGAGATAAAGATCCAAAGCATAGTCAAAAATCGTCGACCTGAGCTCACCGATCGTCGAATGGAGTTCGACGATATTATGAAGTTGAGCTCAGCGATCGTCGAATGGAGTTCGATGATCTATCGAAGTTGAGCTAGACGATCGTCGACCGGAGTTCGACGAATCGTCGTGCTGAGCTCGACGATATGACTTGGTCTTCAGATAGAGAATCCTGGTCTTTCAGGGCAGCTTCCAAACCTAGACTTCTAACCCTTAGACTCAATTCTAATTGACCTATTAAGCTATACAGGAGGTCAAGCAAAGGTTCGTAGAGACATAGTGATCCTGACCCAAATTAGTAATAGGGTGTTCCAACAAGCCTATGGTCAAGCCCATAGTCACGCCCGTGACATGGGGCGTGCAACCCTCTCACTTGAGAACCAACCACCTTCTCGAGTACCTTAAGCTCCTACTCGAGCATCTTAAGTCACGCCCCTGGGTCACGCCCGTGACCCAGGGCGTGTAGCCCATTTTACTCGAGTTATTTGAAGACTACTCGAGTTCCCGTGGCGGCTACTCGAGTACCTTCAGTCACGCCCCTGGGTCATGCCCGTGACCGAGGGCGTGTAACCCAATTTACTCGAGTATTTTGAAAACTACTCGAGTAACCTCGACAGCTACTCGAGTACCTTCAGTCATGCCCCTGGGTCACGCCCGTGACCCAGGGCGTGTAACCTACTCTGGACTAACTTCTCCAGACCACAAGTACCGCCCTTTTTCCTCCACTTTCCTGAACTCAAGCCTGCCCTCCTGACTCAAAACTCGCACGGGGGCCTAGCACGAATCGGGACGTTACACGGCCTGGGACACATGCGTGTCCCAAGGCCGTGTCAGGCTCGGGTAAAGTGATGTTGTGCTGGGTGAAGTACACAGCTGATCAACATGGGCATGTAGGGTGCGACACGGGCGGGTCACACTGGCGTGTCACACTTGCATGTCACACGACCGTGTACTGTTTGAATTTGAGTCGGTAGTGTGTCGCTTAAGGGACACGACCTGTGAAATGGGCGTGTCACAGGGCATGTTAGGCCGTGTTCAGCCTATTTTGGGGTAAATCAGAGCCGTTCGTTTCCCTTAGCCTGGATCCAAGGGTCCAGACCCTTCCTGGCTGATATAAATGATTGGAAGCTTTCATCTTCCATTCATTTCTTCTTCTCACAAAGAGAGAGAAAGGAAGAGCAGGGGAGCAAGGGAAGGAAAGGAGGAAGGAGAAAGCCAGCTGCTGAAGGAGTTGCGGAGTGCGGAATCAAGATCCGAGCTTGGATTCGTGAAGGCAAAGCCGAGGCAGTGATTTCCATTCGGCTAGTTCATGGCTCCAAAGCGATCTTCAAGGGTAACGATCTCCTTCTTAGACATTGAAGTCCTTTCTTTATGCATATGCATGGAATCCTCCACCAAGGGGTGGATATCGTAAGTGATTCCTTGGTTGAGTCTGCATCTAGAGCCGGAAATTGTGTAGTACGGAATAGGTATGCTGTGTAAAGCCCATCTGGACGGTTAGTCTAGATTGGTGATGGTTATGATGGTTATGGGTAAACCAGAGAAGACTCCGTGGATTTGATGCTGTGTAAGATATATGCTTGTAGACTCTATCGTATGGATGTATGGATATGGATGTTGATGTATGGATGGTAATTTTGGATGCTTTGCGAAAGCTCATGGTTGTGTTGAGAGGTGAATTGGTAGTAACACCTGGGGAGCGTGAGATAAATCAGGCTTGCTACACCACTATGGTGGGTTGATCTGTATTAGTTGAAGGGTCGATTGGTGGCAATGCCTGGGGAGCCGAGTTAAACCCGGCTTGCTACACCACTAGGGTGGGTCGATCTGTGTTTGGATGGGAGGTCGATTGGTGGTAATGCCTGTGGAGCACGGATAAACCCGGCTTGCAACACTACTAGGGTGGGTCGATATGCTCATGTTTGCGGTGAGGTTAGTACCTCTGAGTGGGATGGACGGAATGTTGCCAGCCTGCTAGATTGGTGGACTAGGACCGGCCAACCAACAAGTTAAAAACCTCTGGATCAGCGGTGGATGACGACACCAATAAGGTGCCCTGAGTGCACGGAGCGTCGGGTGGAGACCGACATTTATGACATGGTTGTGTTTGGTATCTTGCTCGGTTGATAGATATTATGATGACAATGTATACAGGGAGGGAACCACTGCCCTGGGTAAGGGGTAGGGTCATTATAATTGGATAGCTAATGCTGACCGTTAATTTGTTTACCGCTCTTGGGGTGGATGATTGTTTACAGGTGCTAGTGGATTAATTGAATTGCATTGAACAGAATGAAGGATTCCTGCTAAAGGCGCTTGATGGCCGTGCGAAGCGTGTTTTGATTTCAGGTGTGGTCGGCCTGCGTGCCGATGTATGAAGCTGTAAATGTGTAAAGAGGAACCTGTAAGTCCTTAAGGCCATAAGTGTGTGTGTTGTATACATTCCTGATTTGATATATAAATGTGGAGTTTGTATATTAATGGACATTTGGTGTGCTGAGTTCATCTAACTTAAAATGCTGCTCTAGAATGCTTTGTGTTAGGATATGAGTAGAAAAGATTTTGATATCCCCACGTTACTCCGTCGTTTGTCTATGAAATATAGCGTGGGGCCCCGGCCGGATCCACGGTTATATTCCATGTGACGGATGGAGCCATTAAAGTAGATTTAGAGGTATTTATGGATTAAATCCATGGGACCCTAGTTCAATCCTTAGGGTTGCCTTTTAGAGTGAATGAATGAAACATGGTCAGATCTCCAAGCCTTGACACAAAACTTTGTAGATTGGTTCAATGGGAAGAGGAACCCATTGGATAATTTAATTAGAATTTGATGAGTATTCCACCCCCCACAAATCAATTATTGATTAGGATATGAACTTCCCTATCAAGTACAGAATACATGCCTAAATGTATTGGATGGTCATAAAACTTGAGCAATAGGTCTATACAGATGATATCTATGTCTGCAAATTTTATTATAATTTTAAGTTAAAGATTTTTAGTACCTCCTTTGTAACACTGGAGTTTGTTGATTGGATAAATAAAATTTTATAGAACAAATTGAGCACTGGAAAATTGTGAAATTTGATTGGTAAGCCTTTTATGTTTCTGAAAAGCCTTGTTAATTTTATTATAATTTTTTGGAAGATTATATATAGTAGTTCTTTCACAAGTTGCCCTGGAGGTAAATTATTTTGTAAATTCAAATATATGGTTAAATGGGATTAGAAAATTATGAAATTTGGGCAAACTTATTTCCTGATCATTATAATCCCTGGTAATTTTATTATAATTTTTGGATGGGAAATCTTATACTCACTGCAGGGCAATAGGAAGCTCTGAAAATTTACATCTTGATGTTATTGATGTTATTTCGGCAATAGGAAGCTCTGAAAATTTTTGGATGGGAAATCTTATACTCACTTATTGATTGGTTCAATGAAATTTATATCTTGATGTTATTTAGGCAATAGGAAGCTCTGAAAATTTTAGTAAGGTCATTGCATGTTAGATTCTCATACTTCATGTTCAAAGTCATAGGAGGAATAATTTTTAGGAAATAAAATTAATGGCTATTTTAATTCGGAAAAATACCTAGGTCTGTTTTGGGGCTCAATATATCATGGTAGACCCCCAGTAATAATTATAAGGTTGTAGACAAAGTATTCAGAGTGTTTACCTTCGTACGCTTATGATCGATCACATGATTTTCATATAGTGAATTCAAGGTTTCAGGGTAGAATAGTAGACCATACATGGGTGAAATTATAGAAGGTGCACCAGGTTTGGGTGAAGTCATGATGAGGTCACCCTTAGGGCCATGTTCTAAGTAGTCTGAGTAACATGGAGTTGGGGTTGTGCTCGGGGTTGACAGAGTTTCGTCTTATCCAAGGGAGTATAAATTCACTTAGGATTAGCTAAAAGGAAACATGTGAAAAGGGTTTTGTAACAAATAGATACTCAAAAAATTAAGAGCCTTGAGAAAGGAAACTTTTGGCTTCATCCCATCCTAGTTCCCGGTGCCCTCGAGAGCCCTTCATAAGGAATGCCCTGGGCAGTCCAAGGTTAACCTTAAACCGTAGGAATAAGAAGACTAAAAGAGTAACCTTAAATATCAACTATCACTTACACCTAACCCACTGTTTTGGTGGGGGGCGGGAAAGTTGTTATATATTCACGAGCGGTGGGATCAGTGTTTGATAGATGAATGGTTTATGTTTGAAGAGACGATGGCTCGGAAGCTCTTACAGCATTTGTGTACGTGCATTAAGTGGTGGGTGCTTGTTATTGGACGGTTGATCACACCGACGTTGATATGTTGACTCATCAAGTGTAAGTGTTCCCTTAGCCCATTAGAGACTGGTGGTTTTGCGAGCACTAGTACTAAAGAATCCGTAGTACCTGACTGTGGGTGTGCCGAGTAGTATGCATGGTCTTGGCTGGGTAGTGTGAATACCTAGGAGTGGGGAGGCCCAACCCACTGCCTCCGTTTACCACTACGAGAGGGACCTGAGAGTTTAGCTAACTCCAAATGGATGAACTAAAGGTCTGTGCGCATAAAGTCGTGTGTGTGCGTTGCGCTTGTGTGAAATTTATCATTTAGCTTGCATAACATTCCATGCCATACATACCTTATATAAAACCTCTCCCGGTAACGTATAAATTGAAAGAAAATGGTTGTCAACCTAAATCACCTTGAGGGGGGTGAATAGGTGAGTTGTGCGTCTTTTGCGGAATAAAAAAATAGTTACAGCACAGCACAGAACTATCTACCAATATCACAGACGACACAAGATTTATAGTGGTTCCCCAACCTTGGGTACATCCACTTTCCCTCACCGATCTAGCAATCAACTAGACTCGGCTACTCCACTATCTCGGATCAAAAATCGATCCTACCCTCGGAACAAAGTTACTACAAACTCGATCCAAACAATAGGATCTACACCTCGGAAGATAACACTTCCTACAAACTCGGAGTGAAAAACTCCTACACTCGGAGAAACTTTCTCCTACAAGATTAATAAAGTGTTGAAAATTATACAAACAGTAAATCCAATCAGATCTGAAGAAACGGCCAGAAAACCTCTTCTTATGGACTTTGCAGCACTATCAGAAATCGGTGAAGAGAGTCTCGGCCCAGATCTGGATCTTCTTGCCTTTACAGAATCAGAGAGAGAAGATGAACGGTGATGTCGATCTCGATCTGTAACTTTCTTCAGAATGAATCTTCTGAACTTAGGAGCAGTGGCCGGAGAAGATGGTGGCGGCGGCGGCTTCAATTTCATGAAAACAGTGAGGAGTCGGCTGAAGAACTTTCTCAAAATAGAATGACAAGAAAGCTTGGAGAATACTTAGGGTTTGTCATTTTCTGATAAAACTTTATATAGAAGAGACTAACGGTCATAATCGGTCATAATGATGTACACGTGGACCAATCATGTCACGTGATTTCAAAATCCCATCAGAAAAAGGACTTAGACAAATTTCAGAGAAGGTTCAGCCATATACACGAGTAAGTGAATAACTACTCGAGTAGTTGAATAACTACTCGAGTACATGAAGGAAAACATACCCGGGTATAAAGACGGGCTACTCGAGTAGATAGAAATCAACTACTCGAGTAAGCAGGAAGAACTACTCGAGTATGTAGAGTGACTTACTCGAGTACATAAAGGATCTACTTGAGTACTGGAAAAACTACTCGAGTATATTACATAAACTACTCGAGTACATGATGTACTACTCGAGTGGAATACTTAGAATGAATTCTGAAGATGTCAGCAAGAACTACTCGAGTAGTTGAACTAAACTACTCGAGAGGAAGTAATCTACTCGAGTAGGTGAAAGTTCTACTCAAGTAAAACACTTTGAAAATTCTGGAGTGGGAAAAATTCAAGATACACGAGTGAAACATGATCTACTCGTGTTGGTATAATGAACTACTCGAGTATGATTCTATCTACTCTAGTAAGTGAGTATACTTACTTGAGTCCATGACTTAGAAAAATTTTGATAAGAGAACTCTTTAATACTCGGGTATAAAGAGTAATCTACTCGAGTATATAAGTATGCTACTCGAGTATATGACTATGTCTACTCGAGTAGGTGACTTAGCTACACGAGAGATACACTTAAGTACTCGAGTACAAGGTTCCTTTACTCGAGTAAATTATACCCAAACTACTCGAGTAGTTATAGATCTACTCGAGTATAAGTCTTAGAAAATTTTTGTTGCTGGAAAACTTTTTCCTCTAGTATAGTCAACTTCCAACTCCTTTCCCATAGTCCAATAGCTTGAATATGAAGTGTATCCCAATAAAGAGACCACACATGAGTCAACACCTTGGAATATGCAATGAGGGATTACATTACACAGTTCCTGTGTTTGGTGACCCACTGTGGACTGACATTGGTCTACACTTCCCAGTGAAATTCCTATAAACATATAACTCAAACCAAGCATCAAATACAACTTAATTCATCTTAGTTCCAGGGTGACTTCATCAAATCTGGGTTAATGTGGATGTAATACCCAACAATCTCCCCCTATTTGTTGAAGTCAGAACCCTTTACACTAAGGTGAATTATGGACATAAAAGAAACTAAGTAGAAAAACATAAGCAGGTAAGCAATAGACAATGAAAAGGATAATTAGACAGGAATGAAGAATTATATATATGCAAGTTTCCAAAAACATCAAGTCTACAGCTTGTCATTTCAATTTCTCATCATCTTTTAGGCTTAGGCTTGGGATTGCTGCTTATCCATCTTTTCTTGTTGTCTTCTTAGATAGCTGAATGGCTTAGGGAAATATTTAGGAGGCCTTGGAGGAGCAGCAGGGTTATTTATCCCAAACTCTCTGTCATGGATCTTCCTTTTTAGCATTGATTTCTCATATAACTCTCATTCCTAGGAACTGTAGTGAATGCTTCTGTTCTCATTGTGATCCATAACTAGCCTGAGTGTGTCCAAATTAGAGATTTTGAGGTTGCAGACCAAGATTCAGCATGTTCAGGTGCTTTGGAAGGAGCAGTCCTGCTAGTAGAGGGACCTTCACCATACTTCCTTTTCTTCTTGTGGATTCTGATCTCTGGAGGAGCTTGAAGGAATATATTAGCAGGATCTTCTTCTTCCCAGCCTGGAACATAAGTATCTGGAGGAGCAACTGAGTCTCCAGGCTTGGGAGAGAAGGTAGGTTGCATAGGAACAGCTGGGGCAGTGACATCTGTAGCTAGAGGGTTGAGATGATGGGGAATGATGTTTTGGTCAACTGCAAGATCTGGCAAGATCTAATTGTGCATCCAGACAGCAGTGTCATATGTGTGAAATTTGACACTCTGTATTTGGGCTAGCACATCAGCATGAATGGTCTTCACATGAGCTTGCCATTCATCTGCCTTCTGAGCAGTAGATTTTTCTACTTGTTCCCTGAGTTCTTTTATCAAACCCTCCCCCTTTCTGATTTCAACAGATAGCTGGGCTATAGCATCATCTTTGAAAATACCCACTTCTTCATAGATCTTCATCTTGTTGGCTTCATTCCTCTTATCTAGTTCCATCTGATTGTTGTCCAGGGTGACACCTTGTTCTATAACATTGCCCACACTAGTGATAGTATGGTCAAGGGCTTTGCCACCAAGTTGAAATAAGTACCTGAGCTTGTCAGTGTTATGCTGAATTTCAGCAAATCCTCTACTCATATCAGACTCAAGAGCAGTTACCTTGTCAGTGACCACCTTTAGAGAGGTGTCAAAATGATGTATTTGTCCTTGAAGAAGAATTTTGATGTGTTGCAGCAAATCTGAGGAGGAGGAGACTGTAGCAGTAGCAGTAGAGGGGGCAGCAGTAGGGAGAGAAGGAGGTACCCAAGGAGCTAGTTCTTCAATTATCACAGAGCTGTGAGCTCTGATGGTAGGAGAGAGAGCAACCCATTCTTTTGTATCCTGAGGAAGAGAGAAGTCTAGATTTCTAAGAGGGGCCTCAGCTGGCTCAGGAGAAGGCTCATCAGAAATAAGAATGGTGTGTGGCTTGTCTGCTGGAGGATGTGGAGAAGGTTTGGAGTCCTCGCTGGAGAATGGGTAGGAGACTGTACTGGAGAGAAGTTCTTGTGATATTCAGTTGTTGGAGCTGGAGGAGATAGAGGAGGAGGAGGGAGCACTTCTTCAGAGAGCTCTGCAATCATAGCATCTATGGCAACAGCTATGGATAGAAGAGTGTCTTGAGGTACTTGATCTGCAGGAGTGGCTGGACTCTGTGGAGTATGAGGTAGGGATGGAATTTCTGGCTGAGGAGAGGGCTACCTGATTGGGCTAGAAGGAGCAGGCTCCCCCTCACTTGGTGCACTAGAGGAGCTGGCCACATGATGAGGAGAGGGAGATGGAGTCCTGTCCTTTATAGCTGGAACTTCTGGAACTTCTGAAAGCTTGGCAGCTTGGGCAGAATTCTTGAGCTTGAGATCCCATCTCTGAATTGAAGAGATGGAGACCTTCTTCATGTGGTGAAGTGGAGTACCTTTGGAGAAGTTGAAGACTTCAGGATCTGTTTCATGGAGGAGCAGAGAGATAATTCTTGCCTAGTTGGGGGATTTCATGCTGTCCTTGATTTTGTCCAAAATCAGCATACCAAATTGGTATTTCTTGCGGCAGACAATGGCTTGCATTATATCAAAGAAATATGAGAGAATGTCTCGGATGGAGTGAGTCTTGCACAGTAAAATTTTTCCAATAACATCAACCAAGAATTTTCCTTCTGCATTCATATCTGACCTTTTGAAGTATTGTGCATCAGTGGAAAAACCACAGAAAAGGGCTGTCCTGTCGGAGTCTTCAGCAACTAGGTGATCTTCTTCATCGACAAGCGGAAACCGAGAAGCTGAGAGACAGAGGTCTTAGTGAACTTAAGTTTCAAACCCTTTACTTTGGATTTTAGGACTTTCACATTCCTTCTGACCTTGAGATTGGAGAAGAATTCAGCAACTTCGGGGAACAAAACGCGACAGGGTTCCTGGAGAATGAAGGAGAGGCCGGCGATGTCGAGAAGGATGAGGAGGTTTTGGAAATCATCGGAGAGCTCTGCAATACCTGCAGTGACTAGTTCGGAGCCGACGCCGATCTTGTAAGAAGTCGCCATGGATGCGATTGACTGGAAGAAGTGAGAGAGGCGGCTCTGCAGCAGCGGCGGGGGAGAGTAGTCGAATCGGCAGAGCAGATGAAGCGGCAGAGGGTACTCGAGAGAAAGAAATGATGTCGTGTAGGTTTGGGTTTTCGGAATTATATATATATATATATAACTCTTAAATTTTCGCTAATTAATTTGAAGAAAGAGGCGGCATATAGCCTTGCGTGGCGAATAGAACGATTTTCAAAATCTGGGAAACAGTACACGAGAGAGAGATAGACTACTCGAGTAGGTAAGTGAGTTACTCGAGTAGGTCGACAGGAGTTACTCGAGTAGGTCTGCGAAGAGTACTCGAGTAGGTGGAGAAAAAGACTCGAGTAGATAGGTGACTTACTCGAGTAGGTTTGTGACTTACTCGAGTAGGTCAGTAGATACTCGAGTAGGCACATTCTTATACTCGAGTAAGTAGAGAAGAGTACTCGAGTATGCTATTTGGTACTCGAGTAGGTCTGCCGTGACTTGAGTAGGTGAAGTCACATACTCGAGTATGTCTTATGCTTCTCGAGTTGAAGTATGAAAAAGTTGAGAAAAAGTAGGTTTTGACTAACCCCAAGCAATTACTTGCTTCTTAGTCATCGAGCCTTCTTTAGTCCTCTTTGTTGAGCATCCCAAGCTCTGTCTTTAAGAACGAGAACTTGGTCTCGTCCAGCGGCTTTGTGAAGATATCTGCAACTTGCCTATTTGTAGGCACATATTGGAGATCTATGTCTTCATGCTCCACATGTTCCCAGATGAAGTGATACCATAGCTCAATATGCTTTGTCCGGCTGTGGGATACTGGATTGTTGGCTATTGCAATTGCGCTGGAGGAGTCACAGTACAAGGGAATATCCTTGAACTGCAGGTTGTAGTCCTCGAACTGATTCTTTATCCATAGCAACTGTGCGCAACAGCTGCCTACAGAGATATACTCTGACTCGCCCGTTGAGATTGCGACACAGTTCTGCTTCTTGCTACACCAGGAGATTAGCCTTCTTCCGAAGAATTGGCAATTCCCTGAGGTGCTTTTCCGGTCGTCTTTGCTACCTGCAAAATCTGCATCTGAAAATCCAATTAGTTCGCTGTCATTACTTCTTGGGTACCATAAGCCAAGATTTGGTGTGCCTTTAAGGTATCTCAGGATCCGCTTTGCAGCAGCGTAATGAGATTCCTTAGAGTTCACCTGAAATCTAGCACAGACACATGTTGAGAACATTATGTCAGGCCTACTGGCAGTAAGGTAGAGCAAGGATCCAATTATGCTTCTGTACTTGGTTTCATCAAAAGGTTTCCCTTTTTCATCCTTATCCACAGACATAGTTGAGCCCATTGGAGTCCTCATAGAGGTTGCGTTCTCCATTCCGAATTTCTTAATTAGTTCTTTGGTGAACTTGGTCTGTGAGATGAAAATTCCATCTTCAGATTGTTTCACATGAAGCCCTAAGAAATACTTCAGCTCGCCCATACTACTCATTTCAAACTTCCCTTGCATAAGTTTTGAGAACTTTTTGCAGAGGTTGTCATCTGTAGAGCCAAAAATAATGTCGTCGACATAGATTTGCACTAGCAAAATCTTGCCTTTTATTTCCCTAAGAAATAATGTCTTGTCTATCTTTCCCCTTGTGAACTTGTTCTTAAGTAGAAAGGTAGACAGCGTTTCATACCAAGCTCTAGGAGCTTTTTTCAGACCATATATGGCCTTGTGTAGAAAATAGACATGATCAGGAAGGTTAGGATCAACGAAACCTGGAGGTTGTTCCACATACACTTCCTCCTTTATGTTACCATTCAGGAAGGCCGACTTCACGTCCATCTGATAGACGGTGAAGCCTTTGAAGGCAGCATATGCTAGGAACAACCTTATTGCCTCCAGCCTCGCCACTGGAGCATATGTCTGGTCGAAGTCGATTCCTTCTTCTTGACGATAGCCTTTAGTGACGAGTCTGGCCTTGTTCTTTATGATCGTTCCGTCTTCATCCATCTTGTTCCTGTAAACCCATTTTGTTCCAATGATGTTCTTTCCTTTGGGTCTTGGGACCAGCATCTACACATTGCAGCGCTTGAACTGATTTAGCTCTTCTTCCATTGCCATTATCCCTGATGCGTCTGAGTTTACTTCCTCAAATTTCTTTTGTTCAACCTGTGAGAGAAAACTCAAATGAAGATTCTCATTAGTTGTACCTTTCCGATTTCTGACACCATCCCGGGGATCTCCTATGATCTGGTCCATGGGGTGATCCTTCAGATGTCTGAGCTCTAGAGTTCTTGCATCTGGATTATCTTCAAGCACCGGAGTGATTTCTCCATCCTGGATGACTTCTTCATTTTGATCATCAGCCTCTCCAATAGGAGTTGGAGTGGTGATCTTAATGAACTTCTCGCCTTTGTCTTCGGACGGATCATCCAAGCTAGTTTCTTTCAGCTTTTCACCTGCATCTTTAGTGAGCACACTAGACGGATTGCTTTGCAGCAAGCTCGTATCATCAAATACAACATGTATCGATTCTTCCACCACCAGGATTTTTCTATTAAATATCCTATATGCCTTACTATGGCTACTATATCCTACAAAAATACCTTCAAAGCTCTTTTCGCTGAACTTGGTTGTATGATACTTACCATTGTTAAGTACGAAGCATTTACAGCCAAAGATTCTAAAGTAAGAGACTGTTGGTTTCTTGCCTTTCAGAAGTTCGTAAGGTGTCTTATTGTGGTCTTTGTTTATGAGTGCTCGATTTTGCACGTGGCATGCAGTGTTGACGGACTCAGCCTAGAAGTACTCCGGTAGTGAAGCATCACTCAACATGGTCCTGCAGGCCTCTATGAGTGTTCTGTTCCCTCTCTCAGCCACTCCATTTTGTTGTGGAGTACGAGGAGAGGAAAACTCATGAAAGATACCCAAGCTTTCACAGAATTCTGTCATGGCCCTAGATTTGAACTCTATTCCGTTGTCACTTTTGATTTTGACTATGGAGCAGTTGTATTCATTCTGGACTTGCCTGACAAAATTAGTAAAGATGTCAAAGGTATCTAACTTGTGTTTCAGAAAGAACACCCACGCAAAGCGCGAGTAGTCATCAACAATTAACAATGTATAGTCCTTACCTCCCAAACTTCTAATCTATAGTGGACCAAACAAGTCCATGTGCAATAGATGGAGACATCTGTTAGAGTCTTTGCCAATAATGCTTTTAAAGGTAGCCCTTATTTACTTGCCTTTTACGCATGCATGACAAGGTCTGTCTTTGACTCATTTGACATTTGGGGCATCACGTACTAAGTTCATTGAAAATAGTTTATTAATTGTTTTGAAATTAATATGTGGTAGTCTCTTGTGCCATTGGTAACTAAGAGACGAACTATCTTTTGCTAAAAGACACACTGGTGTAGAGGAATCTATACGGATGAAATTTAAACAGAAAATATTCCTGCTTCGAGTGCCGGATAGAATCGTTTCCATATTGTCAACGGATTTTATCAAGCACTTATCAGCATGGAACTCAACTATGTATCCTTTATCGCAGAGTTGGCTTATGCTAATGAGATTGTGTTCCAATCCTTCGACATAGGCCACATCCGAGAAGGATACATTGCCGTTAGTAATCATACCATAGCCTATAGTAATTCCACGGTCTGAACCTCCAAAGATGACATTTGGTCTGTTCACGACTGGAGTAAAGTTCTGAATGAGGCTTCTAGTCCCGGTCATATGTCGAGAGCATCCGCTGTCAAAGTACCAGATAGGCGTTTTGTTGGCCTTTGGACATCCCTGCAATCACAATCAATTTGCCTTAGGAACCCAAACACGTTTGGGTCCTTGGTCTCGGGTTAGAGTCCTCCCCCTACGAGTGTTAGCATTATGAGCGGTCTTTCTCATATTGCTGACATGAGCAGTAGCAGCATTTCTGGAATTGAACCAGCAATCTATGGCGAAGTGACCAACCTTGCCACAGCACCAACAGTCAAATCTGTTGTACCTTTGCCTCAAGATCTCCTGCTTGACCATTTGGAACTTTGGTCTAGCAGTGGTAGCATTCCTGGAGGAAGATGCCTCATTATGATGGCAATCACATGGCTTCTTCTCCTTTATGGGCTTCTCTACAACAGGCTTTGTCTTTGGTGCTTTCTTGAAGTTATGCCCATGATTGAAAGGGCCATAACTCTGAAATACAACTTCTTCATAAGGTGCCTTAAAGACACTTTCACCAAAGTTTCGGGGTCGAGCCCATCCTTGATAGCCGGACTTTGGCTCTACATAAGTAGGCCTAGCAAAGTGCCCGTATGATGAGTCAAAATCAAACTCATTTGATGGAAAGATGACCTTTTTGAATGTGGTTTGATTTTGAGGGGCTTTTCCCTTTTCTTCGACTGAGGCCTTTTTGGCGGCCTTATTTTTCCGTTGATTATTGTTTCTCCTAGAGGATTTCGTAGGAGCCTCTACATGGCCTAATCCAGCTCCCTTGTCCTTTGCTGAGAATTTAGCAACGAATGGAAGAACTGTTTTGGGCTTCGAGAAACTCTAAACAAGATTCCTTTCAGTCGCAAGTTTGGCTTCCAATCCTTTGATGATCTTCTCCTTCAGGTCAAGGTGCTCAAGAGCCTTGTTATATTCTTCAATAGTATTATTGAAGTTTTCCTCGAGGGAGTCAGTCTTTACGACTTTCTCTCTCAAGTTGCTCTCTTCGGCTTTTAGAGATTTGATCTCTTTAGCCTGAGTATTCATGACTCGACGACATTTGTCGTAAGCCATGATTAACTCCTTGTACTGGGCCATCAATTCTGACTCATCGTCAGAGGAGCTACCCTCGCAATCGTGTTCAGGGACTTTAGACTCTGAGAGAGGGGTATGAGAGTTTACCTTCCCAGTGAACTGGGGCTCTTGTTCATCATCTGTTTGAGCCATTAGCCCAAAGTAAGCTTCTTCTTCTTCGCTTGACTCAGATGAGTCGGAGTCGCTAAGAGTCTTGCTCCTTTTGGCTATGAGGCTCTTCTCTTTCCTTTTCTTGTTGTGTGAGGATTTCTTGTCTTCTCTTCTGCCACCCTACTTCTTCTTGTGAGGGCAGTCAGCAATGACGTGACCTGGTTTATTACAGTAGTAGCAAATGATGTCAGTTGAAACATATTTGTTCTGTTTAGTATTATACCTTTCGTGGCTGCTTGAGCCTTTTCTTTGTCGATCGTCGTCGTGCCGCGATCTTCTGTATGAGGCATCCTTGCCTTTCCATTGTTTTTTTTATTAAGAAACTTCTTGAATTGCCATGAGTGCAAGGAGAACTCTCCTTCAGATAGTTCAGACCCTGAGGTGCTAGGTTCTGATGTTTCTTCTTCTTCATCAACTTCTGGAGCTGGATCGGGGGATGCAGCTTTGGTCTTTCTAGAGGTGTCTGCCTTCAGTGTGACAGATTTCTCCTTTAGTGCAGACCTGCCCTTCTCTTCTTCAGCTTTTCTTGTATTGATTTGGAGTTCATAAGACATAAGCTTTCCAAAGAGATTTTGCGGGTCCGTTTCAGCTAGCTTCCCAAACTCCCTGATGGCGCATACCTTGTTATCCCATTCCTTGGTTAGGGATCTCAAGAATTTGTAGTTCAGTTCTCCGTTGGTGAAGGCACGGCCGTACACCCTTAGGCCATTTACAATTTTGAAGAAGTTCTCAAAGGTGTCGGCAATTGTATCCTTGTTCCCTTGTCGGAACGCTTCATATTTTTGATTGAGAAGGGATCTCCGATCATCCATTACTTCTTCAGTTCCTTCCATCAAAGTGACTAAGGAATGCCACATCTCCTTAGATGATTGACAGTGAATCAAATTCTGGAGCATCGAGTCATCGACTGCACTTGCTATAATGTTCTTAGCTTTCTTGTCGAGAGAGACAAGTGCAATCTCGTCTTTGTTGAGATCCTTTAGCTTTTTGGGAACTTTCTTGGTAGGGTCGATAGTGGACACCGTCATGGGAATGTAAGGACCTTCTTCAACGATCATGAAGATCCTTGGATCCACAGCTTCCATGAAAAAATTTATCCTTTCTTTCCACATGGGAAAGTTATTTTTGTTGCACAGTGGAAGCTTGGCGAAATCTTTGCCCTTGTCCATTTTATGGTAGAATCTTTCAGACAACAGATTTGGATCTGATCAAGGTGTTAACCTTTTGACGATCAACCTCCCTCTGATATCAATTGAAAGAAAACGGTTGTCAACCTAAATCACTTAGAGGGGGTGAATAGGTGAGTTGTGCGTCTTTTGCGGAATAAAAAAATAGTTAGAGCACAGTAAAGAACTATCTACCAATATCACAGACGACACAAGATTTATAGTGGTTCCCCAACCTTGGGTACATCCACTTTCCCTCACCGATCTAGCAATTAACTAGACTCGGCTACTCCACTATCTCGGATCAAAAATCAATCCTACCCTCAGAACAAAGTTCCTACAAACTCGATCCAAACAATAGGATCTACACCTCGGAAGATAACACTTCCTACAAACTCGGAGTGAAAAACTCCTACACTCGGAGAAACTTTCTCCTACAAGATTAATAAAGTGTTGAAAATTATACAAACAGTAAATTCAATCAGATCTGAAGAAACGGCCAGAAAACTTCTTCTTATGGACTTTGCAGCACTATCAGAAATCGGTGAAGAGAGTCTCGGCCCAGATATGGATCTTCTTGCCGTTATAGAATCAGAGAGAGAAGATGAACGGTGATGTCGATCTCGATCTGTAACTTTCTTCAGAATGAATCCTCTGAACTTAGGAGTAGTGGCCGGAGAAGATGGTGGCGGCGGCGGCTTCCGTTTCGTGAAAACAGTGAGGAGTCGACTGAAGAACTTTCTCAAAATAGAATGACAAGAAAGCTTGGAGAATACTTAGGGTTTGTCATTTTCTGATAAGACTTTATATAGAAGATACTAACAGTCATAATCGGTCATAATGATGTACACGTGGACCAATCATGTCGCGTGATTTCAAAATCCCGTCAGAAAAAGGACATAGACAAATTTCAGAGAAGGTTCAGCCATATACACGAGTAAGTGAATAGCTACTCGAGTAGTTGAATAACTACTCGAGTACATGAAGGAAAACATACTCGGGCATAAAGATGGGCTACTCGAGTAGATAGAAATCAACTACTCGAGTAAGCAGAAAGAACTACTCGAGTATGTAGAGTGAATTACTCGAGTACATAAAGGATCTACTCGAGTATATTACATAAACTACTCGAGTACATGAAGTACTACTCGAGTGAGATACTTAGAATGAATTCTGAAGATGTCAGCAAGAGCTACTCGAGTAGTTGAACTAAACTACTCGAGAGAAAGTAATCTACTCGAGTAGGTGAAAGTTCTACTCGAGTAAAAGACTTTGAAAATTCTGGAGTGGGAAAAATTCAAGATACACGAGTGAAACATGATCTACTCGAGTAGGTATAATGAACTACTCGAGTATGATTCTATCTACTCGAGTAAGTGAGTATACTTACTCGAGTCCATGACTTAGAAAATTTTGATAAGAGAACTCTTTAATACTCGGGTATAAAGAGTCATCTACTCGAGTATATAAGTATGCTACTCGAGTATATGACTCTGTCTACTCGAGTAGGTGACTTAGCTACACGAGAGATACACTTAAGTACTCGAGTACAAGGTTCCTTTACTCGAGTAAATTATACCCAAACTACTTGAGTAGTTATAGACCTACTCGAGTAAAAGACTTAGAAAAGTTTTGTTGCTGGAAAACTTTTTCCTCTAGTATAGTCAACTTCCAATTCCTTTCCCATAGTCCAATAGCTTGAATATGAAATGTATCTCAATAGAGAGACCACACATGAGTCAACACCTTGGAATATGCAATGAGGGATTACATTGCACAGTTCCTGTGTTTGGTGACCCACTGTGGACTGACATTGGTCTACACTTCCCAGTGAAATTCCTGCAAACATATAACTCAAACCAAGCGTCAAATACAACTTAATTCATCTTAGTTCCAGGGTGACTTCATCAAATCTGGGTTAATGTGGATGTAATACCCAACATAAATTAGTATGGGATCTTTTATACGTTAGGCCTTGCAAAATGCCAACTTAAATTAAAAGTCTTTATGGGCATTCGTATAAGCTAAGGTTATTTTCTCTGTGATGATAGTTAGTTGTTCTATCTTTACTATATTCTACTTCTTCTGTCATACTGCTGCTTTTACTTACTGTTCTTTCATGTACCCATTGTTATTGTGGTAGATACTTTATCATATATTAGATAGGGTCACTATCACGTGCTTTTGCTTACTCTCCACTTTCAGTACCTCCCTTTCCTTCCTCCCCCGCATTATACCTAGGTGTCTCAGGGGAGGGAAGGGCAACCAAGACTTTGTTCAAACTAACGGCCTGATGGGCATAACACCAGGGACACTAGTTGGGAGACAGGGTCCAGCACCAGGAGAAGCAACACATCCAGGAGGAGGTGAACCAGCCTAGTCCTGGAGTGGCCGCGGCAGCAACAACAAAAGGTATGGGATCAGTGAGTGACTAGTAGCTTTACTTCCATGAGCGTTATGTAGTGCGAATTATATGTACAAGGCATGGGCCCTTTTATCTTCCTATCATATTCAGTATTACTTGTCGTTTGGGGTTATACCTGGTATGGTCTTTTTATACATATGTTGCAATGTGATTGTAGACTGGACTCATATTTATATATGTTTACTTCTTCTCTTTTGTGGTTTATGGTTGAGTACTTGCTAGAAGGATTGGCGATTTGTGACAATGACCTCCTCGGATGTCACCACAAAGCAGCGATTATGGGCATAAGATCCCAAAAATAGGGGTCTTACTGCTTTGACTCCTTCTTCCCCTTCCACTAGGGATTTTGCCCTAAGATGCCTCCATCATTCTCGAGCTTCTAAGGACAGGACTCTACCCATAATTTCATCCTCAAGCTAGGAGGGCTAAGCACCAAAGAAGATCAAATCATGACAAGAAGAAGACAAGTCTGTTGAAGCCAAAAATGACCGCAACGGGAGTTCAAAACAGGGGCGCAGCTAACACCTACTTCTCTCGAGCCTCGACCCTCGACTAGATTCAAAGGACCTAAGACTGACCCAAAGCCTCAAAAGGGAGGTCCCACCTCACACCCGAAAGATCTCTAAGAGCTTCCCCTCCAAAGTAAAAAGCTGGGCTAGGAGCTCCTCAGAAAGCACTGGAAATTTGGATGATCATGAAAGCCCGCTTCCTAAGGAGCCCTTATGGGTCTATTTATAGTTTTCTGAGTTGGATCTGCAAATAACCATACTGGGCTGGCCTGAAATTACTAAAGTACCCTTGGTTGGGTCTGCCAACAGCCAAACTCCGCTATTCTGAGGAGCTATATGCAGACCATCAAGGGCAAAAGGGGAAAAATACCTGGGGTAGAAGGGTAAAAAACCCCCATGGGTATAGAAATGTGAAACAGGCCTTTTACCCTAATGCGAGTGGGAGAGCACCTGGTGGCGAGACGGGCCTTCCCGCTCATCTTGCGAGTATCCTTTGCTAGGGGACCCTCTCGCTTATAAAGGCCTATTCGCCCCCCAAAGGGGGAGTCTCGCCTACTGTAGAGACCTCCCGACTCACTAACTGCGAGTGGAGCACATGGTCCCATTCGCCCATCACTTCCACTTGCCCTGCCCCTTCTATCTCGCACTTTTGAGGCCCTCTCGCGAGCCCGAGTTTGTACATAATCCCCGCTCTTTTCGAGATTAATCTAAGCTCGGAAAGAACATCCAACCGAGGCTCGCTGCTAATACGTATTTATTGACGTATTTATAAGGTAATCTTCTTAGTCCCCTCATCGAAACCTATAAATATGGGATTCCTATCTTGAATGGAGGTTTCCCCTTTGAATATCCCCTCTTTCCTTGCAGTACTATTCATCATGTCTCACAGCCAGAGCTTTTGCAAGCTCCTTGCCAAAGTGCGTGAGCAGAATAAGCCTGCTGTGGCTGCTTTCTCCTCAACCTTAGTTTGCCCCCTACCTTTTGTTCCATCCCCTCCCTCTCGCTTGAAGGGGGTAAAAACTGATGGCCCCTCTTCCCTTATCGAGGGGCCTTCTTGCATGGTGCTCGAGACCTGCCCTCCCCCTCCTCCCGCATCTCCCAAAGAGAAAGGGGTGAGCTCTCGCTTTTATCCTTATTACTCCTTCAATATGTGTCTGCCTTCTTAATGGCTTTCTATAGGGAGCTCCCGCGGATGTACATCTACCGGAAATCCCACGAGATGATTCTACCGACCATCGTGAAGATTCCAACTCGCAATTGTCTTCCACTCCTCTATCTACTCCTCCCTGCGAGAGGAGAGACGATCCATCCCAGGCCGCCGGGTCCTCCCGTCCCCTTGTTAAGGAATCCGTCCTCTTGCTTCTCTGTCCCACTCGCTACTCCCACACACTCCTGCGGGAGCTTCTCTCACCTTGCTCCTTTACTTCTTCTGCAGGCGCCCAGACCAACTCGCCTACTGAGGAGCACCCTAGGCAATTTTTCGTCCCGCCTCTACCTCCTCTTGACGGGATTGAAGATTTTCTTGGCGACCCTGCGAACCTGGTGGAGATGAGGCGCAATACTGTTGAGCTATTTAGGAAGCACGTGCGCATTATCCACTCGCTGGCGCTGGATAAGTAGGCAGCGGATCAACGCATCAAATAGTTGGAGAACGAATGCGCTCGTCTATCCTCCGAGTCCAATATTGAGCTAGATGTTGATGACACCAACCCTGACGCCATCATCAATGAGATTGATATGCAGCTCCGTCTCGCGCGTTATGGGCTTGAGTCCGTTCGCGCCTTCCACTCGCGCAGTAGACCTCCCTGCTCGGGAGATCGCGGTGGCCGCTGGCAATGGCACCCGTACTGAAGGATGTTCGTCTCGCCCTTCTTCTTCTATTTTCTCTGAGTGATGTAATAATAATTAAATAATACTGTTTGTTGCCATCTCGCCGGTATTTGTCAGAACCGTTGTCGTTAGGATGTTGGATGGTGTTTTTGATTTATTCATTACTGCAGTTTTAAGTTTATTTTTCTTTAAATTCCCTTATTTAATCACCTCGTGATTGTGACAGATGTTGGGTACATTGGAAAATGTGTACCAGATTTGAAGAATCCTCACCTTACTCAATGATATACATCAAGGTGTATTTTATGTTGTTTTGAGTTTATATGTGCAGGTTAAGTAAATGCAGGAATGCAGAAAAATTTCTAAGTCCATATGTCGACACTAGAGGAAGCTGTGTTGGCACTTAAGAAGGCTTGTGCCGACACTAGAGAAAAGCTGTGTCGACACTTGGAGTTTATTGTGTCGACACATAGAAAGGCTGAGTTGACACCAGAAGAAACTATGTCGACATGCAGAGGCAGTGTCGACACACAGTGAAGCATTGTCGACATCAACTGTGTCGACACCAAGAGGCAGTGTCTACACACAAGAAGACTCTATCGACACATGGCAGAATTTCAATAAAGTAAATTTGTATGAAGTAAAGAAGTGACTGTGTCGACACCACAAAGGCTTGTGTCAACACAATCTACAGAAGCTGTGTCGAGAATCAGTATCAACAAAAGAAGAGATGTGTCGACACCACCAAGGCTTGTGTCGACACTTAGTCCACTTGTGTCGACACTTAGTCTACTTGTGTCGACACATGATGAAGTTCAGTCTCGACACTTTCAGACAGAGACAGTATTTCAAGAAGTGACTGGATGACTTGACAGCTGCCATTTCTAACCGGTCTACTGCAACTGTCAAAGCTGTCAGAAGTTTGTTAGCAACCGGATCAGTCGGTTTTCATGGAGGAAGACTATATAAAGGCTTTCTCCTTCAACAGATGCATGATGAACTCATAGAGAGAATATACAAAGATAACTAACAACACAAAAAGAAGAAGACCTTCGACAGTAGATCTAAGAAGTTGGAGAGAGAGAGCTCCATCTAAGAAGTGCAGTTGCTGAACCAGGCTGCCAAGAAAGATTCAGATTGAGATCTGAATCACAAGTCAGAAGCTGATTGAAGATCAACTTCTCAAGAGTTCAACCCTACTGAATTCAGATTCAAGAATCTTTGAAGAAAGCTAAGAGAGGTTGTTCTCTGCTATTAGATTCTTCCAACAACTGATCAAGAAGCCATCCATCCCTTCTCTCTCTATCTGGGTGGAGGTTAATTACTTTGGTAAATCAAATTTCTGTACGATCTATTCTAGATCTGAGCTGTAAGCCTGTTTTATAAAGGCTGAGTGTAGGAGAGTAATTTCTCTGAGTGGTAGGCCTTGTTGAAGGCTGAGGTAGGGCTGTGAGCCTGAGTTGTAGGAGATTGATATCTCTGAGTTGTAGGCCTTCTATAGGCTGAGGTAGGGCAGATTGCCTAAGTTGTTGGAGCCTTGTTTGCGGTTCTGAGTTGTAAGATCTGAGGATCTGAGGTGAAGAGTAGAAGTTAGGCTAAATCTAACACACTGCTAGATATGCGAAGGGGGAAAGTGGATGTACCCAGACCTTGGGGAACCACTATAAAAATCTATGCGCAATCTGTGTTGTGATAAATCTGTGAATCTGTTCTATGTTAGCTGTAGAAATTGCAGTTTATTATTAGTTAACTGAACAGCTTTTCTCCCTTAAAAGAAAAACAGGAATTACACATATTCACCCCCACCCCCTCTAGGTGGTTAGCCACTAATTCTTTCAAGTGGAATTAGAGCTAGGTTACTCAAAGAAGGACTTAACAGTCTGAGTTAGATCCTTAAGGCAGATTCAAGATCAAGAAAATGGGTTCAGGAGAAAATCATAACTAACTAGGTTCTGTGAAATTACCCATATGCAGAAAGGAGATATTTGGCATCTGGAAAGAAAGGGTCAGGCTATTTATGGATGCTTCTGATCCAAGCATCTACATTACAGTGAAGGAAGGTCCTTATATTCCTATGAAGATTTCAGTTCTTGATGCTAACCAAAAAATTCCCAAAGATTTTTCAGAGATGACTAAGGTTGAAATCATCCTGGCAACTATGGATAAAAGATCCCAGAATATCGTAGTAAGTGTCATAGATGATGCAACTTTTCAAAATCTGATTCACTGCAAGACCTCTAAGGAAATGTGGGATACTTTGATAGTCTACATGGAGGGTTCTGAAGAAGTCAGACAAGATATAAAGTCTATGCTGAACCAGGAATATGAGAGTTTCAGACAAGGAAAGTCTGACAGTATAACTGAGTGTTATAAAAAGTTCTATAGAGTAGTAAATGAGCTGATGTCCTATGGAAGAATCTTCAGTACCTATGAACTGAATGATAAATTCCTAAGATCCTTGACAAAGGATTGGGACACTAAGATTTGTGCCATTAGGGAAGTGGCCATCTTGCAGATATCTCTCCTCCAACCTTGTTTGGAAAACTGCTTTCATATGAGATGCAGCTGATGGCTAGGAAAGAGGAAGAGAAAAGTGCAAAAGGGGAGCATAGAGAAAAGTCTGTGTCCTTCAAGGTTGAAACCACTAGGAAGAATAGGTGGATGTCTCCATCACCTCCTAAGATAGTTGCTGAAATTGCTTCAGATAATTCAGGCAACCAAAGTTCAGACAGCAGTGACTCAGATGAAGACTTTGCAGCATTTACAAGACAGTTTCAGAGATTCCTGAAGAAGAAGCAGTGGAAGTCTAAGCCTTCCACATCACAGCCTAAGGATGACTATTATCAAAAGAGGAAGTCATCCAAGAAGGACAGGAGCAGGTCTAAACCAAGAAAATCTACAACATCAAAGATAGTTTGCTACTGCTGTAATAGGCCTGGACATGTTGTGGCTGAGTGTCCAGATAAAAGAAAAGAGTCTGCTGATAAAAAGAAGATTCAACACCAGAGAAAGAAGGAGAAATCCTTTGTTGCTAAGAAGGAGAAGAGCTTGACAGACCAATTATCTTCAAAGTCATAATCTGAAGCTGAGGCATACATTGGTCTATATGCAGCAGATGAAGAAGAAGAGTTTCTACAAATGCTGAACTCTATCTATGAACTAGAAGACCATCAGTGCAAGGGACTGATGGCTGTGTCAGAAGAAGACAAGTGTCTGGATCAGCCTGGTCCTAGTAAGGTACAATGTTTTTCTAGAAATTCAGATTGTAGTACTGGGTTAGAGTCAGCAACATCTACTTCAAGTGATGTGGATGGGTCTGAGTCTGAAGGTGATATTTATCAGCTGATAGATGAATATGGGGACTTGTTGCAGGCACTAAAGAAAAGCAAAAACCAGGCCAAAACTCTGGTTAAGGAAATTACAGATCTTAAGATGGCTGCATCTGATTCAGAGAAGTTGTTGGACCAAAAGCTGAATGAGATAGCCAGACTGAAAAACATTACTATTATTCAGATGGGTACTATCACATTTAAGAATGATCAGATTAAAAGTCTGGAGAATAGACTTTAGAAAGAAAATGAGATTGTGGCTAGTTTTTCTAAGCCAAAATCTGTATTACCCTTAATAGATGATTTTGTCACAAAAGAGTAAGGCAGGAATGGGCTTTAAGAAAACAGCATGGGCTGCCAAGTCTAATAAGAAAGGCAAAGCCCCAGCACAAAACAAGAAACCTGCTGTAAACAATCCAGCTAAGGTTGTACCTAAACAAAGGTATAACAAGTTTGAGTGCTGGTGTTGTGGCAAGGTAGGCCACTTTGCAGCTAATGTTGTAAACAATTCAGCTAATGTTGTGGCAAGTTTGAGTGCTGGTGTTGTAAACAATTCAGCTAATGTTTCTCCTATTTGTCTTGTAGCTGATGAGAGAGCCTCTCATTGTGTTAAATGGCACAAGAGGCTGGCCCATCTTAACTACAAGACTATTGGCCAACTCTTTAGCAAAGAGTTAGTGAGGAATGGTCCTCAAGTTAAGTGTATAAAGGATGGGATATGCTCAGCTTGTCAAAAAGGCAAGCAGACCAAATCCTCCTTTCATAGCCTTGAAAACAAGGATTCAGTGAGGTGTATATACCTCTTGCATATGGATCTATTTGGTCCTATACCAGTTTATAGTCTAGGTAGGAAGGTCTACACTTTTGTGGTGGTAGATGACTATTCTAGATATTCATGGGTGTTCTTTCTGAGACAAAAATCTGAACCCCCAAGTGTTTTATATAGTTTTGTCAAACAAGTTCAGAATGAGCTGGACAGTACTGTGGTCAAAATCAGAAGTGACCATGGAACTGAATTTTAATCTGAGAGTATGACAAGACTGTGTGAAGAATTTGGGATTTTTCAAAAATTTTTCTCACCTAGATCACCACAGCAAAATGGTATTGCTGAAAGGAAGAATAGAACACTGATTGAGGCTGGTAGAACTCTATTGAGTGACACTTCTCTCCCAGAATATTTCTGGGATGAGGCAGTAAACACTGCATGTCATGTGATCAATAGGGCTACCATAACCAAAAGCCGCAAAAAGACTCCGTATGAGATTATGAAGGGAAGAAAACCAAAATTATCCTATTTTAGGATCTTTGGTTGCAAGTGTTATGTCCTTAACAATGGTAAGTCTTATATAACTAAGTTTGCTGCCAAATCCTAAGATGGGATATTTATTGGGTACAACAACAATAGTAAGACATATAGGGTCTACAACTTGATTACTCAAGTTGTAGAAGAGTCTGTACATACTGTCTTTGATGAAACAAGACTGATTAACTGTGAGTTGTCAAGTAGTGCTTGCAGTTCTACAGGTATAAAAGAGAGAATGGACAAGCTTACCATTATAGAAGAGGAAGTGGAAAATGGTGGTTGCTGTCCAGGGGGAGTACAAGACTCTCCAGATGCTGATGAAAACCAAGAGATGCAGCATATTGAAGAGACTGGAGGTGTTCAACCTGAAGATATACTACCCCCAGCTATTAGACACTTAAAGGATCATCCAGCAAATCAGATAATTTGTGATCCAAGACAAGGTGTACAAATAAGGAGCAGGAATCTGAACACATTTCTGTGCTCTACTTTCTTATAACAAGTGGAACCCAAGAAATTTGAAAAAGCTGTTCTAGACCCACATTGGATTGATGTCATGCAAGAGGAGCTGAATCAGTTCAGAAGGTGCAAGGTCTGGAAATTAGTTCCTAAACCAAAAGACCACAACATCATTGGAACAAAGTGGATCATTAGGAACAAACTGGATGAGAATGGGATCATTGTGAAGAACAAAGCAAGACTTGTTGCAAAAGGATACATGCAGGAAGAGGGTATTAACTTTGATCAAACCTTTGCCCCAGTAGCAAGACTGGAAGCAATTATGATGTTCCTTGCTTATGCAACATATCAAGGCTTCAAGGTATTCCAAATGGATGTAAAATCAGCATTCCTAACTAGAAATCTAAAAGAAGAAGTCCATGTACAGCAGCCCTCAGGTTTTGTTGATTCTCTCAAACCTGATTATGTTTATAGACTTAGGAAAGCTTTGTATGGGTTGAAACAAGCCCCAAGGGCATGGTATGAAACCCTGTCTAATTTCCTCATTGAGAACAAATTCTCAAGGGGGAAAATAGACAAGACTCTATTCCTTAGAGAATCTAAAGGAAAGATTATCCTAGTCCAAATATATGTTGATGACATAATATTTGGGTCTACTGAAAGTAACCTTTATAGAAAGTTTGCAAAACTTATGCAAGGGAAATTTGAAATGAGTTGTATGGGAGAACTTAAGTTCTTCTTGGGTCTCCAAGTAAGACAGACTGAAGATGGCTTGTCCATATCCCAATCTAAGTTCACCCTGTAGTTAATAAAAAAGTACGGTATGGAATCATCCACTACCACGAGAACTCCTATGGGGACAAGTGTATCTCTAAGCAAAAATGATGCAGGGAAACCTGTAGATGAAACTTTGTATAGAGGAATAGTTGGCTCCCTCTTATATCTGACTGCTAGTAGACCAGATATCATGTGTGCTACATGTGTCTGTGCTAGGTACCAATCCTGCCCTAAAGAATCTCATCTGACTGCAGTCAAAAGGATTTTGAGATATCTTAAGGGCACAACTAATCTAGGCCTTTGGTACCCTAGGAATGGAGATTTTCTGCTGACAGGTTATTCAGATGCAGACTTTGCAGGTTGCAAAGAAGATAGAAAAGGTACTACAGGAACCTGTGAATATCTAGGAGGAAGATTGCTGTCTTGGAGCAGTAAGAAGCAGACTAGTGTGGCAATTTCCACAGCTGAGTCTGAATATGTGGCAGCAGGAAGTTGTTGTGCATAGCTGTTGTGGATTCAGCACCAGCTAGAAGACTATGGTATACAGGTAAGTAGAACACCTTTGTTTTGTGATTCTACAAGTGCTATTTTTTATTGCTAATAATCCTGTTTCACATAGTAGGACTAAGCATATAGAAATTAGATACCATTTTCTTAGAGAACATGTAGAGAAAGAGGGCATCTCACTAGAATATGTCAAAACAGATTATCAAATTGCAGATATGTTTACTAAGCCTCTAGATGAAACTAAATTCAATAAGTTTAAAATTAAAATAGGAATGTTGAACATAGATTAGTTTAACAAAATTGGCTAAGTAAAATAGTGTCGACACAAGGAGTTGTTTGTGTCGACACATAGAAGTGGAGTCGACATTCCAGAGAAATGATGTCGACACATCTAGAAAATTGGTGTCGACACTTCAGAGAAATTGTGTCGACACATCAAGGAGTGGTGTCGACATATCCAGAGATGGTGTCAGCACTTAGGATCAACACAGATTTCGTCGAGTGGATTATCGACTAATCGTCGAGCGCAAATGTATAGGTGTCGACACATAGGAGTCAAAACTTATGTCGAGACATTAGAAATCTCTGTCGACACTTTTCAACAGTGTCGACACATTAAGAGTATTTTGAGGTGACTTTTCACCTTCATTTTTAGAAAGGTATAAATAGGTCCACAACATTGTCTGTCGACACACGCTCTCCATAGTTTTGAGACCAAAACTTTATGTCGACAAATTCTCTCATCTACATTCAAGATTTCTCTCAACCCTAATGGCGCCCAAGCTTGAAGATAATGTCAATGAATGATATGAGCTGGTACGCAATGCATTTGATGGAGCGGAATCTGAAATTAAAGTTGTAGTAACCCTAATTGCTGAGAATGGGTTGGAGTTTCTAGTTTCTGAACCAACTAAGATCTGGAAGAAAGAAACACTAGAATTCTTTGGTTCTGCTACCCTAGATCAAACTGGACTCAAGATTAGATCCATAGTCCATGGAGTAAAGGTGAAAATCACCCAGAAGAGTCTCAGGAAAGTTCTTCACCTGCCAAGAACACAAGAAGAAGTAGATGTACCTGCATCTAAGCTAAGGGAAGCAGTTCAATGGTGTGGACTGGATTCCACCATAAAGATTGGCTCAGCTTTGAACAGGAAAGGCATGAATATGCAAGGGAAGTTCCTGTCTGAAGTAGTTGGCAAAGTGATTCAGTGCAAGCCAGGGGGCATGATAGGATTTCTGCATATATGTTCACCCTTATGACCAGGATCTTCTACTCACTAAATACTTATTGGTCAGCTGTAATATTTGAGAAGATTAAGGAAAGTATGAAAAAGGCAAGTCTGGGAAGAATTGTGAGCTTGTATTTAGCTGGAACAATACATGAAGTTATGGAACAAGCTACTGGTTCTAAAATTAATCACATGAGAAGGATGGACATCAGAATCAGCTCCAGGTGGGAGAGGGTATTAACTAACTACATGCCTACTCCAGAGAAGGAAGCTCCACCATAGAGGAAGCAGAAGAAAACCAAAATGTTTCCTGAACCTTCCAGTAGTACAGAGGAGCAAGCAGCTTCCAGTTCTAATGAGGAAGAGGCTGTAAATGCTGGACAATCACCAGTAATAACACTAAGAAATTAAGATGCACAGAGGCAGGGGGAACAACCATCTGCTAGCCCCATCCACCTAGATCCTTTCCAGGGGGAGCCTCACCATGAGTAAGTGCCAACTGACTTGGACAGTGAAATGGCTACACAAACAATCCTTGAGGTAATTCAAGAGGTGAATCAATCAATTATTAATGATAAAGATGAGACACTAACTGAATTTTTGATTGATGTTGACCAGCAAACTCAACAACACAGTCAAGATCAAGATATTATCTTGGAAGATACATCTGCTACTGCCAATGCTCCAGAGATTACAGTACCTCAAGTCCCTACTCAACAAGAATTTACCCTAGAAGAGTTGTTTCCAGATATGGTACAAACTGAATTTGAGGGGGAGAAAGCAGATTTTGAGGGGGAGCAAGTTAATCTTGAGGAGGAGCAAGCTAACCTTGAGGGGGAGCAAATAGGATCTCAGGGGGAGAAAGCAAGAGTTAAGGAGGAGCAAGGGACTCAGGGGGAGCTTCCTAAGACTGCACAGGAATTGCCTCCTAGTCCAAAGGATAGAGTAAATATAGCTAGTACCTCAGATTCTGAGGATGCAGCTGAGGTTCAAGCAAAGAAGAGGAAGCTAATGGTCTTCAAAAGGAGATGTCAAAGCTATAAGATGGCACTACACACTGTTGCTCCACAGCCTGCCCCAACAACTGATTATAGTTCTTTGTTAGTCTCTCTACACATAAAGCTAGATAAGCAAAGGATTACCATGGAGAAGTATATGGATGAAACTCACAAAGATCTACAACTCTCCTTGGCTACAGATATAAAATCTATAAGGTTTGAAGTTAATCAGCATAAGAAAGAAATGACTGATTGTTTCCACAAGAGTGAAATGCTGTGGTCTTTCTAGCCACACACCAAGAGAAAATCAAGACATAAGTTGATGATATAGCTCTTAAGCAAGACTATATACTAGAGAATCAACTTAGGATGAATGATACTCTAACAGAATCACATAATATGATTGTTACAGAAATGAAGAATCTTGCTACTGCCCAGACTGAGGAAAAGTCTACAACCCAGGCAGAGTTTGATAAGCAATTACAGGAAGGCCTTACTGCTGTCAAAACAGCTATTGAGCAATCTCAAAAGACCATTTCAGGGCAGCTCCTAAAATTAAAGGCATTCTATAAAGATGGTGTCAATTATATGGATGAACAAGTCAGATTTCAGAAAGATGATCTCAGAGATCATGTTGCCAGAGAAGTCATAAAGGGGGAGAGAGTATTCGTCAAAGCTGGATCTGATCATGCTAAATGGATCTCTAATAGCATCAGAGCCACACTTGGATATCCACCCATCTGTGATGATGACAATGTGACTGAATTTGGTATACACCTTACTTCTTTTGGAGGAGAGCAACCTGAAGTTGCTCAAGTAATTTATCCTCCAGCAGATTTTGAGATGATTCACCAAGAAGTACAGTCTATGTACAGCCCACCAGAAGGTACTCAAAATATTATTATTGAGAAAGTAGACAAGCCTGTGTCAGAGGCAGTTTTGAAGGAGCAAGAAGCTCTATTGTCTAAGAAAAGATTCAGAGAACAGGCTGAGTTAAAGCCTGATTTTGAGCAGTGGAGTCCAACATCTAGGAACATTATACTGACTGCTTGGAAAGCTGTAAAGGATAAAACCCATGATAGGGGTAAATGGTACTCTACACAAGAATGAAAAAAGCATGAAGCCAGGCAAGAAGCCATAGTTCAGTACAGAAGAAAGTCAAAACTTTGGAAGCTACCTCCTAATGCTCAAGAGCCTAGCAAATATTTCCCTAAGCCCTTTCACTACTTTGAAAGACAAAAAATAAGGGCTGAAGAACTTAAGAAGAAAGATCTAAAGGGCAAGAAGTCTGCTGATGATACTGATGCTCCTGTACAAGCCCAGGTCCAATCAGGCAAAGGCATAGTCATCAGGGAGCCAGAGCAGCCTTAGATTAGATTTACTAAATTTTACAACTTTGTAATCTTTAGTTTTTAAAATCTATGTAAACTTTTGATTAAGAAATTTTTGTAAGTTGTAACAAAACATTAATTAATGCTCATTTTGTTAGCATTATTATTCTATGATGATATTCTATATGTTTTGTTAGCAGTTACCCTGTCATATAATATTTTTATACATCATAATGTGTATTTGTTATGAATGGTGTATATCATTGACTTAGGGTTATGACTTCTCCAAATAGGGGGAGATTGTTGGGTACATTGGAAAATGTGTATCAGATTTGAAGAAGCCTCACCTTACTCAATGATATGCATCAATGTGTATTTGATGTTGTTTTGAGTTTACATGTGCAGGTTAAGTAAATACAGGAATGCAAATAAATTTCTAAGTCCATATGTCGACAGCAGAGGAAGCTGTGTCGACACTTAAGAAGACTTGTGTGGACACTAGAGAAAAGCTGTGTCGACACTTGGAGTTAATTGTGTTGACACATAGAAAGGCTGAGTCGACACCAGAAGAAACTGTGTCGACATGCAGAGGCAGTGTCGACACACAGTGAAGCATTGTCGACATCAACTGTGTCGACACCAAGAGGCAGTGTCGACACACAAGAAGACTCTGTCGACACATGGCAGAATTTCAACAAAGTAAATTTGTATGAAGTAAAGAAGTGACTGTGTCGACACCACAAAGGCTTGTATCGACACATTCTACAGAAGCTGTGTCGAGAAGCAGTATCAACAAAATAAGAGATGTGTCGACACCACCAAGGCTTATGTCGACACTTAGTCCACTTGTGTCGACACTTAGTCTACTTGTGTCGACACATGATGAAGTTCAGTCTCGACACTTTCAGACAGAGACAGTATTTCAATAAGTGACTGGAAGACTTGACAGCTACCATTTCTAACCGGTCTACTAAAACTGCCAAAGCTGTCAGAAGTTTGTTAGCAAACGGATCAGCCGGTTACCATGGAGGAAGACTATATAAAGGCTTTCTCCTTCAACAGATGCATGATGAACTCATAGAGAGAATATACACAGATAACTAATAACACAAAAAGAAGAAGACCTTCGATAGAAGATATAAGAGGTTGGAGAGAGAGAGTTCCATCTAAGAAGTGCAGATGCTGAACTAGGCTGCTAAGAAAGATTCAGATTTAGATCTGAATCACAAGTCAGAAGCTAATTGAAGATCAACTTCTCAAGAGTTCAACCCTACTAAGTTCAGATTCATGAAGCTTTGAAGAAAGCTAAGAGAGGTTGTTCTCTGCTATCAGATTCTTCCAAGAACTGATCAAGAAGCCATCCATCCCTTCTCTCTTTATCTGGGTGGAGGTTAATTACTTTGGTAAATCAAATTTCTGTAGGATCTATTCTAGATCTGAGCTGTAAGCCTGTTTTATAAAGGCTAAGTGTAGGAGAGTAATTTCTCTGAGTGGTAGGCCTTGTTGAAGGCTGAGGTAGGGCTGTGAGCCTGAGTTTTAGGAGATTGATATCTCTGAGTTGTAGGCCTTGTGTAGGCTGAGGTAGGGCAGATTGCCTGAGTTGTAGGAGCCTTGTTTGGGGTTCTGAGTTGTAAGATCTGAGGATCTGAGGTGAAGAGAAGAAGTTAGGCTGAATCTAGCACACTTCTAGATAAGCTAAGGGGGAAGTGGATGTACCCAGACCTTGGGGAACCACTATAAAAATTTGTGTGCAATCTGTGTTGTGATAAATCTGTGAATCTGTGCTATGTTAGCTGTAGAAATTGCAGTTTATTATTAGTTAACTGAACAACTTTTCTGCCTTAAAAGAAAAACAGGAATTACACCTATTCACCCCCCCTCTAGGTGGTTAGGCACTAACTCTTTCAACGGGTCGCGCCGATCGAGGCTCAGAGAGAGAGAGAGAGAGAGCCTACCGCCGACACTTCCCCTTCCCTTGTACTTTTTCCCGCCTATTAATCTTTTCACCATATTTGCTATAATTATCCCAGCCCTGGATAAGATGGATATCCGCATATATTACTCTTGTTGCCCAAGTTCTTGCTTCTTTGCTTTAGCCGTCTCGCTGATTCTTCTCGCATTTCTCACCCGACCCTTTCGCCTGTATTCTTTCTTGTTACTTCATTCCCTCATCTTCTCGCCTAAAGCCATCTCGCCAACTTTGTCTCGCCAAGGATGGGAAAGAAGAGAGTTGACGAAGGCGAGGGGCGCAACCAATGTGGGAAGCGGTTCACGGACCACGACATCCCGCTCGGCAGGCTTCCTGAAGAAGACTACCGCGGGTTCGTAAGCGAGTACCTGGCGGCGGCGATCGACTCGCGGCCTCCCAAGGTTGGCGAGTCCATCAACACTTACTACCCGGGAGAGCTCGCTTTCCCCGTCTCACCCTTTGAGGCGGGGTTAAGGCTGCCTCTATCGCCTGAGGTAAAACAAGTTTTTAAACACTTCGGCGTCGTCCCGGCGCAATTCAACCCGAATGCTATTTCGGTGTTGATCGCCTTTGTCTGCTATATGCGCTGGGAGCGCATAGAGTTCAGTTTGATGGTGTTCCGCAAGCTCTTTATTTACCACGCCAACGCTGATGGCGTCTCGTACTTCACCGGCCAAGGGCTCAAGGTGTGCGAGACGCCCAATAAAAATCACCACTGGCTCACGCGGTTAATCTTCATCCGTGGCGACTGTGGTTTCTTCGGGGGCATCTCGCTCGCACCGGTGTCTCCCCCAGAAAGCTTCTATACCACCCCGCAGGTCAGCGGACCAGAGAAGCTGTTGTATGAATATTTTGTCGGCAAGAACTTCGAGGTCAACTACCTGTGGCAAGGCCTTGACTCGTTGCCTCCTGTACTCCCTGGTGAAGGTACTCTCTTTTCTGTCTCGTTGTGTCTGATTGTTTATCCGTCTCGCCTTCTCACCTCCTTTGTTTGTCTTTCAGGGGATAGAGTAGTGCCAGGCCATCCCCATACAAAAGTAACATCCACCCCTCCAAGGGCCTCGATCTCACCTACTCGGCAGATAAGGCGGCAAGAGAGTCCTTGACTCCTGCCCCTCTTAAAAGGCCTTCAGGCGACATGGCCCCCTCTCGCTGCAGCCCTCCAAAGAGAATGAAGAAGGCTTTGGTGGTCTCCTAGGGGAAGAAGAAGTTGACCCCAAAGGAGAAGGAGACAGCGGGTTCTCTGAGACTCATCTCCGTGGATTTGTCTCTGTCGCCCTGCTCGCCTCGCCAACAGGCCGTCTCGCCTACTCGCCAACAGGTCGTCTGACCTAATCGCGAGACGTCACTCCCCAGTCAACCTGCCGCCGCCTCCAATCAACTAGCCGCTGCCATCAATCAACCAGATGCTACTGCCTCTCGCGAAGGCACTTCTTTCAGCCGTCCCGCCCCCTCTTCCCACTTGAATTATAAACTGGGCCCCACGGTATCCGATGTGGCTGGGTACCCGGTTCTGCTGTGGGGGCGGGACGGCAACCGCATGTCTATCTCGACCCTCCTTCCCCCTTGGAAGGTGCAGGAGGAGCCCACCAGTCATGCTTTCGCCGTGGGATACGGTCTCTACGGTGGTCTCGACGCAGTCTCCCCTGAGAGCGAGTCTACGCGAGACCTCGTTATGAAGTCCTCCCATATCCAGATGTGGGCTTTGGAGTTATCTCACAGCGCCGCTCGCCGTCTGATATATATCAACAAAAAATGGTCAGAGAGCGAGACGAGCTTGGCGGCGGAGCGGGAGCGGTCAGAAGATCTCGCCAAGATATTGTTTGATGTCGAGTGCCTCCTCTCCAAAGCCCAAGGCGGAGTGGTAAAGCGCTATCCTTACCCTTATTCTTTTTCTTTAGGAGCTGCCAACTAAAAACCTGACGTCTCGCAGGATGTCGAGTCGGCGGAGCGGCTGCGCTCGCGAGCAGCGGCCCTGAAGGAGGAGGTCAAGGACTTAAAAGCCCAGAATACTCGCCTCCAGGCCGACGTGGCATCATCGTCTCGCCGCGAGCACTTTCGGATGCCTCCACCGCACTATTCTTTTGACGAGGTCGAGGAGCAGTGCCGAGATGCTGGCATCAGGGCCAAAGAGCTAATCCTGAAGATGATGCAGGACCTAGGGGTTGTGAAGGACGATTCGAAAACGGTGATTGTTCGCGACCTGGTCCCCCAGCTCTTTGGTAAGGAGAGAGAGGATTCTTCATCCAGCGAGGAGGAATGATGCACCACCTCCACGATCCAGAATCCCTCTCTCCTCTTCCTTCTACTGCTGCTTGTAAAATTAAGACAAATCTTTTGAGCCTTTTTGTGATACCTAATGACGATCAAGAGTACATGTTTGTTATTTTGCTCTTTATTATGCGAAATGAATTTCTGGTTTGCCTCGGTCTGCAAGACGGTGCTACCCATCCATCTCGCAGCCTTGCCCTTATTCTTTATTTTTTTTTACTTTGCTTATTGCGAGACGTTCCTCAGATGTGCTTACGCACGCGAGATGATGCTACTTCTTGTCTCGCGACTTCGTTAGAGAGCTGCCCCAAGTCGCGAGCCGTCACTTCCTTTACCTTTTTGCGTGAGATTTGGCTGGTATAATCTTCTCACTTGCCCTTAGGTACTCCCCGCATGAGTGACTCTTGGTGATGCAATCTGCCCTCTGATTATTAGAGCGAGCCTTTTGCCTCGCGCGAGTGCCCGCTTGCCAAGAGAGACCATCCTTGGAACTGCCAGCTGCGAGTTCCCCTACTCGCACTACTACAAATTTTTGCCTTAGTTTATTTCTTTTCTTCTAATTTTAAGTCGGGATGTTGTTTTAAGAAGCCTTTCCCAACCATTGCATCATCTAGTAAGTTTACCGCCTTGCTGGCTTCGTGAGCCTGGTCGAGAAGTCCACCGAGGACCGGGCCGAGCTCGAAGTGGTGTAGAATTTTCCCAGGTTTAGACCTGTTCCTAAGAACTTTAGACCCAACCTTCAAGAACCAGACCTTTCCCCCACTAGCAAGCCTTCGGACCTGCCAACTAGATGAGAGCCTGCGTAGCTGGTCTACGTGGGCCAGAGCCGAGCTTGGGGTGCCGATGAAGTTTCCACTAACCAGACCTATCCCCCCCAGGTGAGCCTTCAGACCTGCCAGCTAGATGAGAGCCTGTGCAGCGGGTCTACCTGGGGCCGAGCCGAGCTCGGGGTGCCGATGAAGTTTCCACTAACCAGACATATCCCCCACAGGCGAGCCTTCGGACCTGCCAGCTAAATGAGAGCCTACACAGCGAGTCTACCTAGGGCCGAGCTGATCTCGGGGTGTCGATGAAGTTTCCTCAAACCAAAGCTATCCCACACAGGAGAGCCTTCGGACCTGCCAGCTAGATAAGAGCCTGCGTAGTGGGTCTACCTGGGGCTGAGCCGAGCTCGGGGTGCCGATGAAGTTTCCTCAAACCAAACCTATCCCCCACAGGCAAGCCTTCAGACCTACCAGCTAGATGAGAGCCTACACAGCGGGTCTACCTGGGGCTGAGCAAGGCTCGGGGTGCCGATGAAGTTTCCACTAACCAGACATATCCCTCACAAGCGAGCCTTTGGACCTTCCAGCTAGATGAGAGCCTGCGCAGCGGGTCTACCTGGGGCCGAGCTGAGCTCGGGGTGCCGATAAAGTTTCCACTAACCAGACCTATCTCCCACAGGCGAGCCTTCGGACCTGCCAGCTAGATGAGAGCCTGTGCAGCGGGTCAACTTAGGGCCGAGCCGAGCTCGGGGTGTCAATAAAGTTTCCACTAACCAGACCTATCCCCTACAGGAGAGCCTTCAGACCTGCCAGCTAGATGAGATCCTGCATAGTGGGTCTACCTGGGGCCGAGCCGAGCTCGGGGTGCCGATGAAGTTTCCACTAACCAGACTTATCCCCCACAGGCGAGCCTTCGGACATGCCAGCTAGATGAGAGCCTGCGCAGTGGGTCTACCTGGGGCCGAGCCGAGATCGGGGTGTCGATGAAGTTTCCTCAAACCAAACCTATCCCCCATAGGAGAGCCTTCGGACCTGCCAATAAGATGAGAGCCTGCGCAGCGGGTCTACCTAGGGCCGAGCCGAGCTCGGGGTGCCGATGAAGTTTCCTCAAACCAAACCTATCCCCCACAGGCGAGCCTTAGGACCTGTCAGCTAGATGAGAGCCTGCACAGCGGGTATACCTGGGGCCGAGCTGAGCTCGAGGTGCCGATGAAGTTTCCACTAACCAGACCTATCCACCACAGGCGAGCCTTCGGACCTGCCAGCTAGATGAGAGCCTGTGAAGCGGGTCTACTATTAGGTACATTGGAAAATGTGTACCAGATTTGGAGAAGCCTAACTTAGCTCAATGATATTCATCAAGGTGTATTTGATGTTGTTTTGAGTTTATATATGCAGGTTAAGAATATGCAGGAAAAGTTTCTAAGTCCATGAGTCGACACCAGAAGAAGCTGTGTCGACACTTGTGAAGACTTGTGGCGACACTTAAGAAAAGCTGCGTCGACACCTGGAGTCAATTGTGTCGACACTTGGAGAAGTAATATCGACATATAGAAAGTTCAGTCGACATACAGAAAGTTCAGTCGACATCCACTGTGTCGACATACAGGACTTGTATCGACACACAGAAAGTTCAGTCGACATCAACTATTTCGACACACAGAACTTGTGTCGACACACACACCAGAATTTCATCTAAGTCAATTGTGTCAAGACAAGAAGTGACTATGTCGACACACAGGACTTGTGTCAACACATTCTTACAGAAGCTATGTCAAGAAGCAGTGTCGACACTATGAGAGCTATTTCGACACCAAAAAGGATTGTGTCGACACTTAGTCTACTTGTGTCGACACATGTGAAGTTCAGACTCGACATTTTGCTGAGAGAGCCAAAGTTTCAAGAAGTGACTGGAAGACTTGACACCTGCCATAACCAATAGGTATACTACAACTATCAGATCTGTCAGAAGTTTGTTAGCAGCCGGATCAGCCGGTAACCTTGGATGAAGTCTATATAAAGACAGATTCTATCAACAAAGGAGAACGAGAAAGAAGAATGGAAAAAACAAAGTACACGAAACACAATTACAACAGAAGATCCAACATACACAAGGAAATCCAGTCAGAGATTTCAAGTGGATCTAAGTGAAGAATTTCAAAATATCTTCTAAAGAATTTGTAGAGAGAGAGAGCTCCAACAATTCAAGTGAAGAGACTATCAACAACTAGTCTCTTAAGTGCAGATCCTGAACTAATCTGCAAAGAAGAATTCAGATTGATTTCTGGATTTTGAGAAGGAAGCTGAATGAAGATCATGATCAAGAAATTCAAGCTTATTGTGTTCATACTCAAGAAGCTTTGAAGAAAGCCAAAGATAGGTGGATTTCTGTGCAATCAGATTCTTCAAGAACTGATCAAGAAATCTTTCTACCAATTCTCTCTCAACTTTGGTGAAAGATAAAACTTATTTTTATTATTTTTTCTATAAGATCATTATTGATCTGAGTTGTAAGCCTAATTTATAAAGGTTGAGGTTGGGCTGAGTGCCTGAGGTAGGAGATTTACATCTCTGAGTTGTAGGCCTTGGGAAGACTGAGGTAGGGTTGTGTGCCTGAGGTAGGAGATTTGATTCTCTGAGTTGTAGGCCTGGGTGAAGGCTGAGGTAGGGCTTAATTGTCTGAGTTGAAGGAGTGTGGACTCACACTGAGTTATGGAAACCTTGACTACGTTCTGAGCTGTAAGATCTGTAGATCTGAGAAGGAAGGAAGAAGTTAGGCCGAATCTAACACACTGCTAGATAGGCGAAGGGGGAAAGTGGATGTACCCATCATTTGGAAAACCACTATAAAGTTGTATGCCTTCTGTGATTGTGTGTGATTTTGTGATTTCTGTGATGTGGTAGCAGTAGATCTGTTTGATTCTATTTGATTAACTGAATTAATATTCCGCCTTATAATAAAAAGGAATTGTACCTATTCACCCCCCTCTAGGTGTTTAGGTTATCTTGAACCAATTCTTTCAAGTGGTATCAAAGCGAGGTTACTCAAAGATAGACTTAATAGTCTGAGTAAGATCTGTGAGGCAGAATAAATTAGAATAAATGGGTTCAGGAGAAAATCATAAGTAACTTGGTTCCATGAAGTTGCCCATATGCTGGAAGGAGATCTTTGGAATATGGAAAGAAAGGGTCAGATTATTTATGGAAGCATCTGATCCAAGAATATATATAACTGTTAAGGAAGGGCCTTATATTCCAATGAAAGTCTCAGTTCTTGATGCTAATCAGAGGACACCAAAATACTTTTCAGAAATGACTAAGGATGAGATTATCTTAGCTGCTATGGACAAGATAGCTCAGAATATTATAGTGAGTGTCATAGATGACTCAACATTCCAAAATCTGATTCACTGTAAAACCTCCAAGGAGATGTGGGACACATTGATAGTCTACATGGATGGATCAAAAGAAGTTTGACAAGATAGAAAGTCAATGCTTAATCAGGAATATGAGAGCTTCAGACAAAGCAAATCAGACAACATCACTGAATGTTACAAAAAGTTCTTCAGAATTGTGAATGAACTAATGTCATATGGAAGGTTCTTTAGTACATATGAGTTGAATGATAAATTCCTTAGATCTTTGACTAAGTATTGGGACACCAAGATCTGTGCCATCAGGGAAGTGGCCAGACTGGCAGAAATCTCTCCTCCAACACTATTTGGCAAATTGCTTTCTTATGAAATGCAACTCATGGCCAGAAAGGAGGAAGAGAAAAGTACTAAAGTTGACCATAGAGAAAAGTCAGTGGCCTTCAAGGCAGAAGCCACAAGAAAGGACAGGAGGATGTCTCCATCTCCTCCTAAGAAAGCTGCAGAAGTAATCTCTGAAAGTTCTGATAGTCACACCTCAGACAGCAATCATTCTGATGAGGACTTTGTTATCTTCACAAGGCATTTTCAGTAATTTTTGAATAAGAAGCAGTGGAGAACTAAGCCATCCTCCTATCAGTCCAAAGATGAATATTATCAGAAAAGAAAGTCATCTAGAAAGGAGAAGAGTAAGTCAAAACCTAGCAAATCAATAACTACAAAGATTGTGTGCTATTGCTGCAACAGACCTGGACATGTAGTAGCTGATTGTCCAGACAAAAGAAAGGAATCTGCAGATAAGAAGAAGTCTCAGTATAAGAACAAGAAGGAGAAATCCCTTGTAGTAAAGAAAGAGAAAAGCTCGACAGATCCATCATCTTCAGATTCTGAATCAGTTGCTGAAGCTTATATTGGTCTGTTTGTAATAGAAGAAGAGACTGAGTTCTTGCAATTGCTGGACTCAATAAATGGAACACAAGATCATCAGTGCAAAGGGCTGATGACCCTGACTGATGAAGATCACTGCCAGGATCAGCCTGGACCAAGTAAGGTAAAAAGATTATCTGAAGATTCTGATTATTTCACTGGCTCAGAATCAGAAGCATCTGCATCAAGAGATGTGGATGGATATGAATCTGAAGGAGAAATTCATCAACTTATAGATGAATGTGGTGATTTGCTGCATGCATTTAAGAGATGCAAAAACCTGACTAAAATTCACGCTAAGGAAATTGTAGCTCTTAAGTTGGCTGCATCTGTTTCAGAAAAGCTGCTGGATCAGAAGATGAATGAGATTGCCAAGCTGAAAAACATAACTGTTATTCAAATGGGAACAATCACATTCAAGAGTGATCAAATCAAAAGTCTGGAAGTCAGACTTCAGAAGTAAAAAGATCTAGTGGCTAATTTCTCTAAGCCAAAATCTGTCCTACCCTTAATTGATGACTTTGTGTCTCAAAAGGGTAAGGAAGGATTGGGTTTTAAGGGAAATACTAGGGAAGCTAATTTCAAAAGAAAAAGGAAAGCCCCAGTTAAGCCACTTGTCTTTAATCCCCCTATTGCTCTCAGAAAAGTGCAACAGCCTACCAATAGTAATGATCATGATATTATACATGGTCATGGTAAGCCTGACATTCTGAATGACAAGTGGTATCCAGCACTCAAGCAAAGAAACACTATACCTACAGCATTAAGAACAGCTGACAGCAAAGCTGTTAAAATTGTACCTAAAAAGAGGTATAATAGATATGAGTGCTGGTGTTATGGCAAGGTGGGACACTTTCCCATTGACTGTTGGCATAACACTAGTGTCAGGATGAATGCCAGCTTACCTGGAAGAAGGGCTGCTACAAATTATGCTAAATTTCAGTCTAACCTGAACCAAGGACCCAATAACAATTTGGGTTCTAAGGTTAAGTAATTATTTGTTGTAGATAAGTCCAAGTGGCCATGCCCTTTATGGTACTTGGACAGTCGATGTTCCAGACATATGACTGGAACAAGAGGATTGTTGAAGGACTACTCACCCATATTGAATGGGCCTAAAGTAATCTTTGGTGGTTCTGAAAAAGGAGTCATCAAAGGGTTTGGTAACATTTCTAACAGCTCAATTACTATCACTCAAGTTGCTTATGTGAAGGGTTTGAAACATAACTTGATAAGAATAATTCAACTGAGTGATCTTGGATATGACATTTCATTCATTAAGAATGGTTGTCATAATAAAAGGTCAAGTGATCAGAAGATCATGTTGACTGGTTATAGGAAAGGAAATGTGTATTGCCTAAACTTTGTGAGTGAGAATAAAGATTCTCCTATTTGTCTGGTAGCTGATGAGAAAGCCTCTCATTGTGTCAAATGGCACAAGAGGCTAGCTCATCTAAACTACAAGACCATTGGTCAACTCTTTAATAAAGAGTTAGTGAGGAATGGTCCTCCAGTTAAGTGCATTAAGGATGGAATATGCTCAGCTTGTCAAAAAGGCAAGCAGACCAGATCCTCCTTTCATAGCCTTGAAACCAAAGACTCAGTGAGGTGTTTATACCTCTTGCATATGGATTTATTTGGTCCAATACCAGTTCACAGTCTAGGTAGGAAAGTCTACACATTTGTGGTTGTAGATGACTCTTCTAGATTTTCATGGGTTTTCTTTCTGAGGCAGAAATCCGAAACCCCAACTGTTTTCTGCAACTTTGTTAAGCAAATTCAGAATGAACTGAACAATTCAGTGGTCAAAGTCAGAAGTGACCATGGAACTGAATTTCAATCTGAAAATATGACAAAGTTGTGTGAATAATTTTGGATTCATCAGGAATTCTCCTCACCTAGAACTTCTCAGCAAAATGGAATTGCTGAAAAAAATAATAGGACTCTCATTGAGGCTGGTAGAACTCTATTGAGTGACACTTCTCTCCCAGAATATTTCTGGGCTGAGGCAGTAAATACTGCATGTCATGTGCTCAATAGGGCTTCCATCACTAAGAGCCACAAAAAGACACCCTATGAGGTAATGAAAGACAGAAAACCAAACTTATCCTATTTCAGGATCTTTTGTTGCAAGTGTTATGTGCTTAACAATAGCAAGTCTTACCTAACAAAGTTTGCTGCCAAATCCCAGGATGGGATATTTTTTTGGTACAGCAACAATAGTAAGGTATATAGAGTCTATAACTTGACAACTCAAGTTGTAGAAGAGTCTGTTCATGTTATATTTGATGAATCAAGACTTATTAACAGTGAGTTGCCAAGTAGTTGTTGTAGATCTACAGGTATAAAAGAGAAGATGGACATGCTGACTATCAAAGAAGATCAAACTACAAGGCAGGAAGAGGAAAATGATGATTGTTGTCCAAGGGGAGTACAAGACTCACAAGATGCTGATGAAGACCATGAAGTACAGCAGAATGAAGAAAATGGAGAAAGTTAAACTGTAGACAGACTTCCTCCAGCAGTTAGACATTTAAAGGATCATCCTGTACACCATATTATTGGTGATCCTAGACAAGGGGTTCAAACTAGAAGTAGGAGCTTGAACACTGTACTATGCTTAAGCTTCTTGTCACAATAGGAACCTAAAAGATTTGAAGAAGCTATACAAGATTCACACTGGATTGATGCTATGTAGGAGGAGTTAAATTAATTCAGGAGATGCAAGGTCTGGAAGTTAGTTCCTAAACCAAAAGACCACAATATCATAGGGACTAAGTGGTTCTACATGAATAAGCTAGATGAGAGTGGGATCATAATTAAGAACAAGGCAAGGCTTGTAGCCAAAGTATACAGGCAGGAAGAGGGCATAGACTTTGATCAAACATTTGCCCCTATGGCAAGGTTGGAAGCAATAAGGCTATTCCTATCCTATGCAGCCTATTAAGGTTTCAAAGTGTTCCAAATGGATGTTAAGTCAGCCTTCCTAAATGGAGACTTAAAGGAGGAATTTTATGTAGAACAACCATCAGGTTTTATTGATCCACTCTATCCTAATTATGTGTATAGACTTAGGAAAGCCCTATATGGTTTGAAATAAGCCCCAAGGGCTTTGTATGAAACCTTGTCTACTTTCCTCATTGAGAACAAATTCTCATGGGGAAAAATAGACAAAACTCTATTCTTAGGGAATCCAAAGGGAAGATAATCCTAGTCCAGATATATGTTGATGACATAATATTTGGTTCTACTAAAAACAACCTTTGTAGGATGTTTGTTAAACATATGCAAGGGAAGTTTGAGATGAGTAGTGTGGGAGAACTTAAGTTCTTCTTGGGACTCCAAGTAAGATAGACTGATGATGACCTGTCCATATCCCAGTCTAAGTTCACCCAGGAGTTAATTAAGAAATATGGTATGGAGTCCTCCACTACCATGAGAACTCCAATGGGGACAAGTATGCCTTTAAGTAAAGATGATGCAGGAAAAACTGTAGATGAGTCTTTGTATAGAGGGATAGTTGGCTCCCTCCTTTATTTGACTGCTAGTAGACCTGACATCATGTATGTTACATGTGTCTGTGCTAGGTACCAATCCTGCCCAAAAGAATCCCATTATACTGCTGTTAAGAGGATTTTGAGATATCTTAAGAGCACACCTAATCTAGGCCATTGGTACCCTAAGAATAGAGATTTTTTACTGACTAGACATTCAGATGCAGACTTTGCAGGATGCAAAGAAGATAGGAAAAGGACAACTGGCACCTATCAATTTCTAGGAGGAAGAATGGTGTCATGGAGCTGTAAGAAGCAGACTAGTATGACAATCTCCACAGCTGAGTCTGAGTATGTAGCTGCAGGGAGCTGCTGTGCACAGCTATTGTGGATACAGCATCAGCTTAATGATTATGTTATCCAGGTAAGTAGAACCCCATTATTCTGTGATTCTACAAGTGCTATTTCTATTGCTAATAATCCTGTTTCTCATAGTAGAACAAAACATATAGAAATAAGATATCATTTTCTTAGGGATCATGTAGAAAAAGAGGATATAAATTTAGAATTTGTCAATACATGTTTTCAAATTGCTGATATGTTCACTAAGCCATTGGATGAAACTAAATTCAATAATTTTAAAATTGAATTAGGTATGCTGAACATAGAATAGATCGAAAAATTTGTCTAAGTAATTTTTGTGTCGACACAAAAAGAGGTCTATGTCGACACAGCGAAGTTGTGTCATCACATCTAGAAAATTGGTGTCGACACTTCAGAGAAGTTGTGTCGACACATCTAGAAAATTGGTGTCGACATTTCAGAGGAGTAGTGTCGACACATCCAGAAGTTGCTAGTAAAATTAGATGAACAAAGAATAGCCATGGAGAAATATATGGATGAGACTCATAAAGATTTGCAATTCTCCTTGGCTCAGGATATAAAATCAATTAGATTTGAGGTAAATCAGAATAAAAAGTAGATGACAGATTGATTCCATAAAGGAGGTAATGCTGTGGTTTTCCTAGCAAAACAACAAGAAGGAATAAAGACTAAAGTTGATGATATAGTGGTCAAGCAAGGCTATGCCCTTGACAATAAAATTAGAATGAATGATAATTTTACTGAATCATACAATGTGATTATTACAGAATTAAAGAAAACTGCAACTGCATTGACTGAGGCAAGGGCTAAAGAGAAATCAGAGTTTGATAAGAAACTTCAAGAGGATTTAGACACTTTCCAATCTGCACTTCAAGCCTCTCAGAAACTTATATTTGCTCAGCTTCAAAAATTTAAAGCCTATTATACAGAGGGAACAAATTATTTGGCTAATCAAATCAGGTTCCAAAAGAATGATCTCAGGGATCATACTGAAAGAGAAGTCATAATGGGGGAGAGGTTGATAGTCAATGCAAGCTCAGAGCATGCCAAATGGATACCAAATGATGTTAGAGCAACTCTAGGATATCCTCCCCTATGTGATGATGACAATACAGCTGAGTCAGGAATTCAAGCTACAGAAAATGAAGGGGGTCAGCAGGAAGTAGCTCAAATCATATATCCCCCTTCTAACTTTGAAGAAATTCAACACCTGGTTGATCAGATGTACAACCCTCCAGAGGCTACTAAGAATATTATCATTGAGAAAGTAGACATGTCAGAGGCAGCTTTGCATAAAGAGCAAGAAGCTCAGCTCTCAAAGAAAAGGTTTAGAGAACATGCAGAGTTGAAGCCTGATTTTGAGCAATGGAGTCCTACTTCCAGGAATATTATATTGACTGCCTGGAAAGCTGTGAAGGACAAGATCCATGAAAGGGGAAAATGGTACACTGAACAAGAATGGAACAAGTATGAAGCCAGGCAGGTATCCATTCTTCAATAGAGAAGAAAAGCAAAAGCTGGGAAATTACCTGCTAATGCTCTGGAGCCTAGCAAGTATTTCCCAAGGCCTTTTCATTATTTTGAAAGGCAAAAGATAAGGGCTGAAGAACAGAAAAGGAAAGATCTGAAAGGGAAGAAACCTGCTGATGATGCTGAACCTACTGTGCAGGCGCAGGTCAAACCAGGAAAAGGCATAGTTATCAACGAGTCAGATTAGCCTTAGAATAGATTAAGTAGATTTTACAACAATGTAATCTTTAGTTGTTATAAAAATCTATGTAAACTAATTGTTGGCAAACTTTTGCTAGTTTAAACAGAACAATGACTCATTCTCACTGTGTTTGCATCATTCTGAAATGACATATTATGCATGTTTTGTTTATATGATGCCCTCTCATGTAATGTTTATATACATCATAATGTGTGTTTATTATAAATGGTGTATATCATTGACTAAGGGTTATGACTTCTCCAAATAGGGGGAGATTGTTTGAAACATTGGAAAATGTGTACCAGATTTGGAGAAGCCTAAATTAGCTTAATGATATGCATCAAGGTGTATTTGATGTTGTTTTGAGTTTATATGTGCAGGTTAAGAATATGCAGGAAAAGTTTCTAAGTCCATGAGTCGACACCAGAAGAAGCTGTGTCGACACTTGAGAAAAGCTGTGTGGACACCTGGAGTCAATTATTTCGACAGTTGGAGAAGCAGTGTCGACACACAGAAAGTTCAGTCGACACAAAGAAAGTTCAGTCAACATCCACTGTGTCGACACACAGAAAGTTCAGTCGACATCAACTGTGTCTACACACAGGACTTGTGTCGACACACATCAGAATTTCTTCTAAGTCAATTGTGTCAAGACAAGAAGTGACTGTGTCGACACACAGGACTTTTGTCGACACATTCTTACAGAAGCTATGTCAATAAGCAGTGTCGACACTATGAAAGCTGTGTCGACACCACCAAGTATTGTGTCGACACTTAGTCTACTTATGTCGACACATGTGAAGTTCAGACTCGACATTTTGCTGACAGAGCCAAAGTTTCAAGAAGTGATTGGAAGACTTGACATCTGCCATAACCAACAGGTCTACTGCAATTGTGAGATCTGTCAGAAGTTTGTTAGCAGCCGGATCAGCCGGTAACCTTGGGTGAAGTCTATATAAAGACAGATTCTATCAACAAAGGAGAACAAGTAAGAAGAACATAAAAAATGAAGTACACGAAACACAATTACAACAGAAGATCCAACATACACAAGGAAATCTAGTCAGAGATTTAAAGTGGATCTAAGTGAAGAATTTCAAAATATCTTCTGAAGAATTTGTAGAGAGAGAGAGCTCCAATAATTTAAGTGAAGAAGAGACTATCAACAACTAGTATCTTAAGTTCAGATCCTGAACTAATCTGCAAAGAAGAATTCAGATTGATTTCTAGATTTTAAGAAGGAAGCTGATTGAAGATCATCTTCAAGAAATTCAACCTTATTGTGTTCAGATTCAAGAAGCTTTGAAGAAAGCCAAAGACAGGTGGATTTCTGTGAAATTAGATTCTTCAAGAACTGATCAAGAAATCTTTCTACTCATTCTCTCTCAACCTGCGTGAAAGATAAAACTTATTTTTATCAATTTTTTTGTAAGATCAATATTGATCTGAGTTGTAAGCCTAATTTATAAAGTATGAGGTAGGGATGAGTGCCTGAGGTATGAGATTTACATCTCTGAGTTGTAGGCCTTCGGAAGGCTGAGGTAGGGTTGTGTGCCTGAGGTAGGAGATTTGATTCTCTGAGTTGTAGGCCTGGATGAAGGCTGAGGTAGGGATTAATTGTCTGAGTTGTAGGAGTGTGGACTCACTCTGAGTTATAGCAACCTTGACTTGGTTCTGAGCTGTAAGATCTGTAGATCTGAGAAGGAAGGAAGAAGTTAGGCTGAATCTAGAATACTGCTAGATAGGCGAAGGGGGAAAGTGGATGTACCCATCATTTTGGGGAACCACTATAAAACTATATGTCATCTGTGATTGTGTGTGATTTTGTGATTTATGTGATGTGGTAGCAGTAGATTTGTTTGATTCTATTTAATTAACTGAATTAATATTCTGTCTTAGAGTAAAAAAGAATTGTACCTATTCACCCCCTAGGTGTTTAGGTTATCTTGAACCCAATTCTTTCATCTACCTAGGGCCGAGCCGAGCTCGGGGTGCCGATGAAGTTTCCACTAACCAGACCTATCCTCCACAGGAGAGCCTTCAGACCTGCCAGCTAGATGAGAGCCTGCGCGGTGGGTCTACCTGTGGCCGAGCTGAGCTCGGGGTGTCGATGAAGTTTCCTCAAACCAAACCTATCCCCCACAGGCATGCCTTCGGACCTGCCAGCTAGATGAGAGCCTACGCAGCAAGTCTACCTGTGGCCGAGCTGAGCTCGGGGTACCGATGAAGTTTCCTCAAACCAAACCAATCCCCCACAAGCGAGTCTTCGGACCTGCTAGCTAGATGAGAGCCTGCGCAGCGGGTCTACCTAGGGCCGAGCCGAGCTCGGGGTACCGATGAAGTTTCCACTAACCAGACCTATCCCCCACAGGCGAGCCTTTAGACCTGCCAGCTAGATGAGAGCCTGCGCAGCGGGTCTACCTGGGGCCGAGCCGAGCTCAAGGTGCCGATGAAGTTTCCACTAACCAGACCTATCCCCCACAGGCGAGCCTTTAGACCTGCCAGCTAGATGAGAGCCTACGCAGCGGGTCTACTTGGGACCGAACCGAGCTCGGGGTGTTACAAAACACATAAGTACATCCTATCATAAAAATTTCGCAATAGGCAAGAGAAAAACAAGTCAATTGATGTATTATAACAAGCTTGATTTTGAATACATAATTACATCTTCCCCATTACACGGGTAGAGTCGTTTCAGGTCAACCTTTCTCACGCTCCTTTGCGTCCTAGAGGTGGTAACCTCCTGTTCCAAGGACCTCCTTCACTATATAAGGTCCTTCCCAGTTCGGGTTGATCTTGCCTACGGGAGCCAACCTTCCTGCCGCGTCAACCTTTCTCAGCACCAGATCTCCTTCGGCAAACTGCTTGACCCTGACATGCTTATCAAAATACTTGGCCATTCGCCGCTTGATCTTTTCTTGCCTGATGGCTACCACGTCCCGCAGCTCCTCCACCATGTCTAGCGAGAGGCGTAACCCCTCCTCATTCTCCAACCTCCAAGTACCAACTCCTTCGCCCATGGCTGCGACCCGTGGGGACCGATCCTCGAACTCCACTGGTAGGACCGCCTCATACCCATGAGAATGCTTGAAGGGGGTCTCACGGGTGGCCGTGTTCGGGGTCGTTCGCAAGGCCCATAGGACCAAGGGGAGCTGCTCCACCCAATTTCCTCTCAAGTTCTCCACTTTTTTATTGAGTAGGTTCACAATAATCCTGTTTGCCGCTTCCACCTGGCCTTTGCTCCGGGGGTGGCGGATAGAGGCAAATCTGAGGTCTATCCCCAGTTGGGCGCAGAAGATGATGAACTCTTCACTAACAAACTGTGGACCGTTATCTGTCACTATCGCTTGAGGCAGCCCGTGCCTGCATATGATCTCCCCCCATACGAAGTTCCTTATGACTTGCCAGGTGACTATTGTAACGCCCCGGATTTTGATTGCGTACGCATGATGGGCGTTACGTTGGCTTTGAACGTTGTTCGAGCATGGTTTTTCCCCGCGGGCTTGCAAGTGGCTGTTTTGGTTGTCGAGTTGCACGATTCCCCAGCAAACCGGAGTCCAAATTGGGGACTCGGTGAGGCCTCTTAGGGAATGTTTGCACTTTTTCGCGCCCGGGAAATGTTGCTGAAAGTGAGTTGCTGGTACAGGAAACAAAAAAAAAGGTAAAAAGTTCTTAAGGAAAAAATAGTCTAGGACGACTTTTTTGTGCGTGACACGCCCCCCGACACGGGCGTGTCGGGGCATGACCCTGGGCGTGACCTGGGCGTGACCTCCTTGACTCGACGATTTTCTGGTGTCGAGTTAAGCTCGACGAATGGGGTACACGCCCCGTGACACGGGCGTGTCACGGGCGTGTCACGGGCCGTGTCCCGCAGTGTCGAGTGTCGAGTGTTGAGTGTCGAGTGTTGAGTGTCGAGTGTCGGGTATCGAGAGAGGGGACACGGCTTGTGACACGGGCGTGTCACAGGGCGTGTCCAGATGTGTCGAGTGTCGACACTTTGTGTCGACAAGGTGTCGAGACACGGGCTACACGCCCTAGGTCACGGGCGTGACCGACCCGTCACGGGCGTGTACCCGGGCGTGTACCCGGCCGTGTACCGTGTTGATAAACTTGGATTTGCAGACTTTCTGCGCCGCTTATGGTACACACCCTGCGTCACGGGCGTGACACAGGGCGTGACCGGCGCGAAAAATCGAGTTTTTCCAGTTTTTTTGTGCCGTTCATTTCCTTGATTCTGCATCTAACGGTCCAGCTCTATTCTGGAGGAAATAAGGCCGAAACAGAGAATTGTTCTTCTCATTTCACCTTCTCTTCATCTTCTTCTTCATTCTCAAAGAGAAAGCAAGGGAGAAAGGCTCAAGCAAGGCAAGGAAAGAGAGGAGCAGCTGTCGCGGCATCGTCTCGGTTCAGGCAAGCGGTGTTCTTCACCCTTGCCAATCCTCTTTCTTGATTTTGATTATGCCAACATAGCTAGTGTTTACCTTTCAAATTCCCGAGCTTGTTCTTCTTGTGTTGAGTTCTTCCTCACTAGCTTTATGATTATGCTTTTGAATTTCCTATACTCCATGAATATGATTTCCATGCTTAGTTTTCTTTGGTTATCAAGTCTATGATAGGTTGCTTCATGTCATTTGTCTTGTTCATGTGACTCATGTAGCTCTATTTATTCATGTTCATGTAGCCTTTTTTTCTTGCCTAATCATGTGATTTGTTCTTGTTTCTCATCATGTAATTCATGTAGATTATAGCTTAATTACTTTTCTAGCAACTTGTCGTCATGCGTGAGAACGATGAAAGGAACGTGTTTAGCTTGGGTTATAGGGCGTTTTGCGAGGCGAATTGTGAACCATGACAGGAGCGTTTGTGTGAGAATTCTGCAAGGGGTGGTGTGGTTTCAGCCTTGGTGGCCACCGGGTTTTGTTTTATGGTATGAGAGACCCTTTTAGCCCCGATTTGGGCTGGTTTGAATTGGTGCGTTCCACTTTAGGGCCGCCACCGAAAGACTCTTGCGGAATTGAACTTAACCGCTGCCTATGTTTCACTAGTTTGGTTGTTTCTTGTTCGAACGATGCTGAATTTGGGCATGTGTATTGTCCTTTTGCTCCTGCGGGTGGAGCAGGACTTGTTGCACTTGTACGCACTTGGTGAGTTTGGCATGTGTTTTGGTGCGTTTTCCACTTGTTTTATTCACTCATTTTACCTATATGAAACATTGCTACGGGGTCGGTAAGCCCCTGCATGATACTGCTCTTCTTTTTATTGTATCTTCAAGGATTGCTGAGGTATTCTTTCTTGAATGCCTCAGGTGCAGGTTGTAGCCGGTTGAGCGGCTAGGTTTGGTGGACAGAGTTTCTTTGGAGCTAGCCGAGCTTACGTAGCGAGGTAGTTCTTTTCTTTGTTGTACAGACATACATGTGCCCCAATGGGTTCGTGTCAGTTTGTTGGCGCCCATTGGTGGTTTTCTTTACTTGCGATGTATGAATAATAGACTGCTATGTGACTCATTTGGATGAAGTCTTTTTGCTCTTGGGAAGGATTTATGGTAGGTTGCATTAGGTATTTTCTAAGCTACACCAAACCTATTATTGTATATCATGCATACATGTTTTGATCAACTAAGACGTATTTTCCAAATGACGTAAACAAAGAGGATTTCTTATAGTAGTATCACTATAGACTGCATATAGGAGATCGTCATAAATAAACAAAGTATTTCCGCCGCGTACGAATACAGTTTTTGATACCTAAGGCCGAGGGATACGGCCATTCAATCCAAAGGTTTTCTTACATTTCACTGTTGAATTTCAACACATAAAGTGAGCGTCAAGGGTTGCCTGAGCGTGTGCAGTTATCCCCTGCACGACGTGGCATCATAACTCGTTGTTCCTCTTACTCTGATACGAGGTACTCGTTGAGGAAATGCGGGTTGTGACAGTTGGTATCAGAGGGTGGTTTGCTTGACAATTGGTCGGGCAAACTTTCTTTTTGGTTGTCAGCATCATATCATACACACACCGAGGTGCCATCAGTATGTCTTGGCCGACGCACGCACACTACACTCATGGCATGACAAGAAGTATACGGGGCATATTATGTAGTATGGGATGCATAATATGTCGTTGTATATGGATCCACCATAGGGGCAACATGTGCGGGTTATGTAGTATGGGATGCATAACCTTACCACATGGATGCGACTAACACGTTTTCTTTTCTTCATTGCATGCAATGCTATGTAGTATGGGATGCATAGCATTGTGATGCGTACGACCGCTCATGGCATGCATTAGGCTTTTTTCTAGATTGCATCGCATAGCACGCATAACATAACATTGCATGAGCACAACGTGCCAAGCTAAAGATGTACATGATGACACCTGTACACTCATGGTTTTGGGTCAAATAAAGTCATGCATTCATTGGTTAGGCACAAGGTAGTGGGATGACGGTGAGTCGTGAGTCATCTTTAGGTTAGGCATACCATCATTCTCAAACTCCCAGAGCAAGTTAGCAGTTGATATTCATATGTATAGATATGTATGGTCTGTACGTAACCGTTGTGTGTTTTGTTGGGTTTGAGCTTGATAAGAGTGAACGTGTGAATAGGATGTCGAAGCGTCCAGTGACAAGGCAAACTCCCCAATCCGAGGGCGAGTCTTCGGGCGCGCAGAATAATGCCCTGATGGATAGTCTTCGCCAAAGTAATGAGGCTTTGACGAGGCAGGTGCAGGAAGTGCAGTCCCAGCTCCAAGCTATGTCATCAGCAATGTCGGGGCTGGCACCAAGAGGACAAGAGACGGTTAGAGGCCCCACTAGTTCGACTCCTTCAGTGGCAGTGACACCCCCAGTTGTGGTTCCTCCGGCGATGACCTTCATCTCGCAGTTTCAGCGACCTGGACCACCGACTTATGATGTAAAAGCAGACTTTGTGATCTTGGATGATTGGGTAATCACACTGGAAGAGATGTTTGTGTATTCTGGCATTACCGAGGACCAGAAGGTGATGCTTGCCGCCTATCAACTCAAAGGGTTGGCGAAAGGTTGGTGGTTGCGAGAAAAGGAAGGCCTAGGGGCGGGCTGTTCGTGGGAAGCGTTCAAAGAAATATTACGGCGCAAGTTTCTACCGGCATTGGAAAGGGACAGCCTGATGAATGACTTCTTGTACTTGAAGCAGAGGAAACTCACAGTGAGTGAGTATGAAATTGAGTTTAGCAAGTTAAGTCGGTTCTCTCCGAGCTTGGTGACTACGGAAGCTGACCGAGTAAAGAGATTTCTTGGCGGACTCCGCAGCGACGTGCAGCAGTTCGCAAGTGCTTATGGAGCGACGAGTTACACTACTGTGGTTGAGGCTGCATTGAAGGTGGAAGCCATCGAAAATGCCAAACAAAGAGGGCAGCAGATGAGGCAGGGCAAGATACAGGTGGTGGGAGAGAAAATGTCCCACGAGGCAGATGTAAAGAAGAAGAAGGAACTATGTAGCTTCTGTGGCCGAGCCGGTCACCCGTTTGAGAAATGTTTCAAGCGGTTGTGGATGCAAAAGAAGGAGCAGGTGCATGCCATTCAGGGTGCGCCAACCAGAGACTTGGAGTGTACATTTTGTGGGAGAAGAGGTCATGATGTGGGCCGCTGCTGGGCCAAAGACAAGGTGTGCTTCCAGTGTGGCAGTCCAGGACATCTTCGTGCAAGGTGCCCGCAGATCCAACCTGTTTTGCAACCCGCACCACTCCAGGCTTTGCCTCCGCCTCCGTGTTTAGACAAAGGCAAAGGGAAGTTGAATGTGGTCTCTTCAGAGGAAGCTCAGACGTCACCTCAGGTTATCTCAGGTTCGATTCATTCCTCTGGTTCCTGTTTTGTTTCTGCCTCTTATGCGTAGTTTTTAGCTACATATGTACCCTTATAGGAAACTTTAAGGTAAAGAACCGTTGGGCGCGTGTTCTATTTGATTCTGGCGCGACCCATTCATTTCTGGCACAAACCTTTCTGGATCGGTATCATTTGACACCAGATTGAGTGGGGAATGCGTTTTTGGTGAAATTTCCTTCCGGTGCTTCGGTGGTGGCAGACTGGGGTCCTCTTAATTGTCCCATTTTGTTGGGCGATTTCGTAGCAAAGGCTAATTTCAAGGTGATCGATTTGGAGGATTTTGACGTCATTCTGGGCATGGACTGGTTATCCCGTTATGACGCCGTCATCCAGTTCAGAGGAAAGCGCATGGATTTTCTCAAAGACAATGGTTAGCCGGGAAGTGTTTATGGTGATTCATGCCAGGATACTCCAGGGATTTCGGCGGTATGTGTTCGGACGTTCTTTGTTTCCGACTGTTTTGCTTGTCTAGTCTCAATTGTGGGGACTAGTGCTGTTTTGCCGCGTTTGGAGGAGATTCCTGTTGTGCTTGAATTTCCAGATGTTTTTCCTACGGATCTTCCTGGTCTTCCCCCTGATCGTGATGTCGAGTTCGTTATTGATTTGGAACCGGGTACGCGGCCTATTGCGAAAGCGCCGTATAGAATGGCCCCGCGTGAGCTATCAGAGTTGCGTACTCAGTTGGATGACTTATTGGCAAAAGGGTTTATCAGGCCGAGTTCATCACCTTGGGGGCACCAGTGTTATTTGTAAAGAAGAAAGATGGGTCGATGCGACTTTGCATCGATTACCGGAAGTTGAACAAGGTGACGATTAAAAACAAGTACCCACTGCCAAGAATCAATGATTTGTTTGATCAACTGCGTGGCAGTTCCGTATTTTCGAAGATTGATCTCCGCTCGGGCTATCATCAGCTCAAAGTCCGGGAGTATGATATTCCGCGGACTGCATTTCGATCAAGGCATGGCCATTTTGAATTTCTGGTGATGTCGTTTGGTTTGACCAACGCACCATCAGCCTTCATGGATATGATGAACCGGGTGTTCAAGGACTACTTGGATAAGTTTGTGGTGGTTTTTATTGATGACGTACTTGTCTACTCTCGCAGTGCTGAGGAGCATGAACAGCATCTGCGCTTAGTATTGGACACTTTGCGAGACCAAAAGTTATTTGCCAAGCTAAGCAAATGCGAGTTTTGGTTGTCTCAAGTTGCCTTTCTGGGTCATGTCATTAATCACCATGGAATTTCAGTGGATCCCGAAAAGATTTCTGCGGTCATGGAGTCGAAAAGACCGGAGACACCCATGGAGATTCGAAGCTTCTTGGGACTGGCCGGCTATTATTGCAGATTTGTCGAAGGGTTTGCGACGTTGGCCGCACCTTTGACTCGCTTAACCCAGAATAATGTGGCGTTTGAGTGGAATGACAAGTGTGAGGCGTCATTCCTTGAACTCAAGAACAGGTTATGTACCGCTCCTGTGTTGATCTTGCCGACAGAAGGGATAGATTATGACATTTTTGTGGATGCGTCGCACGTTAGACTTGGATGTGTATTAATGCAAGACAAAAAGGTCATTGCGTATGGGTCTCGGCAGTTGAAAAGTCATGAAAAGAACTACCCAACGCATGATTTGGAGTTCGCAGCGGTGATACTTGCATTGAAGTTGTGGAGACACTTACTGTATGGTGCACAGTGTAAAATCTTTACAGATCATAAAAGTTTATAGTATGTCTTCACACAGAAGGAACTGAATCTGCGCCAACGGCGATGGCTGGAATATGTAGCTGATTATGTTGTGGACATTCAGTATCACCCGGGGAAAGCGAATGTTGTGGCCGATGCTTTGAGTCGGAAGACGGGGAAATTATTTCATCTTTCAGTCGACCGTCTTGTGGAGGAATTTCTATTGATGAATATTTCCGTGGGAAAATATGACCCGCAGAGTCATTCGATGGTAGAAGAACCTTCATGGCTGGTGCTTGCAAGACAACATCAAAAGGATGATCCTGATCTATTATATCTCTTGCTTCGGACTAAAAAAGGGGAATTACCGGATTTTTCTTTTGATGCGGAGGGCACATTAAAGTATCGTGGTCGATTTTGTATTCCCGTAGTTGGAGATATTCGCGAGATGGTGTGTAGGGAAGCACATGGCTCAAGTATGGCCTACCATCCAGGCTCAACAAAAATGTACCGTGATCTGAAACAAATTGTCTGGTGGTATGGAATTAAAAGAGATATAGCGCAATTTGTCTCTACATGTCATACCTGCAAGCGGGTGAAAGCTGATCATGGGAGGCCTGGTGGCAAGTTGACACCATTGGAGATTCCAACATGGAAGTGGGAAAGCATCTCAATGGATTTTATTACAGGTTTACCAAGATCTCCACGAGGACATGACTCCGTGTGGGTAGTCGTGGATAGATTGACCAAGTGTACTCATTTCATACCATTTAAGGTCAACTACCGGATGAAGACAATAGCGGAGCTCTATTGGAACGAAATCATCAGACTGCATGGTGTGCTAGTCAATATCATATCAGACAGGGATTCCCGATTTACTTCTCGTTTCTGGAAGAGTCTACAAGAGGGTTTGGGGACAGATTTACGGTATTCCACTGCTTACCACCCTCAGACGAATGGCCAAACAGAACGAGTAAATCAAATTGTAGAAGATATGATTCGATGCTATATTCTTGAGTATGGCGGAGCATGGGATGAACGTTTGCGGCTTATGGAATTTGCATATAATAACAGCTATCAAGAAAGCTTGCAAATGGCTCCGTTCGAAGCTTTATATGGGCGTCAATGTCGGACTCCCCTCTTTTGGACTGAGGTTGGCGAGCGGATTTTGTTGGGCCTAGAGGCGCTCGAGGACATGGAAGTTGCCGTACGATGGATCCGCGAGAAGCTCCGAATCGCCCAAGAGCGATATGAAAAGTATGCCAATCGACGAAGGTCGGAATTAGAGTTTGCGGTGGGAGATTCCGTTTTCTTGAAAGTCTCCCCAATGGTTGGGATTAAAAGGTTTGGTAAAGAGCGCAAATTAGACCCAAGATTTTTGGGTCCCTTCAAGATTCTTGCGCGAGTTGGTGCATCCGCTTACAAGGTAGAATTACCCGTGAACTTTCCTGGTGTTCACGATGTGTTTCATGTTAGCCAACTTCGCAAGTGTGTGCGACATGACATGCAAGTGTTGGACGTGGTGCCACCATTGGCGCCAAACCTTTCTTATGTGGAGATGCCCATCCGAATATTGGACTCCCAAGATCGCGTGTTGCGGAAAAAGAAGATTCCCATGGTCAAGGTGCTATGGCAAAATCAGGAGGTGGAAAGCGCGACGTGGGAGCTCGAGTCAACGATGCGGGCGGCTCACCCTTATTTGTTCCCATAGATAAGCTGGTATGTGACTTGGTGTTTGGTTGCATTCATGTTTTGGTTTGCTTCTATATTTGATTTCGTGAAAAGTTTCGAGGCGAAACTTTTTGTTAGGGGGAGTGATTGTAACGCCACGGATTTTGATTGCGTACGCATGATGGGCGTTATGTTGGCTTTGAACGTTGTTCGAGCATGGTTTTTCCCCGCGGGCTTGCAAGTGGCTATTTTGGTTGCCGAGTTGCACGATTCCCCAGCAAACCGGAGTCCAAATTGGGGACTCGGTGAGGCCTCTTAGGGAATGTTTGCACTTTTTCGCGCCCGGGAAATGTTGCTGAAAGTGAGTTGCTGGTACAGGAAACAAAAAAAAGGGTAAAAAGTTCTTAAGACAAAAATGGTCTAGGACGACACAGGAACATTTGTCAAAACAGGGAAAATTAGTCATTTTTGTGCGTGACACGCCCCCCGACACGGGCGTGTCGGGGCATGACCCAGGGCGTGACCTGGGCGTGACCTCCTTGACTCGACGATTTTCTGGTGTCGAGTTAAGCTCGACGAATGGGGTACACGCCCCGTGACACGGGCGTGTCACGGGCCGTGTCCCGCAGTGTCGAGTGTTGAGTGTCAAGTGTTGAGTGTCGAGTGTCGGGTGTCGAGAGTGGGGACACGGCCTGTGACACGGACGTGTCACACGGCGTGTCCAGCTGTGTCGAGTGTCGACACTTTGTGTCGACAAGGTGTCGAGACATGGGCTACACGCCCTAGGTCACGGGCGTCACCGATCCGTCACGGGCTTGTACCCGGCCGTGTACCGTGTGGATAAACTTGGATTTACCGACTTTTTGCGCCGCTTATGGTACACGCCCTGCGTCACGGGCGTGACACAGGGCGTGACCGGCCCGAAAAATCGAGTTTTTCCAGTTTTTTGTGCCGTTCTTTTCCTTGATTCTGTATCTAACGGTCCAGCTCTGTTCTGGAGGAAATAAGGCCGAAACAGAGAATTGTTCTTCTCATTTCACCTTCTCTTCATCTTCTTCTTCATTCTCAAAGAGAAAGCAAGGGAGAAAGGCTCAAACAAGGCAAGGAAAGAGAGGAGCAGCTGTCGCGACATCGTCTCGGTTCAGGCAAGCGGTGTTCTTCACCCTTGCCAATCCTCTTTCTTGATTTTGATTGTGCCAACATAGCTAGTGTTTACCTTTCAAATTCCCTAGCTTGGTCTTCTTATGTTGAGTTCTTCCTCACTAGCTTTATGATTATGCTTTTGAATTTCCTATACTCCATGAATATGATTTCCATGCTTAGTTTTCTTTGGTTATCAAGTCTATGATAGGTTGCTTCATGTCGTTTGTCTTGTTCATGTGACTCATGTAGCTCTATTTATTCATGTTCATGTAGCCTTTTTTCTTGCCTAATCATGTGATTTGTTCTTGTTCCTCATCATGTAATTCATGTAGATTATAGCTTAATTACTTTTCTAGCAACTTGTCATCATGCGTGAGAACGATGAAAGGAACGTGTTTAGCTTGGGTTATGGGGCGTTTTGCGAGGCGAATTGTGAACCATGGCAGGAGCGTTTGTGTGAGAATTCTGCAAGGGGTGGTGTGGTTTCAGCCTTGGTGGCCACCGAGTTTTGTTTTATGGTATGAGAGACCATTTTAGCCCTGATTTGGGCTGGTTTGAATTGGTGTGTTCCACTTTAGGGCCGCCACCGAAAGACTCTTGCGGAATTGAACTTAACCGCTGCCTATGTTTCACTAGTTTGGTTGTTTCTTGTTCGAACGATGCTGAATTTGGGCATGTGTATTGCCCTTTTGCTCCTGCGGGTGGAGCAGGACTTGTTGCACTTTTACGCACTTGGTGCGTTTGGCATGTGTTTTGGTGTGTTTTCCACTTGTTTTATTCACTCATTTTACCTATATGAAACATTGCTATGGGGTCGGTAAGCCCCTTCATGATACTGCTCTTCTTTTTATTGTATCTTCAAGGATTGCTGAGGTATTCTTTCTTAAATGCCTCAGGTGCAGGTTGTAGCCGGTTGAGCGGCTAGGTTTGGTGGACAGAGTTTCTTTGGAGCTAGCCGAGCTTACGTAGCGAGGTAGTTCTTTTCTTTGTTGTACAGACATACATGTGCCCCAATGGGTTCGTGTCAGTTTGTTGGCGCCCATTGGTGGTTTTCTTTACTTGCAATGTATGAATAATAGACTGCTATGTGACTCATTTGGATGATGTCTTTTTGCTCTTGGGAAGGATTTATGGTAGGTTGCATTAGGTATTTTCTAAGCTACACCAAACCTATTATTTTATATCATGCATACATGTTTTGATCAACTAAGACGTATTTTCTAAATGACGTAAATAAAGAGGATTTCTTATAGTAGTATCACTATAGACTGCATATAGGAGATCGTCATAAATAAACAAAGTATTTCCGCCGCGTACGAATACAGTTTTTGATACCTAAGGCCGAGGGATACGGCCATTCAATCCAAAGGTTTTCTTACATTTCACTGTTGAATTTCAACGCATAAAGTGAGCATCAAGGGTTGCCTGAGCGTGTGCAGTTATCCCCTGCACGACGTGGCATCATAACCCGTAGTTCCTCTTGCTCTGATACGAGGTACTCGTTGAGGAAATGCGGGTTTTGACAACTATGGCCAAGGCCTTAACCTCCAGCCACTTTGAGAAGTAATCAACCATGACCAGGAGGAACCTCCTCTGCCCATTAGCCGGACGAAATGGCCCAACCAAGTCCATCCCCCAGATGACGAAAGGCCATGGAGACGTTATGATCCTAAGTATTTGAGCAGGTAATAGTTTGAGGGGGAGTACAGCTGGCACTTTTGGCACCTCTTAGCGAACTCTACTGCATCCTTCCTCAGGGTCTGCCAGAAGTACCCCTGCCGTATTACCCTGGCTTCCAACATCTTTTCTCCTGAGTGACTTCCACACTATCCTGAATGAACCTCCTCCAGGATCTTCAGGACCTCCTGCTCGGTCACACACCTTGTCAGGAGCCCTGACATCATCTTGCGATATAACCCCCCTTCCAGCATCAGGTAGTGAGCTGCCTTGTGCTTGAAGCTTTTTCCGTCCTTGGTCCCCTCAGGAAGTTCACCGTTGGTTAGGAAGGTCACCAATGGATCCACCCATGAGGGTCGCCGATCCACCACCATCAACTCTCCTTCCTCAATAGCCGGTCGAAATAGCTCCGTCAAGGTCCCTCCTCCCCGAGGTCCAAACTTAGCCAATCGATCGGCAGCTATACTCTCTTCCCTTAGAACATGCTAGATTGAGAACGACCGGAACACACCGATGATCGCCCTTACCTTGGATAGGTATTTTATGAGGGTAGGCTCCCGAGCTTCAAACTCTCCTCAGATCTGCGACGCTACTACCTTTGAGTCAGTGAAGGAATCCACATCTTGGATCTCACGCTCCTTTGCCAAGTGAAGGCCGGCGATCACGGCCTCGTACTCTGCTTGGTTGTTGGTCACTGGAAAGTGAAAGGCCACCGCCTGCTCTATCGTAACTCCTTGGGGGCAAACCAGCACCACTCCTCCCCCGAGGGAATGCTTTCCCGAGGCCCCATCAACCATCATCTTCCATGCTTCCTGTGGCTGCTGCTCTCCCTCCTAGACTTCGACAACATAGTCTGCCAGAAAGTCCGCCACCGCTTGCTCCTTAATGGAGAGTCTCAGAGCAAAAGAGATGTTGAGCTAGCTTACTTCAATGGACCACTTAGCAAGTCTTCCTGAGTGCTCTACCCCTTCAAAGATCTTGCGAAGGGGATGGTCGGTCACCAACCTAATCGAGTGTGCTTGAAAATACGGTTGGATTTTCCTTGTAGAGATGACTAAAGCGTAAGCCAACTTTTCAAGGATGGGGTAGCGGAGCTCCGCCCTCTTCAAGATCCGGCTGACCTAATAGATCGGTAGTTGCTTCTTTCCTTCTTCCCTTACTAGGAAGGAGCTCACCGCCTCCGCTCCCACTCCTAGGTACAAAGTCAGGTCCTCCCCTTCTTTTGGGCTCTGAAGTAGAGGAGCCTGAGAGAGTTGTCTCTTTAGCCCTTAGAAGGCTTCTTCGCACTCGGCGTTCCATTCAAACTGTTGGAACCCTAGTTTTGATTTGGGTAAGGATCATTATTATGCTTTCTTAGACTGACCCAAAATGTATAGTCAGGGTCATAAGTTTATTTCTTTAGTCTAGGCCAAGAGTCAACATCACATGGATCAACCTACAACTGTCTGTCAAAGACTCAAGAAGTTGTGTCGACACCCAGGAGAATTGTGTCAACACACAGAAAGGTTGTGTCGACACCCAGAAGAATTGTGTCGACACACAGAAAGGTTGTGTCGACACCCAGAAGATTTGTGTCGACACACAGACTATCAGTTGACACAGATAATATTAGTCGACACTAGCTCAGTCGACACAAAAAGGATTTGTGTCGACACAGTTCACAGATTATTAGTCGACAGTATCAGTCGACACCAGAAGGACTTGTGTCGACACCCAGAACTATCTGTCGACACAGTTCACAAAAGCTATTTCAGAAGGATAAGCCAAATTCTCAGGTCAACGAACCAAATTCTCAGAACGATGATTTCTGGCTTCTTCAGTATGACATTTCAGAAAATATTCTAAGTCCAGAAACAATTCTCAGCTCGATGATCGTCGATCTCCCATCGACGATCTTAGAGTCTTCTACTCTGAACTGAGCTCGACGATCTACGAGCTCAGGTCGACGTTCTTATGCTTCTCAACAGTTATCTCAGATCTACGATAGTTGCTCACAGGTCGACGATTTCTTAACCCAGTTCGACGATCTCTGAGCCAAGCTCTACGATTGTTTTACTACCTTCAGTTATCATTTCTCTCTGTCAGGAAAATATATTCTGATAATTAATGCTGATATTCTCAAGGCTGATAGCCGTATCTCATGAAGCATTGATTATGGTATTCACAGAATATTTTATCAAGACAGTTATGGAAGTGCATTTATGATTGCCATCGATTCTACCCGTTTGGGCTCCTAAATTCTTGCAGAGAATTAAGTACTGTCTGGGAATTCAAATTCAGGTCGTTAGTCATTCCAAAAATATACAGAGAACTTAAAAAGATAGAGACAACAAGAATCACAGCAAGAGTTAGAAAATCAATCTTTTTTGCTCTGAAGGCCTCCTATTTTTGAAAAATACAAGGGAGAAGAAGAACTTGCTGAACACACAAATCTCTCTAGTCTTCTTCCTTCATCAGGTTTTAATAATATACAGAGAGCTCGAATCAACATCAATCTGAAGACCTACACCATGGACAAAGCTTCCTTCTTCCTAAAACTACTCAATATCTCAGGGGGAGCTTTGGCATCATCAAATCCACATAGTATTCTCATTGTGTTTGAGAAATAGAAGACTGTCATCTATTTTTCTTTAACCTCTCGTGTACAGGCTTCATACTCCCTTCAAAAGTAAACTACTTGGTGATAGGGCACCTGATCAAAAACCTATTGGTTTTTAGGCACTTGATCAAAAGCCTGAAGGGTTTCTAGATCTACCTAAAGCAGATCTTATGGTGATAGGGCCCCTGATCAAAAATCTAAGTGGATTCCTACCAAGGTGGTAGAAGAGTGGATGTACCCAGATTTGTGGAACCACTATAAAATTTCTTGTGTCATCTGGATTTCCTTGTGTTTTCTTTGTGTATTATGTTGTGATAGTTTCTTGCTTTTACCTCTTTCATAGAAGTATCAATATTTTTAATTCTGCAATAAATCTAAACATTTTTTTATATACTCTATTCACCCCCCCCCCTCTAGAGTAAACTGTATCTATCCCTCACTTTCAATTGGTATCAGAGGGTGTGTTTTTAAGGTTGTACAGGCTAACACCTGAACCTAAGATCTCTGATAGATATCTGTTTACTCTATTCTTTGTTATACCATGGCACAGTATAAGGAATTTTCAAGCACCAGACCTCCAGTTTGCAACTTGCAAATGTTTGGAAACTGGAAGGCAATAATCAGGCTTTATATGAATTTTATTGATGAAGACATTTTTGTTTCTATCTTAACAAGAGTACCTCCACCACCAGCTGCCCCTGCAAGTACTTCCCCAAACATGACTGCAGTACCTCCTCCAGACTACAATGATGCATACAAGAAAGCAAAGATTGCTGATGCAAGAGCCATGAACATACTGGCACAAACAATGTCTGATGACATATTTCAGAAAGTAGCTGAATGTGAATTAGCCAAGGCCATCTGGGATTCCTTAAACCAGATGGTTGCAGGATCAGCAGATGAAAGGAAGGACAGGAAAGCTCATCTCATCTCCCAGTATGAGAATTTTAAAAAGGAAGAAACTAAGCAAGTTTCTGAGATGTACAATAGACTCAGTCTCATTGTTAATGAGTTGAAAACTCTTGACAAAGACATCTCAGTCACAGAAATAAATGACAAGATTCTCATGTGCTTCCCCAGCTCATGGGACTCAAGAATCTGGCCTATCAGAGAGACCAGAAACACACATGAGATGACTACAGAATCAGTCTTAGGAAAGCTAAAATCCTATGAATAGCTGCTGAAGACAAGAGAAGCTGAGCAACAAACGACTCCTACACCAACTAGGAAGGAGAATTATATAGCTTTCAAAGCTTTAGAAGAATCAGAAATTTCTCCATCAAATGAAGAGTTGATGAGTCTCTTTGCAAAGGGATTTTTCAAGATGAGGAGAAAAGAATTCAGAAGGAAATCATCAAGTAGTGATGATAAATCAAGGTATGATAAAACCCCTTCTAAAGAGATTATCTGTTTTAGTTGCAGGAAACCTGGACATATTCTTCTAGAATGTCCAGAAAACAAGTATAAGGAAAAGAGAAAGGAGAAAGACTCCAAGAAGCACTCCAACAAACTATCTTCCTACAAGCACAAGAAGAAGGAGAGAGGGTTTGTTGCAGAAACATGGAGTGACACTGAAGAATCATCTTCCTCCAGGTCTAGTGAAGATGAAGAGGAAGCAAAGGCCAAAGAAATCTGCTTAATGGACATCAATGCTTCAGGGCATGTCTCAGAAGAAGAAGAATCTGAAGAATGTTTAGATTGTGATCAGGTATTAGAAGAATTCGACTTTACCTCTGAAGATTTTAAAAATGACTTTAAATCTATGTGTAGTGATCTGATTAGATCTGAGAAGAAAATCAAACTTCTCAGGGATAAATAATTTAATTATGATAGCTTAGTATCAGAAAGCATTAAATTGAAAAATGAAATAGACATGTATAGTGAACAATTTACTTTTCTGAAAGTTGAATTAAGTAAAGCAAAACAGCTAGAGGAATCGCTGAATGGAATAAGCAAACAGCTAGTTGAAATTACCAGCACACTTAATGCTACACTTAATAGAAGTGAGTTAGGATTAGGTGCATTATCCAGTGAACCACCAATTATTAATAAAAACCACCTTTCACAATCTATAAAGTTTATTTCAGAAAAAGGTAAGAAGAATACAGAATAAATTAAAACAGTTAACAAAGTCTTAAAACAAGTTGAGATAAATAAAGAAAAACAAAAAGCTAAGTCTGAACAAAAATCGTCGAACCAAGATCGACGATCTCAGCATTATGCGTTGAACGACGATCGACGATCTCAGAACCCAGAGCTTGAGCCTAAACACTCTGCAACCGGGGATCGATGATATTATTATGTATCGTCGAACAGGGATTGACGATCGTGGAACCTAACCACTATTATTCTGAGAACTAAGATCGACGATATCAATGTTGGTCGTCGAACGCAGATCGACGATCTGAACTAAAATCATCGAACCCAAAACAGTTCTATCAAAACTATAATTTCAACAGAAATTTCAATAAGAATTCTAACCCTAAACCTTTCAATCCCTTAACTAACTGGATAATACCACCTAGGAGATTTCATCCCTTAGGTTATAAAAGTCAACCTGTATACTCTTATATTTCAAGTTTTAAGTATGAAAAGAAGTCAGGAAGCAAGGTTACCTGGGTCCAAAATATATAAGTTTTCTTTGCAGATCAAGACCTATCCTACTATACAGGATATGTGGTATTTGGATAGTGGGTGCTCCAAGCACATGACAGGAAACAAGGCCAATCTAATTAACTATAAGGCAAAGCTAGGTCCAATGGTTATATTTGGAGACTCAAGCTTTTGTCAGACAGAAGGCTATGGGGAATTTACACTTGGAGCTGTCACTTTCAGGAAAGTGGCATATGTAAGTGGGATGAAACATAACTTGATATCCATAGGACAGCTATGTGATGCATGTTATGAGGTATGTTTTTCTGAATCTAAATGCAATATTTCTCTAAACAACGTTACTGTGTTATTAGGTATTAGGTTAGGCAATACCTATTTAGTTGATTTTAATTATACTTGTTCAGAAATCTGTTTATTTAATCAGGTTAGCAATAATAATACTTTGTGGCATGAAAGGCTAGGACATGTAAATCTAATAAACATTGTTAGGTTATGTAGGGACAATCTTGTTAGAGGATTGCCCTCTTTCCCCTACAAGAAGGAAAGCTTTTGCAATGCTTGTCAAGTAGGCAAGCAAACTAAAAATAGTTTTAAATTAGTTAATAAGAGTGATTCACCTAGGATTTTGTATTTGCTTCATTTGTACCTTTTTGGACCAATTGCTGTACAAAGCCTGGGAGGGAAGTCCTATACTTTAGTTATTGTAGATGTCTTCTCTAGGTTCTCTTGAGTTTTCCTCTTGAGAAACAAGTCTGATAATTTCAAAGTTCTTACAGACTTTCTAAAATGCATAAAGTTTGAGTACTCTACTCCAGTTGCATTGATCAGAAGTGATCATGGAACTGAGTTTGGAACTCTTCCTATGCAAGAATTCTGTGAGAAGGAAGGTATCAGGCACTGCTTCTCTGCTCCCAGAACTCCTCAACAAAATGGGGTAGTTGAAAGGAAAAACAGAACACTCATTAAAACTGTAGGCACATTGCTTGCTGATGCTCATATGCCTCTATCCTACTGGGCAGAAGCTGTAAGCACAACAAATTATGTCCTGAATAGAAGTTTGATACACAAACTTAAAGGCAAGACTCCCTATGAATTACTCAAAGGGAAGAAACATAAAATAGACTACTTTAGAATTTTTGGTTGAATCTGTTATATACATAATAACAACAAAGATTATCTTAGAAAGTTTGAAGCCAAAGCTACAATGGGAATCTTTCTAGGATATTCCCAAGTTACCAAGGCATATAGGGTTCTCAATAAATCATCCTTGAAAATTGAAGAGTCAATACATGTTACATTTGATGAAGCTAATATGTTTTACAAGGATAATGAAGCTTCTACCAGTGATCATCTGCAGGTACCAAGTCTATGTAAAAAGTTGGATGACTTAAATCTCACCCAAAAGGTGATATCTCATGCCTCACCACAAGCAAATGAAGATAGTGAAGAAGACTTTATGGAAGAAACTGAACTTCCTCCAACAGCAGAAGTAATTCCACAAGAGGAATTCACTCCAATTGTTGTTGCTGAACCAACTCCACCATCTGATTCTGTCACACATAGGGATCACCCTATATCTTAAGTAATTGGAGACATATCAGCAGGTGTACAGACAAGGCATCAACTCAATCATGATGTGATGCATGCCTATTTTCTCTCTCAAATTGAACCTCAATCCATAACTGATGCTGAGCAAGATCCCCATTGTATCATTGTAATGCAAGAGGAACTAAATCAATTTGAAAGATGTAGAGTTTGGAACTTGGTTCCAAGGCCTAAAGGCTATCCAGTAATTGGAACTAAGTGGGTTTTCAGGAATAATCTTGATGCCCAAGGTGTGATTGTGAGGAACAAGGCTAGGCTTGTTGCTCAAAGATATATGCAAGAGGAAGGAATTGACTATGAGCAGACCTTTGCTCCAGTTGCCAGGCTAGAAACTATAAGGATTTTTCTGGCCTATGCTACTTTCAAAACTTTCACAGTTTATCAGATGGATGTCAAGAGTGTGTTGGAACACCCTATTACTGTTTTGGGTCAGGATCACTATATCTCTTAGGAAACATGTTTTGACCTCATTGTATAGATCTAAAGGTCAATTAGAATTGAGTCTAAGGGTTAGTACTTAGGTTTGGAAGCTGCCCTCAAGACCAGGATTTTCAGTTTCAGAAGACCAAGTCATTTTGTCGAGCTCAGTACGACGAATCATCGAACTCCATTCGACGATCGGTGAGCTCACTTTGACGAGTCGTCGAACTCCATTCGACGATCTCTGAGCTCAACTTCATCAAGTCGTCGAACTCCATTCGACGATCTTCGAGCTCAGATCGACAATCTTGACTTCAGTTTGGTTCTCAATCTCTGAGGTCAGTTCGATGATAGTTGAGCTCAGATCGATGATCTCTGTTTCTGTATAAGTCCAAATCTCTGAGCTCAGTTCAACGATAGTGGAGCTCAGTTCGATGATTTTCTGAACAGTGCAACGATTTTCAAGATTCAAATTTGGACAGCGGTGGAATTATTGTCAGCATTTAATTCAGAGATCTTGTAGCCGTTTTCATTTAATCTGGAGCAAGTTTCAAGGAATTATCAAGGAATGTTTTATTGGACTTTCCTCCAGAAGACAAATTCAATTAAGGAAGTCATTTATGACAGGCCAACGGCTATCTTGGACAGTGGATCATTTCTATTCAGACAGATGGAATAAAAGACAGAATTATTCTCCACAAAAAATGATATAGAAAAAAAACAAGAAGAACAACAGTTAGAAAAATACTCTCTGCAACAACAACTCTTACACAACAACAATCACACAAGAGAAAGAGAAAGAGTTGCAGACATTCTCAGTCTCAAAGAATTCATAGAAGAACATAATCACCAAAAGAGATCAACCATCTGAAATCTTCAGATCTCTTTTAATTCAAGTGTTCAAGGCCATCATCATTCAAGACTCCAGACACCTCACATTTCAGTTGCTGCTGAAATCATCATTTGCTGGAGATCAATTTTCTGAAGGCTTATCGCCCTACTACAAAGCTTCACTTCCTGAACAACTACAGATCTTAGGGGTAGCTTTGACAACATCCACTATCTTCTCTCTGACTGTTGACAGAGAAGATCTTCTCATCCCTCTCTCACTCTCTGCTGTAAAGGATTTTTGAAACTCCCTTCAAAATTTTGTGTTTGGTTTTGAGCACCTTATCAAAAGCTCATTGGTGGCAAGACACCTGATCAAAAAATCTAGTTTGGTTTTTGAGCACCTTATCAAAAGCTCATTGGTGCCCAGGACACCTGATCAACTCATCCTGCAGTGGGTTCCTCCCTAGGGTGGTAGAAGAGTGGATGTACCCAGGTTGATTGGGGAACCACTATAGCTCCTTGTGTCATCTGGTTGCATATGTTTTTCTTTTATTTTTTCGGTGTGCTTTGTGATTGCTTTGTGATTAATCTATGATTAGATAGTTGCTTCTTGTATAGATTAGTTTATATTATTTGCTTCCCTGTTCACTTAGGATTACAACAACTGTTGTAAAAAGTTTTTAGCAAGCACCATACTCTATTCACGCCCCCCCCCCCCCCTCTAGAGTATATCAGATCTAACTTGCACTTTCAATTGGTATAAAAGCGAGGTTGGTTAAAAATACCACATCTGCCAGGTTGGTTAAAAATACCACATCTCAGTGGTTGCACAGGCTAACACCTGAACCCAAAGATTCCTATAGTTAGATGTGCTTATTTTGATTTTGTTATTAAAATTATTTTTTCACATATCATGGCCCAAAACAAAGATTATGCTAGCACCAGACCTCCAGTGTGAAATCTATCCAAGTTTGCACTTTGGAAGGCAAGGATTAGACTCTACATGAATTCTATTAATGAGGACATCTTCAATTCTGTTTTGACAGTGTGTCCAAGACCTCCAGAGAACACAAACACAAATGATGTTCCACATCCCTCGGGAACAGATGCAGAGATCAAGAAGTGGAAAGTAGCAGATGCAAAGGCTATGAATATCTTAGCCCAGACTATGTCTGATGACATTTTCCAAAAGGTGGCTGAATGCAATTCAGCAAAGGAAATCTGGGATAAGCTCTCTGAAATAGTCTTAGAATCTGCTGATGAAAGAAAAGACAGAAGATCTCACCTCATATCCTAATATGATAATTTCAAGAAAGGAGAAGCTGAGTCAGTAGCTGAAATGTATAATAGACTCAGCCTGATAGTCAATGAACTGAATACTTTGGATAAAGAGATCTCATTGACTGAGCTAAATGACAAAATCCTAATATGCTTCCCAAGAACTTGGGACTCAAGGATCTGGCCAATCAAGGATGCCAGAAGTCTCAATGAGATCACCACAGAAGCTCTCTTGGGCAAGCTCAAGTCTTATGAGCTGCTCATCAAAAATAGAGAAGAAGAGCAGAAGGCTGCCTCACCAGCCATAAGAAAGGAAAAGTTGATAGCTTTCAAAGCCACTGAAGATCAGCCTGAAGACAAGGTCATAGGCAATGATGAGCTGCTTAGTCTACTGGCCAAAAGATTCTACAAAATGGCCAGAAAGGACTTCAGGAAGAGATCATACAAAGAACATGACAAGCCAAGGTATGATAAATCAAATAATAAAGAAATTGTTTGCTTTGGTTGCAGGAAAGCAGGCCACATTGTGTCTGACTGTCGAGAGAACAAAAACAAGGACAGAAAGGACAAGAAAGAAAGAAGAAAAGATAAGGACTTCAAGAAGAATAGTAATGGCAAACCCTCCTCAAGCAAGAACAAACACACAAGGAAGGGATTTGTTGCTCAATCTTGGAGTGAGACATAAGAAGAATTTGAAACTTCTTCCAGCTCAAGTGATGATGAGGATGATGCTGAAGAAACGGAATTCTACATGATGGCTATCAATGCCTCACAACACAATTCTGATGCAGAAGATTCAAAGACAGACTCAGAGACTCAACTTGAAGAGGAACAGGTAATAAGTTCTTTTGATTTCAATTCTGAGGACTTTAAGTATCAATTTAAAGCACTATGTTTAGACCTATTAAAATCTGAGAAGGAAATTATTTTTCTCAGAAATCAATTATCTGAACATAGTACCTTAAAATCATAAAACCTCAAACTCTCTGAGGAGTTGGAGTGTTGTAGGGAGCAGATAGCTTCACTGAAAAGTGAACTATCAGAGGCCAAGAAGCTTGAAGAATCCCTCAATGGGAGAAGTATCAAGCTAATGGACATCACAAGCACAGTGAACTCTAGATTCAATAGTACACTGGGCTTTTGTGCTTCATCCAGCCAACCTATAGTACTAACAACCCCAATTAAGTTCATTTCTGATAAAGGGAAGGGAGTTGTATAGGTAGCTAGGAAAAATTCTTACTTACCCAAGAAATCAAGTGTTCAACAGAAATCGTCGAACGGAGCTAGACGATCGTCAAATGCAGATCGACGATCTCAGGCAAAATCATCGAACTCAGGTCAACGAACTCTTAACTCTGAACTCTGCCACAGTCGATCGTCGAACGGAGCTCGACGATCTGACCCAAGATCGTCGAACGCAGCTCAACGATCGTCGAGCAGAGATCAGAAATTTGAAAACTTCTTCAAGGGTAAATCAAATTCAAATCCTAGGGGTTCTTCATCCAGACTTAACCCTTATACTGAATGGATAATACCTCCAAGGAGATATCATCCTGAAGGTTATAAGAGTCAACCAGGGATGTCATTTATTTCTGAATTTAAAGGTTATCAACCTAGGCCCAAGGTAAACTAGGTCAAAAACAAGTAAATTGTTTTATGTGCAGGTAAAGACCTATCCAACATCAAACCAGCAATGGTATTTAGATAGTGGGTACTCCAAGCACATTACAGGAAACAAGGACAACCTCACATCCTTTAAAGCCAAGCTTGGACCCAAAGTCATATTTGGTGATTTAAACTTTGGACTGACAAAAGGATATGGTGCAGTTCAAATTGGGACAATCACATTCAAGAAGGTAGCCTATGTGGAAGGATTGAAGCACAAATTGATCAGTATCAGTCAGCTATGTGATGAAGGCTACCAGGTGACTTTCAGCAAATCCTTATGCAAGATCAAATTAGAGGACAACACAATTGTGTTGACAGGTAAAAGGAAAGGTAACATCTATTTAGTAGACTTTCTTTCAACAGAAGTAGATATTTGCTTGTTTAACTCTGTTAGTAGACCTAATGTATTATGGCATAAGAGATTAGGGCATATAAACCTTAGAACCATTGCTAGGCTATCCAAGGACAACCTTGTTAGAGGACTACCTTTTGGCCCCTACAAGAAGGAAGGACTCTGTAGGGCTTGTCAATTAGGAAAGCAAACTAAAAATAGTTTCAAGTCACTTAATAAGAGTGATTCACCTAGGATTTTGTATCTGTTACACATGGATATTTTTGGACCCATTACAGTACAAAGCTTAGGAGGGAAATCTTACACTTTAGTATTTGTAGATGACTTCTCTAGATTCACATGAGTGTTCTTTCTGAGGAAGAAGTCTGATAACTTTAAGTGTTTGACAGAGTTTCTCAAATGCATACAGACTGAGTTCAATACTCACATTGCCCTGATCAGAAGTGATCATGGGATAGAGTTTGATTCTCTTTTTATGCAAGAGCTCTGTCAGAGTGAAGGGATCAGGCACACTTTCTCAGCTCCTAGAACTCCTCAACAAAATGGGGTAGCTGAAAGGAAAAATAGAACCCTTATTGAATCTGCCACTACATTGTTGTCAGATGCTCACCTTCCTCTATCTTTTTGGGCAGAGGCAGTGAACACCTCCAACTATGTGCTGAATAGAAGTTTAATACGTAAACTGAAGGGCAAGACTCCCTATGAATTACTCAAAGGGAAGAAACCTAAAGTAGATTATTTTAGAATTTTTGGTTGTATTTGTTACATACACAATAATGATAAGAAGTACTTAGCAAAATTTCAAGCTAAAGCTGATGAAGGAGTGTTTCTGGGATACTCCATGATCAGTAAGGCTTATAGGGTATATAATAAATCAACTCTTAAAATTGAAGAATATGTTCACATATCTTTTGATGAAACTAACATGTCTTTCAAGGAGAAGAATACTTCTACCATATAACCTTTGTAGGTACATTCTCTTGCCGAAGACTTGGACAGATTGCAAATCATTCAAAAAGAGGAAAGCAGGGAAGATGAAGAAGACATTCAACATCCTGAAGAGAAACCTCTTGAAGAGCCAGTTGTTGTACCACAAGAGGAAACAACAACACAGGTTGGTGAACAATCAACACCTCCTGTTGATTTAGTAACATCAAGAGACCATCCAATTTCCCAAGTAATTGGAGACATCTCAGCTGGTGTGCAAACCAGAAATCAGGTCAACCAAAACCTGATGCACACTTGTTTCCTTTCTCAAATTGAACCTCAATCCATTCAAGATGCTGAGCTAGATCCATACTGGATCATTGCAATGCAAGCAGAGTTGCATCAATTTGAAAGGAACAAAGTTTAGGAACTAGTACCAAGGCCTAAGGATCACTCCATCATTGGAACAAAGTGGGTGTTCAGAAATAAATTGGATGATCAAGGAGTAATTGTAAGGAACATGGCAAGGCTAGTTGCTCAAGGGTACTCTCAAGAAGAAGGCGTAGATTATGACCAGACTTTTGCACCAGTTGCAAGGTTGGAGGCTATTAGAATCTTCTTAGCATATGCAGCAAACAAAGGCTTCAAGGTATACTAGATGGATGTAAAGAGTGCTTTTCTCAATGGAGACATCAAAGAAGAAGTCTATGTCAGACAACCTCCAGGTTTTATCTCTCCATCTCATCCTGATTATGTTTTTAAATTGAATAAAGCATTATATGGTCTCAAGCAAGCTCCTAGAGCATGGTATGAGACCCTAGCATGCTTTCTCCTGAAAAATGAGTTTATAAGAAGTAGAGTAGATCAAACTCTTTTTATTAGAACCCATAAGTCCCATACCCTACTAGGACAAATCTATGTAGATGATATTATCTTTGGTTCTACTGATTCAAATTTGTGCAGATGGTTCTCCAATCTAATGCATTCTAAATTTGAAATGAGTAGCATGAGTGAGCTATCCTTCTTTCTAGGATTGCAAATCAAACAACATGCTGACGGCATATTTATTTCTCAAACCAAGTATGCAAAGGAATTGGTCAAGAAATTTGGTATGTCTGAAGCATCTTGTATGAAAACACCTATGCCTACTAATGCTGTATTAGATGCTGATGAACATGGGAAACCTGTTGATCAGACAACTTATTGAGCAATGATTGACTCTCTATTGTACCTTACAGCTAGTAGACCTGACATAATGTTTGCTACATGCATTTGTGCTAGATTCCAAGTGAACCCTAGAGAGTCACACCTAACATTAGTAAAAAGGATTCTCAGGTATGTTAAAAGTTGTCCAAATCTAGGTCTTTGGTATCCAAAAGATTCAGCATTTGACTTAGCTGGATTTTCTGATGCTGATTATGCTGGATGCAAAATTGATAGGAAAAGCACCAGTGAAACTTGTCAGTTTCTTGGTGACAGACTTATCTCTTGGTTTTGCAAGAAACAAATATCTGTGTCAACTTCAACTGCTGAAGCTGAATATATGGCTACAGGTAGTTATTGTTCACAAATATTGTGGATTCAAAACCAACTCCTAGACTATGGCTACAACTTAGAGAAGTCAAAAATATTTTGTGATAATACTAGTGCTATTTCTATAGCTCAAAATCCAGTCCTCTATAGTAGGATAAAACACATAGAAATTAGGCATCACTTTTTAAGAGATAATGTTGAGAAAAATAAAATTGAACTTCAATATATCCCAACTGATTTGCAGAGGGGAGATATTTTCACCAAACCCTTGGATGAAAAGAAACAAACCTTCTTCCTAAATTAGTTAGGAATGTTAGATGGAGGAAGTCTAAAATAATTTTCAAGACTTTAAAACTCTAAAAATGACCAAGACTAGGCAAACATCTTGATTTTTCTAGTGGATAGAGTGTTTCTGGTCTCTGAACTGCGCTCGACGATTTTCCCCCGATCGTCAAACGGAGATCGATGCTTCCCGAAATCGTCGACCAGAGTTCAGTGCTTCTCAAATAGTGCTCAACTATCTCTCCAGGTCAGCGATTGTCTAACGGCGCTCGACGATTTTGTTCTCTGAACTATCGTCGAACGGAGCTCGACGCTCTCCAATATCGTCGAACGGAGATCGACGATGTTGATGACCTTTTAGTTTCCTTTAGAAGCCCCGATCGTCGAACTGAGTTCAACGATCTTTCCTTTTCTGCGTCGAACCCTAATATAAAACTCTTTTTTTGGCCGTCGTTCTCCCTTGCGCTTTCATACTTTCTACAAAAATTCTCTTTCCCTCCAAACTTCTATACACTTGGTCGTTTGTTTGTTGATTTTTGCAGGAAACAATGGCCGTCTCAGTTGCAGTCCTGACCGCCATGAAATTTGATGCAGGATTTGATATTGATATGGATTCGTTTAACAACAGTGATCAGATTTTCAGAGACATTCTAGAACTTTTCAAGGAGCAAAAGCTAGTTACTATAATGTCCACCAGAATCAAATTGGCTGCTGATGAAATCAAGGAATGGGTATATACTGCCCACAACCAGGACCAGAATACAGTGATTGGCACAGTATCAGGAACTCAGGTACCTCTTACACATGCTGCCCTGACAGAGATTTTTTTATTGAATTCTAGAGAAGACTCTGCTGAACTGTCTGGAGAAGAATTTTCTGATTTACTTGCTAGAATGGGTCACTCAAATGCAAACCCTAGCAAACTCCTGAAGAAAAATTTATCTGTGGAGTACAGGTTCTTAGCTAATGTGGTTGGAAAAGTTTTATTGGCCAAACACTCAGCCCATGATACCATCTCCAGGTATCAGCTGTGTTTGATGGGTGCTATTATAGATAAGAAACAGTTAAACTGGGGAGAAGTCTTCTTTGATCTGATCAATAAGAAAATCAACAAGAATTTTGTCAACTTTGGAAGGATACTAGCGCTATTTCTTCAAAACAGATGCCCTGCACTGCTAGTCTCAAATGGGTTGCACATCAATGCCTCTAAGAGGCTCTCATGTGCCTTGTTTGGAAAGTGGGACAGGCAGATAGTGAAGCCCAGCAGGCCCTCTGCATCTACTACTTCAGGCACAAGGACTGTTACAGTCTCTTCCCCTCAAGTCTCTTCCCCTGCAAAAGACTTGCCTGCTGCTTCTCCTCCTCCTCCACCTCTTATTTCATCTTCACCAGTCACCTCCACCATTCAAGTTTCCTCCACAATCATTATTTCAACCTCATCTCCAACTTCTATCCATTCTCCAACTCTTCCAATAACAGAAGAACTCTTCCATCCTTTACATCACTACCCTCAACAAGAAAATGATTCATCATCTCATCTTCCATCTTTCACACTTCTGGATAATTCCTTTATGGATTATTCCCCTTCTTCCCCTCCTGATCTACCCTCTTCATCCACATCTTACCAACAGTTACTTCAAGATATCATTGCACAACCCTCCTTCACACCTTCTATTTTCATTCCACTATCTTCCATTTCAACAATCCCCACGTCTCAACCTTCCTTTCCCCCATACACCAGCTCTCCACCAACATCTCCAGCTGCTCCACCTTCAGTCCCTACATCTAGTCAAATCCCTATTGAGCATGTAGATCTTCCAGCCTTAGCAGACAGACTTTATGAGGTGATAGCTCCCAGGCTATCCCTCTTGTTGGAGACCTCCTTGGCTCCACCTTTAAAGTCAGTTGCAGACCTGTCTGCCAGGTTCTCCTCCCTCATTCCTCCTCAGGCAATCCCTTCATCTGGGTGCCTTGATCCAGTCTTGACTGAATCTAGGCAGGGGGAGATGCCTCATGAAGTGGTTAGATTGCCTGCTGCTGCTGTTACATCAGTTCAAGCTCAAGCCTCAACACCACAAGTTGTAGTTTTCTCAATGGACCTCAGATCAATATTATCAGATTTTGATTATATTTATTTCAGCTATCTTCCAGAGAGCACTGCAGTCCAGCCATCTGAAGATCTATCTAAGGCCATTGTGCCCATTTCAAGCTGTGACACCAGCTTAATTTATTCTTCTGTAAAGTCCCTTTCTGTTGCTGCCCCTGCTATTTTTGTTGCTGCTCCTTCAGGTTCTGGTACTGACATTGTTGATATTGCTGCTAATTCTGATGATTTAATATCTAAGGATATATATATGACAGAGGCATTTGACCTTGAGCCTATTGTTATTGCTGATGTTATTGCTGATGTTATTGCTGATGCTGAAACTGTTGTATCTGAAAGTGTTATATCTGAATCTACTGCCCCAACTACTGCTGTATCTACTGCTGCTGCTACAACTTCTGCCAGTGTTATTTCTACTACTTTTTCGGTTTCTGCTGCTACTGTTGCTGTCACTACTATTTCTCCTGCTCAATCACAATAACAGAAAGACTATCTCAAAAGGATTGATGCACTGTATGATGAATAAAGCTCAGAAAGTGATCAGTTCAGAACTGATTCAGATGATTCTTCTGCTACTATAGCAAGGAAAAGAAAGGCTAGAAGCAAGGCAATGAAAAGGGTTCCTCCAGCTAAAGTCAAAGATACTAATGATATTCCTTACTACATATTCATTGATTGCCCCATCACAGAACACTGGATGCAATACTCCAAGAATCAACTAAAGGCTATGAAAAAGAAGAGAAAGTATGAGAAAGGTTCCTCTCAATTCCATCCTCCTCCTCCTCCTCCTGATGTAGGTGCAGGTGGTAGCTCTGTTGTTTAACCCTCTGCCAGAAGCCAAACCCCTTATCATCCTCAAGGAAGATCTCAACATAGGGGAAGCCAATCCAGAGGCTATCAATCAAGGAGAGGAAACAATAGAGGAAACCAAAGAGAATTTCAAGTATACTCCAAAGGCTATTCCAGGCAACACCCTTATTCAAGGGAAGGACAAGCTTCCTCTGATACAACTTCGGTCCATTTCCCTACAAGCTTAAAGAGTTAGTCTCCTCCAGACCTCCTACAGACAATTCTTCAAACAGATATGAGCCTCCAGTTCCCTTTGACGATCCAGAGAACAATCCAACCTCATGGATAGCCAGGATGAAGGAATTAGCTGCTCTAGACCAGATCAAGAAAGCCAGAGAACAAGGCAAAGACACTTCCAATATTACTACATTATCAGAACAAAGGAAAAAGGAACTTGAAAGATATGCTTCCAGTAAGTTTTTTGATTCTGAAAGCTACATGAAGCTGCATCCTGAAGCTGTAGTGCCCAGGCCTAAGCAACAAATCTCTTTAGGTGCAGCTGATGACAGAAGATCTAAAAAGGAAGCTCTTAATCCAAACAGGGAAATAGTACTTATAAAGAGCAAGGAAAAGGAGTAATTCTGTAAGGTGACAATATATGATGTTTTATGATCTGTCTGAGATAATATATGTGATTCTGCAATGTCTTATTTATTGCATTTTTGCTTTGTATATTGTTGTTTTTATTTCAATATCTGTAAATAGTAATCCTAACCCAAATAGGGGGAGATTGTTGGAACACCCTATTACTGATTTGGGTCAGGATCACTATGTCTCTTAGGAAACCTATTTTGACCTCATTGTATAGATCTAAAGGTCAATTAGAATTGAGTCTAAGGGTTAGTACTTTGGTTTGGAAGCTGCCCTCAAGACCAGGATTTTCAGTTTCAGAAGACCAAGTCATTTCGTCGAGCTCAGTACGACGAATCGTCGAACTCCATTCGACGATCGATGAGCTCACTTCGACGAGTCATCGAACTCCATTCGACGATCTCTGAGCTCAACTTCATCAAGTCGTCGAACTCCATTCGACGATCTTCGAGCTCAGATCGACGATCTTGACTTTAGTTTGGTTCTCAATCTCTGAGCTCAGTTCGACGATAGTTGGGCTCAGATCGACGATCTCTGTTTCTGTATAAGTCCAAATCTCTGAGCTCAGTTCAACGATAGTGGAGCTCAGTTCGACGATTTTCTGAAGAGTTCAATGATTTTCAAGATTCAAATTTGGACAGCTGTGGAATTATTGTCAGCATTTAATACAGAGATCTTGTAGGCGTTTTCATTTAATCTGGAGCAAGTTTCAAGGAATTATCAAGGAATGTTTTATTGGACTTTCCTCCAGAAGACCAATTCAATTAAGGAAGTCATTTATGACAGGCCAACGACTATCTTGGACAGTGGATCATTTTTATTTAGACAGATGGAATAAAAGACAGAATTATTCTCCACAAAAAATGATATAGAAAAAAAACAAGAAGAACAACAGTTAGAAAAATAATCTCTGCAACAACAACTCTTACATAACAACAATCACGCAAGAGTAAGAGAAAGAGTTGCAGACATTCTCAGTCTCAAAGAATTCATACAAGAACACCATCACCAAAAGAGATCAACCATCTGAAATCTTCAGATCTCTTTTGATTCAAGTGTTCAAGGCCATCATCATTCAAGACTCCAGACACCTCACATTTAAGTTGCTGCTGAAATCATCATTTGCTGGAGATCAATTTTCTGAAGGCCTATCACCCTACTGTAAAGCTTCACTTCCTGAACAACTACAGATCTCAGGGGGAGCTTTGACAAAATCCACTATCTTCTCTCTGACTGTTGACAGAGAAGATCTTCTCATCCCTCTCTCACTCTCTGTTGTAAAGGGTTTTCAAACTCCCTTCAAAAGTTTGTGTTTGGTTTTTGAGCACCTAATCAAAAGCTCATTGGTGGCAAGACACCTGTTCAAAAACTCTGGTTTGGTTTTTGAGCACCTTATCAAAAGCTCATTAGTGCCCAGGACACCTGATCAACTCATCCTGCAGTGGATTCCTACCTAGGGTGGTTGAAGAGTGGATGTACCCAGGTTAATTGGGGAACCACTATAGCTCCTTGTGTTATCTGGTTGCATATTTTTTTCATTTGTTTTCTGGCTGTGCTTTGTGATTGCTTTGTGATTAATCTGTGATTAGATAGTTGCTTCTTGTTTAGATTACTTTATATTATTTGCTTCCCTGTTCACTTAGGATTACAACAACTGTTGTAAAAAGTTTTTAGCAAGCACCATACTCTATTTACCCCCCCCCCCCTCTAGAGTATATCAGATCTAACTTGCACTTTCAGAGTGCATTCCTAAATGGAGTACTACAATAAGAGGTTTATGTAGAACAACCTCCAGGTTTTGTTTCTCCAACTTCCCCCTCTCATGTTTTTAAACTGCATAGGGCTCTCTATGGTTTAAAGTAAGCTCCAAGAGCTTGGTATAAGACCTTAGCCAGCTCTCTTTTAGGGCATGGTTTTTCTAGAGGCTTGGTAGATAAAACCCTTTTTACAAAATTGCATCGTGATAAAATCTTATTAGTACAAATATATGTAGATGATATTATATTTGGTTCTACTGATCCCAAATTGTGCATGAGATTTCTAATCTAATGCATTCTAAATTTGAGATGAGCAGCATGGGAGAGTTATCTTATTTCCTTGGTCTCCAAGTGAAACAATCTCCTGATGGTATCTTCATTTCCCAATCTCAATATGTTAATGGCTTATTAAGAAGTTTGGGATGGCTGATGCATCTTCTATGAAGACTCCCTTGGCTGCCAATGCTATTTTAGACACTGATGAACATGGAAAACCTATTGATTAGACCAGGTATAGGGCCATTGTTGGATCTCTACTATATCTAACAGCAAGCAGACCAGATATCATATTTGCTACATGTTTATGTGCTAGGTTCCGGGTGAACCCTAAAGAATCTCATCTTATTTTCATAAAAAGGATTTTAAGATATATAAAGGGTTGTCCTAATCTAGGACTCTGGTATCCAACAGAGTCAGTATTTGAGTTGACTGAATTTTCAGATGCTGACTATGCTGGATGCAGAGTGGACAGAAAGAGCACTTCAGGAACTTGTCAGTTCTTGGGTGATAGACTTGTGTCCTGGTTTTACAAGAAGCAAACCTTTGTATCAACATCTACTGCTGAAGCTGAATATATGGCTGCTGGCAGTTGCTGTTCACAGATTTTGTGGATACAAAACCAACTCTTAGATTATAGTTTCAATCTAAATAATTCAACCATCTTCTGTGATAACACTAGTGCTATATCTATAGCACATAATCCAGTACATCATTCTAAAACAAAGCATATAGATATAAGACATCATTTCATTAGAGATAATGTAGGCAAAAAGAAAATTAATCTAGACTTTATCTCCACTGATTTTCAAAGAGCAGATATTTTCACCAAACCCCTTGATGAAAAGAAGCACATGTTCTTCCTGTATCACCTTGGAATGATTAATTGGAAGGATTATTTTAATTTTTGTCTTCTGCTTTTGGATCTGTTCCTAAATCGTCGAGCGAAGATCGACGATCTTTGAACAGCTCTTGAGCTAAATCATTGAACTACGTTTGACGATAGCTCTGTGGGAAGAAAAAAATCGTCGACCAGAGATCAATGACTTTGCTTTAGTTAATTGATCGTCAAGCTATGCTCGACTGTCAATTTCCGACTTAGATCAGAGACCAAAGATATTATTTGTTTATAAATTAATCTTTGACCTAAGATTGACGTTTTTGTTTTTATCGTCGAACAGAGATCGTCTTTTCTATTCCAAAAACCTATATGTAGGTTTCCCTTCGATCTCTGTCCCGCGTTTTCATATTCTTTTTCCGTTTGCCCTTGATCTCTTCTCTCTTGAGTCTACAGATCTTCCATGGCGATTTCTACGGCGGCTCTTTTAAAGATGAAGTTCGACACTGGTTTCCACGTTGACTTCGAATCTATCAGTCACTGTAATCCTATCTCTGAATTGGTATCAGTCACTGTGATCTTATTTTTCACGATATGTTACAACTATGTGATAATCAGGGTCTGAAGAAGTTCATGTCTACACGGATCAAACTATCTATTGCTGAGATCAACGAATGGGTTTACTCTTCCTCAACAAATGACTACCTTTCTGCTTCCCTTTCTGCTTCCTCTGTCCCTTCTTCATCTAGGGCCTGCTTCCAGTTTTCACTGAAACCAGGCAGGGCGAGGTGTCCAATGAAGATGCAGCAGGTTCAGCCTCAACAGACCTTCAAGCTCAGTCTCCTCCAGCAGTACAAGAAGAAGAAGTGTTTCAGAAATTTTGTGCAGATATAGATGACCAATGAAGCTGCAGCAGTTCCAGCAGCAGCAGTAATTCCAGAAATAACAGAAGCAGATTATGATGATACAGATTGTAATGACACAGGTTTGGGCAAGGTTCAACATCAACAACAACATCAGCAATAGCAACAGCAGTAGCAAATGCTCCAATTTATTGCTTTGTATTTTCTTTGTGTTACGTAAATAGTGTCCTCACCCAAATAAGGGGAGATTTTTGGAACCCTAGTTCTGATTTGGGTAAGGATCACTATTAGGCTTGCTTAGACTGACCCAAAATGTATAGTCAGGGTCATAGGTTTATTTCTTTAGTCTAGGCCAAGAGTCAACATCACATGGATCAGCCTACAACAGCCTGTCAGAGACTCAAGCAGTTGTGTCGACACCCAGAAGAATTGTCTCGACACACATAAAGTTTGTGTCGACACCCAGAAGAATTGTGTCGACACACAGAAAGGTTGTGTCGACACCTAGAAGATTTATGTCGACACACAAACTATCAGTCGACACAGATAATATTATTCGACACTAGCTCAGTCGACAAAAGAAGGATTTGTGTCGACACAGTTCACAGATTATTAGTCGACAGTATCAGTCGACACCAGAAGGACTTGTGTCGACACCCAGAACTATCTGTCGACACAGTTCATAGAAGCTATTTCAGAAGGATAAGCCAAATTCTCAGGTCGACGAACCAAATTCTCAGAATGACGATTTCTGGCTTCTTCAGTATGACATTCCAGAAAATATTCTAAGTCCAGAAACAACTCTCAGCTCAATGATCGTCGATCTCCCATCGACGATCTCAGAGTCTTCTACTCTGAACTGAGCTCGACGATCTATGAGCTCAGGTAGACGGTCTTGTGCTTCTCAGCAGTTATCTTAGATCTACGATAGTTTCTCACAGGTCGACGATTTCTTAACCCAATTCGACGATCTCTGATCTAAGCTCTATGATTGCTTTACTATCTTCAGTTATCAGTTCTCTCAGTCAGGCAAATATATTCTGATAATTAATGCTGATATTCTCAAGGCTGATAGTCGTATCTCATGAAGCATTGATTATGGTATTCACAGAATATTTTATCAAGACAGTGATGGAAGGGCATTAATGATTGCCAGCCATTCTACCCGTTTGGGCTCCTAAATTCTTGTAGAAATTAAGTACTGTCTGGGAATTCAAATTCAGGCCGTTAGTCATTCCAAAAATATACAGAGAACTTAAAAAGACAAAGACAACAAGAATCACAGCAAGAGTTAGAAAATCAATCTTTTTTGCTCTGAAGGCCTCCTATTTTTGAAAAATACAAGGAAGAAGAAGAACTTGCTGAACACACAAATCTCTCTAGTCTTCTTCCTTCATCAGGCTTCAATAATCTATAAAGAGCTTAAATCAACATCAATCTGAAGACCTACACCCTGGACAAAGCTTCCTTCTTCCTGAAACTACTCAATATCTCAGGGGAAGCTTTGGCATCATCAAATCCACATAGTCTTCTCATTGTGTTTGAGAAAGAGAAGACTGTCATCTATTTTTCTTTAACCTCTCGTGCACAGGGTTCTTACTCCCTTCAAAAGTAAACTCCTTGGTGATAGGCCACCTGATCAAAAACTTATTGGTTTTTAGTCACCTGATCAAAAGCCTGAAGGGTTTCTAGATCTACCTGAAGCAGATCTTGTGGTGATAGGGCACCTGATCAAAAACCTAAGTGGATTCCTACCAGGGTGGTAGAAGAGTGGATGTACCGAGATTTGGGGAACCACTATAAAATTTCTTGTGTCGTCTGGATTGCCTTGTGTTTTCTTTGTGTATTGTGCTGTGATAGTTTCTTGCTTTTACCTCTTTCATATAAGTATCAATATTTTTAATTCCGCAATAAATCTAAACATTTTTTTATATACTCTATTCACCCCCCCCCTAGAGTAAACTGTATCTATCCCTCACTTTCACAGACCTTTTGTTCCCTCATAGTACCTTGAAAAATGAAGAACACTTATCTCCTGACCTGGAGAGGAACCTGCTCAGCCCAGCTAGTGTGCCTGTCAAGCGCTGGACCTCCTTGGCATCGCGAGGTGATTCCAAATCTAGGATGGCCATCACCTTGTCTGGGTTAGGCTCCACCCCTGCCGGAGTCAAGAGATGCCTGAGGAACTTCCCGCGGCTGGCCCCGAAGACACACTTCAAGGGGTTCAGCCTCATCTTTAACCTCCGCAGGGTGGCGAACATCTCTTCTAGATCCCGTAGGTGTGAATCCACACACTTGCTCTTAATCATCAGGTCATCGACATAGACCTCCAAGTTTCTGTCCCTTTGATCTCGGAAGACCCGATCCATCATGCGTTGGTTTGTAGCCCCTGCGTTCTTCAACCCAAAGGGCATCATTTTATAACTAAAGCATCCCTCCCTTATGATGAAGGAAACATCCTTGACGTCGGGAGGGTGCATCCGGATCTGTTGATAACCTGAAAAAGCATCCAAAAAGCTCATAATAGAAAAATCGAAGGCCGAATCAACCTTAGGGCATGATTTATTTAACAAAGAGAAATCGATACACATTCGCCATTTCCCACCCCCCTTCTTAACCATTACAACATTGGAGATCAAGCCTGGATACTGGATCTCTGAGATGAAGCCGGCCTCCAGGAGCTTCCTGACCTCTTCGCGGATGGGCTCCTCCAGCTTGGTGGAGATGGATCTCATCTTTTGGCGTATGGGGCGAGTGCGGGGGTCCAGGTTCAGGCGATGACAGGCCACGTCCGCGTCGATGCCCGACATGTCTGCCGCGCTCCAGGCGAAGATGTCGATGTTGCTTTGAATGCAGGCCCGCACTCGCTCCCAGTCCTCGGGACTCAAGCCTCTGTTGACCCGCACCCTCTCCACCTACCCTCCGTTGGTGAAGACCTCCATCTCCACTACTTTCTCGGCTGGCTCCAGCCGCGCCTGCTCCCAGCCGACCCTTGCTTCTTCCTCCAGCTCCAACTCCTCCCTTCCTACCTCCTCCTCAATCTCCATCGCCTCCTCCGGCCCCTCCTGCTGCTGCTTGACTTCCACCCCCCTCTGGGCCTCTCTCTCCACTCCTCCTTCCGCATGCTCTTCTACCTCCATCGCCCCCTCCGGGTTCTCCTGGTGCTGCTCAACTTCCACGCCCCTCTGGGCCTCTCTCTCCACTCCTCCTACTACTTGATCTTCTACCTCCATCACCCCCTCCGAGTTCTCCTGCTGCTTCTCAGCCTCCACGCCCCTCTAGGCCTCTCTCTCAGCTTTCTATTGCTCCTCCGCAGTCTCCTCCCTCGCCTCCTCTAGGCTCATCCCCTCTTCATCGACATCCTCCTCCTTCTCCGCCATCTCCCTCTCTAGCGCTTCTGCGACGGCCATCCAGGACACAGTTTTGACCGCCGTCACATAACATTGCCTTGCCACTTTTGGATCCCCCCTGATCCTAACCTGAATCCCTCCATTATTGAACTTAAGGCATTGGTGGATAGAGGAGGGGACGCAGCAAAAGGCGCTGATGAGGGGATGCCCAATGATGGCGTTGTAACTGCTCGGAGCATCCATTATCATGAGCCTACCATTCCGTGACACGCCTCCCAACTTTATATGCAGCCCAACTCCTCCTTCTACTTCCTTCCTCTCTCCAGAGAATCCGAACAGCGGTCCATCCGAAGCCAAGATCCTCTTCCCTTCACCCCTCATCTCATCAAAGGCCTTCTTGAAGATAACATTTATCAAGCTCCCGTTGTCTACCAGTATCCTCGAGATGGTGAAATTCTCCACCTCCATCTGGATCACCAGGGCGTCACAGAACGGATCTTCATAGTCCGACATGTCTGATGACGAGAAGGTGATATTTTCTTCCAGTGGGGGATCCTGGGAGGTAGTGGCGACACCCCTTCGATAAATGGTTTGAAGGCTCCCCTTGCGGGTTGCCTCGATCCCCACTCCTCCGTGGATCACCCCGATTCCTCCTCGGGTTCCCACGTCTACCCGATATTCACATCTATACTTCATCTCTCCCTGCTGTACTTCCATGATCCTAACCGGCGGATCTTGCCTCCCTGCTCCTCTTACTTCTCTCATCTCTAAGAACTCAGGGCTGGTGGCCGTCGCGTGACCTTCCTTCTGGTGAAAGTCACAAAAGAGCAACGCCGCCCTACCCCTTCTTCCTTCTTCTCCTCCTCTTCTGCCAGCTCCTCGAACTCCTCTCCTCGCTCCTCTTCCTCTGCCCACCTCCATGGCTTCTTGCGTCGGCGGGACATGACCCCTTGGCTCCTGCCTCCATGCCGGTTGGTCGAACCTCTTGGGCTCTCCTAAGTTATCTCTCCCCTGATAGCCTCCTCCTTGGCCCTGGGGGCAAACCTCCTGGGGCCTCCAACCCAACCGGTTGTTCGGCTCCCTGGCCCCCCATCCCTGTTGATGCCCATGTCTTCGGGGTTCTTCCCTCCTTCTTTCTTCTCTTTACTCCCTCTGCTCCCTCGGCTCCTTCTACAGTCCTGCTGCAGGTTCTTTCACATCATCCTCCGCCAGCCTGGCGAACTTCCTGGCGAACGCTGGATTTGCCCATTTGAAGTCTATCTCTTTTGCCACCCTCTCCATGAGCTCCTCAAAGGACAGGCGGGGCGCTCTCTTCAACTCCATACTGAAGAATACCGGCCTCAGCCCCAGGGTAAAGGCGAGCATCAGTGCGTACCCTGGGACCTCCTAGACAAGGATGATCTCTTCCTGAAACCGGTCAATGTAATGACCCAATGTCTCATCCTATTTTTGCCTCACTGCAAACAGGCACTCCACCTCCTTCTTCCACTTCTTTGATGTTGAGAACCTCAACAGGAAACTTCTTCGCAGATCTTCAAAACAGTAGATCGACGTTGCTGGCAACTGGTGGAACCAGTCCCGAGCCTTCTCCTTCAACCTGATGGCAAATAGCCAACACTTGAAGGCATCCATCATCTGCCATATCGAAACGACATCTTCAAACCACTATATGTGTTGTACAGGGTCATCCTTCCCCGAGTACTAGGACATGTCAGGCTCCCGGAACCCCTCCGGTACCGGAGCTGAGATGATGAGCTCGCTAAAAGTTCTCTCACCTCCTGCCTGGCGAGAGGGCACGTCCCGCGGCCTCAGCTGGCTGGCCCGATCCGCGAGACCTTGCCCAGGGAAGAGTTCTCGCACTACCGCCTCCCTCTCGCCCAAATCTGTCAGAGCTTCCTTGCCCGGGTGCTGGCTTGGGAATAGCTCCCGCGCGGCCACGTCCCTCTCGCCAGCCTCCGCCGGGACCTCCTTCCCCGGGCGCTGTCTAGGGGCGTTCTGTCCTAAGAGCGGGACCTCCTCTATCGGAACCTGAGGTATGGCCCACTCGCTTCTGGCCGAGAAGGCCAAGCTGATGGTTTGCAGGACTTCTCGCCTGAAGTCCTCCAACATCTTCCTCATCGCTTCCTGTCCCCGGGTGGGGGAGCCTCCAGAACCAGACCCTTCACCTTCACCTCTAGCCATGGGACAAAACTCAAGGCTTTCTTGTATCAGCTGCTTTCCATGCCCACCGCACCAGAACTGTTGAATCCAAAAATGACCTCAACGGGAGTTCAAAATAGGGGCGCAGCCACCACCTACTTCTCTCGAGCCTCGACCCTCGACTAGATTTAAAGGACCTAAGACTGACCCAAAGACTCAACAGGGAGGTCCCACCTCATACCATTAAGATCTTTGAGTGCTTCCCCTCCGAATCCAAAAGCTGGGTTAGGAGCTCCTCAGAAAGCACTGGAAATTTGGAAGATCATGAAAGCCCGCTTCCTAAGGAGCCCTTATGGGTCTATTTATAGTTTTCTGAGTTGGATCTGCAAATAACCATACTGGGCTGGCCTGAAATTACCAAAGTACCCTTGGTTGGGTCTGCCAACAGCCAAACTCCACTATTCTGAGGAGCTATATGCAGACCATCAAGGGCAAAAGGGGAAAAACACCCGGCGTTGAAGGGTAAAAAAACCTCCTTGGGTATAGAAATGTGAAAAAGACCTTTTACCATAATGCGAGTGGGAGAGCACCTGGTGGCGAGACCGGCCTTCCTGCTTATCTTGCGGTTGTCCTTTATGTACAACCTCATATTCGCTAAGCCAGACCAGGAGGCACAAATGGTGACAATCAGGCTAACCAGAGAAGTTCTCGCCCAAGTAGGCGGGAATGCTTGCGCCAGCATGAAGAGGGAGCTCTCGCCTGCAAGGCGCCCCGTGCTCGTAGAACCCAGATCGTCGAGCGCAGCCAAATCGTCGAACCCAGATCGCAGAGCGCAACACAGGTCGTCGAATGAAGATAACGCGGGAACGCTTGCGCAAGCACCCAGATCATTTTAAAGCTCTTGCCTATAGGCAGGCGAGACCGCTTGCGCCTGGCTCTGGACAGAAGGCTCTCGGTTCAGAGCTCTCGCCGAGTGAGGCTCAGGGCCTTGGGTGAAATGACCAAATTACCCTCTGGTGAAATTACCCCTGTACCCTCAGGAAAACAGTGGGATTCGGCTATTGGCAGACCAACTAGGGGCTTTTCAGTAATCTCAGGGAAGCAAAGACTATAAATAGACCTATAAGGGCTCTTTGGAATGCAGGCTTTTCATTATCTTCCAACTTCTAGTGCTTTCTGAGGAGCTCCTAGCCTAGATTTTGGCTTTGGAGGGGAAGCTCTTAGAGATCTTCCGGGTGTGAGGTGGGACCTCCCTGCTGAGGCTTTGGGTCAGTCTTAGGTCCTTTGCAGCTAGTCGAGGGTTGAGGCTTGAGAGAAGTAGGTGTTGGCTGCACCCCTGTTTTCGAACTCCCATTGAGGTCATTTTTGGCTTCAACAGTTCTGGTGCGGTGATCGTGAAAAGAAGCCAATACAAGAAAGCCTTGAGTCTTGTCCCATGGCTGGAGGTGAAGGTGAAGGGTCAGGTTCTGGAGGCTCCACCACCCGGGAAGAGGGAGTGACGAAGAGTATACTGGATGAATTCAGGTGAGAGGTCTTGCAGACAATCAGCTTGGCCTTCTCGGCCAGAAGCGAGTGGGCCATACCTCAGGTTTCGATAGAGGAGGTCCCGCTCTTGGGCTAGAATGCCCCAAGACAGCTCCCAGGGAAGGAGGTCCCGACAGAGGCTGGCGAAAGAGATGTGGCAGCACGGGAACTCTTCCCAGGCCAGAGCCAGCGCCCGGGCAAGGAGGCTTTGACAGATCTGGGCGAGAAGGAGGCGACAGTGTGAGAACTCTTCCCTGGGCACGGTCTCGCAGATCGGGCCAGTCAGCCGAGGCCGCGGGATGTGCCCTCTCGCCAGGGTTGAGGCGAGAGCCCATTCAGCGAGCTCATCATCTCGGCTCCGATAACGGAGGGGTTCCGGGAGCCTGACATGTCCTACTACTCGGGGAAGGATGACCCTGTACAGCACGTGCAGCGGTTTGAAGACGTCGTATCGATAAGGCAGATGACGGATGCCTTCAAGTGCCAGCTATTTTCCATCACGTTGAAGGAGAAGCCTCAAGACTTGTTTCACCAGTTGCCAGCAAGATCAATCTACTGTTTTGAGGATCTGCGGAGAAGTTTCCTGTTGAGGTTCTCAACCTCGAAGAAGCGGAAGAAGGAGGCGGAGTGCCTGTTTGCGGTGAGGCAGAAGCCGGATAAGACACTGGGTCACTATGTCGACCGGTTTTAGGAAGAGATCCTCCTGGTCTAGGAGATCCCAGGGTATGCACTGATGCTAGCCGTCACCCTGGGGCTGAGATCGGGACTCTTTTGCATGGAGTTGAAGAGAGTGCCCCCTCTCCTTTGAGAAGCTCATGGAGAGGGCGGAAAAGGAGATAGAATTCGAGAGAGTAAACCCAGGATTCGCCAGGAAGATGGCCAGGCTGGCGGAGGACGGCGTGAAGGAACTAACAGCAGGAAGACAGAAGGAGCCAAGGGAGCAGAGGGAGCAGAGGGAGCAGAGAGAAGAAAGGAGAAGGGAAGAGCCCCGAAGGCATGGGCAGCAGCAGGGATGGGGGGCCAGGGAGCCGAACAACCGATTGGGTTGGAGGCCCCAGGAGTGTCACCCCCAGGGCCAAGGAGGAGGCTATCAGGGAAGAGAGAACCTACGGGAACCGAGGAGGTTCGACCAACCGACGTGTAGGCAGGAGACAAGGGGTCGTGTCCCGCCGCCGCAAGAGGCCATGGAAGTGGGCAGAGGAAGAGGAGCGAGGAGAGGAGCTCGAGGAGTAGGAAGAAAAGGAAGAGGAGAAGGAAGAAGGGGTGGGGTGGCATTGCACTTTTGTGACTTCCACCAGGAGGAAGGTCATGCAACGACCACCTGCCCAGAGTTCTTGGAAATGATGGAAGCCAGAGGAGCGGAGAGGCAGGATCTATCGGTGAGGATTGTAGAGGTGCAGCAGGGCGAGGTGGAAGATAGGTGCGAAGATCGGGTAGATGTAGGGACCCGGGGAGGAATCAGTGTGATTTACGGAGTAGTGGGGATGGAGGTAACCCGCAAGGAGAGCCTGCAAACCATGTACCGAAGGGGGGTCGCCTCTACCTCCCAGGCTCCCCCATCGGAAGAAAAAAATCACTTTCTCGTCAGCGGACATGCTAGACTATGAGGATCCATTCTGTGACGCCCTGGTGATCCAGACGGCGGTGGAAAATTATACTGTGTCAAGGATACTAGTAGACAACGGGAGCTCGGTGAATGTCGTTTTCAAGAAGGCCTTCGATGAGATGAGGGTTGAAGGGAAGAGGATCCTGGCCTCGGATGGACCGTTGTTTGGGTTCTCCGGAGAGAGGAAGGAAGTGGAAGGGGGGAGTAGAGCTGCACCTGAAGTTGGGGGGCGTGTCACGGAACTGCAGGTTCATGATCGTGGATGCCCCAAGCAGCTATAACGCTATCTTTGGGTGCCCCCTCATCAGTGCCTTTCTCTGTGTCCCCTCCTCGTTCCATCAATGCCTCAAGATCAACAATGGAGGGGTGCAGGTCAGGGTAAGAGCGGACCCGAAGGTGGCAAGACAATGCTACGTTACAGCAGTCAACACCATATCAGGGATGGCAGAGGCAGAGGAGTTGGAGATGGAGATGGCGGCATTGAGGAGGTTGCTGAGTAAGAGGAGATCAGCCTGGAGGAGGCGAGAGAGATAGCTGAAGAGGAAGTCGGAGAAGAGGAGACTGAGAAGCAGCAGTGAGGAGATGTGTAGGTGGTCCGGGGGGACGAGGAGCGGGAGAGCCCGGAAGGGGCGATGGAAGTAGAAGAACAAGAAGCAGGAGGAGTTGAGGGAGAGGCCCCGAGGGGCGTGGAAGTCGAGCAGTAGCAGGAGGGGCTGGAAGAAGTGATGGGGATCGAGGAGGAGGTAGAAAGGGGAGAGATGGTTCTGGAGGAAGAGGCAAGGGTCAGATGGGAGCAGTCACGGCTGGAGCCGGCCGAAGAAGTGGTGGAGATGGAGGTCTTCACCAGTGCAGGGTAGGTTCAAAGGGTGCGGGTCAGCAGGGGCTTGAGTCCCGAGGCTCGGGAGCGAGTGCGGGCTTGCATTCAAAACAACGTCGACATCTTCGCCTGGAGCACGGCGGACATGCCGGGCATCGACGCGGACGTGGCCTGCCACCACCTGAACTTGGACCCCCACACTCGCCCCATATGCTAGAAGATGAGAGCCATCTCCACCAAGCCGGAGGAGGCCATCCGTGAGGAGGTCAGGAAGCTCCTGGAAGACGGCTTCATCTCGGAGATCCAGTATCCAGGCTGGATCTCAAATGTGGTAATGGTTAAAAAAGGGGGTGGTAATTGGAGAATGTGTATTGACTTTTCTTTGCTAAATAAATCATGTCCTAAGGATTGCTACCCCCTGCCTCGGATCGACATGCTGGTTGACTCAGCCGTCGGTTTTTCTATCATGAGCTTTTTGGATGCTTTTTCAGGTTATCACCAGATCCGGATGCACCCACCAGATATCAAGGATGTTTCCTTCATCACGAGGGAGGGATGCTTCAGTTACAAAATGATGCCCTTTGGGTTGAAGAACGCAGGGGCTACCTACCAATGAATGATGGATCGGGTCTTCCGAGATCAGAGGGGGAGAAATTTGGAGGTCTACGTCGATGACCTAATGATCAAAAGCAAATGCGTCGATTCACACCTGAAAGATCTGGAAGAGACGTTCGCCACCTTAAGGAGGTTCAAGATGAGGCTGAACCGCTTGAAGTGCGTCTTTGGGGCCAGCCGCGGGAAGTTCCTCGGGCATCTCTTGACTTTGGAAGGGGTGGAGCCCAACCCGGATAAGGTGAAGGCCATCCTGGATTTGGAGTCACCTCGCGATGCCAAGGAGGTCCAGAGCTTGACAGTCCAGCTGGCTGGGCTGAGCAGGTTCCTCTCCAGGGTAGGAGACAAGTGTTCTTCATTCTTCAAGGTGCTGCGAGGGAACCAGAGGTTTGAGTGGACTACCGAGTGCGAAGAAGCCTTCCAAGGGCTGAAGAGACACCTCTTTCAGGCTCCTTTGCTCCAGAGTCCAAAAGAAGGGGAGGACCTGAACTTGTATCATGGAGTGGGAGCTGAGGCGGTAAGCTCCGTCCTAGTGAGGGAAGAAGGAAAGAAGCAACTGCCAATCTACTACGTCAGCCGGATATTGAGGAAAGCAGAGCTCCGCTACCCCATCCTCGAAAAGCTCGCTTATGCCTTGGTCATCTCTACAAGGAAACTCCGACCATACTTTCAAGCACATTCGATTAGGGTGGTGACCGACCATCCTCTTCGCAAGATCTTCGAAGGAGTAGAGCACCCGGGGAGACTTGCTAAGTGGTCTATTGAGCTAAGCGAGTTAGACATCTCTTTTGTCCCAAGACTCTCCATCAAGGCGCAGGCAGTGGCGGACTTCCTAGCAGATTACATCGTTGAAGTCGAGGAGGGAGAGCAGTAGCCACAGGAAGCGTGGAAGATAATGGTCGATGGGGCCTCGGGAAAACATTCCCTCGGGGGAAGAGTGGTGCTGATCAGCCCTCAGGGAGTTGCGATAGAGCAGGCGGTGGCTTACCATTTCCCGGTGACCAATAATCAAGCGAAGTGTGAGGCCGTGATCGTCGGCCTTCACTTGGCAAAGGAGCTGGAGATTCAGGATGTGGAAGCTTTCACAGACTCAAAGGTAGTAGCATCACAGATCCGAGGGGAGTTTGAAGCTCGGGAACCTACCCTCATCAAATACCTCTCCAAGGTAAGGGTGTTCATTGGTGGGTTTCGGTCATTCTCCATCCAACATGTTCCGAGGGAAGAAAGCGTAGCTGTCGATCGATTGGCGAAGTTTGGACCTCGGGGAGGAGGGACCTTGACGGAGCTATTTGGACCGGCTATCGAGGAAGGAGAATTGATGGTGGTGGATCGGCGACCCTCGTGGGTGGATCCATTGGTGACTTTCCTAGCCACCAGTGGACTTCCTGAGGGGTCCAAGGACGGGAGAAGCTTCAAGCGCAAGGCAGCTCACTACCTAATGATAGAAGGGGGCCTGCATCGTAAGATGTTGTAAGGACTCCTAGCCAGGTGTGTTACCGAAGAAGAGATCCCGAGGATCTTGGAGGAGGTCCACTCAGGTGAGTGCGGCAGTCATTCTGGAGGGAGGACGTTGGAGGCAAGGGTGGTCAGGCAGGGGTACTTCTGGCCCACCCTAAGGAAGGATACCACAGAGTTTGCAAGGAGATGTCAAAAATGTCAGCTCTGCACCGCCCTTCAGCTCTTGGCAGCTCAAAGTCTCCGAAGTATCACGACACCGTGGTCGTTCGCCATCTGGGGAATGGATTTAGTTGGACCCTTTCCTCCGGCTAGTGGGCAGAGGAGGTTCCTCTTGGTCATGGTCGATTATTTCTCAAAGTGGTTGGAGGTCAAAGCGTTGGCCAAGGTCACCTCACAGGTCATAAGGAACTTCATCTGGGGTGAGATCATATGCAGACATGGGTTTCCCCAAGCAATAGTGATAGATAACGGCACCCCAGTTTGCCAGTGAAGAATTCAACAGCTTCCCTCCTGTATAGCTCAAAAGGTCAATTAGAATTGAGTCTAAGGGTTAGAAGTCTAAGTTTGGAAGCTGCCCTCAAGACCAAGCCTTTTTCAGTTTGAGACTCAGTCATATCGTCGAGCTCAGCACGACGATTCGTCGAACTCCGATCGACGATCGTCTAGCTCAACTTCGACAGATCGTCGAACTCCATTCAACGATCACTGAGCTCAACTTCATCATATCGTCGAACTCCATTCGACGATCGGTGAGCTCAGTTCGATGATCTTAACTCAGCTTTGGTTCTCTATCTCTGAGCTCAGTTCGACGATCTTTGAGCTCAGATCGACGATGTTCTGCTGCTGTATATATCCATATCACTGAGCTCAGCTCGACGATAGCAGAGCTCAGTTCGACGTTTTCAGATAACTTCAAGGATGTTTCTAGATTCAAATTCAAATCAGTTAAGGAGTTATTCTGCAATTAATTCAGAAGATTTCCTAGCCGTTTTCATTTATTTCTGGATCAAGTTTCAAGGGATTTTCAAGGAATATTTCTATGGACTTTCCTCCAGAAGAGATTTTGCAATTAAGGATGCAATAAATGCAGGCCAACGGCTATTCTTGACAGAGAATATTTTTCCATTCAGTATCAGAGAATAAAAGAGAAGAACTTTTTTTTTGAATCTCTCAGACATATACACAGACACACACAGACAGACATCAGTAATCTTCAGAACAAGAACAAAATATTATGTCTCAAAGAATTCTCAAGAACACACATCCAAGGAGATCAAACTTTCAAAAATCCTCAGATATCCCTTGTCTCAAGTGTTCAAGGCCAACATCTTTCAAGACTCCAGACATCCAACATTTCAGCTGTTGCTGAAATCATCTTTTGCTGGAGCTCAACTTTTGAAGGCCTATCACCCTACAGCAAAGCTTCTCTTCCTGAAGATCTCTAGGACTCAGGGGGAGCTTTGACACCATCAATCCACATAGTCTTCTCAGCTGATCTGAGAAAGAGAAGACTTCCATCACTCTCTCACCCCCATCTCTATAAAGGGTTTCTCAAACTCCCTTCAAAAGTTTGAACTTGGTTTTTGAGCACCTTGTCAAAAGCTCATTGGTGGCAAGACACCTGATCAAAAAATCTGATTTGGTTTTTGAGCACCTTATCAAAAGCTCATTGGTGCCCAGGACACCTGATCAACTCATCCTGTAGTGGATTCCTATCTAGGGTGGTAGAAGAGTGGATGTACCCAAGTTTAGGGGAACCACTATATTTCCTTGTGTCATCTGGTTTTGCTTGTCTTTTTTTTTGTTTATGGCTGTGATTATTCTGTGATTAGATTTTGATTAGTTTAGTTCTGTGATTAGATTTATTACTGCTTCCCTGCTCACTCATATTACAACAATTGTTGTAAAAAGTTTTTAAGCACCATATACTCTATTCACCGCCCCTCTAGAGTATATTAGATCTAGCTGCACTTTCAATTGGTATCAAAGCGAGGTTGGTTAAACATACAACACCTTGGTGGTTGCACAGGCTAACACCTGAACCCAAAATATCCCTAGTTAGATCTGTTTTCTTTTGTAGTTTATTATTAGATTTTGTTTTCACAAATCATGGCCCAAAACAAAGATTATGCTAGCACCAAACTTCCATTGTGCAATCTATCCAAGTTTGCACTTTGGAAAGCAAGGATCAGACTGTACATGAATTCTATTGACGAAGATATTTTTAACTCTATTTTGACAGTATGTCCAAGACCTCCAGCGAACTCAAGTACAAATGTTGTTCCACCCCCATCAGGAACAAATGCTGACATAAAGAGATGGAAGGTAGCTGATGCCAAGGCTATGAACATCTTATCCCAGACAATGTCTGATGACATATTTCAAAAGGTGGTTGAATGCAATTCAGCAAAGGAAATTTGGGACAAACTCTCTAAAATAGTCTCAGGCTCAGCTGATGAAAGAAAGGACAAGAGATCCCACCTCATATCTCAATATGAGAATTTCAAGAAGGGAGAAACTGAGTCAGTGGGAGATATGTACAACAGGCTCAGTCTAATTGTCAGTGAACTCAGGACATTGGATAAAGAGATCTCACTAACTGAACTCAATGACAAAATTCTAATGTGCTTCCCTAGCACTTGGGATTCAAGAATCTGGCCAATCAAGGATGCCAGAAGTTTGAATGAGATCACCACTGAAGCTCTATTGGGTAAACTCAAATCGTATGAGCTAGTCATCAAGAATAGAGAAGAAGAATAGAAGGCTGCCTCACCAGCCACAAGAAAAGAGAAGACCATAGCCTTCAAGGCAACTGAAGATCTGCCTGAAGACAAAGTCACAGGCAATGATGAACCGCTCAGTCTGTTGGCCAAAAGATTTTACAAGATGGCCAGAAAGGACTTCAGAAGGAGATCATACAAGGAGCATGATAAGCCAAGGTATGACAAGTCCATTAATAATAATAATAAAGAAATTATTTGCTTTGGTTGCAGTAAACCAGGGCACATAGTGTTGAAATTTGTGAAGTGGAAGTGGGTGACGGGACAGGCCGCGCGGCCTGTGGCGGACAGTTTTGGCGGACTGGGCGGACTGGGCGGACTGAGGTTTGCGGCCTGGTGAGAAGTCTGGTGGAAGCCGGCTGTGTTCTGAGCAGGTTGTTGCATGGAGTCCGTGGTTTGGTGTGGCCTGGTATCTGCGGATAGAGAGGCTTGCGGACTGATGCTTTGCTCAGTGGTCGCGGGTGCAAGCTTGCGCTGTTGGCAGGTTGGTTCGAGTTCGCGGGAAGCCTTGCGAACTGGTGTGTCCGCGGTTTGGGCTGTTGCGGACTGGGCCTTGAGCTTGGCTGAGGCCTTGTCGAGCTCAGGTGTTACAGCAGGTCTTGCTGTGGAGACCGGTTGGCGGACTGGTGTTTGGAGTCCGGGAGGAAGCTGCTCCGTTGGACTAGTGCGAGGAGCTCGCGGACTGGTTGTGGTCTGTGCTAGGGTGTTTGGCGGACGGGACTTTGTGTCCGCCATGCTCGCGCTGGCCCTTGATGGTTTTGGACTTGGTCACACATTGTGCCAAGTTCATGGTGTCCGCCGTATCCGCCAAGTCCGCTGTGACCGGGCGGACTGTTGCTGTTTGCCTTTGGTCGTGGACTTGCGGCGGATTGAGGTGTGAGTCTTGCGGACTGCCTCGGGTTGGTGCGGACAGCCATTGAAGGGGGTTTGCTTTCCTGAAGCAGTTGGAGCTTTGCGGGCTGGTGCCTTGTCCGCTTAGCTTAGGCGGACTGGAGAGGGTTCGTCATCGGTTGCCTTGCTCCTGGCGGTTTCCTTGGTATCCGGCTAAGTCCATGCGGACTCAGCGGACGGTGGTTGTATTCGCGCGGACTGAGGGTGGTGTCGCTATCTCTTGGGCGGTGACCACACTCCTCACCTTGCCTATAAATAGGACCCCCTGGCACATCTACAGAAACCTAAGTAACTTGAGTGAACAGTAAGTTGGGGTGTGCGAAGTGCTGCGGTCTGTGTTTGCCAGTCCGCGCGGATTGTTTCAGGCTGATGGTTTGCTGTGTGCAGGTCGCGCGGATAACTCAAGGAGCCAGGAGTTTGGCTGTGACTTCAGTCAGTGCTTGGAAGTGTGCGGTCTCTGCGGACTCAGCAGGAGGTCGCTCTGCGGCTTGTCAGTTCTGTCTCATCTTTTCCAGCTTCAATAACCTGTTCGCCGGTTTCAGGCGGGTAGGGGAGTTCCTCAGTTCGGGTTCAGCAGGAGGCGAATAACGGTCTGTCCGCGCGGCCTCGCGGATTCGGCGGACTACGTGGTATTCGGCGGATTGCAGCATAGCTTGGGCGAGCTCAGCGGTCTCGGCAGTCTCGGCGACCTCGCGGTCTCGGCGGACTGGAGTGCTGTCCGCCCGGCTTGTTTTTTGGTTCTTTCTGTTTACAGCTGTAGTACTAGCGAAATCATGTCTCGCTATGTATGCCTTGGATTGTAAAGAAGTGAATGCATAAAATGACCTTCTTGTGCTTCCATTATTTTGTTGGGTGCAACCTCTAGTCCTTGGGTTTTCCGCAGGTTCAGCGTGTGAACTGGGTAGTTCCGAAGATATTAATTTGGCGTTTGGGCTATCTTGCTGACCACGTTGAGAAAATTTAACATGGTATCAGAGCCAGGTTTCTGAGGTTGCGGAGGTTCAGTTGCGTGAGCGGAGGTCAACCAGCGTTGTTAACTCAGTGATTGAGTGGTGATCAACCTGTATTGTTGCTTGGAGCTGCTGAAGGGTACCAACAGGTGATCACAATGGAAGGAAGCTTAGCAAGAGGTCTGGGCATTGAACTCTTAACGCCGACTAACTACAAGAAGTGGAAGTCGTGCATGAAGAGTTATCTTCTAGGCGAGGAGCTGTGGGAAGTCGTCGGTGGAGACGATAGACAGGAAGTTACTGCTGCTTTCAGTACTGCTGAGCAGGTGAGGCTCTGGAGAAGAACTAATGCTAAGGCGGAGTTCGTTCTGAAGAGAGCTGTCTCTCCGGAACTGTTTGATCACATCATTGGGTGTGAGTCGGCTGCTGATATTTGGACAACCATTGATGAGTTGTTCAATAGGAAGAATGTGGCGCGGCTGCAGTTCCTGGAGAATGAGTTGGACAGGGCAACTCAGGGAGACCTTTCCATCTCCAAGTACTTCTTAAAGATGAAGAGCTTGTGTGCTGAGCTGTCGGCACTGGATCCTGATGAGCCTATCTCTGAGGCAAAGATGAAAAGGCACATTATCCGCGGCTTGCGGAAGGAGTATGTGGCCTTTGTCACATCTGTTCAAGGGTGGGCTACTCAGCCGTCTCTGCTGGAGCTGGAGAATCTGCTTGCCTCGCAGGAGAGCTTAGCAAGGCAGATGGCTGGAGTGAATTTGAATCAGGAAGGCAGCGAGGCTCTCTTCTCAGGCAAGAAGAAGGGATGGGAAGGGAAGAAGAAGAAGAAGGTGCAGGCCGCTGTTGAGAAGGAGACTTCATCTTCATATCCGCCGGAGAGGAGCAATGCTCCTAAGGACTGGAAGAAGAACTTGAAGTGCTACCGGTGTCATCAGCGAGGGTACTTCAAGCGGGACTGCAAGGTCAAACTGCAGCCTGGGCATGCTGCGGGAAAGGAGGAAGCTTGCTCGCGAAGTGAAGAAGCAGAATGGGGAGGAGCTTTCATGACGGGCACTTGTGTCCGGGCCTTATCTGCCTAGGACTTCAACAGCGAGTGGATCGTCGACTCTGGGTGTGGTCATCACCTCACCGGAGACAAGTCGAAGTTCACCTCCATGCAGGCTTACTCAGGTAATGAAGCTATTATCACTGCTGATAATACTGTTTATGCAGTAGAGAAGGAGGGGGTCGTGTCTTTGGGTAGTGATCAGGGGCCACTCACGTTAAGGAGTGTGTATCACGTGTCGGGCATGAAGAAGAACCTCTTCTCGGTGACCAACGCGGTGGAAGCTGGGTATCACGTTCTGTTTGGGCCAACAGACGTGAGGTTCCTTCGCAACGTATCAGCGGTAAAGGCTGATGTTGCTCATGTTGGGAGGAGGGTGAAGAACTTGTTTGTTCTTTCCACCAGTGCCTATGTTGATAGGATGAGGGCCAATGATAGTGCGGCTATCTGGCATGAGAGGCTGGGGCATGTTGGCATGGCCAAGCTAAAGGCAATGGCGAGTAGAAGTCTGGTGAGGGGGTTTCCAAAGTTGTCCTCCTTTGGTGATGGGCATGTTTGTGCGGGCTGTCAATACGGTAAGGCACATCGCCTTCCGTTTGATAATTCTCAAACAAGGAGCAAGAAACCATTGGAGTGTATTCATGGCGACCTGATGGGACCGACTGTTACTGCCAGCCTTGGTGGAAGCAGATACATGCTTGTCTTGGTTGATGACTACTCAAGGTATACTTGGGTGTACTTCTTAAAGGAGAAGTCGGAAGCCTTCCGTTTGTTCGTGGAGTTCAAGGAGTTGGTAGAAGGCCGGCTTGGCTTGCGGATTAAGAAGTTTAGAACTGATAACGGGGGGGGAGTTTGTCTCTTCCGAGTTTTCTAACTTCTGCAGGAAGCACGGGATCCAACAGGAGCTTACTTGTGCTCACACTCCACAACAAAATGGGGTAGCGGAGCGGAAGATCCGTCATTTGACGGAAACCTGCAAATGCTGGCTGCATGCAAAAGATATCCCAAGGTCCTTTTGGGCGGAGGGAATGTCTTGTGCTGCTTATGTTATCAACCGGATGCCACTCAGCCCTATCAACATGAAGACTCCTGTTGAGCTGTTGCCGAAAGAGAAGCCGAGTGTGGGACACCTTAGGGTGTTCGGTTCAACTTGCTATGTGCATGTCCCGGATGCTTCACGGACAAAGCTGGATGCGAAGGCAAGGAAACTTGTCTTTGTTGGCTATGATGAGCGGAAGAAGGGATGGAAATGCATGGACCCTGTGACGAAGAAGTTCGTGGTGTCAAGAGACGTTGTCTTTGACGAGCTGACGTCATATGGAGGTGGCTCGATGGAGCTTACCGGAAGTAGCAAGGTTGAGGAAGCTCCGGTTGAGGCTGCTGAAGGCTTGGAAGAGGAGCTTGCTGTTTCACCAGAAGCTCCTGTTGCTTCGAACTCCGAGGCTGAGCCTTCTGGCTCAGGAAGCAGGGGGAGCACTGCTCAATGCTTGCCCCAGGTAGGAGTGGAGCCCGAAGAAGCAACGGAAGCCGTGAGCAAGGAGCCATGTCTTCGGAGATCGAAGAGGGTGGTTAAACCACCGGCTCGGTACTGTGATGGGAATGCAGTGAGCTTTGTCTCCTGCTTCTTTGCAGGTCCTCTGGATGAGCGAGAGCCTGCAAACTTCAACGAGGCCACTGGAGTGAAGGAGTGGGATGATGCCATGAACGAAGAGATTGATGCTCTGAAGAAGAATGAAACCTGGGACCTTGTGCCCAAGGTTGATGGCGTTACTCCGGTTACTTGCAAGTGGGTGTATAAGTTGAAGAAGAAGGCTGATGGGAGCGTTGATCGGTTCAAGGCTCGCCTGGTCGCTAGAGGATTCTCACAGCAGTATGGAGAAGACTATGAGGAGACATTCAGTCCATTTGCGAAGATGACATCTGTAAGAGTGGTGATCGCCTTGGCTGCTAGCAAGGGATGGAGGTTGTGGCAACTTGATGTGAAGAATGCTTTTCTTTACGGAGAGATTGACAAGGACATCTTCATGGATCAGCCACTTGGTTTTGTCTCTGAAAAGAATCCGGACTATGTCTGCAAACTCAGGAAGGCTCTCTACGGGTTGAAGCAAGCTCCTCGAGCGTGGTATGGGAAGATTGCAGAGTACTTGCAATTCTGTGGATACCTGGCTTCCAACTCGGATTCAAGCTTGTTCGTCAAGAAGAAGGGAGAGCTAAGAGTCTTGGTCCTGCTGTATGTGGATGATATGATCATCACAGGGAACTCGGAGGAGGATGTAGCAAGGCTCAGGGGAGAGCTTGCTATACGCTTCGAGATGAAAGACTTGGGAGAGTTGCATCACTTTCTTGGTCTGGAAGTGGAGAGGAAGGAGTGCGGGGTTCTCATTAGCCAGAAAGGGTATGCTGATCGCATTGTGAAGCGGTTTGGCATGGGCGAAGGGAAGAAGTGCTCTACTCCACTAGAACCTGGGCTAAAGCTTCGACGAGATGAGGGAAGGGTTCTTAATGATCCCTTGATGTTCAGGGCTCTTGTTGGGAGCTTGATCTATCTGACGATTACCAGGCCGGATATAGCTTATGCTGTTGGCCGAGTAAGTCGATATATGGCTGAACCAAGGAAATCTCATCTGTTGGCGGCAAAGGGGATTTTGAAGTATGTCAAGGTGACTTCTGAGATGGGACTCCTCTATGGAAGGGACGCGGAGTTTGTATTGCTCGGGTACACAGATGCTGACTATGGCGGCGATTCGGATGATCGAAGGTCTACTTCTGGTTATGTGTTCACTTGCGGTTCAGCTAGCATCTTATGGTGTAGCAAGAAGCAGGACTCGGTGTCGGTTTCAACCACGGAGGCGGAGTATAAGGCTTCGGCCTTGGCTGCTCGGGAAGCCGTTTGGTTGAGGAGACTCATAGAGGATGTTCATGAAGAAGTGCAAGGGCCTTCTTTACTCCGGGGTGACAATGAGACTGCTCTCAAGCTGGTTAACAATCCAGTGTGTCACGCCAGGACCAAGCATATAGAGATTGATCACCATTTCATCAGGGAGAAGGTGTTGGAAGGATCTCTGCTGGTCGGGCATGTTCGGAGTGAAGATAATCTTGCTGACATCTTCACGAAGCCGCTGTCGAAGGGGCTCTTTGAACGCTTGCGCAGCTTGCTGGGCTTGGTCACCACTTCTCACTTCAAGGGGGAGTGTTGAAATTTGTGAAGTGGAAGTGGGTGACGGGACAGGCCGCACGGCCTGTGGCGGACAGTTTTGGAGGACTGGGCGGACTGGGCGGACTGAGGTTTGCGGCCTGGTGAGAAGTCTGGTGGAAGCCGGCTGTGTTCTGAGCAGGTTGTTGCATGGAGTCCGCGGTTTGGTGCGGCCTGGTATCTGCGGATAGAGAGGCTTGCGGACTGATGCTTTGCTCAGTGGTCGCGGGTGCAAGCTTGCGCTGTTGGCGGGTTGGTTCGAGTTCGCGGGAAGCCTTGCGGACTGGTGTGTCCGCGGTTTGGGCTGTTGCGGACTGGGCCTTGAGCTTGGCTGAGGCCTTGTCGAGCTCAGGTGTTACAGCAGGTCTTGCTGTGGAGACCGGTTGGCGGACTGGTGTTTGGAGTCCGGGAGGAAGCTGCTGCGTTGGACAAGTGCGAGGAGCTCGCGGACTGGTTGCGGTCTGTGCTAAGGTGTTTGGCGGACGGGACTTTGTGTCCGCCATGCTCGCACTGGCCCTTGATGGTTTTGGACTTGGTCACACATTGTGCCAAGTTCATGGTGTCCGCCGTATCCGCCAAGTCCGCTGTGACCGGGCGGACTGTTGCTGTTTGCCTTTGGTCGTGGACTTGTGGCGGATTGAGGTGTGAGTCTTGCGGACTGCCTCGGGTTGGTGCGGACAGCCATTGAAGGGGGTTTGCTGTCCTGAAGCAGTTGGAGCTTTGCGGGCTGGTTCCTTGTCCGCTTAACTTAGGCGGACTGGAGAGGGTTCGTCATCGGTTGCCTTGCTCCTGGCGGTTTCCTTGGTATCCGGCTAAGTCCATGCGGACTCAGCGGATGGTGGTTGTATTCGCGCGGACTGAGGGTTGTGTCGCTATCTCTTGGGCGGTGACCACACTCCTCACCTTGCCTATAAATAGGACCCCCCTGGCACATCTACAGAAACCTAAGTAACTTGAGTGAACAGTAAGTTGGGGTGTGCGAAGTGCTGCGGTCTGTGTTTGCCAGTCCGCGCGGATTGTTTCAGGCTGACGGTTTGCTGTGTGCAGGTCACGCGGATAACTTCAAGGAGCCAGGAGTTTGGCTGTGACTTCGGTCAGTGCTTGGAAGTGTGCGGTCTCTGCGGACTCAGCAGGAGGTCGCTCTGCGGCTTGTCAGTTCTGTCTCATCTTTGCCAGCTTCAATAACTTGTCCGCCGGTTTCAGGCGGGTAGGGGAGTTCCTCAGTTCGGGTTCAGCAGGAGGCGAATAACGGTCTGTCTGCGCGGCCTCGCGGCTTCGGCGGACTCCGTGGTATTCGGCGGATTGCAGCATAGCTTGGGCGAGCTCAGCGGTCTCGGCGGTCTCGGCGACCTCGCGGTCTCGGCGGACTGGAGTGTTGTCCGCCCGGCTTGTTTTTTGGTTCTTTCTGTTTACAGCTGTAGTACTAGCGAAATCATGTCTCGCTATGTATGCCTCGGATTGTAAAGAAGTGAATGCATAAAATGACCTTCTTGTGCTTCCATTGTTTTGTTGGGTGCAACCTCTAGTCCTTGGGTTTTCCGCAGGTTCAGCGTGTGAACTGTGTAGTTCCGAAGATATTAATTTGGCGTTTGGGCTATCTTGCTGACCACGTTGAGAAAATTTAACACATAGTTCCTAACTGTCCAGAAAACAAAAACAAGGACAGAAGGGACAAGAAAGAAAGAAGAAAGGAGAACGAATCCAAGAGGAATGGCAATGGCAAACCCTCATCAAGGAAAAACAAACATACAAGAAAGGGGTTTGTTGCTGAATCCTGGAGTGAGACTGAAGAGGAGTCAGAAGTCTCATCCAGCTCTAGTGATAATGAGGATGATGCAGAAGAAAAAGAGTTCTGCATGATGGCAATCAATGCCTCACAACATAATTCAGAAGAAGAGGAGTCAGAGCCAGACTCAGAGACTCAACCTGAAGAAGATCAGGTAATTGGTTCTTTTGATTTTAATTCAGAGGACTTTAAATCTAAATTTAAAGCATTGTGTTTAGATCTGCTAAAATCTGAGAAAGAAATTATCTCTCTCAGAAATCATCTATCTGAACATAATACTTTAAAGTCAGAAAACCTCAAACTCTCTCAGGAGTTGGAGTGCTGTAGGGAGCAGATAGCTTCACTGAAAAGTGAGCTGTCTGAGGCCAAGAAGCTTGAAAGAATCCCTTAATGGGAGAAGCATCAAGCTGATGGACATCACAAGCACAGTGAACTCAAGATTTAATAGTACACTGGGCTTGGGTGCTTCATCTAGCCAACCCATAGTTCTAACCACTCCAATCAAGTTCATTTCTGACAAATGAAAGGGAGTTGTAGAGGTAGCTAGGAAAAATTCTGACCTGCCCAAGAAAACCAAGTTCCAGCAGAAATCGTCGAACGGAGATCGACGATCGCCGAATCCAGATCGACGACCGCCGAATGCAGATCGACGATCTCAGGCAAAATCGTCGAACTCAGGTCGACGATCTCAAGTACCTGAACTCAGCCATAGTCGACCGTCGAACGGAGCTCGACGATCTGACCCAAGATCGTCGAACGCAGCTCCAAGATCGTCGAACAGAGGTCAGAGCTCTGGAAATTTTTTTCAAGGGCAAATCAAAATTCAATCCTAAGGGTCTTTCATCCCAAATCTTTAACCCTTATACTGAATGGATTATACCTCCAAGGAGATATCATCCTGAAGGATTTAAGAGTCAACCTGGGATGTCCTTTATTTCAGAATTTAAAGGTTATCAACCTAGGCCCAAGGTAAACTGGGTCAAAAACAAATGAATTATCTTATGTGCAGGTGAAGACCTATCCAACATCTAACCAGCAATGGTACTTGGATAGTGGGTGCTCTTAGCACATGACAGGGAACAAGGACAACCTCACATCCTTTAGAGCCAAGCTTGGACCCAAAATTATCTTTGGTGATTCAAACTTTGGATAGACTAAAGGATATGGTGCAGTCCAGATTGGATCAGTAACTTTCAAGAAGGTAGCTTATGTGGAAGGACTGAAGCACAACTTAATAAGCATCAATCAGCTGTGTGATGAAGGCTACCAGGTGACCTTCAGCAAAGCATTATGCAAAATCAAGTCAGAGGACAACACAACTGTGTTGACAGGTAAAAGGAAAGGTAACATCTATCTAGTAGATTTTCTTTCAACTGATGTAGATATTTGTCTGTTTAACTTTGTCTGTAGACCAAATATTTTATGGCATAAGAGAATAGGACACCTAAACCTTAGAACTATTGCTAGGCTATCCAAGGACAACCTTGTTAGAGGACTACCTTCTGGCCCCTACAAGAAGGAAGGACTCTGTAGGGCTTGTCAATTACGCAAGCAAACTAAAAACAGCTTTAAGTCACTTAATAAGAGTGATTCACCTAGGATATTGTATCTGTTACACATGGATCTTTTTGGACCCATCACAGTACAAAGCCTAGGAGGGAAATCCTACACCTTAGTAGTTGTAGATGACTTCTCTAGATTCACTTGGGTGTTCTTTCTAAGGAAGAAGTCTGATAACTTTAAGTGTCTGACAGAGTTTCTCAAATGTATACAGATTGAGTTCAATACTCACATTGCCCTGATCAGAAGTGATCATGGGACAGAGTTTGATTCTCTTCTTATGCAAGAGTTCTGTCAGAGTGAAGGGATCAGACATACTTTCTCAGCTCCTAGAACTCCTCAACAAAATGCGGTAGCTGAAAGGAAAAATAGAACCCTTATTGAATCTGCCACTACATTATTGTCAGATGCTCACCTTCCTCTATCCTTTTGGGCAGAGGCAGTGAACACCTCCAACTATGTGCTGAATAGAAGTTTGATACATAAACTAAAGGGAAAGACTCCCTATGAATTACTCAAAGGGAAGAAACCTAAAGTTGATTATTTTAGAGTTTTTGGTTGTATTTGCTACATACATAATAATGACAAGAAATATTTAGCAAAATTTCAAGCTAAAGCTGATGAAGGAGTGTTTCTGGGATACTCCCTGATCAGCAAGGCTTATATGGTTTATAATAAATCATCTCTAAAAATTGAGGAATCTGTTCATATATCATTTGATGAATCTAACATGTCTTTTAAGGAGAAGATCCCTTCTACCATAGAACCTTTGCAGGAACATTCTCTAGTTCAGGACTTGAACAAGTTACAGGTTACTCAAAAGGATGAAAGCAGTGAAGATGAAGAAAGTGTTCAACATATTGAAGAACAACTTGAAGAGCCAGTTGTTGTACCACAAGAGGAGACAACAACACAGGTTGGTGAACAATTAACACTCCCTGTTGATTTAGTAACATCTAGAGACCATCCAATTTCCCAAATAATTAGAGACATCTCAGCTGGTGTGCAAACCAGAAATCAGGTCAACCAAAACCTGTTGCACACCTGCTTCCTATCTCAAATTGAACCTCAGTCCATTCAAGATGCAGAGCAAGATCCACACTGGATCATTGCAATGCAAGAGTAGTTGCATCAATTTGAATGGAACAAAGTGTGGGAACTAGTGCCAAAGCCTAAGGATCACTCCATTGTTGGAACAAAGTGGGTATTCAGAAACAAACTGGATGATCAAGGAGTAATTGTAAGGAACAAGGCAAGGCTAGTTGCTCAGGGATATTCTCAAGAAGAAGGAATAGACTACGACCAGACCTTTGCACCAGTTGCAAGATTGGAAGACATCAGAATATTTTTAGCTTATGCAGCACATAAAGGCTTCAAGGTATATCATATGGACGTCAAAAGTGCATTTCTAAATGGAGACATCAAAGAGGAAGTATATGTCAGACAACCTCCAGGTTTTATCTCTCCAACTTATCCTGATTATGTTTTTAGATTGAACAAAGCATTATATGGTCTCAAGCAAGCTCCTAGAGCATGGTATGAGATCCTAGCATGCTTTCTCTTGGAAAATGGATTTATAAGGGGTAAAGTAGACCAAACACTTTTCATTAGAACTCATAAGTCTCATACCCTACTAGTACAGATTTATGTAGACGATATTATTTTTGGTTCTACTGACTCCAAATTGTGTAGAAGGTTTTCCAACCTAATGCATTCTAAATTTGAAATGAGTAGCATGGGTAAGCTATCCTTCTTCCTAGGATTGCAAGTCAAGCAACATGCTGAAGGCATCTTTATTTCTCAAACCAAATATGCAAATGAATTGGTTAAGAAATTTGGCATGTCAGAAGCATCTTGTATGAAAACACCCATGCCTACTAATGCTGTATTGGATGCTGATGAACATGGGAAACCTGTTGATCAGACAACATATAGAGCAATGATTGGCTCTTTACTGTACCTTACAGCTAGTAGACCAGATATAATGTTTGCTATATGTATATGTGCTAGGTTCCAAGTAAGCCCTAGAGAGTCACACCTAACACTAGTAAAGAGGATTCTCAGGTATGTTAAAAGTTGTCCAAATCTAGATTTCTAGTATCCAAAAGATTCAGCATTTGATTTAACTGGATTTTCTGATGCTGATTATGCTGGATGCAGAATTGACAGGAAAAGCACCAGTGGAACTTGTTAGTTCCTTGGTGATAGACTTGTCTCTTAGTTTTGTAAGAAACAAACTTCTGTGTCAACTTCAACTGCTGAAGCTGAATATATGGCTGCAGGCAGTTGTTGTTCACAAATCTTGTGGATTCAAAACCAACTCCTAGACTGTGGCTACAACTTAGAGAAGTCTAAAATCTTTTGTCATAACACCAGTGCTATTTCTATAACTCAAAATCCAGTCCTCCATTGTAGGACAAAACACATAGAGATTAGGCATCATTTCTTAAGGGATAATGTTGAAAAGAACAAAATTGAACTACAATATATCCCAACTGATTTACAAAGGGGAGATATTTTCACTAAGCCCTTGGATGAAAAGAAACACACCTTCTTCCTAAATCAGTTAGGAATGTTAGATGGAGGAAGTCTTAAATAATATCCAAGATCTTAAAAGCTTAAAAATTGACCAAGACTAGGCAAACATCTTGATTTTTCTTAGTGTCTAGAGTTTTTCTGATCTCTGAACTGAGCTCGACGATTTTCCCCCAGATCGTCGAACGGAGATCGACGATTTCCGAAATCTTCGACCTGAGTTCAGCGTTTCTCAGATAGTATGAACTATCTCTTCCGGTCAACGATCGTCGAACGGCGCTCGACGAGTTTGTTCTTTGAACGATCGTCGAACAGAGCTCGACGCTCTCCAATATCGTCGAACGGAGATCGACGATGTTGAATACTCTTCAGTTTCCTTTAGAAGCCTCGATCGTCGAACTGAGTTCAACGATCTTTCCAATTCTGCGTCGAACCCTAATATAAAATTCATTTTTCATCATCGTTCTCCTTTGCGCTTTCGATTTCTCTGCACGAACTTTCTTTCCCTCCAAATATTTCTACACTTGGTCGTTTTTTTTTTGTTGAATCTTTGCAGGTAACTATGGCTGTGTCTGTTGCTGTTCTCGCCACCATGAAGTTTGATGCTGGCTTCGACATAGACATGGAATCCTTCAGCACAACCGACCAGGTTTTTTAGGATATCTTGGGGTTATTCAAAGAGCAGAACCTGACTCTAATCATGACCACAAGGATTAAGCTTGCATCTGATGAGATTAAGGAATGGGTCTACACTGCCCACAATCAAGACAACAACACCATTGTTGGGTTAATTTCTGGCACACGGGTACCCTTAACCCCAGCAATTTTAACAGAGGTTTTTGAGTTAAGAACTGGTGGAGATACTGCTGACTTGTCTGGAGAAGAGTATACTGAATTGCTTGCCAGAATGGGTCATTCTGAGGCTAACCCTAGCAAGCTCTTGAAAAAGAACCTTTCTGTGGAATACAGATTCCTGGCTGATGTAGTTGGGAAAGTGCTACTGGCTAAGCACTCTGCTCATGATACAATCTCAAGGTATCAGCTCTGCCTAATGGGAGCCCTAGTAAACAGGAAGAATTTGAATTGGGGAGAAGTATTCTTTGACCTCATTAAGAAAAAGATAAACAAAAGTTTTGTAAACTTTGGAAGAATTATACTGGTGTTTCTGCAGCATAGGTTCCCTGCATTGCTCGTCTCTTCTGGAATCCACATCAATGCATCCAAGAGACTGTCTTGTGCCCTGTTTGGTAAATGGGACAGACAAATCATCAAGCCCAGCAGGCCCTCCTCCAGCACTCCTTCAGGCATCAGGACTCTCAGAGTCACTTCCCCACAGGTCTCTGCCCCTGCAGATGACTTGCCTGCTGATGTTGCTCCTCCTCATCCTCCAATTCCATCCCTTCCCATACCATCTACCATTCAACCTCCATCCACCATCATCATCTCCAGCCCCTCTCCAACATCTACACCATCTCCAGTCCCTACACTTCCCCTCACAGATGATCAATTCCATCCATTATTCTCCTACCCTCAACCAGATGCCACTTCATCACCCTCCATTCCTTCCTTCACCCTCATTGATGATTCCTTTATGGATGATTCACCATCCTCTCCTCCTGAGCTACCCTCATCCTCAACTTCCTATCAAGATCTTCTACAAGAGATCATTGACCAACCCACCTTCACCCCATCTATCTTCATCCCACTGTCCTCCATATCCACCTTCCCCACACCTCAACCATCCCTGCCCCACTACTCCAGCTCTCCACTACCCTCACCAACAGCTACTCCTCCATCCTCTACCTCTACTCCAGTCACTACTGAGCAAGTAGACATTGCAGCACTTGCTGACAGGCTGTATGAATTGCTAGCCCCCAGGCTATCTCTTCTTTTGGAGACCTCCTTGGCTCCATTACTCCTATCAGTGGCAGCCCTCTCTGCCATGTTCTCATCTCTCTTCCCTCAGGCAGCCCCTTCAGTAGTGTGCCTTGATCCAGCCTTGTTTGAATCTAGGCAGGGGGAGATGCCCTATGAAGTGAGCCTGCCTGCCTGCTGCTGCTATTGCTGCTATCTCAGTGAGCCTGCCTACTACTGTTTCCTCAGTTCTTGCTGCTGCTGCTGCTGTGTCTCAAGACTCAATTCCTCCTGCTGTAGTCTTTGCAATAGACCTCTGGTCTTTGCTCTCAAGTTTTGATTCTTTATATTTCAGATGTCTGCCAGAGATAATTGTTGTCCAGCCCCCAGAGGATCTGTCCAAGGCCCTTGTGCCATTCTCTTGCTGTGACCCCAGCATCATCACCTCATTTGTCCACTCAGTATATGCTGCTACTTCTTCTGATGAAAGCATTGCTGTTGTTTCTTATGCTGCTGCCCCTACTACTGCTGAAAGCTTTGATACTACTGCTGATATTTCTGTTACTATTGTTGAGCCAATCACTAAGGAGATCCTTATGACAGAGGCACCTGAGTTTGAGCCTTCTGCATTTTTTGATGATATTTCTACTACTGATATTGCTGTTATTGAATCTGTTGCTGCTGTTGTTGTTACTATTTCTACTTCAATTGCAACACCTTCTGTATCTGCTGCTGTCACTAGTGTTACTGCTTCAACCTCTGCTGCTACACCCTCTGCTGCCTCATCTGCTTCTATACAGCTCAAGAAATAATTGATGAAGAAAATTGATGCCATGTATGATGATCAGAGTTCTGAAAGTGATGAGTACAGAACAGACTCTGATGATTCTTCTGCTACCATTGCCAGGAAAATAAAGGCAAGGAGCAAAGCCATGAAGAGAGTACCTCCTGCCAAGGTCAAGGATAACAATGACATACCATACTACATTCTTCATGACTGCCCTATCACTGAGCACTAGATGCAGTACTCTAAGAATCAACTGAAAACAATGAAAAAGAAAAGGAAATATGAAAAGGGTTCTTCACAATTCCAACACTCTCATCCTCCTCCACCACCTCCTCCTGATGCAGGTGCAGGTGGAAGTTCTGCTGCTCAACCCCCTGCTAGAAGTCAGGCCCCCTATCAGCCACATGCTAGATCCTACCATAGGGGAAGTCAATCCAGGGATTCTCAATCCAGGAGAGGAGGATACAGAGGCAATCAAAGAGATTTCCAGGTCTACTCTAAAGGATACTCAAGGCAACATCCATACTCCAGGGAAGGCCAAATTTCTTCTGACACCACATCTGGTCCTTTTCCCTATAAGCTGAAGGAAACTGTTTCATCCAGTCCTCCTCAGGACAATCCTTCTAACAGATATGAGCCACCAGTACCTTTTGAGGACCCTGAGAACAATCCAGCTGCTTGGACTGCAAGGATGAAAGAACTTGCTGCACTAGATCAAGTCAAGAAAGCTAAAGAGCAAGGAAGAGACTCCTCTAATATATCCACAATGTCTGAACAGAGAAAGAAAGAGCTAGAAAGATATGCATCAAGCAAATTTTTTGATTCTGACAGGTACATGGAACTGCATCCTGAAGTTGTAGTTCCCAGGCCTAAACAGCAAACCACTTTAGGTGCAGCAGATGATACTAGATCAAAGAAGGAAGCCCTCAATCCCAACAGAGAAATCAAACTTGTTAAGGGCAAGGAAAGGAAATGACAATGTAAGGTGATAATCTTTGTGATTTCTGATTATTATCTGGGATGATATATATATATATATATATCTTTGTGGTTCTGCTGTCTAGCTTTTCTTTTTGTTTTTCTGTATTGCTGCTTGTATGTTATTTAGTTTTTCCAAACTCTGTAAATTGTAATCCTAACCCAAATAGGGGGAGATTGTTGGAATACCCTATTACTAATTTGGGTCAGGATCACTATGTCTCTAGGAAACCAATGTTTGACCTCCTGTATAGCTCAAAAGGTTAATTAGAATTGAGTCTAAGGGTTAGAAGTCTAAGTTTGGAAGCTGCCCTCAATACCAAGCCTTTTTTAGTTTGAGACTAAGTCATATCGTCGAGCTCAGCACGACGATTCGTCGAACTCCGATCGACGATCGTCTAGCTCAACTTCGACAGATCGTCGAACTCCATTCGACGATCGCTGAGCTCAACTTCATCATATCGTCGAACTCCATTCGACGATCGGTGAGCTCAGTTCGACGATCTTGACTCAGCTTTGGTTCTCTATCTCTGAGTTCAGTTCGACGATCTTTGAGCTCAGATCGACGATGTTCTGCTGCTGTATATATCCATATCGCTGAGCTCAGCTCGACGATAGCAGAGCTCAGTTTGACGTTTTCAGATAACTTCAAGGATGTTTCTAGATTCAAATTCAAATCAGTTAAGGAGTTATTCTGCAATTAATTCAGAAGATTTCCTAGCCGTTTTCATTTATTTCTAGACCAAGTTTCAAGGGATTTTCAAGGAATATTTCTGTGGACTTTCCTCCAGAAGAGATTTTGCAATTAAGGATGCAATTAATGCAGGCCAACGGCTATTCTTGACAGAGAATGTTTTTCCATTCAGTATCAGAGAATAAAAGAGAAGAATTTTTTTTTGAATCTCTCAGACATATACACAGACACACACAGACAGACATCAGTAATCTTCAGAAGAAGAACAAAATATTCTGTCTCAAAGAATTCTCAAGAACACACATCCAAGGAGATCAAACTTTCAAAAGTCCTCAGATCTCCCTTGTCTCAAGTGTTCAAGGCCAACATCTTTCAAGACTCCAGACATCCAACATTTCAGCTATTGTTGAAATCATCTTTTGCTTGAGCTCAACTTTTGAAGGCCTATCACCCTACAGCAAAGCTTATCTTCCTGAAGATCTCAAGGACTCAGGGGGAGCTTTGACACCATCAATCCACATAGTCTTCTCAACTGATCTGAGAAAGAGAAGACTTCCATCACTCTCTCACCCCCATCTCTGTAAAGGGTTTCTCAAACTCCCTTCAAAAGTTTGAACTTGGTTTTTGAGCACCTTGTCAAAAGCTCATTGGTGGCAAGACACCTGATCAAAAAATCTGATTTGGTTTTTGAGCACCTTATCAAAAGCTCATTGGTGCCCAGGACACCTGATCAACTCATCCTTCAGTTGATTCCTACCTAGGGTGGTAGAAGAGTGGATGTACCCAAGTTTAGGGGAACCACTATATTTCCTTGTGTCATCTGGTTTTGCTTGTCTTTATTTTTGTTTCTGGCTGTGATTATTCTGTGATTAGCTTTTGATTAGTTTAGTTCTGTGATTAGATTTATTACTGCTTCCCTGCTCACTCATATTACAACAATTGTTGTAAAAAGTTTTTAAGCACCATATACTCTATTCACCCCCTCTAGAGTATATCAGATCTAGCTGCACTTTCACGGCGAACAAAATCATTATGAACCTACTAAAGAAAAAGGTGGAGAACTTAAAGGGAAATTGGGTGGAGCAGCTCCCCTCGGTCCTGTGGGCCTTGCGAATGACCCCGAACACGGCCACCGGTGAGACCCCCTTCAATCTTTCTCATGGGTGTGAGGCAGTCTACTAGTGGAGTTCGAGGTTCGGTCCCCGCGGGTCACATCCACGGGCGAAGGAGATGAGACTTGGAGGTTGGAGAATGAGGAGGGGCAACGCCTCTCGCTAGATATGGTGGAAGAACTGCGAGACGTGGCAGCTATCCGGCAAGAAGAGATCAAGAGGCGGATGGCCAAGTATTTTGATAAGCATGTCAGGGTCAAGCAGTTTACTAAATGGGATCTGGTGCTGAGAAAGGTTGACGCGGCAGGAAGGTCGGCTCCCGTGTGCAAGCTCAACCCGAACTGGGAAGGACCATACATAGTGAAGGAAGTCCTCGGAACAGGAGGATACTACCTCCAGGATGTGTAGGGGAGGGCCCTAAGTCACACCTGGAGCGGTGATGACCTAAAACGCTTCTACCCAAGAAGGGGGAAGGATGTAACCATGTATCTCAAAAATGAACTTATTATACTACATCAGTTGATTTTCTCTTAACTATTGTCAAATTTTTTATAATATAATGCAATTATGTGTTTTGTAATACCCCGAGCTCGGCTCGGCCCCAGGTAGACCAGCTGCGCAGGCTCTCATCTAGCAGGCAGGTCTGAAGGCTCGCTTGTGGGGGATAGGTTTGGTTTGAGATCGTCATCGGCACACCGAACTCGGCTCGGCACCAGGTAGACCCACTGCGCAGGCTCTCATCTAGATGGCAGGTCCGAAGGCTCGCCTGTGGGGGATAGGTTTGGTATGAGATCGTCATCGGCACCCCGAGCTCGGTTCGGCCCCAGGTAGACCCGCTGTACAGGATCTCATCTAGCTGGCAGGTCTGAAGGCTCGCCTGTGGGGGATAGGTTTGGTTTGAGATCGTCATCAGCACCCCGAGCTTGGCTTGGCCCCAGGTAGACCCGCTGCGCAGGCTCTCATCTAGCTGGTAGGTCCGAAGGCTCGCCTGTGGGTGATAGGTTTGGTTTGAGATCGTCATCGGCACCCCGAGCTCGGCTCGGCCCCAGGTAGACCCGCTGCGCAGGCTCTCATCTAGCTGGCAGGTCCCTAGGCTCGCCTGTGGGGGATAGGTTTGGTTTGACATCGTCATCGACACTGTTGTATCCCTAGTTGATTTGGGCTAGGTTCACTGACTTAGGATTTGACCCATCATGTATAGCCAGGGTCAATTTGTGTCCTAGAGTCTAGGTTATGTCCTTATGCTCAACTTCGGATGGACCAGCTTTCAACAAGACCCTCAGAGACTCCAGACTCACAAGTTTTCAAGACTAAGTAAAGTGAGTTCGACGTTTGTCTGCTGAACATAGTGAAGAGGAAAGTCAAGAGGAAGTGGCTGAACTTCCCCCAACAGCTAGTATCATTCCCCAAGAGGAATTAAATACTGAAGTTGTTGCTCAACCAACTCCACCAACTGATCTTGTCACACTTAGAGATCACCCCAGATCTCAAGTGATTGGAGACATCTCAGTAGGTGTACAGACGAGGCATCAATTCAACCAAGACTTGATGCATGCCTGTTTTCTCTCTCAAATTGAACCTCTCACCATTCATGAGGCAGAGCAAGATCCCCACTGGATCATTACAATGCAAGAGGAACTCAATCAGTTTGAGAGATATAGAGTGTGGGATTTGGTTCCAATACCCCATAACTACCCAGTTATTGGAACCAAATAGGTCTACATGAACATGTTGGATGCCCAAGGCAACATAGTGAGGAACAAGGCTAGGCTTGTTGCTCAAGGCTACAGACAAGAGGAAGGAATAGACTATGACCAAACCTTTGCCCCTGTTGCAAGGTTAGAGGCCATTAGGATATTCCTTGCCTATGCAGCTTACAAGAGATTCAAGGTCTACCATATGGATGTCAAAAGTGCATTCCTGAATGATGAACTTCAATAAGAGGTTTATGTAGAACAACCTCCAGGTTTTATCTCTCCAACTCAACCCTCTTTTGTTTTCAAATTGCATAAAGCTCTCTATTGTTTAAAGCAAGCTCCAAGAGCTTGGTATGAGACCCTATCAAGCTTTCTTTTAGAACATGAATTTACAAGAGGAACCATAGATAAAACACTTTTCACTAGACATCATAAGGACCAAATTTTTTTAGTTCAAATTTTTGTGGATGACATTATTTTTGGGTCTACTAATCCCAAATTGTGCAAGAGGTTTGCTGACCTCATGCATTCTAAATTTGAGATGAGTAGCATGGGTGAGCTTTCCTACTTCCTTGGTCTCCAAGTGAAGCAGCTCCCAGATGGTATCTTCCTCTCCCAAGCTAAGTATGCTAAAGAGCTTATCAAAAAGTTCGGGTGGGGTGATGCTTTAGGGATGAAAACCCCTATGGCTACAAATGCTTTTGTGGATTCAGATGCAGCAGGGAAACTAGTGGATCAGAAAAATTATAGGGCAATTGTTGGATCCCTATTATACCTAACAACTAGCAGACCTGATATAATATTTGCCACATGCCTCTGTGATAGATTTCAAGTGAACCCTAAAGAATCTCACCTTATTTTCCTAAAAAGAATTTTAAGATATATAAAGAGTTGCCCTAGTCTAGGACTCTGGTATCCTGCAGAGTCAGAGTTTGAGTTAACTAGATACTCAGATGCTGACCATGCTGGATGTAGAGTGGACAGGAAAAGTACCTCTGGAACATGCCAGTTCCTTGGTATGAGACTTGTCTCCTGGTTTTGTAAAAAACAGACATCTGTGTCTACATCAACTGCAGAAGCAGAATACATGGCTGCTGGGAGTTGCTGTTCACAAATGCTATGGATACAAAACCAACTCTTAGATTATGGTGTCAACTTAAATAATTTAACTTGATTTTGTGATAATACTAGTGTTATTGCTATAGCACAGAATCCAGTTCACCATTCTAGGACTAAACATATTGAAATAAGACATCATTTCATTAGAGATAATGTGGACAAAAAGAAAATTAACTTGATCCATATTCCTACTGATCTACAGAGAGCAGACATTTTCACCAAGCCATTGGATGAGAAAACCCATCTGTTCTTTATAAATCAACTGGGAATGATTGATGGAGAAGAGTTAACCTAGTTTCTGTCTGCATTCGACGAATTTTCCAGAGTTCGTCGAACGGAGTTCGACGAATCAGGGAAAGTTTGAGAGATTCTCGTCGAACGGAGATCGACAAATTCTCTATGTGAGGGAAAAAGTTTCGTCGACCAGAGATCGACGAACTTTGCTTCAGAAGACATTTCATCGAACGGAGTTCGACGAACTGTTTTTGATTCTTCTGGATGAGATCGACGAATTATCTGTCTATAATTTATTTCGTCGAGCTAAGTTCAAAGAATTTTTCTTTTTCGTGGAACGGAGTTTGTCGATTCATATTCTGAAAATCCTATATCAAGGTTTTCTTCGACCTCCGTCCCGCGCTTTCAGTTCCTTTGCTCTTGATCGACGTCTCTCTCTGTGTTTTTCTTGCAGGACATCAATGGTGATTCCCTCAGGTGCTTTGGTTGCAATGAAGTTTGACACTGGTTTCGACATGGACTTTGAGTCATTTCAACATTCTGACCCCATCTTTCTATACATCCTGGAACTACTGGAAAAACTCAATTTAAAGGATTTCATGACCAGGCGCATTAAACTTCATGGAACGGAAATACGAGAATGGGTATATACATCTACAATTTCTGAAGAGGATGTTTTGATCGGCAATATAGGGAACACTGATGTTTCCCTTTCTCCCGCAGTTCTCACTGAAATATTTGGATTAGTGAACGGAGAAGACAATCTGGAAATGGATTCTGAGGAATTCAGTGATATGCTGAAACTGATGGGTTTCTCTGGTGACAACCCTAATAAGATGTTGAAAAAGCAATTATCCGCCGCCTACCAATTTCTGGCAGATATTACGGGAAAGATACTGATGGCCAAGCACTCTGCTCATGACTATATTACCCGTCACCAATTTCTAATAATGTGTACAGTAGTGAATAAACGACAAGTTGATTGGAGTAAGGTCTTGTTTGAATTGATCAAGAAGAAGAACAACAAGAAGGAAGTCTGCTTTGGCAGAATTTTGGGAATATTTCTCAAAGAGAAGGCTACTGAATGTATGGTCTCCCCGACCATCTTTATAAACGCCAGCAAGCGCCTCACTTGTGCTATGTTTGGCAGGTGGGAGAGGACCATCTCCAAGCCCTCAAAGGCTTCTTCCTCTTCCCTCCAAACTTCTGAGAGTACAAGGGCTGTAAAGGCCGCTCCCCACCCTATTGAAGAGGTTCCTCCATCTCAACCATCTCTTCCAGTACCTCTTCCTCCAAAGAAGCCTCCTCATATACCTACCCCTCCTTCATCTCCACCACTTTACCTGACAAACATTACATATCCACCTCCATCTTCCCCTCTGCAAGTTCATCAACAACTCACTCCTCCAGATTCCCCTCATGAGACAATACTTCCTACACCTCCTCAGTCTCCTCTTCCCCCACATTTATCCACCATCCCATCTTATCATATACCATCAGATACAATAATGCAAGATGCCCCCACTCCATCTGTTATTCCTCCTCCCATTCCATCCCCTTCTCCTTCCCTATTTGATCCATCCACCCTCATTTCTTTGCTCTCTCCTCTCATCCAATCTTTGATCCAAGAGGCCATTACACCTCTTGTGACCTCCATTGATTCCTTATCTGCCCAACTCTCTCTTCTATCTGTTGTCCCCTCTTCATCTAGGGGCCTGGCTCCAGGAATCCCTGAACCTAGGCAGGGGGAGTTGCTCAGTGATGAAGTTGCAGCAGATGCACATACAGCAGCAGCATCAACCACAGCAGTTTCCTCTCCAGCAGATTCAGCTTCAGCTGAGGATACAATAATTTTGACAGACTTTGATGCTGAGATGTTTGAGTTAATTCAATTTTTGGATACTGACATTGACTTGGATGAGTCAGTTGCTCAAATAACTCCTGTTGGTGATTTCTATTTAAATCCCACAGTGAATTTATCAGTTTTGTTGAGAAGTTTTGATACTGTACATATGCAATTCCCTCCAGCAGGTTTCTCTAAGCCATATTTGGCCATGGTACCATATACCTCTCCATTTAGTCTAGCAGTTTCCCAGCAACTCTGTGACAATTTTGCTCTCTCTGCCTTTAGCTCAAAAGCCATTCCATATGATACATCAGTGCCAGTTTCAGCACCAGATTTTATTATGGATGACTCTCCAATGCCTACTCTAGATGAGCTTATTCAGTCAGACATTGAAGAAGAGAATAAGGCAGTAGCTGATAGCTCTGTCTCTTTTGTTTCTAAATCTTGTACAGATAATTCTTCTCTTGTTGCTGATACCCCTATTCCTGAACATTCTGCCTCTCCTCCAGCAAAGGCTGTTGTTTCTGATAAAGCTTTAAGAGCTTTGGATGCTTTGTATGAAACCCCTCATGATTCAGAATCTGATGATGATGATAATGATTCTGATGAGTATGCAGCTAGTAAGAAAAAGAGACTGTTGGCAAAGAAGAGAAAGGCTGCTCCTCCTCCAGCTCCCAAGCTAAACCCCAATGCAGACACTCCCTACTATATTCTGCACAATGTGACTCCATATAAGGGAATGCTAGAATGGATGTGGCTCTCCAAAAACCAGCAGAAAGATAGAAAGAGAAGCAGGAGATACTCCCCTCCTCCAGTGCACAGATACAGGAAGGATCCTCCTTCTCCTCCTCCTGCAGCAGCTGGTGCCAGTGGTTCTAGCTCCCAGAGATCTGCCCCAATGCAAACTTATCAGAGACAGTTAGGGAGATCTTCTGGAAGCAGCCAGCAGAGGCCATCCTCCTCAGGCAGTCAACAGTATAAGCAGCAGCAGCAGCAACAAAGTTCTGAAGTACATAAAGCCGAAAGCCCAAAAAGACCTCTCTCTCCTCCAATTCCTTTTGAAGATCCAGAGACTGCTAATACTGCAAGAATGGCTAGGTACCAAGAGCTGATTGGTCTATCATTGATAAATAAAGGCAAAGCAGAAGGAAAAGATATCTCTGGTCTTTCAACAATGTCAAAGTATAGAAAGGAAGAGCTGAAAAGATTTGACAAAGGAAACAAACTGTTTAATGTTGATGACTATATGAAATTACATCCAGAAGCAGTTGTCCCCAGGGCTACATCATTGAAAATTATTGGGGCAGCTGATATGACCATGACAGTGGATCAAGCTCAAGATCCTAACAGAGAAATTATTTTCAAGAAGCCAGGAGAAAAGAAAGCAGAAGACAAACCCCAGCAGAAGAAGCCAAAGAAGTAATTTTCTTGTTGATTCATTTCTGTCTGTTATTTGTTTTTAAACTATGCTATCTGTTAAGCAAAGCTGTGTGTATATATATCTGTTGCATGTGTTATAATTCTCTGCCAGATATATCTCTTCTCTTGCTTAGTTTTTCTGTTTTGAGTCTCTGTTAGTGACCTCACCCAAATAGGGGAAGATTGTTGGATCCTTAGTTGATTTGGGCTAGGTTCACTGACTTAGGATGTCACCCATCATGTATAGCCAGGGTCAATTTATGTCCTAGAGTCTAGGTTAAGTCCTTAGGCTCAACTCCAGATGGACCAGCTTTCAACAAGACCCTCAGAGACTCCAGACTCACAAGTTTTCAAGACTAAGTAAAGTGAGTTCGACGTTCGTCGAACTCAGCTCGACGAAAGGAGTTCTGCGCTCGACGATCGTGAGACAATTCTTTGTGCTGAGCTCGACGATTTATGTTCTCTGTTCGACGAAATCTTAGTTTCTACATCAGGCCAAAGTCAGGAGAACTTCAAACTTTTCTAAGTCCAGCTTCATGCTTCGATCGACAAATTATATTCTGAGCTCGACGAACTTGGACCTCAAGTTCACAGCTTCTCAGGTCGATGAAGTCAGCTTCTCAGGTCGACGAATGCTAAACTCTACTCGATGATTTCTGGACTTAGGGAATCTTTGTCGACACTCAGGGTTTGTGTTGACACCAGATGATTTGTGTCGACACCAGGATTTCAGTCGACACCAGCTTATGTCGACACCAGGATTTCAGTCGACACAAACTTTTGTCGACACAGCATTTCAGCAATGCAGGATATTTTGTCTAAGTCTAGAACTTTTCTCAAGTCGACGAATTTGATTCTCAGCTCGACGAATGAAGGTTGTCTATCAGATGAATGAAGATTGTCTGGTCGACGAACTCTATCAAGCTCAGCTCGACGAACTCTAGCTCAGCTCGACGAACACAAGTTCAGCTCGACGAAATGTGTTCTTTGTTCGACGAATCCAGATTAGGTTTTCTTCAAGGTTACCATACCATTTCTTAGCGCTGATTCCTGAACATTTAATGTCAGATCTTCTCAGAATGTTACCGTTAGAACGTGCATTGACTATGGACGATTTCATGCCGTTTTTCCATGGGACAGTTAGGAAAGTCATTGATTGCTGATTTTTTCCAAGGCCGACTGTAATTACTGTACGACTTTTAAAAAGTTTGAATATTCCTCAGTCAGTAATAGATAGACAGATAAACAAAAATAGAGACACAGCAAGAGAACAGAATCAAGAAGTGAAAAAGTTCAAGAATTACAATACAGAATACAATCTGACAGATTTTCTGAAGTTGCAGAAGAACAAACATTCTCAAATCACAAGTACTTGACTACAATCAGCCTGACCAGAGAATATTTTCAAGAAGAAGAAGAACAACCAAATTCAATCAAGAGTCTTCTTCTCTCTATTCACAGGATAACTTCAAAGGACAACAATCAACCAATCTGTCAAAGGAGTTCCTGAAACATATTCTGGTCCAGGCATTCTAGGTCTTTGAAGACCTATCACCCTAAAGCAGTGCTCCAGTCTTCCTGATACATTCAAGATCTCAGGGGGAGCAAGCTGCTAACATCATTCCACTTGAATCTTCTCTCTAATTGTTGACAGAGAAGATACCATCACTCTCTCACCACCTCTTGTACAAAGGGTTGTCATCTCCCTTCAAAAGTGATTCCTGGTTCACAAGTCTCCTTCCAAAAGACTTGAGTTTTGGTTTTTGGGGACCTGATCAAAACCCATTGGTGCCCAGGATACCTGATCAACTCATCCTGCAGTGGATTCCTACCTAGGGTCGTAGAAGAGTGGATGTACCCAGATTGGTTAGGGAACCACTATAGCTCCTTGTGTCTTCTGGTTGCTTAGTTTCTTTTGTTTTCTGGCTGTGGTCTGTGATTGCTCTGTGTTTAGTTAGTTGCTGTGTTTACCTTAGTTTAATTGCTTCCCTGTTCACTTAGGAATATAACAAGAGTTGTAAAAAGTTTTTAGCAAGCACCATACTCTATTCACCCCCCCCCTCTAGAGTATATCAGATCTAACCTGCACTTTCAGGCACCCCGAGCTTGGCTCGGCCCCAGGTAGACCCGCTGCGCAGGCTCTCATCTAGCTGGCAGGTTCGAAGGCTCGCCTATGGGGGATAGGTTTGGTTTGATATCGTCATCGGCACACCGAGCTCGGCTCGCCCCCAGGTAGACCCGCTGCACAGGCTCTCATCTAGCTGGCAGGTCCGAAGGCTCTCCTGTGGGGGATATGTTTGGTTTGAGATCGTCATCAGCACCCCGAGCTCGGCTCGGCCCCAGGTAGACCCGCTGCGCAGGCTTTGATCTAGCTGGCAGGTCCGAAGGCTCGCCTGTGGGGGATAGGTTTTGTTTAAGATCATCATCGGCACCCCGAGCTCGGCTCGGCCCTAGGTAGACCCGCTGCGCAGGCTCTCATCAAGCTAGCAGGTCCGAAGGCTCGCCTGTGGAGGATAGGTTTGGTTTGAGATCGTCATCAGCACCCCGAGCTCGGCTCAGCCCCAGGTAGACCCGCTGCACAGGCTCTCATCTAGCTGGCAGGTCCGAAGGCTCGCTTATGGGGGATAGGTTTGGTTTGAGATCGTCATCGGCACCCCGAGCTCAGCTCGGCCCCAGGTAGACCCGCTACGCAGGCTCTCATCTAGTTGGCAGATCCGAAGGCTCGCCTGTGGGGGATAGGTTTGTCTTGGTCAAGGCAAGAAACGCACTCGGAACACGAAATGGAAAGAGGTGAAGATAAGAGAGGTCTCGACGAGAATTGATCTCGGCAGGGACACCCTAGTAAAGGAGGCCTCGCAGAAGGAGAATTTTGGCGAGAAGGAACCTAATAATATTCTTGGACAGAGAAGCGGAAGCGTTATGCAACAGCCGTGAACGGTTCGCGCAACCTGAAGGAGGACGGCCCCGTTTTAAGGGCTCGTGAGCCATGTTCTCGGCAGATAGTTTTCTCCAGGTTCCCCCTTATCCATCGCTAAGGGAGACTACCCTATGGGAGGCAAAGGGCCTCGGCAGAAGCGTGCGAAAGGAACACTCGGCCACAGCAATTACATCAAGCACATTCACAATAAGAACAGGACAATGAGACATTTACAATGAAACGTTTACAATGTATTTTATATAAGCACAAGCTTAGAGCGTCTCGCTCTTTACACTAAGGCGAAAAGAAAAAAGAAAAAGGGGGCCCCTCAAGGAGACAAGCTGTACCCCTCAGAGCTCGCGCTTGAGCTCCCGCTGGAGCTTTCGCCGGAGCTCTCCCCGGAGGTCTCGCCACCCGCGGCAGGGGATTTCGGGACATCCGAGGGCGGGGTATCAAGCGCACCCGGGGGCTTCGGTACAGGCTCGAAGAGCAAGTGAACGAGCTGTGGAGCTGTAATGATCTTGACCCTCCCGTCCAGACATCCGACATCTCACAGCATCTCCAAGGTCAGCTTGACGGTAGCTTGCGTGTTGGCCTGGAGGAGCTTGTCGATATCATAGACGGAGTAGTAGCGGCTCTTTAGTCTCTCATCCAGAGGAGGGGGTGCATTCGCCTCCAAGCGCAAGATCTGGTCCCTCAGAAGAACATTCTCATATCGCGCCTGGGACAGCTTCTCGCAAAGCGCGGCTTGGGCGGAATCCTGAACAGCGAGAGGTTAGCATTAAAGGGAAAGGGGTTAAAGTGGCGAGAGCAAGTGCCGTGACAGATCTCGCTTACCCCTTCCGCCTGGCACGAAGACCACATTTGCTGGGCGTCTGCCAGCTCCTTCGCCAAAGTGGCCGCCTGAGCCACCTCGTCATCCCTGGCCTTGAACATGACCTAGAAATTGCGGTCTATGATGATGCTCCGGCGAGCACACATATGCGTAAGCTCCAGCCCGCGCATCAGGGCGTGAGTGGAATCATAAGCCAACAGCCGGGTGGTCATCCTGTCGTAGATGTTGGCATCCTCCTGGCTGTAGAGGAAGTAGCCTAAGGAGAAAGCCTCGCTGGTAACCTCATCTCGCTCTGCCCAGCTAGGCAGGAGGGACGAGATCGAGACCCTGTTGACGTCGGGGTCGCATTGTAGCAGCGGCTTGTTCTCCGCATCCAGGCAATTCATGCCGAGACCAAAATTGCGGTGGCCCCGTGGCACCTCTCCAGACAGAGGCTGGCCAGATTTGGCGGCGGCTCCCTCGCCCTCTGCAACACTGGGGGCCGGAGGGTTCTCGGCAGGGGCCTCAGCGCCACCCCTAGTAGGTGCGATCTCGCTGACGACCTGCAAGATCTCCTCAAAGGAGCGGCCTGCAGCAAGAGGTTGGGAGGGCGTCATCATAATAGCTTTGCCCTTCTCGGTATCAGTTGTCTTGGGCCTCTTGATCGGTTGAGGCGGAGGGGCGCCGGGCTTTCGGTTCCCAGCACCGGTTGAAGGAGGCGGGGCCGGCTCTTTCCGGCAAGCTTATACCGCGGCCTTTGCGAGAGCCAGCGGGTCTTTTGGAGGTTGGCTCCCGGCAGCGCGAGCCTCGTCAAAAGGTTGGCGTAGGGGGATCTCGCGCTCTCCTACGAAAGTGACAAAACTCAATTCAAACGTTGAAAAGGGGAATAATGAGACAAAGGCGAGACCTTACTTCTCCTGGGAGTACGGGGAGGAGTGAATCGACGTCCCTCCGGAGGAAGAGGACGTCAAAGTCCTTGGTTCCGAAGAACTCGAGGAGGGCACTCTCGCGTGAGCCCAAGGAGGGAGGTTTGTAGGCGCATCCTCATATTGGATGAGTGCGAGAGGCATGTTCCCGAAGTCACCGGAAACAATGATGAACCTCTTGCCCCAGTGGTGGTGCTTGTTGGCGAGACCGATCATCTTGAGCAGTTATCCTGAGAAGAAGACCACCTCTCCTTTGGCGCGGAAGGTGAACAGCTTGCGGAAGATTGGAAGGCTGAACTCGATCCTCTCGGATCGCATGTAGCAGATGAAGGCCACCAGGATCGCGACCGAGTTCGGGTTCAGCTGTGCGGGAACCACTCTGTAGTACCGGAGGGCCTGGCGCATCTCGGGCCACAGCGGGAGGCGAAATCCCACCTCAAAATGCTCAAGAGGGATGGCGAGCTCCCCCTCCCCCGCGGTGTTTACCTTATCATGGTTGCCTGGGTTTCGCTCGATGAAGCCGGCGGGAACGTAGCGAGTCTGGGTCAGGTTGAACTCATCCAGGGTAAGAGTACAGGAAGGAAACATGTGCTTTTGGAAGGCTTCCGCGCAGTTTGAGCGACCCTCGCTTTCGCCCGGCATCGTGATGGAGGAGTTGTAGGCGAGATCTTTAAGAGGGAGGCGAGAGCAAGAACCGTGCGAGATCGGAAGGAGAAGGCGAAAACACGCGAAAGCTTTTGAGAGACTGCGAAAGCGACAAGGGAGGAGAGAGATTCAGGTAGGAGAAATGAATATGGTAGGTGAGCCTCTCTATTTATAGGAAACCGTAATCATGACTTTTCAAAAAAAAGAGGAGGAAAAAAGAGGGGCGGCGGAGGTACAGCCGTCACGACCTGAGTCGGCGGCGCTTCATTTTCCCTCCCAAATTTGACTGACTGATAGGTGATTGGCGCGAATCTAGTGAGATGGCATTCGACAAACAACGGGAGAAGGTTTGCTCTCGCGGAGCGAGAAAGCTAAGTAAGAAGTAATAATAATGATAACCGCAAACAACGGGAGATCAGATTGCTCTCGCCAAGCGAGAACTAAATAGAGTAATAATAATAGCATAAATAATTGTTATTCTCGCCAAGCGAGAGCTGAATAAAAGAGTAAGCAACATCAGTTAGACATAAATTAAGCGGGGTACATCGGAGAAGGGGAAGGCCGGGGGTAAGGAAGGGTGAGGTCTCGCCAATCAATAAGGCTCCCACCGCCATCTTCCTTGCTCCCGCAGCCTGGTCCTCGGTGGCACTTACGGGTTGAAGTCGGACGACATGACGGTGCACCCTAGGTTGATCCGGCGAGACAGGTCCCGGATCCGCGCGATGCACCTTTTAGGGGAAGAACCGGTGGTAGGTCCACCTGGCCGATCCATCTCAACGATGAGGTAGTCTCGCTCCAGGGCCTGCAACCTCTTCTCCACCGATTGGCGAAACTCTTTCGCCCCCAAAATCATGGGCTCGCTCCCGCCGGATAAGCTTTGATAGGACAGCGGCAACCTTCTTCCCCCGTCTTCTAGAACTCCCGGCGCTGGTCAAAATCTCCGCCATCTCGTCAGATAAAGGGAAGGGAGAGCTCTCGCCATCTTCCCCCTCTCTGTCTTCTTCTTCTTCTTCTTCTTCCTCTACGTTAGGTCCAGACCGCGAGCCCAGATCCCCTGACAAAAGAATTCCAATTATAGCGAGAGCTGAAGGATTGTTGTAATAAATATTCTGCATACCTGCAGCATGGCGAGACCCCCCGGTCGACGGCAGGCGAGAAGGCCCAGCCCCCCCCCCCCCCCCCAGCTCGAAAGAGTAGATGGATAGGCTTTCCTTTTCCTGGGGGTAGATTTTGCGAGTGGTAATCCTGGCTTGGCCGGAAGCGGGGGGGGGGGGGGGGGGAAGGTCTCCTCTCCCGCAGGATGGCTGGCATCCAATGGAGGCGCGAAAGATTCGAGAGTCTTTCCTCCCGCCTGTAGGGAGGAATCAACCGCAAGGGCAGGCTGATTCACAACCCTTGCTCCGTTCTCCCGGGTGGCAAGACCCGGCTGGGCGAAAGCTGGCGCTGCGGGAAGACAGTTCAGCATTCAAAGATTTGAGTTAAGAGCGAAATACCCTACAAGCCAGCTAGTTTCTCACTGAAATACCCCACAGGGTGGCCTTCCTGACTCAACACTCCACCAATTCCCACTCCAGACGCATCACATGACAACTCGAAAACCTTGGTAAAATCCGGTAGTCGCAAAAGGGGGGCTTCCGACATGCGCGATTTAATTTATTGGAACGCTGTAGCGGCCGAGTTCGTCCATGTAAAGTCACCCTTTTTCATGCACTCGGCAATGGGGGCCATAATACTACTGAAATCCTTAATAAATCGCCGATAAAAAGTAGCGAGCCCGTGAAAACTCCTAACATCCCGAATGTTGGCGGGCTCGGGCCAATCTCTAATGGCTTGTACCTTCTTGGGGTCTACGTGGATCCCCTTTGAACTCACAATATAACCGAGGAACTGAACTGATGTAACATGGAAGGTACACTTCTTAATGTTCATGAATAATTTTTCCGATCTCGGCTTGGTAAGGATGGTTCTTAAATGGGACTCGTGATCAATCGTGGAGGTTCTAAATACCAAAATGTCGTCAAAATATACCACGATGAATTTTTCCATATAGGGTTGGAAGACGTGGGTCATCATCCTCGAAAACGTGCTCGGCGCAATGGAAAGCCCAAACGGCATAACTAACCACTTGTATAGCCCTTCCTTTGACTTAAAGGCGGTCTTCCACTCGTCAGCTTCCCTAATTCGGATCTGATGGTATCCAATCCTAAGATCCAATTTCGAGAAAATCGTGGCACCGGCTAACATGTCCAATAAATCATCCAAGCGAGGGATGGGAAATCGATACTTAATAGAGATTTTATTAATGGCTCTACTATCCACACACATCCTCCAAGAACCGTCCTTCTTGGGGGAAAGTAAGGCGGGTACGGCACATGGGCTCTTGCTGTGGCGGATAAAACCCTTTCGCAATAAATCCGAGATCTGGGATTGCAACTCTAAGTGCGCGGAGGGGTTTAGCCGATAATGTGGGAGGTTGGGCATTGAGGAGCCCGTAATGAAATCACTGGCATGTTGGATTTCCCGCAACGGGGGTAACTCAGTCGGTAGCTCGTCCGGGTACACATCCACAAACTCATTTAAGAGTTTTCTCAACGCCGACGACAAGTTCTCAAAAGGTGCCGCATCTTCCTTAACTTGTAGACACACTAAGGCATAGAGGACACCATCTAAAATGGTAGTACGCTTCAATTCTTTCCTTCCTATCAGGCTTAACGTCTTCTTCTCGACCGGGATGACCGTATCCTTGGAGGGGGCCAAAGGATCCTTTGGCGGGGTGGGTTTTAAGAGTATGGTTCTGCCATTAAATTTAAACTCGTAAGTATTGGCCCGACCAAAGTGGGTGACATCATGATCATACAACCAAGGGCGACCCAACAAGACGTGACAAGCATCCATAGGGATGACGTCACACCAAATCTGCTCAGAATAAGCTTTGATGGTAAGGGGTACCAAGCATCGCTTCGTCACAGGGAGGGATGACTTGTCTACCCATGCCACCTTATAAGGGTGAGGGTGCGGCTCGGCATCAAGACACATTCGTCTCACCGCGGTTTCAGAAATTACGTTCATGCAACTACCGCTATCAATGATCAACCTACACCATTTTTCACCACTCTTAAAATTCAACGTGAAAATGTTCGTCCTATTCCAATCGTCTAACGCTCGAGGGGTCGCCAGAATACACCTCATAACCATCATATGGGAGTCATCCTCCATATCACTAGGCACTCCGTCCGACTAGCTCTCTTTGCCCGCCTCGTAAGTAATGTCGCCTGTCCCACCGGTAGAATCTAACAGGGCTAATGGTCTGGGTGTAGTAGTTCAATCACTAGTATAGTGCCCTTGGACCCCGCAAGCGTAATAGGTTGTAACACCCCCTATCCGTCGCATAACATATATCAGTAGGTCCGGCCGGGGCCCGACGCTGTATGCCACAAACAGTCCAGGTGGTTACTCAAGGAAACCATCCAACCAATCATAACGTCCTACACAGAGCATTCTAGCGGAAGCAGTTTATAAAAGTTGCAATAAAAAACCCAGCACCAAAGCATGAATGTCCACTAATACCAAATAGGAATGTTATACATACACCAGTACAAGCCTTAAGGCCTTACAAAATGGTTCACTTAATATTACATGTTTTACAAACCACGGCACGCAGGCCGGTCATACATGAATAATGTAGTAAACACACCAATTAGGCCTTCGAGGGCCGGCTTCGCAACTTGGGCTTTAGCCCGCTATTGACCGCTTAGTCCAGCAGCACCTGCAAGCAAAAAACCACCGCACGGTGGCAAAACAAGGCAACGGTCAACAATGCTGACCAAATTATAACGATCCCGCCACCAACTCGGGGCGGCGATGCTCATTCCCTGCATTTCATTAGCATAAGCGAGCAAGATAACAATATTCATTTCATCACAGACATTGGCTCGCATGGCCACATGCCCCGTGCTCTCAGGGCACATTCTCGGTGAACCTGTCGATGTCACGTCAATTAAAGCCATAGACATTCCGGACTCAACACCGCCACTTTTACGGCCGAACCTATGAGCATTTTGTCTTCTTGGCCTGGGTCACGACAATTTAAGCCATTGACCGCCGAAGACCCTAATCTATGCCAACGGCAAGTGCCACATACCCTTAGGTCTCTTTAACTGAACGATATAGAACGGGTACGGTTCCATCTAACCCGTTCTCACATCGCAACGACAATTTAAGCCATTTGCGTGTGTCAAACTTCTCCCGAGTCCCATTTTCGTCACACATTTCACATAACTCGGTTATGTTCAAGTTGGCTCTCAGGCCTCCATGTTGGCAAGATCACGCATCCGCCCGGTTTTCTGAGTGCACCTTAGGGTTAGTCCCCAAGGCTCCCTGTTGCAATCTACCGTGTAGAAAACCCGAAAAACAACCAATCGCACGGATTCTTCTCCGGCATTTATGCAATGCAACATCACCGATCCAGACCAACATGTCCGGGTAGGCTTCACACAACATGCCTATGTCCGTTCTCGCTTACGGACTCTAACAACGGGGACTATTCATGTCTACCCGAAGGAACGCCTCCAACTCACCGCAAACTCGCGAGAGCGGGCTTCCATTTTGCAAAAGAAGTAGAGCTTAACATGCTCAAGAAGAGGATTGTTACCCTTGTGTCCTTCTTTGGCGCCATGGAAAAGTAAACGGATTAAAAGCACCGCACTCTCTTCGCCTCCGTGGATCCGGAGTCGGCTCGCAATTTGGAGCATCGAAGCTCCTCCAATGGCCGGATCTAGCTTCTTATTCCTTCCTTGGCTCTCCTCTCTCTCTAAGCTTTAGAATGATAACCACTCATGAAAAGTGAGGGTTTCTAAGGCCCAATCCCGGGTATATCCCATCAAGAACAACCCCCAGCCGTTGGATCATCAATTAAAGAAACGAACGGCTTTGATTCGGGACTGAAATGTCCAATCTGGACCGCACACGGCCTGGGACACGCCCGTGTCCAGGGCCGTGTGCCTCATTCACCGTCAAAATCGACTCGCCTAGAATAACACACGGGCATCGAACACGCCCGTGTTCGACCTAACACGCCCGTGTTCCACCTGACATGGCCGTGTGGGCGGCCGTGTACCCCCATCGATTTAACCCGAAAACAACCCGAGAACTGCACGGGTTCTAGGACACTCCCGTGTCCTTGCCTGTGTCTACCTCAACACACCTGGGCTCTAGGCCGTGTACATGGTCTCGACACTCGACACTTCGTCGAGCGAAGATCCTCGACCTCACGACACGGCCTTGGACACGCCTGTTTCCTAAGCCGTGTGCCTTGTCTCGACACATCGTCGAGCAAAATTCGTCGACTCCCCAGGACGAGTGTCGACACGGGTCGACACGCCCTGCGAAACGCCCGTATCGCAGGACATGTGCCATGTCTCGACACTTCGTCGAGCGCAGTGTAAACTTCACGGGCTGAGTATCAACACGGGTCGACACGCCCTGCGACACGCCCGTGTCGCAGGCCGTGTGCCCTATCTCGACACAACATCGAGTGAAATTCGTCGACCTCTCGAACAACTCGATGACACAAGCCTGACACGCCCTGGGACACGCCCGTGTCCTAGGCTGTGTGCCTCCTGCCAGAACCCAAAACTGGCCTAAAATGTCACCCGTCGCTCCTTTAAGTTTTGGGGCGTTACAACTCCCCCCCTCTTAAAAGAATTTCGTCCACGAAATTATATAAAGGAAAGACATGTACAAAACCAAAATTTGTACCTGAGCGGAACAACTCCGGATACTCGTCAAGCATAGTCTGCTCTCGCTCCTAAGAGAGCTCCTCATGACCGTAATTGTCCCACCAGACCTTGACCATCCTGATCTCTTTATTGCGTAGCCGCTTGACCTCCGAGCCCTCAATCCGCATGGGCTTGACCTTTGTCGTCAACACACTATCCACAGGTACTTGATCAACCGCGATCACTTGCGTAGGCTCTTGTACCACCTTCCGAAGCACCGAAATATGGAATACATCATGTAATCCACCAAGCTCCACTGAAAGCTTCAACCAATAGGCCGCTTCACCAACTCATTCCAGAACCTCAAACGGCCCAAGGTACCTCGGGCTTAGCCTTTTCAATCGCCGCACCCGCGAGACACCCTTGAATGGCTTGATCTTTAAGTACACATAGTAGCCCACAACGAACTCCACGTTCCTGTGCTTGGCATTATAGTACTTCTCTTGCCGGTCCTGAGCGATAAGCAACCTCTCCCAAATGGTACGCACCAACGAAGTAGCATCCTCCACTTCTAATCGCTTGTACAACTTTGACTCACCCGTTTCTAGCCAAGACAACGGCGTGTGACATTTTCTACCATATAGGGCCTCGAAGGGCGCCATTTGGATACTCGCTTGGTAGCTATTGTTGTACCGAACTCCATCAAATGAAGATGGTCTTCCCATTGTTTTCCAAAATCCAAGACACACATGCGAAGCATGTCTTCCATAGTTCTATTGACCCTCTCGGTCTGCCCATCTGTTTGCGGATGGAAGGCTGTGCTGAATTTTAGCTTTGTTCCCAACATTTGCTGAACAAGCCTCCAATCATTGGACGTGAACCGCCCATCTCGGTCACTCAAGATGCTGCGGGGCACACCATGAAGCCGTACTATGTTATCCACATAAAGTTTTGCCAACTTCTCCACCGGAACATCCTTCCTATGCGGAATAAAATGTGACACCTTCGTTAGCCGATCAACAACCACCTAAATGGCGTCATTCCCCTTTTGCGACCTTAGCAAACCGTGCACAAAGTCCATAGAGATGTCATCGAATTTCCACTCCGGAATAGGCAAGGACTTAAGAAATCCTTCCGGCTTTTGGCACTCCGCCTTCACCAAGGCGCAAGTTTGGCACTTCGCTACGTAGATCGCCACAACCTTCTTCAAACCCGGCCACCAAAATAGTTTCTTCACATCGCGGTACATCTTCGTGCTCCCCGGGTGAATCGAGTACTTGGTATGGTGTGCCTCGTACGACAATTCCACCCGCAAATTACCCACACTTGGGACGCACAGACGACCGTCTTTCCAAAGTAATCCGTCCTCCACGACGAATTGGGAATTTGACCTATCCAGAGCCTCTACCATGAACTGCTTCATATGAGCATCCATATCCAAAGCCTGCCGAATACGATCAGCCAGGTCATATTGGACTTCAGTCCAATTCAGAACTGCTTCAGCACTTGATTGCCTATCCACACAAACAATCCCCAACGCCTCCAACTCCCGCACCAACCGCTCATCATGCACCGATAGACAATTGGCTTGAGCTGGGGCTCGGCAACTCAATGCGTCTGCAACCGCATTCCCTTTACCAGGCACGTAGTGGATCTTGAATGTATAGTCCCCCAGGAACTCCATCCATCTACGCTGCCGCATATTCAAATCCTTCTGATCAATCAGGTAATTCAGGCTCTTGTGATCAGTGTAGATATCAATCTTAACACCGTACAAATAGTGTCTCCACAGCTTTAAGGCAAAAATCACGGCCGCTAACTCCAAGTCATGGACCAGATAGTTCCTTTCATGCACTTTCAGCTGTCTCGAGCCATAAGCTATTACACTTCCGTGTTGCAGAAGCACGCAACCCAAACCGCTGCCCGAAGCATCGCTATTAAATCTCATAGCCTTCGGTCCCACTCGGCGAAGTCAGCACATGCGCCGTGGTCAACCGATATTTAAACTCCTCAAAATCTCGTGCGCACTCCGACATCCAAAAGAACTTCTGCTCCTTCCTCGTCAAACTAGTGAGGGGTAACGCTATCCGCGAGAAGTTCTCTACGAATCTCCTGTAATAGCCGGCAAGCCCCAAAACGCTCCGGACTCCCGCTACCATAGAAAGCTCAGGCCACTCCCGCATCGCAACAATCTTCGCCGGATCCACTGCAATACCTTCCTCACTCACTATAAGACCGAGGACGCCACTGAGGATGACCAAAACTCGCACTTCGAGAACTTGGCATACAACTGATTCCTCCTTAGCATCTCCAAAACGAAAAGAAGATGCTTGAAGTGATCTTCCTCACTTTGCGAGTACACCAAAATATCGTCGATGAAGACAATCACAAAATGGTACAAGTACTCTCGGAAGGTCCTGTTCATCAAATCCATGAACACTGACAGCGCATTAGTCAGCCCAAATGGCATGACCGTAAACTCGTAACGCCCGTATCATGTACTGAACATTATCTTAGGGATATCACTCTCCCTTAACTAATTTAGAGTACGTCATTGACCCGACCAACTGATCATAAAGATCATCGATCCTTGGGATTGGGCACTTGTTCTTTTCCGTTAACTTATTGAGCTCCGGATAATAAATACATAGCCTCAAGCTTCCGTCCTTCTTCTTAATAAAGAGGATCGGTGCACTCCAAGGCGAAGGACTTGGACGCACATACCCTTGCTCCAACAACTTTTAGAAGTTTCACCTTCAGCTCCGCCATTTCCTTAGGCGCTAGCCGATATGGAGATCGTTACACAGGCTTTGGACCTGGCACTAGCTCAATCGTGAAATCTATCTCCCGTTGAGGCGGGGCTCCAGGAAGATCTCTAGGGAACACATCAGGGTACTCCGATACCACTTAAATATTAAGCAACGCGGGCTTCGGCTTTGCAACCTCCACTAGTGTACAAAGTAGCTATGCACCAGCACGAACTGCCTTCACCACCTGAAGAGCAGACACCAACGTCTTGCTCGACCTCTTCGAGCCCGTAAAGGTCGTCTCACGACTTGCTCCCAGCTTGACTTCCTTGCTACCGCAATCTATATAGGTTTGCTGCTCTGAGAGCCAGTCCATGCCAAATATAACATCGAACTCCACCAACGGAAGTAACGATGCCTGCATATTGAACTCCTGATTCCCAATCCAAAACTAAGCGCAACAAATTCTACCCGCGCACAATGAGCACCATTGGACTATAACGCATCCAATTTGTCTCTTACCATCGAAGGAGTTACTCCGACGCACAATTAAATTCCTAATAAAGGAATGCGAAGCTCCCTAAATGAACGGTGCTCTCGCAGATAAAGTAAAGTCGTAACAAAGCTTAGCACAAGTAGTTCTAAGCTAACATGCATAAGGGCGACAAGTATTTAAGACAAAACTATATTTAAACCATACATGCCCTTACGACGGCGTGCTTCCTCCAGGGCTTTAGGCACTCACGGGCATAATGCCCCGGCTCCCCACAGTTGAAACATGTGCCCGGGATCTGACCCGTAGTCGCCCCAGAAGCACCAGAAGGAGCTGGACCCGAAGTCCTGTGCTTCTTATACCATTTTTGATATACAGACTTTGACGTGTTCGGCACTTTGAATGTCGTCTCCTTTGCACTAAAGTCCTTGACTGCTCCTGACATATCTTTCTTGGCCTTCTGAGCACCTTTCCAACAGTCTTGGGCAAAGTTCCCTTTCTTTCCACAAGTAAAACATGTCTAAGCAGCTTTGCTAGTCAATGTCATAGCCCATTTCTCCAGCATTCCAACGGATTCAACTCTGATGGGGCTTGCATAGTTCGATACCATGGTCGCTGGCATCGGGAGGGTCTTCCTCAAATCTGCCTCCAAAGATCTAGCTGATTCCACCAAGGCTCGGAATCCCAATAACTTTGGTCCTAGCAGTAGAACTCGTAACTCGGCGCGCAGGCCATTATAAAATCTATCGACTGTAGCTTGCTCATTATCTAACTCGAAGCATGGGTAGTGGCTTATCATAAGAAATGCTTGCAAATATTCCTCAACTGTGTGCGCTCCCTGCACTAAATGCATATTCAGCTGCTGCCCCGATGGTCTACCCAAGGTCATCTGCTCCATCATGCCAACCGACGTTGAAGCCACAACAGGGGCGCAGGGTTGTACATTTCCTCCAAGCTGTGCACCCATCATAGCGAACACCACTTCAACGATCCTTCTAACGGTTTCATACAAAGGAGGGGTCTCAAACACCTCAATGGGCGCACTAAACCCCTCAGAAACCGGACATTCTGGCGGTCCAGCACCGCTTCTGGTCACCTATAGTTGTACAAAACACCGTTAAGCGACCAAATAAAATTGCAAACATCAATTATAGGAACACGCAGGTTCCTCAAACACGTGTATTTCATTCCTAAGTGGACATTCATGGGTTCTTTTACTGTTATAACGATGACGCACACACATGTGCTCACCACCCCTTAAAAAGAATTCGTCCACGAATTCAATTTAAGCCCGACCAAAACCAGTAGTCTGATATCAAATTGTAACACACAGGTAGGAGGATCGAAACCTCCCTCTGATACCAAATTGTAAGACCCCCTATCCGTCGCATAGCATATAGCAGTAGGTCTGGCCGGGGCACGACGTCGTATACCACAGACAGACCGGGTGGTTACTCATGGAAACCATCCAACCAATCATAACGTCCTACACAGAGCATTCTAGCGGAAGCAGTTTATAAAAGTTACAATAAATAACCCATCACCAAAGCATGAATGTCAACTAATACCAAATAGGAATGTTATACATACATCAGTACAAGCTTTAAGGCCTTACAAAATGGTTCACTTGATATTACATGTTTTACAAACCACGGCACGCAGGCCGGTTATACATGAATAAAGCAGTAAACACACCAATTAGGTCTTCGAGGGACGGCTTCGCAACTTGGGCTTTAGCCCGCTATTGACCGCTTGGTCCAGCAGCACCTACAAGCAACAAACCACCGCACGATGGCAAAACAAGTCAACGGTCAGCAATGCTGACCAAATTATAATGATCCCGCCCCCAACTCGGGGCGGCGATGCTCCTTCCCTGCATTTCATTAGCATAAGCGAGCAATATAACAATATTCATTTCATCACAGACGTTGGCTCGCACTGCCACACGCCCCGTACTCTCAGGGCACATTCTCGGTGAACCGGTCGATGTCACGTCAATTAAAGCCATAGACATTCCGGACTCACCACTGCCACTTTGACGGCCAAACCTATGAGCATTTTGTCTTCTTGGACTGGGTCACGACAATTTAAGCCATTGACCGCCGAAGACCCTAATCTATGCCAACGGCAAGTACCACGTACCTTTAAGTCTCTTTAACCGAACGACATAGAACAGGGACGGTTCCATCTAACCCGTGCTCACATCGCAACGATAATTTAAGCCATTTGCGCGGGTCAAACTTCTCCCTAGTCCCATTTTCGTCACACATTTCACATAACTCGGTTATGTTCAAGTTGGCTCTCAGGCCTCCATGTTAGCAAGATCACGCATCCGCCCGGTTTTCCGGGTGCACCTTAGGGTTAGTCCCCAAGGCTCCCTGTTGCAATCTACCTTGTAGAAAACCCGAAAAACAACCAATCACATGGAGTCTTATCCTGCATTTATGCAATGCAACATCACCGATCCAGACCAACATGTCCGGGTAGGCTTCACACAACATGCCTATGTACGTTCTCGCTTACGGACTCAAACAACGGGGACTATTCATGTCTACTCGAAGTAACGCCTCCAACTCACCGCAAACTCGCGAGAGCGGGCTTCCCTTTTGCAAAAGAAGTAGAGCTTAACATGCTCAAGAAGAGGATCGTTACCCTTGCGTTCTTTTTTGGCGCCATGGAAAAGTAAGCGGATGAAAAGCACCGCACTCTCTTCGCCTCCGTGGATCCGGAGTCAGCTCGTGATTCGGAGCTTCGAAGCTCCTCCAATGGCCGGATCTAGCTTCTTCTTCCGTCCTTGGCTCTCCTCTCTCTCTAAGCTTTAAAAAGTTAACCACTAATGAAAAGTGAGGGTTTCTAAGGCCCAATCACGGGTATATCCCATCAGGAACAACCCCTAGCCGTTGGATCATCAATTAAAGAAATGAACGGCTTTGATTCGTGAATGAAATGTCCAATCTGGACCGCACACGGCCTGGCACACGCCCGTGTCCAGAGCCGTATGCCTCATTCGCCGTCAAAATCGACTCGCCTGGAACAACACACGGGCATCGAACACGCCCGTGTTCGACCTGACACGCCCGTGTTCCACCTGACACGCCCGTGTGGCCGGCCGTGTACCCCCATCGATTTAACCCGAAAACAACCCGAGAACTGCACGGGTTCTAGGACACGCCTGTGTCCTTGCCCGTGTCTACCTCAACACGCCTGGGCTCCAGGCCGTGTACACAGTCTCGACAATCGACACTTCATCGAGCGAAGATCGTCGACCTCACGACACGGCCTTGGACAGGCCCGTGTCCTAGGCCGTATGCCTTGTCTCGACACATCGTCGAGCAAAATTCGTCGAATCCCCGGGACGAGTGTCGACACGGGTCGACCCGCCCTGCGACACGCCCGTGTCGCAGGCTGTGTTCCATGTCTTGACACTTCATTGAGCGCAGTGTCGACTTCACGGGCTGAGTGTCGACACGGGTCGACACGCCCTGCGACACGCCCGTGTCGCAGGCCGTGTGCCCTGCATCGACACAACGTCGAGTGAAATTCGTCGACCTCTCGACCAACTCAACGACACAAGCCTGACATGCCCTAGGACATGCCCGTGTCCCAGGCCGTGTGCCTCCTGCCAGAACCCAAAACTGGCCCAAAACGTCACCCGTCGCTCCTTTGAGTTTCGGGGCGTTACATATGTGACATTCGTTCTGTTGACCCGACCCACCGGGACTCTCTCACTAGAGGGGTTTCTATCATTCCTAGCCGTTACAACTATGGAGGTCGAATCGGGGGACTGATACTTTCCTTTAGCCTTATAGGTGGCGGTGGGAGGCGGTCCTAAAATGGACTTCCCTTTTGGAATGAGCGAGACTTGCCCTTAAGCGCGTTGTGCTGATCAATATCTAAGGCAGCGTTGAAAGTGGTGCGCAAGTCAGTGTGAACATAACGCAGAAGCTTTCCTTGGATGTCGGGGTTTAGTCCCTTGCGGAACCTGGAGAGGGTGACCTCGGGCATCTTTTTCACGTCACACCTAACCATCATGTCCTTCAGCAAACTCATATACTCAGACACGGACCTAGTCCCTTGCTTAAGGGTAGCTAAATCATCGAACATCTGCGTTCGATGGTAAGTAGGGACGTACTGTTCTGTCAGCCTAGCCTTTATTGCATCCAATCCTATGGGAAACGCTCCATTCTCGACTCTCAAACGCCGCTTCTCATTCAGCCAAAATATTTTAGCGCGCCCTAGCAACTTCATCGTTGCTACTCACACTTTATCCACGTCATTCAGGGTATACCTCTCGAAATAACATTCGATTTCCATTATCCAGTCCTGAAAGACTTGGGGATCTCCTAATCCATCGTAGGATGGTGGCTTGACTCGGACGGCCCGAGTAAGGTCGAATTTGTACGGTGCTCGAGGGGTGTTATCATTAGGAGGGTGGGGGTAAGGATTGTGATGTTCTCCCACCCGTGGGTGAGCGGGTTGATTACGGGGTGCCCCTTGTGGTAACCCCAGTCCGTGAAGTGCCTCCCTAATAGTCGTCAACTGCTCCGTGAAATCCTGACGGAGCTCCTCAATCTCAGTGAGGGGACGACCCTCACCGCGGTCATCATCCATATTAGACAACGATGGAGGATATTCCGTACCGAGCCTAGTGCGCATGCAAAAAGGAAGACAACAGATTCAGACAGATCAAAGAAGGAATTAATCCCGCTTAAAGACTATAGGAAAATAATTTTTTTTGATTTTCTTACAGGAAATAAAAAGAGGATTATTAAAAAATTTATTTTGATTTTTTGGCTGAAAAATAAGAAAACTAAGCCGCTATTGGCAGACCAAAAATAATTTTGTTTTGAGATTTTTTTGTGACAACTAACGCTCAAACACAAGTGCAGGTAAACGTGCTAAAAAGAGGGGAGGGTGTCAATTAAAAATGACAAGAACCTCGCTTTGATACCAAAATTTGATGTAGGTCTCTACCGGGGACACAATATGGGTTACGGGAATAAAAACGGGCGCCACTCTCATTCCACAAAACACACTCGCACTAGCTTACGGCAGCGCACTCGCCAACGTTTTATCACAGTTCATCAACGTACGGTAGCTACTCCGCGGGAAGGTCAAACGAACGGCGATAGGCCGACGTTCTCCCAAGCTAAGAGGACCAATATTGGGTCCGACCGAGCGAAAGTTGTACCAAAGAGGTCTACCCAAAGTGCAATCGAAAAATGGTAGATCTCCCCAACAAAAATGCGGGGCTCGCCAAACCCTTCAAAAAATAACGCGATTAAGATAGATGCAAATCAAAAGGAAAACCACGAAGCATCTAACGATTCAAATCCAACGCGAAAATCTTTCCGGCCACTAGAATATCAAGAGGGAATCACACGTGAGTGGAGAGGATCCTTACCCAAGTCGGAATAGATGATTCCGACTACCTTTGAAGGGTCGCTCTTCCACGGTTCCGCCGGAGTCGCGCCGGATGGAGAGATAGATTGTCCGCCTTGGCCACTTCACACCAAAGTCCAGATTCCTCGTCGTAGAAGGATACCTTTCCGGATAAAGCTTCGCGTGAAGAGGGGCTGCCGGGTTCTCTTCAAAGGGGCTGCTCGAGTGGAGGAGGTAGGTGGCCGGCCGGCTATGGAGGGAGGTGGTCGGGTTGAAGAGGGTGAGAGGAGGTGGTGGCTTGGATGAGGGAGATGAAGGGGCTGGCCAAAACTTTTAGAGGGAGAGAGGGAGAGGAGGGTGGCGACTTTGGAAGAGGGGGATGAAGGAGGAGCTAGCCGAAATTTTAGAGAGAGGGGGAAAGGAGGGTGGCGGCTAGGAGAGGTAGAGAGAGAGAGAGAAAGCTTAGAAAGAAAGGAAAGTCTACTGTTTTCTTCTCATTCAACTTAAGTTAAACAAACCATACATGCCTATATATAGGCTTAACACCAAGTCTTAGCTATATGTAGCCCAAAATAAAAATAAAAATAACACACTAAATGACTACATGCAGCCCTCAATAACATATTCCAACTAAAATAGCATACTAATAATAAGATAAATTCAACTAGTTATTTGTCTTGTGCCGTGGGCGAAAATTGTAGCGCCGCTCCATACGAACACCACGGCGACACGAGTCCTTTGTTGGAGATGAAGGAGGGTCTTTCGTTAGCGTGTCGTCATCAACAACTTGGGGGCCGTCGTCAACTTGGGGTCCGTCGTCAACTTGGGGTTCGTCGTCAACTTGGGGGCCGTCGTCAACTTGGGGGCCGTCGTAGCCACCAATCCTCCCCCGCTTGAAAGGACTCATCACCGATGAGTTGTCTTGAAGATACCGTCGGAGAAGAACACCATCCAAGAGATCCGCTTCCACTTCTGGGAGCCAAGAGTCATCAGAGGCGGGGCGATCACGCCACCGAATCAAGTAGTGGCGCACATCGCCATCTGCAGTGGGAAACACGTCAGCCTGGAGAATCCTGTCTGGCAAAAATGCTGTCCTGGCAAACCTGGGAAAAGCATTAGGCAGTAAAGGGTGAAAATCTATATCATCAACATGTAGCGTACCTCCGTTGGAGACCGACGGATAGAGCGAGCCCTTACCCCCCTCAACCCCATACCCATGAGACTCTGTAGTGGAACTAAACGGACAGGAACATAATTCTAGTGGCGGAGCAATATATGGCGTTAAATCCGAAACATTAAAAACACGGGAAATACCCCAATCAGTTGGCAATTCCAAAAGAAAAGCATTGTCTCCTAACCGTTTTAAAATCCGAAAAGGTCCAGCTCGCCGATCCGCTAACTTTTTTAAGGTGCCCGTAGGCAACCGTTCAGGGATGAGACGTACCATGACTAAATGGCCCACTTTCAAGGGAGGCACTCTCTTATGTGCGTTGGCATGAACTTGATAAGACGTGTATTGAGTGGTAAGCGTTTCATTTATGCATTTGTGAAGATCATGGATGTGAGAGGCAAAGTCCTATGCAAATTGACTTGACTTAAACGATGGCGGTAACGGAAGCAAGTCAAGGGGCACGAGAGCTTTATGACCGTGCACGATCTCATTCGGGGACAAACCCGTGGACCTATTTTTGGAATTATTATATACTAACTGAGCATGAGGGAGGATAAGGTCCCATGTACCCTTGTGCTCTCCCACAAGACATCGAAGCAAACTACCTAAACTTCTGTTCACAACTTCTGTTTGCCCATCCGTCTGCGGATGGTACGCGGAAGAGAATAGAAGTTTGGTGCCCATAATCCTCCACAGGGTCTTCCAAAAATAACTAGTAAACTTCACTTCCCTATCAGTAACAATAGACTTTGGAACTCCTCGATGGCCTACCACCTCTTTAAAATATAATTGTGCAACGTGTGACACATCGTTGGTTTTATTGCACGCGATAAAATAAGCCTTTTTAGAGAAACGATCTACAACTAAGATAGAGTCGTGACGTCGAAATGTGATTGGGAGGCCGATAATGAAGTCCATGCTAACGTCTTCCCAAGGAATAGACGGAATCGGAAGAGGGGTATAAAGCCCCGCATTAGTTTTGTTCCCCTTAGCCAGTTGGCACGCTCGGCAACTACCCACGATCTTACTAACCATGGCCTTAAGACCGGGCCAATAAAACTTGTCTTCAACTAACGTGATCGTCTTGTCACGGCCAAAGTGTCCACCTAATCCTCCGCTATGAAATTCCCACACTATGAAGTGTCGTAGGGAGGAAGGGGGGATGAAAAGCTTCGAATGGTTAAATAAGTAGCCGTCCCGAATGTAAAAAGAAGTAATGGTTGTCGGCGAGTCGTCTTGAGTGGCAAAATAGATATCCTTAAAAGCTAGGCAGTGGACGTACTCGTCCTTAATCCTATCGAAGCCAATCACCTTAACTTCTAGCGTGGAGAGCAATAATGAAACACGACTAAGGGCATCGGCTACGCGGTTGAGAGTCCCCTTAAGGTGTTTGATAATGAAAGTGTACTCCGGTAGCTCAAAGAGCGCCTGACTGAATTAAATCCTCAGGCCAGTGCGGGTGGTAGGACTAGCATGGAGAGGTAACAACCCGACCGCAAAGTCGACTAAATTCAGGCTACCGCCCGATGATAACTGTAAAACCCCATATCCAGCGAGTGGTGTTCGACAGGAGCCAGACCAGCCATGTCCCATACCAGCCAAGCTCCCGGCATCGGGTCCACTCGCATCTGGCATCAGTTCCACTTGATGCCATTCGCTTTGGCATTGAGTGGGGCTACCTCACTCAATGCTTCCTCTTCCTTGGTGTTGAGTGAAGCCCAGGCACTCAACGCTCCATTTTCCTTTTCGTTGAGTGAATCCTAGGCACTCAATGCTTCCTTTATAACGTTGAGTATGATCTCGGCAGCCCCGTCGGCTCGCCCTGCTAGGGTGGATTAGAAAAGTTGGCGAGTGGAGCAGCAGGCTCGTACTCGCCAAACAATCTCGGCAGGCAGTTGGCGAGTGCGGTATTTTCAGGATCACACTCGCCTAGGGCCATAGGGAGGCAGCGAGTGCTAGCACCATCGGGCACTCTCCATCCCGTACGAGTGGAGGTTTTCAAGAGCCACTCGCCAAGTGTTGCATGATGTATTTTTTAATATTTTTCCCCCACTGGCCTGCCTTTAGCCCTTCAGAATAGCAGAGTTATGTTGTTGTAGGTCTAATATGGACTGCATATAGCTGTTTGAGATAGCGGAGGTTGGCTATTTGTAGACCATTTTAAGAAAACTATAAATAGACCCAAGGGGCTGCCTCAGAAGGCAGGCTTTTCAAACTCTTATACTTATTTGGTCCCTGGTCTTCTTGCGCTTTCTGAGGTATCCATAGCTCAGAACTTGGCTAATGTGGGGAAGCACTCTAAGATCTTCCAGATATGTGGTGGGATCTCCGTGCTGGAGCCTTGGGTCTGTTCCTTATGCTACGTCTTTATGTGTTCAGCTTGTGAGAGTGTAGTAAGTGTATGATCACCGCTTACCAAAGGGTCGAACTCCACAAGGACCGATTTTTTGTTTTCAACATTTTAGTGCGGTGAGTGTGGAGTGTGCTCAGCACTAAAAATCATCTGCGAGCTCGATGACTGTATGTGAAGGATAGGGATCCGATAGGGATGACTTGCCACCACCTACCCATCTCGCAACCCTCGGGATGTTCGAGGATTTTCAGTAGGAGGTGATCAGCCTCGTCAAGTTAGCACTCGGTACGCTCACTAAGTGCTTGACACCAGCAGTCCCAGTCACCGCTACCCTAGCCCTTGGCATGGACACCCCGGTTCGGTGAGCTGGGAAGGAGGTATTAGAGGAGGGGAGGTAGTAAGATTAGCAGGGGCGAGTTTTGTTCCCCGGCTCAGCAAGTGGAGGCCGGTTTGGCGAGATGGATACGCGAGATCCCCCGGCTTGCCCAACAGGGTAAGGCATCCCCTTCAGTGAGTTGGTTTCATTTGTTAATTCCAGAGGGGTTTCAGGAGCCAGAGATGTCCTACTACACTGGGAAGGATGACTCGTTTCAGCACATCCAGTTTGTCGAGGATGTGGTTTCGATAAGGAAGATGTCAGATGACTTTAAGTGAAGACTCTTCTCCATCACCCTCAAGGAGAAAGCAAGAGATTGGTTCCACCAGTTGCCGGCCAGTTCCATCTACTATTTCGAGGACCATTGCCAAGGGTTCATGTTAATGTTCACCACCTCCAAGAAGAAGAAGAGGGAGTCCGAGTCCCTATTCCACATCAAGCGGGGGAGTGAACGAGACACTTGGGAGCTACGTGGACCGGTTTCAAGAGGAGGTCTCCCAGGACTAGGAGATACCATGCCATACCCTGATGATGACCTTCATCTTGTGGATGCAGCATGGCTTCTTCAAAATGTAGCTGAAGAGGGTGCGCCCTCTCTCCTATAAGGAGTTGATGGAGAGGGCGGTATGAGAGGTATACAAGGTGGCATCAAACCCCTAGTTTGCATGGAAGTTGGCCAGGTGGGCCACTGAGGAGGAGATGATTATAAGAGGTGGTAGAGGACATGAGGTGAGAAGAGATGAACCTTGGCAGAGGGAACAACAGCAGTAGCAGTAGCAGTAGCAATAGCAGAGGTGGGGCCACCTGGAGCCGAACAATCGGCTCGGCTGGAGGCAGCATGAGTGGCAGTACAAAAGACAGCGAAGCGGTTTCCATGGAGGAGACAACTACCAGGGGGCCAAGCTCAGTTCAACCCACCAGGATGGAGGCAGGGCCAAAGGCCTCCTCTCCCCCATCAACGTGAAACGTCCCGTTTTGCGCTAGGCCCCTCATACGCGCCCTGAGTTAAGAGACTTGACTCAGGCTCGGGGTGCATTGGACAAAAGAGTTAGGGTTAAGTGTTACTCAACGATTGATGGGGCAACAGAATTAAGATAAATCGATCAAGGGAAATTCGACGGATATCATCAGGGATATCTAACGAATACATCAAGAATGATTTGGAAGTTAGTCGAGTGAAATTCGTCAAGTTAGGCTGCTATTCATCGTGTATCGCCGGGTGACACTCGACACACTCTACTCCATTATTCGAGAAACGGATAAGTGAAATTTGTCAGATATCACTGGTGATATCCAACTAATTCGACGAATATAGTGGAGAAGGACTCGACGAGAGAAAATGTATAGAATTCAGCTAAGGGGAATTCGTCGAATATCACTAATGATCTTCGACGAATTCGTCGAATATCACTTGGACAATTTGGCTATATTAGTCGAGAATTCGTCGAGAATAAACACGTTCATTCACTGATTCATCAAATATGGAAGGGGTTACTCGCCGATTCGTTTAGTATGTAGGAGGTTACACGCCAAATTTGACTTGGTTCATTTTTGGACCAGGCAGAATCCGCAGTACTGTGTAGGCAGGTTGGACTGGATTTTGAGATTCGTGTGGAATGATTTCCTTGGACCGGTTCTTGTCAGTAAGACTTGATGTAAGCAATAATGGGCGGTCCAATGAGGTGATAACACGTGGATGAATGACTCAACCTTAAAAACTTACTATAGAGAGAAATACCCGAACCTTAACCATCATTATTGTTCATCTTGCCAAGCCATAACCGTGAAAAACTATTGCGAGAGGAAAAGACTACCAGAGTCGGATTTCTAGAGGAAGACTTCTCCGATTTCCCGCAAGGAACAGTGCAAGCAGAGCAGAACCATGCCGCCGAGGAGGATGACACAATCCATTGGCGGAAACGTAGGAAACACCAGAAATGAGGTGTGCTTCCTACCCTCTCCCTTGGTGCTAGATCTCTAGTTAATTATAGAAGAGATATCGACTCAAAAGGGTTTCGATTCGTGTGAAGACGATTTCCTAGGAAGAGACCATGCTAGTATTTGTGTCCTAGAGGTTTAAAGTCTTCGACCTCACCTCTATAAGATTGAAGTAGAAGGACTTGGTTTCGTGAAGAGAGTTGGCCAATTGAGGGTGAATAAGGGAGGAGGAAATTCTAAAGGTAGTGTTGAACGAATGGCAAGAGGTAGAAGACGAACCGATGTCGTTCGTTTGGCTTTAAGATGCATGCAAAAATCTGTTCTCTACATGCAGCGAACTTCGAGTCCTTTTTCGGGTATGATACAACCAGATTTGGGCTTTTGACTATGATGAGTCCGATTTATATAGGGTTTTTAGGACTCATCTGGGCTTATTTTCTTGCATGTGCACTACATTTCAATTGGAAAAGCTATATTTTTGTTTAGGACCTCACTTCACCATTATTGCATTGTTTTTGGCCCAAGGGTGTGCAATTGCGTATTATTTTATCGGGGGTAAGCGTCCGGTGCTCCCCGTTGCTCTTTCTGTTACTGTTGTACGTATTTTGTTGTTGGGATCTTGTGCTCCACCCTGGTTTCATTGCTGTGCAGGCAGTCGGGATGTCCCGAATTTCATTTTCAATTATGTGTAAAACGCACAGTAGTGCGCTTTTGCCGCACGTGGTTCCACTTCAATCGTGCTTTTCACCCAGCAAATCTGGGGACATCTGTTTCTGCCCGTGCGATTTGTTCCCGCACGGTTTCGGCCAAACCGTGCGAGGAGGAATCGCACGGCCTGTGCATTTTGCCTAGCATTCTAGTGCTTTGTGGTTAATCATGCATTTCCTTCACGCACGGGCAACATCACTCGTGCGCGAGTAAAATGCACGGTTCCACTATTTTCTCTTGCATTCTTGTGCTTTGTGTTTACCCGTTCGAATTCCTTCATGCACGTGCGGAATCGCCCGTGCGTGAGTAAAATCGCACGGGTCAACGCTTCTTCTTCTTCAAGTCTTATCTACGCACGAATATTGCACGGGTCACGCACAGTCGTGCGCCAGACCGTGCGCGACCAATTTTCTGACTTTTTCTATTTAAGACGCAGATTTCGGCCATTAAGGGTGTTCTCAGAATTCAGTCATTTCCTCTGCCATTTTAGGGCAAAGTTCGGCCCTTCCACCTCCGCCCTTCATCTTCCACCAAGAAGAGAAGATCTGGGAAAGCATTCAACGCAGAATCCAATCCAGAGCTTCCACTCGGCCTCCTCCTTCATCCTTGAGCTTCAAGAAGGGTATTTTGTAGCTTTCTCCACCAAGCTAGAGAAGTTGTGCCATCCTCCACCAGCTCATGACACGAAGAAGATGGGTTCATTAGGAGTGAGTGACAGCCTCCTCTACCCCGAACGTAGTTGAGGACCGAGCTAGGATGCGGATTGACAACCCGACGAATCCTACCGGGAATCCTTCGCAAGACTTCGGATCCGGTCGATTTCGCACACTTTTCTTCTCTTGTTGTTGATAGTTTAGTTGAACTCTTTGTATATGATGTTGTGCTATTTTGATATACGTTTATGTGAAATCATGTCTATGTGATTGCATGTGTTCGTTATTTGTTTGAGGTGCGCTTATTTTCCATCAGCCATCCATCCGTTCTAGCCGTTTTAGAAATTGCTAGAAGCGTGCGTAGCAAAGAGGTGCTTACGACCCTCAAATCCTGGTTCTTACGCTTGCCTACTCATCCATCCGCCCATTGATTCAGTGCATATAGGCCCGTGTAGTCTTCCATCCCGCCTGGCGAAGCATCACATAGCGGCGTTGCATAGGAGTAGTTTTTAGCATTTTATTTTTCGTTTCCGCAACAATCAAAACCCCCTTAGTTAACTCTAACCAAAGGACTTCAATCTCAAGTCCTCCTCGATATTAACTCCCCCCTTACTGTGTTCCTTGAAGAGATCGATACTTGGGGACATCCCATTTTATATTACTTGTTCGACCGGTGTACAACCTTGGACTCGCGTGAGGTGACTCAAGGAGCGAAAAGGAGATGCTGGCGAGATGAATTTGATAAGCAAGTGAGACCAGGAGGCCCACCTGTAGGAGGCGAGATGGGGGGTTCTCTGAAGAAGGCGAGACGCCCCGTGGGGCGAGATGGCTCTAGGAGGCGAGATGGCCTATAGAGCGAGAGGTCGGCGTGACGGACAGGGGAGTCGTCTCGCCCGTCAGTCATTTTTCCCAATTGCCATATGGGAGAAGAGATGTTTTTATCTTTTTATCCCCAAGGGGGAATTTTGATGATTGCTTTGCTAACAAGTAATAACTCAATGTGATTTCATTCTACATTCTAGTATAATTCTGTAGATGGGCATAAGCTAGATTGAATTAACATTCAGGCAAGTGCACCTATCAATCATAGTACAGGAGAAATCTACATCTCGTGTGGTATTCCACAGGGCCATTTCAAGTATTTGTACTCACCCTCACTCTATTATCGTACCTATAAGTAAAATTGATATCTAAACTAGATTGATCTAACAATAACTATTTGGATAATTCAATATTGAAGAAGTAAAGATGGTAAGCTTATGAGCTTTCACATGAACAAACTCATTTATTAACTCAATTCTAAGTAATCATGAAGAAAGTAAAACTATCAAATTCGTTGTAATGTAAAGGTTAACATTCATCAACTTCTCTCTCGAGCAATTCCAATCCTAAACCTAAGTTAGTAAATTTTCTCTCGAACAATTTACAACACTCAAGTTCGCATTAAGTAAAGAACCTTAATTATTACATAAATTCATGAAACCTTATCTCTAAAATACCATGAATCCATTTACTCGTATTTCAATTTTCCAAACAATATATCTCTCGATCATGGAGTTTGATTCACAAATAGAGTTAACACCACAATATGGACATACAAATATCATCACAAACAACAAATTTCTCAATCTATAAATTTGCAAATTTTGTAAGGGAAAGAAACAATCCATAATGAAAATGAAACCAATTGTTTGTAAGCCTAAATACAAATAAAATACCATGAATTTGATGTAAACAAAGTGATACTTGATTACTAAATTGTTTAAATATAAGTTCATGAAAATTAAAAAATAAACAAAGTTGAATCACTAAGAGAAAGGAAAGATTAAAAGGGATTAATGAATTGATATAATGCATACAAAATACCCTTCAATCCTCCTTCTCTTGGATGCTCCACTTCGGGCTTCAGAAGTTCTCCAATTCCAGAATGATCCAAAAGTCCTTCTCTAATTTTTCTACAGGAATTATATAGTCCCTTTGCAAACAGGTCAGACACGGGTTCCAACACGGCCGTGTTGATGGTTCCTAGATGGTTCCACACGAATAGGTGTGTCTGGTAGCGGGTCGTGTCAGATGACACGGGTACTGACAGGACCGTGTTGTTCTTCAGACACGGGTTGGTAGGTAGTCCTGTTCAAATATGACACGGGTAGGCACACGGGCGTGTTCCTACCCGTGTGAGTCTCTATCTCCTGCGTCCAATTTCTTTAGCTCTAGGGCACATAGGATACGGGTATTAACATGGCCGTGTGTCCACCCGCGTGTGCCAAATTTTTGTCCTATCATCAGCCATGTTGACTCCGTGAACTCCTCTGTTTGCTCCAAGACTTTTAGTTCCATTGGTTAGCGCTACCTGCATATAAAAGTGAAGGAATAAATTAGATAGCTCAATATAAGGAATAACAAAAATCCTAACTGTGCTCTCCGAATCATGATAAGACAATTCTTTGACTTTTCCCGCGAAATTACTACAAAAGGAGGTAGAAATAGTAGACATGATTACAATTATGATAGTAAAAAGCCTATCATAATAGCACTCATCAAATACCCCCAGACTTAGATGTTTGCTTGTCCCTAAGCAAACTAATTCAAACACATGGCTTACCAATAAATAATTTTGCCTCTGCACACTAGTTGCTATGAATTTAAGAGAACTTTGATGACGTAATAACATAGGAAAAAGTTTAGCAGACTTTTCTAAATATAACGTAATCTTAAAATTCTTCCAATATATCTGTTAACTATCTCTCACTTGTTTTTAGAAATAAGAGTATAGTTGTCTATAACAAATATGAGGAGAAAATAACAATCTCAATAAGATACGTATTAATATTTCAAAACTTATAAGTACCCATATTGATGGCCACGAGCTTACCCTTTTTACATCCTCTCCACGGCACTAGTTAGACTCAGTAAGGTCAGATCATTAGGACTTGTATGGTGGTGTAGCCTTTTTGGCTTAGGATAAAAGATTATAGGCGAGGTAATCAAAGATAAATGCGATGGGTTTTCCACACCTAAATCACGATTGAGCCTTTTGTTGGTATATACCTTAACATACATTGGCGTTATAAAAGCACCCCAAGACTTTGCAATTAGCATACTTCCCATATTTTTTGAAAGATACTCCAGACTTTTATTTTTCTTAACCAAGGGGCCGTAGTAGGGATCATTCCAAGTGGGTGCAAGTATACACACACTCAGGCCACATATCACTATGTCTTCTTTTTTTTGGCTTTTGGTTCATAGTAGGGATCATTCCAAGTGAGTGAAAAAATACGTGCACTTAGGCCACATATCACTATGAACAAACTCATTCCAAGAAGGTCTCAATGATAGGTGTGCTAATAGGTAAGGATTTAGCCTTGGTGACTTTTAGTGGTAGAGCATCAAAAGGATGGGTATTAGGTTCAAATTGGGTGTGCAAGGGTATCATGTTAAAGGTTTTGGGTTTACAAGGCTCAAGCTATCCAATAAGGGGCCTAAGTCATTTCTGACCTTACTAATTAACCTATGTAATGTTTTGAGGATGGCTAGAGGATAAGTTCTGGACATCAATAGAGAGTATTTTTTATTTTGATTCCATAATATCAAATTATAAAAAAATGTTACACTCATCGACTCACATTGTTATAGATAAGTATATTTTCTAAAATAGAGTGATTGCTAGTTAATAACATAGAGGATTAATCTTAAAAGTAAATTATATAGAGAAAAATAAGCTAATGAATTTCTATACTTAATTACGAATCAACAAAGTTGAACACTCTATGAGTCTACATCGATTCATTTTAATCAGCGTGTGAAGTTAAATTAGATAGTTATAATCCCAAATGAATGAATTAATGAGAGCTTAAAGGATCAAAAACAAATTTTAGGGGGGAGGGGTGTAATAAACTTGAGTGTTATGATAAATAAATTAGAATCAATTGTAACCACATGAACATCCATTCCACCCCCATACTTAAAATTTGCAATGTCCTCAGTGCAATGTAAAGAGCGAACATAGAGTAATTTCACAAAGAAATAAAAAAAATGCTATCATGAAAAGTAGAAGATCACAGTAATGAAACAGGAGCTGCAATGAAATACACTGATATACAATAGCTGAAAGAACTATAATACACTGATATAAAGAAATAGTACAAGACACATATACAAAAAGACAACACGACATAGAGACACGTCACAAGTATGCGGGATGGTTGGTATCATCGTCATGGAAGGAAGGCGGGGAAGGAGCAGCCGGCTGGCGAGGAGCGATCCCTAGGTGGTCCTTGATATGTTGGAGGAGGGCCTCGGTCCGCTGCTGCGACACCTCAATATTTTGTAGGAGCGGCGAGAGCTTGGTGTCGAAGAACTGCCGGAACTCCCGCGAATACAGTGCATGAGGTGGAGGAGGTGCAGTAGAAGACTCGCCATGATCATACGTGGAATGGGGCGGAGGTACCAAAGTCACATCGAGGTTAGGATCCACCTCGTCATCACTGTCGTCCTGCGCTTGCGGCCCACATCTCGCAATAGAATATGTGATGCCTCCCCGACCCTGACGCGCAGTGACGAGGTGGAGGGATCGAAGGCTGGCCTTCGTGATGGGCATGGTCTTTGCGACCACTGTCATCGGGTGGAGGACTGAGAATATTCCCAAATTCTTCACCAAGCGAGTGATGTAGGGTGCTACACAGATAGACCCTATGCGGGGGGTGTTGGCCTGGTGGAGAATGAACTGGGCCTGTAGGAAGCCGAGGTGCAGAGGATAACATGACGACATGCTATAGAGGTACAGTAGGTCCTGTCGACTGACAACGCCGGAGCTTTTGACCCGGCCGCTCAAAGTATGGCTCAGGAGATGGTGAATGTAATGGAGGGCGGGTGAAACCAACTTAGAGGCCTTAGATCGCTTGGCCTCATAGGTGCTACTGTCAAAATAAAGCTGGCGCCAGATACCGCCAGCAAGATCGCGAGAGGGGAGGTCGAATTGGAGCTCGGGGTAAATAACACTAAAGAGGAATGAATCCTCATACACCCCTAGATACTAGGTGAACTGGAGCATGGTGAGTGTATAAAAGGTGCCGCCTACTCGAAACGAAATTACCCCCTCGGTCGCGTGCGGTCTATAAATGAAGCTAGGCCGAAAATTGAAATAAAACGAGGACATGAACTCTAACGTGAGTTCCTTAAAACCTAACTCCTCTATGGAGAAAAACCGCTCCCAACCCGTTACAAAGATTAATGACCTCACATCCCACGCTAAGTTTATTTCCTCGAGAACACTCCAGTCGATCATGCGGATATCTTGATATTTTTTTAGACTGGAGGAGATTATAGCGGTTAATGTGTGCTGGGTCGGTGAATACTAGCGGTGTAGCGGCATCACGCCTCTCCGTTGACACTTGCAACTCCAGTCGGCGACGGCGACCACCTTGGCTTCATCCAGACGACATGATCAAGGAGGAGAGAATGCGAGTAAAGGGTGCGAGATTTGGAGCCAAAAACTCCAACGTGAGCTCAGCCCGTGGAGAGAAATGGTGTTGGGATAAATGGTGCTGGGTGTGGAAATGAGCAGGAAGAAGATGACACGGACCCCAATTTAAAGACTTCGAACACGGGTACGCACATGGGCGTGTGCGTACCCGTGTTGAGGAATCTCGGCCTCGTGAAACACGGGCTGTGGGGGGCCGTGCGGTCAAACTGATAGGGGATACCGCGGAAGGTGGACACGGGCCACAACACGGCCGTGTGTGGACCCGTGTCTGATCTGGCACGGCGTATTAAAAGTACACGGGTTGGTAGGTGACACGCGACACGGCCGTGTGCGATCCGACACGGGCGTGTCGGATGTGTCGACACAACGGGCTCGACGATCGTCGAGCAAAGAGACACGGGTAGACACACGAGTTGGTGTGAACCTGTATTGTGCTCGGGATGAAATCGCCCTTTTTCGGAATTAATTTACACGGCTGGGCCTGAGGCTGTGTCGAGTACACGGCCACCCACACGGGCGTGTGGTGACCTGTGTGCTTCTCCAAAATTCAAGTTTTTCCTAGGTCGAAATTAATTACAGAAAATTTTTTTTGTTCTTTCTTATAACTTAAAATTTTTTTCTTATAACTTTCCTTATACTAGAAATTTTAAAACTTACGAACATTACTAGATTTTTCTTAATCCTAATCTAGACGGAGGCAGGTTTCTTGATGAGTGAAGTCTTTAGGGAGATCACCATAATAAGGCTTCAGTCGGTGTCCATTAACCTTAAAATCTCCCTTCTCAGGGTGAGTGAGTTCGACGGTGCCGTAGGGAAGACTTCTTTAACCTTGAAGGGTCCGGACCACTTAGACCTTAATTTCCTAGGGAATAAACGAGTCTGGAATTAAAAATGAGGACTTGGTCACCTTTTTGGAATGTCTTGGGTTCGCGAAGGTGACGGTCATGAAATAGCTTGGTCTTCTCCTTATAAATCCTGGAGTTCTCATAGGCCATAGTTCTCCACTCATCTAATTCGTTAAGTTGAAGCTTCCGTTTCTCTCCTATAGAACTAGTGTCAAAATTCAAAAAACGTATTGCCCAATACGACTTATGCTCTAATTCTCTAGGTAGGTGAAAAGATTTAGCATAGACAAATCTAAAAGGGGTGGTCCCTATAGGTGTTTTGAAGGCGGTCCTTTAAGCCCACAAACAGTTGTTAAGTTTCCTATACCATTGTTTCCTATTCCCTTCTATAGATTTTTCTAGGATCCTCTTAAGCTCTCTATTGAAAACTTCAACTTGACCACTACTTTGCGGATGATAAGGAGTGGCTATCCTATGTGTAATTCCATATTTTTCCAATATTTTATTTAGCTGTAAATTACAGAAATGTGAACCCCTATCGCTAATAAGTGCACGTGGTGTGCCAAATCGTGCAAATAAGTATTTTAAAATCAGATTACTACCCTACTATCATTAGTAAGCAAAACTTGTGCTTCAACCCACTTCGATACATAATCTACAACTACTAAAATATATTGATTCCCAAAGGAAACTGGAAATGGACCCATAAAATCAATACCCCACACATCGAATACTTCACATTCAAGAATAAATTTTTGTGGCATTTCATGTAATTTAGAAATATTACCTGCTTTCTTACAAGAATCACATGAAAGCACATACCTTTGGGAATCCCTGAATAGAAGGGGCCAATAAAAACCGGAATCAAGAACCTTTTTTGCTGAGCGATTTGCTCCATAGTGACTACCAACAGGCCCTGAATGACACTGCTCCAAAATCTTCCAACCCTCCTCTGCAGATACACACCTTCGTATAACAGAATCTTCCCATATCCGAAAAAGAAAGGGTCCTCCCAAAAGTAATATTTCAAATCAGAGAAAAATTTCTTTTTCTGCTTATATGAAAATCCTTTTGGAAGGACCTTAGCCACAAGATAGTTTGCATAGTCTACAAACCATGGATAATCAAGATGTATATTTGTAGATACGGCAAATAGCGATTCCTCAGGAAATGTATCAGAGATTTTAGACTCATCTAACATTGATCGTAGTGGATTTTCTAAACGTGAAAGATGGTCTGCCGCTAAATTTTCTTCTCCTTGTTTATCCCTAATTTCTAAATCAAATTCTTGTAATAAGAAAACCCAACGGATTAAACGAGGCTTTGCTTCCGCTTTGGCTAGCAAATATCTAAGGGCAGAGTGATCCGTGTATACTACCACTTTGGACAATGTTAAATAAGATCTAAATTTATCGAAGGTGAATACCACTGCTAGGAGTTCTTTTTCGGTAGTCGTATAATTCTCATGTGTATTATTAAGTGTTTTGCTAGCATAATATATAGAGTGAAAATATTTGTTTCGGCGTTGTCGTAAAACAGCTCCTACCGCAAAACTACTAGCGTCACACATGATCTCAAATGGTTGACTAAAATCGGGCACGATCATAATAGGAGAATTAATTAATTTCTCTTTTAAGAACTCAAAGGCATGTAGACACTCTTGTTCAAAAATAAAAGGTGTGTCTTTTTCTAAAAGCCTTGTAAGTGGTTTAGCTATTTTTGAGAAGTCTTTGATAAACCTGCGGTAAAATCCCGCGTGTCCTAAGAAACTTCTCACTGCCTTAACGGAGGTTGGTGGTGGTAATTTCTCTATGGTCTCTATTTTTGCTCTATCAACTTGGATTCCTTGGCTTGAGATTTTATGGCCAAGTACTAACCCTTATTATACAATGAAATGGCACTTCTCCCAACTAAGCGCTAGGTTCGTCTCCTGACACCTCCTAAGAACTTTCTCTAAATTATTCAAACATAGATCAAACGAGTCGCCAAAAATAGAAAAATCATCCATGAACACTTCCATGATATCTTCAACATACTCGTTAAAGATGGCTATCATGCACCTTTGAAATGTGGCGGGTGCATTACATAACTCGAAAGGCATACGTCTATAGGCAAAAGTACCGAATGGGCAAGTAAATGTTATGTTCTCTTGGTCTTATGGTGCTATAGGAATTTGAAAGTATCCAGAAAGTCCATCTAAAAAACAATAATAAAAATGTCCTGATAAGCGTTCTAATATCTGCTCAATGAAAGGAAGAGGGAAATGGTCTTTCCTAGTGGCATCATTTAATTTCCGATAGTCAATACAGACACGCCAACCTGTTACCGTTCGTATTGGAATTAATTCATTCCTATCATTTGCTACCACTGTCAGACCAACCTTCTTAGGGACTACTTGGACAGGACTAACCCATGAACTATCCGAAATAGGGTATATAATACTAGCATCTAATAACATAATAATCTCAGCCTTAACTACCTCTTTTATATTAGGATTTAGCCTACATTGCGATTGAATAGAAGACTTATAGTTTTCTTCCAAAAGGATTTTATGAGTGCAAAAACTAGGATTAATACCTTTTATATCAAATATTTGCCATGCTATTGCACTTTTACATTTCTTCAACACAGTTATTAATTTAGTTTTTTCAATGTTTGAAAGATTAGATGATATAATAACTGGGTAAAAAGAATTAGTTCCTAAGAAAGCATACTCAAGATGATCCGGTAATTTTTTAAGTTCTACTATTGGTGCATTCTTAGTATTATTCTTAAGAGCTTCATGATCTCCTTGAGTAATCAAACTATATTCAGTCGTTTTATTCATCGCCACACTATTATCTACAAAAAATAAATATTCAGTAATGTCTTTATTTTTTCCTTCTTCTAGAAACAGTTAGTAATACAAATTTCTAAAGGATGTCTATAATAAAAATTAGAATTTATAGAAGTCATAAAATCATCATCACCATGAGAAAAATAGCAATAATCATCATTAGCTAAAGATTATTTCATAGTATTACCAATTTGAAAAGTGATTTCATCTTCTCCTACTCACAAGACTAATTTACCATCAAAAACATCAATAAGCGCTCTAGATGTAGCTAGAAATGGACGACCTAGTATGAGTGGTACTTTGATATTTTCATCCATATCTAGAATAACAAAATCAGCAGGAAATATAAACTTATCTACCTTAACCAATACATCTTCCACTATTCCTTTAGGATACTTAACCTATTGATCCGCTAATTGAATACTAATTCTAGTCAGGCTAAGTTCTCCTAGGCCTAGTTTCAGATACAGTTTATAAGGCATTAAATTTATACTTGCTCCTAAATCTGCTAAAGCTTTATTGCCTTGTAAATCTCCGATTAAACATGGAATTGAAAATGAACCAGGATCCTTAAGTTTTTGTGGTAACTTATTTTGCAAAATAGCGGAACATTCTTCACTAAGTATTACTAACGATAATTCCTCTATTTTCGTTTTATTAGAAATTAAATCTTTAAGAAATTTAGCATACTTAGGTATTTGAATAATATCAGAAAAAGGTAAATTAACATGTAATTGCTTAAACATAGATAAAAATTTACCATACTGCACATCTATGCTCTCCTTGTTTAGTTTTGCTGTGTATGGTATTGCTGGTTGGTACTCCATCGGTTGCACGTTCATCTCGCTTGATCCTTCGCCGCTAGACTCCATTTGGGGTGCTTCCTTAGCAGGCATTGGTCTTCTAACTCCTTTTCGCTCCTCAATTAAATGGCTTTTGCATGCACCCTTGGATTTATCTCAGTGTTCCCCGGAAGTGCTCCTTGCTGCCTTTCAGAAACCATCCTTGCAAGCTGACCAATCTGATTCTCCAAATTCTGAATTGAACCTTCTTGATTCTGGAAGGCAACATTGGTAGTTTCCATGATCTTGGTAAGCACATCTTCCAATGTAGGCTTCCTTGGTTCCGACTGTGGTTGTTATCCAAACATGGGTTGCGTCCCTTGATTTCCTTGTCCTCCTCAAGAGAATTGGGGTGGTTCCTCCATCCAGGATTATATGTAGAAATATATGGGTTGTTGGCTTGATTAAAAGGAGGTCTAAGATTGTTGCCCATATAGTCAACATGCTCTTGAACTTGAGGTTCATAACCAGGCATTCCACTGCATGAAGGGTCCCATTATTGAGGTGCCATGGAGGGTGATGCTAAGGCAAGGTTGTCCATCTTTTGGTGAAGCTTCTCCACTTGAATAGCTAAGGCGGTGATGGCATCCACTTCATAAATTCCTACGGGCTTGCTAGGCTTTTGTTTTACGGTAGTCCATTGGTAATTATTCATAGACATATCTTCTATCAACTGCTGAGCCGCTTCTGGTGTCTTGTTGTTCAAAGTGCATCCACTAGCCGCATCAATCATCTGCTTAGTGGCTGGATTGAGACCATTATAGAAGGTCTGAATCTGAAGCCATGAAGGTAGAGCATGGTGGGGACATCTCCTCAAAAAGTCTTTGAATCGTTCCCATGTGTCATACAATGATTCAGATTCCATTTGAATAAACATAGAGATGTCATTCCTTAACTTTGCAGTCTTTGCTGGTGGGAAATATTTCATCAGAAACTTTTCAACCATCATGTCCCAAGTAGTAATCGACCCTCTAGGTAGTGAGTTCAACCACTGCTTCTCCTTATGCCTTAAAGAAAATGGAAACATTCTCAATCGAATGGCATCGTTGGAAACACCATTGATCTTGAATGTATCACATATCTCCAGTAATCCGGCCAAGTGGGTGTTAGGATCCTCATCTTGCAAGCCATCGTACTGGACATACTGTTGAACCATTTGTATCACACTAGGCTTTAATTCTAAGTTATTGGTAGCTATCGGTGGTCTAACGATGCTTGAGCAGGTTCCTTGGAGATTAGGTCTAGCACAGTCAGACATGGTTTGCTCATTTTGGTTGGCCATGGTGTCTAAGTTTTCCGGATGATTCTCTCCTTGGTTCACTGTCTCCTCTTCTAATAGTCTGTTTGAAATGTCTGTGGTAATAATTCTCATGTCCCTTAGGTTAGTGTTATGGATAAGTCGCTCAGGTTCAGGTTCAGGATGAAATGGTGCTAGCCCAGGATTTCTGCCCATGGTCATAAACTAAAAGACTACAAAACAGAGATTAAGCGATATAATTATTCAAATACTAATCTACAACTATTTATTACTAAACAAAAATTGGTAGATTAATAAAATTTAGACTTTCAAAATATTGAAAACGTCCCCGGCAACGGTGCCAAAAACTTGATGATTGCTTTCCTAACAAGTAATAACTCAATGCGATTTCATTCTACATTCTAGTATAACTATGTAGATGGGCATAAGCTAGATTGAATTAACATTCAGGCAAGTGCACCTATCAATCATAGTACAGGAGAAATCTACATCTCGTGTCGCGTTCCACAGGGCCATTTCAAGTATTCGTACTCACCCTCACTCTATTATCGTACCTATAAGTAAAATTGATATCTAAACTAGATTGATCTAACTATAACTATTTTGATAATTCAATATTGAAGAAGTAAAGATGGTAAAAAGCGAGAAGCTTATGAGCTTTTACGTGAACAAACTCATTTATTAACTCAATTCTAAGTAAACATGAAGAAAGTAAAACTATCAAATTCGTTGTAATGTAAAGGTTAACGTTCATCAACTTCTCTCTCGAGCAATTCCAATCCTAAACCTAAGTTAGTAAATTTTCTCTCAAACAATTTACAACACTCAAGTTCGGATTAAGTAAAGCACCCTAATTATTACATAAATTCATGAAACCTTATCTCTAAAATACCATGAATCCATTTACTTGTATTTCAATTTTCCAAACAACATATCTCCCGATCATGGAGTTTGATTCATAAATAGAGTTAACACCACAATATGGACATACAAATATCATCACAAAAAACAAATTTCTCAATCTATAAATTTGCAAATTTTGTAAGGGAAAGAATCAATCCATAATGAAAATGAATCCAATTGTTTGTAAGCCTAAATACAAATAAAATACCACGAATTTGATATAAACAAGGCGATACATGATTACTAAATTGTTCAAATATAAGTTCATGCAAATTAAACAATAAACAAAGTTGAATCACCAAGAAAAATGAAAGATTAAAAGGTATTAATGAATAGATAAAATGCATACAAAATACCCTTCAATCCTCCTTCTCTTTGATGCTCCACTTTGGGCTTCAGAAGTTCTCCAATTCCAGAATGATCCAAAAGTCCTTCTCTAATTTTTCTATAGGAATTATATAGTCCCTTTGCAAATAGGTCGGACGCGGGTTCCAACACGGCCGTGTGTCAGGCCGTGTTGACGGTTCCTAGGCGGTTCCACATGAATAGGCGTGTCTGGTAGTAGGCCGTGTCAGATGACACGGGTACTGACACGACCGTGTTGTTCTTCAGACACGGGTTGGTCGACAGTCGTGTTCAAATATGACACGGGTAGGCACATGGGCATGTTCCTACCCGTGTGAGTCTCTGTCTCCTGCATCCAATTTCTTCAGCTCCAGGGAACATAGGACACGAGTATTAACATGGTCGTGTGTCCACCCATGTGCGCCAAAGTTTTGTCATGTCATCAACCATGTTGACTCCGTGAACTCCTCTATTTGCTCCAAGACTTTTAGTTCCATTGGTTAGCGCTACCTGCATATAAAAGTGAAGGAATAAATTAGGTAGCTCAATATAAGGAATAACAAAAATCCTAACACTGCTCTCCTAATAATGATAAGACAATTCTTTTACTTTTCTTGCGAAATTACTACAAAAGGAGGTAGAAATAGTAGACATGATTACAATTATGATAGTAAAAACCCTATCATAATCGCACTCATCAATTTTAGCTGTTTGCCCAAGGTAATTTTACATTTTTACCCCTGGAGGTCTGCATATAGCCCTCTAGAAAAGCGGAGTTTGGCTGTTGGCAGACCCAGCCCAGGGTATTTTGGTCATTTCAGGTTAGTTCAAAAGGGATATTTGCGGATCAGACTCAGAGGCCTATAAATAGACCGATAAGGTGCCTGGGATGGTTGTTGAACCTTTCCACTTTCTTCCTCACAGGCACCTAGCTCAGCATTGGCTAGGGAAGGGAAGATCTTCAATTTCTTCCGGGAAAGAGGTGGGACCTCCGAGCTGAGACCCATAGGTATGTTTCCAGGTCTCCGAATCACGTCGGAAGGGTAGCTCAAGAAGAGTACTTGTGGGCTGCATCCTCTATTTCGAACTTTAGGAGGGACCAGAAAGTCGGTTCCAACAACCGGTACACTTGACGTTTCAACGCATCAAGTTTTTGGCGTCGCTGCCGCGGAACACAGTCGTGTGAGTTTTTGGAGAGGGAGATAGTAGATTGAAGCCCTTTTCCATTTGTATATTTCATGTTTCTTCTTTGCTTTACTTTTTAGAATCTGTTTCTTGTTTTTATTTGTTCCTCTTGTAGTTTTAATTTTTCTGTAGCAGGTTTTCCTATTCTTTTATTTGTGGTGTGTAGTTAATTGTTGCTTTGAAACTTTCTGTTGGTGAATTCTTATTGTTGCACAATGTATTCTTATATGAATATCCACTGTCGATGGTGCGGGGATTATAGGCATGGTAGTGATGAGTGCCCGACTAAAGTTTGGGAGAATAATTTTCGTGGTTCTGTGTATGGAGCACCGTCTTCCTATGGTACTTCATACACCCAACCCAGGTCTTATGGTCACTCCTCTTCTACGCATTCATCTTTTTCTTATTCCTCTCCGGTCCCACCTAGACCAAGGAGTAATGGAAAATGATGTTTGTGTTGTCGTAGCACCGACCACGTGTTGAAATATTGCGCAGAATTTCAGTGCTAGTTGGAGGAGGATGAAGAATTGGGTATCCGATTAACTCTATCACCCTCTCAAATGGCCGCCCCTTCTGATTCTAATGATATATTCGCAGCACCACCTTGTCTATGGGGGACTGCTACGGATATACACATCAGACATTCTGCTGATCGGTGTGTTAACATTGTTGTGTCGTCTCTCCCTATGCATTCTTCCCCTCTTTTGGATTCACCACTGGAGGAACCCGTACATATTTTCTCTGATATTGTTGTTCCTCCGCCTTCTTTGCACGAATTACCTATCCCTATTTTTAGTGAGTCGGTTGATAATGTTAGGCAGGATTGTGATTTTGAGCCTGAGGATGTGCCCATGTGTGACGAGGATATTATCTTCATTAAGGGAAAGTATTACGTCTTGGAACATGTGGACGCACCAAGGTGTGTTGATGAGGAGATCCTCTTTGTTGAGGAAGATTCCACTTCCTTGATGGATGAGGAGGTCCAAACCACCACCGAGGACCTCGAGCTCGTTGATTCCCCTCGTCACGACTCATATGACACCGACAGTGATCTATGTCTGCATCCTGCTGGGAGTGAGACCGGGACCACTCCCACTATTTCTGATTATTTTAGTTCTTCCTCTCCTTTATTTCTTAATCCCCCTTCTTTACTTGAGCCTAGGCTGGTTGAGTCTCCGCAAAAGCTTCCGGAGGACTTGGAGCTTTCAGCGCGAGCCATCGATGATAGCATCCTCTTTTGTGAGGAGGTTGATTCCTCCTCTGTTGAGGAAGCTCCATTAATAGCTTTCTCCTCCTACCATCTCCCTGTAGACGATACCTTGCTGGGCAATGATTTATTTTGTGATAAGATAAGCGAGGACCGGCGCTCCTTCTCTTCTTATTTCTTATTTCTTCTACCTGTGTTGGGCATGTATGATTATTTAGGTAGAGGGGTAACTGTTTTATCACCATATCGGTACCTGTTACCGAAATGGATATTGGAACAGTTACATGTGCATTTTTTATTTCATAGAACCATTAGCTAGAACCTTTTTCCTTAGCTGAATAAGTCGTGCTGGGATGACAGTAACCCCAGTACTTATCTTTCATTTTCTATATTTATTTTTTTATGTCTATCTTAGTTTATTATTTCCTTATATATTGTATATTTTTCTTTTGCTTTTGCGGAGGTCACCCCTGTAGGTATTCATGGATACTTCATATCGACGGGGTTGTGATTCTTCGTATGGCGGAGCTGCTCCTATTTTTCATGCGTCTTCTGGTATGCTCATTGGCTGAGCATTGGGTAACCTCTTACCATGTGTCTATTTGATTTAACTTTCCAAATCATATGCTGCTTAGCTTAGTTTAAGTCTGGGTGAGATTCAGTATGTGTTACCTTTTGCACATGCACATTTCATGTGCATACTAAAAGCCTTTATTGTTTATATTTTGATTAGTTCATCGCATCGCACATCACTGCACCCACATGAGCGCGTGCTTAGCTGTTAGCGTGCTGCGAGATAAACTCGTTTCTTTTGTATGATTTGGGAAAATTTTTGTGCTGGCATAGGATTGTGAGATGGAGTAAAATGTTGACCTTACTGTGCTCCTAGTCAAGTGCTCTTGTCTCGTGTAGAAATTTGAGTAGATTTAATTTTTCTGTATGCTTATAATTTTATATTTTTCTAATTGCGTAAATACTTTTTATTTGACTCAAAGATTGGTGAATCTGGTGTGAATCGAACGGTAGCTTCGGGATGTGTGTAGACGGCCATTAGGTTCATATTGCTCGAGTCGGGAGGATGGATAGTCTTTCTTGGTGGCTAAGAACTTTCCCCAAGCTATTCTTGAAGCATGGGTATAGGTTAGTCATGCATGAGTGTGATGTAGGCCATCATTTTGGCCCGGTTGAGCTTTGTACCATTCCTAACGTCTTATCATCGCTAGCCCCATTGTGCCTACCCTTCTTTTGATTCAGCTGCACCATGATTTCACCAAAGCCTCATAGCCGATCATAGTAGCACACCCAAGTCAAGCTTTAATGCTTTATATTTCCATGTTGGGGTGTTGATGTGGTGATACTCTTTATGAATGTGTGGATGTGCTCCAAAGATTTATTTGCTGAAATTGTTAAAAGAAAAGTGATTTGAAAAAGATGATTTGATTATCATGCATTTTAAAAAAAAAAGAAGAAAGGTGAAAAAAAATGTTTGATTGAAAATTCTATTTGAGATGTGATTATTGTTGGAGTAGGCGGTGCACACGCCCATATGTTAAAAATTAAATCTGGGGGTGTGGTGTACACGCATGTATTTTAGTTAGTGGATAGATTCTTTTTTTATACTAGCTCACTTGGGTTTGGTGTGTAGCTTTCCTGTTTATCTTTGTTTTCCTCACTGTAATCCAAGCCCCATCTCTTCAACTAAAGTCCTACTAATTCGTGTGTGAACCAAACCAGTGTCGTGGAGAGAGTGAGATAGGGCAAGCATATGGTCACCAACATTGGTGGATTCCTTTGGAGGTTATCCTGAGCCCCAATCTTTGGCAAGGCTCGCCTAGCGATTAGTTTACTTTCTCCCTACGTGTGACCAGAAGATTCACCGTGATTTCAATTTTCAGTACTAATAAAATTTTGATACGCATTGTGAAAAGTGTAAATTATTTTGCATACTTAGAAATTTTCTCTATTATCTTTTTACGTGTGCGAGCATGCAACTTCGCATGGTACTCCGTATCTCAATTTCTGTGTTATGTATTTTATTTTCTTTATCTGCATAGTTTTTTGTTTGCTCGGGACGCGCAAACAGGTAAGTCTGGGGGTGTGATGAGTCCGATTTATATAGGGTTTTTAGGACTCATCTGGGCTTATTTTCTTGCATGTGCACTACTTTTTCAATTGGAAAAGTTATATTTTTGTTTAGGATCTCACTTCACCATTAGTGCAATGTTTTTGGCCTAAGGGTGTGCAATTGCGCATTCTTTTATCGGGGGTAAGCGCCTGGTGCTCCCCGTTGCTCTTTCTGTTGTTGTTGTATGTATTTTGTTGCTGGGAGCTTGTGCTCCATCCTAGTTTCATTGTTGTGCAGGTAGTCGGGATGTCCCGAATTTAATTTTCAATCCTGTGTAAAACGCACGGTCGTGTTCTTTTATCGCGCATGGTTCCAGTTCAATTGTGCGTTTCACACAGCAATTCTGGGGACATCTGTTTCTGCCTGTGCGATTTGTTCCCACATGGTTTCGGCCAAACCATGCAAGAAGGAATTTCACGGCCTGCGCATTTTGCCTAGCTTTCCAGTGCTTTGTGTTTAATCGTGTGTTTCCTTCAAGCACGGTCAACATCGCCCGTGCGCGAGTAAAACACAAGGTTCCACTATTTTCTCCTACATTCTTGTGCTCTGTGTTTACCCGTGCAAATTCCTTCATGCACGGGCGGAATCGCCCGTGCGTGATTAAAATCGCACTGGTCAACGCTTTTTCTTCCTCAAGCCTATCTACGCGCGAAAATCACACGGGACACGCACGGTCGTACGCCAGACCGTGCGCGACCAATTTTCTGACTTTTTCTATTTAAGACGCAGATTTTTGGCCATTAAGGGAGTTTTCGAATTTCAGTAATTTCCTCCGCCTTTTTAGGGCAAATTTCCACCCTTCCACCTCCGCCCTTCATCTTCCACCAAGAGGAGAAGTTCCGGGCAAGCATTCAACTCCAAATCCAAGCAGGAGCTTCCTCTCGGCCTCCTACTTCATCCTTGAGATTCAAGAAAGGTTCTATGTAGCTTTCTCCACCAAGCTAGAGAAGTTGTGCCATCCTCCACCGGCTCGTGACACGAAGAAGACAGGTTCATTGGGAGTGAGTGACAGCCTCCTCTACCCCGGACGTATTTGAGGACCGATCTAGGACGTGGATTGACAACCCGACGAATCCTACCGCGAATCCTTCGCAATACTTTGGATCCGGTCGATTTCACACACATTTCTTCTCTTATAGTTGATAGTTTAGTTGAACTCTTTATATATGATGAATTTGTGCTATTTTGATATACGTTTATGTGAAATCATGTCTATGTGATTGCATGTATTCGTTATTTGCTTGAGGTGTGCTTATTTTCCATTCTCCATCCATCCGTTCTAGCCATTCTAGCAATTGCTAGAAGCATGCGTAGCGAATAAGTGCTTACGCCCTCAAATCCTGGTTCTTACGCTTGCCTACTCGTCCATCCGCCTAGTGATTCGGTGCATAGTGGCCCGTGTAGTTTTCCATCCTGCCCGACGAAGCATCGCATAGCGGCATTGCATTGGAGTAGTTTTTAGCATTTTATTTTCCGTTTTCGCAACCATCAAACCCCCGCTTAGTTAACTCCGACCAAAGGACTTCAATCTCAAGTCCTCCTCGATATTAACTCCCCCCTTACTGTGTTCCTTGAAGAGATCGATACTTGGGGACATCCCATTTTATATTACTTGTGTGACCGGTACGCTTACCGTTTCAAGGCATCAGACTACACATGGAAGTCATAGCCCGTAGAAAGACCTTTCCAACGGATGATTAGCCGTCTTCATACGAGTCTTGTAGGCTCAGGAATGTCTGGTCAAATTGGATATACAGTCAAGTCATGTGTACCTAATATTATCGGGTTAGTGTAGTATTGGGATTGGTCTGAGTAAAGAAATTTTAAGAATAAATGTTGAGGTTTTGGTGAAATTAGTCCTATATGAGCATGATAAACAAGTGGTTGGAGGAACATAATTGAGCATGATTGTAATTATGGAAATGGTAGAGGTTTTGGAAGAGGTTGTCACGCCCGATAATAGAATGAGTAAACCATTACTATGTATTCATGTTAATGGAAGATGTGAACTATCTTTATTATGATGTGAATACCGTGAATGAAGCATATTTGTTGGCGAATCCTCGATCCTTAAAAGTAATCGAAAGAGCTTGAAGTATGGTCAAGAGAGGTGATAAGTAATGGAAAGTGTAAGTGGTCCACTGCGTAGAGTTGTGTCTTCCTACGGGTAGTAGTGTGTGTTGTTATGTTGTATAAGGGGACTTGTGACCTAGGATTCAAGGAACCCTGGAGTGCTGTTGAGCACTAGTTTGGTAACAATGAGAAGGGACTCGGTTGGATCCCTTGTATGTTGAAGAAATGCCTACGTGAAATTGCATCAGTGTGAGTTGATACGTGGTGTCATAATCCCGGGTTAAGGATAGTGTGGCGGGTCTACGAGCACGCAATTCATCACACTGACGGGAGTTGACAGATAGACTTTGGGTGGTTGGGCTTGGTCCTCGGTGCTCACTCCCGATTCTCCTTCTATGCCAAGTGGACGGTTGGGCTTGATCCTTTGGCGATATGCTCCTATAGTCTCCTTCCGTGCCACGATGATAGGCTAGTTTGGATTGGTCCTCGGTGCACACCTACCCGAGGCTCCTTCTGAGCAGTAGTACCCAGGGAGCTCCGTTGTTGTGTTCTTAGCATTCAGATTTATGAATGCCTAAGCTTGGTAGTGTGGATGCCCTCCTAGTAGTGGAGAAGCCCGCTCTACTGTCACTGTTTGGCCACGATGGATGACGCCTGGGATGTTAGCTACCTGCTTGAAAAGAGGGAACTTCAAGTCTGTGTCGACATAGCAATTGCATATGTGCGAGCATGGGTGAGTCATTGTATTGCATTCATAATATTGCATTTCATTACAAACACAGGAGCCTCACCTTATATGTTTGTATGGGCACTCTTATATGGTGAGTTACTTTACTGTTGAGGTGATCCTTAACTTATATGTTTGTATTAACATTCATATAAGTTAAGTTACTTTCCTGTTGTCTTTAATTGGTTATTGAATGGTTATAAATGAGTATAACTGTTATTCTAGAATGTTGATGAACCTGCTATACCATACTGCTGTTCTACTCACTTGATATGTATGTATACCTTTCACCTATTTGTAATTTTGTTTATATACTTATATTGTACCACTTTTTCCTTTCTCCACCTGGTACCGAGCAGCCGCCGGGGAAGCGGATTTGATAGCCACTTAGTCTTTTTGACTAACGGTTACTACATCTTCCTTTTTAGTAGGAGACCTCGCAAATAGAGCAGCAACAGGTTTTGTAGGAGGGCAGTCAGGCCAGGACGACAGGGCCTGATGTGACGGTACCAACGCTGCCGTTAGTGACTAATGTGAGTTTTTAGAGAGACCCATTTTGTAGCCTTTTGGTCATGTACTCTGATATTATAGAAGCCTTTGTTTCTTCTTATTTCTGTTGTACTTGTGCACTTATATACTAGAGTGCAATTTTGAGTTCTACTTTACCTTCTTTATGTTAGCTTTGATTGGATGATATGATTAGCCGGTAGGATAGGCGTCTTGTAGTACAGGATAGCCCGTGTGCTAACTGTTGGTTACATTGGAATATATGTACCTGATTTGAAGAAGCCTCACCCTACTTAATGATATACATCAAGATGTATTTGATGTGCTTTGAGTTACTTTGTGCAGGTTAAATAACTGCAGGTTTGCAGGAAAAGTTTCTAAGTCCATGTGTCGACACCTAGAAGAAAAGTGTCGACACTTAAGAAGGCTTGTGTCGACACCTAGAGAAGCAGTGTCGACACTTGGAGTAATTATGTCGACACCAGGAATGCAGAGTCGACACCAGAAGGAAAGTGTCGACACATACAGGAAGTGTCGACACACAATGAAGAAATGTCTACATAATTAGTGTCGACACATAGAAGCAGTGTCGACACCCAGAGGAACTTTGTCGACAGCAAAAGTGTCGACACTAGGAGGCTGTGTCGACACTCAGCAAAATTTCAACAAAGTTCAAGTACAAGTGTCGACACTAGGAGGCTGTGTCGACACTCAGCAAAACTTCAACAAAGTTCAAGTACAAGTGTCGACACTAAGAGGGTGTGTCGACACTCAGCAAAACTTCAACAAAGTCAAAGTACAAGTGTTGACACAAAGGAGATGTGTCGACACTCATCAAAAGTCTCGACACATGAAGAATGTGTCGACACAAAGGAAATGTGTCGACACTCAGCAAAAGTCTCAACACATGAAGAATGTGTCGACACAAAGGAGATGCGTCGACACTCAGCAAAAGTCACAACACGGAAGGCATGTGTCGACACAAAGAAGATGTGTCGACACTTAGCAAGTTTCAACACAAGAAGATGTGTCGACACAAAGGAGTAGTGTCGACACTTAGCAGAAATCAACTAAGTATCAAAGAAGAAGGACTTGTGTCGACACACAGGATCAGTGTCGACACATTCTGAAGAAGCAGTGTCGAGAAGCAGTTTCTACAACACAAGGAGTTGTGTCGACACCATGAAGGCTAGTGTCGACACTTAGTCAACTTGTGTCGAAACTTAGTCTATTTGTGTCGACACATAAAGACTGTCTGTCTCGACACTTTCAGACAGTGACAGAGTTTTCAAGAAGTGAATGGATGACTTGACAGCTGCCATTTCAACCGGTCAACTGCTACTGTCAGAGATGTCAGAAGATCGTTAGAAACCAAATCAGCCGGTCACCATGAAGAAGGCCTATGTAAAGGCTTATTCCTTCAACAGAAGAAAAAAATAATCAGATTGAAGCAATCATTGAAGTGAGAAACAACAAACAAGAAGAAGACCTTCAAGTGAAGATCTAAGAAGTTAGAAAGAGAAAGCTCCTTCTAAGAAGATAGCTATTGAACCAGGCTGATAAGAAAAGTTTCAAATTGAGATCTGATTCTCAAGTCAGCAGTTGATTGAAGATCATCTGCATAGAGAGACAACCCTATCGTGTTCTAATTCAAGAAGCTTTGAAGAAAGCCAAGGGAGGTTGATCTCTGCAATGTTCCTTCAAAAACTCATCAAGAAGCCAGTCAACTCAGCTTTCTCAATCAGAGTTGTGGTTATTATTCCTTATACTCTTTATTTTTTGTAGGATCCTAAGGGATCTGAGTTGTAAGCCTATATTATAAAGGCTGAGTGGTAGGGCTTTTGTGCCTGAGTGTAGGAGATACATTTCTCTGAGTGTAGGGCTTGTTGAAGGCTACGTGTAGGCCTTGTTGAAGGCTGAGTGTAGGTCTTGGTGAAGACTGACTGGTAGGGCCTTTGTGCCTGAGTGGTAGGAGTGGGATCACTCTGAGTTGTAGGAATCTGTTTGGGTTCTGAGGTGTAAGATCTGTGGATCTGAAAAGTAGTGAAGAAGTTAGGCCGAATCTAGTACACTACTAGATAGGCGAAGGGGGAAAGTGGATGTACCTAGACCTTGGAGAACCACTATAAAAGCTTTGTGTACTCTGTGTGTGCTTTATTCTATGATTGTTGTGTTGTATGTGCTGAATAGCTGTAGAAAATTGCATAAACAGGTCTAAGAATTCAGTGTTTGTGCCTTCAAAGTTAAAAAGATTAAGTGCACCTATTCACCCCCCTCTAGGTGTTTAGGCACTAGTTCTTTCAAGTGGTATCAGAGTCAGGTTACTCAAAAAGGACATAACAGTCTGAGTGAAGATCCTGTAGGCAGAATCAGTATAATCAAGAATCAAGAAAATTGGTTCAACTGAGAATCACAAAGAGCTAGGATCCATGAAGTTGCCAATCTGCAGAAAGGAGATCTTTGGCATTTGGAAAGAAAGGGTTAGACTTTTTATGGAAGCCTCAGACCCAAGAATATATATTACTATTAAAGAAGGGTCATATGTGCCAATGAAAGTATCTGTTCTAGATACCAATTAGAGGACACCCAAAGACTATTTAGAAATGACCAAGGATGAAATAATTCTGGCCACTATGGACAAGAGGGCCCAGAAAATTATTGTAAGTGCAAATGATGATTCCACATTTCAGAATCTGACTCATTGTAAAACATCAAAAGAAATGTGGGACACACTGATAGTTTACATGGAGGGATCTGAAGAAATGAGACAAGACAGGAAGTCTTTATTGAATCAAGAGTATGAAAGCTTCAGACAAGGCAGGTCTGATAGCATTACTGAGTGTTATAAGAAATTTTATAGGATTGTTAATGAGTTAATGTCCTATGGAAGAGAGTTCAGCAATTATGAATTGAATGATAAGTTCTTGAGATCCCTAACTAAAGACTGGGACACCAAGATTTGTGTCATAAGGGAAATGGCCAAATTAGCAGACATTCCTCCTCCAACATTGTTTGGAAAACTGTTATCTTATGAGATGCAGTTAATGGTAAGGAAGGAGGAAGAAAAGACTACAAGAGTGGAGCACAAAGAAAGAGCAGTGGCCTTCAAGACTGAAGCCACTAAGAAATATTGAAGCAAGTCTCCATCTCCACCATAAATAGTTGCTGAGACAGTATCAGATACTTCAGATAGCAAGAAGTCAGAAAGCAGTGAAAGTGATGAAGACTTTGCTGCATTTACTAGGCACTTTCAGAAGTTTCTAAAGATGAAGCAGTGGAGGTCCAATCCATCCACTTCACAGCCCAAAGATGACTACTACCAGAATAGGAAGTCATCAAGGAAGGACAGGAGAAAGTCCAAGTCTAGTAAAACTACATCCTCAAAGATAGTATGCTATTGTTGCAATAGACAAGGACATGTAATAGCTGATTGTCCAGAAAAGAGGAAAGAGTCCACTGATAAGAAGAAGATACAGTTCAAGGGCAAAAAGGAAAGGTCCTTTGTTTCCAAGAAGGATAAAAGTCTGACTGATATATCATCTTCAGAAATAGATTCAAATGTTGAAGCCTATATTGGCTTATTTGCTGAAGAAGAGGAAAATGAGTTCATGCAGCTAATGAACTCAATATATGAGCCGGAGGACATTCAGTGCAAGGGACTGATGGCCTTATCAGAAGGAGACAAGATCCAGGATCAGCCTGGACCTAGTCAGGTACAAATTGTTCTTCAAGATCAATTTCTGGTACTGAGTCAGATTCAGATACATCAGCATCAAGTGATGTGAGTGGATCTGAGTCTGAAGGAGACATTCATCAGTTGATTGATGAATATAGAGTATTGTTGCAGGCTTTGAAGAAAAGCAAACTCTTGGCCAAAACTCAGGCAAAGGCGATTGCTAGTCTCAAAGTGGCTGCAATAGATTTTGACAAGTTGCTTGATCAGAAATTAAATGAAATAGCCAGACTGAAGAATATTACAGTTATTCAGATGGGGAGTATTACATTTAAAAATGATCAAATTAGAAATCTGGAGGCTAGACTTCAGAAGGAGAGAGATATTGTAGCAAGTTTTTCTAAACCAAAATCTATTCTACCTTTGATAGATGAGTTTGTACCTCATAAGGGTAAACTGGATTGGGCTTTACAAAACTTGCCTGGACAGTAAAGTCCAAGTCTAAGGGCAAAGCCCCAGAACTCAACAAGCAGCCTGCTGTAGATAAAACAGCCAGGGTTGTACCTAAACAAAGGTACAACAGATTTGAGTGCTGGTGTTGTGGCAAGGTAGGCCACTTTGCCATAGACTGTTGGCATAATTCAAGTGCCAAGGTGAGTAGCAAACTGCCTGCTAGAAAAGCTACAGGTAGTTTGGTTAAGAATCAGACTAACTTGCACCAAGGACCCAAGAATTATTTGGGTTCTAAGGTTAAGTAATTTGTTTTGTAGGTGAGTCCAAGTGGTCATGCCCCAATATGGTACTTGGACAGTGGATGTTCCAGGCACATGACTGGAACTAGGGGATTGCTAAAGGACTATACACCAATCAAGGATGGTCCTAAGGTCACCTTTGGTGGTTCAGAAAAAGGAATCATCGAAGGCTTTGGTAACATTTCTAGCAACCTAATTACAATTACTCAAGTGGCTTATGTAAAGGGTTTGAAACATAACCTCATTAGCATAAGTCAGCTGAGTGATTTAGGATATGACATCTCATTTATCAAGGATGGTTGTCATATCAGTAGGTCAAGTGATCAAAAGATCATTCTGACAGGATATAGGAAGAGAAATGTCTATTGTCTAGACATTATGTGTGAGAACAATGCTTCTCCTATTTGTCTTGTAGCTGATGAGAAAGTCTCACATTGTGTTAAATGACACAAGAGGCTGGCTCATCTTAACTACAAGACAATTGGCCAACTCTTTAGCAAAGAGTTAGTGAGGAATGGTCCTCAGGTTAAGTGTATAAAGGATGGGATATGCTCAGCTTGTCAAAAGGGCAAGTAGACCAAATCCACCTTTCATAGCATTGAGAACAAAGATGCTGTGAGGTGTCTATACCTCTTGCATATGGATCTTTTTTGTCCTATGCTAGTTCAAAGCCTAGGTAGGAAGATCTACACATTTGTGGTTGTAGATGATTATTCAAGGTTTTCCTGGGTATTCTTCCTAAGGCAAAAATCTGAAACTCCTAGTATTTTTTATAGTTTTGTCAAACAAATTCAGAATGAGTTAGACAGTACAGTGGTCAAACTAAGAAGTGACCATGGTACTGAATTCCAGTCTGATAGTATGACAAAGCTATGTGAAGAGTTTGGGATATTTCAAGAATTTTCCTCACCAAGAACACCTCAGCAAAATGGTATTGCTGAAAGGAAAAATAGAACCTTGATAGAGGCTGGTAGAACCCTGTTGAGTGACACATCTCTTCCAGAATATTTCTGGGTTGAGGCAGTTAATACTGCATGTCATGTGATCAATAGGGCTACTATCACCAAGAGCCACAATAAGACCCCCTATGAGATTGTGAAGGGCAAAAAACTAAATCTGTCCTATTTCAGGATCTTTGGTTGTAAATGCTATATACTTAACAATGGTAAGTCTTATTTAACTAAGTTTGCTACCAAATACCAAGAGGGGATCTTTGTTGGGTACACCAACAACAGTAAGGCTTATAGGGTCTACAACTTGATTACTCAAGTTGTAGAAGAGTTAGTTCATGTAGTCTTTGATGAAGCTAGACTCATTAACAATGAATTGCCTAGAAGTGTTTGTAGCTCTACAGGTGTGACTGAGAAGATGGACAAGCTTACTATTGAAGAAGGTTCTACTGCAAGTTAGCAAGTGGATGATAGTGGCTGCTGTCCAGGGGGAGTACAAGATACTCCTATTGCTGAAGCAGACCAAGAGGAGTTGTTGAATGAAGAAAATGAAGGTGTACAACCAGAAGACAGGCTGCCTCCAGCAAATAGGCATTTAAAAGATCATCCAGCCAATCAAATTATTGGTGATCTCAGACAAGGGGTACAAACAAGGAGCAGGAGTCTAAGTTCAGTTCTCTACTCCAGCTTTCTATCCCAAGTAGAGCCAAAGAAATTTGAAGAAGCAATCCTAGACCCTCATTGGATTGAGGCTATGCAAGAGGAGCTGAACCAGTTCAAAAGATGCAAAGTTTGGGAGCTAGTTCCTAAACCAAAAGACCACAATATTATAGGAACTAAGTGGATCTTTAGGAATAAGTTGGATGAAAATGGAGTAATTATAAAGAACAAAGCTAGACTTGTTGCAAAAGGGTATAGGCAGGAAGAAGGCATTGATTTTGATCAGACCTTTGCTCCAGTAGCAAGACTAGAAGCAATAAGAATGTTCCTTGCCTATGCAGCATTTCAAGGGTTCAAGGAATACTAAATGGATGTTAAGTCAGCTTTTCTGAATGGAAATCTGAAGGAAGAAGTCTATGTTGAGCAGCCATCGGGTTTTGTAGATTCTACTAAACCTAATTATGTTTATAGACTTAGGAAGGCTTTGTATGTGTCAAAACAAGCCCCTAGGGCTTGGTATGAGACCATGTCTAGTTTCCTCATTGAGAATAAATTCACAAGGGGGAAAATAGACAAGACTCTATTCCTTAGGGAATCCAGCGGCAAGATTATCTTAGTCCAAATATATGTAGATGACATCATATTTGGGTCTACAGAAAGTTATCTTTGCAAAAAGTTTGCAAAACTAATGCAAGGACAATTTGAAATGAGCAGTATGGGGGAACTTAAGTTCTTCTTGGGTCTCCAAGTTAGACAGACTGAGGATGGTTTATCCATATGCCAGTATATGTTCACCCTAGAATTGATAAGGAAGTATGGTATGGAATCATCCACTATCATGGAAACTCCTATGGGTTCAACAATGTCTTTATGCAAAGATGATGCAGGGAAACCTATAGATGAAACTTTGTATAGAGGGATAGTTGGCTCCCTACTATATTTGACTACAAGTAGACCAGATATCATGTATGCTACATGTGTCTGTGCTAGGTACCAAGCTTGCCCTAAAGAATCTCATTTGACAACAGTCAAAAGAATCTTGAGATATCTTAAGGGCACTCCTTATCTAGGCCTTTTGTACCCTAGGAATGGAGATTTTGAACTGACAGGTTATTCAGATGCAGATTTTGCAGGCTGCAAAGAAGATAGAAAGAGTACCATAGGTACCTGTCAATTTCTAAGAGGAAGGCTGGTGTCTTGGAGTAGCAAGAAGCAGACCAGTGTGGCTATCTGCACAGCTGAGTCAGAGTATATTGCTGCAGGAAGCTGCTGTGCACAACTACTATGGATACAACACCAGCTAGAAGATTATGGTATACAAGTAAGTAGAACACCTTTATTTTGTGATTCTACTAGTGTTATTTCTATTGCAAACAATCCTGTCTCCCATAGTAGGACTAAGCATATAGAAATAAGGTACCATTTTCTAAGAGAACATGTGGAAAAAGAAGATATTTTCTAGAGTATATAAATACAGATAATCAGCTAGCTGATATGTATACTAAGCCCTTATATGAAACCAAATTCAATAAATTTAAAATTAAATTAGGGATGATAAACTTAGAATAGTTTACAAAATTGGATAAGTAAAATGGTGTCGACACACAGAGTTGTCTGTGTCGACACATAGTAGTGGTGTAGACACTTCAGAGAAATGGTGTCGACACATATAGGAAGTCTGTGTCGACACTTCAGTGAATTAGTGTCGACACATGCAGTATAAGTGTCGACACATCCAGGGTGGTGTAGACACTTAGGCTTTACACAGAATTAGTCTAGTAGAGTCTCGACTAAGTGTCCAGCTAAGTGATGTCGACACATATATAAGTGTCGACACATATATTCTATCGACTATACTTGTGTCGACACATAGTGGTCGAGACATTATAAGTAAGTGTCGACACTTTTCAACAGTGTCGACACAATTTAAGTATTTTGACGCGCCTTTTCACCTTCGATTCTAGAAAGGTATAAATAGTTTTTCACTAGTGTTTGTCGACACGCTTACCTTAGTCTTAAGACCAAACTTGTGTGTCGACATCTCTCTTCTCCAAATTCAAAATTTCTTCAAACCCTAATGGCGCCCAAGCTAGAGGAGAATGTTAATGAAGGATATGAGCTCGTGCGACACGCTTTTGATGACACGAAACCTGAAATCAAAGGCGTGATAACCCTAATTGCCGAAACTGGATTGGAATATCTTGTATCAGAACCAATCAAGATCAGGAAGAAGGAGGTCCTGGAATTTTTGAGTGCAGCATCACTTGATGACACTGGACTCAAGATTAAGTCCAAGGTTCATGGGACCAAAGTCAATGTCACACAGAAGAGTCTGAGGAAGGTACTTCAACTATCAAGAACTAAAGAGGAATAAGATGTATCTTCTTCTAAGACTAGGGAAGCATTGGGATGGTGTGGACTGGATTCTAACTTGAAAATTGGATCAGTTTTCAATAGAAAAGGAATGAACATCCAAGGAAAATTTCTGTCTGAAATAGTTGGCAAGGTCATCCTGAGCAAGCCTGGAGGACATGACAGAATTTCAGCCTATATGTTCAGTTTGATGACAAGGATCACCTTCAAACTTAATACTGATTGGTCTGCAGTTGTGTTTGAGAAGATAAAAGAAAGTATGAAGAAGCCCAATCTGGGTAGAATTCTAAGTCTATACCTAGCAGGAAGTATACCTGAGGTAATGAACCAAGCTGCAGGTTCAAAGATTAACCACATGAGGAAGATGGATATGAGAATTTTCTCTAGGTGGGATAGAGTCTTGACAAAAGAAATGCCAACTCCAGTAAAGGACACACCCTAGAAGAAGAAGAAGAAGACAGGCACTGTGTCTCAAGAATCCTCTAGCAGCTCTGAAGAGCATGTAGTGTTTAGTTCTGATGATGAACAGGGAAGGAATGCTGGACAGTCTCCAGCAAGACAAGAAGATACAGAAAGGCAGGGGGAGCTACCACCAGCTAGCCCAATTCACCTGACTCCACTCCAGGGGGAGCCTTTACTTGTGGAAGAGCCAACTCCTCTAGAGAGTGAACAAGCTACACAAATCATACTAGAGGTAATAACTGACATTAATCAATTAGATTTCCCTATTGAGGATGAAGTTTTGTCTGATTCATTACCTAATGTTCATCAGCAAACACAGATACTCCATCAACCATAAGATGTTGTCATAGAGGACACATTTGTTGCTGATAAAGTGGTAGATGAGATTAGAGATTCTCCAGCCCACTCTCAACAGGAATTTACCTTAGAGGAGTTATTCCCTGATCTTCTACAGACTGACCTTGAGAAATAAATAGCTGTTGTTGAGGGGGAGAAGGCCCATATTGAGGGGGAGCATGTGGAGATTGAAGAAGAAACTGCAAGCAAAGAGACTGAGAAGCCAAAGGATGCTGAGGAACCACAAAGGACTGAGAAGGATTCACATCCTAGTCCTAAGGATAGAGTGGACATAGACAGCACTTCTGCTTCAGAAGATGAGGAGGCTGCTAGAGCCAAGAAGAGGAAGTTCCAGGTCTTCAAGAGAAGAACCCAGAACTATAAGAAAGCCCTACAGACAGTTGCTCCACAGCCTGCCATCACTACTAATTACAGTTCACTGATGGTAGCTTTACAAATTAAGCTGGATGAGCAAAGGCAAGCTCTAGAAAAGTACATGGATGAAGGGCATAAGTCACTGCAATTTGATCTGGCCCAAGACATCAAGTTAATCAGATTTGAAGTGAATCTGAACAAGAAAGAAATGACTGACTGCTTCCATAAGGGAGGAAATGCAGTAGTCTATCTGGCCACTCATCAAGAGAAGATCAAAAAACAAGTGGATGATATGGCAGTGAAGCAAGGCTATGTCATGGAAAACCAGCTAAGGATGAATGATAATCTCACTTCTTCACACAATATCATTGTAACTGAACTGAAGAATATAGCAACTGCCCAGAATGCAGCCCTGACTACAGCCAAGGCATAATTTGATCAGTCATTACAAGCAAGTCTCACTGCTGTTACTTCAGCCCTCCAGGATTCCCAGAAGCTAATCACTGAAAAGCTCCAAAGGTTGAAACATTTTTATAAGGATGGAGTCAACTATCTGAATGCACAGATAAGATTTCAGAAAGATGATCTAAGGGATCACATAGAGAGAGAAGTCATAAAGGGGGAGAGGGTATTAGTCAAGGCAGGCTCTGATCATGCCAAGTGGATTTCAAATTCCATCAGAGCCACCCTTGGATATCCACCCTTATGTGATGATGACAATGTTGCAGAGTCTGGAATCAATCCTGTATATTTTGGAGGAGAACAAGATGAAGTAGCTCAAGTGATATACCATCCACCAGACTTTGACATGATTCAGCAAGATATACAGACTATGTATAGTCCTCCTGAGGGAAATCAGAATATCATTTTTGAGAAAGTTGTCCAACCTATGCCAGAGGCTATACTCAAAGAACAAGAGTCCTTGCTAAAAGAACAAAAAGCTCAATTGTCTAAGAAAAGATTCAGAGAGCAAGCTGAATTGAGACCTGATTTTAAACAATGGAGCCCCACTTCCAGGAATATCATCTTGACTGCATGGAAGGCTGCTAAGGACAATGTCCTGGATAGAGGCAAGTGGTATTCTGACATGGAGTGGAGGAAGCATGAGAATAGGCAAGAGGCCATAGTACAGTATAGAAGAAAGGCTAAACTGGGAAAGCTACCTCCTAATGCACATGAGCCTAGCAAGTATTTTCCCAAGCCTTATCACTATTTTGAAAGGCAAAAGATCAAGGCTGAAGAGTTGAAAAAGAAAGATCTTAAAGGGAAGAAGCCTGCTGCTGCTGATGACACTGAAGCCCCAGTTCAAGCAAAGATTCAATCTGGAAAGGGGATTGTAATCAAGGAACCAGAGCAGCCTTACGATAGCATTTTCTTAAGTTTACACATTGTAATCAATTGTATTAAGATCCTATGTAAACTTTTGACTGATGTAAATGTTGGACTTTGAAAGAACAATATTATATGTTCATCTATTATATTAATTATTCTGAGCTAATGGTATATACATGTTCTGTTCATGCATGTTTAAGTATTTTCCCTATCATATATTACTGTTTTACATCATACTGTGAATTTGTTATGTATGGTGTATATCATTGACTAAGGGTTATGACTTCTCCAAATAGGGGGAGATTGTTGGGTACATTGGAATATATATACCTGATTTGAAGAAGCCTCACCCTACTCAATGATATACATCAAGATGTATTTGATGTGCTTTGAGTTACTTTGTGCAGGTTAAGTAACTGCAGGTTTGCAGGAAAAGTTTCTAAGTCCATGTGTCGACACCAAGAAGAAAAGTGTCGACACTTAAGAAGGCTTGTGTCGACACCTAGAGAAGCAGTGTCGACACTTGGAGTAATTGTATCGACACCAGGAATACAGAGTCGACACCAGAAGGAAAGTGTCGACACATACAGGAAGTGTCGACACACAATGAAGAAATGTCTACATAATCAGTGTCGACACTTAGAAGCAGTGTCGACACCCAGAGGAACTTTGTCGACAGCAAAAGTGTCGACACTAGGAGGCTGTGTCGACACTCAGCAAAATTTCAACAAAGTTCAAGTACAAGTGTCGACACTAGGAGGCTGTGTCGACACTCAGCAAAACTTCAACAAAGTTCAAGTACAAGTGTCTACACTAGGAGGGTGTGTCGACACTCAGCAAAACTTCAACAAAGTCTACGTACAAGTGTCGACACAAAGGAGATGTGTCGACACTCATCAAAAGTCTCAACACATGAAGAATGTGTCGACACTCAGCAAAAGTCTCAACACATGAAGAATGTGTCGACACAAAGGAGATGTGTCGACACTCAGCAAAAGTCACAACACAGAAGGCATGTGTCGGCACAAAGAAGATGTGTCGACACTTAGCAAGTTTAAACACAAGAAGATGTGTCGACACAAAGGAGTAGTGTCGACACTTAGCAGAAATCAACTAAGTATCAAAGAAGAAGGACTTGTGTCGACACACAGGATCAGTGTCGACACATTCTGAAGAAGCAGTGTCGAGAAGCAGTTTCTACAACACAAGGAGTTGTGTCGACACCATGAAGGCTAGTGTCGACACTTAGTCAACTTGTGTAGACACTTAGTCTATTTGTGTCGACACATAAAGACTGTCTGTCTCGACACTTTTAGATAGTGACAGAGTTTTCAAGAAGTGACTGGATGACTTGACAGCTGCCATTTCAACCGGTCAACTGCTACTGTCAGAGATGTCAGAAGATCGTTAGAAACCGGATCAGCCGGTCACCATGAAGAAGGCCTATATAAAGGCTTATTCCTTCAGCAGAAGAAAAAAATAATCAGATTGAAGCAATCACTGAAGTGAGAAACAACAAACAAGAAGAAGACCTTCAAGTGAAGATCTAAGAAGTTGGAGAGAGAAAGCTCCTTCTAAGAAGACAGTTATTGAACCAGGATGATAAGAAAAGTTTCAGATTGAGATCTGATTCTCAAGTCAGCAGTTGATTGAAGATCATCTGCATAGAGAGACAACCCTACTGTGTTCTAATTCAAGAAGCTTTGAAGAACTCCGAGGGAGGTTGATCCCTGCAAAGTTCCTTCAAGAACTCATCAAGAAGCCAGTCAACTCAGCTTTCTCAATCAGAGTTGTGGTTATTATTCCTTGTACTCTTTATTTTCTAGAGGATCCTAAGGGATCTGAGTTGTAAGCCTATATTATAAAGCCTGAGTGGTAGGGCTTTTGTGCCTGAGTGTAGGAGATACATTTCTCTGAGTGTAGGCCTTGTTGAAGGCTGAGTGTAGGCCTTGTTGAAGGCTGAGTGTAGGTTTTGGTGAAGACTGAGTGGTAGTGCCTTTGTGCCTGAGTGGTAGGAGTGGGATCACTCTGAGTTGTAGGAACCTGTTTTGGTTCTGAGCTGCAAGATCTGTGGATCAGATAAGTAGTGAAGAAGTTAGGCCGAATCTAGTACACTACTAGATAGGCGAAGGGGGAAAGTGGATGTACCCAGACCTTGGGGAACCACTATAAAAGCTTTGTGTACTCTGTGTGTGCTTTATTCTGTGATTGTTGTGTTGTATGTGCTGAATAGCTGTAGAAAATTGCATAAACAGGTCTAAGAATTCAGTGTTTTTGCCTTAAAAGTTAAAAATATTAAGTGCACCTATTCACCCCCCCCCCTAGGTGTTTAGGCACTAGTTCTTTCTCTAACGCTACAGAAAGGCGGATGTTCTAGGCATAAGTCTCTCCTCAGCCGTGATTTGTGTCACGGGAGGGGGGGAGGGGTCTTACAAATGGTATCAGCTTGCTACCATCCTGAACTAAAGAAGTCATTGAAAATAGTGCCACCCCCGTTTGATTAGTTAGTTTGGGGACAAACTGACTTAGCGGAGGCATTGGTGTGCCTATATGTAATTCATACTAAGTATGTCCAATTCTGACCCTACGATTAGCCAACCTGACCTTAGGTTTATACCTTATGTGTAGATTCCAGTGCATGTAGAACTAGTAGGGGGGCACTCCCGCAAATACCGTACCCACACAGTTTCAGCATTCAGATCTAGGGCAGACTGTCATGGATATCTTTGAGGCCTTTAGGCCCCAACAGGCACCGGTGCAACAACAAGACCCTAGCTCTAACTAGTTGAGCACCATTCGAGCTCTCTACATACCTGCCTACCTTGGAACGGAGCAGGCTATTTGCACCAAAGTGTGGCTTGACACGGTGCATGAATTACTGGCTGGAATCTAATGCCCAGCCAATATAGCTGTAACCTTAGCAGTCTTAGTCCTACAATTGTAAACGAAGAGGTGGTGGAAGTCCCTCATGGAGTCCGCCTTCCAGGGCTGAGTATATATGGAGATCAGTTGGAATGAGTTTTCTGGAGCTTTCTTGGAACATTTCATCCCTTCGACTGCTAGAGACGAGCTTGAGGAAAGATAACTGTAGCTGAATCAGGGATCCAAGTCAGTTACTGAATATCAACAAGAGTTTTAGCATCTCGCTAGGTTCTCTGATGCCTACGAGTAGGATGATCAAGGTTATGCAAAGAAATTTTACAAAGGCTTGTGACATCCATTGAGGCAAACAATTTTGTTTATAGCGGACTCGAGCATAGCGGAGATAATCGACATGGCTAAGACAATAGAAGCTGATCACTTGGGGGGTCCAGGATAGTAATAAGAGACCCCCGCAGGGAGTAATGGAGGACAGCCCAAGTTATAGCAGGAGGCCGGACAATAAAGAAAGAGGAAATAATAGAGGCGGAGGTCGCTTCCGTCAGAACTTTAAAATGGAGCGTCCGGCCCCGCATCCAGCTCTACCTCCACCAAAATGACTGTAGGTGTAGCCTAGGGAATAGAATGAGAGAATTAGCTTCAACGCTGGTGCACTAAGCAGAGCTCCAGCGTACTCTTGTCGGTTGCGCACCAGGAGTTTTTTGGCAAAGTGGTAAACCACACTTGTCGAGTCAATGTATTGGGGGTCGGTGTGACGACTTTCCAATACCAAAGACCCACCACCCTATATCTTATGCACTTGCAACATTAAAGTATTTCCCATCGAGCCAAAGCTCCCCGGACTATTCCGTCCGTCACAACTATCTACCGAGCCAAGAGCTCCCCGGGCTAACTCTTTTGTCACAGTTATCTACCGAGCCATAGCTCGCCGGACTAACCCGTCCGTCACCATTATCTACCGAGCCATTGGCTCGCCAGGATAAACTGCCCATCACCAAAACCACCGAGCCTACTGCCTGTGTGAGCCAACCTAACTCCCACCATCCAGGGGAGTGTGAGTGTTAGTGTAACCCTGGATTATTTCTAATTACTCTTGTAATCCATTTAGTCTTACGGTTTACGATAACCTTGGACTGCACAACGCATTCCCTGTGAAGGGCTCTTGGGGGCACTAGGAACTACGATGGGCTGAAGCCCAAAGCTCCCTTTCGCAGGACACTTACTATTATCGGTTATTACCCAATTCCTGATCCCTTTTACCATTATTCTGGATCTAACTCTGGTGTATTTTGACTCTCTCTCTCTCTCCACATTAAAGACGATCTTTCGTCGATCTCGAGCACCTCTTAACACTAGTCAACCCAACCCTCTCCTCATCATGACTCCTAATGAAGCTCTATTTTTCTTTTTCACTTTACCAAGATCAGTAAACCAATAACCCCATCTCTATATGTCCATTCCATATATTATCACAAATTCTGCAGTTTTATTAAATGCAGACCAACCTAAGCTATATGATATACATGATAGGAGGTACTCCAAATTTTCATCCAAATGCCCTATGATAATTGGTGGGGGTCTATCATAATACATTTAGCCTAAATCCAGAAACTTGTAATTTTCATAATTAATTTAGAATTTAATAAATTTTTCCAAAAATTAGGCCATGAGTAATTTTGAACATGAAGTACTAGATTTCCTTAAGTTATGGCCTACCAAAAATTATGAATACCATATGATATCAAAATGTCAGTGAATAAAAATTTCACAGATTTTTATAACGTTAATAACCTCTAAATAAGTAATTAAATGTAATTCAAATAATTGGAGTTAAAGAGAGGAGTACCATAAATCATAGTCCACAAATTACATAAAAATTACCGGATCTTTAATATGATCATAAATCATTACTGACTAAGTTTCATAATACTGTAAGTTAGGTTAACCATGATATTATCAAAATTATCCTTAGGGGCAACATAAAGATTATAACTACAAGTATGAGCTAATTTTTTCCAAACATCCTATAATAATTTCCAGAGACTCATATTGTTATAAAAACTCTTCTCCCAAAATTTCATAAGGATCCATAGTCATATGCCCCCTTCAATATTTTCCTAAAAGGTATAGGCCTAAACTTTCCCTAATTAGTTTAAGTTGTGTGTCTAAGTCTGAATGTCACCAAATTCCTTTCTAGGGCATTTCACCACCCTAAGATCACATGGACTAAACACCAAGTTGATAGTATGGTTTCCAGTCAATTTTATTAGGGTATATTCAGGATTTTAAAGCAAATCATGTCTTGTAAAGTGCTTATTTTTATTCCCCATTGTATATATTTTTGTCGCTAATGCGTTTTTCTGCTTTTTGCAGGTTTTCACGGCTTTCAGCCGAATTTTGCTGTGACACGCCCCAAGGTCACGCCCTACCCGGGCATGTACCTAGGGCGTGTAACAAAGAGGAATGAAGCAATTGGTCCGAAACTGCATTCCGTGGAAACTTAGTGTACACAGCCTCGGTCACGCCCGTGTCACATCCGACACGGGCGTGGTCCAGAGGCGTGTCCCCAGGTTCTGAGGAATCGCCACAATGTGCTTTTTTTCACGCTCCACCGTCGCACCGAATGTGTCACGCCCCAGGGTCACGCCCGACCCGGGCGTGATATATGGGCATGTACTTCAACAACCACGCCCGTCAAATCCAGCAGTTAATTCAAGTCAAGAAAAGTCACACCGACTGTGTCACGCCACAGGTACACGCCCGACCAGGGCGTGTCAGGGGGGCGTGACCCATCCCGAAAAAATCTATAAATTCAGCCCTTTGCCAAGGGTTCAGCAGGCAGTTCTGGAGTGAGAGGGGAGGTCCTTCCCCTTAGGTTTCTTGTATTTCTTGTAATTTTCCATGTTTCCACTCTCCTTACTCATTTTGAGCTTTGTAATCTAGCTTAGTTACTCTTATTTTGTATTAGTTGTTGCAACTGCTTAGTAGCTAAGGGCAATGTTCGCATAAATTTTCATTTCCCACACCTGTAATCTTTCATTTTCAAGTTGTAGTTCTCTTTCAGTGCTAATAAAAAGTTTGTCATTTCCTCGCTTTCTCAACACATTTCTATTCATCTCCCTTTCCCCCATTTCAACATGATTAACTAATCCTCCTTGTACTCAATCTTGATGATCTGAGGTTGGAGTTGATTATATTATGATGCTCTAGTTTTCTTTTTTTATTTGTAAGGCTTATACCTTGATTTACTGTTGATTTACCTTTGCTTGGAGATATATTATCGATATATACATTTTCCATCATTAGCTTTCATTCTTGGCTAGCCGAGAGGATGATGGTTTGAAGTGAGCACTCAAGAGTTAAGAGAGTTGCACGCACCCCTCGAGAGAGGTGGGTGTTAAATCTCCTGGATTGGAGTGGAATCCAATATCGGGGTTCACAGCATAAAACGGGTTTTAGGCCTCCGATTCGGACGAGAGTTCGGTCAGACCTTCCTAAACTCAGATGGGTATGACTTCAAGAGAAGCATGTTCTTGCTTTTATAACCTCTGCAGTCAAGGTCTCTTGCCTTATTAATTTAAAAAGTTTATTATTGCATCTCTTGATCAACTTAAGCCGAGGTGATTCTCGATCAAGTACTATTGCTTAATTATCATTTAGCTTTTCTCTAATTTGCAAGCAACCCCAAAACAACTTTTATTCGATAAGATAATAGTAACTCCTTGAAGTAGAAGTACTCAAATCGCCCCGGGTAATACGACCTTGATATGAAACTTAATATCCTATACTATATGCGATAAGGTACACTTGCCTTCATCGAATATAGAATCGGAGAACGTCTCACAATCACACATTCACCTTTTCCCTCCTTAACTTTGTCTTCTCCACATATAACACCTTCTCCGCTTAATAATTTTATATCATGTTTTTGGCGCCGTTGTCGGGTACAAATGTTTTGATATTTTGAAAAAATGATAGCTATTAATTTTATTATTTTCCTTTTTTTCTTTTTCTCGCTCTCGTATCGGTTTTATCTCTCCCACACCTTTCTCTCTCTTTAAGTGTATGACCCGAGAAAGCTCTTCGATTATTCCTTTTGATCCTGAGATAGAGCGCACCGCTTTGCGTCGCCTCCATTCTCGTTACCAGGAATCGCATTTAGGCATCGAAGAGTTGATCGGGGACACTGCCATAGAAATGATGGATCTTAATCCGCCCAACCCAAATGAGGTCCAGCAAAGGACTATGTCCTATTATGCGCGGCCAAACCTGGAGGGTACACAATCAAGTATTGTTCTCCCCATAGTGGCGAACAATAACTTTGAGATCAAGTCCAGCATCATCCAAATGGTGCAGCAGTCGGTAACCTTCGATGGTCTCCCGGACGAGGATCCAAATTGTCACATTGCAAATTTTCTCGAAATCTTTGATACTTTTAAAATCAATGGAGTCTCAGATGATGCCATTCGATTATGTCTCTTCCCTTTCTCTTTGCGGTCTAAGGCCAAGCAGTGGCTGAGCTCTCTTCCTAGAGGGTCCATCACCACGTGGGCCGAGATGGCAGGGAAATTTCTTACCAAGTATTTCCCGCCTGAGAAGACTGTTAAAGTGGGCACGGATATTGCATCCTTCATGCAAATAGACTCGGAGACTCTCTACGATACATGAGAGCGCTTCAAGGAGCTATTGCAAAGCTGCCCACACCACGCGCGCTTCTAAATTGGCAACAAGTACAAATATTTTATAACGGCTTAAATTCCTTAACAAGGCAAATGATCGATGCGGCTGCTGGGGGAACACTAAACAAAGGTTCTTCTTCACGGTCTTCATCAACCTGTGGAGAAGGATGTGTTAGAGCCTCTTGGGTGAGGCTTAGTCCATCCAAATTCTCACACAAGTGAGGTACCAGCAAAGTATTACTGGTAGAAATCTCTTTCTCCTTTCAAGACATGTTATCCTCGTCAAAAGTAACATGAATTGATTCTTCAATTTTTAAAGATGATTTATTAAATACCCTATAAGCTTTGCTTACTTGGGAATATCCTAGAAAAATTCCCTCTTCAGCCTTAGCTTCAGACTTTCTAATGTATTTCGTGTTGCTATTATGTATATAACATACACATCCAAATACTTTAAAATAGGTGATTTTAGGTTTCTTCCCTTTAAGTAATTCATAGGGAGCCCTATTCTTTAGTTTATGTATCAAACTTCTATTCAATACATAATTTGATGTGCTTACAGCCTCTGCCCAAAAGGATAGGGGCATGTAAGCATCTGCAAGTAATGTGCCTGCAGCTTTAATTACGGTCATATTCCTCCTTTCAGCTACCCCATTTTGTTGGGGAGTTCTAGGAGCTGAGAAGCAGTGCCTGATACCTTCCTTCTCATAGAACTCATGCATAAGAAGAGACTCAAACTCTGTACCATGATCACTTCTGATCAATGCAACATGAGTAGAGTACTCAATCTGTATGGTCCTGAGAAAATCTATAAGAACTTTAAAGGTTTCTGACTTAGATCTTAGAAAGAACACCCAAGTGAATCTTGAGAAGTCATCTACAATAGCTAGGGTATAGGATTTCCCTCCTAGACTTTATACAGCAATGGGTCCAAAGAGGTCCATGTGTAGCAAATACAAAATCCTAGGTGAATCACTTTTATTTCCTGACTTAAAGCTAGGTTTAGTTTGTTTGCCTAGTTGACAAGCCCTGCAAAGGCCTTCCTTCTTGTAGGGACCAAAAGGTAAGCCTCTCACAAGGTTGTCTTTAGATAGCCTAGCAATATTTTTTATATTTACATGTCCTATCCTTTTATGCCATAATTCATTTTGGTTGCAAACTATATTAAGCAGACAAATATCTGAATTGACAGAATAGAAATCAACTAAATAAATGTTTCCTTGTCTATTTCCAATTAAAACATTTTGTTTTTCTTTATTAGAAATAATGCAAGTTTTTGAGTTGAAATGCACCAGATAACCTTCATCATATAATTGGCTTATTGAGATGAGGTTATGCATGAGTTCTCTTACATAAGTCACTTTCTTGAATGTGACTGCTCCAATCCTTACTTCTCCATAGCCTTCAGACTGGCCACACTTTGAATCACCAAAGTTTACCTTTGGTCCCAGCTTGGAATTGTAATTGTATAAGTTGTCCTTGCTACCAGTCATGTGCTTGGAGCATCCACTATCCAGATACAATGTTTGATTAACCACTGGACAGCCCTTTTCCTGCAGTGAAAACAGTTAGTTGTTCTTGACCCAGGTTACCATGGGTCCTTTATATTGTTGATAGGAAATGCTTGAAATCACAGAATACTGAGGTTGTGATTTATATCCTAATGGATGATATCTTATGGGAGGTATTATCCAATCTGCAAGTGGGTTAAATGGTTTCTTAGTTTTATTGAAGTTGGTGTTATAATTATAATTTTTATTAAGTCTGACTGGGTTCGACGAATTATGGTGATTTCGTAGACCAGAATTCGATGAAATGGAATGAGATCGTCGATCTCTGCTCAGAGAATGAACAAGTTCATTTTCTATGCCCCATGTTCGTCGTTCTCAGCTCTACGAACCATACATAGTTCGTCGATCGGAGCAAGACGAATGATTATTATATAAATTTATGTTCAGCATTCGTCGACTTGAGTTCGACGAACTGGCCATATTTCGTCGATCTAAGTTCGAAAAAATCTGTTGAACTTTGTTTTTACTTGTTCTCTGGTTTCTGTTATTTTGACCTTTTAAGTTGGGCATTTCTTTTATGGTTTGTTTAATGGTTGTTACTTCTTTGCCCTTAGCAGAAACAAAATTAATGGGGGTTGATAAAATATTCTTCTTAAGAATGGGGGGCAAACTTGATGATGCACCCAAGCCCAGTTGGCCATTTAGTCTGGCATTGACTGTGCTTGTGATGTCCATCAGCTTAAGGCTTCTTCCATTGAGAGATTCCTCAAGTTGTTTGGCCTCACATAACTCAGTTTTTAACAGAATAATTTTTTCATTAGCTAATGTAAGTTCATCTTTTAGCTTGGCGTTTTCAGATTTCAGCATCTCTTGACTAACTAGTTTTTTCCTAAGTGCTTTGATTTTTTTCAGAATTTATTAAATCAATGCACATAGTTTTAAATTCATTTTTAAAAGTATCAGAACTATAATCAAAAGAGGACAATACCTGATCAGCCTTTGATTCAAAAGCTCTTTCACTGTCAGAATCTTCTACATCTGAATGACTCCTGGAGGCATCAATGGCCATGAGGCATACTTCTTTAGCCCTTGCCTCTTCTTATTCTTCACTGGAGCTGGAGGATGTGGATTCATCCTCAGTTTCACTGCAGGATTCAGCTATAAATCCTTTCTCCTTATTCTTCTTGTATTTGCTAGAAGAAGGCCTGCTGCTTTGTTGTTTTCTAGAGTCCTTCTCTCTTCTCTTTTCCTTCTTTTGATTTTCTGGACAATCTGATATGAAGTGTCCAGGTTTCCTGCAGCCAAAGCAAACCACTTCTTTAGTGGGGGTTTTTTCATACCTTATCTTGTCATCCTGCCTGGATGACTTTCTTCTTAAATCCTTCCTTGCCATTTTATAGAATCTCTTGGCAAAGAGACTTATCGGCTCTTCATTCACAGTTGAGGCTACAACTTCTTCAATAGCTTTAAAAGCTATGTTGTGCTCCTTCCTTGCTGGTGGAGGTGTTCTCTGCTCAGCTGCTTCTCTGGATTTGATGAGCTACTCATTAGACTTGAGCTTTCCTAAAAGAGATTCTGTGGAAATCTCATTTAGGCTCCTGGCCTCCTTGATTGGCCAGATCCTTGAATCCCATGAGCTTGAGAAGCACATGATGATTTTGTCATTCACCTACGTGAGGGTGATGTCCTTGTCCAAAGTTTTCAGTGCATTGATGACTGAGCTCATTCTATTGTACACATCTACAACTGATTCTGCTTCCTCCATCTTGAAGTTCTCATATTGTGTTGTGAGATTGGATCTCCTGTCTTTTTTTTCATCAGCAGATCCAGCCACCATTTGATTTAGAGAATCCCATATGGCCTTGGCTGATGTGCATTTAGCCACTTTCTGGAAAATGTCATCAGACATTGTTTGGGCCAGAATATTCATGGTTGTGGCATCAGCAATTTTAGCCTTCTTCTGAGCCTCAGTCCACTCAGGTGGTGGAACTGCATTAGTGCTGGATGTTGTTGTAGAGGTAGATGGTTGAGAAGGACCTGTTACAATGAAATTATAGATATCCTCATCAATAGAGTTCATATATAACTTAATTATTGCCTTCCACATGGCAAACTTATTTAGATTGTATACTGGATGTCTGGTGCTTGCATAGTCTTTGTTCTGTGCCATGTTGTGTATATAATCTTAATAGAAATAAAAGAAGATCTAACTCAGGATCTTTGGTTCAAGGGTTAGCTTGTACAATCAAAGGAACCTTGCTCTCATACTAATTGAAAGTGACGGTTAGATCTGAAATACTCTAGAGGGGGGCTGAATAGAGTATTTAGGTTTTATAAAATGTTTTGCTAATCAACAAACAATCAGTACTCAGATAAGTTATTCTACCTCAGGCTTAACAAAATCTAAACTATCTAAACACAAACACAACAAACCTAATTAGCACAGCCACAGAAAGAACAAAAGAAAAGAGCAACCAGACAACACAAGAATTTTATAGTGCTTCCCCAACCTGGGTACATCCACTCTTCTACCACCCTTGTAGGAATCCACTCAAGTTTTGATTAGGTGACTGCCACCAATGAGCTTTTTATCAGGTGCTCAAAAACCAAACCACAAGTCTTTTGATCAGGTGACTTGCAACCAGAAATAACTTTTTAAGGGAGTTAAAGAACCCTTTATACAGTGGGGGATGAGAGAGTGATTATGTCTTCTCTTTCTCAAATACAACTGAGAAGACTCTAGTGGATTTTGATGTTAGCAAAGGCTCCCCCTGAGATATTGAATGGTTCACAAAGTTGAAGCTTTATTGTAGGGTGATAGGTCTTCAAACTTTTGCTTTGACCAGAAGAACTCTAGGAACTTCTTGACAGATTCAATGTTTGTTGTCCGTTGAAGAATCTTGAATGAAGACAGAAGAAGACTCTTGATTTGAATGATTGTTCTTCTTCTTCTTCAGCCTGATGTTCTTTCTCTAGTCCAGGGCTTGTTTCTTTATATCACTGTGTTCTGTCTTCTCTGTAAGTATCTTTCTCTCTTATTTCTCAGTGTGCTGTCGAGAGAGAAGAGGAAGATCCTTATTCCCTGTATTTTTTGATTACTCATGACTGGAAGAGACAGAAAATCCCTTTTATATTTTCCATATAAATTCCCTTTTGAAATTTGAATTGCTTTCTGCATTGATTTCTGACGGCCTGGAGAATATTTGCATTGATTGGTTTCCCCAACTGTCCCATTGAAAAATGGCAAGCAGTAATCCTGATGAAGTCCATAATTAATGCTCTGTCTAACGGTAATATTCAGAGAATATTTTAGCATTGATTACTTAGGAATTCTTGGAATAGAATAAGGATAGAAGGAGGAAAATATCTAAGTTTGAATCTTCACAGAAATCATTGAGCAGAATTCGTCGACCTGGATTCAAAGTTCGTCGAGCTGAGAATCTATGTTCGTCGACCAGACAATAGTTGTTCGTCGACCTGAGTACTAAGATCGTCAACCTGAGGACATAAATGCTTTCTCTGGAACCTTGCCAACTCTGTGCATCAAGATCGTCGAGCTGAGAATAAAACTTCGTCGACTGGAGTTCAGAATTCCATATTTCTTGGACTCAAGAATGTTTTAAGTAATGTGTCCAAAAATCATCGACCTGAGAACTAGTTTCGTCGAGCTGAGAACTTCTAACTGCTAGATAAGTCTTTCCAGGAATGTGGTCTAAGTTCGTTGAGCTGAGAAGATGAATTTGTCGACTGGAGTATGATCCTGGACTTAGAATACTTAGTTGTTTCTAGAACAAGATGTTGAAGTGGAATACCCAGCAATTGTGGACCTAAGAACTAAGTTCGTCGACTGGAGAAAACAGAAGTTCTGGATTTGTAATGTTGAAATATAGTGTCCATAAATCGTCGACCTGAGTAACAAGTTTGTCGAGCTCAGCTCAGAGAATTTTCTCTGAGTTCGTTGAGCTGAGCACGGCTTTCGTCGACCTGAGTTCGATGAAAGTCGAACTCATTTTCCTGAGTCTTTGAAATCTCTAAGTCTTGAGTCTTTTTGCAGTCTATTGATGGTTGGTCCAAGTAGTGCTGATTCTATGGACATGGCCTAAACTCTAGGACACAATCATGACCCTGGCTATACATGTTGGGACAAACATCCTAATTTAGTGAACCTATCCCAAATCCAACTAGGGATCCAACACAAAGGGTAATCAATCCAAGAATCCAATGAATTCTTGGACCTGATCCTAGTGTACATCACCTAAATCTGAAAGGTAATGGTGTGAATTTTGCACCACTACCTTAGAAGTTAGATGATAATTCTGTATTGCACAAAAGAACAACTTCAAATGTGCAACCAAAGAAAAAATATAATCGATTTGAGTGTTGATGCTGTGGGAAGGTTCGGCATTTTACCATAAAATGTTGGTATAATCCAACAACAACTTCATTTAAGACTCAACCTGGGTTGTTAAGAAAGTCTGCTGTGTTTCACACAATAAAGCCTAACAGGAATCAAGGCCCCAAAACTATTTGTGTGACTAAGGTAAATTAATTCTTTCTTTGCACGTTGAGCCAAGTACCACAGGAAGGCCAATATGGTACTTGGATAGTGGCTTTTCCAGGCACATGACTGGAACAGCGAGTTTGCTAAGAGATTATACTCACAATCTAATATTGTCATATTTCTAATGGCCTAGTTACCATCACAAAAGTGGCTTATGTTGAAGGATTGAACCACAATCTGATAAGCATAAATCAGCTTTCTGATATAGGTTATGAAATTTTTTTTCACAATAACAAGTGTCTGATAAGGAATCTAAGTGATCAAAAGATCATCTTGTCAGGCACTAGGAGTGGGAATATTTATTTTCTAAATTTTATACGTATAAATGAGAAATCACCTATATGCCTTGTATCTAGTGAAAAAGACTCATTGTGTGTGCAATGGTATAAGAGGCTGGCTCATTTAAACTATAAAGAAATTAGGAAACAATTCTCTATGGACTTAGTTAGAAACATTCCACACCTCATATGCACCAAAGAAGGCTTATGTCCTGCTTGTCAAAAATGCAAACAGACAAAAGTCTCCTTTAAAAACATACAGTCCAAAGACATTGAGAGGTGTCTGTACTTACAACATATGAATCTATTTAGTCATATGCAAGTTCTTAGTTTGGGTAGGAAGTCCTATACCTATGTGTCTATGGATGATCACTCTAGGTATGCTTGGGTATTCTTCATTAGGAGAAATACTGAAACACTAGATATCCTTGCTAATTTTGTCAAACAAATCCAGAATGAGACGAGGTGTTCTGTGGTCAAACTAAGAAGTTACCATGATACAAAATTTCAATCTAAAAATATGTCAAATTTCTGTAAGGAACTAGGGATCTTTCAGGAGTTCTCCTCACCAAGAAATTCACAACAAAATGGAATTGCTGAGAGGAAAAATAGAACTCTCATTGAGGCTTCTAGAACAATGCTGAGTGATACATGTCTTCCAGAATATTTCTGGGCTGAGGCTATTAACACAGCATGCTATGTTCAGAATATAGCTTTGATCAACAAGAATCGCAACAAGTCTCTCTATGAACTAATGAAATGCGAAAACCAAATCTATCCTTTTTTAAGATTTTTGGTAGTAAGTACTATGTTCTGGACAATGTGAAAACTTATCTAACTAAGTTCTCAGAAAAATCCTATGAAGGAATCTTTATAGGGTATCGTGAACATAGCAAAGCATACATAATCTATAATTTGAAACATCAAGTTGTAGGAGAATCAATTAATGTAGTTTTTGATGAAACTTCTATTTTATATAATGAGTATTCTAACAACTCTAGTCTAGGTGATATAGACTCTAGGATGGAAATGTTAAATATAGGTGTCTCACCAAACCAAGAGTTACATACTAGAGATAATGTAGAAATTCCTATAGAAGATACAGTAACTGCCCAGGGGGAGGAAGAGAATCATCCTAACCCTCCTACAGAACTAGGTAATGGTAGGCACCTGACAGTAGTTGTTAGGCATATTAAAGAACATCCTATAGACCAAATAAAAGGTGTTGTCAGGCTAGGAGAAACAACTAGAAGTAGACATCACAATGAGGTTCTATACTCTAGTTTTCTCTCTCAGGTAGAACCTAAAAGGTTTGAAGAAGCCAATTCAGACCCCAACTGGATTATGGGTATTCAAGAAAGGCTCAATCAATTTGAGAGATTTAAAGTATGGAGTCTAGTTCCTAGACCTATTGATCACAATGTCATAGGGACTAAGTGGATTTGTAGGAATAAACTAGATGAGCATGGGGTTATTGTTAGGAACAAAGCTAGATTAGTGTCTAAAGGATATAGACAAGTGGAAGGGAAAAACTTTGACCAAACCTTTACACCTGTAGCTAGGCTAAAAGCCATATGGTTTTTTAGCTTATGCAGTATACAAAGGATACAAGGTCTACAAGATGGATGTAAAGTCAGCATTTCTCAATGGTACACTGAAGGAGGAAGTCAATGTAGAGCAGCCACTAGGTTTTGTTAACCCTAAACACAAAACCTATGTCTTCAAATTGCATAAAGCTTTGTATGGGTTAAAACAGGCACCTATGGCCTAGTATGAGACCGTATCTACCTTTCTTATAGAAAATAAGTTCTCTAGAGGAAAGATAGACAAGATACTATTCCTTAGGGACATCAAAGGTTCAAGCATCCTAGTCCAGATTTATGTAGATGACATAATCTTTGGGTCTACTAATGAGAAGTTGTGTAGAAAATTTGCAAGGCTTATGCAAGGCAAGTTTAAAATGAGCAACATGGGTGAGCAAAAGTTCTTTTTGGGATTCCAAGTTAGATAATCTGAGGATGGTATATCCATCTCTCAATCAAAGTTCACTTAGGAATTGATTAAGAGATATTGTATGGAGAATTCTTTTACCTTGAAAACTCTAATGGGTTCAACTGTGTCACTACACAAGGATGAATCTGGGAAACCAGTTTATGAAACCTCATATAGAGGCATCATTGGATCTCTCTTGTATTTGACTGCTAGTACGACAGATATTCTATTCTCAACATGTGTCTGTGTAAGGTACCAAGCATGCCCCAAAGAGTCTCATTACACTGCTGTAAAGATAATATTGAGATATCTTAAGGGCACACCCAATCTTGGGCTTTGGTATCCTAGGGATAGTGATTTTGAACTTACAAGCTACACAGATGCAGATTTTGCAAGGTGTAAAGAGGATAGAAAAAGTACATCTGGAACTTGTCAATTTCTTGGAAAAAGACTAATAAGTTGGAGTAGCAAGAAGCAAACAAGTGTTGCAATTTCTACAACAGAATCTGAGTACATATCTGTTGGAAGCTGCTGTGCACAGTTGCTATGGATTCAGCATCAACTACTGGACTATAGTGTACAACTAAGTAAATCTGTTCTGTTTTGTGATTCTACTAGTGCAATTTCTATTGCTAATAATCCTGTTTCATACAGTAGAACTAAACATATAGAGATTAGATATCACTTTCTTAGAGAGAATGTTGAAAAAAAAACTGTGCCTGCGGTATACTCCAATAGATAGACAAGTTGCTGAAATCTTTACAAAACCCCTAGATGAAAGAAAGTTCAATTACTTTAAATTTGAACTAGGCATGTTAAACATTGAATAGATCTTGTTAATTAATAGCAACAAAATAAAGAAATTATATTCAGAATACAAATTATGTCTAAGTCAAATAATTATGTCGAGACACCACAGTGTGTGTCGACACTATAAGCAGTATTGTGTCGAGACATCAGAATGTGTGTCGACATAATAAGTAGTCGTGTGTCGAGACACCTGACAGTGTTTCGACACTGATTAGCAAAAGTATATCGAGACACTATAATTTAGTGTCAATACATAATGTTGTCGAGAACTTGAGGTCTGTGTCAAGAGACATGAACCTTGTATCGACTTAAGTCGACACAACTCGATAAAGTAGGTTTTCCATGTCGACACTAGAAATTTCCTAATATTGAGAAATTTACTAAATTCAACGTGCCATTTCACCTTCAATAGACAGTTACTCTAAATAGGAGGAGAATAGAATTCTCGACTACGCTTAGAGGAAATCTTGAGAGAGTGATCGTTGTGTGTCGAGACCTAGAAATTCTTAGTGGACACCTCTCATCTCAAACTCTTTCAACTAGAATGGCACCCAAGATGGACTATAACATAAACGAGGGTTACGAACTTGGGTGAAATGCCTTCATCTCTCCACTAAAAGAAATAAGGAAAGTGATTGACCTTGTCACTAAGACAGGTCTTGAATATATACTTTCAGAACCCACTAAGATTTGGAAGAGAGAAGTATCTGAATTCTATTCTAATGCCTCACTAAACCCTAAGTCAGGCAAGATCAAATCCAGTGTTAATGGAGCCGGGGTAAAAGTCACAACCAAAAGACTAGCTAAAGTCTTTCAGATTCCAAGAACAACACAGGAAGAAGAACTAAATTCAAGAATGACTGCAAAGGCTTTAGAATGGCGTGGACTGGCTCCAACCACTAGGTTTGGAAGTTTTTTGAACAGGAAGGGAATGAATTCCCAAGGGAAGTTTTTATCTGAAGTAATTGGAAAGGTACTCCTCTGCAAGACTGGAGCACATGATAGAATTTTAACCCATATGTTTAGCTTGATGACTAGGATCATCTTCAGAATCAAGACTGATTGGAACAAGGTTATCTTTAATAAAATTACTAAGGGGATTCAAAAGCCCAATTTGGGCAGAATTGTCAGTCTCTATCTAGTAAAGTCAATTCCAGATAGTATCAATCAGAAGATTGGATCCAAGATAAATCATATGAGGATAATGGACATGAGAATTCTATCCTGATGGGAAAGAGTCTTGTCTAAGGACACTCCAGAACCCAAAAAGATAAGGAATTCAAAAGGAAAGAAAGCAGTAATAGAAGAAGAAGAATCCACAAGTAATTCTGAAGAACATGTAGATTTTAGCTCAAATAAGGATGTTGAGGAAGAGCTAAGAAGATCTCCTAGACTCTCACCCGGAACTAATGATTAGGTGTAGGCGGAGAACATTCCTAAAATGGAACAAATTGAGGGGGAGAATCTCAATGAACTGCCAATGGATACTGCTACAACTATAATAATGGATGTTGTACAGGAACTGGAACACTCAAAGTTATCTGAACTAGAAATATCTGAGAAAGAGATGGAGGAAGAAATTTCAAAAGAGAACGAAGAAGAAGTTCTTCTTTCTAAAGAAACAAACTTGTAGGGGGAGATAGATGAAACTCCCCAGTTTGCAGTTTCTGATGATGACATTCAGCATGCAAATGATAACTTAGATAATATCACTATAAATAAGACAGATACAAGAACTGAGGGGGAGTTGGCCCCAGATATTGATAAACCTAAAGAGTTGCTTCAAGTAGAAGAGGTAAGTTCCTCTGAATCGGAAGATTGAGAAGAATCTCAACTTAAGAAAAGGAAGTTTTCTGAAATGAAGAAGAGGAGCAAAAGCTACAAACAATCTTTACTATATGGGACACCAGCTGCTCATACAGAAGACACTAGCTCTCTTCTAGTACAAATTCAAATGATGCTAGATACGCAAAGGGAGGATCTAGAAAAGTATGTAGATGAAAGCAATAAAGGGCTGCAGTTTCAACTAGCTCATGATATTAAGTCAATAAGATTTGAAGTTAATCTTTTAAAATCTGAAATGATTACTTTTTTTAAGAAAGGAGCTAATGTTGTAGTAAATCCTGCTAAATAGCAGCAAGAGGCCAAGTCAACTACATATGAGATGGTTGTCAAACAAGACTATGTCGTTGAAAATGAGATAATTTGGGATGAAAATATGACAGCACTACATACAGAGACAATGGTTAAACTGGTTAAGAAGTCTACTGAATTAGATAACAAATTAGATGTTGCTACAAAGGCCATAGAAACTCAGCTGACAGACCATTCAGCCTCCTTGCTTAAAGATATAAAAGCTTCTGATAAAAGTTTGGACAATAATTTACTGAAAGTATAGAATAATGTCACATAAGGTATCAATTACTTAGATGGACAGTTGAGATTTCACAAGAATGATCTGAGAGATCTTGTTGAAAGAGAAGTCATAAAGGGTAAGAGGGTAATAATAAGAGCAAGTTTTGAACATGCTACCTGGATATCAAATAATATCAGAGACACTTTAGGCTTTTCTCCCATTTGGTATGATAGATATCATACTACTGAGTCTGGTTGTCAACCAGCTCACCTTGAAGCACCTTATGCCACTGGTACTCATGCTGACGTGGAAACCATATACAATTTTGCAGCACAAGCTACCTTTGAGACTATCCAAGCTATTATCTCTCACAAGTACAGTCCTCCACCATCAGCTCAAAATATTATCTGTGAAAAGGTGGAGATGCCTGAATCTATTCTGCTTAAAGAAAAAGAGGCACATCTTTCAAAGAAAAGGTTTAGAGAACAAGCTGAGAGAAGACCTGATTTTGAGTAGTGGAGCCCATCCTTTGGATCAATAATTCTCACTACATGGAAAGTAGTAAATGCAAATGTAACAGATAGAGACAAATTGTACTCAGAACAGGAATGGGCAAAGCATTTAAAGCAGCAAGAAGATATCCAAAAGTTCAAACATGATCTGAAGAAAGTAAAGCTACCTGCTAAGTAAATTGAGCCCCGTAAATACTTTCCAAAGCCATATCATTATTTTGAAAGATGAAGACTGGAAGAAGATGCTATTGCAAAAGCTAAAGCTAAGGATGACAAAGGGAAGAAGGTTGCTGATGACTAGGTGCCAGAGGTGAAGGCAAAGATTCAATCTGGAAAATGCAAAGTCATCAAAGAACTAGAGCAACCATAGAATATTTTTAGTTTTGGATTTCATAAAAAAAACTTATTATGTAACTATTATTTAACCAAAACTTGTAGCTGTAGACCTTGTGGTGAACATTCAATGAAAATTTTGGTCTACTCAATATTTCATGTGTTATTAATTAGGAATGCAATTGTTTATCTTATTTTCTAATTCAGCATTATTGATTTTAGATATGTGTATTTATCTGTGTATTGTACTGCACTATACTTTTAAATGTTTTTATCATAATATATTTTTGGTATCATATTGTGTATCATTGAATTTGGGTTATGACTTCTCCAAATAGGGGAAGATTATTGGGTACATTAGTCACAATGTACTTGATTTGAAGAAGCCCTTTCAGTTCAATTATATAAAAATAGTTGTATTTGATGAATGTTAAGTTTATGCATGTAGACAATTAAACCTAAGTACAAAAGTGTCAAGATACTAGACATGTGTCGACACCTTCATTAAGGATAAAGTTGTATCGACACTCAGGACTAGTGTTGACACACTTAAACAAGAAGTGCTGAGTCAAGGAGAATGTTTTGTAAACACCCAGGACTTGGGTCGACACTATGGTAGAATAAAACAACTGTGTCGACACTCAGGACTAGTGTCGACACACATTGCACATGTTGTGTCGAGACAAAGAAATGCTGTGTTGACATTACGGACAAGTGTCGACACACTCTATACAAGTAATGTCGAGAATGAAGACAACTGTGTCAACACTCAAGAGATGTGTCAACACACTTCACTAGCTGAGTCAATAATGGAAGCAAGCAGTGTCGACATTCAGGACTAGTGTCAGCACATTCTACATCAGCTGTGTCGAGACAAGATGAAAGTTGTGTCGACATATTCAAAAGTTTGTCGACACCAAACAAGAGTAATATCGACACCCAGGACTGGTATCGACACATCCAACAGTCAAGTTTCAACACTTCAAGCAGATTTGTTTCCTACGTACAAAAATCAAGTCCGAGGGTAACTGTCAGAACTATCAGAACTGTCAGATGTCAGTTATTAACCGGATCAGCCAGTTACCTTTGATGGAGCCTATAAAAAGGGATCAAACTCTTCAAAAAAACAAGGGAAGAAGTGAGAAAAATTTGGAACGTTCAGATCTAAGAAGTTAACTTCTAGAATACAAAAGGTGGTGAGATGCCGGATCAAGAATTGTATTCAACATCCTCCAGCCTAGATCTACCCTAATTTCATCTTCAAGAAACTCTAAAAAGCTAAGAAGGGCAGGATCAAATATATTACCTCAAGATCAAAGGAAGCAAACAGATCAGGATCAGATCAAGAAGTAATTACCCGTTCCTTTCTTGCCGGATGACTTGTTCTCAATCAATTTCTTTTACTGTTATTAAATTGTAAAATCAACCGGTAGATCTGAATGTAGGAGAAACATTTTCTCCGAGATTGTAAACCTATGTTATAAAGGATGAGGTAGGCTAGGGATTGCCTGAGGTAGGATAAATGGAAATTTCTGAGTTGTAGGGCAGCATTTGCCTGAGAAGTAAGAGTGTTGATACATTCTGAGGTAGAGTTCTTGGGAAGAACTTGAGGTATAGGATCTTGGTCATCTGAGTGGTAAGACATGTAAATTCTGAGATGTAAGAGCAAGTTGGGATCTGAGCTGTAAGATCTGCGGATCTGAGAAATGGAAGAAGAAGGATTTTGGCCAAATCTAATTCATTACTAGATAGGCGAAGGGGAAAAGTAGATGTACCCATAAATTGGGGAACCACTATAAAACTGTGTGATGTTTTGTGTATGCTGTATTTGATATGCTGTCATAGTTCTAGATCGATGAAAAATTATTTTGTTTATCTGCTGTGTTTATCTAACTGAAAGAAAATATATCTCTGGACTAAAAAGGGGTATCCAAGATTCAAATTGGACTTATTCACCCCCCTCTAGGTCACTCTCAATCCTTAAACAAATATTTACACTAGCCACTGACATATAACTCATGACGTGATCCATCAAATACAAGATGTGGTCAGAACAAGGAATGGCAGTAAAAAGACCAAATACTAATGCACTCAACTTATTAATATCTAAACGCTGAGACAACGCCAATTTAGGAACTAATAGAGTGGGTGTGGCACAAAAACGCAGACTAGGACTACCGGATCCACGTCCTAAAATGTAATCTAATCTGGGCAAATAATCAAGAGGAAGGGTCGATAAAATCAATCCCGATACAAAATTCAAATCAGTATAATTTTCATCCAATGGTGACATCATCAAAGAACTATCATACGGGTATACAATAAGTGAATCGTCCAAAAGTACAACTTCCTCGCTTGGAAATTCTTCCAACACACTAGAGACAACATCCAAATAAGAATCAGTAAAAGCCTCTGAAATGGGCAAAACCGAACCTGACAAAATTTATAATTCACATGTAGCTACAGGCAATGGTTATAACATCAAAGAAATATCCTTCGGGTTCTCGGTGCTAAAATCATCCATAAATAACCTTCCTTCATAAGATAAATCATCCACAATAACACTAGGGACGTCCTCACTCTCAGGCTCCTCAGATGACTCGGAAACTATCTCGGTTGGTGCAATCGTAGGCTCTATCATTACGGGGATCGTAGCCTAGAGAGGGTACTCAATAATAGGGTGATCAGTCACAACACTACCAGAGCATTTGATAGGCAACAGGAAACTCTCACAGATCAGTATATCATCAACCCATACATCATCTTCCAAATCACTAGGTATCCCATCAATTTCAGAATCATAAGAATCGTCCGGCATTATCAAACTTGACGGAATACTCTCATCTAGCTGGTCATCCTCTGAATCAAGAGAGACGACATCTACATCAAAATCCTCAGGGGTATCATACACAATCTCAGGAGGTTCAGACATCGAAGCAAAAGGCAGTAAAACCCTAGTAGTAACATCTTTCTAGTCCAAATCATAAGGCCTAAACTGCTTATTTTCCCTAAAGGTGGGAGTAGGCACACTTTATGTAGTCCTAACATTATGGGGAAAGGATCTTACCTGAGGCATATGGTCACTCCTATAAGCAGATACGGGTCTAGTGCCATAACTATATTCGCTCACGGTTGTGGTGCTAGTAGTATGGAGGTAGGCGGGGTTAAATTGAAAAGTGAGAAGGCTACGCATTTGCTGCCAAGCATATTGATAATCACCCACACGACGCTCTTCGTTTAGACAAAACACCTGGGCTTGACCTACTAACCGCACTCGGGCGACGACAACCTTTTGGTGGTTGAAACATTCGTGACAATAAAAACAAATTTCCATACCCTTAAACCTGTCCCTAAAGATTTGAGAATTCACATAACCATCATAAGTGAGTGCCTCTCTTCTAGTGTGGGGATGGTTGGCATTCCTCTGGTATGTAGGCAAGGCTGTTGTGTGACTAGCCATAACTCTAGCATACAAATTATCTAATCGGGAAACATAAACATCATGGGCCATATCTAGTGGGGGTAGGATAGAAAAACATACTAGGATCTTATGCGCATACAAATAATAGAGATTCTGACCCAATAAAATTATAACAGATGGATTTGTTCCTGCTTAATAACTAGGGAAATAAAAATATTTTTTTTTTATTTTCTTGATAAAAATAAATAGGAGATTATCAAAAATAAATTTGATTTTTTTGCAAAAAAATAAATGTTTTAAACCTTTATTGGCAGACCAAAAATAAAAAAAGTGTTTTATTATTTTGGACAACGGATCATGCAAGTGCGTGCCGGCGTTCTAAGAAAAGGGGGAGGGTGGCAATTAGGAAATTTACACAAACCTCCCTCTGATACCAAATTGATGCAGGCCAATGGTTCTAATGGGATAAATACTACGCTTTCTATGGTTCGGACAATTAAATAGGATACAAAGTGTAACGCCCCCACCTGTCACATGACATATAACGGTGGGTCCGGCCAGGGCCCCATGCCATATCTCACAGACAAAGTGAAGGAATCACGTGTGGAAATCAAAATCGATGCGTATCCTTAACTCATTCCATTCTAGCGCAGCATATTTTCTTGTTAACATGAACTCAAACTAGAATGTCCACAATATATAAAGATCACATTTATATATACCAACACCAGGAATGTATACAACTCACACACCCTGGCCTTATGGCCTTACAAGTTCCTCTTTTACACAACAATCATTTCGTACATCGGCACGCAGGCCGGCCACACATGAAATCCAAACACAACTCTTCGCATGGCCTTCAAGGGCCTATAGCAGCAAGCTAGCCATTCCACTTATTCCATTCAAGCCGCAACACCTGCAATTCCACATCCAAGCCAACACAGAAAACAAAGTAACGGTCAGCATTTGGCTGACCCATTATAACGACCCTACCCCCTACCCGGGGTAGTGGTTCCTCCCCTGTATACAGTGCTGTCATCTATCATCAAGTATCATCAAACATCATATGTATATCATGCTTTATTCCGCTAGCAAACACATGACATCACAAACGCTGGAATCCACCAGACGTTCCGTGCACTCAGGGCACCTTCTTGGCGTACCGGAATCCACCAGTCATACACCGCTGATTCGAGGTTTTAACTTGTTGGTTGACCGGCCCTAGTCCACCAATCTCGCAAGCTGGCGACATCCCGCCCAAACCACACAGAGGTACACCCTCACAGCATCCAACAACCAGAGTAGGTCGACCCACAACATGTGGTGTAGCACGCCGGGTTTATCTAAGCTCCCCAGGCAATGTCTACCCATCGACCCCCCTCCTAATCCGATCGACCCACACTATGTGGTGCAGCAACCCGGGTTTAACTCGGCTCCCCTAGCATTGCCACCCATCGATCCCTTCCTAACTAGATCAACCCACACTAGTGCTGTAACAGTCGGGTTTATCATGAGCTCCCCAGGCATGTTACCAATTGAGTATATCACAACCAGGAGCTTTGCCAAAGCCTCCTCACATTCAGCATCACATCCATACATTCATCACAAGAGAAAACCATTTGCATCTCATCAAATCCACGGAGTCATCTCCGGTTTACCCATGAACATCACCAATCTAGACTACCGGTCCAGATGGGCTTCACACAGCATGCCTATGTCGTACTCCATATTTCCGGCTCTAAATGCAGACTCAACAAAGAAATCTCTTCCGCAAATCCACCTCTTGGTGGAGGATTCCAAGCATATGCATAAATGAAGGACTTCGATGTCCAAGAAGGAGATCGTTACCCTTGAAGATCGCTTCAGCGCCATGAAGTAGCCGGATGGAAATCACCGCCTCGGCTCTGCCTTCACGAATCCGCTCTCGGATCTTCGCTCCGCACTCCGCAGCTCCTACAGCAGCTGGTAGACTCCTCCCTTCTCTCTCCCTTAGGCCTTTATTCTCTCTCTCTCTTGGAATGAAGATGAAGAAGAAGAAGAAGAGAAAAGAGGGTTTAAATCCCCTTTTTATCGGCCTTCACAACACCTGGACAAAGCCCAGCCACTGGATCCAGGAAGAGGGAAACAAACGGCTCAGATCTGGCCAAAAAAGCTAAAACACGGCCTGACACGCCCTGTGACACGCCCGTGTCACCGGCCGTGTCCCTCTAAGCGGCAGACAACCGACTCAATCCAACCAGTACACGGCCGTGTGACACGCCCGTGTCGCGTGCCGTGTACCCGACACGCCCTCAGACACGCCCGTGTCTGAGGCCGTGTGCCTCAACGAAAATAATCCCAAACCAACCCGAGACTTCACACGGCCTGGCACACGCCCGTATTCATGGCCGTGTGCACCAGGACACACCCGTGTCCCGCAAACATGCCCTAGCTCGAAACATCGAGTTGAGTTCGTCGATCATTGACACGCCCTGTGACACGCCCGTGTCACAGGCCGTGTCCTCTCGACACTCGACACTCGACGATCGTCGAGATAAATTCGTCGACATCACGGTCGATCGTCGATACGGCCCCGACACGCCCTGCGACACGCCCGTGTCGCAGGCCGTGTCCGCTGTGTCGACTCCGAATTTCGTCGACTGCCCGACTCGACACTACCCAGGCCTGACACGCCCTGGGACACGCCCGTGTCCCAGGCCGTGTCACCCAAGCCTGAACCCGATTTTGCTCAAAATGCTCCGCTTGATTTCGGGGTGTTACAATCCTCCCCCCCTTCAAATAATTTCGTCCTCGAAATTGACTCCAAGCAGCCACAACATCATCAAAGCTTACACCCCAAGCCTCCGCACAAACTAACAAACAGACAACACAAACAAACATCCCTATCTTCCCCTTGTGCACATTCAACCACAGAAGACCTCAGAACAAAACAACATGATTTCGTATCGCCTTACCATCACACGTGCACCACATTTTAATCAAGATTGTCAACATCACGATTTTATTCATCATCTATCAATCTAGTGTACAACTATATATATAAACATCATGTACATACACCACTATGGATGATCCATCAAGCTTCGATTCAGTCAAAAAGAATTCGCATCACACGTCACTTCCGCTCAGCCTCCCGATTTTGAAATTCATGATTAAGAGACAACTTAAACGCCCGAGGCTGAATTTCACCAACTGAGCTTTGCGGCTCTTGTACTTCCATAGCATGAAAGCGAGATTGCGTCCGGGGTGCAGATGATTCGGCCACTGCTTTTCCCTTTTCTTCATAGGACGCACCCATCTTTTTCTCTCTCCCTGGAGGGGCATTCCGACAAAATCTTGCTATATGTCCTTGCTGCCCACATTTATAGCAAATACATGTATCCACACGTCCTGACCCATAAGTCGCCCCTGAAGAAACAGTCGACGGAGCTGATTCCGCCGGCCTAAATCTTTTCTTCTCTTGTCGTCGAAACTCCGATTGATCCGGTTGTGCTTGTAACACTGCAAGCACTGTCTCCGCCACCACTCGTATGGCTTCTGCCGAGGGAGGCATAGGCGCTTCCACGGGTGCTGCACTCTCATCCGACCGCTGGGGCTCAGACGGCCCAGCTCCATCCCTCGCCACCTATCAATGTACAGAATACCATTAATCCTTCAAATCATAATGGTACTGCTACATTGACTACACACGCACGCACATCATGTGCATGACATACATTCCTAGTGGACATTCATGAGTTCATTTATGTTCTCTCCTCCCAAATAATCTAAACCTGGCTTTGATACCACTTTGTAACGCCCCCACCTGTCATATGACATATAACGGTGGGTCCGGCCGGGGCCCCACGCCATATCTCACAGACAAAGTGAAGGAATCACGTGTGGAAATCAAAATCGATGCGTATCCTTAACGCATTCCATTCTAGCGCAGCATATTTTCTTGTTAACATGAACTTAAACTAGAATGTCCATAATATATAAAGATCACATTTATATATACCAACACCGGGAATGTATACAACTCACACACCCTGGCCTTATGGCCTTACAAGTTCCTCTTTTACACAACAATCATTTCGTACATCGGCATGCAGGCCGACCACACATGAAATCCAAACACAACTCTTCACATGGCCTTCAAGGGCCTATAGCAGCAAGCTAGCCATTACACTTATTCCATTCAAGCCGCAACACCTGCAATTCCACATCCAAGCCAACACAGAAAACAAAGTAACGGTCAGCATTTGGTTGACCCATTATAACGACCCTACCCCCTACCCGGGGTAGTGGTTCCTCCCCTGTATACAGTGCTGTCATCTATCATCAAGTATCATCAAACATCATATGTATATCATGCTTTATTCCTCTAGTAAACACATGACATCACAAACGCTGGAATCCACCAGACGTTCCGTGCACTCAGGGCACCTTCTTGGCGTACCGGAATCCACCAGTCATACACCGCTGATTCGAGGTTTTAACTTGTTGGTTGACTGGCCCTAGTCCACCAATCTCGCAAGCTGGTGACATTCCGCCCAAACCACACAGAGGTACACCCTCACAGCATCCAACAACCAGAGTAGGTCGACCCACAACATGTGGTGTAGCACGCCAGGTTTATCTAAGCTCCCCAGGCAATGTCTACCCATCGATCCCCCTCCTAATCCGATCGACCCACACTATATGGTGCAGCAACCCGGGTTTAACTCGGCTCCCCTAGCATTGCCACCCATCGATCCCTTCCTAACTAGATCAACCCACACTAGTGCTGTAACAGTCGGGTTTATCACGAGCTCCCCAGGCATGTTACCAATTGATCATATCACAACCAGGAGCTTTGCCAAAGCCTCCTCACATTCAGCATCACATCCATACATTCATCACAAGAGAAAACCATTTGCATCTCATCAAATCCACGGAGTCATCTCCGGTTTACCCATGAACATCACCAATCTAGACTACCGGTCCAGATAGGCTTCACACAGCATGCCTATGCCGTACTCCATATTTCCGGCTCTAAATGCAGACTCAACAAAGGAATCTCTTCCACAAATCCACCTGTTGGTGGAGGATTCCAAGCACATGCATAAATGAAGGACTTCGATGTCCAAGAATGAGATCGTTACCCTTGAAGATCGCTTCGGCGCCATGAAGTAGCCGGATGGAAATCACCGCCTCGGCTCTGCCTTCACGAATCCGCTCTCGGATCTTCGCTCCGCACTCTACAGCTCCTACAGCAGCTGGTAGACTCCTCCCTTCTCTCTCCCTTAGGCCTTTCTTCTCTCTCTCTCTTGGAATGAATATGAAGAAGAAGAAGAAGAGAAAAGAGGGTTTAAATCCCGTTTTTCTCGGCCTTCACAACACCTGGACAAAGCCCAGCCACTGGATCCAGGAAGAGGGAAACAAACGGCTCACATCTGGCCAGAAAAGCTAAAACACGGCCTGACACGCCCTATGACACGCCCGTGTCATAGGCCGTGTCCCTCTAAGCGGCAGACAACCGACTCAATCCAACCAGTACACGGCCGTGTGACACGCCCGTGTCGCGTGTCGTGTACCCGACACGCCCTCAGACACGCCCGTGTCTGAGGCCGTGTGCCTCAACGAAAATAATCCCAAACCACCCCGAGACTTCACACGGCCTAGCACACGGCCTGGCACACGCCCGTGTTCATGGTCGTGTGCACCAGGACACACCCGTGTCCCGCAAACAGGCCCTAGCTCGAAACGTCGAGTTGAGTTCGTCGATCATTGACACGCCCTGTGACACGCCCGTGTCACAGGCCGTGTCCTCTCGACACTCGACACTCGATGATCGTCGAGATAAATTCGTCGACATCACGGTCGATCGTCGACACGGCCCCGACACGCCCTGTGACACGCCCGTGTCGCAGGCCGTGTCCGCTGTGTCGACTCCGAATTTCGTCGACTGCCCGACTCGACACTACCCAGGCCTGACACGCCCTGGGACACGCCCGTGTCCCAGGCCGTGTCACCCAAGCCTGAACCCTATTTTGCTCAAAATGCTCCGCTTGATTTCGGGGTGTTACACGAAGCGTGCAATATCTCTCTAAATATTCTACAGTTCAACTCAACCAAATAGTGTCACAAACTTTAGCAACGCACAATGCAAAGGGTCGCTACCCATTTTAATAAATTAAACAAGGGCTCTATGCCAGTATTCGCTCAAGTGAATTAGACATACACGATACAGACAATTAGTTATTCAAACTATTTATATCCGCAAGCATACACAAACCCAAGCAGAGAATATCCGGACAAAACCTAGGGATTTCAGGAAAGTTCAAACCAATCCCAAAATTAATTAATATGGAGGTATGCCAAATCACTTGAACTCAAAGAGAAATTTAGGGTTAATGAAACTGATTTCTTCTAGCGCTCACAAGATCTACCCGGTCCAATTTATACGAAAATATTCGGAGAAATAAACGCTTGAAATTTAGATTTTATTAACACACTAATTTCAATACAAATTCGGTCTAAATACTAGCTTTCTAATCCACCAACTCTCACAAATAAAATAAGAATAACACTAGATAATGTTTTAGAAACCGTTACCCAAATCCCAAGAAATCTCTTGATAAGATGAATGGAGGAATCACACAACGATGGTGGTAGGGTCTATTTCCACGAAAATCAATGGATCCGCACCGGACGATGATGACACAAGCCATTTTCCTTTGCAAAACTCTAGGAGAGGGACAACCTTGTTGGCCAAATATTTCAAGATAATAGAGAAAAGGTGGTGGCCGTTTTATCAAGGAGGAGGCGGCCAAATTCTTCCAAGGTGGAAGAAGAGGGTTGGCGGCTTGAAGTTGGCCAAACCCTTAGGGGGTTTGGAAAGAGAGGGATAGAGGTCGGTGGCTGGTTTTTTGGAGGGAGAGAGGGGGAAGGAGGGACTGCTTAGAGTTCGACAGTGTCTTGTGGAAAGGGAAAGGAGGGGTTGTCGGGCTTGTGAGAATAGAGAGGGTTGCTCGTGTTTTTGGGTGGTGAGAAGGGTGGTTGTTTTGTTTGTGGAGAGGAAGGAGGGTGGTAGTCGGTTTTCTTAGAGAGAGACTGGGCTGGTTGTGGAGACTTTGAGGAGGAGAAAGAGGGAGAAGAGAGGTTGCCGATAATTTTGAGAAGGGGAATAGTGGGTCGGCAGCTAGGGAGAGAGAGCGAGAGAGAGAGAGAGAGAGAGAGAGAGGGGGAGAAAGAGAGGGAGGTAGGGGGCCGAAATTCCAAGAGGAGGAGGAAAACTTCTCAAAGTTAGGGTTTATAATTTTATCATCAACTTTTTAAAATCCTTAACAACAAGGACTTATATAGGCTACACCATTCAATCTCCACAATTCAAAATTAAATAAAAATTAGATGGTTATAGGCACCCATCATAAACATGAAATAAAAATAACAATAGTACCATGCATATATAAGATTGCATAAAAATGAAATGCTAAAATAAAAAATGCTTAAAAATATATAATTATGATTATTTAATTTATAATCATATATTTTTATATGAGGGTAACGGCGACGGCAGACCGTGTGCATAACATGTAGCGGGCGTGGAGTTGGCGATGAATGTCACGGTAGAATCTCATCTTCAAGCTTATGGCAATGTTCGTCTGAATTAACAAACTCTCTATGTCGGGGATCAACGACCGCATCAGTAACATCATCATGAAGGAAAACACTTCGCTTTGGCCTTCAAGTGCCAGCACAGTAACAAGGGCTTCAGCCTGCTACTTTCCACTTGGCTCACCTGTTCCTGGATAAGAACAACCCACCGAACGGTGGCAAAACAAAGCAACGACCAGCTAAGGCTGACCAAATTATAACGACCCCACCCCAAACTCGGGGCAGCGGTGCTCCTTCCCTACATAGCATTAACAAAACCAAATATCGCTACGAAAGTGCAATATAAGCACACTTCACGACGTACGCTGGTGCTATGACCAAACGCCCCATGCACTCAGGGTACAAACTAGGTGTACTGGACAAAATCCAGGGTCCCACCACCGTACTCAGTGACGAGCAATATACATGAGCATTAAATAGTCTTTTTTGCTCAAGGCCTTAGACTTGTAACTATGCCTACGACAGGTAACACTACTGATAGGTCGATCGGCATTGCTTACAGGTACATTTCAGTCATATCGCGTTGCTCAAATCGCCGGCGCAACAAGCTACGACGCGGGTCGACCTCCCCTTTCCCATTCTTACACACATAACTGTGTTATGTTCACTGGCTGGCTGTCAGGCCACCAAGCTGGGCTCTCAAGCACTCAGCTCCACAACACTTGCCCCCTGGTCTCAACGAGACAGGCCTCACAACAGCTGTAACACCCCCATCTATCGAATGGTATATAACAGAAGGTCCAGCTGGAACCCGACGCCATATACCACGGACAGTCAGAAGGGTTATATAAGAATATCAAAAATCCAACTATAACTACTCTCCCTAACAAAGAGCATTCTAGCGGAAGCTTTTAAAATAGTCGGAAAGAACCCATAATTGAATAACAACTATCATGAATGTCCACATACTACCATAGGAATGAAATAACAAATGCACTAAAAGTACTTGGCCTTATGACCTTACAAGAGTTTACTTAACAAAATAGTGTTTTACATACATCGGCTCGCAGGCAGGCCACACATGACAAAAATAAAAACAACAACTCGCTTTGGCCTTCGAGGGCCAGCTCAGCAACATGGGCTTCTGCCTGCTATTTGGTACTTGGCTCCGCAGCACCTGCAAGCAACATTCCACCGCACGGTGGCAAACAAAGTAACGGTCAGCCAAAGCCGACCAAATTATAATGACCCCGCCCCTTACTCAGGATGGCGGTGCTCCTTCCCTGCATTTCATTAGCCCAGCTAAACAATAAAGTACAACTATACTTCGCCATAGGTGTAGGCTCGCACGGCCAAACACCTTGTGCACTCAGGGCACATTATCGCTGAATCCGGTCAATTCTGTGGCTTCAACACCATCTCCGGGATGGCAACATCGTGAGCATTTTTAGTCCTTCTAACCACTGTCTAAGACTCCCGACTATGCCAACGGCCAGTCCCTCTATACGTCTCTAGCACCGAACCACATAGCCCAAGTCCGATTCCACTTGCCCGTTGCACACACCGCATAGTCACTTTAAGACGTATGTACGGGCCAAGCTTCTCTCGGATCCCAAAACATTTCCAAATAATACATAACCCAGTTATGTTCAAGGTTGGCTCCCTGGCCTCCAATTTTGCATAACTATATTTCTGCACAGTTTTTCGGGTGCGCCTTGGAGTTAATACCCAAGGATCCCTACTGCAATCTACCGTGTAGAAACCCGGAAATACAAAGCACAGAGTCTTCTCCGGCAAACCATACAATATGCAACATCACCGATCCAGACCAACACGTCCGGGTATGCTTCACAGACAATGCCTATCTCCGTACTTCGATTCTGGACTCTATATGCAACACAAGGGGACTATTCCCGTCAATCCCAAGGAACATCGCACACTCACCGTACACTCACGAGAGCGGGTTTCCTCATGTAAAAGAAGAAGAGCTTCACATGCTCAAGTAGAGAGTCGTTACCCTTGTAGTTCGCTTCTGCGTCATAGGAATCTATCTGGATGGAAAGCTTCGCAAAGGAATTTCCTCCGCTGATCCGGTCTCAGTTCTCAATTCGGTGCTCCGATGCTCCGCCGACGATCGGAATCCTCCCCTTCCTTCCTCCTTGCTCTCTCCTCTCTCTAACTCCTTAGAAAGAGAAGGCTTAAGAGAAAATGAGGAATTAGTCCTCCATTCCCGGCCTTAACAGAGCAGAAACACATCTGGGCCATCAGATCTTATTTAAAGAAAACGAACGGCTCAGATCCGCCCAAAATTCCTCAATCCTCGGCCAAACACGGCCTTGCACATGACCTTGTCCCTGGCCGGGTGCCCCGATCCAGGCACGATCATTGAGCACAGCAAAGGACACGGGTCAAGACACACCCGTGTCTTAACCTGACACGCCCGTGGCATATCATGACATGCCCGTGTCCTAGGGGCGTGTCACAGATAACCTCCACGCCTACCGACATGACTCGTGGGAACACGGGTGGTGACACGGGTATGCCCACTCCCGTGTCATGCTTGACACGCCCGTGTCACGCTGTCGTGTTTCCTACCATGTCCTTTTTTGGACACAGCCGGCCAACACAGAGAAAGACACGGACTTGGTCACGCCTATGTCCTAGGCCGTGAACCCCTATTAAGGCACCAAAAAATCCTTAGGACGCGACCGGTTCGATTACAATTTTCAGGGTGTTACAAATCTCCACCCCCCCCCCCCTTTAAAGAATTTCGTCCCGAAATTATGTAAAGGTTCACAAAATTTAAATGTTACCTGAGTGGAATAACTCGGGGTATTCCTCCAACATAGTCTGCTCTCGCTCCCATGAAAGAACCTCACGTCCGCAGTTATCCCAACAGACTTTAACCATTCGGATTTCCTTGTTGCGGAGTCATTTGACTTCAAATTCTTCAATGCGCACTAGCTTGACCTTTGTCGTCAACCCGTAATCAACCCGCACTTGATCGACCGCAACGACCTACGAAGGCTCTTGCACCGCCTTCCGCATCACCGATATATGGAACACATCATATAGCCCACTCAAATCCACTGACAGCTTCAATCAATAAGCTGCTTCACCAACCCGCTCCAGGATTTCAAACGGTCCAAGTTATCTCGGACTCAACTTCTTCAAGTGTCGAACCCGCGAGACACCCTTGAATGGCTTGATTTTCAAATACACCCAGTCGCCAACACCGAAGTCCACATTCCTATGCTTGGCGTTATAGTATTTTGCCTACCTGTCCGGAGCAATCTTCAACCGTTCCTGAATTGTACGTATCATTGAAGTTGTCTTTTCCATCGCTTGACGTTTGAATAAGTTCTACTCGACTGTCTCCAACAAAGACAACGGCGTGCGACACTTTCTCTCATACAAGGCCTCAAAAGGCGTCATTCCAATACTCGCTTGATAGCTGTTGTTATATGAAAACTCCACCATGTACAGGTGATCTTCCCACTGCTTTTTGAAATCCAGGACACACATACGAAGCATGTCCTCCATTGTCCTATTGACCCTCTCGGTCTGACCATCCGTGTGTAGATGAAAGACTATGATGAAACTCAACTTAGTTCACAACAGACTATGCACCAGGCTCCAGTCACTCAACGTGAAGTGTCCATCTCGGTCACTAATAATACTGCGGGGTACACCATGCAATCGAACAATATTATCCACATAGAGTTTGGCTAACTTTTCCACCAGATCTTCCTTCCTGTTCGGGATGAAGTGCGACACTTTTGTCAATCTATCTACGACCACCCAGATGGCATCATTTCCCCTCTGCGACTTCGGCAAACCATGCACAAAATCCATAGAAATGTCGTCGAACTTCCACTCTGGAATAGGTAAGGACTTCAAGAATCATCTAGGCTTCTGGCACTCCGCCTTCACCAAGGCACATGTTTGGCACTTAGCCATATAAAGTGCTACATCCTTCTTTAATCCTGGCCACCAGAACAACTTCTTCATGTCTTTATCTATCTTCGTGCTCCCCGGGTGGATTGAGTACTTGGTATGATAAGCCTCATACATCAACTCCTCCCGAAGATTATCAGCACTAGGGACGCATAGGCGACCGTTCCTCCATAGCAGTCCATCTTTAACAACAAATTAGGAATTTGACCCATCCAAAGATTCTGAAAGATATGGTACCTAAACACCTAGAGGGGGGGTGAATAGGTGACCTAATCCTTTTTGAGCTTTAATGGCAGCAATCAGTTATATCACAGATTACTAACTATTTTATCACAGCAAAACACAAAGCATACACAGCAAATCACAACACAGCACAGCAGACACAGTGGTTTATAGTGGTTCCCCAAGATATGGGTACATCCACTTCCCCCCTTCGCCTATCTAGTAGTGTACTAGATTTGGCCAAACTCCTCCACTGTCTCAGAACCCAAATTGGTTCCTACACCTCAGGCCCAAAGCCTTACAACTCAGCTTTATCCCAAAGCCTACACTCAGCCACAAAGGCCTACACTCAGCCACCCAGGCCTACACTCAGCCAATCAAGGCCTACTCTCAGAGATAACAATCTCCTACACTCAGGCCAAAGGCCCTACCCTCAGCCTTTATAATTATAGGCTTACAATTCACTCAGATCCAAAGGATTCTACAAGATAAAAATGATTATAGAAATAATAACTCAACAACTCTGAAACAAAAGAGGGGAGTTGAGAGTTTCTTGATGAGTTCTTGGAAGAACTCGGCTTGATACAATCTGACTTAGCTTTCTTCAAAGCTTCTTGAAAATAGAACTGAATAAGATTGTCTCCTTCTGCAGTTGATCCTTGACCTCTGCCACTTAGAATTCAGAATGAATCTGAACCCTTCTTCTCAGCCTAGTTCCAGAGTCTGATTTCTTGGATGGAGCCCTCTCTCTCTCCAACTTCTTAGATCTGCACTTGAACTACAAGATCTTCTTGATTTGATACTCTGTGTACCACTTTAATAACTTGTTCTTCAACAATGTGATCAACAGTTTTTGTAAACTGTATGTGCCTATTTATAGGCCTTCTTCATGGTAACCGACTGGTATGATTCATAACTGTCTTCTGACATCTCTAACAGGTGCTGTAGACCGGCTGGAACGGCAGCTGTCAAGTCATCCAGTCATTTCTTGAAAATCTCTAACTATCTGAAAGTGTCGAGACTTTCTGTCTTTAAGTATCGACACTTATAATTCAAGTGTCGACACATGTTGTGTAAGTGTCGACACAAGTCTACAAGGTGTCGACACAACTCCTTGTATGTCTCGCACAGATTCTTCTTCAGGTGTCGACACTGAAATTGAGTGTCGACACATTCCCTTAGTGTCGACACTTGTACTTAGAATATTTTGTTGATAATTCTGTTCTTTGCTAAGTGTCGACACAGCTCCATGTGTCGACACTTACTTCAAGTGTAGAGTCTTCAGCTGAGTGTCGACACATTGTTCTGGGTGTCGACACTTACTTCAAATGTTGACTCTTCTGATGAGTGTCGACACTTTGTTCTTGGTGTCGACACTTTCTTCATGTGCTGACTCTTCTTATTGTGTGTCGACACATTGTTCTTGGTGTCGACACTTTAACTTAGTTTCTGCAGTCTTTTGCTGAGTGTCGACACAGCTCCAAGTGTCGACACTATCTGGTGTAGACTCAGCTTCACTGGGTGTCGACACAGCTCCTTGTGTCGACACTTTCTGTCTGCACTTTTCTTCACTGAGTGTCGACACAGCTCCAAGTGTCGACACTTTCTGTCTGGTGTCGACTCTGCATCCCAGGTGTCGACACAATGACTCCAAGTGTCAACACTGCTTGTCTGGGTGTCGACACAAGCTTTCTTGAGTGTCGACACTTTCCCTCTGGGTGTCGACACATGGACTTAGAAACTTTTTGCTTCAGTCCAGTAAATACTTAACCTGTACAAGTAAACTCAACATACATCAAATACTTTATGATGTATATCATTGAGTTGGGTGAGGCTTCTTCAAATCAGGTACATTTAACCAATGTACCCAACAATCTCCCCCTATTTGGAGAAGTCATAACCCTTAGTCAATGATATACACCATTCATAATAAAAATTACAAAATGATGTAAAGAAGGATTATGTAAGCAGGATAAACATAACATGTATCAATTTCACATGTATACACAAACATCAACACAGAACAAATAAGAAATAGACATATTTACAGAACAAACATGAAATATATTGATCATATATTGTTCTAACATTTGTCTTATACATTCTCAGTAGTGCACAAAAATGTTTTACATTCAAAAGATTATAAAATAATCTTCAAGTAAATTCTTAATCTATTTATGTTCTGGTTCCTTGATAACTATTCCCTTGCCAGGTTGGACTTGAGCTTTGACAGGGACATCAACAGTTTCAGCATCAGCAGGCTTCTTGCCTTTTAGATCTTTCTTTTTGAGCTCTTCAGCTTTGATCTTCTGCCTCTCAAAATAGTGATATGGCTTAGGAAAGTACTTGCTAGGCTCCACTGCAGTAGGAGGTAGCTTTCCCATCTTTGCCTTCCTTCTATACTGAACTATTGCCTCCTGACTGATCTCATGTTTTCTCCATTCAGCTTCAGAAAACCATTTGTTCATGTCATGAGTGTTATCCTTGGCAGCTTTCCAGGCAGTTAATATTATATTCCTAGAGGTACGGCTCCATTGTTCAAAGTCTGGCCTTTGTTCTGCTTGTTCCCTAAACCTCTTTTTAGACAACCTTGTCTCTTCCTCCTTCTGTAATGCCTCTTGCATGGCTTCTGAAATAGGTTGAACCACTTTCTCCAGAATAACATTAGACTTCCCTTCAGTTAGGCTATACATCTGATGAATATCAGCTTGCACCATGTCAAAATCTGGTGGAGGATAGATCACTTGAGCAACCTCTGGTTGCTCACCTCCAAGATATGCAGTTTGAATCCCAGATTCAGCAACATTGTCATCATCACAGAGTGGAGGATAGCCCAGTATAGCTCTGATGGAATTAGATATCCATTTGGCATGATCAGAGCTAGCTTTGACTAAAACTCTCTCCCCCTTTATGACTTCTCTAGCCATATGATCTCTGACATCATCCTTTTGAAATCTTATTTGACTATCCAAGTATCTGATTCCCTCTTTAAAGAATGGTTTGAGCTTTTGAAGTTGTTCAGAGATGGCTTTCTGGGAGGCTTGGATTGCAGACTTAACAGCAGAAATTTCTTCTTGAAAGGCTTTGTCAAATTCAGCTTTAGCAGCAGTAGAAGTAGAAGGTTCAGCAGCCTTGTTCTTTAACTCAGTGACAATAGCATTATGTGAAGCTGTAAGATTGTCATTCATTCTAAGTTGATTTTCAAGAACATATCCTTGTTTCAATGCTATGTCATCCACTTGGGCTTTTATCTTTTCCTGGTGGGTTGCCAAGTACACCACTGCATTGCCACCCTTGTAGAAGCAGTCTGTCATCTCCTTCTTGTTAAGGTTCATTTCAAACCTTATAGACTTGATGTCCTGGGCTAGATCAAATTGTAAGGATTTCTGGCCTTCATCCACATAAGCTTCTATGGCTTTTCTTTGTTCATCCAATTTAATCTGCATGGCAATCATTAAAGCACTATAATCAACATTTGGAGCTTGCTGAACTATAGGCTGTGGGGCAAGAGATTGTAGAGCTTTCTTATAACTTTGACTTCTTCTCTTGAAGACATACAGTTTCTTCTTCTTTGCCCTAGCACTCTCCTCATCTTCAGAGGCAGAAGTGCTGGCTATGTCAACCCTGTCCTTAGGGCTTGAAGGCTTCTCAGGTTGCACATCAAGTGCTTTCTCAGTTTCTTGCCTTATAGGCTCTTCCAGAACTTGCACTTGCTCCCCCTCAGCAGCAGCATTCTTATTCTCAGTAGCATCTGTTTCCTTGTCAAAATCTGCTTGATCCAGATTTAGGAATAAATCTTCCATTGTATTTTCTGGTGGTGAAGGAGCTGGAGACAGTCTTTGCTCTTCAACCACTAGATCAGGAATCACTTGAACAGTAGATGTGTCTTCTATAACAACATCTGGAACTGAACTATCCAGCTGAGTTTGCTGAGGAACATCAGATAAATCAGCATCTTCTATAAGATACTCTAAAGTATTTAGGTCAGTGAGTACCTCTTGTATGATGGTGGTGGCTTGCTCACTTTCCAGTGTAGATGGTGCTTCTACAACTGGAGGCTCCCCCTTGCTTTGATCCCTGTGGATGGGGCTAGCTTGTGGTAGCTCCCCCTGGATCTCACCAATCTCTTGAGGAGCAGGAGTCTTCACTACAGGCTCTTCCTCTTGGTCATCAGGAGTGAAAACAACTTGTTCTTCACTTTCAGAAATACTTGTGGACACTTGTTCCACAGGAGCTATCTTCCTTTTCTTTTTGGGAGGAGTGACTTTCTCAGTAACTGTCTTCTCTGGGGTTGGCATTTCTTTGGACAACACCCTGTCCCATCTTGAAAAGATCCTTAGATCCATCTTCCTCATATGATTTATCTTGCTTCCTGCAGCAGTACTCATTACCTCTGGTATCACACCAGCTAGGTATAGACTAATGATTCTGCCCAGATTGGGCTTCTTCAAGCTCTCCTTAATCTTCTCATAAACCACTATAGACCAGTCTATTTTCAGAGTGAAGATTATCCTTGTCATGATTCCAAACATATAGGCAGACACTCTGTCATGCCCTCCAGGCTTGCTGAGTAAGACCTTACCAACAATCTCAGACAGGAATTTGCCTTGGCTGTTCATGCCTTTCCTGTTAAAGACAGAACCAATCTTCATTTTAGGATCCAGTCCACACCAGGTTAGAGCTTCCCTGGTCTTGGATGCAGTAACTTCTTCTTCATCTTGAGTTTTTGGTAGCTGGAGCACCTTCCTTAGATTTTTAGGGGATACCTTAACCCTTGCACCATGAACTCTGGATTTGATTTTGTATCCAGATTCATCTATCTAAGCTCCATTTAGGAATTCAAGAACCTCTTTCTTCCAAATTTTTGTAGGTTCAGAAACTAAGTATTCTAATCCAGAATCGGCGACTAGGGTTACTACCGTCTGGATTTCTTGATCTGCTTCTTCAAACGCGCGGCGCACCAGCTCATATCCTTCGTTAACGTTCTCCTCAAGCTTAGGTGCCATTAGGGTTTGTAGAATTTGTCTTTAGAAAAGAGAGGTGTCGACACAGTAGTTTTGGTCTCGAAACTTTGAAAGCGTGTCGACAAACAAATACAGAACTCTATTTATACCTTTCTGATTTTGAAGATGAACAGGCGGGACAGCTAACTTAAAATGTGTCGACACTGGCAATAAGTGTCGACACTGACTTATAATGTCTCGACGCACATGTGTCGACACAAGTTTAGTCAACAGATTTTATGTGTCGACACTTGATTATGTGTCGACACAACATAACTCGACACATAGTCGAGACTTTACTTAGAAAATACTGAGTAAAACATAAGTGTCGACACCACTTTGGATGTGTCGACAACTACTGGACATGTGTCGACACTAACATTCTGAAGTGTCGACACCAACATCCTAGATGTGTCGACACCTTTTACCTGAAGTGTCGACACCACTATTCTGTGTCGACATAGACTTGTCTATGTGTCGACACCTTTTTACTTAGCCAATTTTAATTCTGTAAACTTATTCTAAGTTTATCATTCCTAGTTCAATTTTGAATCTATTGAACTTAGCTTCTTCTAGGGGCTTAGTAAACATATCAGCTATTTGATTATCAGTTTTAACATATTCTAATAAAATATCTTCTCTTTCTACATGCTCCCTAAGAAAATGATATTTAATCTCAATATGTTTTGTTCTACTATGAGATACAGGGTTATTAGCTATTGAAATAGCACTTGTAGAATCACAGAAAAGTGGAGTTCTACTTACCTGAAATCCATAGTCCTCTAGCTGATGTTGAATCCACAGAAGTTGAGCACAGCAACTTCCTGCAGCCACATACTCTGACTCTGCAGTGGAGATAGCCACACTAGTTTGCTTTTTGCTACTCCATGAAATTATTCTCCCACCTAGGAATTGACAGGTTCCAGTAGTGCTCTTTCTATCCTCTTTGCATCCTGCAAAGTCTGCATCTGAATACCCTGTTAGATCAAAATCTCTATTACTAGGGTACCAGAGGCCTAGATAGGGAGTGCCCTTTAGATATCTCAATATTCTTTTGACTGCTGTCAAATGAGACTCTTTAGGGCAGGCTTGATACCTGGCACAAACACATGTAGCATACATGATGTCAGGTCTACTAGCAGTCAAGTATAATAGGGAGCCAACTATACCTCTATACAAGGTTTCATCTACAGGTTTCCCTGCATCATACTTGCTAAGAGACATACTTGACCCCATAGGAGTCTTCATGGTGCTGGATGAATCCATACCATACTTCCTTATAAGTTCTAGGGTGAACTTTGACTGATAAATGGATAAACCACTCTCAGTCTGTTTAACTTGGAGACCCAAGAAAAACTTCAGCTCTCCCATACTACTCATCTCAAACTGACCTTGCATAAGTTTTGCAAACTTTTTGCAAAGGATGCTTTCAGTAGACCCAAATATAATGTCATCTACATATATTTGGACTAGTATGACTTTGCCTCTAGATTCCCTAAGGAATAGAGTCTTATCTATTTTCCCACTTGAGAACTTGTTCTCAATGAGGAAACTAGATAGGGTTTCATACCAAGCCCTAGGGGCTTGCTTTAACCCATATAAAGCTTTCCTAAGTCTATAGACATGATGAGGTAGAGTTGGATCAACAAAACTTGAAGGCTGCTCCACATAGACTTCTTCCTTAAGATTACCATTTAGGAATGCTGACTTGACATCCATTTGGTAAACCTTGAATCCTTGATAGGTTGCATAGGCCAAGAACATCCTTATGGCTTCCAGTATGGCTACTGGAGCAAAGGTTTGATCAAAATCAATACCTTCTTCTTGCCTATATCCTTTAGCAACCAATCTTGCTTTATTCTTAATGATGACCCCTTGTTCATCCATCTTATTCCTGTAGATCCACTTAGTTCCTATTATATTGTGGTCTTTAGGTTTAGGAACAAGTTCCCAAACCTTGCACCTTTTGAACTGATTAAGCTCTTCTTGCATTGCTTCAGTCCATTGTGGATCCAGTATTGCTTCTTCAAATTTCTTAGGTTCAACTTGAGACAGAAAGCTGGAGAAGATTACTACATTTATGTATCTGCTCCTGGTTTGTACTCCTTGTCTTGGATCTCCAATAATCTGCTCTACTGGATGATCTCTTAGATGTCTGTTGGCTGGAGCCATCCTTACTTCTGGTTGAACCTCTTCAGCATCTCCATCATGCTGTACTCCTTGTATTTCTTTAGCAATTGGCTCATGTAGTTCTCCCCCTGAAAAACAGCTACTGTCTTCTACTTGCTGTCTTGTAGCAGGTACTTCTTCTATAGTAAGCTTGTCCATCTTATTTGTTAAACCTGTGGGGCTGCATACACTACTAGACAACTCATTATTAATAAGTTTAGTCTCATCAAAAACTACATGCACAGATTCTTCTACAACTTTTGTAGTCAAGTTGTAGACTCTATAAGCCTTACTGTTGTTGCTGTACCCAACAAAAATTCCATCTTGGGACTTGGCAGCAAACTTAGTTAAGTAAGACTTCCCATTGTTAAGTATGAAGCATTTGCAACCAAAGATCCTAAAATAGGATAGGTTTGGTTTCCTGCCTTTCACAACTTCATAGGGGGTCTTGTTAAGCCTTTTAGTGATGGTAGCCCTATTTATAACATGGCATGCAGTGTTAACTGCTTCAGTCCAAAAATATTCTGGCAGTGATGTATCACTTAGTAGGGTCCTACCAGCCTCTATCAAGGTTCTATTCTTCCTCTCAGCAATGCCATTTTGCTGAGGTGTTCTAGGTGAAGAGAATTCTTGAAATATCCCAAAGTCTTCACATAGTTTTGTCATGCTATCAGACTGAAATTCAGTACCATGGTCACTTCTAATTTTGACCAATGTACTATTTAGTTCATTCTGAATTTGCTTGACAAAGCTATAGAAGACACTAGGAGTTTCAGATTTCTGTCTTAAGAAGAACACCCAGGAAAACCTTGAGTAGTCATCTACAACTACAAAGGTATAGACCTTCCTACCTAAGCTGTGAACTGGCATTGGACCAAAGAGATCCATATGCAAGAGGTACAAACACCTCACAGCATCTTTGTTTTCTATGCTTCTAAAGGTGGATTTAGTCTGCTTGCCCTTTTGACAAGCTGAGCAAATACCATCTTTGACACACTTAACTTGAGAACCATTCCTCACTAACCCTTTGCTAAAGAGTTTGCTAATAGTCTTGTAGTTAAGATGGGCAAGCCTCTTGTTCCATTTGACACAATGAGAGACTGTCTCATCAGCTACAAGACAAACTGGAGAACCATTGTTCTCAATCATAATGTCTAGGCAGTAGACATTCCTTTTCCTATAACCTGTCAAAATGATCTCTTGATCACTTGACCTCTTGATATGACAACCATTTTTAACAAATGAGATGTCATACCCTACATCACTTAATTGACTTATACTTATTAGGTTGTGTTTCAACCCTTTAACATAAGCCACTTGAGTAATGGTAACCAAGTTTGTAGAAATGTTACCAAACCCTTTGATGATTCCTTTTTCAGAACCACCAAAGGTTACTTTTGGACCATCTTTTATTGGAATATAGTCCTTTAATAATCCTCTTGTTCCATTCATATGTTTGGAACATCCACTGTCCAAGTACCATGTTAGGGTATGGCCACTTGGACTCACCTGCAAAACAGATTAATGAACCTTAGAACCCAAAGAATTCTTGGGTCCTTGGTACTTGTTAGTCTGCAATCTGACAAAGCTACCCACTGGCTTTCCAACAGGTAGTTTGGTACTCACTTTGGCACTAGCATTGTGGCAACAGTCTACTGCAAAATGGCCAACTTTGCCACAGCACCAACATTCAAACTTATTGTACCTTTGCTTAGGTACTGCCTTGGCTGTCTTGTCTACAGCAGGCTTGTTGAATGTTGGGGCTTTGCCCTTGGACTTAGACTTGGACTGCTCAGTCCCTGCAGGTCTAGTAAATCCCAGTCCAGCCTTGCCTTTATGATGAACAAATTCATCAATTAAAGGTAGCAGTGACTTAGGTTTAGAAAACCTAGTAACAAGATCTCTCTCTTTCTGAAGATTTATCTCCAGACTCTTGATTTGATCATTCTTAAAGGTGATAGTGCCCATCTGAATCACTGTTATGTGTTTCAGCCTGGCTATTTCATTAAGCTTTTGATCAAATTGCTTCTCAGAATCTGTTGCAGCAGCTTTAAGATCAGCAATTTCCTTTGCCTGACTTTTGGCAAGGGACTTGCTTTTCTTGTAAGCTTGCAACAGCACTTTATATTCATCTATAAGCTGATGAATATCATCCTCAGACTCAGATACATTCTCATCACTTGATGAAGAAGAATCTGAATCTAAACTAGAACAAAAAACTGAACTTGAACTTGAACTTTGTACCTTACTGGGTCCTGGCTGCTCCAGGATTTTGGCACTCTCTGTCAAAGCCAATAGCCCTTGGCAATGACTGTCTTCTTGTTCATAAATAGACTCCATGATCTGCATGAATTCTTCTTCTTCTTCAGCAAACAGCCCTATGTAGGCCTCAGCCTCAGACTCAGTTTCTGAAGAAGAGATATCTGATAGAGTCTTCTCCTTCTTGGCAACAAAAGACTTCTCTTTCTTGCCTTTGAAGTGAGGCTTTTTCCTGTCACCAGATTCCTTTCTCTTCTCTGGACAATCTGCAATAACATGGCCCTGTCTATTGCAGCAATAGCACACTATCTTTGAACCAGTTGCCTTGCTTGACTTTGTCCTCTTCCTGTCTCTCTTTGAAGGCTTTTTCTCCTGATACAAGACTTCCTTTCCCTTTGAAGTAGAAGGTCTTGACCACCACTGTTTTTTCTTCAAGAATTTCTGAAAGTGTCTGGTGAAGGCAGCAAAGTCTTCATCACTTTCACTGCTCTCAGTCTTTGTGCTGACTGACTCATCTGATTCTGATTCAACTACCTCTGGAGGTGGAGTTGATGACTTATTCCTGCACTTCCTGGGGACATCTGTCTTGAAAGCAACTATTCTCTCCTTGTGCTCAGTTCTTGTTGATTTCTCCTCCTCTTTCCTCACTGTCAACTGCATCTCATAAGACAATAATTTGCCAAACAGTGTAGGAGGAGGAATTTCCCCCAACTTAGCCATTTCTCTTATGGCACAGATCTTGGTGTCCCAATCTTTGGTTAGGGACCTTAGGAACTTGTCATTTAGTTCATAGTTACTGAACTCTCTTCCATAAGACATGAGTTCATTCACTATTCTGTAGAACTTCTTATAGCACTCAGTTATGTTATCACCTTTTCCTTGTCTAAAACTCTCATACTCCTGATTTAGCAAGGATTTTCTATCTTGTCTAACTTCTCCAGATCCTTCCATATACACTATAAGAGTGTCTCACATCTCTTTGGCTGTCTTACAGTGTATAAGATTCTGAAATGTTGCATCATCAATGGCACTCACTATAATGTTTTGTGCCCTCTTGTCCATGGTGGCTAGGACAATCTCATCCTTAGTCATTTCAGAGAAATCCTTTGGAGTTCTCTGATTTGCATCTAGAACAGATATCTTCATGGGCACATAAGGCCCTTCCTTTACTGTGATGTAGATTCTAGGGTCTGAGGCCTCCATAAACAGCCTTACCCTTTCCTTCCAGATCCCAAAGATCTCTTTCCTGCATATGGGCAATTTCATGGAACCCAATTCCTTGTGATTCTCAGACGAACCCATGTTTCTTGATTTTCTTGAATCTGTATTTTGCCTTACACTGAATCTGCCAAATAGGATCTCCTCAGATGTTAGTCCCTTTTTGAGGAACCTGGCTCTGATACCACTTGAAAGATATGGTACATAAACACCTAGAGGGGGGGTGAATAGGTGACCTAATCATTTTTGAGCTTTAATGGCAGCAATCAGTTATATCACAGATTACTAACTATTTTATCACAGCAAAACACAAAGCATACACAGTAAATCACAACACAGCACAGCAGACACAGTGGTTTATAGTGGTTCCCCAAGATATGGGTACATCCACTTTCCCCCTTCGCCTATCTAGTAGTGTACTAGATTCGGCCAAACTCCTCTACTGTCTCAGAACCCAAATTGGTTCCTACACCTCAGGCCCAAAGCCTTACAACTCAGCTTTATACCAAAGCCTACACTCAGCCACAAAGGCCTACACTCAGCCACCCAGGCCTACACTCAGCCAATCAAGGCCTACTCTCAGAGATAACAATCTCCTACACTCAGGCCAAAGGCCCTACCCTCAGCCTTTATAATTATAGGCTTACAATTCACTCAGATCCAAAGGATCCTACAAGATAAAAATGATTATAGAAATAATAACTCAACAACTCTGAAACAAAAGAGGGGAGTTGAGAGTTTCTTGATGAGTTCTTGGAAGAACTCGGCTGGATACAATCTGACTTAGCTTTATTCAAAGCTTCTTGAAAATAGAACTGAATAAGATTGTCTCCTTCTGCAGTTGATCCTTGACCTCTGCCACTTAGAATTCAGAATGAATCTGAACCCTTCTTCTCAGCCTAGTTCCAGAGGCTGATTTCTTGGATGGAGCCCTCTCTCTCCAACTTCTTAGATCTGCACTTGAACTGCAAGATCTTCTTGATTTGATACATTGTGTACCACTTTAATAACTTGTTCTTCAACAATGTGATCAACAGTTTCTGTAAACTGTATGTGCCTATTTATAGGCCTTCTTCATGGTAACCGGCTGGTCCGGTTCATAACTGTCTTCTGATATCTCTGACAGGTGCTGTAGACCGGCTGGAACGGCAGTTGTCAAGTCATCCAGTCATTTCTTGAAAATCTCTAACTGTCTGAAAGTGTCGAGACTTTCTGTCTTTAAGTGTCGACACTTATAGTTCAAGTGTCGACACATGCTGTGTAAGTGTCGACACAAGTCTACAAGGTGTCGACACAACTCCTTGTATGTCTCGACACAGATTCTTCTTCAGGTGTCGACACTGAAATTGAGTGTCGACACATTCCCTTAGTGTTGACACTTGTACTTAGAATATTTTGTTGATAATTCTGTTCTTTGCTAAGTGTCGACACAGCTCCATGTGTCGACACTTACTTCAAGTGTAGAGTCTTCAGCTGAGTGTCGACACATTGTTCTGGGTGTCGACACTTACTTCAAATGTTGACTCTTCTGATGAGTGTCGACACTTTGTTCTTGGTGTCGACACTTTCTTCAAGTGCTGACTCTTCTTGTTGTGTGTCGACACATTGTTCTTGGTGTCGACACTTTAACTTAGTTTCTACAGTCTTTTGCTGAGTGTCGACACAGCTCCAAGTGTCGACACTATCTGGTGTAGACTCAGCTTCACTGGGTGTCGACACAGCTCCTTGTGTCGACACTTTCTGTCTGCACTTTTCTTCACTGAGTGTCGACACAGCTCCAAGTGTCGACACTTTCTGTCTGGTGTCGACTCTGCATCCCAGGTGTCGACACAATGACTCAGAGTGTCGACACTGCTTGTCTGGGTGTCGACACAAGCTTTCTTGAGTGTCGACACTTTCCCTCTGGGTGTCGACACATGGACTTAGAAACTTTTTGCTTCAGTCCAGTAAATACTTAACCTGCACAAGTAAACTCAACATACATCAAATACATTATGATGTATATCATTGAGTTGGGTGAGGCTTCTTCAAATCAGGTACATTTAACCAATGTACCCAACAGATTCATCCAAGATTCGCTTCATGCTGCTATCCTGAACCAAAGCCCGCCGAACCCTATCAGCTAGGTCATACTGCACCTCTGTCCAATACAATTTCTCCTCGACACTAGTCTACTTGTCGACACAGGAGATCTTTAATGCCTCCAAATCACGGACCAAACCCTCATCATGTACTGACAACCAGCTGGCCCATGCAGGAACCCTACGACTCAAAGCATCTGCCACTGCATTTCCTTTCCCAGACACATAATGTATCTCTAAGGTGTAGTCCCCCAGGAACTCAATCCACCTCCGCTGCCTCATGTTCAGGTCCTTCTGATCTAAAAAGTACTTCAGGCTCTTTTGATCGGTGTAGATATCAACCTTCACACCGTACAAGTAGTGCCTCCATAGCTTTAGAGCAAATATCACGGACGCTAACTCTAAGTCGTGAACCGGATAATTCCTCTCATGAACCTTCAATTGTCATGAACCATAGGCTCTCACGATCCAATGTTGTAGCAGCACACAGCCCAAACCACTGCCCGAAGCATCACAATAGATCTCAAACCATTCGGTCCCCTCAGCGAACATAAAATATGCGTCGTGGTCAACCGCCTCTTCAATTATTCAAAAGCCTGCTCGCACTCCGGCGACCACACAAACTTTTGATCCTTCCTTGTCAACGTCATAAGTGGTAGCGCTATCCACGAGAAGTTCTCTACAAAGCGCTTGTAGTAGCCGACAAGCCCCAGAATGCTCCGGACTTCCGCCACTATAGTCAACACAGGCCACTCCCGTATCGCCACTATCTTCGCCGGATCCACCGCTATCCCTTCTCCACTAATAATATGACCAAGGAATGCTACCGAGGATAACCAGAACTCATACTTGGACAACTTAGCATACAACTGATTCCTTCTCAACGTCTCCAACACCATATGCAGATGCTTATAGTGATCATCCTCACACTGCGAGTACACCAAGATATTGTCGATAAATACTATCACGAAACGGTACAGGTACTCTCTGAACGTCCTGTTCATCAGATCCATAAACACGGATGGTACATTGGTCAACCCAAATGGCATGATCGTGAACTCGTAATGCCCAAACCGCGTGTTGAACGTTGTCTTTGGCATGTTGCTTTCCCTTATCCTTAATTGGTAGTAGCCGGATTTCAGATCTAACTTTGAATATACTGTTGACTCGACCAACTGATCAAATAGATCATTAATCCTTGGGAGCGGATACTTATTCTTTTCCGTAAGCTTGTTCAACTCCCGATATTCGATACAGAGTCACAAGCTCCCATCCTTCTTTTTAACAAAGAGGACCGGTGCGTTCCAAGGTGACAAACTTGGACGCACATACCCTTGCTCCAATAACTCTTGCAGTTGCGCCTTCAACTCCGCCATCTCTCTTGGCGCTATCTGATACGGAGAGCGTGACACCCGTTTGGCACACGGCACCAGCTCAATAGTAAAATCAATATCCCGCTGAGGAGGGGCTCCTGGGAGATTATCTTGGAAAATATCAGGATATTAAGACACAACTAGAATACTGCCCAGACTTGGCTTAGGCATTGAAGTCTGCACTAATATGACAAACAGCTCTACCCCAGACCGAACTGCCTTAATCACCTGAAGGGCCGACATCAAAATCTTACTCGACCCATTCATGCCCGCAAATGTAGTCTCCCGATCAGTATTCAGTCCCAACTTAACCTCCTTTTGTTTGCAATCAATGCATGCTCGCTGCTCCGAGAGCCAGTCCATACCAAAGATTACGGCGAACTCCACTAACGGTAGTACTGATGCTTGCAAGTCAAACTCCTGGTCCCCAATCCGTATCTTTACCACATAGATTCTATCCACACGTATTGAGCACCCATTGTGCAACAACACATCCAACTTGTCTTTTGCCATCGAGGAAGGGACTCCGATGCGCGATACGAATCTTTCGAACAAGAAGGAATGTGAAGCTCTCGTATCAAACAGGGCTCTCGCCGGACAATTGAGAATCAACACAAAGCCTAGCACCAACATTTATAAGCTAACATATAAAAAGGTAACGACTACATAGAGTTAAACTGCTACAACTTAACTCATACCTGTCACCACGTCAGCTTGTTTTATGGCCTCTTACAGACCAAGATTATATACTCTAGGCTGGACTGGAGCATGGTGGGACACGGTTGACACCACCGCCTTCTCTTTTTCTTCATATGTTGCTCCAAGCTTCCTCTCGGACATTGCATGTCCGCTCCAACATTCATAAGCAAAATTCCCATCTTTCCACAGTTGTAGCGAGCTCCTGGGACTCGACTTGTAGTTTCCCCCGTCACACCAGACGGAGGGACTGAGCTCGAAGTCTTTGTCTTTTGCTCCATCTGTGGAAACCCGACTTTGTATTTGGCACTTTGAACTCCGACTTCTTTTCCCCTGGGTCCTTCTTATCTTGCACTTTCTTCACGACCTTTTCCAATGACCGGGCCGAATTGACCAAGACTAGGAAGCCCTGTGCCTTAGGCCCAGTAAGGAGTAGTTGTAGGTCGCCACGTAAACCCACATAAAATCGGTTGGCTTCCGCTCCTCCTTAGTAAATGTAGCACCAGCATAACGACCCAACCGTGTAAACTCGTGGAGATACTCATCCACGCTTCTGTCTCCCTGAGTCAATAGGAAATTACTCGAGTCAAGCAGCACTACTCGAGTATATGCCGCACTACTTGAGTATGTAGAAGATGACTACTCGAGTATATGAGAAAAATTACTCGGGAGAAAAATAAATCATTACTCGAGTACATGGAGTCAACTACTCGAGTAAATAAGAATTCAAGGAATCAGCTACTCGAGTAACAAGAATGACTTACTCGAGTACTTAAGAACTTACACGAGAGGTGGAGTAAATTACTCGAATACAAGAAGTACTACACGAGTATATAAGAGACTACTCGAGACAAACACTTAGAAAAATTTATGGAACAGGAATAATTGAACTACTCGAGTATATAAGATAACCTACTCGAGACATAGGGAATTACTTGTGTATATAAGATGAATTACTCGAGACAATTAGAACAACTCGAGTATATAATCATGAACTACTCGAGTAATTCACTTAGAGAAATTTTCTGGAGGGGGAATCTGGATTACACGAGTAAAAGCATTGGACTACTCGAGTAGTAGATGAACTACTCGAGTATATGATTCAGTCTACTCGAGTAAGTAGGAACTATACGAGTATGAATCCAATTACTCGAGATAGAAGATAGAACTACACGAGTATATATATTACTACTCGAGTATTTCACTTAGACAGATTTGAGAAGAGAAAATCTGAAAACTCGAGAGATAAAAGGAAACCACTCAAGTATACAAGATGAACTACTCGAGAGCCATAATTGGACTAATCGAGTATATCTTGACTACTCGAGTAAGTTAATTACTACTCGAGTATAAACTCAGTAACTTACTCGAGTAAGTAAGGGACTACTTTAGTAGTTTACTTAGGAAATTTTTTCTGATAGATTTTCTTCTTCTAGGGGAAATCAGCATCAAGTCTTTTCACATTGTCCTAGAGCTTGAATATGAAGTGTATCCCAATAGAGAGGCTATACATGAGTCAACACTTTGGAACACACAATGCGGGATTACACTGTATGGTCCTGTGATTGGTGACCCATTGTAGACTGAGATTAGTCTACACTTCCCATTAGAATCCTGCAAACACATAACTCAAATCAAGCATCAAATACAACTTAATTCATCTTAGTTCAAGGGTGACTTCATCAAATTTGGGTTAGTGTGGATATAATACCCAAAACCTTGATCTTCAGGTGAAACAATCATCTGATGGTATCTTCATCTCCCAATCTAAATATGCTAAGAAGCTTATTAAGAGATTTGGGATGTGTGATGCCTCAACAATGAAGACACCCATGGCTGCAAATTTTGTGATAGATTCTGATGACCATTGAAAATCTGTTGATCAGAAGTTATATAGGGCCATTGATGGGTCCTTATTATATCTCACAGCAAGTAGCCCAGACATCATGTTTTCTACATGAATTTGTGATAGGTTCCAAGTGAACCCTAAAGAATCTCACTATATTTTGCAATAAAGGATTTTGAGATATATAAAGGGTTGTCCAAATCTAGGACTTATATATCCATCAGAGTCAGAATTTGACTTAACTGGATTTTTAGATGCTGACTATGCTAGATATAGAGTGAACAAAAAAAGCACAACAGGAACATGTCAGTTCCTTGGTGATAGGCTACTGTCCTGGTTCTGTAAAAAGCAAACCTCTGTGTCCACATCCACTACAAAAGCAGAATATATAGCTACTGGCAGTTGTTGCTCACAAGTTTTGTGGATACAAAACCAACTACTGGATTATGGATACAACTAAAATAATTCAACTATATATTGTGATAGTACCAGTATTATATCCATAGCAAAAAATCCAATGCATCATACTAGGACCAAGCATATAAAAATAAGACATCATTTCATTAGAGATTGTGTAGACAAAAAGAAAATTAATCTTTTCTTTATTTCCACATATTTACAAAGGGCAGACATCTTCAACAAGCCATTGGATGAGAAGAAACATCTATTTTTCTTAAATTAGTTAGGAATGATCAATGGAGATGAGTTAATTTAAATTTTGTCTATGGTCGACGATTTGTTGACAGTTCATCGAACGGAGATCGACGATCTGTGAACTCATCGTGAACAGTTCGTCGAACGGAGCTCGACGATCACTTCTTAGTGAAACAGTTTTCGTCGAACGGAGATCCACGATCCCTGCTTCAGTGAATTTTTCGTCGAACTGAGATCGACGATTTATTCGTCTTCTTCAGACTGAGATCGACGAACTCATTTTCTATTAAAATACTTCGTCAAACTCAGATCCAAGATCTTTTCTTTTTTCGTCGAATAGAGTCTGTCGGTTCATATTCTGAAAAACTTATATCTAGGTTTTCTTCGACCTCCGTCTCGCGCTTTCAGTTCTTTTACACATGATCTTTGTTTCTCTCTTGCAGGTGCACTCATGCGATTCCGGCGAGCGCTCTTTCCACAATGAAATTTGATATGGGTTTCGATATTTATTTCTACTCATTCCAGCATTCCGACGAAATCTTTGTAGAAATTCTGAAGTTATTTATAGATCAACATCTAAAGCAGTTCATGACACATAGAATCAAGATTGCAATGACAGAAATCAAAGAATGGGTCTTTACTTCCTCAACATCTGAAGACAATATGACAGGAATAATTTCTGGTAATCAAGTCTCCCTCTCCCTTACTGTACTAACCGACATTTTCGGTCTACTAAATGGTGCTGATGAGAAGGAAATTGACTCTGAGGAATATAACACTATGTTAATCAAAATGGGTCATTCTGGAAATAACCCTAACAAGCCGCTGAAGATGAACTTGTCTGCTGAATACAAGTTCTTAGTAGATGTAGTCGAGAAGGTGTTGTTGGGCAAACACACAGCACATGACTACATCACTAGGCACCATTTCTTGGTGAAGGGTGCCTTGGTTGATAAGAAAGTAATAAACTAGGGTAAGTTGTTGTTTGATCTGATTAAAAAGAAGAATAACAAGAAAGACGTCTGTTTTAGACGCGTTTTGGGGTTTTTTCTACAGGAAAAGGCATCTGAACATCTGATTTCCACAATAGTGTTCATAAATGCCTCCAAAAGGCTAACCTCTACCCTATTTGGCAGATGGGAGAGGAGAATCACAAAGTCATCCAGGGCTTCCTCCTCCTCCAAGCCTTCTAAGGGCACCAGGGCTATAACAGCCACTCCCCACCCTAGTGCTGAAGAAGTTCCTCCTCCACCACCTCTTCCAACAATAACTCCTCCTTCTCCCCAGCCATCTTCACTTCCTCCTCTGCAACCACCAGCTTTTTCAATTCCTTCATCAACACATCTTCCAACACCTACTCAATCTCCACAACATATGACACCTCCTCAATCTCCACTACCATCCCACTTACAAGACATTAACACTGACACATTCTTATCATCCCCCACCTTTAAACTGCTCACATAATTACCCTCTACACCTACCTCTCCCATTCATGACCTTCACAGTACAACACCATCCCCTGTCAGATCATCTCCACAGGATGACATAATACTAAATGTCATTCCTTCTGCTCCTCCAACTGTATCCACTCAAACTACACCTGAGTTTATGGATACTATTTCTCCCTCCCTGTCTACCATCCTGGAGCACATCACTCCAGTGATTAGGACTCTTATTGTAGAGGCTATTACACCTCTTACAAATTCCATTTCTTCTCTCACTGCTCTCATTGCTGCTTCCTCTATCCCTACTTCTTCTACTAGGGGCCTGGTTCTAGCTACCACTGAAAACAGGCAGGCGGAGATACTCAGTGAAGAAGCAACTCCAGTTTTAGCATCAACAACAGAAGAAACAGATACATATATCTATATGGTTACAGGTAAAGCAGTTACAAACATTGATATGCTCTGCACAGATACAGTTACAGAGCCAACATAAATAATAACTGTTGGTGATTGCATTGTCAATCTCATAGTTGATCTCTTCAGTTTGTTAAATTCTTTTGATATAATTTATTTAAATTCTTTTCCCGTTGTCTGTCTAAAGCCCTCCTTGGCTATTGTACCATACACATCCCCAATAAGTCCCACAGTTGCCAAGCAACTTAAGGATAGTTTTGCAGTTACTGAGAGTCAAACAATATCCCCTTCCAAAGATATCTCTTTTCCAGAGACTGTCTCATATCCTACTTATAAGATGGATGATAGTCCGTTTACAGATTTGGATGAAATCATCATGGCAGATATAGAAGCAGAAAAGTTATCAGTTGTTGAACCTATCCCTGAAACAGCTGCTCCAGCTCCAGAACCTCCAGTACAGCCTCAGGATGAAAAGCAAATTGACAAAGATCTTCTGAAAGCTCTGGATGATTTATATGATAATACTGAGGGATCCTCCTCTGATAAAGATGATGATGATTTCGATGATAGTCCCTCTGCCAAGAAGAAAGTCTTAAAAAAAAGAAAGGCTCCTCCAATTGCTGCTCCCAAGCCAAATCCCACTCATGATAGTCCTTATTATATTCTGCAGAAAATCACTCCTTACCTTTGAATGCCAGTATGGATGTGGCTGTCTAAAAATGGGCAGAAATCAAGAAAGAAAAGCAGGAGATATTCTCCTCCTCCTTAGAGGCACATGAAAGGTCCTCATCCTCCTCCACCTATTGCTGGTGCTTCAGGTAACACTTCTGAGAGGCCTACCTCATATACTCAAACCTACCACAGACATCAAGGTAGATCCTCATCATTTCAAGGAATCAGCCTGCAGAGGTACTCTTCAAGCAGACAACAACGACAACATCCTCAGCAACAGCAACAACAAGCTCCTGAAACACAAAAAGCTGACATTCCTAAAAGGCCGGAGTCTCCTCCCATTCCCTTTATGGATCCTGAGATAGAGACAACTGGTAGAATGGCCAGGTTCCAGAAACTTGTTGGACTTTAATTGATAAATAAAGCTAAAGCTGAAGGAAAAGATTCTTCCCAATATTATACAATGTACAAATACAGAAAAGAAGAATTAAAAATGTATGAGAAAGCTAACAAATTCTTTAATGTTGATGCTTACATGAACCTACATCCGGAGGTTGTTGTGCTTAGAGCTACATCTCTAAATATTATTGGAGCTACTGATATGACAATGTCCAAGAAGCAAGCAGCTAATCCCAATAGAGAAATCAAGTTTACACAACCAGCTGACCAGGCAAAAGAGGACAAGCAAAAGGAGAATATGAAGAAAAGGAAATGAGAATTTTCTGTTTAGTCTTTGTTTTTCTAAAACTCTTTATTTATTTAGTGTCATAAAGCTACTTTGTAAATATCAGCTCCATGTTTTAATTTTTCTGCCAGATATAATTCTTCCTGCTTTATGAATGCTTTCATTTCATTTGTATTAGTGACCTCACCCAAATAAGGGGAGATTGTTGGATCCCTAGTTTGAATTGGGCTAGGTTCACTAACTAGGATATTTGACCCACCATGTATAGCCAGGGTCATGTCATTGTGTCCTAGAGTTTAGGCTAAGTTCTTAGATTAAACCTTGCATGGACTAGCCAACAAAGATAACAGTAAACTCAAAGACTTAGAAGAATATCAAGTTTAGTATATGAGTTCGACGTTCATCGAATTCAGCTCGACGAAAATCGTGCTCCGCTCGATGAACTCAGAGTCAATTCTCTAAGTTCAGCTCGACGATATTCGAGCTCAAGTTGATGAATTCTGGAAGTTCAACTTCACCTCATTTAGTCCAAAAATACTTTCTCTGAACTCAGGTCGACGAAGTTATATTATCAGCTCGAAGAACTTATAGCACAGCATTGGTAAGTTTTTTACAGAAAGCAGTTAGTTGATCTCAGGTCGATGAACTTGGTTATCAGGACGACGAATAAGAATTCCCAGGTCGACGAACATGATTTCTCAGCTCGACGAACTTGAATCTCAGGTCGACGAAATCATTCTCTGGTCGACGATTTCTGTGCAGTTCAATACTTGGAATTTTCTTCATATTGTCCTTATTTTATAACAGTAATTCCTGAATAATTAATGCTTATATTCTCTGAATATATCCATTAGTGACAGCATTGATTATGTTCTTCATCATGAATATTACTTGTTGTTTTTAATGGGACAGTTGGGGAAATTCTTTATTGCAGATATTCTCTCCAGCTGTGTTACTTTCTTCAGGCAGTCAGCATTTAATGAAAAGGATTTCAAAAATTCAAAGGAGAATTAGACAGAGAAATATAAAAGAGATTTTCTTTTCAGTCGACTAGTGATCAAGTAGAGATAGAACACAAGAAATCATTCAAGAAATGGAATTCTGCTTTGTCTTCATCAAGTGTTCATCCTCCAGCAAGCTTCTAAGAGACAATCAACTTCAATCTGTCTATGGCTTTTTGGAGAAATTTTTAGAAGACCTACTCACCCTGCAAAGGTCTCAATCTTCTAGAATAGTACTTCATCTCAGGGGAATCTTTGACACCATCAAGGATCCACAAGTCTTCTCAGTTGTTTTGAGAAAAGAGAAGACAACATATAGCTTTATTTGTATCACCCCACTGTACACAGGGTTCTAGCTCCCTTCAGAAGTTAAACACTTGGTTGCAAGTCTCCTGATCAAAAGACTTGATTTGGTTTTTATGCACCTGATCAAAAGCCTGAAGGGTTTCCTAATCTACCTGAAGCAGATCTTGTGGTGACAGGCACCGGAGCAAAAACCTGATTGGTGACATGGCACCTGATCAAAAACCTGAGTGGATTCCTACCATGGTGGTAAAAGAGTGAATGTACTAAAGTTTTAGGGGAAACACTTTAAAATTCTTGTGTCGTCTGTGATGCTATCTTATTCTTTACTGTGTGCTGCTTGTTGTCTAGCTTAGTTTTTTTTTTGCACCTATTTGTTTACACCTATAAGTATCACTATTTTAACTCTGAAATAAAAATCTAATAAGATTTTAAAATACTCTATTCACCCCCCCCCCCCTCTAGAGTTAAACAGTCTAACCAGGGTGGTATCTTTCATACCATCGTTCAATAAATTTTACAAACTTCCTGCAGAGTTTGTCATCAGTAGAGCCAAATATTATGTCATCAATAAAAATCTAGACTAGGATGATCTTGCCCTTAGATTCCCTTAGAAGTAGGGTCTTCTCTATCTTCCACCTTGAAAATTTGTTCTTAATGAGGAAGTTAGACACTATCTCCTAACAGCTCTAGGGGCTTGCTTGAGCCCATATAGAGCTTTTTTAAGTCTATACACCGTAGTAGGAGAGTTAGAATCTACAAAACCTAGTGGATGTTGTACATAGACCTCTTCTTTCAAATCTCCATTCAGGAAGGCTGACTTCACATCCATCTGGAAGACTTTGAATCCTTGTTATGCTGTAAATGCAAGGAACAGTCTGATTGCTTCTAACCTTGCAACTGGGGCAAAGGTCTAATCAAAATCAATCACCCCGTCCTATTTGTACCCTTTGGCCACTAGTCTAGCTTTATTCTTTATAATATTATCATTTTCATCAAATTTATTTCTAAAAATTCACTTGACACCAATGACATTATGTCCATCTGGTCTGGGAACAAGCTTCCAGACCATGCACCTTTTGAACTGTTTTAGTTCTTCTTGCATTGCACCAATCCCTAATTGATCTAGAATTGCCTCTTCAAATTTCTCGGGCTTTTCTTATGACAGGAAACTGGAATACAGAGCTGTGTTGAAACTCCTTCTTCTGGTCTATATACCTTGGCTGGTCTCACCTATTATCTGATCTGGAGGATGATCTCTCAGATATCTAACTACTGGGGGCAGCCTGACTGCTTCTTACTGAGCACCATTCTCTTCAACTGGTTGGTATTCATCTCCAGCTAGACTATCATGTGCTTCCTCTAGACATCTTCGCTTTCCACATTCTTCTTACATAGCTGGGTCTTTATCCTTTATGGATAGCTTTTCCATCATGACTTTTGTACATGCAGATCTAGGCAAGGAGCTTGACAGATCATTGTTATCATGCTTAACTCATCAAACACTACAAGAATAGATTCTTCTACAACCTGACTAGTCAAGTTATAGACTCTATATACATTACTATTATTGTTGTACCCAACAAATATCCCCTCATGGGATTTGGCAGCAAATTTAGTCACTTTTGACTTACCATTATTCAAGATGAAACACTTACAACCAAAAATCCTGAAATAGGATATGATTGGTTTTCTGCCCTTCAAGATCTCATAGGGAGTCTTCTTGTGGCCTTTGGTGATAAAAGCCCTATTGAGAACATAACAAGCTGTGTTAACTATCTCAGCCCAGAAATACTCAAAGAGAGATGTGACACTCAATAATATTCTCCCAGCTTCTATGAGAGTCCAGTTTTTCCTCTTAGCTAACCCATTTTGCTGGGGTGTTCTTTGAGAGGGGAATTCCTGAAGAATCCCTTGCTCCTCACAAAAAGTTATCATGGCAGCTGACTTAAATTCCATCACATGGTCACTTCTCATTTTGACCATAGAGCATGCATGTTCTTTCTGAATCTGCCTGATAAAATTCATGAAGATATCAAGGGTTTCATCCTTTCTTCTAAGGAAGAACAACTAGCAAATATGGAATATTCATGAACCACCACAAGGGTGTAGACCTGCCTACCTAGACTATGAACAGGCATAGGACCAAACAAGTCCATATGCAGGAGATATAACCATGTCACTGAGTCCTTGGTCCCAATGCTCTTGAAGGAGGTCTTAGTCTGCCTACCCTTTGGAAAGCAACACAGATATCATCCTTGGAGCATTTTATTTTGGGACCACTTCTGACTAGCTCATCAATAAAGAGCTGACCAATGGTCTTATAGTTCAAATGTACCAGTCTCTTGTGCCATTGGACACAAAGTGAGACATTGTCATCTGCAACTATGCATATAGGTGAACTACTATCTAAGCATGAAAATTTTAAACAATAAACCTTCACAATCCTAGTGCCTGTTAGGATGACACTTTGGTGACTTAACCTCCTGATGTGATACTTATCCTTGTGGAAGGAAATGTCATGACCAAGGTAACATAGTTGGATTATGTTAATGAGGTTGTGTTGCAGCCCCTCCACATAAGCCACCATTGTTAAGGATATTATTCCATTTGAGATCTTACCATAACCTTTGGTTATTCCCTTATCAAAGCCTCCAAAGATGACCTTAGCTCCATTCTTTACGGGACTGTGCTCCTTCTATAGCTCCTTTGTTCCAGTCATGTGCCTGTAACATCCATTGTCCATTTACCATTTAGGGGAGTAGGTTCCTGAACTAACCTGAAGAGGACACAACTTATCTCACCGTAGGACCCCAATATCTACTGGGTCCTAGGATCACATTAACCTGAAAATATCCTTGCCTTCCTGCAGTATTCCTGACAGGTAGGCTACCTCTGGACACAGAAGCATTGTGCCAGCAATCTACAACATAGTGGCACACTTTGCCACAATACCAGCATTCATAGATATTATATCTTCTTTTCTATTTAGGAACATCAGTTTACTTGACAGCTCCTTAGATAGTGGGAGGATGAGCGGCTATAGACTTCTATTTTCTTCCAGTAGCCATTTGACTGAAGGAAAGTCTTTCAGCTGACTGAATTGGTCTTTTTTAAAATCCACCAGCTGCATGTCTCTTTTCAGCTAACATGCATCTGATAGCATCAGAAACAACCATTGCAGCCTTGCCAGAAGACTCACCTTCAGTCTCCACTTTTGTTAGATGACTTAGATTTCCTGAAGCAGCATTTGTTGAAATTTGTGAAGTGGAAGTGGTTGAGGGGACAGGCCGGGGGCCTGGGCGGACAGCTTTGGCGGACTAGGCGGACTGGGCGGACTGTGATGTGCGGCCTGGTGAAAGGTCTAGTGGAAAGCTAGCTGTCTTCTGAGCGGTTTGTTTGCATGGAGCCCGCGGACTGTGCGGTCTGGTATCTGCGGATAGAGAGGCTTGCAGACTGGTGCATTGCTCAGTGGCCACGGTGCAAGCTTGTGCTGATAGGCAGGTTGGCTCATGTTCGCGGGAAGCTTGCGGACTGGTGCGTCCGCGGTGTGGGTTGTTGCAGACTGGGCTTAGAGCTTGGCTGAGGCCTTGTCGCGCTCTGGTGTTACAGCAGGTGCTTTGCTGTGAAGGTCGATTGGCGGACTGGTTTTGGAGTCCGTGCGGAGGCTGTTGTGATGGGGTAGGAGTGCGAGGAGCTTGCGGACTGCTGGCGGTCTGCGCTTTGGTGTTTGGCGGATGAGGGTTTGCGTTCGTCATGCTCGCATTGGCCTTTGATGGCTTTTGGACTTGGTCACTCTGTGCCAAGACCATGGTGTCCGCCATATCCACCAAGTCCACTGTGACCGGGCGGACTGTTGCTATCTGCCTTTGGTCGTGGACTTGTGCCGGATTGAGGCTTGAGTCTTGCGGACTGCCTCGGGTTGGTGCGGACAGCCATTGAAGAGGGTTGTTGTCCTGCAGTGGTCGGAAGCTTTGCGGGCTGATGCCTTGTCCGCATCGCTTTTGCGGACTGGAGAGGGTTCACAAATGTTTGCCTTGCTCCTGACGGTTTTCCTTGGTATCCGGCTAAGTCCTTGCGGACTCGGCGGACGGTGTTTTGCTATCGCGCGGGCTAGGGAGGTGTCGCTATCTCTAGGGCGGTGACCACACTCCTCACCTCACCAATAAATAGGGCCCCCCTAGCAGGTCTACAGGAACCTGAGTAACTTGATTGAATAGTAAGTTGGGTTGGGCAAGGAGATGTGGTCTCAGTTGTCTGTCCGCGCGGATTGATTCAGTGCTGACGTTTGTTGTGTGCAGGTCACGCGGGTTGCTTCAAGGAGCCAGGAGTTTGGTTGTGACTTCGGTCAAGTACTTGGAAGTGTGCGGTCTCTGCGGACTCAGCAGGAGGTCGCTCTGCGGCTTGTCAGTTCTGTTTCATCTTTGCCAGCTTCAATAACCTGTCTGCCGGCTTCAGGTGGGTAGGGGGTGTTCCTCAGTTCAGCTTCAGCAGGAGACGAATAACGGTGTGTCCGCGCGGCCTCGCGGCTTCGGCGGACTTCGTGGCTATTCGGCCGATTGCAGCTAAGTGCGGGCGATCTCAGCGGACTCGGCGACCTCGGCGACCTCGCGGTCTCGGCGGACTCCGGTGCTGTCTGCCCGGCTTGTTTTTTGGTGCTTTCTGTTTACAGCTGTTATACTAGCGAAATCATGTCTCGCTATGTATGCCTCGTGGTGTAAAGAAGTGAATGAATAAAAGACCTGCTTGTGCTTCCATTGTTTGTTGGGATTAACCTTTGTTCCTTGGTTTTCCGCTGGTTCAACGTGAGAACTGGGTAGTTCCGAAGATATTAATTTGGCGTTTGGGCTATCTTGCTGACCACGTTGAGAAAATTTAACATGGTATTAGAGCTAGGTTCAGTTGCGTGAGCGGAAGTCAACCAGTGTTGTTACTCAATGATTGAGTGGTGATCAACCTATGTTGTTGCTCGGAGCTTCTGAAAGGTTGCCAACAGGTGTTACAATGGAAGGGGTTTTGTAAGAGGTCTGGGCATTGAACTCTTAACACCGACTAACTTCAAGAAGTGGAAGTCGTGCATGAAGAGTTATCTTCTTGGCGAGGAGATGTGGGAAGTCGTCGGTGGTGACGACAGGCAGGAAGTCACAGCTACGTTCGGTACTGCTGAGCAGGTTATGCTCTAGAGAAGAACAAATGCTAAGGCGGAGTTCATTCTGAAGAGAGCTGTGTCTCCGGAACTGTTTGATCACATCGTTGGGTGTGAGTCGGCTGCTGATATTTGGACAACCATTGATGAGTTGTTCAATAGGAAGAATATGGCGCGGCTTCAGTTCTTGGAGAATGAGTTGGCCAGGGCAACTCAGGGAGACCTTTCCATCTCCAAGTACTTCTTAAAGATGAAGAGCTTGTGCGCTGAGCTGTAGGCACTGGATCCTGATGAGCCTATCTCTGAGGCTAAGATGAAAAGGCACATTATCCGCGGGTTGCGGAAGGAGTATGTGGCCTTTGTGACATCCGTTCAAGGGTGGGCTACTCAGCCGTCTTTGCTAGAGCTGGAGAATCTGCTTGCATCGCAGGAGAGCTTGGCAAGGCAGATGGCTGGTGGGCCAAAACCCAAACAGGCAAGCGTACCTGTCGAATCGTAGTACCAAGGTCGTATTTAAACACGGGGCTGTCAATTACTTCTACTCACGCTCTAACTATTATCCTACCGGAAAACTAATGGGATTTTGAGAATTCTTTTAAAAGTAAAATGAACGATAAATTACGAGACGAAAACTTATATAAAAAAGGCTAGCATTCGATCATTGATTCACCATGAAATGAAACGAGAAAATAAAAGGGCATAGTTTTAAATTTGCAAATCCAACTCGGCCGTGACGGATCCGAAAATAAGACAAAATCTCGCTAGAGCATTAGGTCTCCTAACTTATAGACTCTTTGATCGAAATCTCTTTACAAACCAAAGAAGCCTAAAGTTGCATTATCGAGATGATCCGCACTATTGGATTTGACTCCAATCCGGAGGATTTACGTCGTCCTATCTCTAGGGTTGCGTTCAACTCCTTCCTTCTTTGAGTGATCTTTCACATCCACGAGCCTCTCGGCTACTCGAATATGAGATCATAAGCCTACAACCGTATACCGGAAATACGGAGTCGACACAATAATTATTCAAAGAAGGACCGAGTAGAATTACGCAAAAATAAAACTATGAAATAAAAATAATTCTCATTTCAAATCATGGATCCTCATGATCAAATGCTAAGAGGGAATTAGCTATGCATATTGCAAAAGGAAACAACAAAATAAAGAGAAGAGAATTTCATTGATATTACTAAAAAGAGGTACACAAAATATTAAAAGGACTAGACTATGCTATAAAGAAAACTTGCACTAATTGAAAAGAAAGCTAATACAATAATAAAACTAACACTCACAAGCACTCTCCACTCTCCACTCTCCAACTCACATTCAACTTGAAACTTTACTTCTCAAATTTTTTTTCTCCCTTGGCTTGAGGGATGGGGTGGCTTTTATAGGAGAGGGAGAAGGATCTAGAAAGAAATGAAGAGGAGGAGGCTAAGGGGGTGGCCGGCCATGTAAGATGGAAAAGGTGCATGCATTGCTTTAAATGAGGTGGAGAGAAAGAGGTGGGTTCAATGCATGGATTTAAAGGGAATGAGTTGGAAAATAGCAAAGGGGGAATGAATAAGAAATAAAGAAAGAGAGAGAAAGATGGATTGAATGAAGAATAATAAAAACAAGAAATAAAATAGGAGGAAGGCATGGAGGGGCCGGCCAAGCATGAACAAGTGCATGCATGCATGTAATAAATGAAAGGGAGAGAAAATATTATGATGCATGCATGGATTGAAAGGTGGTAAGGGAATAAAGGAAAGAGAGGGGGGGGGGTTCGGCCATGTAGGATGAAAGTTCATGTATGTATTAAATGGAGGAGAGAGGGACATAATCATGGGTGGCCGGCCATGCATGGATATGTTCATGCATGGTATAATATGAAAAAGGGGGGCTACATGGGCTCGGGTAGAGGCTAGGTGGGCTGCTTGGGCTGCATAGGGGGCTCGGGTAGGGGCTAGGGGCTTCATGGGCTGCATAGGGGGCTCGGGTTGGACTTGAGCTTGAGGGCTGCACCAATCTTCAAAATTCGGGCTGCTCCAATGAAGGGGCTGCATCATGTAGGCTTTATCAATGTGGGCTGCACCTTGAAGTTGGGAAGAAGCCGGCCATGAAAATTGTGGACTGCACCATGTGGGCTTTATCAATGTGGGCTGCACCTTGAAGTTGGGAAGAAGCCGGCCATGCAAATTGTGGACTGCACCATGTGGGCTTTGAACCTATAAATAAAACAAAACAAAACATGGATTAGTCATAACAAAGTTAAAACAAAGTTAAAACATAACATAACATAACACTATATAGATTTTAAAACATAACATAACAAAGTTAAAGTTAAAACAAGATTTTTAAACACAATAATAATAAAAACATTACAACCTTAAAATTAAAACGTAACATATATAATAACATAACACATATAGTAAGACTATATAGAATTTTATATCAAAACTCTAATAACACTAGGAATTAAAATATTGTAAAGAAACATTAAAACATGAAATAACAATCATAAAATATAAATAAAATTAGGCATTTTGAATACTAAATTACCCCCAAAAAGGATGACTAAAACTAGTCATCAAATTCCCCCATGCTTAGACATTTGCTTGCCCTCAAGCAAATAAAACTTAAAGAACTAGGGAATGAGAACAAAGAAGATTTAGGTTGCAATATTAAGAAAAACAAAACATGAAAAATTAAACTATCCTAATTCCTATGTTAACAACTAGTGGGGTGAGAAGTGCACAATAGAAAACTTGAAAGTGGAGACCTAAAAATATCATTAGAACATAAGAAAAGTCTACACATTTCTAAATCTTAAAAACAAGGCATCCAAAATAAATGAAAATAAGGACAACAAAAAGTAGAGGTTCTAAATAAACGGCGCATTAACAAACTACTAGGTTGCTAGATAAATATTAACCCTAAGACACTCCAAGATAACCTCCAAAGAAATCCATCAATGATGGTGGCCATAGGCTTGTACGTTAACACTTTCTCCACTACGCGAAATTAAGTTCTAAGATCATTAGGACTTCTACTAGGCATTAAAACTTGGCTTAGGTAATTGATTAGGAAGTGGAATCAAAGATAAACATGAAGGTTTTAGGCACTAAACCAAGGTGAGCTCAAAAATAGACATAGCATAAAAAAAAACTTGAGTATGTCATTTTTCCAATACGAAACTACAAAAACAAGGCCATGAAAATTTTTCTTTTATAAACTTGGCCAAACATAAACTTTTGCATTCATTTTTATTTTTATTTTTGATTTTGTAATGATATATTTTTTTCTCAATTTTTTTCCTTTTGAATAACATTTGATAAGAAAGCTCCAAAAATGAGCTTGAGAATTTCCTATTCATTTCAAAAATAATACCCTTCCCACAAAAAAATAATTTTTAAGCTCAAATTTATAGTGCAAAAATAGGAAAGATTTTTGTCTTTGGTGAATATAATGAAATGAAAGATGGAGCTAAAACAAGGAAAAAAGGAAAAGGCCCAAAATTGTTTTGCAAGGGTTTTGTTTTTGGTGGGCAAGAAAAGCTCAAACTATTCAAATGGTGGCCTAAATCATTTCTAAAGAACGTAAAAAACGGCGCAAATGCTTCGAGAGTAGCTTGGTACAAGTTCTAGACACCAAGAAAGACTACCCCGCAAATGAAAAAGAGATAACATTACCTAGCAACCATTCGTAAGCAACTAACCGAATAAAAAGACATAACTACAAATTGCTACTTATAACGTAAAAAACAGATGCCTATATTTAAGAAAAAGAAACTAGTAAACTAAGCTATGTTAAACTGATAAATTTAGAAAACCAATTCAAAGAAATCTAAATAGAACTAAGGAACCGCACGGGCCTACACATCACTAGAAGAAACATAAAAATAAAGATAGAAAATAATTTTAGATTTTGTTTTTCAAATAGATTTTAGCACAATTTTTTGATTTTTGTTTTTCTAATTTTTTGGGTTTTATATTTTATAATTTTTTTTGGATTTTAGATTTTGATGACATAAAATACTATACTAATTTAAAACATAATTTTTTTTTTCTTTTGAAAGAAGAAGAACAAAAAAAAGAAAAGACCAAAAGAAACTAGACCCCCCCCCCATGCTTAAATCCTTCATTGCCCTCAATGAAGAAAACATAAAGAAAAAGAGAAGGGGACTGAGAAGAAGAGAAAAAGAAAAATGCAGGAAAAGTAAATAAATAAGAACAGGACTTCCCCGGGTTCGTGAGATGAAGGCGGATATCGCTCCCCCATGCTTGCTTTTTAGAGTACTTGATCGTCAGCAGGTATGACTTGATCCATCTAATATCAGCAGCGGCGGAGCGGTGACCACGATCATGGACTTGATTGGCCTCCGGTAGGAAGAGCAAAATAAAAGCAAAAAATTTATAGAGTCCATGGGCAGATGCCCGATAATGGTTTTTATTACAATCATTTAAAGTCCGAATAAAAGAGTTTCAGAATAATAATAATAAGTCCAAAACGAAAATGTCCATCAGAAAATAAGAGAACTAAGAATCAAAAAGAAGATTCTCCTTGGCAGGAGTCACAGAATCATTAGAGAAATATAGTTTAAGTCTATGACCATTAACTTTAAAGTCCCCCTTATCGGGGTGTGAAAGTAGCACAGTGCCGTAAGGAAAAACATCCTTGACCGTGAACGGTCCAGACCATCTAGATTTAAGCTTTCCCGGGAAGAGTCGTAAACGCGAATTAAAAAGAAGAACTTGATCGCCTGGTTTAAAAGTTTTAGGGTGGCGGAGGTTCTTATCGTGATACAATTTCGTGCGTTCTTTATAAATTTTATTATTTTCATATGCGTACGCTCGCCACTCGTCAAGCTCATTTAGTTGGTTTTTTCTATGCTCGCCGACCGAGTGCGGATCGAAATTAAAAAATTTTAACGCCCAGTACGCACGGTGTTCTACTTCTACCGGAAGATGACACGATTTTACATAGACTAATCGGAAAGGAGTACAACCGATGGCAGTCTTGTACGCTATCCGATAGGCCCACAGAGCATCGTCCAATTTTAAAGACCAATCCTTACGAGAAGTAGAAACGTTTTTTTCCAAAATTCGTTTAAGTTCGCGATTGACTACCTCGACCTGATCGTTAGTTTGGGGGTGATAAGCGGTGGATAATTTATGCGTAACGCCATATTTGGCTAAAGCCTTAGTGAGTTGAGCGTTGCAAAAATGACTTCCCCTATCACTAACGATCGCTCGAGGAAAGCCAAAGCGAGAAAATAATTTTTTAAAAAAATTGACAACAACGCGAGCATCATTATTTGGTAGAGCTTGGGCCTCTGCCCACCTAGAAACATAATCGACTGCGACTAGAATATATTTATTTCCTAAGCTGGAGGGAAATGGGCCGACAAAGTCTATGCCCCATAGATCAAAAACTTCGCATTCGAGAAAGTAGTTTTGTTCCATTTCATTTTTATGTGAGAGATTTCCAGTCCACTGGCATCGATCGCACCCGCCCACAAAGATTTGTGCATCTTTAAATATGCTTGGCCAGTAAAAGCCAGCACTAAGCACTTTATGTGCGGTGCGGTTAGCTTGATAGTGCCCGCCAGTTGGACCTTCATGAACATGTTTTAAAATTTGGTGACCCTCTTCCCGTGAAACACATCTCCTTACCACCTGGTCCGCACAAATGCGAAATAGAAATGGGTCTTCCCAAAAATAATACTTCAACTCCGAAAAGAATTTCTTCTTTTGGTGAGTGGAGTATTCTTTTGGAAGGACCCGGGCCACAAGATAATTGGCCAGATCGGCAAACCAGGGGGTAGGAGATGAAGAAATAGTAAAAAGACGCTCATCCGGAAAAGAATCATTAATAAAAGTTTCATTTAAAAGATCTAGATTGGGATTTTCAAGACGAGAGAGATGATCAGCTGCTAAGTTTTCCGCTCCTTTCTTATCCCGAATCTCCAAGTCGAATTCTTGAAGTAAGAGGATCCAACGGATAAGACGCGGCTTGGCATCCGGTTTAGAAAGGAGGTACTTCAGAGCGGAATGATCCGTGAAAACAATAACCTTAGAAAGAGTAACATACGGTCGGAATTTATCAAAAGCAAAAATAACCGCTAAGAGTTCTTTCTCCGTCGTGGTGTAATTTTCTTGCGCAGAAGTGAGAGTTTTACTAGCGTAGAAAATCGGATGAAAGTTCTTAGCGATTCGTTGACCTAAAACCGCACCTACCGCATGATTACTCGCATCACACATGATTTCGAAAGGTAAATCCCAAACTAGGGCGATCAAAATAGGAGCATTTATAAGTTTAGATTTAATTAATTCAAATGCCGCGAGGCATGATTCATCAAAAATGAAAGGAGTGTCTTTTTCGAGAAGGTGGGTGAGAGGCTTAGTAATTTTTGAAAAGTTTTTAATGAATCGTTGATAAAAACCCGCATGCCCTAAAAAACTTCTAATTGCTTTAATATTTGTAGGCGGCGGTAACTTTTCAATTACTTCAATTTTTGCCTTGTCCACTTCAATTCCCCTAGCGGAAATGTTGTGGCCAAGGACTAAACCTTCGCATACCATAAAGTGGCACTTCTCCCAATTTAAAACTAGATTCGTTTCCTCGCAGCGTTGTAAAACGTTTTCAAAATTTTCTAAACATAAATTAAAGGAGTCGCCAAAAACAGAAAAATCGTCCATAAATATTTCCATAATATTCTCGACGTATTTATCAAAAATGGCAAGCATACACCGCTGAAAGGTGGCGGGTGCGTTGCATAGTCCGAAAGGCATTCTAAGATAAGCAAAAGTTCCGAAGGGGCAGGTGAATGTCGTCTTCTCTTGGTCCTCGGGTGCGATAGGGATTTGAAAGTATCCCGAGAGACCGTCGAGGAAGCAATAAAAATTGTGCGCGGACAACCGTTCTAGAATTTGATCGATAAAGGGGAGGGGAAGTGATCTTTTCGAGTGGCATCGTTTAGCTTACGGTAATCGATGCACATCCTCCATCCCGTTATCGTCCTAGTTGGAATTAAGTCGTTATTTTCATTTGGTACTACCGTAATCCCTCCCTTCTTAGGAACAACCTGTACCGGACTCACCCACTGACTATCGGAAATCGGATAAATTATCCCCGCATCTAATAACTTAAGCACCTCTTCCTTCACAACCTCTTTCATATTTGGATTAAGACGACGTTGTGGTTGAACTACACCCTTAGGATTATTGTCAAAAAATATTTTGTGTGTGCAGAAGGAGGGGCTTATGCCAGGAATATCACAAATTTGCCACGCTATAGCTCGGCGATGCTTTTGTAGTACTTCGATCAACTGATCGTTTTCGGATTGAGATAAATAGGCCGAGATTATAACGGGCAACTTCGAATTTTTTTCAAGAAAGGCATATTTTAGATGATCAGGGAGTGGTTTTAAATCAAGATGGGGTGGCTCATTATAAGAGTTTTTCAAATTCTTTTCTTTTTCAAAAATAAGACTTTCATACTTGCTTCTACCAAAGACAGAATCATTTTCAAAATTTGTTTTTGCGGACATAACCGTGTTTTCAAAATCATGTGAAGAAATTTCAGAAAAAGAAGAGGAAAATTCATTTGAAGAGATGTTGGAAAGGGAAAGGGAAGAATCTTCATTTAAAACATCAATAAAGAAGCATGAGTCATCATTTTGTAAGGAATTTTTCATTGATTGATTAATTGAAAATGTGACATCATCATCTCCCACACGCAAAAACAACTTTCCGTTACTAACGTCTATAACCGCTCGAGAGGTGGCTAGAAATGGTCGTCCAAGGATAAGAGGAACCTCGACGTCCTCTTCAATATCAAGAATGACAAAATCCACCGGGAAGATGAATTTGTCGACCTTTACTAGCACGTCCTCAACGATACCTAGTGGATACTTGATAGACCTATCAGCTAACTGGATACTCATTCTTGTAGGGCTAAGAGTACCTAATCCTAGCTTTTTGAATAAAGAAAAGGGCATCAAATTTATGCTCGCTCCTAGATCCGCTAACGCATGTTTAACAAACAGATCACCAAAAACGCACGGAATGGAAAAACTACCCGGATCATTTATCTTTTTAGGAAGATTAGAGTTTTTAACGACCGCCGAGCATTCTTCATTTAACGTTACATGCGATAAATTTTCTAATTTCTTTTTGTTTGTTAATAAATCCTTAAGATATTTTGCATACTTAGGCATTTGACTAATCGCTTCATGAAATGGTAAATTAATATGAATTTGTTTGAACATTTCAAGAAAGCGTTGGTATTGATCATCTAGTTTTTCTTTCCTAAGTCGGGCCGGATAAGGGGGTGGCGGAAATTCCTTTATGATAAGCGGAGCATCATTTTGAACGTCATCATTAGAAAAAATAGAAACATCTTTTTCTTTATCTAAAGTAGATTTTTCATTTTCAAAATTTGTTTTATCATTTTCCGTAGGGGTAATTGCTTCCACAACAGGAGGGACAATCACCTTTGGCTCTTCCCTTGTGGTGGGCTCGTTAACAACTTTACCGCTCCGAAGGGAAATTGCATTTGCGTGTTCCCTTGGGTTAGGCTCAGTGTTCGAGGGAAGAGTTCCAGGTGGTCTCTCGGAAAAGGCCTTAGCGAGTTGGCCGACTTGATTTTCTAAGTTTTTCATTGATCCTGTTAAATTTCTAATAGTGGCATCGTTCGAGCTTATATATTTAGCGAGGATCTCTTCCAAAGGGGAAGGTTTTTGAAAATTTTGTTGCGGAGGTGGTGGTGGTGTAAAATCGTGTGGTGGGCGTATGGCGTCAACGTTATTACTCCACGAGAAATTTGGATGGTTACGCCATCCGGGGTGATAAGAATTAGAAGAAGAAGAAAAACCAGGCGGAGAAGAAAAATTCGGAAAAGCAGAAAAATTGTTTGCAGAATTATTTTGAGCAGGCCTGGGTATGTTCCCCAGATAATCCACCTGCTCGGCAGCAGCAGCATTCACATTTTCATATACCTTAGCGGCGGAGGAAGCAGTCATCTCCGAAATCTTCTTGTTTAACATTTCCACTTGTAGCGCCAGTTGCGAAACCGAATCCACTTCATAGATACCTGCAGGTTTAGATGGGCGAGACCTGGATGAATTCCACTGATAAGTGTTCATCGCCATGTCCGCGATAAGCTCAAGAGCGGCTTCCGGAGTTTTGCGGTCTAAAGAACCAGCGGAAGCGGCATCTATCATTTGCTTTGTTTCTTGATTTAGCCCATTGTAAAATGTCTGAACCTGTAACCATACAGGCAGAGCATGATGAGGGCATCTTCTCAAAAGTTCTTTGAACCTCTCCCAAGTGTCATAGAGGGTCTCAGAAGCAATTTGAGAATAAGAAGTGATATCATTTCTTAACTTAGCAGTTTTGGCGGGAGGGAAATATCTAGCAAGAAATTTTTCAGTTAAAATGTTCCAAGTAGTGATTGAGCCTCTTGGAAGAGAACTCAACCACTGTTTGGCCTTAGTTCTTAAGGAGAAGGGGAAGAGTCTTAGCCTTATAGCATCATCTGAGACACCATTAATTTTAAAGGTGTCATAGATTTCAAGAAAATTAGCAATATGCAAGTTCAGATCTTCATCTTGTAATCCGTCGAACTGTACATATTGCTGCACCATTTGTATGATGCTAGGCTTAAGCTCGAAGTTATTGTTCGTAATTGCAGGTCGAACAATACTTGTTTCAGTCCCCTCCAGGTTGGGTCGAGCATAATCGGACATAGTCCTTTGCTGAGCCATTCCTGGGTTGGGATCTCCCATTTCAGAATAATTACAATCCCTGAAGGAATCCTCAACCGCTGTTTGAGAAGTGGAAGCCCCGAATCATAGTTGTCTCTGAAAGGAGCGTTCGATTTCTGGGTCCAAATCAACAAGTAGCGACGGATTCGCTCAGGTCATGCACTAGTAAAGAAAACGAGGGAAGATGAGAATGAAAGCTTGGAAAAGAAAGAAAAAGAGGAAAAGAAAGGAAAATTTTTTTTTTGTTTTGTTTTTTTGAAAAAAAAGATTTTTTTTAGACGGCTTGGCTCTCGAACTTCCCGAGGACTACCCGGTGAAGGGTTCGCCCGGTACTAGGTAAAATGGTGGCGCTTAAAGCCCCTTACCCTTTTCGAGAGATTTTAGGTGGGGTAGAAATAAGGTGAAGTGGGTTGATTATAAATAGTTAAATATATAAATTATAATAGTTTTTTTGTTTTTTTGGAGAAGTAATAGCGCAAGCGTTTTCAAAATATTGACGAAGAAATTCCCCGGCAACGGCGCCAAAAACTTGGTGGGCCAAAACCCGAACAGGCAAGCGTACCTGTCGAATCGTAGTACCAAGGTCGTATTTAAACACGGGGCTGTCAATTACTTCTACTCACGCTCTAACTATTATCCTACCGGAAAACTAATGGGATTTTGAGAATTCTTTTAAAAGTAAAATGAACGATAAATTACGAGACGAAAACTTATATAAAAAAGGCTAGCATTCGATCATTGATTCACCATGAAATGAAACGAGAAAATAAAAGGGCATAGTTTTAAATTTGCAAATCCAACTCGGCCGTGACGGATCCGAAAATAAGACAAAATCTCGCTAGAGCATTAGGTCTCCTAACTTATAGACTCTTTGATCGAAATCTCTTTACAAACCAAAGAAGCCTAAAGTTGCATTATCGAGATGATCCGCACTATTGGATTTGACTCCAATCCGGAGGATTTACGTCGTCCTATCTCTAGGGTTGCGTTCAACTCCTTCCTTCTTTGAGTGATCTTTCACATCCACGAGCCTCTCGGCTACTCGAATATGAGATCATAAGCCTACAACCGTATACCGGAAATACGGAGTCGACACAATAATTATTCAAAGAAGGACCGAGTAGAATTACGCAAAAATAAAACTATGAAATAAAAATAATTCTCATTTCAAATCATGGATCCTCATGATCAAATGCTAAGAGGGAATTAGCTATGCATATTGCAAAAGGAAACAACAAAATAAAGAGAAGAGAATTTCATTGATATTACTAAAAAGAGGTACACAAAAATATTAAAAGGACTAGACTATGCTATAAATAAAACTTGCACTAATTGAAAAGAAAGCTAATACAATAATAAAACTAACACTCACAAGCACTCTCCACTCTCCACTCTCCAACTCACATTCAACTTGAAACTTTACTTCTCAAATTTTTTCTCCCCTTGGCTTGAGGGATGGGGTGGCTTTTATAGGAGAGGGAGAAGGATCTAGAAAGAAATGAAGAGGAGGAGGCTAAGGGGGGTGGCCGGCCATGTAAGATGGAAAAGGTGCATGCATTGCTTTAAATGAGGTGGAGAGAAAGAGGTGGGTTCAATGCATGGATTTAAAGGGAATGAGTTGCAAAATAGCAAAGGGGGAATGAATAAGAAATAAAGAAAGAGAGAGAAAGATGGATTGAATGAAGAATAATAAAAACAAGAAATAAAATAGGAGGAAGGCATGGAGGGGCCGGCCAAGCATGAACAAGTGCATGCATGCATGCAATAAATGAAAGGGAGAGAAAATATTATGATGCATGCATGGATTGAAAGGTGGTAAGGGAATAAAGGAAAGAGAGGGGGGGGTTCGGCCATGTAGGATGAAAGTTCATGCATGTATTAAATGGAGGAGAGAGGGACATAATCATGGGTGGCCGGCCATGCATGGATATGTTCATGCATGGTAAAATATGAAAAAGGGGGGGCTACATGGGCTCAGGTAGAGGCTAGGTGGGCTGCTTGGGCTGCATAGGGGGCTCGGGTAGGGGCTAGGGGCTTCATGGGCTGCATAGGGGGCTCGGGTTGGACTTGAGCTTGAGGGTTGCACCAATCTTCAAAATTCGGGCTGCTCCAATGAAGGGGCTGCATCATGTAGGCTTTATCAATGTGGGCTGCACCTTGAAGTTGGGAAGAAGCCGGCCATGCAAATTGTGGACTGCACCATGTGGGCTTTATCAATGTGGGCTGCACCTTGAAGTTGGGAAGAAGCCGGCCATGCAAATTGTGGACTGCACCATGTGGGCTTTGAACCTATAAATAAAACAAAACAAAACATGGATTAGTCATAACAAAGTTAAAACAAAGTTAAAACATAACATAACATAACACTATATAGATTTTAAAACATAACATAACAAAGTTAAAGTTAAAACAAGATTTTTAAACACAATAATAATAAAAACATTACAACCTTAAAATTAAAACGTAACATATATAATAACATAACACATATAGTAAGACTATATAGAATTTTATATCAAAACTCTAATAACACTAGGAATTAAAATATTGTAAAGAAACATTAAAACATGAATTAACAATCATAAAATATAAATAAAATTAGGCATTTTGAATACTAAATTACCCCCAAAAAGGATGACTAAAACTAGTCATCAATGGCTGGAGTGAACCTGAATCAGGAAGGCAGCAAAGCTCTCTTCTAAGGCAAGAAGAAAGGATTGGAAGGGAAGAAGAATATGAAGGTGCAGGTCGTTGGTGAGAAGGAGACTTCAACTTCATATCCGCCGGAGAGGAGCAATGCTCCTAAGGACAGGAAGAAGAACTTGAAGTGCTACCAGTGTCATCAGCGAGGGCACTTCAAGTGGGACTGCAAGGTCAAACTGCATCCTGGGCATGCTGCGGGAAAGGAGGAAGCTTGCTCGAGAAGTGAAGAAGCAGAATGGGGTCGAGCTTTCATGACGGGCACTTGTGTCCGGGCCTTGTCTGCTGAGGACTTCAACGGCGAGTGGATCGTGGACTCCGGGTGTGGTCATCACCTCACCGGAGACAAATCGAAGTTCACCTCCATGCAGGCTTAGTCAGGTAATGAAGTTATTATCACTGCTGATAATACTGTTTATGCAGTAGAGAAAGAGGGGGTCGTGTCTTTGGGTAGTGATCAGGGGCCACTCACGTTAAGGAGTGTGTATCACGTGTCGGGCATGAAGAAGAACCTCTTCTCGGTGACCAATGCGGTGGACGCTGGGTATCACGTTCTGTTTGGGCCAACAGACGTGAGGTTTCTTCGCAACGTTTCAGCGGTGAAGGCTGATGTTGCTCATGTTGGGAGGAGGGTGAAGAACTTGTTTGTTCTTACCACCAATTCTTATGTTGATAGGATGAGGGCCAATGATAGCGCTACTGTCTGGCATGAGAGGCTGGGGTATGTTGGCATGGACAAGCTGAAGGCGATGGCTAGTAGAAGTTTGGTGAGGGGGTTGCCTAAGTTGTCCTCCTTTGGGGACGTGCATGTTTGCGCGGGCTGTTAATACGGTAAGGCACATCGCCTTCCGTTTGATAAATCACAAACAAGGAGCAAGAAACCATTGGAGTGTATTCATGGAGACCTGATGGGACCAACGGTTACTGCCAGCCTTGGTGGAAGCAGATACATGCTTGTCTTGGTTGATGACTACTCAAGGTATACTTGGGTGTACTTCTTAAAGGACAAGTCGGAAGCCTTCCGTTTGTTCATGGAGTTCAAGGAGTTGGTAGAAAGCCAGCTTGGCTTGCGGATTAAGAAGCTTAGAACTGATAACGGGGGTGAGTTTGTCTCCTCCGAGTTTTCTAACTTCTGCAGGAAGCACGGGATCCAACGGGAGCTTACTTGTGCTCACGCTCCACAACAAAATGGGGTAGCGGAGCGGAAGATCCGTCATCTGACGGAAACCTGCAAATGCTGGCTTCATGCGAAAGATATCCCAAGGTCCTTTTGGGCGGAGGGGATGTCTTGTGCTGCTTATGTTATCAACCGGATGCCACTCAGCCCTATCAACATGAAGACTCCTGTTGAGCTGTTGCTGAAGGAGAAGCCGAGTGTTGGACACCTTAGGGTGTTCGGTTCAACTTGCTACGTGCATGTCCCGGATGCTTCACGGACAAAGCTGGATACGAAGGCAAGGAAACTTGTCTTTGTTGGCTACGATGAGCGGAAGAAGGGATGGAAATACATGGACCCTGTGACGAAGAAGTTCGTGGTATCAAGAGACGTTGTCTTTGACGACCTGACGTCATATGGAGGTGGCTCGGTGGAGCTAACCGGAAGTAGCAAGGTTGATGAAGCACCGGTGGTGGCTGCTGAAGGCTTGGAAGAGGAGCTTGTTGTTTCACCAGCAGCTCCTGTTGCTTCTAACTCCGAGGCTGAGCCTTCTGGCTTAGGAAGAAGGGGGAGCACTGCTCAATGCTTGCCCCAGGTAGGAGTGGAGCCCGAAGAAGCAATGGAAGCCGTGAGAAAGGAGTCGTGTCTTCGGAGATCGAAGAGGGTGGTTAAGCCACCGGCTCGGTACTGTGATGGGAATGTAGTGAGCTTTGTCTCCTGCTTCTTTGCAGGTCCTCTGGATGAGCGAGAGCTTGCAAACTTCAACGAGGCCACTGGAGTGAAGGAGTGGGAAGATGCCATGAAAGAAGAGATTGATGCTCTGAAGAAGAATGAAACCTGGGACCTTGTGCCCAAGGTTGATGGCATTACTCCGGTTACTTGCAAGTGGGTGTATAAGTTGAAGAAGAAGGCTGATGGGAGCATTGATAGGTTCAAGGCTCGCCTGGTCGCTAGAGTATTCTCACAGAAGTATGGAGAAGACTGTGAGGAGACATTCAGTCCAGTTGCGAAGATGACTTCAGTAAGAGTGGTGATCGCATTGGCTGCTAGCAAGGGATGGAGGTTGTGGCAACTCGATGTGAAGAATGCTTTTCTTTACAGAGAGATTGACAAGGATATCTTCATGGATCAACCGCTTGGTTTTGTCTCTGAAAAGCATCCGGACTATGTCTGCAAACTCAGGAAGGCTCTCTATGGGTTGAAGCAAGCTCCTAGAGCGTGGTTTGGGAAGATTGCAGAGTACTTGCAATTTTGTGGATACCTTGCTTCCAACTCAGATTCAAGCTTGTTCGTCAAAAAAAAGGGGGAGCTACATGTCTTGGTCCTGCTGTATGTGGATGACATGATCATCACAGGGAACTCGGAGGGGGAAGTAGCAAGGCTCAGGGCAGAGCTTGCTATACGCTTCGAGATGAAAGACTTGGGAGAGTTGCATCACTTTCTCGGTCTGGAAGTGGAGAGGAAGGATTGCGGGGTTCTCATTTGCCAGAAAGGGTATGCTGATCGTATTGTGAAGCGGTTCGGCATGGGCGAAGGGAAGAAGTGCTCTACTCCACTGGAATCTGGGCTGAAGCTTCGACGAGATGAGGGAAGGCTTCTTCATGCTTAGCAGGCATTTTGTCCACAGAAGGTAACTGATGCAGGGTATATCCTAGAGATTCGTCACGGAGGCCTCGATAACGCTTACGACACGATCTACGCTCTCTATTCCACACGCTAACGAAAACACAGCCACAACAATTATTTTATTTATCGCTCGCGCTAACAATACGGATCGCCGTTCCGCAAATAGATCGAATGTTGGCTATAGGCCAAATTCTTTCCGGCTAAATGGGATAATCTTGATCCCGAACGAGCTTTTGGGTTGTACCAAAATAGATTCACCAAGAACGAAATGATTCGAAAGATGGTAGGATCTATCCCAACAAAAAGAAAGCGAGGATCGCCAATCCTCTTACGAATCTTTCGGAAATCCAAACGAAAAAATACCGATCTATTATTTGATTAACCGCGAAGAAAAAACAAATCGGAAAATAACGCAGAAATTCGTCCACCACAAGAACTATCTAGAGAAAGAAATCTCTTGGTAGAAATTTTCGTTACCCCTCTCGGATTTGTAGATCCGTGATGCGTGGATCCACCAAGTTTGATCGCTCCTCCGTTGAAAGTCCACGGGAAGCGCGCTACGGATGATGAACGTGCTAATCTCCTTCACTTCACGCCGTGGAGGAAACCCCTATCTTCTTCCTTGCAAACAACCTCTCATGCATGGGCCAAAGTATCCTTGGAGAGAGAGGATCTCGGGTGGCCGTGAGCAAGAGGGAGAGGAGAGTAGCCGAGCACTAGAGAGAAGGTGGCGGCCGAGAGCCAGAGGGAGAGAGGAGATGGCCTTAAGGCCGGTGGTTTGGAGGAAGGAAGAAAGAGGGGGGGGCGGCGGCTAAGAGAAGAAGAGAGGGAAATTTTAGGGTTGGAAAATTCCAAATTTTGATTTCAATTAATTCTACCATCAAATGAAAAGTTCAAGGCCTTATATAGGCTTACATCTCAAAGCAAATAACAAGTGGCTAAAGGCACACCACATAAAGAAAATGCAGAAATTAAATAATGTTTTTTTAAAAAGAGCCATCATGAAAAGGCTATTAGCACACCAAAGCTAAAATATCAAATATGAGTCTTGTTGTGAGGGCGAAGCTTGTAACCATGACCGCTACGACGTCGCACGTCCATTGCCGGCACATCTTCAACATAGTCATTCCCAAGTTGGCCTTCCTTGTGGCCGTCGTCATCACCGTCGCCATCACCGTCGCCATCAATCCTCCGCCGCTCAAAAGGACTCATCTCCGATGAGCGGGCTGAAATATAACGGCGTACGAGGTCCGCGTCAAGAAGATCCACCTGTGCAGCAGAGAGCCAAGAGTCATCCGAAGCCGGACGACCACGCCAACGAACCAAAAACCTGTGAATGTCGCCATCGGGAGTGGGAAACACATCATCCTGCAAAATCCTGTCAGGCAAGAAATCCGTCCGGGGAAACCTCGGAAAAACGTTAGGTGAAGCAGAAAAACAAGTTTCATCATCAATAGACGGCATACCTCCCGTAGATTTCGAAGGAGAAAGCGATCCAGAATTGAGCTCACCCCCCACCCCATTAGATTGTATAGTGGAATTATTAAACGGAGAGACAGACAGTTCAGGTGGTGGAGCAACAAAAAGCGTTAAATCCGAAATGTTAAACACAGGGGAGATTCCGCAATCAATGGGTAATTCTAACAAATAAGCATTTTCGCCTAATTTCTTCAAAATTCGAAAAGGACCGGCTTTCTTGTTCGCTAATTTTTTTATTGTGCCCGAAGGCATCCGTTCAGGGATAACACGGACCGTAACCAAATCGCCAATGTTCAAGGAGACTGCTCGCCTATGTACATTAGCATTCGATTGATAGATAGAATATTGCTTAGCTAACGTCTTGCCAATATGCTCATGGAGAGTGTGAACGTGTGAAGCGAAGTCCTGTGCAAATTGACTTGACTTAAAAGAAGGCGGCAACGGAACCAAGTCAAGAGGCACAGGCGCCTTATAACCATGCACTATCTCATTCGGAGACAACCCAGTGGACCTGTTCTTAGAATTATTGTACGCTAGTTGAGCATGCAGAAGGATTAGGTCCCATGAACCGTGTGGGGTGAACCCATGTGCAATATGACTTGAGTTAACAGTAGAAAATAACGGGACTAAGTCTGGTGGCATGGGTGGTTTAAATTCATTAACGATTTCCGTGGAGTCCAACGCCATAGTTTTAAATTTAGATTTCAATTTTGATTTAAAAATTTCACAAAGAAATGCCTGCGGAAAACGCTCATCACCAACTATAGAGTTGGATGCACCCGGAGTTGAAAGGTAGTGCGGGAGACACAACTCAATATACCCAACTACGTTCACTAACGTGTGCATGCACGGATCATCAAAAGGTGGAGGATAAATGCAAGCGACCGGGCTTGGCAAATAATTGTGTCTGGGGGACACCACATCAAAGCATACCATCTCCATGGAATCACTAGCAGTCCAAAAAGAAACCTTACCCAACGCCAAGCGGTCAGATGAATGGTCCATCCTAGGAACAATATAGTCAGATCTATGAAAAGTAGTGGAAAGACCGAACGCGACAACTAACAAATCGCTCACACACATCCGTCTGGGTAAGTCGAATGGGGAAGCTGGATAAATAAACATCTCCAAATATCTTGGGCTAGAAATGACAAGCTCGTTCCCTAACAAGTCATCTAATCGAGTCAAGTGAACCGGAGGAGGAGTCGACATGGGCGATTCCGGAGGAGGAACTAAATCATACTCACCGTCAAAACATGGATTTAACGTCCAAGAAAAATCCTCCGGGTGCAAGCCATCAAAATCAAAGGAAAAATCAAACAGTAGATTCGTCCTTACCGAAAACTCAGTCGGATCGTCATCATCTAACTCACTATCAGATAAACATTCATCACGGGGTGACTCTACCAAATCAGCCGACATGTCTTCCAACCCATTAGATAATTCGTCCAAATCAGAATCAGTATTGGTCTCAAAAGTAGGAAAGATCGTACTCGACAAAATTCCTAATCCATTTTGGGCTTTTGGTGAAGGAGCTAACATCAAAGAAATTTTTATCGGGTCCTCAGTGCTACCGTCATCCACAAATAGCCTTCCCACACAGGGTAACTCTTCCAAAACGTCACATCCTTCGCTAACCAAATCTTCCCACGAAGTAGGCACATTGTCTAAATCATGATGGAGGGTTGGGCAAATCGAATCCCGGGGAGAATCTAAATTAGTATGACCCTCAAGCAACGATGATAATATCAATGAACTATCTCCCGGATGTGCACCACTAAGATTATCCCAAGATAAACATCCATCCCAAGGTGACTCTTCCAACACCGTTGAAACATCTACCAATCCTGGATCAATCATTATAATATTATGATCCTCGCTCGCACTTATCTGACTGGATTGATCTAACGGGGAAGCTAAATAAATGGGCACCTCAATATGTTCCGGGATAGAAGGAACTAGCTCGTGTTCTAGCAGGTCATCACCTACAGGTAAGCTCTCAACATAGGGTGACTCAGCCAGAATGTCTTCTGACTCAAGGTCATCAGAAGACACCATAACTATCAAGGGAGACGCCTCAGAAACATCGCCGAAAGGAAAAGGAGACGATTCCTCAGAGGAGAAATCCTCGTCCAGGTCACTAGGGTAACCAATCTCCTCATCGTCACTCAAATCGCCAGCGTATTCAACCTTGTCCTCAGTGACAGGCACAGTCCTAGACACCGCCTCAGACTCAACAGGAGAGTCAACGACTAATTCAGGCAACTAGGGGAAAGACTTAAAAGCGTCTATGGCCATAATCAGCGTAGGATACTCAATATAGCCATGGTCAGATACGCCGCTAGACTCACAAGTCGTAGTCGTCTGTCTGCCCCTACAGATAGGACTACTCTCACCCCGCGGGCTCATGACAGTCCTAGCAGTCACATATACTGAACTCGAGATAGGGGACCTCACTATTTCCTTTCCTCTATAGGTAGGTGCAGGTGTGCTATGGGTAGCTCCCCCAGCCCTGGGAAAGGATCTGTCCTGGGTAAATAGGTCACCCCTATGATCAGGCTTGGATAAGGTGCCATAACTATACTGGTTAGTGGATGTCGGGCTAGTAGTAAGGCAGTAGGGGCAATCAAATTTCTCCGAGAGTATTCTTCGCATGTAGGGCCAGGCATATGGATAGCTACCAGCTTCGCGCTCTTCGTTCAGCCAAAACACACGGGCTCGACCTCTTAACCGCTCTCGGACTACATTAACCTTTTGGCAGTCGCCCAATTTGTTATAATCAAAATAGGTTTCTACCACCTCAAGCAAGTATCTAAAATACTTGGGATCCCCATAACCATCATAGGTAAAGATATTAGTGTGTAGATAAGTCAGGGGACGATTGGAAGCGTTAACGTCGAAAGCCATTTCAGTGTGAACCGGAGAGGACACTCGATCCGGATTTTATGCGAATGCAAAGAAAGGGTACCTGAACAACTAATTCTAGGAAAGATAGAATTGTTCCCGCTTAGCCACTAAGATTATAATAATATAAAATAGATTTTCTTGCTGGAAAAAATATGAGGATTATTAAAAAAAAATTATTTTTGAATTTTGCTGAAAATATAAAAATATAGGCCGCTATTTGCAGACCAACTATTAAATTTTAAAATAACTTAATAAAAATAATGATTTAATGAAAAATATATTTTTTTTTTGGATTTCTGAAATTGGAAATTTAAAATTTTAAATTTGAAATTTTAAATTTTGAAATTTGAAATTTGAAATTTAAATTTTGAAATTTGAAATTTGAAATTTTGAAATTTGAAATTTGAAATTTAAATTTTGAATTTTGAAATTTGAAATTTGAAATTTGAAATTTTGAATTTTGAAATTTGAAATTCAAAATTTAAATTTTGAAATTTGAAATTTGAAATTTGATATTTGAAATTTGAAATTTGAACTTTGAAATTCGAAATTTAAAATCTGAAATTTGAAATTTAAAATTTGAAATTTATTTGTTTTTAATTTGAAGAGGAGGAGGAGTGCTAATTAGGAAATTGACGAGAACCTCTCTCTGATACCAAATTGATGCAGGGTATGTCCTAGAGATTCGTCACGGAGGCCTCGATAACGCTTACGACACGATCTACGCTCTCTATTTCACACGCTAACGAAAACGCAGCTACAACAATTATTTTATTTATCGCTCGCGCTAACAATACGGATCGCCGTTCCGCAAATAGATCGAATGTTGGCTATAGGCCAAATTCTTTCCGGCTAAATGGGATAATCTTGATCCCGAACGAGCTTTTGGGTTGTACCAAAATAGATCCACCAAGAACAAAATGATTCGAAAGATGGTAGGATCTATCCCAACAAAAAGAAAGCGAGGATCGCCAATCCTCTTATGAATCTTTCGGAAATCCAAACGAAAAAATACCGATCTATTATTTGATTAAACGCGAAGAAAAAACAAATCGGAAAATAACGCAGAAATTCGTCCACCACAAGAACTATCTAGAGAAAGAAATCTCTTGGTAGAAATTTTCGTTACCCCTCTCGGATTTGTAGATCCGTGATGCGTGGATCCACCAAGTTTGATCGCTCCTCCATTGAAAGTCCACGGGAAGCGCACTACGGATGATGAACGTGCTAATCTCCTTCACTTCACGCCGTGGAGGAAACCCCTATCTTCTTCCTTGCAAACAACCTCTCATGCATGGGCCAAAGTATCCTTGGAGAGAGGATCTCGGGTGGCCGTGAGCAAGAGGGAGAGGAGAGTAGCCGAGCACTAGAGAAAAGGGGGCGGCCGAGAGCAAGAGGGAGAGAGGAGATGGCCTTGAGGCCGGCGGTTTGGAGGAAGGAAGAAAGAGGGGGGGGGGCGGCGGCTAAGAGAAGAAGAGAGGGAAATTTTAGGGTTGGCAAATTCCAAATTTTGATTTCAATTAATTCTACCATCAAATGAAAAGTTCAAGTCCTTATATAGGCTTACATCTCAAAGCAAATAACAAGTGGCTAAAGGCACACCACATAAAGAAAATGCAGAAATTAAATAATGTTTTTTTTAAAAGAGCCATCATGAAAAGGCTATTAGCACACCAAAGCTAAAATATCAAATAGGAGTCTTGTTGTGAGGGCGAAGCTTGTAACCATGACCGCTACGACGTCGCACGTCCTTTGCCGTCACATATTCAACATAGTCATTCCCAAGTTGGCCGTCCTGGTGGCCGTCGTCATCACCGTCGCCATCACCGTCGCCATCAGTAACCAGGCAGATAGCTTCACTATCCGCGGAGTTCGTCAAGATGTGGACTGGACTGGGGCTCAGCAGACTGACATGGCAGATGCCTTGGTCTATCTCTGGTGGTTCAGCTGGCGGAAGTCGCAGGGTTCGCCGATTAGAGCGGACAGATGTTGCAGTTCGTCGGGATTGGCGGAATGGTGCCAGTCTCCTCCAGTAAGAGTGGACTGGCCCTTATGGTTGGTGGTGTGGACTTAGTTGGTTATATACCAAGTCCATGTTGGCTCAGTTCGGGGAGATCATGCGGTTAAGCGCAGACTGCTTCTCAGTCTGCTAAGCTCAGCAGTAGTTGTTGGTTGTGAGCTTGGGGAGTGCAGACTGGAGTTGTGTCTGCAAGGCGTGCGGACTGGAGCAGTGTCTGCCTGGGCATGCGGATTGTATTCCTTGTCCGCCGAGTCTGACAGTTATCAGTTTAGAAATGTATTTGCAGGGCGTGCAACTGGGGTTGTGTCCGATGTTATGCGGACAGGTTTTTTCCACAGTATCTTTGGGTTGTTGTCTTGGTCCTGGCTTGTACATTGGTGACAAGACGGTTAGATGGATATCCGGCCTTGGTGATGCTACTTGGCGAGCTGGCTATTGCGCAGGTATTGGCGGCTAGCAGATACACTTGGTGCTTGCCATGAGATGGGCGGTTATCTTATCAGCTAGGGCAGTGACCACACTACTCATAGTGCCTATATTGTCACATCAACATTAAGACGAATGAACGGTTGTGCGGATAGCGCTGGAAGCCATGGACTTGGTTCTGACTGCGGTCATGGATAGTGCGGACTCTACGGATAGCAACCAGTGGTTAGCAATAGGTCGCGGGTTGAGGCTAGGCGGTCTCTCTTCTGCAACTAGTTTGTCGGTTCAATAAGTTTTCCTCTTCTGGCGGCCTGTTCAGTTCAGTAGTAGATCATGCGGTCTGGCAGCAAGGCAACCTTGCGGTAAGGCAGCCAGCAGATCGGCGAGTAGAGCTTGCATTGGAATAACGTGCAGTCCACGCAGCTTGGTTGCGGTCTGGCGACTAGATGGGTTGTAAGGACTCCATAGTGCAGTAGTAGTTCTGGCGGCTACACTTGAGTCCGCCCGGTTTGATATTTGTCTTGTATTGTTTCTGCTTCCGTTGGATACATTGGTGAATCATGTCTCGTCATGTATGTCTCGCATTGTAAAGAGTATTACAGTACAAGATTCTTGCTCTTTTATTTTGCATTTGGTTTATTTGGGCTCAGATGGTTGAGTGTTCCTACACCTGGTTTCCCATCTTTCACTCTATCAAATTTTAACATGGTATCAGAGGGTACAGAGACTTTAGCAGTTGATCAACCATCAGTTTGCTTCAGTGCTTCTGTGAGTCTAAGTGAATCATGGATAAGTGCAATGGAAGGTGATTTGGCAAGAGATCTTGGACTGGAGCTTCTTACATGGACTAACTTTGATAAGTGGAAGTCATGTATGGAAAACTATCTTCTTTGCGAGAACCTTTGGGAGGTGATTTGCAGAGCAGAAAGGCAAGCGATTACTATTGTCACTGGAAATGCTGAAGTAATGAGAGCTTGGAAGAAGACAAACTAGAAAGCAGAGGTTATTCTTAAGCAGGTAATCTCATCGAAGCTCTTGGACTGCATCAGCGGATGTCGGTCAGCTGCGGAGATTTGGACTTCCCTTGTTGGGTTGTTCAACAAGGAGGTGAGGTTGGCTACTGAGCATGGTCCTTCTCCTTTATATCAGTAAGAGAGGAGTGTTTCTCCTAGGCGTGATGGGATGAGGAAGGAGGGACCAAGGTGTTATAGATGCAAGCATCCTGGTCACCTCAGGAAGGAGTGTAAGGTTGTCTTGCACTCGGTGAATGTTGCTCATGTTGGGAGTAAGGAGAAGAACTTGGTTGGGTTGTCAACAAGTTCTGATGTTGATCGGATGAAGGCCAATGATAGTGCATCTATCTGGCATGAAAGACTGGGACATGTGGGGATAGATAAGCTGAAAGCAATGGTAGTGAGGAGCCTTATGAGAGGCTTGCCTAGATTGTCATCCTATGGTGACGGTCAAGCTTGCACGGGATGTCAACACGGTGAATCTTATCGCTCTACATTTGATAAGGCGCAGTCTACATACAAAGCACCATTGTAGGTTTTCCATGGTATTCTGGTGGGACCTACTATCACCGTCAGTCTTGGAGGCAGCAGGTACATGCTGATATTGGTTGATGACTATACGAGGTATATTTGGTCATACTTCATAAAGGAGAAGTCGAACATGTTTCGCTTGTTTGTGGAGTTCAAGAATTTTGGTGAGGGTTAGCTTGGCCTGCGGATCAAGAAGTTGAGGACGGGAAACAGAGGTGAGTTCGGCTCAACCATATTTTCGAACTTCTGCAGGAAGCATGGGATCCGAAGCGAGCTCTCTCATGGACATACTTCACAACAAGATGGTACTGCAGATTGGATGATCCGTCTTTTGACGGAGACCTACAAGTGTTGGATTCAGTCCAAAGGTATTCCTAAGTCATTTTGTGCAGAAGGGATGGCCTGCACGGCTCATGTCATCAATCGGATGGCTCTGAGTCCGATCATCAAAAAGACTCCATTTGAGCTGATGTTCAAGGTGAAGCCCAGCGTGAACAATTTTCGGGTGTTTGGTTCTACCTGCTATGTACAAGCTCCATATGCTCTCAAGATGAAGCTAGTCTTCATTGGGTATGATGAGCAGAAAAGGAGATGGAGGTGTATGGATCCTGCGATGAAGAGGTTTGTTGTATCGAGAGATGTTGTCTTCGATGAATTTACATCGTATTGGGGTATCTCATGTGTGGAGCTAGAGGAGATCATGTCAGATGGTGGGCAGATGGAGTTACATGTGTCACCAGGAGCTCCATGTTATTCTAGCTTTGTGGAAAAGGCATCTAGTTCAGGAAGTAGGGGGAGCATTGCTCCAGGTGCTTCTGATTCCAGTATGGAGGCTTCTTGATGGCGCCATGGATCCCCGTCTGAAAGCGTTTGTGGATTGGGACGGTCATTGCCGCAAGCTCACGGATGGTATTTCTACCTCGACGTCAATGCCGCCGCCAAAGCGTTCGTGTATTGGGACGATTGTGGCCGCAAGCTCACGGATGGGATTTCTACCTCGACGCCAACGCCAACGCCACTATTAAATAAAATATATAATTATGAATAAAATAATTACAATTATATATTTTATTAAATTGTTATTTTATCGATTGTTATTTTAAACAATCTTATTTCAAGCATTTTAATTTTGTATTGCATGATGGGTGCTTATAACCATCTTGCATTTTTTTATTCTTCATGCAAACTCTATGCTTTATTTAATTCATGATGGGTGCATATAACCATCATGAGGGTGTTAATTTTCTAAGGTGGAGATTGAGTGGTGTAGCCTATATATAGGCATGGATTGTTTTCATATAGTTAAATTGAATGAAAATTTGAAATTTGAACTCCTAAAATTGGAATTCCCACCTTCTTCTCTCTTTCCTTCTCTCTTCCTAGCCAAAAGAGGCATCCCCCCTCAAATTTTTACCCCCTCCTTCTCTCTTCATTCTACCTTCTTCTTCCCTCTTGTTACTCCGCAACCTCCACGATTTCCCTCAACCCCCTCTCTACTAGTCGGCCATCATTGGAGGAGAAGAACCTATTGAAACAACTAAAGGCTTGGGTGATCTTCTACGGCGCAAAGCGGAGAAGACGAGCGAGTTTCGACGCCAACGCCGCCGCCACTATTAAATAAAATATATAATTATGAATAAAATAATTATAATTATATATTTTATTAAATTGTTATTTTATCGATTGTTATTTTAAACAATCTTATTTCAAGCATTTTAATTTTGTATTGCATGATGGGTGCTTATAACCATCTTGCATTTTTTTATTCTTCATGCAAACTCTATGCTTTATTTAATTCATGATGGGTGCATATAACCATCATGAGGGTGTTAATTTTTTAAGGTGGAGATTGAGTGGTGTAGCCTATATATAGGCATGGATTGTTTTTATATGATTAAGTTGAATGAGAATTTGAAATCCTACCTCCAAAAGGAATCTCCCCCCACTCCCTCCTATTCTAATTTCGGCTCCCTCTCAATCCTAGCCTTCTTTCCCCTCTTGGCCGCCAACCTCCTCTCCCTCCCAAGCCGCCCAACTTTTCCCCCTTCCCCCTTCAAGGAAGAATCCGGCCACCACTCTCTCTTGGTGGTTAGAGCAAGGTGCTTGTGGTAATCTCTCGTGGATCTCGGCCAAGGCGTGACGCGACGAAGGAGGAAGAGTTTCCTCTCCATCAAGCGTAACTCCGGCGGAACCGTGGAAGAGCGATTCATGCAAGATAACTGGAATCATCTATTCCAGTTTGGGTAACGAAAATCTCTATCGTTGTGTGTTTTCTCCTCTGGATAGATCTTGTGGCATATGCGTGTTGCGTGGCTTGTGAAGCGTTTGAAATTTCATGGTTAAATTTTCATTGATATTGCTGGTGTTTTCCTTTTTTTCCGTTTAAGTTCGTGAGCCATGGCGGCCCTCGTTTTATTTTGTTGGGAGAGAACCATCCTTGTCCGAATCTTTTGTTTTCGGTGGATTCTCTTTTGGTACAACAACGCTCGACCGAACCGTGTGGGTTCCTTTCGCTTGAGAGGCCCTTGGCCTATCGCCTTGGTACTATCTTGAAGGGCTTTGTGAACCCTCCGTCGTCTATGTTTAATGAATATACGAGTTGGGTAGTTGCTGCGTTTTTGTTGCTTGAGCGTGACGTGAGAGTTAGTGGAGAGCGTTGCGTTTAGTTATGTTCGTCTCCATAACGTCAAAAAGGGGCAAACCTACATCAATTTGGTATCAGAGGGAGGTTCACGTCAATTTCCTAATTGGCACCCTCCCCCTCTTATTTTTTTGGGAATTCTCTATCTTATTTTTAATAAGAAATCCAAAAAAAAAAATATTTTTTTATTAAGTCATTATTTTTATTAAGTTATTTTAAAATTTAATAGTTGGTCTGCTAATAGCGGCATATATTTTTATATTTTCAGCAAAATTAAAAAATAAATTTTTTTTAATAATCCTCATATTTTTTCAGCAAGAAAATCTATTTTATATAATTATAACCTTAGTGGCTAAGCGAGAACAATTCCATCTTTGAAATTTAAATAGGGTCAGGTTAGTTAGTCATTTCATGTGCACTAGTTCTTGGTGAGTTTTCTCTCCGGTTCTCATTAAATGGCATATGACATATATGCTACCCAGTTAGACTATTCCTATGCTAAGAATATGGCTAAACATACCCCTATGGCACAGCATATTTATCATACTTATGACGGTTTAGAGTATCCCCAAAATTTTAGACACTGGCTTAAGGGATTAGAACAATATTTTAATTGACACTTATGGGATGACTACGAAAAGGTTAGCTTTGCCCGAGAGCTATTAGTAGGTCGAGCCCGATTATTTTGGTTAAATGAAGAGCGTCGTGTTGGTAGCTATCATTATGCTTGGTCGCACATGCGTAGCCTCCTCTCGGATCAATTTGATCCCGCCTACCTGCGCACTAATAGCACCACACCCGTTAGTAAGAATAGTTATGGCACCAGACTCGTATCTACTTATAGGAGTGACCCTACGCCTCTGGATAGATCCTATCCCCAGAGAGGTAGTAATACCCAAAGTGTGCCTAGTCCCACCTATAGGGAACATAAGCCATTTAGACTCCAAAATTTGAACTCGAAAGAGGTTACTATTAGGGTGCTTGCTTCTTTAGCCTCGACATCTAAGCCCTCTAGTATAGTGACTGATACCTCTCAGGATTCTTATGTGGATATAGAATCTCTGGATGATGAACTTAATCAGCCAGGTGAGAGTCTTCCTTCACTTACGATAGTGCCTGACTCTTCTATTGAACCTGAGGATGTGAATAGGACTGAGCCCGTCACTGAGAACGAGGCAATTTTCGCTGACGCTTTTAGTGACGTTGAGGAGATTGGTTACCCTAGTGACCTGGATGAGGATTTATCCCCCGAGGAATCATCTTCACCCCCCTTCGACGATATTTTAGTCAGGGAGTCGCCTGATGACCCTGAGTCAGAAGACGTTCCGACTGAGTCGGTAGAGTCATCCAATGTTAAAAGTTTACCTGTTACTAAATTAGGTGATGACTTGCTAGGACCCGATATTATTATGGTTGACCCAGAATTAATAGATGTTTCAACGGTATTGGAAGAGTCACCTTGGGATGGTTGTTCAATTTTGGATAATCTTAGTGTGATACATCCGAGAGTTAGTTCATTTACGGTATCAACGCCGCTTAAAATTCAAGTTAATTTTGATACTCACCAGGATTCAATTTGCCCATCCCTTTATTTTGATTGTGACGATACACCCACTTCATGGGAAGAGTTGGTTAACGAAGGATCTGTCGTTTTGGAAAATGTACACTATGGAGAAAAATTATCTTTGGATGACGGTAGCCCGGAGGGCCAGAAAGACATTTCGTTGATGATACCTCCTTTACCTGGGGCCCAAAACTGTTTAGAAATTTTGTCGGATACGATTTTGCCTAGTTATGATACACTCACTAATTCTGAATTAAATGAAGTATCGAATGAGTTGGAAGACTTGTCGGCTGAGTTTTCAGTGAGGACGAATCCACTGTTTAATTTTTCCTATGATTTTAATGGCCTGCAACCGGAGGCTTGTTCTTGGACGAGTAATCCGTGTTTTGACGTTGAGTGTGACTCAACTTCCCCTACGGAATCACCCATGTTGACTCTCCCTCCGGTTCATTTAACTCGAGTAGATGATTTGTTAGGACACGAGCTAGTCATTCCTAGCCCTTTATATTTGGAGAAGTTTATTATTACCGCCTCCCCATTTGGCTTACTTAGATGGATGTGGGTAAACGTAGTTGGTGACGAGCGTTTTCTGCTGGCTATTCATTACGAAATTTTTAAATCCAAATTTAATTCCAAATTTAAAATGAAAACGTTATGTTCCACTGAAATAATTTTTGAAGTTAAAGAACTCGTGCCACCTGATATAGTTCCGTTATTTTCTACTATTAATTCTAGACATGTTGCATATGGGTTCACCCCATATGGTTTTAAGTTAATTAGGCGCATTCTTACCCTTTTAATCCATCAAAATGCGTCCTTTAATTTACTTGCGAGTTTTTGTCAGAAAGTCTCCTACTGTTATGTGGATGATTTGGGTTTGGCTTGTCTCACCCCTGAACGGATGCCCCCGGGCACCTTAAAAATATTAACGAATCGGCAAGTCCATCCTTTACGAACCTTAAGGGAGTTTGGTAACATCACTTTTCTATTAGAATTTTCCATTGATTGGGGCATAGCTTCTATTTTCATCGTTTCATATTTTACGCTTCATGCTTCTATGCCACTTGAAATGTCTACCTCTTCGTATATATATTCCACTTTGAATTCTATCGGGTTGGGTGGTGCAAGTTTCCCCGGATCGTTCTCTTTCTCGGTCTCCATCGGAGGTATGTTGGTGGATGTTGTGGAAACTGTTTTTCCTTCGTTGGCTAATGCGTTTTTGAGGTCCCCCCAAGACCACTTTTTTTTGCCTTGCAGGTTCTTCTTCCCCGTCGACGATCTTCCATGCGAGTACTCACATGCCTACTCATCAGTGATGAGTATTTTTGAGAGGGGGAGGATTGATGGCGCCATGGATCCCCATCTGAAAGCGTTTGTGGATTGGGACGGTCGTTGCCGCAAGCTCACGGATGGTATTTCTACCTCGACGCCAACGTCGCCGCCAAAGCGTTCGTGTATTGGGACGATTGTGGCCGCAAGCTCACGGATGAGATTTCTACCTCGATGCCAACGCCGCCGCCACTATTAAATAAAATATATAATTATGAATAAAATAATTATAATTATATATTTTATTAAATTGTTATTTTATCGATTGTTATTTTAAACAATCTTATTTCAATCATTTTAATTTTGTATTGCATGATGGGTGCTTATAACCATCTTGCATTTTTTTATTCTTCATGCAAACTCTATGCTTTATTTAATTCATGATGGGTGCATATAACCATCATGAGGGTGTTAATTTTTTAAGGTGGAGATTGAGTGGTGTAGCCTATATATAGGAATGGATTGTTTTCATATGGTTAAGTTGAATGAGAATTTGAAATCCTACCTCCAAAAGGAATCTCCCCCCACTCCCTCCTATTCTAATTTCGGCTCCCTCTCAATCCTAGCCTTCTTTCCCCTCTTGGCCGCCAACCTCCTCTCCCTCCCAAGCCGCCCAACTTCTCCCCCTTCCACCTTCAAGGAAGAATCCGGCCACCCCTCTCTCTTGGTGGTTAGAGCAAGGTGCTTGTGGTAATCTCTCGTGGATCTCGGCCAAGGCGTGACGCGACGAAGGAGGAAGAGTTTCCTCTCCATCCAGCGTAACTCCGGCGGAACCGTGGAAGAGCGATTCAAGCAAGATAACCGGAATCATCTATTCCGGTTTGGGTAACGAAAATCTCTACCGTTGTGTGTTTTCTCCTCTGGATAGATCTTGTGGCATATGCGTGTTGCGTGGCTTGTGAAGCGTTTGAAATTTCATGGTTAAATTTTCATTGATATTGTTGGTGTTTTCCTTTTTTCCGTTTAAGTTCGTGAGGCGTGGCGGCCCTCGTTTTATTTTGTTGGGAGAGAACCATCCTAGTCCGAATCTTTTGTTTTCGGTGGATTCTCTTTTGGTACAACAACGCTCGACCGAACCGTGTGGGTTCCTTTTGCTTGAGAGGACCTTGGTCTATCGCCTTGGTACTATCTTAAAGGGCTTTGCGAACCCTCCGTCGTCTATGTTTAATGAATATACGAGTTGGGTAGTTGCTGCGTTTTTGTTGCTTGAGCGTGATGTGAGAGTTAGTGGAGAGCGTTGCGTTTAGTTATGTTCGTCTCCATAACGTCAAAAAGGGGCAAGCCTACATCACTTCTAGTTCAAGAATCAAGGGGAATGATGTTACATGCTATTCTAGTTCAAGAGCGGAGGCTTCTAGTTCAGGAAGCAGGGGGAGCGTTGCTCCAGGTGCTTCTAGTTTCAGTGCGATGGCTTCTTTTTCAGGAATCAAGGGGGGCGTTGTTCCGGGTTTGCCCAGGAATGGTGCTAGTTTAGAAGGAGCAATGGATGTGGTTAGCTGTGATCAGGCTATTCAGAGGTTGAAGAGGATCATTAACCCGCCAGCTCGATATAGTGGAGGGAACACGGTGAGCTTGGTCTCATGTTTCCTTACATGCCCTCAGATCGAGCGAGTACCTTCTAGTTGTGATAACACCACTGGAGTCAAGGAGATGGTTGACGCTGAGGTTGAGGAGGTGACAACCCTCAAGGAAACGAGGCATGGGGCCTTGTGCCAAAGATTGTTGGTGATACACCTGTGACGCACAAGTAGAGGTCGAATCTGAATAAGAAGAAGACAGAGGGAAGCATGGCTCCTTTCGGGAGATGCTGGAGGGACGCCTTATGGTCCAGGATATGCGGGGCGAGGACTATGTCTCAGACATCTTCTCAGTGGCGCTATCAGATGGACCATGTGCGAGGTTACGGGAACTGCTAGAGTTATTCACCACTTCTCACTTCAAGAGGGAGCGTTGAAAATGGTGAAGTGAAAGTGGGTGATTGGGTGACCTGTCCGCACGGTCTATACGGACAGGACTGGCGGTTAGCCAGGTCGGCAGAGTTGTTGCAGTCGACTTGTTCCTTGGCAGCATGGGAGGTCTGTTTGTGCGGTCTGTTTGCGCTGTCTGTGCGGACAGAGGTGGCCGCCCGCTAGGCCGGATTATGCTCAACAGGAAGTTTGTCCCCGGAAGGTAACCGGGTAGATAGCTTCGCTATCCGCGGAGTCCAGCAAGATGTGGACTGGACTAGAGCTCTACAGACTGGCATGACAGATGCCTTGGTCTAGCTTTGGTGGTGCAGCTGGAAGAAGTAGCATGGTTCGCCTATTAGAGCGGATAGATGTTGGAGTCCGTCGGGATTGGCGGACTGGTGTCAGTGTCTGCTAGTTATTGCGGACTATCCATTGTGGCCAGTGGTGTGGACTTGGTTGGTTCTGAACCAAGTCCATGTTGACTTAGACCGGGGAGATCATGTGGTTAAGCGCGGACGGCTTATAAGTCCTCCAAGATCGGCAGCAGTTATGGGTTGCGAGCTTGGGGAGTGCGGACTGGAGTTATGTCTGCAAGGCATGCGGACTGGAGCAGTGTCCGCCTGGGAATGCAGATTGTATTCCTTGTCCGCCAAGTCTGGCAGTTGTCAGCTTGGAAATGTGTCCGCAGGGCGTGCAGACGGGGCTGTGCCCGCTGTTATGCGGACATGTTGTTTCTGTAGTGTTTGCGGGTTGCTGTCTTTGTCCTGGCTTAGCCATTAGCGATAAGGCGGTTGTATGGATATCTGGTCTTGGTGATGCTACTTGGCGAGCTGGCTATCGAGCAGGTCACGGCGGACTGGTTGTGTATGTTGGATCCCTAGTTGGATTTGGGCTAGGTTCACTAATTAGGATATCTGACCCACAATGTATAGCCACGGTCATGTCTTCGAGTCCTAGAGTTTGGGCTAAGTCTTTAGGTTCAACCTTACATGGACCAGCCAACAGAAGACCTTAGATTGACTCAAGACTTAGAATAAATCAAAGTTTAGAATTTAAGTTCGACGTTCGTCGAACTCAGCTCGACGATAGTCGTGCTCTACTCGACGAACTCAGAGTTAATTCTCTGAGTTGAGCTCGATGATATTCGAGCTCAGGTCGATGAAGTCTAGAGTTCAGCCTTCAACACATTCTTTCCAGATTTATTTCGCTGAAATCAGATCGACGAAGATAGATTGTCAGCTCAACGAACTTGGAGCGTAGATTAGGCAAGTTATTTCCAGAATGTAGTTCGCTGAGCTCAGGTCGACGAACCGATTTTCTCAGGTCGACGAACAGGATTTCTCAACTCGACAAACTTGGATCTCCAGTCGACGAAATCTATTCAGAGGTCGACGATTTCTATTCCAGCCATACTTAGAGTTTCCCCCCCCCCCCATTTCTGTCCTTACTTTCTATATTATTTAGCAGTGATTTCTCTGAGTAATTAATGCACATATTCTTTTGAATATAGCTGTTATTGGCACCATTAATTATGGTCTTCATCAGGGATTAATTACTTGCTTAATTGGGATAGTTGGGAAAATCATTAAGGCAAATATTCTCCACCCGTATTTCATTCTCGCCAGGCAATCAGCAATTAATGCAGAGAATTCAAAATTCAAAGGAGAATTTCGACAGAGAATATAAAAGAGATTTTTCTCTTTTCAGCAAACAAGAAGCACAGTGATACAGAATAGCATAGAGGTAGACAGAAAAATACAGAAAGATACTCTGACATTCTCTGTGCAGAAAATATCTTGTTTTCACCTTGATCTTACTGAAGAAGAAGAAGAACAACAATCATAATCAAGAGTCTTCTTCAACTTCAACTCTAGGAGCTTTCAAGGGCAACAATCTCTGAATCAGTCAGAAGTTACTGGATCATCTCAAGTCAAGGCAGAAGACCTACACCATGAGAATGGATTCAAGTGATTTTTGAAGGAGCCTTGACAACAGCAAATCCACTAGTCTTCTCAGTTGTTTGAGAAAGAGAAGACATCATCAAATCTCTCTCCCCCTCCTGTATAAAGGGTTTATTAACTCCCTCCAAAAGTTTATTTTGGTTTTTGGGCACCTGATCAAAAGCTCAAAGGGTTGTGAGATCTCCCTGGAAATAGATCTTGTGGTGGCAGTCACCTGATCAAAAACCTGCTAGTGGATTCCTACCAGGGTGGTAGAAGACTGGATGTACCCGGGTTGGGGAACCACTACAAAATTTCTTTTGTTTTTTGGTTGCCCTTTTTCCTATTGTTCTTGTTGTGGTTGTGATAGGCTAGTTGTGCTGTGATATACTGTTGTGCTGTGTTAGAGTAGATTTACTTAGACTATTTTTCCTTTCTGTTATTATTGGTATCACACTTTTTTTTACTCTGATAATAATTTAAAACAGCCAAAAAGTTTAATTACCCTATTCACCCCACCCCCTCTAGAGTAAAGCAGATCTAACCCCTATCTTTCAATTGGTATCAGAGCGAAGGTTATTCTGGTTTTACAGATTAACGTCTGAACACAAGATCCTTGATAGATCTGATTTCTGTTTCCCTAGTTTTTTCTGCATAGTTCACAGCATGGCACAGAACAAGGATTATGCAAACACCAGACCTCCAGTGTGCAACTTAAATAAGTTTGTCATTTGGAAGGTAAGAATTAGGCTCTATATGAATCCTATTGATGAGGACATATATAATTCTATTTTGACAGGTCCACCTCAACCTACAGTATCTACCTCTACCTCAAGCACTCATGATGTTCCACCACCTGAGTGGACGGATGCTCAGAAAAAGACAAAGATAGCAGATACAAAGGCCATGAATATATTGGCCCAAACTATCTCAGATAACATCTTCCAAAAAGTGGTTGAATGCACATCTGCCAAATCAATCTGGGACTCTCTCAACTAGATAGTTGCTGGATCAGCAGATGAGAGAAAGGATAGAAGATCAACTCTTATCTCCCAGTATGAGAACTTTAAGAAAGATGAATCTGAGACTGTCACTGACATGTACAATAGATTAAGTTCAATTATCAGTGAGCTGAAGACCTTGGACAAAGACATCTCTCTCACTGATGTGAATGACAAAATCCTAATGTGCTTCCCCAGCACTTGGGATTCCAGGATATGGCCAATAAAGGAGGCCAGAAGTTTGAATGAGATTTTTACAGAATCTCTTCTTGGCAAGCTCAAATCATATGAGAAACTGATCAAATACAGAGAAGCTGCAGAGCAAAAGACTCCTCCACCAGCAAGAAAGGAGCAGAACATAGCCTTCAAAGCTTCAGAAGGAACAGAAGCCCCAACTTCCAATGAACAACTTCTGAGTCTCTTAACCAAGAGATTATACAAGATGGAAAGGAAGGACTTAAGAAGAAAGTCATCTAGGCAGGATGACAACCCCAGGTATGACAAAATACCCACTAAATAAATTGTTTGCTTTGGGTGTAGGAAACCAGGACACTTCTTTTCAGAGTGTCCAGAAAATCAAAAAAAAGGAAAGAAGAAGAGAAAAGAACTCCAAGAAGCATCACTACAGCAAGCCTTCCTCCAGCAAGCACAAGAGAAAAGAGAAGGGCGTTGTGGCTGAGACCTGGAGTGATACTGAAGAAGAATCTTCATCATCTAGCTCCAGTGAAGATGAAGAAGAAGCTAAGGCAAGAGAAGTTTGCCTTATGGCTATCAATGCCTCATGCAGCCCATCTGATGCTGAGAAACAAATAGAAGAATCAGACAATGAAGAATCTGAATTAGAGGCAGATCAGGTATTATCCTCCTTTGATTATAATTCAGATAGTTTCAAAACTGAATTTAAATCTTTATGTATAAATTTAATAAACTCTGAAAAATAAATTAAAATACTTCGGGAAAAATTGTTTGAACAAGATAACTTGCTGTTTGAAAATATTATATTAAAATATGAATTAACTTTAGCGCAAGAACAGATTATATCATTAAAATCTGAGTTAGTTGAGGCAAGGAAACTTGAAGAATCCCTAAATGGGAGAAACATCAAGTTGATGTACACCACAAGCACAGTAAATGCCAGGCTAAATGGCAAGCTGGGCTTAGGTGCTTCATCAAGCCAACCTCCACTAATTCAGAAAAATATCTTAACTACACCTATAAAATTTATTTCAGAGAAAGGAAAAGAAAATGTAGATATCAATAATAATGTTAAGCAAACTGAATTAAAACCTAAGAATAAGAGAAAGAAAAATAATAAGAAAAATCTAAATTATAACAATGTTCAACAGATTTCGTCGAACTCTGATCGACAAAATATGTACAGTTCGTCGAACTCCAATCGACGAACTCCGAACGCAAATTTCTATTATAATAATTCATTGAACAATGATCGACGAAACCAGTATAGTTCATCGACCCGAGATTGACGATTTGGAGCCCAGAGAATGAATATTCTCATTCTCTGAGTGGAGTTCGACGAACTCATCCCCATTTGTCGAAATTAGGTCGTCGAACTCACTCAAATTCGTCGAACCCTGTTCAAGTTAACAGAAATTTTAATTCTTCTAAAACTCATAATCAACCAAGACCATCCATAAATCAATTTAATCAATTGATTATACCACCTAGAAGATATCACCCTTTAGGTTATAAATGCCAACCTGAATAGTCTTGCATTTCCAGTTTTAGTTATGTAAAGAAAGAAGGACCCAAGGTAACCTGGGTCAAGGATAGCTAATCTGTTTCATTGCAGGTGAAAGACTATCCCACCACAGTGCAATAGTGGTATCTGGATAGTGGTTGTTCTAAACACATGACTGGAAACAAGGACAACCTAATCAATTACAAGTCAAAGCTAGGACCAAAAGTAATATTTGGTGACTCCACTTATGGCCATACTGTAGGCTATGGAAAGGTCAAGATTGGAGCTATCACCTTCAGGAAGGTAGCATATGTAAGTGGACTGAAGCACAACCTCATCTTCATAAGTCAGTTATGTGATGAAAGGTTTCAGGTATCATTTACTAAAACTTCTTGTATTATTACTTCTTTAGATAACCATGTAGTATTGACTGGCACTAGAGTAGGAAACATTTACATAGTTAACTTCCAGTCAGCTAAATCTGAAATATGTTTATTCAATGAAACTAGCAACAATAATGACCTTTGTCATAGGAGATTAGATCATGTAAACTTGAAAAATATTGTCAAAATCTCTAGGGATAACCTTGTTAGAGGATTGCCTTCTTGCCCCTACAAGAAGGAAAGCCTCTACAAGGCTTGTCAATTAGGCAAGCAAACTAAAAGTAGTTTTAAATCAGTAAATAAAAGTGACTCACCTAGAATATTGTACTTGCTACATATGGACCTTTTTGGACCTATTGTTGTACAAATTCTTAGGAGGGAAATCTTATACTTTAGTGATTGTAGATGACTTCTCTAGATTCACTTGGGTATTTTTTCAGAGATCTAAGTCTGATAACTTCAAGGTTCTTACAGATTTTCTCAAGAATATACAAATTCAGTACTCTACTCCAGTTGCATTGATCAGAAGAGATCATGGTCCTTAGTTTGAGTCTCTTTTTATGCAAGAGTTATGTGAGAAGGAAGGTAGCAGGCACTGCTTCTCAGCTCCTAGAACATCTCAACAAAATGGGGTTGCTGAAAGGAAGAATAGAACCATAATTGAATCTGCATGCACATTACTTGCAGATGCTCATTTTTCCCTATACTTTTGGGCAGAGGCTGTGAGCACAGCAAATTATGTACTGAACAGAAGTCTTATACACAGGCTTAAGAATAAGACTCCTTATGAGCTACTTAAAGGGAAGAAACCTAAAGTAGACTATTTTAAAATATTTGGTTGCATATTCTATATTCACAACAACAATAAGAAACATATTAGAAAATTTGAAGTCAAGGTTGAAATGAGAATTTTTCTTGGATATTCCCAAGTAAGCAAGGCTTAGAGGGTCTGTAATAAATCAACTATGAAAATTGAAGAATCTATTATTGTTTCACTTGATGAGACTAACATGTTTTACAAGGAGAAAGAAATTTCTACCAGTAATTCTTTGCAGGAACCACTTTTGTGTGAGAAGCTGAATGAATTAACCCTCACCAATGAGGCTGTTAGCCATCCTTCTCCACATAGTACTGAAGACAGTGAAGAGGAAGACACTGAAATCAGTGAAAAACCAACAACAGTTGTAATTCCACAAGAGGAATTAATTCCCCAAGATGTTACTCAACCAACTCCACCTACTGAATTTGTCATACTTAGAGATCACCCTGTATCTCAAGTGATTGGAGACATTTCAGTTGGTGTGCAGACCAGGCATCAACTCAACCAAGACTTGATGCTTTCCTGATTCATATCTCAAATTGAGCCCCAATCCATCAAAGAAGCTGAGAAAGATCCTCACTGGATTATTGCAATGCAAGAGGAGCTCAACCAATTTGGGAGATACAGAGTTTGGGATTTAATTCCAAGACCAAAAGACTACACAGTCATTGGAACTAAATGGGTATTTAGGAACAAACTAGATGTCCAAGGTATTATAATAAGGAACAAGGAAATGCTATTTGCTCAAGGCTACAGACAAGAGGAATGGATTGACTATGACCAGACATTTGCACCTGTTGCAAGGCTGGAAGCAATCAGAATCTTCCTTGCATATGCTGCCTACAAAAAGTTCAAAGTATACCAAATGGATGTCAAGAGTGCATTCTTGAATGGTGAACTTAAAGAAGAAGTTTATGTGGAGCAACCACCAGGTTTTATCTCTCCTACCCATCCATCTTATGTCTTTAAATTACATAAAGCTCTCTATGGTTTAAAGAAAGCTCCAAGAGCTTGGTATGAAATCTTAGCTAGTTTTCTTCTAGAGCATAAATTTTCTAGGGGAATTATAGATAGGATATTATTCACTAGAAACCATAAGGATCAAATTTTATTAGTACAAATCTATGTAGATGATATTATCTTTGGGTCTACATATTCCAAACTATGCAAGTAGTTCTCTGACCTCATGCATTCTAAGTTTGAAATGAGTAGCATGGGTGAGCTCTCCTACTTCCTTGGTCTCCAAGTAAAGCAGCTACCTGATGGCATCTTTATATCCCAATCTAAGTATGCTAAGGAGCTAATCAAAAAGTTTGGGATGTCAGATGCCTCAGCCAAGAAAACACATATGGCTACAAATGCTGTAATTGATTCTGATGGACATGGGAAACCTGTTGATCAGAAATTATATAGGGTCATTATTGGGTCGCTGTTATATCTTACAGTAAGTAGACCAGACATCATTTTTGCTACATGTCTTTGTGCTAGGTTCTAAATGAACCCCAAAGAATCTCACCTTACTTTCTTAAAAAGGATTTTAAGATATATAAAAATTTGACTTAGTGTAGGACTCTGGTATCCAATTGAGTCAGAGTTTGAGTTGACTGGATACTTAAATGCTGACTTTGCTAGATGTAGAGTAGACATAAAAAGTACCTCAGGGACATGTCAGTTCCTTGGTATGAGATTAGTGTCTTGGTTTTGCAAAAAACAGTCATCTGTGTCTACTTTAATTGCTAAAGCAGAATACATAGCAGCTGGCAGTTGTTGTTCTCAGATGCTGTGGATTCAGAATCAACTCCTAGATTATGGGTTCAACTTAAATAATTCAACATTACTATGTGATAATACAAGTGCAATTTCCATTGCACAAAATCCAGTACATCATAGTAGAACTAAGCATATAGACATTAGGCATCATTTCATTAGAGAGTTTGTGGACAAAAATAAAATTTAGCTTGTCTACATCTATACTAGTTTGCAAAGAGCAGATATCTTCACAAAACCCTTGGATGAAAGGAACTATCTATTTTTTATAAATCAGCTTGGTATGATCAATGGAGAAGCCTAAGTTTAAATTTATGTCTGCGGTCGAAGAATTTGCCTCAATTCGTCGAACGGAGATCGACGAACTGAGAAGAGTTCTTTAAATTGTCGAACTAAGATCGACGAACTCACTGTGTGTGATGCTCTTATCGTCGAATGGAGATCGACGATATTTCTTCAGAAAATTTTCATCAAACTGAACTTGACGAAATGTTTTCACTTTTTATGACTGAGATCGATGAATTCTTTTGTCAATAAAATATTTCATCGAACTGAGATCGAAGAGTTTTTATTTTTCGTCGGACGGAGTATGCCGCTTCATATTCTGAAAACCATATATCTAGATTTTCTTCGAGCTCCGTACCGCGCTTTCTGTTTCCTTGCACTTGATCTCTGTTTTTCTTTTGCATGCGAACTAATGGTGATTCCGGCGACCTTTCTTGATGCAATGAAGTTCGACATGGGCTTCGATAATGATTTCCAGTCTTTCCAACACTCAGACCAGATATTTTTGGATATTCTGAAACTATTTGAGGACCAGAACCTGAAGAATTTCATGACTCAAAGAATAAAGATAGCAGCAACTGAGATTAGAGAATGGGTATTCATTGCTACAACACCAGATGCAAATACAGTGACCGGGACTATATCTGGTAACCCGATTTCTTTAACCCCCGCCGTTTTGACTGAGATTTTTGGTTTGATGAATGGAAACAAAGATATAGAAATGGATAGTGATGACTATGATAATATGCTGATAAAGATGGGTCATTTTGGAGAGAACCCAAATAAACTTCTAAAGAAAAATTTATCTGCTGAGTATAAATTTTTGGTTGATGTTCTCGGCAAGGTTTTATTGGGCAAGCATATCGCCCATGATTACATCACCAGACACCAATTTCTTGTGATGAGTGCTCTGGTTGAAAAGAAACAGGTAAACTGGTGAAAACTCTTGTTTGAGTTAATAAAGAAGAAGAACAATAAGAAAGAAGTATGCTTTGGAAGATTTCTGGGAATCTTCCTTCAAGAAAAGTCTCATGAACTACTGGTCTCCATGACAGTGTTCATCAATGCTTCTAAAAGGCTGACTTGTACTTCTTTGGAAGGTGGGAGAGGACCATCTCCAAGCCATCCAAGGCTTCTTCCTCTTCCATGACTTCTGAGAGCACCAGGGTAGTGCTAGCCACTCCTCCACCTCCGGAAGAAATTCCTTCCATCAGAATTCCTTCACCTCCTCCTTAACAACAACCATCATCTTCTCCAGCTCATACTCCTTCAACTCAACAACAACAACATCAACCCACTCCAGTTCCAACACCAGTTCCATCTCCCGAGTATATCACCCCACCTCCATCTCCACTTCCACCTCACCTTCATAACATACATCATGACACATTCATGTAATCCCCCACTTTTAATCTGCTCACCTCCTTACCATCTACATCTACTTCACCTGTACATGATTCCACTCCAATACCATCTCCTACTGCATCACCTTCATAGGAAGACATCATACCAAATGTTCCTCCATTTGATGTTATTCCTCCTCCTCATCCATCTATATCTACTCAAACTCCACCAGAGTTTATGGATATAGATTCCTCCTCCCTTTCCACTATCCTGGAGCACATCACTCCAGTCCTCAAGCAACTCATAGCAGAGGCCATTACACCTCTTGTTGCATCCATTTCCTCTCTTGTTGCCTCCTCTGTCCTTTCTTCTTTTAGGGGCCTAATCTCAGTATCCACTGAAATCAGGTAGGGCGAGATGCTCTATGAAGAAGCAGTTCCAACTTCAGCAGCAGTAGCAGCAGTAGAAGAAATTTTGCAGTTAGATGAGCCAGCAGATATAGCAGTTACAGATTTTGATATTGATATGCTGTGTACATATACAGATATAGATATGCCAGAAGTTTTGACTGTGGGTGATTACATTGTCAATCCCACAATAGATATTTACAGTTTATTAAATTTTTTTGATACAGTTCATTTGAATCACCTTCCATTGGTCTACTCAAAGCCTTCTACGGCCATTGTATCATATACTTCTCCAATAATCCCTACAATTGCTAAGCAATTTAAGGCAAGTTTTGCAGTAACATAGCCACTAACTGTATCATCCCCTCCCAAGGTTATTTCTCCTTAAAAACCTATCTCCCCTCCTACCTATGTAATGCATGACAGTCCTTTACCAGATTTAGATGAAATTATTATGGCTGATATTGAAGAAGAGAATAAGTTAATTGCTGAAAGTATTTCTGAAACCATTATTGCTTAACCAGCTCTTACAGAACCTTCAGTGGCTCCTCAAGCTGAAAAACAAATATCCAGAGATATTCTGAAGGACATTGATGCCTTATATGATAATCCTCAAGGATCTTCTGATGATGAAGATTGTGATGCTGACTCTGAGGATTCCGATAATACTAAAGCAAAGAAGAAAGTTGTTAAGAAGAGAAAGGATGTTCCCAAAGGTTATCCTAAACCAAATCCTACTCATGATACTTCATACTACATTCTACAGAATATTACTCCATATCTAGGGATGCCTGCTTGGATGTGGCTTTCCAAGAATGAGCAAAAAGCCAAGAAGAAGAGTAGAAGGTACTCTCCTCCTCCTCCTTCTCAAAGGAACTGGAGAGGTCCTCCTCCTCCTCTAGCAGCTGGTACTTCAGGAAGTAGTTCTCAAAGATCTACCTCCTATGCTAAAACTTACCAAAGATATCAAGGTATATCTTTCAAATCTCAAGGAAGCAGTCAGCAAATATATTCCTCAGGCAGCAGACAGCAACAGCAGCAACAATAACAGAAAGCATCTGAAACTGAAAAAGCTAAAAGTCCAAAAAGGCCAGATTCTCCACATATTCCCTTTGTGGATCCTAAACAGGATACAACAGCAAGAATGGCCAGATTTCAAGAGCTTGTTGGACTCTCTATGATTAATAAACCAAAGCTGAAGGCAAAGATCCTTCTCAATACTGTACCATGTCAACCTATAGAAAAGAAGAGCTCAAAAGGTATGAAAAAGCTAACAAATCTTTCAATGTAGATACCTATATAAACTTGCATCTAGAGGCTGTTGTACCTAGAGCAACCTCTCTCAATATAATTGGAGCTGCAGATATAACCATGTCCAAAAGAGAAGCAGCCAATCCTAATAGAGAAATCAAGTTCACATAGCTTTCTAAGCAAGACAAAGCATACAAGGAAAAGCAGAAGAAGAAATGAATATCTTGTTTAGTTTTGATTTTCAGAACTATACTTGTTTAATCTGTCACAAAGCTTATTATGTATATATCTGCTAGATATCATTTAAATTCTCTGTCAGATATATTTATTTTGCTTTGTGATCATTTTCTTTTTATTATTAGTGACCTCACCCAAATAGGGGGAGATTGTTGGATCCCTAGTTGGATTTGTGCTAGGATCACTAATTAGGATATACTGGGTCATGTCTTTGAGTCTTAGAGTTTAGCCTGGGTCATATCTTTGAGTCCTAGAGTTTAGGCTAAGTCTTTAGGTTCAACCTTACCTGGAACAGCCATCAGAAGACCTCATATTGACTCAAGACTTAGAAGAAATCAAAGTTCAGAATTTAAGTTCGACGTTCGTCGAACTCATCTCGATGATAGTCATGCTCTACTTGACGAACTCAGAGTTAATTCTCTGAGTTGAGCTCGATGATATTCGAGCTCAGGTCGACGAAGTCTAGAGTTCAGCCTTCAACACATTCTTTCCATATTTATTTCGCTAAACTCAGCTCGACGAAGATAGATTATCAGCTCGACGAACTTGGAGCGCAGATTAGGAAAGTTATCTCCAGAATGCAGTTCGCTGAGCTCAGGTCGACGAACAGGTTTTCTCAGGTCGACGAACAGGATTTCTCAGCTCGACAAACTTGGATCTTCGGTCGACGAAATCTGTTTAGAGGTCGATGATTTCTCTTCCAGCCAGACTTAGAGTCCCCCCCCCCATTTCTGTCCTTACTTTCTATATTATTTAGCTGTGATTTCTCTGACTAATTAATGCACATATTCTTTTGAATATAGCCGTTACTGGCAGTATTAATTATGTTCTTCATCAGGAATTAATTACTTGCTTCATTGGGACAGTTGGGAAAATCATTAAGGCAAATATTCTCCAGTCGTATTTCATTCTCTCCAGGCAATCAACAATTAATGCAGAGAATTCAAAATTCAAAGGAGAATTTCGACAGAGAATATAAAAGAGATTTTTCTCTTTTCAGCAAACAAGAAGCACAGTGATATAGAACAATATAGATACAGACAGAGAAATACAGAAAGATACTCAGACATTCTCTGTGCAGAAAACATCCTTTTTTCAACTTGATCTTACTGAAGAAGAAGAAGAACAATCACAATCAGAGTCTTCTTCAACTTCAACTCCAGGAGCTTTCAAGGACAACAATCTCTGAATCATTCAGAAGTTCCTGGATCATCTCAAGTCAAGGTAGAAGATATACACCCTGAGCAAGGCTTAAAGTGATTTCTGAAGGAGCCTGGACAACAGCAAATCCACTAGTCTTGTCAGTTGTTTGAGAAAGAGAGACATCATCAAATCTCTCTCACCCTCCTATATAAAGCGTTTATTAACTCCCTTCAAAAGTTTATTTTCATTTTTGGACACCTGATCAAAAGCTCAAAGTGTTGTGAGATCTCCCTGGAAATAGATATTGTGGTGGCAGTCACCTGATCAAAAACCTGGTAGTGTATTCCTACCAGTGTGGTAGAAGAGTGGATGTACCCAGGTTGGGGAACCACTATAAAATTTCTCGTGTTGTCTGGTTTCCCTTTTTCCTGTTGTTCTTATTGTGGTTGTGATAGGCTAGCTGTGTCGTGATATACGGATGTGCTGTGTTAGAGTAGATTTACTTAGACTGTTTTTTCCTTTCTGTTATTATTGGTATCACACATTTTTACTCTGATAAAAATTTAAAACAGCCAAAAAGTTTAATTACTCTATTCACCCCCCCCCCCCTCTAGAGTAAATCAGATCTAACTCCTATCTTGTAGTGTATCCACGGCTAGCGGATACACTTGGTGCTTGATGTGAGATGGGGTGGTTATCTTATCGGCTAGGGCGGTGACCACACTCCTCATTGTGCCTATAAATAGGACCCCCTATCTCATCAACATTAAGACGAATGAATGATTGTGCGAAGAGTACCGGAAACTAAGGAGTTGGTTATGACTGCGGTCAGGGACAGTGTGGAATCAGCGAATAGCAACCAACAGTTAACAGCAGGTCGCAGGTTGCGGCTAGACGGTCTCTCTTTTACAACTAGTTTCCCGGGTCAATAAGATGTCTGCTTCTGGCGGCTTGTTTAATTCGGCAGCAGCAGATCGTGCGGTCTGACGGCTAGGCGACCTCGCGATAAGATGGCCTGCAGATCGGCGAGTAGAGCTTGTATATGACTAATGGGCAGTTCGCGTGGCTTGGTTGCTGTTTGGCGACTAGGCTGGTTGAGCGAACTCCGTAGTGCAGCAGAGGTTTCGGCGGCTACTATAGAGTCAGTGCGGTTTAATATTTGCCTTGTATTGTTTATTCTTCCGCTGGATACATTAGCGAATCATGTCTCGCCATGTATGACTCACAATGAAAAGAGTATTATAGTACAAGATTCTTAATCTTCTATTTTGCATCTAGTTTATTTAGGCTCGGATGGTTGAGTGTTCCTGCGCCTGGTTTCCCGTCTTTTGTTATATCAAATTTTAACAAATCTGATAATTTAACTGTTGTAACCACCATAACCACCTGACGGGTGAATCACAGTCTTCGATCTGGAGCACACGACTTGCCATTTTTTGGCTATAACCACCGACCCCCCAAGTAGTTCAAGCGGTTACGTTAGCGATAATGACGATTACGAACAAAACTTGCAATCTGTGATGCAAACGGGTGGGCATTTAGCGTGTGCCGCAGATGTGGATGTGGAGGCATCCGCCGACCGCACCATGGGAGGTGCGGCCTTGGCCGCATAGAGTAGTTGTGGCATTGGGAGCACCAAGTACGTGCGGTCTTGTCTGCACCTAGGAGGCCCGGCCTTAGCGGCATCGGGGTGGTGTGGTTGGCTCCACACGACCTCGGTGCGGCGGGCGTTGTATGGCAAGTGCCGCACAGCGGACGCCATTCCAACCGTCATATTGTGGTTTTGAGGCGGTGGTTAATCAGGGTTGGCGAGTGCACAATCAAACTGGGATGCTCTAAGAGATCCCCACTTCCTCCATGATTAGGGATAAGTGGCTCCAATTCCTCCATTATGAGCACTTCTCATTTGCCGGGAATTTTTGTTAGATGCACCCCAAATTTTCTATCAATTAGTGGGGGTACCCATCAATTTATTTAGAAAAATGTCTTAAAAATGATAGGAATGAATCCTCATTTATAGGCTTGGGTGTGGACTTAACCATCTCCCCCATGATCCCTCCTATTGTGAAGATCATGGGTTTGACTGGTCAACCCACTCCCCCATGATCTCCACCACAATAGGAGGGGACATGGTGCCCTCCCACTCAGCAACTACCGCCGGCCGCCTCCCTCCGCCCGCCATCGGCCGCCACCTCCAGCCGCTACCGTCACCGCCCACCGGCCGCCACCTGCTGCCACCATCGGCCACCGCCGCTGCCGGCCTCCACCGCCGACCTGCGCCACCGGCCGCCGCGGCCGCTGCTGGCCACCATCGCCGGCCTCCACCGTCAACCGCAGCTTGCAGGTCAGATAGCCCCCGCCAAAACCACCGCCTGGAGGCTATAAAAGCAGCACCAGGGCTCATCATTTCTGAACTTTTTGCACTGGAGTCTTCTTCCTCCTCAAGCCAGAGCTCTGTTGAACTCCTCCCTCGGGTCATCTTCATGTCGCTTACTAGCCAGAGGAACGCCTAAGTCCCCAAGTACGCGGAGAAGGGAAGAAGACGACCACCACTAGCGCTCAAGCACACCAGCAACCAAGTTAGCATCCAGAACTACCTCAGCACAGCCCGTTGTCATTTGCAAGTCAGAAATTCTCTCTCACCTCCAAGTTGTAACGAGGAGTGGAGCATTACCCTCGATTCTCCCACCATATTGTAACTGCAATCTGATAGTGGACTTTGATTGGCACAGATTTGGTCACATGGTTTTTTACCCAGTTGAGGTGTTTTTCATGTTAAAACCTCTTGTGTCAACCCTCTCTTTTCATTAATTGTGTGCGCGCTCGACCGTCCTGGGAGCTAAGGCGGTCCAGTTTATTCCGGTCTGACCGGATCGCCGAGTTAGTCAGCAATAGTTTGGCACTGTCTGTGGGAACCATGATTCCCAACATCCTTCAGAAGTCAAGACTTCCCACTTTACAACACTTAAGTTCTGCTTCAATGGCGAAAAGAAGCACTCGCACATCCGAAGGATCCATCCCAGAAGGACATGCTGAAACAGCACGCTCCCACTCTCTGGTGGAAGTGTCATTGACCGTTGAGGCCGCTTTCATGCATGTCACATCCCTGGAGAGTCGGGTTCGATAAATGGAGGAGCAACAAACTGAAATGCTTGCTCTACTCAAGAATCTGGGAGCGCATCCTGCTCCTCCTCTAGCATCGGTTAACCCGCCACTACCAACTCATGGCAGGGCGTAAGAAGCTCCAAGATAAAAAGGCGCCTGAAGAATACTCCAACGCAACCAGATCCACCTGTAATATTTCATTTCCAACTAGACCCCTAGAGTGGTTTTGCCATTACTAGGTCATGACAAAACCATAGGAAACCCAAGAAGACCAAGTGAGCTTAGACATGAAGGTGGAAACCGCCATGGTCTACAAATAGTAGAATTCTAATTACTAGCTTAAGGATGACCATAGGGCTTCACCATGACACAATGACCCCACCACAACATCACTAACCTGATAGAGGGTCCATTAGATCCATAGGGACCCACAAGGGTCAACTAAAATGGTCAAGTTGACCAAAGTCAATTCAAACCCTAATCAGGTCAAACTAAGCTCATACATGGTCAACTGACCTCCCCTTGGACAAAGGGACCGAACTAGACCTTCCCAAGCCCTAAGGGAGGCCAATGGGTCACCAAGGACTCATTGGGGTCAACCAAAGAGGCCAAGTTGACCCAAGTCAACCCTAGCCCCAAAAAGATCAAAGTGTCCTAACTAAGGGGCAAGTGACAACCAAGGTGCTAAGTCAACCCTACACAACCATTCCTAGACTTTTGGGGAAGCCAAGAGGTCACCAAGGACCCCTTGGGGTCAACCCAAATGGTCATGTTGACCAAAGTCAACTCTTGGGTCAGAGTGGTCAACTTATGTTAACATAGCCTAATTCAAGTGGGCTAAGCCCAAGTGGTGTGGCCCATTAGCCTAAGTAAGTGGAGAGACACATTTTTGGCCCACCAAATTCAGAGAGGGATGAATAGGAGAGAGAGAGAGGGAGGAGGTTACCCCACTTGGGAGGAGAGAGAAAATAAGCTTAATGGCCATTATGGCCATGGAGGTTTCAAAACTCCCCCACCTTAATGGGCTTTTACTCCTTGGAGGCAGGGAGGAGTTTTCAGGAAGTGGCCGGCCAGTGGGGTGGCTCAGCCCTTCAAATGGCTGAAACCAAAATTGCCCATTAATGGCCATTCATGGTCATTGGAGTTACACCCTTCCCCTTCCCCAATTAGGGATCTTAAAAGAATCACCAGTCAGAGGGGAGAAGGTTACAACCTTTACCTGGAGGATTCGAGGAACTTGACTGTGTTGTTGTAGAAACCCGATCGGCGCCACCACCACCATGGCAAACTGGAGATCAAATCACCTCCAGCCATCTCAACAGGTCCTCCCCTTCTCTTTCTTCTATGGGTAGATCATAGGATTCAATAGGGAAAAGAATCGGGCTCAATTGAGCCCGATTCAAGCTTTCAATATCTCTGGTTTTCCGAAAAAATAAACCTATTGGGATTGCCGGAATCCACCCCTCCGGGCTATACCACCGCCTGACGATAGCCACCACCTCGATGGAGGTGGTGGTGGCGGTGGCCGGCAAGGGAGGTGGCCGGGTGGCCGGGAAATACGCCTGGAACAAGCTCCGGGATGGGGAAATTCTGGTCGTCGGCAGGAGCTTGAAGATGACGGGATGTCGTTTATTTTGCGCCAAGATTCGTGCGCCTTGATTATATTCCTAGGAATTAATGATTTCAATTATGTGATTTTCTATCACACATTTTACAGTTAATGTTTCTATTTTTTAAAAATACCTAGGTGTTGTTTCAAAGAAAATGGTCAACATGAAAATTGTAGCCCTATAGGTCTACTTTATTTTAAAATTTGTTTGGACTAATTTGAGTTAAGGTTTAACCTCAACACTCCATCTAGTGGGATTTATACCTAGGGCTAGTTAGAGAATTAAATGTGCGCTCCCACTTCACCACATGTCCAAATGATCTAAAATTTGGACAGAGATTCAATTTTACCTATACCTAGGTCACGTCCAAAAATGGGAATTTTTGGAGATACTTTTTATATAGTTTTTGAAATTATTTAATAATCCTATGTTTAATTAGGAGACCTAATTATCTCCAAATCCTCCCAAATTTTGGTGGGTGGTCCTTGGGGTCATTATAAGGCTCTGTATAAAATTTCATCTCTTTTGAAGATGATTTGGGTTGAATTTTTGTAAACCACATCCTTGGCTAAAGAGGGGTATTTAGGTCAAAGTGCTCCTTGTGGGTTTGAGTCGTCAAATCACCTCAATAGAGGCTGAGACTTGGGCCACTGGTTTGATATGAAGCTAGACACCCTCACATGGAGTTTGGGGTGGATTGGGTTAGATTTGCCATAGGACCCAAGTTCAAACCCTAAGGTTGAACTTTGGGGATTTGTGAAGGGCATGGGGTGAAATGCCCTTGTATGGACTTGGTGTTTAGTCCATGTGATCCTAGGGTGGTGAAAAGCCCTAGGGAGAGATATGGTGGTATTTAGACACATACACACCACTTAAACCACTAGGTATGTTTTTGAGTCCATACACCTTAGGGAATGTCTAGTGGCTCATATGACTTGGGAATTGCATGACATTTTGGTAGAGGTCATTTTCATAATCATATTAACCAATGAAATATACAACATATTGTTTGGATGAGTTTACTTGTGGGTTCCTTTGAAAAGTGCACTATCATGAGTTGTCTTGAAGAACTTTATTATGTGACTTCCTAACCATGGGTTTGGATGATATTTAGTCAAGCTATGGTTTAGGACTATAGCAAGCCCTACAACTTTTAACATGAATTTTAGATCATTATATGTGGTACTTCATTCACAACCCATCAAGTTGCATCTTCTACTTAGAAATTTATTATGAACAAACTATTCAATGGAAACTTATGAAATTTGGTAAGAAGACATTTACTGACATTTTAAACCTCTGTGAATCTTTATGGAATTTTTGGAAGTATATTTGTATGGGTCGGTTCACAAGGTGTTATTTTCTAAGTAACAGTATTTGAATTTATTTTTATACATATTAAGCTTGATAAAATGTGATTTTTGGTCAGTGGCCCTTTCTGGTCATCCTTGAGATTCAATAATTTTCTATAATTTTCTAATGATTAATCTTTACCCATAATTATGGCTTATAATTGGGTTAATTAATTAGAGGACAAATCATTTATGGAAAAATCATGAAACTTGGTATTTACTGTTATTTCTTTGTTATCTAGTGTTCATAATTTTTAGGAGGCCAACTTTTGAGAAACTATTGTACTTCATGTTCAAATTGCCCATGGCCTAACTTGGGGAAAATTAATTAAATACCAAATTAATTAGGAAACTTTTGAGTTTCTGGAGATAGGCTAATCATGTCACGATAGACCTCCATTAAATATCTTGAGGCTTGAGGATGAAAATTTAGAGTACCCCCTATCATGTAAGTCATATAGCATAGGTTGGTCCACATTTAGTAAAATTGCGAAAATTATGATAACATGGGATATGGTCATAGGTAGTGGAGAGAAATGCGTGCTGATTTGGTAAGATGAAAGAGAGCATCGGTAGGAATCATGATGAGGTGAGTGTTGGGTTGGCTATAGTTAAGAGGTGCTCGGGATCGATGAAAGATCGTCTTTCCTGTGGAGAGAGAGAGAGAGAGAGAGAGTCAAATCACACTAAGGTTAGATCCGGAGTAATATTAATAGGGATCGGGAATCGGGTATTAACCAATAATAGTAAGGCCTTGCGAAAGGGAGCTTTGGGCTTCAGCCCATCATAGTTCCTCGTGCCCTCGAGAGACCTTTACGGGAAATGCCTTCGGCAGTCCAAGGTTAACGTATGCCATAAGAATAAATGAAATGGAAGAGTAATTAAAAATACTCTAGGGTTACACTTACACTCACACTCCCTGGTGTTGTGGGAGTTAGGTTAGGTCTCACGAGCAGTAGACTCGATGGTTTTTGTGATGGGAAGGTTAGCCCAGCGAGCCGATGGCTCGGATGGTTTTGAGACGGACGGGATAGTCCGGGGAGCTTTTGCTCGGTTGTTGGTTGTGACAGACGTGTTAGTCCGGGGAGCCTTGGCTCGGAGGTTGATACGTCAAGATTGTATGTGCATAAATTCTAAGGTGGTGGGTCTTCTGTGTTGGAGGGTCGATGCACCGACGTCAATATGTTGACTCGGCAAGTGTGGTTTAGCACTTCGCCAATTTAAGTCTGGTGGACCAGTCGGCAAAGAGTACGCAGGAGCTCGGCATAGTGCACTAGCATTAAGGAGTATGATAGGTCTGACTAGTAGTGCAATTACCTGTTTAGAGGTGGGCGAGGCCCAACCCACCGCTTCGGTTTGCCACTACGGAGGTATCCTGGGAGGTTAGGCTCCAGAAATGGGGAACTAAAGGTCTGTGTGCACAGAGTTGAGTGGGTGTATTGCACTTGCATGTTCACATCATGGAATACTTGCATGACATAGCATCAACATTGCATATAACCCATGTAACCAATTGTATAAAGTGGTATGGGACTCTTTATAAAATAGGTCTTGCAAAACGACCCCTTAGCTTATAATTTTGGGTAACATGCTTATATGTTTTGGTTATTTTCCTTTGGATGTTTACCACTTGCTTATAACCGACACCCCATCGTATAAATTGGTATGGGACTCTTTATATGATGGGAGCCTTGCAGAAGACCCATTAACTTATAAGTTTGTATGGGCATTCATATAAGTTAAGGTTATTTGTTTCTTAGTTAACCTTTCATATACTTACAGCTCTGCTTTACTTTCTAACTTACTGCCAGCTTGCACCTTCCTTCATTAGCTGTAAATACATTATAAATAACTACTAGAATAGTTCCACCGTCACCTGCCTTGTTTATTCTTCACCTTCATTACCTTTCCTTTCCTTCTCCCCGCTCGGTGCCAAGGAGCCTTGGGGGGAGGGGGAGGGGATGATCAGGCTTAGTATTTTAGACTAACAGTTTTCGGACAAATAATTTAGGGGATCGTGGAGCCCTACTTGGAGGTGCAGCCCCGGAGGTCGGCATGCTTGGAGACGGGACAGTCTAGCACCGAAGTTCAGACAGCTGGGACAGTGAATCCCGTTCGCTAGTAGTTGTTATAGATTTGCTTCCGCGATTAGTGACTTGTAGTGAGGACTTTAATGTATTGGTCATGAGCCTTATTTCCAGTACTTTTATTATTATTGCTATGGACTCTCCCTTCGTGGAGAATTATTACTGTATATGTGATTTTGTGGACATATGTTAGAGTTCTAATTTCATGCACTCTCATACTTTTGCTACTATTTTGTGATCGACATTGTAACACCTCCATCCGTTACATGACATATAATAGAAGGTCCAGCCAGGGCCCCACACCATATGCCACAAACAAGCGATGAAGTTACGGGTTAATATCAGAGTTGTGCATCCTAACTCAGAGCATTCTAGCGGAAGCTTTTAAGTTGTTTGAACTCAACTCATCTGAATGTCCACAATATATAAACCAGTATTTATATAACATCACGAAGGAATGTTCTCCAAATAGACAACAATTCTGGCCTTATGGCCTTACAATTAAGCTTGATACATATGATTTCCATACGTCGGCACGCAGGCCGGCCACACATGAAAATAACATCATATGAACTTATTTAGCCTTCAAGGGCCAGCATAGCAGCAACAATAATAATAATAAGTGTGTCAGCCCCTATTTTCCGCTCGGCTCTCCAACACCTTCACGGGACAATCCACCGCACAGTAGTAAACAAGGCAACGGTCAGTGTTCAGCTGACCATTTTATAACGACCCTACCCCTTACCCGGGGCAGTGATATTCCTTCCCTGCAGGCATAGCATTTTACTAGCAGATATATCACACAATGTGCACTCACGCACAATCAACATATCACAAATGTCGACCACACGGCCTGATGCTTCGTGCACTCAAGGCACATTCTTGGTGTACCGGAAATACCAGGGTCCCACCGCCATTCAAGGCCCGAAGCCCAATGACAAACTTGAGCATTTCTCTCTATGGCCTTTAGCCGGAGACTTTAGTGTTGTTGTAACGACCCGGGATTTGGCTCGTAGCCCCCCATGGCATCTCTACCGGATGGTCTTGTTGTAACGACTCGGGATTTGGCCCACATCCCCCCATAGAGTCCCTACCGGATGGCTCACACAGGCCCAAGACTCTCATTATGCATTTCTGTTAAATGTCACGCGCTCAGGCACTCATGGCGGACAACCATAACGCGGAGACAGTTCAGCCATTTCTCGTTGCTCAAATCATCAGTTCACTGACGTGGGTCGGCCTCCCCTTATCCATTTGGCATGAAGCCTTTTTAAAAGCTCACAAATAGCCACACTATGTAGACCACCCCCCCCCCCAAACCTTTTGCCCGGGTCGGGCCGGACGGGTGCTACTGGCCCAAGACGTCCACCCAGTGCTCCTTATGGGAAACGATACACCCTGTCTAAGCACTGATGGACAGCTTGCTCGGCTCGAATCATAACATTTACAATCCATCAGAGTATAGCGGAAGCATTAACAGGAAACCACTCCTGATATATATAACACATCATATAATAATATATAGGTTCTAGGGCCGAATCCTAAGTGTTTATATAAGCTCGTGGGTTATACACGTACTACATATAACCCTCACACTCACTCTCCCTATGCTGCTCGGCGGTACTAACGTCTCTAAACTCCGAGGACATCAGGGGTGCATCTGCTCGAGTAGTCCTAGCCGCTGGCGTAATCTCCTGCGCCAGCGGGTCACTACGATGCTTAATTTCCTGTGAATGGTTATTTAGATAACCGTTAGTCACAGAACTAAGTGGAAACAAATCTCCTCCCCGGATTCATATCCTGGGGACAAGCAATATAAATCAGTTATAACAAGGCGCCACTATCTCATCATCATATCAGGTTTTCACATCCTAAATTCTATCGCAGGCATTCACAGCCGCACACACACCGCAGACATCCATAGCCGCGCACACAAACCCTATGTTGATATAGTTTGCACCGCTTCTGTTCTAGCAGGGTAGCGAGCCCCGTGGGCCTCACCGATGTGGCCATTAGTGACAGTGGCCAGTCCTGCCACTTCTGGGGGTAGTCATACCGCATAACCCCAGGCCCTAATGTACAACCTTGTGTACTCTTGGATGTGAGCAACATCCGGCGAATCATTTTGGCCGACCAACAAAGGAAAACCTGACAGGGAATAATATAACGGTCGGTTACCCGTGGTACCCATCTCCCTGTCGCCTTGAGTCGTCAATCTTCCCGCACCGATACAAATGGTCTGCAGGAGGGACTGACCCGCCACTATTTCATCGCAAGTAATTTACAACAACCAAACAAATGTCAATCATAATACACAATGGGTCTACGTCGGCCTGCCCAACTAGGCTTAAACTTAGGGAGGTGGCGCTCAGCTCTACTTTCGTTAAGGAGCGTGGGAGCGCATTATTTGGGGCTAGACCTGGAGGACTACTTCAACTCCAGTTATCCCCAACTAAGGCTCAACTTTAACAATGATTGCTCGTCAGAGCAGGATCCAGGATTATAATAGTAAATTGCAATGAGGACAAGTACGGTGATTATGCTGCTTATTTAAAGTACTTGAATGAAATGAGACCAGTACGAGACTGGAGTAGTACTGAATAGAAAGTACTGAGATAAACTTGACCAGTACGAGACTGGAGTAGTACTGAATAGAAAGTACTGAAATAAGCTTGATCAGTACGAGACTGGAGTAGTACTGAACTTAAAGTGCTGAAATAAGCTTGACCAGTGCGAGACTGGAGTAGTACTGAATTGAAAGTATTGAAATAAGCTTGACCAGTACGAGACTGGAGTAATACTGAATTGAAATTACTAAAATAAGCTTGGCCAGTATAAGACTAGAGTAGTACTAAATTAAAAGCACTAAAATAAGCTTGACCAGTACGAGACTGGAGTAGTACTGAATTGAAAGCACGAAAATAAGCTTGACCAGTACGAGACTGGAGAAAATACAAAGAAAATGGTTAGTAGTCCAATCACTCCATCCAGGAGGTTTCAGTTTCATCTCAGATTTAAAGGAGATTTCATTGAGTTACACTAATTATTAGGATCTAATTAATTTGGTTGCGCCATATTTATTACGGTTTAATTGGATCAAGGGCTTGTTAGGATTTACATTCTTATTAGTCGTCGAGAACAACTCTTAACTCATCACTCGTACTCTCATCTTCCGAGCGTGCCCAATTTACCCGAGAGTCGAGGCGCTCGATGGTTTTACGAAATCTCGGAATTCCTGGAGCTTAGTCACTTGCCTCGGGCACTCTCGTCGATAAAATAGTTTGAAATACTTATTTGATTATAAAGGGGTGGTCGCGTGCTCCAATTTCCACTTTAGAGGGAAAATAAGCGGAATACGTTCCGAGTGCGACCCTAGGCTTCCAAATTTTAGGGAAAATATCAAAACATATCCCCATGACCCCAAATTTTGATACAACACTTAGGAGGGCCTAAAATGAGCCTAGTAATTGTTTTATAATTTTCCAAAGTATTTTGGGCTTTTAATTTGGCTTTTAAAAGTACTAATTCAACTCCAAAAATTCTATAAATGTTTGTGGAGGAATCCCTCATCATGGGGAACATTTTTCATGTTGATCACTTTTCCCCTAGGGGCCTAGGTTTGGCCCAAAACTTTATACAAACTTCTGATAATAAAATGGTCTGCATTTAGTAGATCACAAGGGTCCTGTGGCTGATATCGAGCCATATAGTGCATTAGGCCAGCGCTTCCCCAGAGCGGATCGACCACGGATCCGCTGTGTGGGGCACAGAAGAGGAGGCGGGGGAGGTGGGTGGGGCGGGGATTAAGGAAAATCGGGCCGTCCGATCTCATCTTGAGATCAGACGGCTGTTGTGCTTCCCGGTAATGTGGAGGGTGGCAGCCTCCACCACCGTCGGCCAGTCTCTGCCAGCCACCGTCCCCGGTCCCGATCGACTCGTTGGGTGCCGGCGACCCTCTGGGCAGTGGTCCGGCGGCCTAGCATCGTCTTCCGCCGTCGGAAAACAAAACCCGAGAGACTGGGGTGGCGGGGGCTCTGCTCCCGGTGCCACCACGCAACCCCCGCTCCTCGGATGGTTGGCCGTCTACCGCTCCACCCCCGACCGGTATGCCGGGGATCAGGCAGCCTTGCAGGAGGTGGTCAGGCGGCCTTACGCCGCCGGCCACCGCCGCCAGCTCTAAACAGAGCATTGATCTATTTTGCGGGTGACGTCGGAGCCGTGTTTTCCGGCGGAACCGCCGCTCTCCACCACTGTGGGTCGCCACCCACAGTGGTCTAGCACTCCCCCAGATCCAACACCGGCGCTGGGGGAGGGGCTTTCCTCCTTCCACACCACCCAGCCTGGAACATGGCTCCGGTGGCGCCAGCAGTGCTCTGGCCGCTGGGTGGCACATGCACGATGTCTAGAATAGGGAAGGGGGAGGGAGAAGGTCTCCACCTGAGTTTGGTGGGCTCGGTAGGGAACGGCCTGGTAGGCCTTGCCAAAGGTGGCAGCGGTGGAGGGTGAGGCCCCTTGGCTTGCCTTTTTCCGGCCACCTGGGCTCCGGTAGAGGTTGGGCAGGGGGAAAAGGGGGTTGCTCAGAGTGCTTGTGGAAGAAGAGGGGGAGGGGGCCTTTTATAGGCTAGTGGGGAGGGGTCTCCCCTTCTCTACTTGGTGTGGGATTAATCCCTCCTTAGGGAGGGATTAATCCCACCCTCCAGCTATCCAAGGACAGCTGGAGGTCAGGGAGATTTCCCCCATATGGGGGAAAAGGGGTTAAGCCCTTTGGGCTTGCGCTTTAGGGTGGGAAAGAGAGAGAGAGAGAGAGAGAGAGAGAGAGAGAGAGAGATGGATAGTGGTGGGCCTCCACTTATACTGGGCTGGTTTGTTTGCTGGTTGGGGGGCCCAAAGTGAGTGAGGGGCAAGAACCTAAGTGGTCATGAAGAGGGGGTGGGCCCCCATTTGGAGAAAAATCCAAAATGGGTTTTTAGGGGGGTTTGACCAAGTCAACCCTATGGGGGGTCCCCCTTATTGGTCAAAGTCAAAGTGAGTCCAAGTCATCGGGGTTGAGTAAAGGTTCGGGTGTCGTGTCACAATTGGTGTGCGTACGCTTTTCGGTGCACGACTATGCATGATTTGACCACGAGTTGACCAATTGTTGTTGAAATTGTCTGGGACGACTTCCGTTGACTTCATATTGACCACACGAGTCCAACGCCACTGACTGGGGTTGAATCAGAGTCTGTTTGGTGAAAGTTCAAAATTTGCGTGTCGCAACGCGCTAAAATGGTCAAAGTGTCAAAATCTGTCATTCGATCTTGGATTGTGACGTGACGAGTTCCGATGCACCCGTCTAGGTTATATAATGTCACAGGAACTGACAGAACTCAAATCGGAGTTCTCTAGCTCTATTTCCTACCTAGGGTTACCTCCCACCGGGTCATGGGTAGGGTCCGGGCCACTTTTATAGGGCCCACTGGGGCTCTGGTGGCCCAATAAAAGTCGGGATGTTACAATCCAATAAAATTAAAAGGATTTTTGTCCCCGAAAATTTGCTTGAAGTAAGGGGAAAAAGTAACATACCTGGGGAAAGAGCTCTGGGTGCTTCTCTCGGAGGAGTGCTTCAGGTTCCCACGTGAACTCCTCTCGTCCGCAGTTTGTCCATAGTATCTTATCCATTGGGATGGTCTTGTTACGTAGTGTCTTCACCTTGTAATCTACTACCCTAACGGGTTCGAGCTGGACGGATCTATCTGACTGTAGTTGCACTAGTGGGGTAGGAAGGTGCTGCTCTAGTTGTCGGAGGACTTGTCTCAAGGAAGAGACATGAAACACATCATGAAGATTCCACAACTCTTGGGGCAAGGCTAAATGATAGGCGACGGGGCCAGCACGCTCTATCACCGGATAGGGGCTCAAGTAGCGGGGATCTAACTTTTCTACTTTCTCAACCGGGAGACACCATGTATGGGCTTTATTTTCAAAAACACCATCTCCCCCACGTTGAACTCCACCGATTGGTGACGCGCATCATAGTACTTGGCCTATCGGCTCTGCGCTTCCCGCATTCTCTCCTGGATTAGCTGTATCACTATCATATTGTCATCAATCTAAGCCACTCCCAAGGCTTTTGGGTCCTCTTCTTGAGCCCAAGTCAACGGGGTTCGGCAATGTCTCCCATACAATGCTTCGTACGGAGTCATCTTAATGCTAGCCTGGTAACTGTTATTGTAAGATAATTCGACTAGTGGCAGCAGCTGCTGCCACGGCTCATTGTGTTCCACTATGCACAATCGAAGAAGATCTTCCATTGTCCGGTTCGTCCTCTCCGTCTGTCCGTCTGTCTGCGGGTGGATGGCGGTGCTGAAAGTCAATTTGTTTCCCAAGTATGCCTATACACGCCTCCACTCCTTAGATGTGAAATGACCGTCACGATCTGATACGATGGACTTTGGTACTCCATGAAATCGAACCACTTGCTCTAGGAACATTCTGGCCAGGATATCAACTCTGTCACCTTGTCGATTTGGAATGAACTGTGCAACCTTGGTGAATCGATCTACGACCACCCAAATTAAGTCATTCCCAGCGCGGGATCGAGGTAGGCCATGGACGAAGTCTGTGGAGATATCTTCGAACTTCCATTCTGGTATCGTCAGGGGCTGTAATAGGCCTCCTGGACTGCAGCATTCGGCTTTAACCTTCTGAGAGGTATGACACTGGGCCACGAAGATGGTGACATCTATTTTCATTCTAGGATAATAAATGGTCCTACACAGGTCCATGTAAATCTTCACAATACCAGGGTGAAACGAGTACCTGGATTGATGGTCCTCTTAGAAAATTTCTTCATGAATTCCTCCGGTAGCGGGAACGAATATGCGATGCTTGAATTGTAGAATCCCGTCATGCGAATTTTAATCCTCCTGTGCCCCTCCGTGCAGAGATTGGATGATCGGCTTACCTTTAGGTCGATCTTCTAAGCTTCACGTATGTGGTCTCGGATGTCGCATTGGATCTCCATCCAATACAGCTGAGCATGGTACTCTTCCGGGTCTCTTCGGGCAACCAGGGTAATCTCCAAGTCTATCAAGAACTAGAATAGCTCCTTAGGGATCCGCTCCATCCAACTCCCAGCTATCGCATGCTGGCGGCACAAGGTGTCAGCGACTCTGTTTGCTTTCCCGGGATGATATTGGAGAGCGAAGTCATAATCGCATAGGAATTCTAGCCATCGGCGCTGTCGGAGATTCAGCTCTTTCTGCGTGAAGATATATTTGAGGCTCTTGTGGTCGGAGAAGATCTCACATCTTACTCCGTACAGATAATGTCTCCAGATTTTAAGGGCGAAGACTACGGCACCCAACTCTAAATCATGTGTTGCGTAATTTAATTCGTGCGGCTTTTATTGCCGAGATGAGTATGCCACTACCTTGCCATGCTGCATTAGAACAGCTCCTAGTCCCTTCAGGGAGGCATCAGTGTAGATTTGGAATCCCTCGGTCCCTGTGGGGATCGTAAGGATTGGAGCAGAAGTCAGGCGCTTTTTCAGTTCGACGAACACAGCCTCGTACTGCGGCGTCCATCGGAATGCGACAACTTTTCTGGTGACAGCAGTTAGGGGTTGGGCAATGTTGGAAAAACCTTCGACAAACTTCCTGTAGTATCCATCAAGACCGAGAAAACTCCGGATGTCCGCAGCCGTCCTGAGTGGCGGCCAATTTTGTACTGCCTGGATCTTGGCTTGGTCTACTGTCACTCCTTCCTTGTTTATCGTGCGGCCCAAGAATCCAACTTCTTCTAGCCAAAACTCGCACTTACTGAATTTGGCGAAGAGAGAGTGCACCCGGAGTTTTAATAGCACCATCTGCAGGTGCCGAGTATGGTTCGTCTTGGTCTTTGAGTAGATTAAGATGTCGACTATGAAGACGATGACAAACTAATCCAAGAAGGGTTCGAAGACTTTATTCATCAGGGCCATGAAGGTGGAGGGTGCGTTGGTGAGCCATATGGGCATCACTAGGAACTCATATAGACTGTATCGGGAGCTGAAAGCAGTCTTGGGAATATCTTCCTCTCGGATTCGAAGCTGATAATAGCCGGTTCTCAGGTCCATCTTGGAGAACACGGAAGCACCTTGCAACTAATCGAACAGTTCGTCAATCCTAGGTAGTGGGTATGTGTTGTGTATAGTAAGCTTATTTAGTTCCATATATTCGATGCACAGTCGTAGTGTCCCGTATTTCTTCTTAATGAAAAGCACCGGGGCTCCCCAGGGCGAGGAACTAGGACGGACGAATCCAGCATCTATCAGTTCCTATAGTTGGATTTTCATTTTAGTCAGCTCTCTTGGGGCCATCCGATAGGGGGCTCGTGATACTAGCCGTGCTCCGGACACAACCTCAATCTGAAAGTCGACCTCTCGATGGGGTGGCAATCCCGGGAGGTACTCGGGGAAAATATCTGGAAAGTCGCAAACTACTGGAACTTTGGCGAGTACTTGGGTTTTGTCTTCCATCTCGAAATAGAAAAGGTATACTTCGTCCTTTTGCCGAACTGATTTCACAATCTGCGTAGAGGTCAGAATAATGCGCGAGACAGAGGGCACACCTGTCAACGTGACGCTCTGGCCATTTGGGTTCTGTAGCCGGACTTCTCTCATGGAATAGTTTATCTGTGATTGGTGCTCGACCAGCCAGTCCATCCCCAGAATAATGTAAAATCTGATTATTACTAGGATGGTTGCGTAGATCTCAAATTCTACTTCTCCCAGCACAGCCTGGAACGAGCACTTTTCCGTAGATGTCATATCTGACCCGTCCAGTAAACGGATTCATATAGATAGTCCGGTTGAACGAATAATGTTCTCTTTTGTTGCGATGAATTTGTGGGAAATGAAAGAATGTGTCACTCCTGTGTTGAAAAGTGTCTTGGCAGGGTGTCCTTCTACAAACAAGATTCCTGACGATATGGAAAGTATATACATATATATCATATAGAAGATGTAAGCACATATATAGAAGTAATATACAACATCAGTAGTAAGATCTGGTATCTCCCTATCGCCTAAAGTATATACCTATAACTATGTCAGGGTCCGGTCCGTGTTGCAAGTCCAGTGCGTAGGCCTCCAGGGGCGCTGCTCGGCCCTGCTGGCCTCTCCTGCGAGCTCTGCATCTGCGGCCTCTCTAACCATGTCCCCATGCTGGCTGTCCACCCTAAACTGCTCCTAATCCCGGTCTCCCTGTCACCTGTGCGCAGAAAGCTCTAATATGTCCTGGCTGCTGATATAAGAAGCAGTTCCCTGCGAAGGGAACATCTCGTCGGGCCACTAGTGCGGGCTGTGGTGCTGGAGCTGGTCTGATGTCTGGCTGCGCGGCTAGGGGTGTTGGGGGTACTGGTGGACACCTATTGGGCTGTCTGCGGTGTCATTGCATGTGCTCTATATCCTGTCTGTGGGGAGTGACTCCTCCGTCTGGCCTCTGGTCTTAAGGAATCTCTATCTGGCTTCTGCGCTGCTGAGCCACTGTCCGCTGGTCCAACTCCAATGCTGTCACATGGGTGGCTATGGTGTGAAAGGTGGCCTGAGAGAGCATGATCATGGCCTGCCTCAGGTCATCTCGTAGTCCTCGGTAGAACCGAGAAGCTCTATCTCTGTTGGAGGCAGCCAGATTCCTGGTGAAGTGTGCCAGGTGTATAAAGTCTCTCTCATACTCTGCCACTGTGTGATTGCCCTATCGAATGAGCAAGAACCTCTCCTGCAGCGCGGCTCGGTCTACATCCGTGATGAAGAACTCTAGTAGAGCCTCGGAGAATTCCCCCCAAAGAATCGCGCTCAATGGCCGACCTCGAAAAGTAGAGCGACTAGCCGCTCTCCACCAATCCCTCACATATCCCTCCAAAAGGGTCATTACTAAAGAGGCTGCAGCCACAGCTGGGCACATCATTCCCACTAATAACTCCTCCAACTGCTCCACCCACTCCTCTATCTGTATGGCCATCTCCGTACCTCTGAAAGGGGGAGGCCTTAGTCCTCGGAAAGTCGATAGCTGATCGATGGGTGTTATCATCTCTCGCGGTGGCTGTGCCGGGGCTGTCCGAAAAGTTGCCAGAATTGCTATCAATGTCTGCCCCAAATCAGTCTCGGCAAATGGTATAGCTACGGGGGCGACCGGGTATGGAGGTGGGGTGGCGGGAACATATCCTCTGGAAGAGGACCCCCCATTACTAAACTCCGGTATCTGGAGGAGTAACAGGAAAAGTGTTAGTACTTTGCAAAAGTAGGGAAAATTTTCAAAAATGACTGACGAAGCGGAAAGATCGGTGTACGGGCATACTAACGTACAGGTTAGAATCCCTAAGCCTATTCACTAGTGTCCACCAGGTTTCCGCTGCAAGGTTCGTCCCGAAACCATGACGAAGCGAGGGACGGAGGGATCCTGAGACTGCTCCACAAGGATGAATCATGATGGCTCTGATCCATTTATAGACGCCCCCCCCAAACCTTTTGCCCGGGTCGGGCCGAAGCGGTACTAATGGCCCAAGACGTCCACCCAGTGCTCCTTAGGTGAAACGATCCACCCTGTCTAGGCACTAGATGGCCTCCTTGCTCGGCTCGAATCACAACATTCACAACCCATAAGAGTATAGCGGAAGCATTAACAAGAAATCACTGCAGATATATATAACACATCATATAATAATACAGAGGTTTTAAGGCCGAAGCCTAAGTGTTTATATATGCCTATGGGCTATACACGTACTACATATAATCCTCACACTCACTCTCCATATATTGCTTGGCGGTACTCACGTCTCTAAACTCCGAGGATGTCGGGGGTGCATCTATTCGAGTAGTCCTAGACGCTGGCATAATCTCCTGCGAAAGCGGGTCACTATGATGCTCCATTTCCTGTGAATGGTTATTTAGATAACCGTCAGTCACAGAAATAAGTGGAAACAAATCTCCTCACCGGATCCATATCCTGGGGAAGAGCATACACCCACCCAACAAAAATAAATAGCTGAAGCAAGAGAGGGTTAGCGCAATGTTTCGTATATGTATAGCTAGGAACAACTATAAAATGAGTATAGGATAGTATAACTGGAAAAAAGCAGCAGCAATATAAATTAGTAATAACAAGGCTCCACTAGCTCATTAGCACATCAAGTTTTCACATCCTGAATTATATCGCAGGCATTCACAGCCGCGCACACACCGCAGACATTCATAGCCACGCACACAAAACCAATGTCGATATAGTTTGCATCGCTTCTGTTCTAGCAGGGTAGCGAACCCCGCGGGCCTCACTGATGTGGCAGTCGGTGACAGTGGCCAGTCTTGCCACTTCTGGGGTTGGTCGTACCACACAACCCCAGGCCCTAATGTACAACCTTGTGTACTCTTGGATGTGAGCGACATCCGGCGAATCGTTTTGGCCAACCAGCGGAGGAAAACCCGACGGGGAATAATATAACGGCCGTTCACCCGTGGTACCCATCTCTCTGTCGCCTTGAGTCGTCGACCTTCCCACACCGATACGAACGGTTTGCGGTATGGACTGACCCGCCACTATTTCACCGCAAGCATTTTACAACAATCAAACAAATGGCAATCATAATACACACTGGGTCTACGTCGGCGTGCCCTACTAGGCTTAAACTTCGGGCGGCGGCGCTCAGCTCTACTTTCGTCAAGTAGCGTGGGAGCGCATTATTTGGGGCTAGACCTGGAGGACTACTTCAACTTCGGTTATACCTAACTAAGGCTCAACTTTAACAACAATTGTTCGTCAGAGTAGGATCTGGAATTATAATAGTAAATTGTAATGAGGACAAGTGCGGTGATTATGCTGCTTATTTAAAGTGCTGGAATGAAATGTCACCAGTACGAGACTAGAGTAGTACTGAATAGAAAGTACTGAGATAAACTTGACCAGTATGAGATTGGAGTAGTACTGAATAGAAAGTACTGAAATAATCTTGACCAGTACGAGTCTGGAGTAGTACTGAATTGAAAGTGCTGAAATAAGCTTGACCAGTGCGAGACTGGAGTAGTACTGAATTGAAAGTATTGAAATAAGCTTGACCAGTACGAGACTGAAGTAGTACTGAATTGAAAGTACTAAAATAAGCTTGACCAGTACAAGACTGGAGTAGTACTGAATTGAAAGCACTAAAATAAGCTTGAACAGTACGAGACTGGAGTAGTACTGAATTGAAGGCACTAAAATAAGCTTTAACAGTACGATACTGGAGAAAACACAAAGAAAATGGTTAGTAGTCCAATCACTCCATTCAGGAGGCTTTAGTTTAATCTAAGATTTAAAGGAGATTTCATTGGGTTACACTAATTATTAGGATCCAATTAATTTTGTTGCGCCATATTTATTACTGCTCAATTGGATCAAGGGCTTGTTAGGTGTTACATTCTTATTAGTCATCGAGAAGAACTCCTAACTCATCACTCATACTCTCACCATTTGAGCGTGCCCAATTTACCCGAGAGTCGAGGTGCTCGATGGTTTTATGAAATCTCAGAATTCTCGGAGCTTAATCACTTGCCTCGGCCACTCTCATCGATAAAATAGTTTGAAATACTTATTTGATTATAAAGGTGTGGTCGCGCGCTCCAATTTCCACCTTAGCGGGAAAATGAGCGCAATACGTTCCGAGCGCGATCATAGGCTTCCAAATTTTAGGAAAAATATCAAAACATATCCTCATGATCCCAAATTTTGATACAACTCTTAGGAGGGCCTAAAATGAGGCTAGTAATTTTTTTATAATTTTCCAAAGTATTTTGGGCTTTTAATTTGGCCAAACAAATTTTATTTTGGCTTTTAAAAATACTAATTCAACTCCAAAAATTCTCAAACTATTTGTGGAGGAAGACCTCGTCATGGGGAACAGTTTTCATGCTGATCACTTTTCCCCTAGGGTCCTAGGTTTGGCCCAGATATTTCTACAAATTTTTGATAATAAAATGGTCTACATTTAGCAGATCACAAGGGTCGTGCAGCTCAGATCGAGCCGCACAGCGCATTAGGCCAGTGCTTCCCCACAGTGGATCAACCATGGATCCGATGTGGGTGGCACAGAAGAGGAGGAGGCAGGGGGTATAAAGGAAAACAGGGCCGTCTGATCTCATCTTGAGATTGGACGGCTGCTGTGCTTCCCGACGGTGTGGAGGGTGGCAGCCTCCACCACCGCCGGCATGCCTATGCCAGCCCCCATCGTCGGCCCCGATCGACTCGTCGGGGGCCGGCAACCCTCTGGGCGGTGGTACGGCGGCCTGGCGCCGCCGGTCGCAGCCGGAAAACCTAACCTGAGAACCTGTGGTGGCGGGGGCTCTGCTCTCGGTGCCACCATGCCACCCGCGCTCCTCGGGTGTTTGGTCGCCTACCGCTCCACCCCCGGCCGGCACGCCGGGGGTCGGGCTTCTCGATAGCCGTGGCTCGGCCGCCTTACGCCCCCGGCCACCACTGCCAGCTCTAAACAGAGCATTGCTCTATTTTGTGGGTGCCGTCGGAGACGCATTTTTTGGCAGCACCGTCGCTCTCCGCCGCTTGGTGTCGGTACCCCCAATGGTCTAGCACTCCCCCAATACCACCACCGGCGTTGGGGAAGGGGCTTTCCTCCTTAGGCACCACCCGGCCTGGAAAATGGCTCGGGTGGCGCTGGCAGCGCTCCGGCCACCGGGTGGCGCATGCATAATGCCTAGAATAGGGAAGGATGAGGGAGAAGGTCTCCACCTAAGTTTGGTGGGCTCGGGTGGTGTTGTCGTGGTCGTCCATGCCAAAGATGGCGGTGGTGGAGGGGGAGCCCCTTGGCTTGCCTTTTTCCGGCCACCTGGGCTCCGATAGAGGTTTGGGCAGGGGAAAAGGGGGTTACTCAGAGAGCTTGAGGGGGAAGAGGGGGAGAGGGGGCCTTTTATAGGCTAGTGGGGAGGGGTCTCCCCTTATCTACGTGGCATGGGATTAATCCATCCTTAGGGAGGGAGTAATCCCACCCTCCAGCTGTCCAAGGAAGGCTGAAGGTCAGGGACATTTCCCCCACATGGGGGAAAAGGGGTTAAGCCCTTTGGGCTTGAGCTTTAGGGTGGGAAAGAGAGAGAGAGGGATAGTGGTGGACCTCCACTTGTAGTGGGCTGTTTTGTTTGCTGGTTGGGGGGCCCAAAGTGGGTGAGGGGAAAGACCCTAAGTGGTCATGAAGAGGGGGTGGGGCCCCCATTTGGAGAAAAATCCAAAAATGGGTTTTTAGGGGGGTTTGACCTAGTCAACCCTAGGGTGGGTCCCCCTTGCTGGTCAAAGTCAAAGTGGGTCCAAGTTATCAGGGTCAGGTCAAGGTTTGGGTGTCGTGTCACAATTGGTGAGCACACGCTTTTCGTTGCACAACTATGCTTGATTTGACCACGAGTAGACCAATTGTCGTCGAAATTTTCTGGGACGACTTCCGTTGACTTTGTATTGATAACACGAGTCCAACATCACTAACTGGGGTTGAATTGGAGTTTGTTTGGTGAAAGTCCAAATTTGTGCGTCGTAGCGCGCTAAAATGGTCAAAGTGTCAAAATCTGTCATTCGATCTCGGATTGTGACGTGACGAGTTCCAATGCACTCGTTTAGGTTATATAAGGTCACAGGAACTGATAGAACTCAAATCGGAGTTCTCTAGCTCTATTTCCTACCTAGGGTTACCTCCCACCGGGTCATACGTAGGTTCCGGGCCACTTTTATTGGGCCCACTGGTGTAAGACCCCTCTCCCCCTTACCAAGGAGGCTACCGGGTCTTATGCCCAAAACCGCCATCTCACGGTGATACTAACACACGGGTTAGTCGACACCGCAACACGCTGATACTGCCGGCTAGTACGATCATAAACCTGTAGGCCAATATGAGAAAAGAAGTATAGCGGTAAAAGAAAACCACAACTAGTCCACAGTCACAGCACATATATATAATATATGAAAGGAAAATATCAGTACAAATGAGTACTGAAATAAAATGGAGAGTAATAAGGGCTTATGCCTGGTACATCATATCAAATCTCTCTCTCAACTCTAAACAGCAGAAGATATCTATCATCACCAATTCACCCCACCTGAGTCAACTCTGCAGTAGTAGTAGTAGTCGATGATTGTATCAGCTCCTCACGTCCCGCCATCTCGTCATGCTGGTCGTACTGGTGCTCCATCTCCTCGAGCTCCTAAAAAATAGTTTGGTCATCGACCATTAGTCTAAAAGACTAAGTCGGATCCTCCACACCTTGCCTCGCAACTCCTAGGCACCGTGCGGGAGGATGAAGCGGAGGACAATAAGGGGTAACAAGAGTAAACAGGTGGCAGTGGCACTATACTAACAAATATAAGAGGAGTAATAGTAGTTCTACTCTAGCACTCCTATGTAAAAAGTACAAGGGCAGTAATGAAGTATAAAACTGAAGTAAGTAAGAAAAGTGCAGTACGGTAAAATAAGTAAAGAACTGAAAGTAAGAGCAGGAAAGTAAAACTATGCTACCACTACTCTACCATCGCAAATTGAACCTTAACTTATAAAAATGTTGTTGGGTATTACATCCATATTAACCCAGATTTGATGAAGTCACCCTGGAACTAAGATGAATTAAGTTGTATTTGATGCTTGGTTTGAGTTATATGTTTGCAGGAACTTCACTGGGAAGTGTAGACCAATGTCAGTCCACAGTGGGTCACCAAACACAGGAACTGTGCAATGTAATCCCTCATTGCATATTCCAAGGTGTTGACTCATGTGTGGTCTCTCTATTAGGATACACTTCATATTCAAGCTATTGGACTATGGGAAAGGAATTGGAAGTTGACTACATTAGAAGAAAAAGTTTTTCAGCAACAAAAATTTTCTAAGTCTTTTACTCGAGTAGGTCTATAACTACTCGAGTAGTTTGGGTATAATTTACTCGAGTAAAGGGACCTTGTACTCGAGTACTTAAGTGTATCTCTCGTGTAGCTAAGTCACCTACTCGAGTAGACATAGTCATATACTCGAGTAGCATACTTATATACTCGAGTAGATTACTCATTATACCTGAGTGTTAAAGAGTTCACTTATCAAAAATTTTCTAAGTCATGGACTCGAGTAAGTATACTCACTTACTCGAGTAGATAGAATCATACTTGAGTAGTTCATTATACCTACTCGAGTAGATCATGTTTCACTCGTGTATCTTGAATTTTTCCCACTCCAGAATTTTCTAAGTCTTTTACTCGAGTAGATCTTTCACCTACTCGAGTAGATTACTTCCTCTCGAGTAGTTTAGTTCAACTACTCGAGTAGCTCTTGCTGACATCTTCAGAATTCATTCTAAATATCCCACTCGAGTAGTACTTCATGTACTCGAGTAGTTTATATAATATACTCGAGTAGTTTTTCCAGTACTCGAGTAAATCCTTTATGTACTCGAGTAAGTCACTCTACATACTCGAGTAGTTCTTTCTGCTTACTCGAGTAGTTGATTTCTACCTACTCGAGTAGACTATCTTTATATACCCGAGTATGTTCTCCTTCATGTACTCGAGTAGTTATTCAACTACTGGAGTAGCTATTCACCTACTCGAGTATATGGCTGAACTTTTCTGAAATTTCGCAAAGTCCTTTTCTGACGGGATTTTGAAATCACGCGACATGATTGGTCCACGTGTACATCATTATGACCGATTATGACTGTTAGTCTCTTCTATATAAGGTCTTATCAGAAAATGACAAACCCTAAGTATTCTCTAAGCTTTCATTGTCAATTCATTTTAAGAAAGTTCTTCAGCCGACTCCTCTCTGATTTTCGCAAAACGGAAGCCGTCGCCGCCTTCTTCTCCGGCCAAAGCTTCTACTTTCAGAGGACTATTCTGAAGAAAGTACAGATCGAGATCGACTTCGCTGATCATATTCTCTCTCAATTTCTATAAAAGCGAGTAAATCCAGATCGAAGCCAAGAACTTCTTCAACGATTTCTGAAAGTGATACAAAGTTGAAAAGAAGAAGATCCTGGTCGTTTCATTCAGATCTGAGTGATTTACTGTTTGAATTCTTGTAAACCTCATTTTATTCTTGTAGGAGAAATCTTCTTCGAGTGTAGGAGTTTTTCACTCCGAGTTTGTAGGAAGTGTTATCTTCCGAGGTGTAGATCTTTTTTTGTTTGGTTCGAGTTTGTAGGAACTTTGTTCCGAGGGTAGGATCGATTTTTGATCCGAGATAGTGGAGTAGCCGAGTCTAGTTGATTGCTAGATCGGTGAGGGAAAGTGGATGTACCCAAGGTTGGGGAACCACTATAAATCTTTTGTCGTCTGTGATATTGGTAGATAGTTCTGTGTTGTGCTCTAACTATTTTTTATTCCGCAAAAGACGCACAACTCACCTATTCACCCCCCTCTAGGTGATTTAGGTTGACAACCGTTTTCTTTCAAATGCCCATACAAATTTATAAGTTAAGGTTTCCAAGAAATTTAACTTATCATATAAAAGAGCCCATACTAAATTATATGATAAGGATCTATGAAGTGTATGACCTAATATGAATGAATGTTTATGATGTAATTTATGCACAGGCAAGTGTAACTCACACACAACGACTCCATGATCACAGACCTTTAGTTCCCACTTTTTGAGAGCTAGCTTCACTCTCGGGTACCACCGATGTGGCTACGGCAGCAGCGGAGCGGGCATCTCCACTTCTAGGCCGGTATGCACACTAACAAACCTTAGACCCCTCTCATACGCCTTTGTACACGTCCAAGGTGCACTCTAGAGTCTATGTGTATGTACTTTGCTGACAACCCGTCAGTCTTGTTGGGTTGGGTGTACGTTATCGGGGATCGTCCTCCAGACCGCAGTGTAAAACAACCATCGGTGTGACGAACGGCCAGTACTGTATGCCCCACCACTAAATTTATGCACATGTAAGTACTTCATCCCAAGCCTTCAGCTCACAGGACCAACCTGTCCTGAATCCCTCAAACCCTACACGGGTGAGCATTTATCACAATCCCTCTGATCCTACACGTGTGAGAATGCACAATAGTGCCTTTATTCCAAATCCCTCAAACCATACACGGGCGAGAATGAACCACAATGTTCTAACCTATTAGACTACTCTTGTCTACGGATTATTATACTTAGTGATTTAAGGTTAATCCCAGGACTGCCCAGGGTATACCCGGTGAAGGGCTCTCGGGGGCACTAGGAACTACGATGGGATTACGCCCAAAGATCCCTTTCTCAAGGATATTTACTTTAGGTTATGGCTACCCAAAATTCACCCCCAGCTCTCGTTATTACTCTTGAGTGATCCTAATGACTTAAGGTGTTCTCAGCAAGGCGACGGTCTTCCGCCGGCCTCCACTCCAGATTACTATCCAATGGCTTACACTTTACTCTCGTCGCTAAGATAACTCTACCCACCAGGGTCATATTCCAATTGAAGTCTCTAGCTCATTTATTGATCTATCCCACGGTGGTTCTTATAACATGACCTACTTACACTATGCGCAACCCAAGACCTAATATCACCCCGAAATGGAACTTCCAATTCCTTGGGCCACCTGCCCCTAATTATTTATCCTAGGATGGTATGGACTAATTAAGTGAGCCTATTGATTTTCATAATTTTCCTATGTCATTAAGGCCTCTAATTAAATTATTTAATTAATCCCCTAGGTCATTTAATACATGAAGTATGACAATTTTTAATCCACTAACCTAAGGAATCTTTTCTGAGTTATATCTTGGTAAACTATTGTTGTCTACCAAAATTTATAATTTTCCTTTAATAATTTCTATTTATTCCTTAATTAATACAAAATTCATACAATTGTCATTTTCCAAATGAAGTATAAGGAATACATTACTAATAATTCTAGGAAAATTACAGAGCTTATATATAATGAATTTAAGGCTAATGGCAGAGTTTCATCAACCTCTACAATGTAGTGGCCTTCAAATTTCAATTTTTAATAATTTACCAAAATGACATTATAAGGTTTTAAAAATTACTGATTAATCCAAAAATGCTGAAAAAATTATACAAGGTTATTCATACTTAGATATATCATCACGAAATTTTCCAAAATTTTCTACTAAGTATTTTCACCAATTTTCTAATTAAGTATAATGAGGGTAAAAAGGTAATTTCCACATAACGCCTATCAAAATTCTTCAAATAGAGACATAAAAATTTTCAGGAGTTAAATCTAATATAATATTGATCTTGACAAAAATTGGGGATTTTATCTTAGTGATAGACCTATTTTTGTATTTATTTTTTAAAAGTTCTAATATTCCAAAAATTCCAAATAATGGGATTTTTGCTTCCAAAAATCCCATTATTACAATGTGGGGTATAATTCACCCTAATGAGCCTCTGAACTCAATATCATGATTTTTGAAAGTTCCAATTATGCTTAATACACAATATTTTAAAATTGGCTATTTGTACCACAAGCCTATATATAACCAACACAAGTAAGTGAGTTTACCCAACATGCAGTGGTCCAAATGTGCTTAAATTTTTAACATACACATATATCATCCCCAAGGACATACCACCAAAGTTTGGGGCCATTTGGAGCCATAACACTCCAAATATTTCATTTATTTAATTTTGTGTATTATGAATAAATCTATAGAAATAGTTTTCCCAAAAATTCCCAATTTTTGGCAAGGTCTAAATATTCCCTAAACATGCATGTACCCAAAATTTGGGGTCATGTTGATTAATGGTTTGGCTTGGGCATCAAATTGAAGTTCTGCCCTTACCTAGGACCAGTCCTAGGAAAACAGACTGAAAGTTATTGTACCTAATCACCTAGAGGGGGGGTGAATAGGTGACTAAAATCTTTTTAACTTTTTAGACAGAATTCAGATTATATCACAGAATTATAACTACTTTTGCACAGCAATCAATCAGCAATCACAGCAAACCACATACACACAGTGAACACACAGGTTTATAGTGGTTCCCCAAGGTTTGGGTACATCCACTTTTCCCCTTCGCCTATCTAGTAGTGTACTAGATTCGGACAAACTCCTCCACTATCTCAGATCCTCAGATCTTACACTCAGAACCCCAAAACAGGTTCCTACAGCTCAGGCCCAAGGCCCTACAACTCAGTCTTCTTCAAAGACCTACACTCAGCTTCTTCACAAAGCCTACACTCAGCCACAGCAGGCCTACACTCAGCCACAACAGGCCTACACTCAGAGATACAAATCTTCTACACTCAGGCATACAGGCCCTACACTCAGCCTTTATAATTACAGGCTTACAAACTCAGATCCCTAAGGATCCTACAAGAAATATAAAACACAAAGAGTATATACCTACAACTCTGAATAGAGAGATGAGTTGATAGGTTCTTGATGAGTTCTTGGAAGAACTCTACTGAGATCAATCTCACTTGGCTTTTCTTCAAAGCTTCTTGAATGTAGAACATAATAGGATTGATCTTCTCTGCAGCTGATCTTTGATCTCTGCAACTTAAGATTCAGAACTAGGTCTGAATCCTTCTTCTTAGCCTGGTTCCAACGGCTGTCTTCTTGGATGGAGCTCTGTCTCTCCAACTACTTAGATCTTCACTTGATTTTTCAAAGAATAGCTACATCTTCTTATTTTTCAATTACTTGATCATCTGTTTCTGTAGACAGTAAAAGCCTATTTATAGGCCTTCTTCATGGTGACCGGCTGGTCCGGTTCATAACTGATTTCTGACAACTCTGACAGGTGCAATAGACCGGCTGGAATGGCAGCTGTCAAGTCATCCAGTCAGTTCTTGAAAAATCTGTAACTGTCTGAAAGTGTCGAGACTGTCTGTCTTTAAGTGTCGACACTTATATACTAAGTGTCGACACAAGTTGACAAAGTGTCGACACTAGCCTTGAAGGTGTCGACACAACTCCTTGTGTTGTAGAATTCACTTCTCGACACAGCTTCTTCAATATGTGTCGACACTGATATTGAGTGTCGACACAACTCTTTGTACTTCAGTGCTTTGTTGAAATCTTGTAAGTGTCGACACATCTCCTTTGTGTCGACACATCTTCATGTGTTGAACTTGTTCAGTGTCGACACATCTTCTTGGTGTCGACACATGCCTTCTGTGTTGATACTTGCTGAGTGTCGACACTGCTCCTTGTGTCGACACATTCTTCTTCTGTTGAGACTCTGGCTGAGTGTCGACACATCTCCTTAGTGTCTACACTTGTACTTAGAATTTTGTTGAACTTTGCTAAGTGTCGACACAGCTCCTTGTGTTGACACTTTCTTCAAGTGTTGAGTCTTCTGCTGAGTGTCGACACATTCTTTCTTGTGTTGACACTTTCTTCAAGTGTTGAGTCTTCTGCTGAGTGTCGACACTTTCTTTATTATGTCGACACTTATACTTAGACTCTGCTGACTTTTGCTGAGTGTCGACACAGCCTCCAAGTGTCGACACTTTCTGATGTAGACACAGTTCCTCTGGGTGTCGACACAACTGCTAAGTGTCGACACAGCTTCACTGGACTTTTCTTCATTGAGTGTCGACACAGCTCCTTGTGTCGACACTTTCTATCTGGTGTCGACTCTGCATCACTGGTGTCGACACAAGTACTCCAAGTGTCGACACTGCTTGCCTGGGTGTCGATATAAGTCTTCTTAAGTGTCGACACTTTCCCTCTGGGTGTCGACACATGTACTTAGAAACTTTTTCATCTTTCCTGCAAATACTTAACCTGCACAAGTAAACTCAACATACATCAAATACATTTTGATGTATATCATTGAGTAGGGTGAGGCTTCTTCAAATCAGGTACATTAGAACCAATGTACCCAACACAGACCTACATGGTAGTATACTCTTCCAATTTACATAATAATGGTGGCAAATTAATGTTAAGAGTTAAGGTACAAATTTCATTTAAGGAGCATGACCTGGAAATGCCTTTAAGAGGCCTAAAATAGCCATGCAATATTACTAAAATAGTGTGACAGATATCATAATGTGATATAATTTATAATTTGATTTAATTTATATCGGCTGCACGAATCTTGAAGCTTAATCGACGGGATCCGGTCATCGTCCCCAAATCAGGCAATGGCTGAGATCGATTCTGGCTGGCCACCTTGCCCGGCTATTTCTGGCCAGCTGAACCACCACCACCGCCAATGAATGTCGCCACCACCTTCACTAAGGTGGCGTGAAAGTGCAGCTAGATCTGATATATACTCTAGAGGGGGGTGAATAGAGTATATGGTGCTTGAAAACTTTTTACAACAATTATTGTAATGTGAGTGAACAGGGAAGCAATTATAAATCTAATTACAGAACTAAACTAATCATAACCTAATCACAGAATAATCACAACCAGAAACAAAAATAAAGACAAGCAAGCCAGAAGACACAAGGAAATATAGTGGTTCCCCTAAACTTGGGTACATCCACTCTTCTACCACCCTAGGTAGGAATCTACTGCAGGATGAGTTGATCAGGTGTCCTGGGCACCAATGAGCTTTTGATAAGGTGCTCAAAAACCAAATCAGATTTTTTGATCAGGTGTCTTGCCACCAATGAGCTTTTGACAAGGTGCTCAAAAACCAAGTTCAAACTTTTGAAGGGAGTTTGAGGAACCCTTTACAGATATGGGGGTGAGAGAGTGATGGAGGTCTTCTCTTTCTCAGATCAGCTGAGAAGACTATGTGGATTGATGGTGTCAAAGCTCCCCCTGAGTCCTTGAGATCTTCAGGAAAAGAAGCTTTGTTGTAGGGTGATAGGCCTTCAAAAGTTGAGCTCCAGCAAAAGATGATTTCAGCAGCAACTGAAATGTTGGATGTCTGGAGTCTTGAAATATGTTGGCCTTAAACACATGAGACAGGAGAGATCTGAAGATTTTAGTAAATTTGATCTCCTTGGATGTGTGTTCTTGAGAATTCTTTGAGACAGAATATTTTGTTCTTGTTCTGAAGAATATTGATGTTTGTCTGTGTGTGTCTGTGTATATCTGTAATCTATGTGTGATTCAAAAAGAATTCTTGACTTTTATTCTCTGATACTGAATGGAAAAACATCCTCTGAGAAGAATAGTCGTTTGTCTGCATTAATGGCATCCTTAATTGCAAAATGTCTTCAGGAGGAAAGTCCACAGAAATATTCCTTGAAAAATCCCTTGAAACTTGGTCCAGAAATAAATGAAAACGGCTAGAAAATCTTCTGAATTAATTGCAGAATAACTCCTTAACTGATTTGAATTTGAATCTAGAAACATCCTTGAAGTTATCTGAAAACGTCGAACTGAGCTCTGCTATCGTCGGACTGAGCTCAGCGATATGGATATACTACAACAAAATATCGTCGATCTGAGCTCAAAGATCGTCGAACTGAGCTCAAAGATAGAGATCCAAAGCTGAGTCAAGATCATCGAACTGAGCTCACCGATCGTCGAATGGAGTTCGACGATATGTTGAAGTTGAGCTCAGCGATCGTCGAATGGAGTTCGACGATCTGTCGAAGTTGAGCTAGACGATCGTCGATCGGAGTTCGACGAATCTTCGTGCTGAGCTCGACGATATGACTTAGTCTCAAACTGAAAAAGTCTTGGTCTTGAGGGCAGCTTCCAAACTTAGACTTCTAACCCTTAGACTCAATTCTAATTGACCTTTTGAGCTATACAGGAGGTCAAACATTGGTTTCCTAGAGACATAGTGATCCTGACCCAAATTAGTAATAGGGTGTTCCAACATGGCGGCTAGCGGTTTCCGGCGATGAGGCCGCTGGAATTGGCTCCTCTGGCAAACCCGAGCAAGAAGTAAAACTCGGAAATTTCTCATTTTCCTCTCATGGTATCGGGCTCAATTGAGCCCGATGTCTCTCCCTAATGATCTAGAAATCTAGCATGAGTAGAGGGGAGGCGAAACGGACCCGAATGGCGGCACGGCGGTGAGGTTGGCGGCGGTTGGCCATGGATGAGCTGTTCCGGCGATCTCCTGCTCAAATCCTTGATTCTCCAACAAAAGCTTTGCTCCAGGACTCGTTCTCCACTCTATTCACCTCACTGAAGATGATGGTGTGATCGGTTTGAGCTGGAAGTGACTGTATAGGGAGATACAATCAAGGTGAGCTCAGTTTGGGGCTTTGGAGGTTTCACCCTTGGTGCCAAGTGGCCCCCATGCTGCCAAATTCCCTGGAAATCACTTAGGAGGCCAGCCAGCATAATTTTGGGGCAGAAGGAACCAAGGCCAAGTGGCCTCCACCACTTTTCCTCTCTCACACCTCTTCTCTCTCCTAAAATTCCCATTTTACCCTCATGCATGTGTCCCTCTATTCAAAACCTGAGGGTAGGGGTGTTCATTGACCACTTGGGCTGGCCATGGATCAGGGTTGGTGGGCTTGGCCCAAGGGGAGTGGGCTTAGCCCTCATTTTCTCCTTTAGGTTAATTAGGTTGACTTGGGTTGACTTGGGTTGACTTGGTCAACCATGATGAGTGGGCTGACCCCACTTGGTGGTCATGGGTCTAAGGGCACCACCTAACTTGAGTTGGGTCAATGTGGTGCCCTACTTGGGCTAATTGGGCCTATAGGTATAGGTTTGACCAAATTAGGGTCATGGTCGACTTTGGTCAACTATGGTCAAAGGGTTGACCTAATGGCATGCCCTAGGGTCCACTTAGATTGTTTTATTGTTAGGGCAATGTGGTGGGGTCATGGTGTGGCTAGGGTTCCTATTTAGCCTAGTTTGACTTTGGCCCCTTAGTGGGCCCCACATGGCTACAACCCACTACCTAGGGTCAAACCTAGCTAAATTCCCTATCACCCACCCCATGCCTAACCCAATCTAAGTTGAGGGGGTCTAGAAGTAACATGAGATGTTACAACTGGAGCTCTGGTGTCCCAATAAAAGTTGGGATGTTACAACACTGTTCCCTAAGGACTGGCTTCACAATCACAGGTTAGCTAGGATCCATCGCCCGCGACACTCACTCTCGCCCGGCGTTAGTGACAGAACTCACTTTCTATCCCTAGCCCTAACCTTATCTGGATAAACCATCCAGAAATCCCTGCAGCTGTCATCAGTACCAGAAACACTGGTCTTTCATAGCATACTGCACAAGCACTTTGCGAGTATTTTCTTGGACTCTCACTCTAGTACTTCCTGTTACTGTCCTTCACAGGCACAACACACCGAATCCACAAACATAATTATTTATAAGCTGAGTCTTTTCCGGTGTTCAAAATAAAACATCACCAATCTAGACCAATCTATCCAGATGGGCTTCACACAGTATGCCTATTCTGTACTACATTTTTCGGATCTACATACAAGACATCTTGGCGATATCCAAAATCAACCCAAGGGGAATCCCTCAAGAATCCACCTTTTGGTGGGGGAAACCCATACATATGCCAAATTAATGACTTCACATGTCCAAGGAAGAAAGATCATTACCCTTGACGATCGCTTTGGAGCCATGTAAAATTAGCCAGATGAATGGCACTGCAATGGTCTTGCCTCCACGAATCTGCCCTCAGCACGCGATTCGGGGCTCTGAAGCTCCACCGGCAGCCAACTTCCTCCTCCTCCTTCTCCCTTGCTCTCCCCACTCTCTACCTCCTTTGAAAGAGAGAGAAGCCTTTGATAATGATAGAGTTATCCTCAACTCATAGCCTTATAACCATAGGGAGATCTCAGGACCGTTGGATCCTAGTTGAAAGGAATGAATGGCCACGAAAAGCCCTGAAAATCACTTTCCTAGGTTGAACACGGCTTGTGACAGGCCCGTGTCACAGGTCGTGTACCTTAAGCGGCAAAGAAACTGACTTAACCAGACCAGGACACGTCCATGTGACACGCCCATATCACAGGCCTTGTCCCATATACGGCTTCGGACACGCCCGTGTCCAGCGCGTGTTCCTCAGTCCTCACAGAACTGTCCAAGTATAGAGAAGGACACAGCCCTTGACACGCCCGTGTTACAGGCCGTGTACCCCACTCGAGGATCATCGAGCGCATTTCGTCAAACTCACTCGAGAAAACGTCGAGCGCATAGCAGGACACGGCCCTGGACACGCCCGTATCACAGGTCGTGTACTCAACTCGAGGATCATCAACTGCATTTCGTCGAGCTCACTCGAGACCACCCTACCAGCGCTCGAGTGCAGGACACGGCCATGGACACGGCTTTGTCCCCGGCCGTGTACCTCACACAGAGTAGGATACAGCTTTGGGACACGCCCGTGTCCCAGGCCGTGTTGCCCACCCTTCTCAGCCCAGTCACTACTGAGATTTGGGGCGTTACAATCCTTACCTCCTTGTAAGAAATTTCGACCCGAAATTTGCATACAGTACTGAGGAAACTCTTTAACAAAATGTGTTACAACATTTGATGTCATGTACTATACAAGTTTAACCAAACGGTTCGGGAAATTTAGCACGCATGGTCTGCTCCCGCTCCCATGTTAGATCCTCACGGCTGCAGCTGTCCCTCCAGACCTTGACCATCCTGATTTTTTTGTTCCACAACAGTTTATCGGCTTTATCCAAATGGGCCTCACCTTCGTCGTTAGACCAAATTCAATCGGTACACGATCATTCGCAATCACTTGAGCTGCATCTTTTGCGGCTTTTCGAAGCACTGAGATGTGGAACACATCATGTAATCCACTCAATTCATCTGATAGAGCTAGCCGATAGGCAACTTCGCCAACTCTTTCCACCACTTCAAATGGACCAATATATCGCTGACTTAACTTTTTTAAGCGCTGAATCATGGACACGCCTTTGAAGGGTTTGATTTTCAAATATACCTAATCACCAATCGCAAACTCAACATTTCGGTTCTTGGCATTGTAATATTTGGCTTGTCTATCTTGGGCTATCAGTAGCCTCTCCCAAATAGAGCGTATCGTCGAATTAGCTTCTTCGACTTCCTTACGCTTATATAGTTTAGATTTGCCTACTTACGCCCAAGCTAATGGTGTACGGCATTTTCAACCATACAAAGCTTCAAACGGTGTCATACATATGTTCGCTTGATAGCTATTATTGTAGGCAAGCTCTACTATATAGGGATGATCTTCCCGCCTCTTACCAAAATCCAAGGCTCACATTTGGAGCATGTCCTCCATTGTTCCGTTGGTCCTCTCAGTCTGGCCATCAGTTTGGGGATGAAAGGTCGTACTGAACGTTAACTTTGTTCCCAACAATTGATGGATTAGCCTCCAATCATTCAATGTGAATCGCCCGTCACGATCACTTATGATGCTACGGGGAACACCGTGCAATCATAAGATCTACTCAACATAGAGTTTCGCCAAGAATTCCACTGAATCATCCCACTTGTTCCGTAGTGGAACAGATAGCGACTTCAGGAAACCTCCAGGCTTCTGTTATTCAGCCTTTACTAAGGCACAGGTCTGACATTTAGCCACATAATGTGCTATGTCTTTCTTTAACATTGGCCACCAGAATAACTTTTTCATGTCTTTATACATCTTTGTGCACCCTGGGTCAATTGAGTATTTCGTAAAGTGAGCCTCATACATCAATTCTTCTCTTAGCTTACCCACACTTGGAACGCACAAATGACCCTCTTTCAGCAAAAGGCCATCATCCTAGGAGAATTGGTCATTCGACCCATCCACTGCATAGCATTATCGACTTTCGTCAAGTTCCGTTGCCCGCCGAATTCTGTCTGCAAGGTCACACTGTACCTCCGTCCAGTGCAAACACTCATGTACTGTGGAATCCTTATCAACACAAGAAATCTCTAAAACTTCCAACTCCTGGATTAGACGCTCATCATGCATCTGCAACCAATTTGCCCTTGACGGAGTCCTACGACTCAAGGCATCTGCGACCACGTTTCCCTTCCAAAGAGTGTAGTGAATCTCAAAAGTGTAGTCTCCGAGGAACTCCATCCACCTTCGTTGTCACGTATTAAGATCCTTCTGGTCCAATATGTACTTTAGGCTCTTATAGTACGTGAATATATCCACCCTCACGCCATATAAACAATGACGCCACAATTTAAGTGCAAAAATCACCGCTGCCAGCTCCAAATCGTGGACGGGATAGTTTCGTTCATGCACTTTCAACTGGCGTGAGCCATAAGCGATCACCTTTCCAAGTTGAAGAAGAACGCAGCCTAAGCCGCTCCCTGAAGCATCACTATAAATCTCGTAGCCATCTGTACCACATGGCTACGTCAAAATGGGCACCGTGGTCAACCGACTCTTTAGCTCTTCAAAAGCTCGCGCGAACTCCGGCGTCCAAACGAACTTCTGATCCTTCCTCATTATTGTTGTAATAGGCAAAGCGATTCGTGATAAGTCTTCTATAAAACGTGTTTAGTACCCCACCAGTCTAAGGAAACTCCTGACTTCGGCCACCGAAGACAACACTGGCCACTCCTGGATGGCTCTTATCATTGCCAGATCCACCACAATGCCCTCTCCACTCACCACATGGACAAGAAAAGCCATTGACGACATCCAAAACTCACACTTTAAGAACTTGGCGTAGAGCGTATTTCTCCTCAGGGTATGCAACACCAACCGTAAATGGTTCGTATGATCTTCTTCAGACTGAGAGTACACCAAGATATCATCAATGAAAACAATCACAAACAGATCCAAGTACTCTCGGAATGTTCGGTGCATTAAATCCATAAACACCGATAGTGCATTACATAGTCCAAACGACATTATAGTGAACTCGTAATGACTGTAGCGTGTTCCAAACGCTGTCTTGGTAATGTCACCTTTCCGAATTCGCAACTGGTAGTAGCCCGATTTCCAATCTAGCTTTGAATATATCCAATCTAGCTTTGAATATACTTTCTATCTCACCAATTGATCAAACAAATCATCGATCCGTGGAATCGGATGTTTATTTTTCTCCGTCAACTTGTTCAATTCATGATAATCAATACAAAATCGCAGGCTACCGTCCTTCTTTTTCACAAAAAGAATAGGTGTGCTCCAAGGTGACATACTTGGGCGTATATAACCCTGTTCCAACAACTCTTGCAATTGCACTTTTAGTTCAGCCATTTACTTTGCCGCTACTCGATATGGCGAGCGGGCCACAGGTTTTGCACCTAACACCAGCTCAATCGAGAAATCAATCTCCCATTGTAGAGGTAATCCCGGGAGCTCTTTCGGAATCACATCAGCAAACTTCAAAACAATCGGAACATCATACACACTGGCCTTTGGCTCAACAGCCTCAACAAGCATGAAGAACAACTCCGCGCCTTTTCGAACTGCCTTAACCACTTGAAGAGCAGACATCAATGTCATGCTCGACCCTCGCATACCGGCAAACTTTGTTTCTCGTTCGGCATTCTTCCCCAGTGTGAATTCCTCTAACTTGCAATCTATATAGGCACGCTGCTCCGAGAGCCAGTCCATACCAAAGATCACATCAAATTTCAATATCTGCAGCACCGATACTTGCAATCCAAAATCTCGACTTTCTATTTGTACCTCCACAAAACAAGACCTACCTGCATGCATTATACATCCATTTGGTAATAACACCTTCACACTATCTGCCACCATACGAATCGGTACACTGATCTGTGACATGAAGTCCACAGACAGAAATGAATGAGAAGCACTAGTATCAAACAGTACTCTCGCCGGACAGTCTCGAATCAGGACAAAGTCTAATACAAACACATTATACACAAGCTACAATCAAGGTATAAAATAGCAAAAACAGCAATCAAATATGTTACCACGTACCTGTGATAACGTCACGTTGCTTTATGGCCTCCTGCTGGCCAAGATTTTACACTCGGGGTTGCACCTGGGATGTAGTGGACTCTACCACCGCCTTTCTCTTTTCTTCATATGATGCTCCTGTCTTCTTTTCAACCTTTGGTGGACCAACCAGACAGTTACGGGCGATATGCCCCACTCGACGACATGTATAGCAGGTCCGAGACTCCTGTCTCGAAGTTGCTCCTGATACAACACTCGAGGGAGCCTGAGTAGAAGACTTGAATCTCTTACCCCATTTCCTTCGGTACTTTGATTTCCCCGGGTGCGGCACTTTGAACTCAGACTTTGTCACCACCAAGTCCATTTTTCCTTGCACCCACTTCATATCCTTCTCCAACGCACACACCGTATCCACCAACACCTAAAACCCTTGGTTCATTGAACTTGATAACAGGAATCTCAACTCATACCGTAATCCTTCGTAGAACCGATTAGTTTTTCGTTGTTCATCAGCGAAGATAGACCCTGCATAGCATCTCAATCATGTAAACTCATGCAAGTAGGTATCAACACTACTCTTTCCCTGAGTTAGACACCGGAACTCATTTTCCATAGTGATGCGTTGTGCCGCTGACAAGTGTTTTGCCAAGAACAGTCGCGAAAACTCCTCAATCGAGACTTCTATTAATTGCCTGCCCGCTAAGTGGTGTAACTTTATCTCGTCCCACCATAGCCGAGCCTATCCTTCCAACAAGAAGGTGGCCAAGGTGACCTTCTGATTTTCCTCCATCCTTATTGCCGTCAATATTCGCTTGACGCACGACAACCAATCTTCCGCCTGCGTTGGGGATCTCATACCCGTAAATGTAGGAGGATTGAAGCTCATAAACTGCATCAACTGTCGTTCAGCTGCCCGAGGATCAACAGCCTCAGCAGGTTCTAGCCTTAAACCAACTCGTTCTGGCACCAATGTCAGTTGCGCCTGCCCACTAGGCTGTGCATGAATCATTTCAAACAGCGCCTCAACAACTAAGCATACTATTTCCGCAGAAGGAGGAGGTGTAGACACCTTAGTTAGTGTCGCACTCTCATCAGAATGATGGGGCTCAGACTACCCAGCACCACTACGAGTCACCTATAGGTGGACAAGACACACATTAGCAACCTTGCACAAGCAATAACAATAATATAGGAATGCGCAGGTTCCTCAAACAGGTGTATTTGCATTCCTTAGTGGACATTCTTGAGTTCATTCATGTTATAGTGAGTCGCACTAATATGTGCTCGCCACCCCCACAAAAGAATTCGACCGCGAATTCGAAAGAGGAAGACCGAGATAAGCATAGCATTTTACAAGCAGATATAAGCAGATATATGCTTTTTGAGGGATTCCCTTGGGTTGATTCTGGAGATGCCTAAGATGTCTTGCATGTAGATCCAGAAATGTCTAGTACGGAATAGGCATACTTTGTGAAGCCCATCTCGACAAGTTGGTCTGGATTGGTGATGTTTTCTTTTGCACACCGGAGAAGACTCCGCGTATAAATGATTATGTTTGCGGATTCAGTGGGTTGTGTCAGTGAAGGATAGTTGCAGGAAGCACTGAAGTGAAAGTCCAGGAAAATACCTGCAAAGTGTTTGTGTTGTATGCTATGAAAGACCAGTGTTTCTGGTACTGCAGATGGCTGCAGGGATTGCTGGATGGTTGATCCATATAAGGTTAGGGCTAGGGATGGAAAGAGAGTTCTGTCGCTAACGCCGGGCGAGATTGAGTGTCACTTGCGATGGCTCCTAGCTAACCTGTGATGTGAAGCCAGTCCTTAGGGGACAGTGTGGCTATTTGTGAGCTTTGGGAGCTCTTGAAAAGGCTTCGTGTCGAACGGATAAGGGGAGGTCGACCCGCGTCAGTGAACTGATGATTTGAACAACGGGAAATGGCTAAACTATCTCTGTGTTGTGGTTTTCTGCTATAAGTGCCTGGGCACGTGGCATTCGGCAGAAATGCATAATGAGAGTCTTGGGACTGTGCACGCCATTATCACCCAGGAACGACTAATTGACAACAAAAGAGCACGCGGAATACGATCAAACAAATAGCTCTTCTAGAAATTGACAAATTAGTACACGACGAGAGCTCGGAGAAAATCGAGTGATGATTCCTAGGATTGAGGAACGCAGGCTAGACATGGGCGTGTCCGAAGCCGTGTCTGGCATACGGTCTGTGACAGATACGACCGGTAGGATCGGCGTTTTGTAGTGACAACCTTCCTGGGCGTGATGGTGTCACCACAAAGCGGCGCTTCAGGTCCTAAGACCCCATGGTTTTAAAAAAATGGGGTCTTACAAGTGGTATCAGAGGAAACCTTGATCGGAATAGTAGAAGTCCACTAACCCTGGGTCACCCCCGCTCAAGTTTAGTTTGGGTACAAACTAAGCAGCGGAAGCTGTGTTGTGCCCATATGGGGGAATCACATGCAAAAGTCCACTTTGTCCATTAGTTCCACATGTACATCATCTAATAATTGGAATTCTTCTTTGTAGCCTGCGGCAATCTCTGCCCCCGGCAGGGAGCGCTTTAGGCTGCAAATATCTCATCTCATAATTCTTTAGTCAACGAGTTAGACCTAACCCACTAGGATACATGACTAACTATGACAAATTATAGTATGCCCTAGTCAAAAATGGACCTTCGGTATGAACTTGGTTAAGGTAAGAAGATACCTAAAGAGAATAGAGGAGGAGTTTAATACGAGAATGACTACCTAAGCCATAAACTCAGGTGTCCCTACAGTCCCTATCAAGGATTACTCAAACCGGTAGGACTAACTTAATGAGAATTGAGGCCAATAATCTTTTAGCAGAATGGTAGAAGACACCCTATCTCAACCCTCGTACCATTAATAAGATTACCCAGAGACACCCACCAAGACAAACACTGAGGATCGGATAGGTATTCAAGTACAGAAGAGACCCATTCGGGATTAAGAATGTTTTGACCTTGATAAGGTTGTCGTAAATGTGACTCAGAGGGTTTAAAGTATGGAGTATATCGACAGGTTTCATGATGGAACCCCAAATCTAGGGTTGATGCCCTAGGGATTGTGCACCTAGCTTGGACGGATATAATATGTAATATCAAAGATACTTAGCCCAAGATAGGTAGGGGCTTAGCTTTTGTTTATTGGGGGCTTGTCTTTTGTTTATTGGGCAAAGTGGTTACGGATTTGGGTTTCCCTTAGACCACTTCTAGAAAACATTGCGCTGGGAATATAATGAAATTGAAGTAAACTGTATTCGATGATACTTGTACGATGTCATGGTAATAAAGAAGAGTAATTATGAGACTTAACCATTACAAGATACCATGTGAATTTGATGACGGGTAGTAAGGTTAAGGATATTCGGGAAGATAATACTAAATTGCTATGTTGTAACATCAGAGGTATGATAATACTAGGAAATTTGAAAGAAATTAGCAAACAATATATCGAAGACGTATACCTTAGGTACGAATCTGCAACTTGACTTGGATAGCATGAAGGACCGGAATATATACATTTGATGACATAATAGTCAAGGTTAACAAGAATTCAAAGTACTGGAAGAGAATTTTGTTTACCGGAACGTGTATTTCCCTGGAATAAAGAAAGACGTCATGGATTTTGTGATGCACAGTGAGGTTGTCGGGTGGTGAAGGACAAGTTCAAGGTTTTTGGGAACTACTACAGTCACTGCCCGAGTTAGAGTGGAAGTTTGAGGGTATAATTATGAATTTCACATACAGATTACCACATCCCCACTCCGGGCACAATTTTAATTGTAACATCGAGGATAGATTGACCTAGCTAGCTGGGGTCACCCCAATCTGGAAGAAAGCACCTGTTCGTGTTTCATGAGATTTGGGAGTAGTTGTCTGTTATCATGGTGTGCTCAAGACGATCGTGGCAGATTAGAATGAATGGTTTACGCCGAAGGAAAGAAGATCAGTCTAGGCTTATCTAGGCTCTTGGTCGACATTCAACAGAGCTCCCTTATAATAACAGTCACCAGTCCAGCATAGGCATGGCCCTTTTGAGGCATTATACGGACGGAGGTGCGGGACTCCACTGTCTTGGGTCTAAGATGAGGATCCAAAAGCACTCGACTCAAAATTTGTGGAGAACCCAGATACCCAGGTGTGACTGATTCGAGATAGGATGTTGGAGGCCCAGAGCAGACCGGCCAAATATTACAATCTGCGGCGTTGATAAGTAGAGTCTCAATATGAAGACCATGATTCTTGAAGATACATCTGATGCATGGATTCTCGCGGGTATGTGGGTGAAAGAAGCTTAGTCCAAGGAATAGGGGGCGCTACAGGATCCTGGAGCGGATCGGCCCATTAGCCTACAGACTAGAGCTACCGCCGGAGTTAGCGGGTTTGCACGACGTGTTCCACGTCTCCCCTCTTAGTAAGGCTCTACTACGGCCGGAATAGTAGGTTCTTGGTATAGATGGCTCGACAGCTTTTTATCAATCGGTCTGCCGTGAGCCGGTCAGGATGGATGATACAGCGATATGTGTCTTGCGGCGCAAGAAGGTCTCGTTGGTCAAGATCCTATAGAGAAACCATGGGCAGGAGGAGCATAGCTGGGAGCCACCGGATCTGACGCCGCAGAGGTACCCAGATCTCTCTGGGTAAAGTATACATTCAACTTATTATGGGATGTTACATTTAGTTACTCTCAGTAGAAACCTCGCAGGCCTAACCTGAATTTCGGGGACGAAATTTTTATTTTGTTTATTGGGATTTGTAACATCTCATTTCTAACTAGACCCCTAAGAGTGGTTTTGCCATGACTAGGTCATGACAAAACCCTAGGAAGCCGAAGAAGACCAAGTAAGCTTAGACATGAAGATAGAAACCAACATGGTCTACAAATAGTAGAATTCCAATTACTAGCTTAGGGATGATAAAAGGGCTTCACCATGACACCATGACCCCACCACAACATCACTATCCTAATTAGGTCAAACTAAGCTCATACAAGGTCAACTGACCTCCCCTTGGCCAAAAGGACCCACCTAAACCTTCCCAAGCCCTAAGGGAGGCCAATGGATCACCAAGGACCCATTGGGGCAACCAAAGAGGCTAAGTTGACTCAAGTCAACCCTAGCCATAAAAAGGTCAAAGTGCCCTAACTAAGGGGCAAGTGACCACCAAGGTGCCTATTCAACCCTACACAACCCTTTCTAGACCTTAGGGGAAGCCAAGAGGTCACCAAGGAGCCCTTGGGATCAACCCAAATGGTCATGTTGACCAAAGTCAACTATTGGGTCAAAGTGGTCAACTTAGCTTAACCTAGCCTAATTCAAGTGGGCTAAGCCCAAGTGCTGTGACCCATTAGCCTAAGGAAGTGGAGAGACACATTTTGGGCCCACCAAATTTAGAGAGGGATGACTAGGAGAGAGAGGGAGGAGGTTACCCCACTTCGTAGGAGAGAGAAAATAAACTTAATGGCCATTATGGCCATGGAGGTTTCAAAACTCCCCCACCTTGATGGGCTTTTACTCCTTGGAGGCAGGGGAGGAGTTTTCAGGAAGTGGCCGGCCAGTGGGGTGGCTCAGCCATTCAAATGGCTGAAACCGAAATTGCCCATTAATGGCCATTCATGGCCATTAGAATTACACCCTTCCCCTTCCCCAATTAGGGATCTTAAAAGCATCACCAGGCAGAGGGGAGAAGGTTACAGCCTTTACCTGGAGGATTCGAGGCACTTGACTGTGCTGTTGTAGAAACCCGATCGGCGCCACCACCATCATGGCAAACCGGAGATCAACTCGCCTCCAGCCCTCTCAACCGGTCCTCCCTTGCTCCTTCTTTTATGGGTAGATCATAGGATTCAATAGGGAAACGAATTGGGCTCAATCGAGCCCGATTTAAGCTTTCAATATCTCTGGTTTTCCAAAAACATAACATGTCGGGATCGTCGGAATCCACCCCTCTGGTGGCTGTGTCGCCTAGCGATAGCCACCACCTCGACGGAGGTGGTGGTGGTAGTGGCCGGCCAGGGAGGTGGTCGGGTGGCCGGGAAATGTGTATGGAACAAGCTCCTAGATGGGGAAATCCTGGCCGTCGGTTAGAGCTTGAAGATGACGGGATGCTGTTTATTTTGCGTCAAGATTCGTGTGCCCTGATTATATTCCTAAGAATTAATGATTTCAATTATGTGATTTTTTGTCACACATTTTAAGTTAATGTTTCTATTTTTAAAAAATAACTAGGGGTTGTTTCAAAGAAAATGGTCAACATGAGAATTGTATCCCTATGGGTCTACTTTATTTTAAAATTCGTTTGGACTAGTTTAAAGTTCAGGTTAGACTTCAGCACTCCATCTGGTGGGATCTATACCTAAAGCAAGTCATAGACTTAAATGTGTGCCTCCACTTCACCACATGTCCAAATGATCTAAAATTTGGATAGGGAGTCAATTTTACCTATACCTAGGTCATGTACAAAAATGGAATTTTTTGGAGATAATTTTTCTATAGTGTTTGAAATTATTTAATAATCATAGGGTAATTTAATTTGGGGACCTAATTATCTCCAAACCCTCCCAAATTTTGGTGGGTGGTCCTTGGGGTCATCATAAGGCTTTGTATAAAATTTCATCTTTTTGGAAGATGATTTGGGTTGAATTTTGTAAACCCTAGCCTTGGCCTAAAGGGGGGTATTTAGGTCAAAGTGCTCCTTGTGGGTTTGAGTTGTTAAATCACCTCAATAGAGGCTGAGACTTGGGCCACTGGTTTGATATGATGCTAGACACCCTCACATGGAGTTTGTGGTGGATTGGGGTAGATTTGCGCTAGGACCCAAGTTCAAATCCTAAGGTTTAACTTTGAGGATTTGTGAAGGGCATGGGATGAAATGCCCTTCTATGTACTTGGTGTTTAGTCTATGTGATCCTAGGGTGGTGAAAAGCCCTAGGGAGAGATATGGTAGGATTTGGACACATGCACACCACTTAAACCACTGGATAAGTTTTTGGGTCCAAACACCATAGGGAATGTTTAGTGACTCATATGACTTGGGAATTGCATGACATTTTGGTAGAGGTCATTTCCCTGATCATATTAACCACTGAAATATACTACATATTGTTTGGATGAGTTTACTAATGGGTTCCTTTGAAAAGTGCACTATCATGAGTTGTATTGAAGAATTTTATTATGTGACTTCCTAACCTTGGGTTTGGATGATATTTAGTCAAGCTATGTTTTAGGACTATATCAAGCCCTATATATTTTAACATGAATTTTAGATCATTATATAGGGTACTTAATTCACAACCCATCAAGTTGCATCTTCTACTTAGAAATTTCTTATGAACCAACTATTCAATGGATACTTATGAAATTTGGTAAAAATACATTTACTAACATTTTAAAGCTCAGTGAATTTTTATGGAATTTTTGGAAGTCTATCTGTAGGGGTTGGTTCACAAGGTGCTATTTTCTAAGTAAAAGTATTTGAATTTATTTTGATACTTATTTAGCTTGATAAAATTTGATTTTTTTGTCAGAGGCCCTTTCTGGTCATCCTTGAGATTCAGTAATTTTTCTATAATTTTCTGATGAATAACTTTAGTACTTTCTTGTTTACCCATAATTATGGCTTATTAATGGTTCAATTAATTAGAGGACAAATCTTTTATGGAAAAATCATTAAACTTGGTATTTACTGTTATTCCTCTGTTATCTAGTGTTCATAATTTTTGGGAGGCCATTGTTTGAGAAAATATTGTACTTCATGTTCAAATTACCCATGGCCTAAATAGGGGAAAATTAATTAAATACCAAATTAATTAGGAAAATTTTGAGTTTCTGGAGATAGGCTAGTCATGTCATGATAGACCTCCATTATATATCTTGAGGCTTGAGGATGAAAATTTAGAGTACCCCTTATCATGTACGTCATATAGCATAGGTTGGTCTGCATTTAGTAAAACTGCGAAAATTGTGATAACATGGGATATGGTCATAGGTAGTGGGGAGAAATGTGTGCTGATTTGGTAAGATGAAAGAGAGCTTCATTAGGAATCATGATGAGGAGAGTGTTGGGTTGGCTAGAGTTAAGAGGTGTTCGGGATCGACGAAAGATCGTATTTCCTGTGGATAGAGAGAGGGAGAGTCAAAATACACTAGGGTTAGATCCAGAGTAATATTAATAGGGATCGATAATCGGGTATTAACCAATAATAGTAAGTGCCTTGCGAAAGGGAGCTTTGGGCTTCAGCTCATCGTAGTTCCTAGTGCCCTCAAGAGCCCTTCACGGGAAATGCCTTGGGCAGTCCAAGGTTAACGTAAGTCGTAAGAATAAATGAAATGGAAGAATAATTAGAAACACTCTAGGGCTACACTTACACTCACACTCCCCAGTGTTGTGGGAGTTAGGTTAGGTCTCACGAGCCGTAGGCTCGGAGGTTTTGGTGATGGGCAGGTTAGCCCAGCGAGCCGATGGCTCGGATGGTTTTGAGACGGACGGGATAGTCCGGGGAGCTTTTGCTCGGTTGTTGGTTGTGACGGACGTGTTAGTCCGGGGAGCCTTGGCTCGGAGGTTGATATATCAAGATTATATGTGCATAAATTCTAAGATGGTGGATCTTTGGTGTTGGATGGTATATGCATCGACGCCAATACGTTGACTCGGCAAGTATGGTTTAGCACTTCTCCAATTTAAGTGGATCAGCCGGCCAAGAGTACGCAGGAGATCCACTTAGTGCACCAGTATTTAGGTGTATGATAAGTCTGAATGGTAGTGCAATTACCGGTTTAGAGGTGGGCGAAGCCCAACCCACTGGTTCCATTTGCCACTACAGAGGTATCCTGGGAGGTTAGGCTCCAGAAAGGGGGAACTAAAGGTCTGTGTGCACAGAGTCGAGTGGGTGTATTGCACTTGCATGTTCATATCATAGCATACTTGCATGACATTGCATCAACATTGCATATAGCCCGTGTCACCTTGATAGTTATTTTTGTAAACAAGTAATAACTTGATGCGGATTCATTCTACACTCTAGTATAAAGTACGTAGATGGGCATAAGCTAGATTGATTTAACTTTCAGATAAGTGCACCTATCAATCATAGTATAGGAGAATTCTACATCACGTGTCGTATTCCACAAGGTCTTTCTAAATACTCGTACTCACCCTCACTCTATTATCATACCTATAATTAAAATTGATTTTTAATGTAGATTAACCTAACTATGGCTACTTGGATGAAGAAACATTGGAGGATTAAAGATTTTAAAAAAAGCTGAAGGTCTAAGAGCATTCGCATGAAAATAACCGCTCATTAACTCAATTCTATGTAATCAGGTAATAATAAGATTATCAAATTCGTTGTATTGTAATGGTTAAACATGTATCAAATTCTCTCTCGAGTAATTCAAAATCTAAACCTAAGTTGAGTAAATTTTCTCTCGAACAATTTACAACCCTCCAATTTGCATTAAAATAAAGTACCCTATCTAATACATAAATTCATAAAATTCTATCTCTAAAATACCATGAATCCATTTATCTGTATCATAATTATCCAATCAATATATCTCTCGATCATTCAAATTGAAATGCAAAGAGAAATAATGTAACGCCCCGAAAATTGTATTTGAGTTGGTCGCATAAAAAGGGGATTTTGGTGCCTGTGTAGGGGTACACGACCTAGGACACGGGCGTGTCCAAGGCCGTGTCTGGCTGGTGTTTTGGCCGTTTTCATCCCGAGAAGGACACGGCAAGGAACACGGCTTAATGACATGGGCGTGTCATTTGACACGGGCGTGTGCCTACCCATGTCAGTACCCGTGTTCAGCAGGGTCGTGTCAGTTGGCGTGGCGGTTATGCGAGACATGCCCCTGGACACGTGTGTGTCGAGGAACCCGACACGGGCGTGTAGAGTGAGACACGAGCGTGTCTGAGCCCGTGTGAGTCTCTGTGTTCGACGATCGTGCCTGGATCGAGGCATACAGCCTGGGACACGGCCGTGTGCCAAGCCGTGTTCGGCCCAGGTCTGTTGACTTTTGTGCAGATCGGAGCCGTTCATTTTCTTTAACTAAGATCCAATGGCACAGGTGGTTTCCTGCTCTGTTAAGGCCGTGAATGGGAGTTGAATCCTTCATTTCTCTCCAAAGCTTTCTCTCTCCAAGGATTTAGAGCAAGGAGGAAGAAGGAGGAGAATTCCGGCCGCCAGCGGAGCATCGGAGCACCGTTTTGAGATTTGAGAGCGGATCCGTGGAGGAAATATCGTTGTGAAGACTTCTAACCGTGTAGTTTTTCCATAGCGTCAAAGCGTACTACATGGGTAACGATTCTCCACTTGAGCATGTGAAGCTCTTCCTTTCTGCATAGGGAATCCCGCTCCCGCGAGTGTGTGGTGAGTGCGTGGTGTTCCTTGGGTTTGATGTGAATAGTCCCCCTTGTGTTGCATATAGAGTCCGGAATCGAAGTACGGGCATAGGCATTGTGTGTGAATCCTACCCGGACATGTTGGTCTGGATTGGTGATGTTGCATTTGTTATGATTTGCCGGAGAAGACTCCGTGCTTTGGGTTTTTGGGTTTCTACGCGGTAGATTGCAGCAGGGATCCTTGGAGGTTAGCTCCAAGGCGCACCCAGAAAACTGAGTGGAATCGTTGTTCTGCTAACTTGGCGGTCTAGGAACCGGCCTTGAACATAACTGGTTTATGTGATTGTTTCAAAATGACAGGATCCGAGAGACGCTTGGCCCGTGCGTATGTCTTAAGGTGAACTACGCGGTTGTGAGCAACGGGTAGGTGGAATCGGACCTGTGCTATGTGGTTCGGTACGAGAGACCCAAAAAGGGGACTGGCCGTTGGCATAGTCGGGAGCCTTTGACAGTGGTCAGAAAGGCTAAATGCACACGTGGTTTCCATCTTTGTGGTGGTGGTGAAGACGCTGAAGTGTCAGGATTCACCGTTAATGTGCCCTGAGTGCACGAGGTATTTGGTCGTGCGAGCCCATGTTGTCGTGCTGTCCCTTGAAGGTCATAAAGAATAGTTGTTTTTATTTTGTCATGTGTGGCCAGCCTGCGATCCGATATATGTAAGACACTATTTGTTAAGTGAACTATTGTAAGGCCATAAGGCCGTGTTCCCCCTTTCAGTGTATTTAGTTTCATTCCTGTTGTGTGGATGTGGACATTCATGATTATGGATTTAAGTTCTGGGTTCTTTCAACTATTTAAAAAGCTTCCGCTAGAATGCTCTATGTAGGACGAGTAGTCTTAATTAGATAGTTTGGATATTCTTATGTAACCCTTCCGACTGTCTGTGGTATATGGCGTTGGGTTCCAGCTATACCTTCTGCTATATGCCATGTGACGGATGGGGGTGTTACAAATAACACCTAAATATGAACATATAAACATCATCACAACCTTCCAATTTCTCAATCTAAAAAGTTGGAATTCATGTAGAACAAATAACAAATTCATAACTAGGATAAATCTATTTGTTTGAAAGTATATATACGAATAAAATATCACAAATTTGATGAAAACAATAACATACGTGATTACCAAATTGTTCAAATAAACATTTCATGCGAAATAAAAAATAAATAAAGTTTGATCACCAAGAGAAAGGAAAGATTAAAAGAGATGCATGAAAGATTAAAAGCATACGAAAATCTCCTTCAATTCCTCCTTCTCTTGGGTACTCCACTTTCATCCTCCAGAAGTTCTCCAAATGAAAATGATCCAAAAGACCCATTCTAATTTTTCTACAGGTTTTTATAGTCTCCTTACAAAAAGGGTCAGACACGGGTTCCAACACGGCCGTGTCACAGGCCGTGTTGACGGTTCAAGGGTGGTTCCACACGAATAGGCATGTCTGGTCATGGGCCGTGTCGTCTGACATGGGTACTGATACGGTCGTGTTGTTCATCATGTTCTTCGCACACAGGTTGGTTGGCAGCAGACGTTGAATTTATCCCGAAAAGGACATGGGTAGGAACACTCGTGTTCCCACCCGTGTGGTGCTCTGTCCTTTTCTTCCAATTCTTCAAGTCCATCCCGGATAGGACACGGGTAGGGACACGGGCGTGTACCTACCCGTGTACGCCCAATTCTTGTCCTGTCATCAGCTATGTTGAATCTGTGAACTCCTCTGTTTGCTCCAAGACTTTTAGTTCCACTGGTTAACAATACTTGCATTAGGAAAATGAAGGAATAAATAAATAGCTTAATACATGAAATACTAGAAACTGCTAACTGTGCTCTTTTATTCATGATAAAGCAAATTCTTAACTATTCTCGTGAAATTAATACATAGGGAGGTAGAAAATAGTGGACATGATTACAATTATGATAGTAAAAATCCTATCATAATTGTACTCATCAAATACCCCAAGACTTAGATGTTTGCTTGTCCCTAAGCAAACTAATTCAAACATTTGGGTTAAAAATAAATAATTTTGCTTCCGCACACTGGTTGCTATGAATTTAAAGAGAACTTTGATGATGTAATCGTATAGGAAATAGTATATCATACTTTTCTAGATATAACTTTATCTTAAAATTCCTCTAATATATCTTTTAACTAACTTTCACTCTTTCTTAGAAATAGAAGTATAGTCATCCATAACAATTGTGAGGAGAAAAAAACAATCTCAATAAGATATGTATTAGTATTTCAAAACTTATAGGTACCAATACTGATAGTCATGAGCTTACCTTTTCACACCCTCTCCACGGCATAAGTTAGAATTAGTAAGGTTGGATCCTTAGGACTTGTATTATGGTGTAACCTTTTTGGCTTAGAATAGAAGATTATAGGTGGGGTAATCAAAGATAAATTTGATGGTTCATATCACACCTAGATGATGATTGAGCATCTTGCTTTACAAATACCTTAACATACATCAACGTTATAAAAGCACCCCCGGACTTTACAATTATTATACTTACCATATTTTTGAAGGATACTATATATTTTTATTTTTTTCTTAACCATGGGTCCATAGTATGGATCATTCCGAGTGGGTGCAAGTATACACGCACTCAGGCCACATATCACTATGTTTTTTTTCAAGGGTTCATAGTAGGGATCATTCCAAGTGGGTGCAAGTATACACGCACTCAGGCCACATATCACTATGAACAAACTCATTTCAAGAAGGTATCAATGATAGGTGTGCTAATAGGTAAGGATTTGTCCTTGGTGAATTTTAGTAGTATAGTATCAAAAGGCATAAGGATTAGGTCCAAATTGGGTATGCAAGGGTATAATGTTTAAGGTTTTGGGATTGCAAGGCTCAAGCTATCTAAAAGGAGGCCTAAGTCATTTTTGCCCTCACTAATGAGCCTATGCAAAAAATTTTGAGAATCGCTAGAGGGTAAGTTCTAGACATCAATAGAGAGTATTCTTTATTTTGATTCCCTAATACAAAATTATCAAATTGTTACACTCATCGACTCATTTTATTATAGATAATTATATTTTCTAAAATAGAGTGATTGATAGTTAATAATATAAAGGAGTAATCTTAAAAATAGATTATATAGAGAAAATTAGGCTAATGAATTTCTATACATAATTACGAATCAACAAATTTGAACACTCAATAAGTCTACATCAATTCATTTTAATCGGCGTGCAAAGTTAAAATAGATATTTATAATCCCAAATGAGTGAATTAATGAGAGCTTAAAGGGGTAACAATAAAAAAAATTGGGGGTGGGGGGTATAACAACCTTGAGTACTAAGATAGTAAAAGTATAACCAATTATAATCATGTCTATCACAGAAATTATAGCATTGAAGAACATCGACCCCCAGACTTAAAATTTGCAATGTCCTCATTGTAATGTAAAGAGCTGAGAGAGTAATTTTACCAATAAATAAAGAACTAACTATCATGAAAATAAAAGAGCACACGAATGAAAACAGAGCAAATATGATAACATATATAATGTCTGATAATACAGGTACAAATAGATGCTGTTAAAATATACTGATACATGTCAAAAATATGTTGGAGGGTTGGCCTGATCGTCAGGGAAGTGAGGCGGGCGAGGAGCTGCCGGTGGTCTTGGATAGATCCCCAAGTGGTCCCTGATCTGAAGGATGGCGTCCTCTGTCCGCTTCTGTGACTCCTCTATACGCTGCAAGCGCGGTGAGAGCTTGGTCTCAAAGAAGTGCTGTAAATCCCGCGAGTACTGAGAACGCCCTCGAGGAGGAGTAGCAGAAGACTCACCCTGAGTGTAAGTAGAGCGGGGCGGAGGCACCAGAGGCTCATCGAGGTCAGGATCCACCTCGTCGTCATCATCATCATTCGCGTGTAGTCCACGCCTCGTAAGGGAATATATAATGCCACCGCGGCCTTGACGGGCGGTGACGAGCTAGAGGGATCGAAGACTGGACATAGTGATAGGCACGGTCTTCGCGACCACGGTCATCGGGGGAAGGGAAGAGAATATGTTCATATTCTTCGCCAGGCGGGTAATGTAGGGTGCTACGCAGATAGACCCTATGTGTGAGTAGTTGTCAACCTGGTGAAGGACGAACTGCGCGAGCAAATAACCCAGAAGGATGGGGTAACGTGATGACATGCTATAAATATATAGCACATCCTGCCTACTAACAACTCCAGAGATTTCGCCTCGGCCGCTCAAGGTATGGCTAAGGAGGTGGTGTATGTAATGGAGAGCAGGAGAATGCAACTTTGAGGCCTTAGACCTTTTGGCCTCATATGGACTACGGTCAAAAGTAAGCTAGGCCCAGATGTTGCTGGCATGGTCGCGAGTGGGGAGATCACAATGAAGCTCAGGGTAGGCAGCACTAAAGAGGAACGAGTCCTCATACACCCCTAAGTATTGGGTGAACTGGAGAAGGGAGAGTGTATAAGTAGTGCCCGCTACTCGAAATGAGATGACCCCCTCTTGCGCATTTGCGTGCTCAGTGAGAGTAGGTCAAAGATTTAAATAAAAAGATGACATGAACTCTAATGTGATTGTTGCCACCCCACTATAGATATCAACTCTCTAACATCTCCCGCTAAATTTATTTCCTTCAGGACTCTCCAGTCAATCGATCGAATGTCTTGACACATTTTTGACTGGAGGCAGTTGTAGCGGTTGATGTGCGCTGGATCCGTGAATTCCAGCGGCGCATCGACATCGCGCCTTTCCGTAGATAATGCTTGGAGCTCCGGGTGACGACGGCGACCGCCTTGGGCTCGTCCTGAAGACATGATCTGTGGACAAATATTATGATTTTTATTTTTTAAAAATGATGAAGAAGAATAGGAGAGGAAAATGAGAGGAGGGGAACAAGAAGAAGGAGAAGAGAGTGGAGAGAAAGAAGAAGTTGAATAAAAACATAAACCAAAAATTATTACCTAGGAGGATAAATTACGATGAGAGGAGGTGAATCCACTAATCTTGAAGGCCAAACTTAACCGGCTCTGGGAACAAGGGGTATAAGAAATGAAATTTGTAAATCAGGGGAGGAAGATGAAGATGACCAGAACACTGCCATATTTAAAGAATACGAACATGGGTTCACATACGGCCGTGTGTGCACCCATGTTAGGGAATCTTAACTGCGTGGAACACGGGTATCGACGGGACGTGTGGTCAAACTTCACGGAAAAGCAGCGTGTCAGGCGGACACGGTTAACAACACGAGCGTGTATCGACCCGTGTCTTGCTTGTGAACAGTGCATTAAAATGCACATGGGTGATAACACGGCTGGGTGGGTACCCGTGTCCTTCGCGGGATGAATGTCATCGAATAGCAATACGGGTTGGAACATGGCCGGGTGTCAGGCCGTGTCCTTCTCGGGAAAGACACTTCGTCGAATAGCGACACGGGTTTGAACATGGTTGGGTGTCAAGTCATGTCCTTCTCGGGATGAACATCATCGAACAGTGACACAGAGCAGAACACGGCCGGGTGACTACCCGTGAATAGGCACACAGGCATTAACATGGGTATGTGTTAACCCGTGTCCTGTTCGAGCGCTATTGGACAAAAATGAATGCTACAACACGGCCACACAAACGGGTGTGTGTCCACCCGTGTGCTGCTCGGGATGGAAGCATCCTAATCCTGGTTTTATATGGGACACGGCTGGGCCCAAGGGTGTGTTATGGACACGGCAATGCACACGGGCGTGTGGTTACCCGTGTGCTCCCCTAGATTTAAAATTCCTCTTAAGTGAATTTTATTAAAGAATTTTTGAATTAACATTAACTAAAATTATACTAAAAATTTTATAAAAAAAAAATACAACATTATTCGCAATCCTAGTCTAGACGGAGGCATGTTTCTTGACGAGCAAAATTTTGAGGAAGCGCATTGTAGTAAAGTTTTAATTGGTGCCCATTTACTTTAAAATCGCCCTTCTCAGGGTGGGTTAGCTCGACGGTGCCGTAGAGAAAGACTTCTTTGACTTGGAAGGGTTCAGACCACTTAGACCTTAACTTCCCTGGGAATAAACGAAGTTGGGAATTAAAAAGGAGGACTTGGTCACCTTTTTGGAATGTCTTAGGTTTGCAAAGGTGATGGTCATGGAATAGTTTGGTATTCTCCTTATAAATCTGGGAGTTCTCGTAAGTCATGGTTCTCCACTCATCTAATTCGTTAAGCTGAAGTTTTCATTTCTCCCCTATAGAATTAGTGTCAAAATTAAAAGAGCGTATTGCCAAATATGACTTGTGTTTTAATTCTTTAGGCAAGTGACATGATTTATCATAGACTAATCTAAAGGGGGTGGTTCCAATAGGTGTTTTGAAGGCGGTCTTATATGCCCACAAACAATCATTCAGTTTCCTAGACCATTGCTTCCTATTCCCTTCTATAGATTTTTTTATGATCCCCTTAAGTTCTCTATTTGAAACTTCAACTTGGCCACTAGTTTGTGGATGATAAGGAGTGGCTATCCTATGTGTAAATCCATATTTTTGTAATATTTTATCTAGCTGTAGATTACAAAAATGTGAACCCTTATCGCTAATAAGTGCATGTGGTGTGCCAAATCATGCGAATAAGGTTTCCAAAAATCGGATTACTACTCTACTATCATTAGTAGGCAAAGCTTGTGCTTCAACCCACTTTGATACATAATATACAGCTACCAAAATATATTTATTCCCGTAATAAACTGGAAATGGTCCAATAAAGTCAATCCCCACACATCGAATACTTCACATTCAGAAATAACTTTTTGCGGCATTTCATGTAATTTAGAAATATTACCTGATTTTTGACAAGAATCACATGAAAGCACATACCTATGGGCATCCCTGAATAGAAGAGGCCAATAAAAACTACAATTAAGAACCTCTTTGGCTGTGTGATTTGCTCCATAGTGACTACTAGCAGGACCTGAATAACACTGCTCTAGGATTTTCCAACCCTCCTCTATCGATACACACCTTCGTATAATGGAATCTGCACATATCTGAAAAAAAAGTGGTCCTCCCAGAAGTAATATTTCAAGTCAGAGAAAAATTTCTTTTTCTACTGATATGAAAATTCTTTTGGAAGGACCTTAGCCACAAGATAGTTTGCATAATCGGCAAACCACGGATAATCAGGGTTTATATTTGTAGATAAGGCAAATAACGATTCCTCGGGGAATGTATCAGAAATCTCCGATTCATCTAACATTGCTCGTAGTGGATTTTCTAAATGTGAAAGATGGTCTGCCGCTAAGTTTTCTGCTCCTCGTTTATCCCTAATTTCCAAATCAAATTCTTGCAATAAAAGAACTCAACGGATTAAACGAGGCTTTGCTTCCGCTTTGGCTAGCAAATACCTAAGGGCAGAGTGATCTGTGTATACTACCACCTTAGACAATGTTAAATAGGATCTAAATTTATCAAAGGCAAATACCACTGCTAGAAGTTCTTTTTCTGTAGTTGTATAATTCTCCTACGCATTATTAAGTGTTTTGCTAGCATAATATATAGGGTGAAAGTGTTTGTTTTCGACGTTGTCCTAAAACTGCTCCTACTGCAAAACTGCTAGCGTCACACATGATCACGAATGACTGAGTAAAATCAGGTGCGATCATAATAGGAGAATTAATTAATCTTTCTTTTAAGAACTCAAAGGCATGTAGACACACTTATTCAAAAATAAAAGGTGTGTCTTTCTCTAAAAGCCTAGTAAGTGGTTTAGCGATTTTAGAGAAGTCTTTAATAAACCGGCGGTAAAATCCAGCGTGTCCTAAGAAACTTCTCACAGCCTTAACGGAGGTTGGTGGTGGTAACTTTTCTATGGTTTCAATTTTCCCTCTATCTACTTGAATTCCTTGGCTTGAGATTTTATGGCCAAGTACTAACCCTTCTTGCACCATGAAATGACACTTCTCCCAACTAAGCACTTGGTTTATTTCCTCACACCTCTTAAAAACTTTTTCTAAATTATTCAAACACAAATCAAACAAGTCACCAAAAATAGAGAAATCATCCATAAACACTTTCATAATATCTTCAACATATTCATTAAAGATGGCTAACATGCACCTTTGGAAAGTGGCGGGTGCATTATATAAACCGAATGGTATACCTTTATAGGCAAAGGTACCAAATGGGCAAGTGAATGTTGTTTTCTCCTGGACTTCTAGAGCTATAGGAATTTGAAAATATCCAGAAAGTCTGTCTAGAAAACAATAATAATAATGTCCTGATAAACGTTCTAATATTTGGTCAATGAAAGGAAGAGGGAAATGGTCTTTCCTACTGGCATTGTTTAACTTCCTATAGTTAATACAGAAATGCCAACCTGTTACCGTTCTCGTTGGAATTAATTCATTCTTATCGTTTGCTACCACTGTTAGACCACCCTTCTTAGGAATGACTTGTACAGGACTAACCCATAAACTATCTGAAATAGGGTATATCATACCAGCATCTAACAACTTAACAATCTCAGCCTTAACTACCTCTTTCATATTTGGGTTTAGCCTACTGTTTGGTACATTGGAAAATGTGTACCAGATTTGAAGAAGCCTCACCCTACTCAATGATATACATCAAGGTGTATTTGATGTGATTTGAGTTTATATGTGCAGGTTAAGTAATTACAGGAAATGCAGAAAAGTTTCTAAGTCCATGTGTGAAAGATATGGTACCTAAACACCTAGAGGGGGGGTGAATAGGTGACCTAATCCTTTTTGAGCTTTAATGGCAGCAATCAGTTATATCACAGATTACTAACTATTTTATCACAGCAAAACACAAAGCATACACAGCAAATCACAACACAGTACAGCAGACACAGTGGTTTATAGTGGTTCCCCAAGATATGGGTACATCCACTTTCCCCCTTCGCCTATCTAGTAGTGTAATAGATTCGGCCAAACTCCTCCACTGTCTCAGAACCCAAATTGGTTCCTACACCTCAGGCCCAAAGCCTTACAACTCAGCTTTATCCCAAAGCCTACACTCAGCCACAAATGCCTACACTCAGCCACCCAGGCCTACACTCAGCCAATCAAGGCCTACACTCAGAGATAACAATCTCCTACACTCAGGCCAAAGGCCCTACCCTCAGCCTTTATAATTATAGGCTTACAATTCACTCAGATCCAAAGGATCCTACAAGATAAAAATGATTATAGAAATAATAACTCAACAACTCTGAAACAGAAGAGGGGAGTTGAGAGTTTCTTGATGAGTTCTTGGAAGAACTCGGCTGGATACAATCTGACTTAGCTTTCTTCAAAGCTTCTTGAAAATAGAACTGAATAAGATTGTCTCCTTCTGCAGTTGATCCTTGACCTCTGCCACTTAGAATTCAGAATGAATCTGAACCCTTCTTCTCAGCCTAGTTCCAGAGGCTGATTTCTTGGATGGAGCCCTCACTCTCCAACTTCTTAGATCTGCACTTGAACTGCAAGATCTTCTTGATTTGATACTCTGTGTACCACTTTAATAACTTGTTCTTCAACAATGTGATCAACAGTTTCTGTAAACTGTATGTGCCTATTTATAGGCCTTTTTCATGGTAACCGGCTGGTCCGGTTCATAACTGTCTTCTGACATCTCTGACAGGTGCTGTAGACCGGCTGGAACGGCAGCTATCAAGTCATTCAGTCATTTCTTGAAAATCTCTAACTGTCTGAAAGTATCGAGACTTTCTGTCTTTAAGTGTCGACACTTATAGTTCAAGTGTCGACACTTATAGTTCAAGTGTCGACACATGCTGTGTAAGTGTCGACACAAGTCTACAAGGTGTCGACACAACTCCTTGTATGTCTCGACACAGATTCTTCTTCAGGTGTTGACACTGAAATTGAGTATCGACACAAGTATTTGATCTTCTATCTTTAGCTGAATTCTTCTAAGTGTCGACACATCACCTTTGTGTCGACACAACTTCTTGTGTTGAATCTGTTAAGTGTCGACACTGCTTCTTGGTGTCGACACATAGTCTTCTATGTTGATACTTGCTGAGTGTCGACATAGCTCCTTGTGTCGACACTTGATTCTTCTGTTGAGACTTCAGCTGAGTGTCGACACATTCCCTTAGTGTCGACACTTGTACTTAGAATATTTTGTTGATAATTCTGTTCTTTGCTAAGTGTCGACACAGCTCCATGTGTCGACACTTACTTCAAGTGTAGAGTCTTTAGCTGAGTGTCGACACATTGTTCTGGGTGTCGACACTTACTTCAAATGTTGACTCTTCTGATGAGTGTCGACACTTTGTTCTTGGTGTCGACACTTTAACTTAGTTTCTGCAGTCTTTTGCTGAGTGTCGACACAGCTCCAAGTGTCGACACTATCTGGTGTAGACTCAGCTTCACTGGGTGTCGACACAGCTCCTTGTGTCGACACTTTCTGTCTGCACTTTTCTTCACTGAGTGTCAACACAGCTCCAAGTGTCGACACTTTCTGTTTGGTGTCGACTCTGCATCCCAGGTGTCGACACAATGACTCCAAGTGTCGACACTGCTTGTCTGGGTGTCGACACAAGCTTTCTTGAGTGTCGACACTTTCCCTCTGGGTGTCGACACATGGACTTAGAAACTTTTTGCTTCCGTCTAGTAAATACTTAACCTGCACAAGTAAACTCAACATACATCAAATACATTATGATGTATATCATTGAGTTGGGTGAGGCTTCTTCAAATCAGGTACATTTAACCAATGTACCCAACAATCTCCCCCTATTTGGAGAAGTCATAACCCTTAGTCAATGATATACACCATTCATAATAAAAATTACAAAATGATGTAAAGCAGGATTATGTAAGCAGGATAAACATAACATGTATCAATTTCACATGTATACACAAACATCAACACAAAACAAATAAGAAATAGACATATTTACAGAACAAACATGAAATATATTGATCATATATTGTTCTAACATTTGTCTTATACATTCTCAGTAGTTCACAAAAATGTTTTACATTCAAAAGATTACAAAGTAATCTTCAAGTAAATTCTTAATCTATTTCTGTTCTGGTTCCTTGATAACTATTCCCTTGCCAGGTTGGACTTGAGCTTTGACAGGGACATCAACAGTTTCAGCATCAGCAGGCTTCTTGCCTTTTAGATCTTTCTTTTTGAGCTCTTTAGCTTTGATCTTCTGCCTCTCAAAATAGTGATATGGCTTAGGAAAGTACTTGCTAGGCTCCACAGCAGTAGGAGGTAGCTTTCCCATCTTTATCTTCCTTCTGTATTGAACAATGGCTTCTTGTCTGATCTCATGTTTCCTCCATTCAGCTTCAGAAAACCATTTGTTCCTGTCATGAGTATTGTCCTTGGCAGCTTTCCAGGCAGTTAATATTATATTCCTAGAGGTAGGGCTCCACTGTTCAAAGTCTGGCCTTTGTTTTGCTTGTTCCCTAAACCTCTTCTTAGACAACCTTGTCTCTTCCTCTTTCTGCAATGCCTCTTGCATGGCTTCTGAAATAGGTTGAACCACTTTCTCCAGAATAACATTAGACTTCCCTTCAGTTGGGCTATACATCTGATGAATATCATCTTGCACTATGTCAAAATCTGGTGGAGGATAGATCACTTGAGCTACCTCTGGTTGCTCACCTCCAAGATATGCAGTTTGAATCCCAGATTCAGCAACATTGTCATCATCACAGAGTGGAGGATAGCCTAGTGTAGCTCTGATGGAATTAGATATCCATTTGGCATGATCAGAGCTAGCTTTGACTAAAACTCTCTCCCCCTTTATGACTTCTCTAGCCATATGATCTCTAACATCATCCTTTTGAAATCTTATTTGACTATCCAAGTATCTGATTCCCTCTTTAAAGAATGATTTGAGCTTTTGAAGTTGTTCAGAGATGGCTTTCTGGGAGGCTTGGATTGCAGACTTAACAGCAGAAATTTCTTCTTGAAAGGCTTTGTCAAATTCAGCTTTAGCAGCAGTAGAAGTAGAAGGTTCAGCAGCCTTGTTCTTTAACTCAGTGACAATAGCATTATGTGAAGCTGTAAGATTGTCATTCATTCTAAGTTGATTTTCAAGAACATATCCTTGTTTCAATACTATGTCATCAACTTGGGCTTTTATCTTTTCCTGGTGGGTTGTCAAGTACACCACTGCATTGCCACCCTTGTGGAAGCAGTCTGTCATCTCCTTCTTGTTAAGGTTCATTTCAAACCTTATAGACTTGATGTCCTGGGCTAGATCAAATTATAAGGATTTCTGGCCTTCATCCACATAAGCTTCTATGGCTTTTCTTTGTTCATCCAATTTAATCTGCATGGCAATCATTAAAGCACTATAATCAACAGTTGGAGCTTGCTGAACTATAGGCTGTGGGGCAAGAGATTCCAGAGCTTTCTTATAACTTTGACTTCTTCTCTTGAAGACATACAGTTTCTTCTTCTTTGCCCTAGCACTCTCCTCATCTTCAGAGGCAGAAGTGCTGGCTATGTCAACCCTATCCTTAGGGCTTGAAGGCTTCTCAGGTTGCACATCAAGTGCTTTCTCAGTTTCTTACCTTATAGGCTCTTCCAGAACTTGCACTTGCTCCCCCTCAGCAGCAGCATTCTTATTCTCAGTAGCATCTGTTTCCTTGTCAAAATCTGCTTGATCCAGATTTAGGAATAAATCTTCCATTGTGTATTCTGGTGGTGAAGGAGCTGGAGACAGTCTTTGCTCTTCAACCACTGGATCAGGAATCACTTGAACAGCAGATGTGTCTTCTATAACAACATCTGGAACTGAACTATCCAGCTGAGTTTGCTGAGGAACATCAGATAAATCAGCATCTTCTATAAGATATTCTAAAGTATTTAGGTCAGTGAGTACCTCTTGTATGATGGTGGTGGCTTGCTCACTTTCCAGTGTAGATGGTGCTTCTACAACTGGAGGCTCCCCCTTGCTTTGATCCCTGTGGATGGGGCTAGCTTGTGGTAGCTCCCCCTGGATCTCTGCATTAGCTGGAGGAGCAGGAGTCTTCACTGCAGGCTCTTCCTCTTGGTCATCTGGAGTGAAAATAACTTGTTCTTCACTTTCAGAACTACTAGTGGACTCTTGTGCCACTAGAGTAGTTTTTCTCTTTTTCTTTGGAGGAATCTCCTTCTCAGTAACTGTCTTCTCTGGGGTTGGCATTTCCTTGGACAACACCCTGTCCCATCTAGAAAAGATCCTTAGATCCATCTTCCTCATATGATTTATCTTGCTTCCTGCAGCAGTACTCATTACCTCTGGTATCACACCAGCTAGGTATAGACTAATGATTCTGCCCAGATTGGGCTTCTTCAAGCTCTCCTTAATCTTCTCATAAACCACTATAAACCAGTCTATTTTCAGAGTGAAGATTATCCTTGTCATGATTCCAAACATATAGGCAGACACTCTGTCATGCCCTCCAGGCTTGCTGAGTAAGACCTTACCAACAATCTCAGACAGGAATTTGCCTTGGCTGTTCATGCCTTTCCTGTTAAAGACAGAACCAATCTTCATTTTAGGATCCAGTCCACACCAGGTTAGAGCTTCCCTGGTCTTGGATGCAGTAACTTCTTCTTCATCTTGAGTTTTTGGTAGCTGGAGCACCTTCCTCAGATTTTTAGGGGATACCTTAACCCTTGCACCATGAACTCTGGATTTGATTTTGTATCCAGATTCATCTATCTGAGCTCCATTTAGGAATTCAAGAACCTCTTTCTTCCAAATCTTTGTAGGTTCAGAAACTAAGTATTCTAATCCAGAATCGGCGACTAGGGTTCCTACCGCCTGGATTTCTTGATCTGCTTCTTCAAACGCGTCGCGCACCAGCTCATATCCTTCGTTAACGTTCTCCTCAAGCTTAGGTGCCATTAGGGTTTGTAAAATTTGTCTTTAGAAAAGAGAGGTGTCGACACAGTAGTTTTGGTCTCGAAACTTTGAAAGCGTGTCGACAAACAAAGACAGAACCCTATTTATACCTTTCTGATTTTGAAGATGAACAGGCGGGACAGCTAACTTAAAATGTGTCGACACTGGCAATAAGTGTCGACACTGACTTATAATGTCTCGACACACATGTGTCGACACAAGTTTAGTCAACAGATTTTATGTGTCGACACTTGATTATGTGTCGACACAACATAACTCGACACATTGTCGAGACTTTACTTAGAAAATTCTGAGTAAAACATAAGTGTCGACACCACATTGGATGTGTCGACACCTACTTGACATGTGTCGACACTAACATGCTGAAGTGTCGACACCAACATCCTAGATGTGTCGACACCTTTTTACTGAAGTGTCGACACCACTATTCTGTGTCGACATAGACTTTTCTATGTGTCGACACCTTTTTACTTAGTCATTTTCAAATCTGTAAACTTACTCTAAGTTTATCATTCCTAGTTCAATTTTGAATCTATTGAACTTAGCTTCTTCTAGGGGCTTAGTAAACATATCAGCTATTTGATTATCAGTTTTAACATATTCAAGTAAAATATCTTTTCTTTCTACATGCTCCCTAAGAAAATGATATTTAATTTCAATATGTTTAGTTCTACTATGAGATACAGGGTTATTGTTAGAAAGTAGCGAAAAGAAGCGAAAAGTAGAGAACAAGCGAATAAACTTTTGAATAATTGAAATTTTATTATCCAAAAAAGATATCATTTACAAAGGTATGACCTCCCTTATATAGAATAGAGGAGATAAGAAGAGAGTATACAAACAATGTGGGACTAAACATTTACAGTACTGAGCGGCTAGAATAATGGAGACCGCACAGGCCGCGCGGTTAGACAGATGGGTTAACCGCTCGGCAACTCCAGCAGGTTAGAACAGGCCGCAGAGGTAGACCGATAGACCGCCCGGTCAACAAACCGCTGGATCAGACCGCTAAGCCGCCCGGTCAACAAACTGATGGATCAGACCGCTAAGCCGCCCGGTCTAATACTTCAACACTCCCCCTCAAGCTGGAGCATAGATATCAATCATGCCCAGCTTGTCACAAATGCGGAAGAAGGAAGTAGAAACCGGCTTGGTGAAGATATCTGCCAACTCTTTGTCAGAGGTGACAAAAGGAGTACAAATCTGTTTCTTCAAAATCTCTTCCCGAATGAAGTGACAGTCAACCTCTATATGCTTTGTTCTCTCATGGAAGACCGGATTTCTGGATATGTGTATAGCGGCCTTGTTGTCACAGAACATAGGGAGAGGACAGTCATATACCTCGCCCAGGTCAAGCATGAGAGCCCGCAACCACTTTAACTCACACGTGGTTGACGCCATACTCCGGTATTCTGCTTCGGCACTGGATCTAGAAACAACGGACTGTTTCTTGCTCTTCCAACTCACGAGATTACCTCCAACAAAGGTACAAAAGCCTGATGTGGATTTACGATCTCCTTTGTCATCCGCGTAACTTGAATCTGAGTAGGCATCAACCCTCAGATGACCATTCCTCTGAAAGAGTAACCCTCTGCCCGGTGCTGCTTTGATATACTCTAAAATCTTCAGGGCGGACTGAAGATGGCACTCCCTGGGAGCTTGCATAAACTGACTGACCTTGCCTACAGCGTAGGCGATGTCGGGTCTAGTCACCGTGAGATAGATGAGTTTGCCTACCAAACGTCTGTACCGTGTGACATCAGATAGAAGAGGCGAATCATCCGTCCACGTTTTGTCTTCTCCAACAGCCATGGGAAAACGAGCTGGTTTGGCACCTATCAATCCTGCTTCTCGTAGAAGATCAAGTGCATACTTCTGTTGAGAGAGAACCAAGGAGTCAAGTTTCCGAGAGATTTCTATCCCCAAAAAGTATTTTGGGGAGCCCATATCCTTTGTGACCAAGTGCTGACGGAGGTGCTTCTTCGTCAAGTCCACCCCATCTCGGTCATCGCCAGTAAGGAGAATATCATCCACATATACGGCCAAAACCACCAGTCCCGAGGCCGTTTTGCGAATGAATAAGGAGTGATCGGCCGAACTCCTTTGAAAGCCGATGCTAGCCACAATACCACTGAATTTGTCGAACCATGCCAGAGGGCTCTGCTTTAGGCCATAAATGGCCTTCTTCAAATGACAGACACGTGTCTCCCCCTGAGCAACATACCCAGGAGGTTGCTCCATATAGACGTCCTCCTGAAGATCGCCATAGAGAAAGGCATTCTTCACATCAAGCTGGGAAATAGCCCAAGCCCGGTTAACAGCCACAGAAAAAAGAACCCGGATGGTGCTGAGGCGAGCAACCGGAGAGAAGGTATCAAAGTAATCAACGCCATAAGTCTAAGTAAAGCCCTTGGCCACCAGCCGGGCTTTGTAGCGATCCACAGTGCCGTCGGGCCGAAACTTCACAACGAAGACCCAGCGACAGCCAACCACATCAGTGCCCACGGGAGGAGGAACCAGGGTCCAGGTACCCCGTTCAGTAAGAGTAGCCATCTCCTCATCCATGGCAGACTTCCAATGAGGGAGAGCGAGAGCCTCCTGGTAGGTACGGGGAGTAGAAGTAGCAGAGATAGCCAAGGCAAAACACCTGCGAGAAGGAGAAAGCTGATCATAGGAAACAACAGCCGTGAGCGGGTGTTGAGTACACGCCCGCACCCCTTTGCGAAGGGCAATGGGAACATCCAGGTCAACAGGAGCGTCGGCGACGGGAGCGTCAGCGACCGGAGCGTCCGTGGCGGAGAAGGCTGGCCCGGGACTAGAGAGACGGCAGCGGAGAGGAGGGTGTAGGGGTGGGTGGAGAGACGGACTGGGAAGGAGTGGGTGGAGGAGGAGAAGAAGGTGGGAAAACGTGGAGAGGTGTGGAAGGAACGGAGATATCAGAAGGAAGAGAAGGAAGAGAAGAGGGAGGAGAGAAATAGGAAGCATTTTCGAAAAAAGTCACATCTGCGGAGACAAACTGCTTGCGGAGAAGGGGGTCAAAGCAGCAATAGCCTTTTTGAGTGGTAGAGTACCCCAAAAAGACACACTTGGTGGAATGGGGGGAAACTTGTCGCGGGTAGAGGAGTGAGTGTGAACAAAGGCCGTACAGCCAAAGACACGGAGAGGAAGAGGAAAAGGTTCCTGGTGGGGGTAGAGAAGGGAGAAGGGAGTCTGGCCGTGGAGAACCGCGGAGGGAAGGCGATTGATGAGATAGCAGGCGAGGAGCACAGCGTAGCCCCAGTAGGAGCGAGGGACGTTCATCTGTGTCAGGAGAGTACGTGCAACATCAAGCAGGTGACGGTTTTTACGCTCCGCCACCCCATTCTGCTGGGAGGTGTAAACACAAGTCGTTTGATGAAGGAGGCCATGTTTATGAAAGAACGCGGAGAACTCATGAGTCAGATACTCCTTGGCATTATCAGAACGTAAGACTTTAATAGAAATAGCAAATTGAGTCTTAATCATAAAGTAAAATGATTGCGAAACAGAAAATAGTTCAGAGCAATCTTTTAATAGATACACCCAGGTACATCGAGTAAAATCATCGATAAAAGTGACAAAATAGGAACTGCCCCGACCAACTGTGAGGGTAGGAGCAGGACCCCATACATCAGAATGAATAAGATCAAAAATGCGAGAGGAGCCACGGCCTTGCTTCGGTGGGAAGGAGGAGCGATGATGTTTGCCAAGCTGACACGCATCACAGTTGAGCGGAGAACTGGTAGGAGGTAAGTGGGGCAGAAGCTGACGAATAAGCCGAGGAGGAGGATGTCCAAGACGAAGATGCCACTGAAGGAGATCGGTGGAGGAGGAGTAGGCAGAGAGAGCGGAAACATCGTCGAGGAAGTAGAGGCCGCCGCTCTCAGTCCCAGTAGCAATCGTCCGCTGGGTCCTCGGGTCCTAAAAAGAACAAGTAGTGGGAGTGAATAAGACGGAGCACTGAAGTTGCCGGCATAAAGTAGTAACGGATAACAAATTGCACGGGAACTTCGGGACATAGAGGGTATCCTCCAAGCAAAGCGATGGAGTGAGTTGAACCATGCCTGTCCCATGAACCGGGGACGGGGAACCATCCGCCACACGAACTGGGGGTAAGCGGTCATGGGTCTCAAGACGGGAGAAGCAATGAGGGTTGCCCGTCATATGATTGGTGGCACCGGAGTCAATCAGCCATTTACCTTGGGTAACGACGTGGGCACTACCTGACGTCGTGGCCACAGAGGCAGACGGCCTAGAAGAGGCGGAGGCCGAAGAAGGAGCATCACCGGAAGGGCGAAGATGAGGATGTTTCTGCCAGCAGCGGTCAACAGTATGGCCAGTACGACCACATTGAGAGCAGAGGAACCGGGAGGAACCCCGTCCGCCAGAGGAGCCACGGCCACTAGGGCCCCCCCTCTGAGCTTGGTGAGCAAAGGAGTCCTGGGAAGGGGGGGAGGCCAACAGAGGCCGCTGGAGGAGCGAAGTAACAACGGCAATGCGAGCCGCAGTGGCATCCAAAGTAGGAGATTCCGCCTCACCCAAGATCTGCTGGCGGATCATATCATAAGAGTCAGGAAGACGAAGAAGATAACAAACAACCAGGAGTTCCTGGAAGTGTTTGTGCTGGTCGGCCAAGTCCGCGGAGAAGGGGCGATTCTGGAGGATTTCAGCACCAAGAGCCTGAACCTGCTGATAAGCCGCAGCCGGTGACATGGAAGGGCGGGCGAAGAGGTCCGCATAGAGAGTATAAATGCGGGACGTCTGGCCCCCCTTAGAATAAAGAGCAGCGAGGTGAAGCCAGGCGGCCTTGACCGTCTCATCATGGCGAATGACGGGAAGGCACTCATCAGAAAGGCTGTTGGCCAGCCAGGTGCGAACAAGAGCATCACTCGCATCCCAGTCATCAAACTCAAGAGAGGTGCGAGGAGGAGGGTCATCGGTGAGGTGATGACGCTTGCGTTGAGAATGAAGGAGAAAGGTGAAAGAAACGCTCCAATCGGGATAGTTGGAGCCAACAAGCTTGGAAAGGGTGCCAAGGTTGCCCGAAGGAGGAGGAGGAGAAGGAGCTGCAGGAGTAGTGGTGAGACCGGAGGTAGTCATAGAACCCGGCAATCAGAAGAAGTCGCGCGAACAGGAGCGGTTAGAAAACAGAAGAAGCCGCGCGAACAGCAGCGGCTAGAAAGAGGTCAAAGGCACAGCGGGGAAGAGGTCGCGCGGACTGAAAAGGCCGAGCGAACAGAAGAGAGGAGAAGAGCAGGTGACCGCGACCAAGATGCGGGTAAGAAAGGTACAACCCGCACGGTCAGGCAGATCACAGCAGCTGCTAGAAAGCGGTCAAAGGCACAGCGGGGAAGAGGTCGCGCGGACTGAAAAGGCCGAGCGAACAGAAGAGAGGAGAAGAGCAGGTGACCGCGACCAAGATGCGAGTGAGAAAGGAACAACCCGCACGGTCAGGCAGATCACAGCAGCAAACTGCGAGTAGAGAGACAACACATGCGGACAGAGACAGACCGCAACGACTAGGAAGTCGGAGCGGCAGGAAAGAATAAGGAGCGCGGCGACAAGAAAACAGGTCGTCGCGACAAAGAGCAGTAGGAGAAGAGAACCAAGAAGAAGCAAGCCGCGCGAACAGGGCAGCGGACAGAAACAAGCCGCGCGGATAGAAATAAGCTGCGCGGACAGAAGAGAAGGCAAGCCGCGAATCAAGTCGCAGAACGCGGAAAACAAGCCGCGAACAACAAAGAGCGCACAGAATCAGGAGGAAATGACCGTGTCCTCTGATACCATGTTAGAAAGTAGCGAAAAGAAGCGAAAAGTAGAGAACAAGCGAATAAACTTTTGAATAATTGAAATTTTATTATCCAAAAAAGATATCATTTACAAAGGTATGACCTCCCTTATATAGAATGGAGGAGATAAGAAGAGAGTATACAAACAATATGGGACTAAACATTTACAGTACTGAGCGGCTAGAATAATGAAGACCGCATAGGCCGCGCGGTTAGACAGATGGGTTAACCGCTCGGCAACTCCAGTAGGTTAGAACAGGCCGCAGAGGTAGACCGATAGACCGCCCGGTCAACAAACCGCTGGATCAGACCGCTAAGCCGCCCGGTCAACAAATCGCTGGATCAGACCGCTAAGCCGCCCGGTCTAATACTTCAACAGTTATTAGCTATTGAAATAGCACTAGTAGAATCACAGAAAAGTGGAGTTCTACTTACCTGAAATCCATAGTCCTCTAGCTGATGTTGAATCCACAGAAGTTGAGCACAGCAACTTCCTGCAGCCACATACTCTGACTCTGCAGTGGAGATAGCCACACTGGTTTGCTTTTTACTACTCCATGAAATTAGTCTCCCACCTAGGAATTGACAGGTTCTAGTAGTGCTCTTTCTATCCTCTTTGCATCCTGCAAAGTCTGCATTTGAATACCCTGTTAGATCAAAATCTCCATTCCTAGGGTACCAGAGGCCTAGATAGGGAGTGCCCTTTAGATATCTCAATATTCTTTTGACTGCTGTCAAATGAGACTCTTTTGGGCAGGCTTGATACCTGGCACAAACACATGTAGCATACATGATGTCAGGTCTACTAGTAGTCAAGTATAATAGGGAGCCAACTATCCCTTTGTACAAGGTTTCATCTACAGGTTTCCCTGCATCATCCTTGCTAAGAGACATACTTGACCCCATAGGAGTCTTCATGGTGCTGGATGAATCCATACCATACTTCCTTATGAGTTCTAGGGTGAACTTTGACTGACAAATGGATAAACCACTCTCAGTCTGTTTAACTTGGAGACCCAAGAAAAACTTCAGCTCTCCCATACTACTCATCTCAAACTGACCTTGCATAAGTTTTGCAAACTTTTTGCAAAGGCTGCTTTCAGTAGACCCAAATATAATGTCATCTACATATATTTGGACTAGTATGACTTTGCCTCTAGATTCCCTAAGGAATAGAGTCTTATCTATTTTCCCCCTTGAGAACTTGTTCTCAATGAGGAAACTAGATAGGGTTTCATACCAAGCCCTAGGGGCTTACTTTAACCCATATAAAGTTTTCCTAAGTCTATAGACATGATGAGGTAGAGTTGGATCAACAAAACCTGAAGGCTGCTCCACATAGACTTCTTCCTTAAGATTACCATTTAGGAATGCTGACTTGACATCCATTTGGTAAACCTTGAATCCTTGATAGGTTGCATAGGCCAAGAACATCCTTATGACTTCCAGTCTGGCTACTGGAGCAAAGGTTTGATCAAAATCAATACCTTCTTCTTGCTTATATCCTTTAGCAACCAATCTTGCTTTATTCTTAATGATGACCCCTTGTTCATCCATCTTATTCCTGTAGATCCACTTAGTTCCTATTATATTGTGGTCTTTAGGTTTAGGAACAAGTTTCCAGACCTTGCACCTTTTGAACTGATTAAGCTCTTCTTGCATTGCTTCAGTCCATTGTGGATCCAGTATTGCTTCTTCAAATTTCTTAGGTTCAACTTGAGACAGAAAGCTGGAGTAGATTGCTGCATTTATGTATCTGCTCCTGGTTTGTACTCCTTGTCTTGGATCTCCAATAATCTGCTCTACTGGATTATCTCTTAGATGCCTGTTGGCTGGAGGCATCCTTACTTCTGGTTGAACCTCTTCAGCATCTCCATCATGCTGTACTCCTTGTATTTCTTCAGCAATTAGCACATGTAGTTCTCCCCCTGGACAACAGCTACTGTCTTCTACTTGCTGTCTTGTAGCAGGTACTTCTTCTATAGTAAGCTTGTCCATCTTCTTTGTTAAACCTGTGGGGCTGCATACACTACTAGACAACTCATTATTAATAAGTTTAGTCTCATCAAAAACTACATGCACAGACTCTTCTACAACTTGTGTAGTCAAGTTGTAGACTCTATAAGCCTTACTGTTGTTGTTGTACCCAACAAAAATTCCCTCTTGGGACTTGGCAGCAAACTTAGTTAAGTAAGACTTCCCATTGTTAAGTATGAAGCATTTGCAACCAAAGATCCTAAAATAGGATAGGTTTGGTTTCCTGCCTTTCACAACTTCTTAGGGGGTCTTATTAAGCCTTTTAGTGATGGTAGCCCTATTTATAACATGGCACACAGTGTTAACTGCTTCAGCCCAGAAATATTCTGGCAGTGATGTATCACTTAGTAGGGTCCTACCAGCCTCTATCAAGGTTCTATTCTTCCTCTCAGCAATGCCATTTTGCTGAGGTGTTATAGGTGAAGAGAATTCTTGAAATATCCCAAAGTCTTCACATAGTTTTGTCATGCTATCAGACTGAAATTCAGTACCATGGTCACTTCTAATTTTGACCACTGTACTATTTAGTTCATTCTGAATTTGCTTGACAAAGCTATAGAAGACACTAGGAGTTTCAGATTTCTGTCTTAAGAAGAACACCCAGGAAAACCTTGAGTAGTCATCTACAACTACAAAGGTATAGACCTTCCTACCTAAGCTGTGAACTGGCATTGGACCAAAGAGATCCATATGCAAGAGGTACAAATACCTCACAGCATCTTTGTTTTCTATGCTTCTAAAGGTGGATTTAGTCTGCTTGCCCTTTTGACAAGCTGAGCAAATACCATCTTTGACACACTTAACTTGAGGACCATTCCTCACTAACTCTTTGCTAAAGAGTTTGCTAATAGTCTTGTAGTTAAGATGGGCTAGCCTCTTGTGCCATTTGACACAATGAGAGACTGTCTCATCAGCTACAAGACAAACTGGAGAACCATTGTTCTCAATCATAATGTCTAGGCAGTAGACATTCCTCTTCCTATAACCTGTCAAAATGATCTCTTGATTACTTGACCTCTTGATATGACAACCATTTTTAACAAATGAGATGTCATACCCTACATCACTTAATTGACTTATACTTATTAGGTTGTGTTTCAACCCTTTAACATAAGCCACTTGAGTAATGGTAACCAAGTTTGTAGAAATGTTACCAAACCCTTTGATGATTCCTTTTTCAGAACCACCAAAGGTTACTTTTGGACCATCTTTTATTGGAATATAGTCCTTTAGTAATCCTCTTGTTCCAGTCATATATCTGGAACATCCACTGTCCAAGTACCATGTTGGGATATGGCCACTTGGACTCACCTGCAAAACAGATTAATGAACCTTAGAACCCAAAGAATTCTTGGATCCTCGGTACTTGTTAGTTTGCAATCTGACAAAGCTACCCACTGCCTTTCCAACAGGTAGTTTGGTACTCACTTTGGCACTACCATTGTGCCAACAGTCCACTACAAAGTGGCCAACTTTGCCACAGCACCAACATTCAAACTTATTGTACCTTTGCTTAGGTACTTCCTTGGCTGTCTTGTCTACAGCAGGCTTGTTGAATGTTGGGGCTTTGCCCTTGGACTTAGACTTGTACTGCTCAGTCCTAGCAGGTCCAATAAAACCCAGTCCAGCCTTGCCTTTATGATGAACAAATTCATCAATTAAAGGTAGCACTGACTTAGGTTTAGAAAACCTAGCAACAAGCTCTCTCTCTTTCTGAAGATTGATCTCTAGACTCTTGATTTGATCATTTTTAAAAGTGATAGTCCCCATCTGAATCACTGTAATGTGTTTCAGCCTGGCTATCTCATTGAGCTTTTGATCAAATTGCTTCTCAGAATCTGTTGCAGCAGCTTTAAGATCAGCAATTTCCTTTGCCTGACTTTTGGCTAGGGACTTGCTTTTCTTGTAAGCTTGCAACAGCACCTTATATTCATCTATAAGCTGATGAATATCACCCTCAGACTCAGATACACTTTCATCACTTGATGAAGATGAATCTGATTCTGAACTGGAACAAGAAACTGAACTTGAACTTGAACCTTGTACCTTACTGGGTCCTGGCTGCTCCAGGATTTTGGCACTCTCTGTCAAAGCCATTAGCCCTGGCAATGACTGTCTTCATGTTCATAAATAGACTCCATGATCTGCATGAATTCTTCTTCTTCTTCAGCAAACAGCCCTATGTAGGCCTCAGACTCAGTTTCTGAAGAAGAGATATCTGATAGAGTCTTCTCCTTCTTGGCAACAAAAGACTTCTCTTTCTTGCCTTTGAAGTGAGGCTTTTTCCTGTCACCAGATTCCTTTCTCTTCTCTGGACAATCTGCAATAACATGGCCCTGTCTATTGCAGCAATAGCACACTATCTTTGAACCAGTTGCCTTGCTTGACTTTGTCCTCTTCCTGTCTCTCTTTTAAGGCTTTTTCTCCTGATACAAGACTTCCTTTCCCTTTGAAGTAGAAGGTCTTGACCTCCACTATTTCTTCTTCAAGAATTTCTGAAAGTGTCTGGTGAAGGCAGCAAAGTCTTCATCACTTTCACTGCTCTCAGTCTTTGTGCTGACTGACTCATCTGATTCTGATTCAACTACCTCTGGAGGTGTAGTTGATGACTTATTCCTGCAATTCCTGGGGACATCTGTCTTGAAAGCAACTGTTCTCTCCTTGTGCTCAGTTCTCGTTGATTTCTCCTCCTCTTTCCTCACTGTCAACTGCATCTCATAAGACAATAATTTGCCAAACAGTGTAGGAGGAGGAATTTCCCCCAACTTAGCCATTTCTCTTATGGCACAGATCTTGGTGTCCCAATCTTTGGTTAGGGACCTTAGGAACTTGTCATTTAGTTCATAGTTACTGAACTCTCTTCCATAAGACATGAGTTCATTCACTATTCTGTAGAACTTCTTATAGCACTCAGTTATGCTATCACCTTTTCCTTGTCTAAAACTCTCATACTCCTGATTTAGCAAGGATTTTCTATCTTGTCTAACTTCTTCAGATCCTTCCATATACACTATAAGAGTGTCCCACATCTCTTTGGCTGTCTTACAGTGTATAAGATTCTGAAATGTTGCATCATCAATGACACTTACTATAATGTTTTGTGCCCTCTTGTCCATGGTGGCTAGGACAATCTCATCCTTAGTCATTTCAGAGAAATCCTTTGGAGTTCTCTGATTTGCATCTAGAACAGATATCTTCATGGGCACATAAGGCACTTCCTTTACTGTGATGTATATTCTAGGGTCTGAGGCCTCCATAAACAGCCTAACCCTTTCCTTCCAGATCCCAAAGATCTCTTTCCTGCATATGGGCAATTTCATGGAACCCAATTCCTTGTGATTCTCAGACGAACCCATGTTTCTTGATTTTCTTGAATTTGTATTTTGCCTTACACTGAATCTGCCAAATAGGATCTCCTCAGACTGTTAGTCCCTTTTTGAGGAACCTCGCTCTGATACCACTTGAAAGATATGGTACCTAAACACCTAGAGGGGGGGTGAATAGGTGACCTAATGCTTTTTGAGCTTTAATGGCAGCAATCAGTTATATCACAGATTACTAACTATTTTATCACAGCAAAACACAAAGCATACACAGCAAATCACAATACAGCACAGCAGACACAGTGGTTTATAGTGGTTCCCCAAGATATGGGTACATCCACTTTCCCCCTTCGCCTATCTAGTAGTGTACTAGATTCGGCCAAACTCCTCCACTGTCTCAGAACCCAAATTGGTTCCTACACCTCAGGCCCAAAGCCTTACAACTCAGCTTTATCCCAAAGCCTACACTCAGCCACAAAGGCCTACACTCAGCCACCCAGGCCTACACTCAGCCAATCAAGGCCTACACTCAGAGATAACAATCTCCTACACTCAGGACAAAGGCCCTACCCTCAGCCTTTATAATTATAGGCTTACAATTCACTCAGATCCAAAGGATCCTACAAGATAAAAATGATTATAGAAATAATAACTCAACAACTCTGAAACAAAAGAGGGGAGTTGAGAGTTTCTTGATGAGTTCTTGGAAGAACTCGGCTGGATACAATCTGACTTAGCTTTCTTCAAAGCTTCTTGAAAATAGAACTGAATAAGATTGTCTCCTTCTGCAGTTGATCCTTGACCTCTGCCACTTAGAATTCAGAATGAATCTGAACCCTTCTTCTCAGCCTAGTTCCAGAGGCTGATTTCTTGGATGGAGCCCTCACTCTCCAACTTCTTAGATCTGCACTTGAACTGCAAGATCTTCTTGATTTGATACTCTGTGTACCACTTTAATAACTTGTTCTTCAACAATGTGATCAACAGTTTCTGTAAACTGTATGTGCCTATTTATAGGCCTTCTTCATGGTAACCGGCTGGTCCGGTTCATAACTGTCTTCTGACATCTCTGACAGGTGCTGTAGACCGGATGGAACGGCAGCTGTCAAGTCATTCAGTCATTTCTTGAAAATCTCTAACTGTCTGAAAGTGTCGAGACTTTCTGTCTTTAAGTGTCGACACTTATAGTTCAAGTGTCGACACATGTTGTGTAAGTGTCGACACAAGTCTACAAGGTGTCGACACAACTCCTTGTATGTCTTGACACAGATTCTTCTTCAGGTGTCGACACTGAAATTGAGTGTCGACACAAGTACTTGATCTTCTATCTTTAGCTGAATTCTTCTAAGTATCGACACATCACCTTTGTGTCGACACAACTTCTTGTGTTGAATCTGTTAAGTGTCGACACTGCTTCTTGGTGTCGACATATAGTCTTCTATGTTGATACTTGCTGAGTGTCGACATAGCTCCTTGTGTCGACACTTGATTCTTCTGTTGAGACTTCAGCTGAGTGTCGACACATTCCCTTAGTGTCGACACTTGTACTTAGAATATTTTGTTGATAATTCTGTTCTTTGCTAAGTGTCGACACAGCTCCATGTGTCGACACTTACTTCAAGTGTAGAGTCTTTAGCTGAGTGTCGACACATTGTTCTGGGTGTCGACACTTACTTCAAATGTTGACTCTTCTGATGAGTGTCGCCACTTTGTTCTTGGTGTCGACACTTTAACTTAGTTTCTGCAGTCTTTTGCTGAGTGTCGACACAGCTCCAAGTGTCGACACTATCTGGTGTAGACTCAGCTTCACTGGGTGTCGACACAGCTCCTTGTGTCGACACTTTCTGTCTGCACTTTTCTTCACTGAGTGTCGACACAGCTCCAAGTGTCGACACTTTCTGTTTGGTGTCGACTCTGCATCCCAGGTGTTGACACAATGACTCCAAGTGTCGACACTGCTTGTCTGGGTGTCGACACAAGTTTTCTTGAGTGTCGACACTTTCCCTCTGGGTGTCGACACATGGACTTAGAAACTTTTTGCTTCAGTCCAGTAAATACTTAACCTGCACAAGTAAACTCAACATACATCAAATACATTATGATGTATATCATTGAGTTGGGTGAGGCTTCTTCAAATCAGGTACATTTAACCAATGTACCCAACAATGTGTCGACAGCTAGAGGTGAAGTGTCGACACTTATGAAGGCTTATGTCGACACCTAGAGAATCTGTGTCGACACTTGGAGTAATTGTGTCGACACCAGGAAAGGCAGAGTCGACACCAGAAGAAAAGTGTCGACATATACAGGCAGTGTCAACACACAGTGAAGAATTGTCAACATAATCTGTGTCGACACTTAGAGCCAGTGTCGACAATCAGAGAAGCTTTGTCGACATCAAATGTGTCGACACCAGGTGGCTGTGTCGACACTTTGCAAGCTTCAACAAAGTTAAAGTACTTATGTCAACACAAAGGAGATGTGTCGACACTCAGCAAGTTTCAACACATGAAGGCATGTGTCGACACAAAGGAGATGTGTCGACACTCAGCAAGTTTCAACACAAGAAGACATGTGTCGACACAAAGGAGATGTGTCGACACACAGCAGAATTCAACTAAGTTTTAAAGAAGAAGTACTTGTGTCGACACACAGAATCAGTGTCGACACTTTCAACAGAAGGCTTGTGTCGACACATAGAATCAGTGTCGACACATTCTGAAGAAGCAGTGTCGAGAAGCTGTTACAACAACACAAGGAGTTTTGTCGACACCATCAAGGCTAGTGTCGACACTTAGTCTACTTGTGTCGACACTTAGTCTATTTGTGTCGACACATAATGACTATCTGTCTCGACACTTTCAGACAGTGACAGTGATTTCAAGAAGTGATTGGATGACTTGACAGCTGACATTTCAACCGGTCAACTACAACTGTCAAAGCTGCCAGAAGGATGTTAGAAACTGGATCAGCCGGTCACCGTGGAGAAAGTTTATATAAAGGCTTTTTCTTTCAACAGGGTGTAACAATTAACAGATTATTCATTGAAGATCAATAACAGATTGAAGATCTACACAGAGATCTAACAACACAAAAGAAGAATATCTTTGACATAAGATCTAAGAAGTTGGAGAGAGAGCTCCTTCTAAGAAGAGCAGCTGCTGAACCAGGCTGCTAAGTAAGATTCAGATTGAGATCTGAATCTCAAGACAGAAGTTGATTGAAGATCATCTTCACAGGAGATTCAACTCTACTGAGTTCTAATTCAAGAAGCTTTGAAGAAAGCTAAGGGAGGTTGATCGCTGCCAAGTTCTTCCAAGAACTCATCAAGAAGCCAGTCAACTCATCTCTCTCTGTCAGGGTTGTGGTTAATTACTTTGTATAATCAAATTCATGTAGGATCTTGTATAGATCTGAGCTGTAAGCCTATTTTATAAAGGCTGAGTGTAGGAGACTGTGTGCTCTAAGTGTAGGTCTTGTTGAAGACGGAGGTAGGGCTTTGTGCCTGAGTTGTAGGAGACTTTGTTCTTTGAGTGTAGGTCTTATTGAAGACTGAGTGGTAGGGCTTTTTACCTGAGTTGTAGGAGTGGGGACACTCTGAGTTGTAGGAACCTGTTTGGGGTTCTGAGCTGTAAGATCTGAGGATCTGAGGAGATGTGCTGAAGTTAGGCCGAATCTAGTACACTACTAGATAGGCGAAGGGGGAAAGTGGATGTACCCAGACCTTGGGGAACCACTATAAATATTGTGTGCACTCTGTGTATGTTTGTTTCTATAGTTGATGTGTTGTGATAGTTGTAGAATTGCATTTGTTGTACAGAGTTTCTGCCTTAAAATTAAAAAGGAAAAGTACACCTATTCACCCCCCCCCCCTCTAGGTGGTTAGACAATATTTCTTTCAAGTGGTATCAGAGGGAGGTTACTCTAAAAGGGACTTAACAGTCTGAGTAAGATCCTGTAGGCAGATTCAGAACAAACAAGAATCAAGAAAATGGGTTCTATTGAGAATCACAAAGAGCTGGGGTCCATGAAATTACCAATATGTAGAAAAGAGAAATTTGGCATATGGAAAGAGAGGGTTAGACTCTTTATGGAAGCTTCTGACCCAAGGATATATATTACAGTTAAAGAATGGCCATATGTGTCAATGAAGGTATCCATTCTGGATGCAAATCAGAAACCTCCCAAGGACTTTTCTGAAATGACTAAAGATGAAATCATTATGGCCACTATGGACAAGAGAGCCCAGAATATAATTGTTAGTGTCATTGATGATGCAACATTTCAGAACATAATTCATTGTAAAACCTCTAAAAAAATGTGAGACACATTAATAGTTTATATGGAGGGATCAGAAGAAGTAAGATAAGATAGGAAGTCCTTGTTAAATCAGGAATATGAAAGCTTCAGACAAGGAAAGTCTGATAGCATTACAGAATGTTACAAGAAGTTCTATAGGATTGTTAATGAGTTGATGTCCTATGGAAGAGAATTCAGCAACTATGAGCTGAATGACAAGTTCTTAAGATCTCTGACTAAGGACTGGGACACCAAGATTTGTGTCATTAGGGAAGTGGTCAAACTAGCTGACATACCTCCTCCAACTTTGTTTGGAAAACTGCTATCTTATGAGATGCAGTTAATGGATAGAAAGGAGGAAGAGAAGAATACTAGAGTGGAGCACAAGGAAAATACTGTGGCCTTCAAGACTGAAGCCACTAGGAAATATAGAAGCAAGTCTCCATCTCCACCTCAAATAGTTGCTGAGTCTGTGACAGATAATTCAGATAGCAAGAATTCAAATAGCAGTGAAAGTGATGAAGACTTTGCTGCTTTTACTAGGCATTTTCAAAAGTTTCTGAAGAAGAAGCAGTGGAGGTCTAAGACTTCCACTTATCAGCCAAAAGATGACTACTATCAGAAAAGAAAGTCATCAAGGAATGACAGAAGAAGGTCCAAGCCAAGCAAAGCTACATCTTCAAAAATTGTGTGATATTGCTGCAATAGACAGGGACATATAGTGGATGACTGTCCTGAAAAGAGGAAGGAGTCAGCAGACAAAAAGAAGACTCAGTTTAAGGGCAAAAAGGAAAAGTCCTTTGTTGCTAAGAAAGATAAGAGTCTGACAGATCAGTCATCTTCAGAAACAGAATCAGAAGCTGAAGCTTATATTGGATTATTTGCTGAAGAGGAATAAAATGAGTTCATGCAGCTAATGAACTCAATTTATGAGCATGAGGACAATCAGTGCAAGGGACTGATGGTATTATCTGAAGGAGACAAGAACCAGGATCAGCCTGGACCAAGCAAGGTACAAAGTTGTTCTTCTAGTTCAATTTATAGTACTGAGTCAGAATCAGATACATCTGCATCAAGTAATGTGGGTGGGTCTGAATCTGAAGGAGATATTCATCAGTTAATTGATGAATATAGGGACTTGTTGCAGGCCTTGAAGAAAAGCAAAACCTTGACCAAAACTCAGGCAAAGGAGATTGCTAGTCTTAAATTGGCTGATGCTGATTCAGACAAGTTGTTAGATCAGAAACTGAATGAAATAACCAGACTGAAGAACATTACTATTATTCAGATGGGTACTATTACATTTAAGAATGATCAGATTAGAAATCTGGAGATTAGACTTCAGAAAGAGAGAGAGATAGTTGCAAGTTTTTCTAAACATAAATCTGTTTTACCCTTGATAGATAAGTTTGTACCACAAAAAGGTAAGACTGGATTGGGATTTAAAAAACCTTCCTGGACTGCTAGGTCCAAATCTAAGGGCAAATCCCCAGCACAAAACATAAAGCCTGCTGTAGATAATTCAGCCAGGGTTGTACCTAAACAAAGGTACAACAAGTTTGAGTGTTGGTGTTGTGGCAAGATAGGCCACTTTGCCATAGATTGTTAGCACAATTCAAGTGTCAAGGAGAGTAGCAAACTGCCTACTAGAAGAGCTACAGGTAGTTTTGTTAAAAGTCAGACTAACTTGCACCAAGGACCTAAGAGTTATTTGGGTTCTAAGGTTAAGTAATCTGTTTTGCAGGTGAGTCCAAGTGGCCATGCCCCTATATGGTACTTAGACAGTGGATGTTCCAGGCACATGACTGGAACAAGGGGGTTGCTGAAGGACTATACATCTATCAAGGATGGCCCTAAAGTTACCTTTGGTGGTACAGAAAAAGGAATCATCAAAGGCTTTGGTAACATTTCTAGTAACCTGATTACAATTACTCAAGTGGCTTATGTAAAGGGTCTGAAACATAACCTCATTAACATAAGTCAGCTGAGTGATTTAGGATATGACATCTCATTTGTCAAGAATGGTTGTCATATCAAAAGGTCAAGTGATCAAAAGATCATTTTGACAGGATATAGGAAGAGAAATGTCTATTGTCTTGACTTTGTGTGTGAGAACAATGTTTCTCCTATTTGTCTTATAGCTGATGAGAGAGTCTCACATTGTGTTAAATGGCATAAGAGGCTGGCTCATCTTAACTATAAGACATTTGGCCAACTCTTAGCAAAGAGTTAGTGAGGAATGGTCCTCAAGTTAAGTGTATAAAGGATGGGATATGCTCAGCTTGTCAAAAAGGCAAGCAGACCAAATCCACCTTTCATAGCCTTGAGAACAAGGATTCTGTGAGGTGTCTATACCTCTTGCATATGGATCTTTTTGGTCCTATGCCAGTTCACAGCCTAGGTAGGAAGGTCTACACATTTGTGGTAGTTGATGACTATTCTAGATATTCCTGGGCATTCTTCCTAAGACAAAAATCTGAAACCCCAAGTATCTTATATAGTTTTGTTAAACAAATTCAGAATGAATTGGACAGTACAGTGGTCAAAATCAGAAGTGACCATGGTACTGAATTTCAGTCTGAAAGTATGACACAACTGTGTGAAGAGTTTTGGATTTTTCAGGAATTTTCCTCACCAAGAACACCTCAGCAAAATGGTATTGCTGAAAGGAAAAATAGAACATTGATAGAGGCTGGTAGAACCCTATTGAGTGACACTTCTCTCCCAGAATATTTCTGGGCTGAGGCAGTAAACACTACATGTCATGTGATCAATAGGGCTACTATCACCAAGTTCCACAAGAAGACTCCCTATGAGATTGTGAAGGGCAAAAAACCAAATTTATCTTATTTCAGGATCTTTGGTTGCAAGTGCTATATACTTAACAATGGAAAGTCTTATCTAACCAAGTTTGCTGTCAAATCCCAAGAGGGGATCTTTATTGGGTACAGCAACAATAGTAAGGCTTATAGGGTCTACAACTTGGTTACTCAAGTTGTAGAAGAGTCTGTACATGTAGTCTTTGATAAAACAAGACTCATTAACTGTGAATTGCCAATTAGTGTTTGCAGCTCTACAGGTATAACTGATAAGATGGACAAGCTTACCATTACAGAAGGTTCTACTGCAACTCAGCAAGTGGAAAATGGTAGCTGATGTCTAGGCGGAGTATAAGACTCTCTAGATGCAGAAGAAGACCAAGAGGTGCAGCTAAATGAAGAGGCTGATGGTGTACAACCTGAAGAAAGGCTGCCTCCAGCAAATAGACACTTAAAGGAACATCCAGCCAATCAAATAATTGGTGATCCCAGACAAGGAGTGCAAACAAGAAGCAGGAATCTGAGTACAGTTCTCTACTCCAGTTTCCTGTCATAAGTAGAGCCAAAGAAGTTTGAAGAAGCAGTTCTAGACCCTCATTGGATTGATGTCATGCAAGAGGAGCTGAATCAATTCAAAAGATGCAATGTCTGGGAGCTAGTTCCTAAACCCAAGGACCATAACATTATTGGAACTAAGTGGATCTTTAGGAACAAGTTGGATGAGAATGGAATCATCATAAAGAATAAAGCTAGACTTGTTGCAAAAGGATATAGGCAGGAAGAAGGTATTGATTTTGATCAAACCTTTACTCTAGTAGCAAGACTGGAAGCAATAAGGATGTTCCTTGCCTATGCAACATATCAAGGGTTTAAGGTATATCAAATGGATGTAAAGTCAGCTTTTTTGAATGGAAATCTGAAGGAAGAAGTCTATGTAGAGCAGCCATCAGGTTTTGTTGATTCTCTTAAACCTGATTATGTATATAGACTTAGGAAGGCTTTGTATGGGTTAAAATAAGCCCCAAGGGCTTGGTATGAAACCCTGTATAATTTCCTCAATGAGAACAAATTCTCAAGGAGGAAAATAGATGTAACGCCCCGAAACTCTAAGGAGCGACGGGGGATGTTTTGGGCCAGTTTTGGGTTCTGGCTGCAGGCACACAGCCTGGGACACGGGCGTGTCCCAGGGCGTGTCAAGCCTGTGTCGACACTTAGCCGGGAAGTCGACACTTTGGCCTCGACATTGTATCGAGACTGGGCACACGGCCTGCGACACGGGCGTATCCCAGGGCGTGTCGACCCGTGTCGACACTTAGCCGCGAAGTCGACACTTTGGTCTCGACATTGTGTCGAGACAAGGCACACGGCCTAGGACACGGGTGTATCCAAGGTCGTGTCATCCGGTCGACGATCTTCGCTCGATGAAGTGTCGAGTGTCGAGACCGTGTACACGGCCTGGAGCCCAGGCGTGTCGAGGTGACACGGGCAAGGACACGGGCGTGTCCTAGAACCCGTGTAGTGCTCGGGTTGTTTTCGGGGAAAAATGATGGGGGTACACGGCCGGCCACACGGCCGTGTCAGGTGGAACACGGGCGTGTCAGGTCGAACACGGGCGTGTTCGATACCCGTGTGTTGTTCCAGGTGATTCGATTTTGACGGCGAATGAGGCACACGGCCCTGGACACGGGCGTGTGCCAGGCCGTGTTCGGTCCAGATTTGGCATTTCAGCCCCGAATCAAAGCCGTTCATTTCTTTAATTGATAATCCAATGGCTGGGGGTTATTCCTGAAGGGATATACCCGGGATTGGACTTAGAAACCCTCACTTTTCTTAAGGTATTATCTTTCTAAAAGCTTAGAGAGAGAGAAGAGCCAAGGAAGGAAGAAGGAGCTAGATCCGGCCATTGGAGGAGCTTCGAAGCTCCAAATCGCGAGCCGACTCCGGATCCACGGAGGCAAAGCTAGTGCGGTGCTTTTCATCTGCTTACTTTTCAATGGTGCCAAAGAGGAACGCTAGGGTAACGATTCTCTTCTTGTGTATGAGTATCTCTCCTTCTTTGCATAGGAAGCCCGCTCTTGCGAGTTTGCGGAGAGTTGGAGGCGTTCCTTTGGGTAGATATGTGAAGTCCCCGTTGTTTAGAGTCCGTAAGCGAGAACGGACATAGGCATGATGTGTGAAGCCTACCCGGACATGTTGGTCTGGATTGGTGATGTTGCATTGCATAAATGCCGGAGAAGACTCCGTGCTATTGATTGTTTTTCGGGTTTCTACGCGGTAGATTGCAGCAGGGAGCCTTGGGGACTAACCTAAAGGTGCACCTAGAAAACTGGGCGGATACGAGATCCTGCCAACTTGGTCGCAGCAGGCCTATATTGACTGCGGTCGCAAGGAAGTCAAGCTGGGAGCAAGTCGTGAAACGACTTTTACGGGCTTAAAGGGGTCGAGCAAGACGTTGATGTCTGCTCTTCAGGTGGTGAAGGCAGTTCGTGCCGGTGCAGAACAGTTCTTTACACTAGTGGAGGTTGCAAAGCCGAAGCCCGCGTTGGATTGTATTTCAGCGGTATCGGAATACCCTGATGTGTTCCCCGCAGATCTTCCTGCAGCCCCGCCTCAACGGGAGATAGATTTTACGATCGAGCTAGTGCCAGGGGTAAATCCTGTGTCACGATCTCCGTATCGGCTAGTGCCTAAGGAAATGGCAGAGCTGAAAGTTCAACTACAAGAGTTGTTGGAGCAAGGGTATGTGCGCCCGAGTTCTTCGCCTTGGAGCGCACCTTTCCTCTTTGTTAAGAAGAAGGACGGAATCTTGAGGCTATGTATTGATTATCGGGAGCTCAACAAGTTGACGGAGAAGAACAAGTACCCGATCCCCCGGATTGATGATCTTTTTGATCAGTTGGTAGGGTCGATGGTGTACTCGAAGTTGGATCTCAAGGCTGGGTACTATCAGCTGCGAATAAGGGAGAGTGATATCCCGAAGACAGCATTTAGTACGAGATATGGGCATTATGAGTTTACGGTCATGCCGTTTGGGCTGACTAATGCGTCGTCAGTGTTCATGGATTTGATGAACAGGACGTTCAGGGAGTACTTGGACCATTTCGTGATCGTCTTCATCGACGATATTTTGGTGTACTCGCAAAGTGAGGAAGATCACTTCAAGCATCTTCATTTGGTGTTGGAGACGCTAAGGAGAAATCAGTTGTATGCCAAGTTCTCGAAGTGCGAGTTTTGGTTATCCTCAGTGGCGTTCCTCGGTCATATAGTGAGTGGAGAGGGTATTGCTGTGGATCTGGCGAAGATTGTTGCGATACGGGAGTGGCCTGAGCTTGTTACGGTAGCGGAAGTCCGGAGTTTTCTGGGGCTTGCCGGCTATTATAGGCGCTTCGTAGAGAACTTCTCGCGGATAGCATTACCTCTCACTACTTTGACGAGGTAGGTGCATAAGTTTGTTTGGACGCCGGAGTGCGCACGAGCTTTTGAGGAGTTGAAGTGTCGGTTGACCACGGCGCCTGTGCTGAGTTCTCCATGTGGGACCAAAGGCTATGAGATTTATAGAGATGCTTCGGGCAGCGGTTTGGGTTGCGTGCTACTGCAACATGGAAGTGTAATAGCTTGTTGGGTACATTGGTCTAAATGTACCAGATTTGAAGAAGTCTCACCCAACTCAATGATATACATCAAAATGTATTTGATATGTTTTGAGTTTACTTGTGCAGGCTAAGTATTTGCAGGAAAGAAGAAAAGTTTCTAAGTCCATGTGTCGACACCCAGAGGGAAAGTGTCGACACTTAAGAAGACTTGTGTCGACACCCAGACAAGCAGTGTCGACACTTGGAGTCATTGTGTCGAGACCAGGGATGCTGAGTCGACACCAGACAGAAAGTATCGACACAAGGAGCTGTGTCGACACTCAGTGAAGAAAAGACAGTGAAGCTGTGTCGACACTTAGCAGTTGTGTCGACACCCAGTGAAGTTGTGTCTACATCAGAAAGTGTCGACACTTGGAGGTTGTGTCGACACTCAGCAAAAGTCAGCAGAGACTAAGTACAAGTGTCGACACCCAGAACAATGTGTCGACATTTAGCAGAAGAGTCAACACTGGAAGTAAGTGTCGACACCCAGAACAATGTGTCGACACTTAGCTGAAGACTCAACACTTGAAAAAAGTGTCGACACAAGGAGCTGTGTCGACACTTAGCAAAGAACAGCAAAGTTCAACAAAATATTCTAAGTACAAGTGTCGACACTAAGGGAATGTGTCGACACTCAGCCAGAGTCTCGACAGAAGAAGAAAGTGTCGACACCCAGAGCAATGTGTCGACACTCAACAAGTATCAACACTGAAGGTATGTGTCGACACCAAGAAGCAGTGTCGACACTTAACAGATTCAACACATGAAGATGTGTCGACACAAAGGTGTTGTGTCGACACTTAGAAGAATTCAGCAAGATACTGAAGAACAAGTACTTGTGTCGACACACATTATCAGTGTCGACACATGAAGAAGAAGCAGTGTCGAGATAAAGAATCAACAACACAAGGAGTTGTGTCGACACCTTGTAGACTAGTGTCGATACTTAGACAACATGTGTCGACACTTGGTCTATAAGTGTCGACACTTAAAGACAGAAAGTCTCGACACTTAAAGACAGTTACAGAATTTTCAAGAACTGACTGGATGACTTGACAGCTGCTATTCCAGCCGGTCTACAGCACCTGTCAGAGTTGTCAGAATTCAGTTATGAACCGGGCCAGCCGGTTACCATGAAGAAGGCCTATAAATAGGCTTATACAGTCTACAGAAACTGTTGTTGAAGAGATTGAACACAAGTCCAAGTTCAGATTTAAAGAAGATCTAGCTATCAAGTGAAGATCTAAGAAGTTGGAGAGAGAGAGCTCCATCCAAGAAATCAGCTGTTGGAACCCAGCTGAGAAGAAGGATTCAGATTGGTCTGAATCTTAAGTAGTAGAGATCAAGGATCAACTGCAGAAGGAGTCAATCTTATTGAGTTCTACTTTCAAGAAGCTTTGAAGAAAGCTAAGTCAGATTGAGTCCAGCTGAGTTCTTCCAAGAACTCATCAAGAATCTCACAACTTATCTTTCTTTCATCTAAGTTATTGAGTTTATACATTGTGTATTCATTATAACTTGTAGGATCCTTAGGGATCTGAGATTGTAAGCCTGCAATTATAAAGGCTGAGGGTAGGAGAGTTAAATCTCTGAGTGTAGGCCTTGGTGGCTGAGTGTAGGCCTTGGTGGCTGAGTGTAGGCCTTTGTGGCTGAGTGTAGGCCTTTGTGGCTGAGTGTAGGCTTTGTGGAAAAGCTGAGTTGTAGGGCCTTGGGCCTGAGGTGTAGGAGCCTGTTTTGGGTTCTGAGATAGTGGAGAAGTTTGGCCGAATCTAGTACACTGCTAGATAGGCGAAGGGGGAAAGTGGATGTACCCAAAGCTTGGGGAACCACTATAAAACTCTGTGTCTACTGTGTGATTGTTGTTGGCTGTGATTGTTTCATATGTGCTGTGATATAGTAGATAGAATTCTGTGATATTAACTAATTGCTGCCATAAAAAGTTAAAAAGATTCAAGTCACCTATTCACCCCCCCCCCCCTCTAGGTGTTTAGGTACAATATCTTTCAAGTGGTATCAAAGCGAGGTTCCTCAAAAAGGACTAACAGTCTGAGGAGATCCTGTTGGCAGATTCAGTCTAAGTTAAATTACAGATTCAAGAAAATCAAGAATCATGGGTTCCACTGAGAATCACAAGGAATTGGGATCCATGAAACTACCTATATGTAGGAAGGAAATCTTTGGCATATGGAAGGAAAGGGTGAGGCTGTTTATGGAAGCCTCAGACCCTAGGATTTACATCACAGTAAAAGAAGGGCCATATGTGCCAATGAAGGTATCAGTCTTAGATGCAACTCAGAGAACACCTAAGGATTTCTCTGAAATGACAAAGGATGAGATTGTCCTAGCCACCATGGACAAAAGGGCTCAAAACATTATAGTGAGTGCCATAGATGATGCAACTTTTCAGAATCTAATACACTGTAAGACAGCCAAAGAGATGTGGGATACCCTTATTGTGTATATGGAAGGTTCTGAAGAAGTTAGACAAGATAGAAAATCCTTGCTAAATCAGGAGTATGAGAGTTTTAGACAAGGAAAGGGTGATAGCATAACTGAGTGCTATAAGAAGTTCTACAGGATAGTGAATGAACTCATGTCCTATAGCAGAGAGTTCAGTAATTATGAACTCAATGACAAGTTTCTAAGGTCCCTAACAAAAGATTGGGACACCAAGATCTGTGTCATTAGAGAAATGGCTAAGTTGGCAGAAATTCCTCCACCTACACTGTTTGGCAAACTGTTGTCTTATGAAATGCAGTTGACAGTGAGGAAAGAAGAGGAGAAATCCACAAGAAATGAACACAAGGAAAGGACAGTGGCCTTTAAATCAGAAGCCCCCAGAAAGTATAGAGGTAAGTCACCTACTCCACCTCCAAAGGTTGCTGAATCTGAGTCCGATGAGTCAGTCAGCACAAAATCTGAAAGCAGTGAAAGTGATCAGGACTTTGCTGCCTTCACTAGACATTTTCAGAAGTTCTTGAAGAAGAAACAGTGGAGGACAAGGCCTTCTACTTCACAGGGAAAAGAAGACTTTTATCAGAATAAAAAGGCTTCAAAGAAGGACAGGAAAAAGACTAAGTCTAGCAAGGCAACACTTTCAAAAATAGTGTGCTATTGCAGCAGTAGACAAGGCCATGTTGTTGCAGATTGTCCCGAGAAGAGAAAGGAGTCTAGTGATAAGAAGAAGACTCATTTCAAAGGCAAGAAAGAAAAGTCATTTGTTGCCAAAAAGGAGAAGACCCTGTCAGATATCTCTTCATCAGAAACTGAGTCAGATGCTGAGGCATATATAGGGCTGTTTGCTGAAGAAGAAGAAGAAGAGTTCATGCAGATTATGGAGTCTATATATGAACAAGAAGACAGTCAATGCCAAGGGCTAATGGCATTGACAGAAAGTGACAAAATCCTGGAGCAGCCAGGACCTAGTAAGGTACAACATTGTTCTTCCAGTTCAGTTTCTTGTGCCAGTACAGAATCAGATTCATCTTCATCAAGTGATGAGAGTGTATCTGAGTCTGAAGAAGATATTCATCAGCTGATAGATGAATATAAAGTTCTGTTGCAAGCTTATAAGAAGAGCAAGTCCCTAGCCAAAAATCAGGCAAAGGAAATTGTAAATCTCAAAGCTGCAACAACAGATTCTGAGAAGTTATTTGATCAGAAGCTGAATGAGATAGCCAGACTGAAGCACATAACTGTGATTCAGATGGGAACTATATCATTTAAGAATGATCAAATCAAGAGTCTGTAGATTAATCTTCAGAAGGAGAGAGATCTAGTTGCTAGGTTTTCTAAACCTAAGTCAGTTCTACCCTTAATTGATGAATTTGTTCATCACAAAGGCAAGGCTGGACTGGGTTTTATTAAACCTGCAAGGACTGTCCAGTCCAAGTCCAAGGGCAAAGCCCCAACACTCAACAAGCCAGCTGTGGATAAAACAGCTAAGACTGTACCTAAGCAAAGGTACAATAAGTTTGAGTGTTGGTGTTGTGGCAAGGTTGGCCACTTTGCAATGGACTGTTGGCACAATGCTAGTGCCAAAGTGAGTAGCAAACTGGCTGTTGGAAAACCAGCAGGTAGTCTTGTCAGGATGCAAACTAACAAATACCAAGGACCCAAGAATACTTTGGGTTCTAAGGTTCATTAATCTATTTTGCAGGTAAGTCCAAGTTGTCATGCCCCAATATGGTACTTGGACAGTGGATGTTCCAGACATATGACTGGAACAAAGGGATTACTAAGGGACTACATTCCAATCAAAGATTGTCCAAAAGTCACCTTTGGTGGTTCTGAAAAAGAAATCATCAAAGGATTTGGTAACATTTCTAGTAACCTAGTTACCATTACTCAAGTGGCTTATGTTAAAGGGTTGAAACACAACCTAATAAGTATAAGTCAATTAAGTGATGTAGGGTATGACATCTCATTTGTTAAAAATAGTTGTCATATCAAGAGGTCAACTGATCAAGAGATCATTTTGACTGGCTATAGAAAGAGGAATGTCTACTGCCTAGACAGTATGTGTGAGACCAATGGTTCTCAAGTGTGTCTTGTAGCTGATGAGACAGTCTCTCATTGTGCCAAATGGCACAAGAGGCTAGCCCATCTTAACTACAAGACAATTGGCAAACTCTTTAGCAAAGAGTTAGTGAGGAATGCTCCTCAAGTTAAGTGTATTAAAGATGGTATTTGCTCAGCTTGTCAAAACGGCAAGCAGACTAGATCCACTTTTAGAAGCATAGAATACAAAGATGCTGTGAGGTGCTTATACCTCTTGCATATGGATCTCTTTGGTCCAATGCCAGTTCACAGCCTAGGTAGGAAGGTCTATACCTTTGTAGTTGTAGATGACTACTCAAGGTTTTCCTGGGAGTTCTTCTTAAGACAGAAATCTGAAACACCTAATGTCTTCTATAGCTTTGTCAAGCAAATTCAGAATAAACTAGACAGTACAGTGGTCAAGATCAGAAGTGACCATGGTACTGAATTTCAGTCTGAGAGTATGGCAAAACTATGTGAAGATTTTGGGATATTTCAAGAGTTTTCTTCACCAAGAACACCTCAGCAAAATGGCATTGCTGAGAGGAAGAATAGAATCTTGATTGAGGCTGGTAGGACCCTATTATGTGATACATCACTACCAGAATATTTCTGGGCTGAAGCAGTTAATACTGCATGCCATGTTATTAATAGGGCTACCATTACTAAAGGCCTCAACAAGACCCCCTATGAGGTTGTGAAAGGCAGGAAACCAAATCTATCCTACTTCAGGATCTTTGGTTGTAAGTGCTTCATACTTAACAATGGAAAGTCTTACTTGACTAAGTTTGCTGCCAAGTCCCAAGAGGGAATTTTTGTTGGATACAGCAACAATAGTAAGGCTTATAGAGTCTACAACTTGTCTACTCAAGTTGTAGAAGAGACTGTACATGTACTATTTGATGAAACTAGGCTTATTAACAATGAGTTGTCTAGTAGTGTATGCATCCCCATAGGTTTAACAAAGAAGATGGACAAGCTCACTCTAGAAGAAGAATCTACTGCAAGACAGCAAGTAGAAGACAGTGGCTGTTGTCCTGGGGGAGTACTACATGTACCAAATGCAGAAGAAGTACAAGGAGTACAGCAAGATGATGAAACTGAAGATGTTCAACCAGAAGTCAGGATGCCTCCAGCCAATAGGCATCTTAGAGATCATCCAGTAGAGCAGATTATTGGAGATCCAAGACAAGGGGTACAAACAAGGAGCAGAAATCTGAATGTAGCAATCTACTCCAGTTTTCTATCTCAAGTTGAACCAAAGAAGTTTGAAGAAGCCATTCTAGATCCACAATGGACTGAAGCAATGCAAGAAGAGCTGAATCAGTTCAAAAGGTGCAAGGTCTGGGAACTTGTTCCTAAACCTAAAGACCACAATATAATAGGAACCAAGTGGATCTACAGGAATAAGATGGATGAACAAGGTGTCATCATTAAGAATAAAGCAAGATTGGTTGCTAAAGGATATAGGCAGGAAGAAGGTATTGACTTTCATCAAACCTTTGCTCCAGTAGCCAGACTGGAGGCCATAAGAATGTTCCTGGCCTATGCAACCTATCAAGGATTCAAAGTTTACCAAATGGATGTCAAGTCAGCATTTCTAAATGGTAATCTTAAAGAAGAAGTCTATGTGGAACAACCCTCAGGTTTTGTTGATTCAACTCTACCTAATCATGTCTATAGACTTAGGAAAGCTTTATATGGGTTAAAGCAAGCCCCTAGGGCTTGGTATGAAACCCTATCTAGTTTCCTCATTGAGAACAAGTTCTCAAGGGGGAAAATAGATAAGACTCTATTCCTTAGGGAATCTAGAGGCAAAGTAATACTAGTCCAAATATATGTAGATGACATTATATTTGGGTCTACTGAAAGTAGTCTTTGCAAAAAGTTTGCAAAACTAATGCAAAGTCAATTTGAGATGAGTAGTATGAGAGAGCTAAAGTTATTCTTGGGTCTCCAAGTAAGACAGACTGAGAGTGGATTATCCATATGCCAGTCCAAGTTCACCCTAAAACTCATATGGAAGTATGGTATGGATTCATCCAGCACCATGAAGACTCCTATGGGGTCAAGTATGTCTCTTAGCAAGGATGATGCAGGGAAATCTGTGGATGAAACCTTGTATAGAGGGATAGTTGGCTCCCTATTATACTTGACTGCAAGTAGACCAGATATCATGTATGCTACATGTGTCTGTGCTAGGTATCAAGCCTGCCCTAAAGAGTCTCATTTCACAGCAGTCAAAAGAATATTGAGATATCTAAAGGGCACTCCTTATCTAGGCCTCTGGTACCCTAGGAATGGGGATTTTGATCTAACAGGTTATTCAGATGCAGACTTTGCAGGATGCAAAGAAGACAGAAAAAGCACTACTGGAACCTGTCAATTCCTAGGTGGAAGACTGATTTCTTGGAGTAGCAAAAATCAAACAAGTGTGGCTATCTCCACTGCAGAATCAGAGTATGTGGCTGCAGGAAGTTGCTGTGCTCAACTTCTATGTATACAACATCAGCTTGAGGACTATGGATTTCAGGTAAGTAGAACTCCACTATTCTGTGATTCTACAAGTGCTATTTCAATTGCACATAACCCTGTATCTCATAGTAGAACTAAACATATTGAGATAAAATATCATTTTCTTAGGGAGCATGTAGAGAAACAGGATATTTTACAAGAATATGTTAAAACTGATAATCAACTAGCTGATATGTATACTAAGCCCCTAGAAGAAGCTAAGTTCAATAGGTTTAAGATTGAACTAGGAATGATAAACTTAGAGTAAGTTTATAATATTGGAAATTGGCTAAGTAAAAAGGTGTCGACACACAGAGATATCTGTGTCGATACAGAAAGTAGGTGTCGACACTTCAGGAAAAAGGTGTTGACACATCTAGAAAGTTGGTGTCGACACTTCAGAATATTAGTGTCGACACATGACAAGTTGGTGTCGACACAACCAAGGTGGTGCCGACACTTAGTGTTTACTCAGAATTATCTAAGTAAAGTCTCGACTAATTGTCGAGTTAAGTGGTGTCGACACATAAACATGTGTCGACACATATTATCTGTTGACTAAACTTGTGTCGACACATAGGTGTCGAGACATTATAAGTCAGTGTCGACACTTATTGCCAGTGTCGACACAATTTAGTTGGCTGCCCGCCTTTTCATCTTCAAAATTAGAAAGGTATAAATAGGGTTTTGCCTTAGTCTGTCGACACGCTTTCAAAAGTTTCGAGACCAAAACTTGTGTGTCGACACCTATATTCTCTCAAGTCAAATTCTTCAAACCCTAATGGCGTCAAAGCTTGAGGAGAACGTCAACGAAGGATACGAACTGGTGCGCGACGCATTTGGGGATGCTGACCAGGAGATCAAGAACGTTATAACCCTAGTTGCAGACTCGAGATTAGAATTTCTGGTTTCTGAGCCTACAAAAATATGGAAGAAAGAAGTCTTGGAATTCCTCAATGGAGCTAAGGTAGATGAAACTGGATTCAAGATCAAATCCAGAGTCCATGGTGAGAAGGTGAAGGTATCACCTAAGAGCTTGAGGAAGATTCTACAGCTACCAAGAACTAAGTTAGAGGATGAAGTAACAGCTTCCAGGACCAGAGATGCATTGGCATGGTGTGGTCTGGATTCTAAAATGAAAATAGGATCTGTGTTTAACAGAAAGGGCATGAATAGCCAAGGGAAATTTCTGTCTGAGATAGTTGGCAAAGTAATCCTCAGTAAGCCAGGAGGGCATGATAGGGTATCTGCCTCTATGTTCAGCATTATGACCAGGATTATCTTCACTCTGAACACTGACTGGTCTGTTATAGTGTTTGAGAAAATCAAGGAAAGCCTGAAGAAGCCCAACCTGGGCAGAATTTTAAGTCTTTACCTTGCTGGTGTTATACCTGAAGTTATGGGTCAGGCTGCTGGAAGTAAAATAAATCATTTGAGGAAAATGGATCTGAGAATATTCTCTAGATGGGACAGGGTGTTGTCAAAAGAGATGCCAACCCCTGAGAAGATAGTTCCTGAAAAAGTATCACCTCCAAAGAAGAAGAGGAAAGCTGCTCCAGTGGCATAGGTTTCCACTAGCAGTTCTGATAGTGAAGAACAAGTGGTCTTCACACTTGATGAAGAAGACACAGGAACTGCTGTGAAGTCTCCAGCACAACAAGTAGTTGCTGAGATCCAGGGGGAGCTACCTCAAGCTAGCCCCATACACAAGGATCACATCCAGGGGGAGTCTCTAGTTGTAGAAGAACCAACTACACTAGAAAGTGAACAAGCAACCAACACCATACTAGAGTTAATCACTGAACTAAATGCTTTAAATTTTCCTATTGAGGATACTGATTTGACTTATGTTCATCAGCAAACTCAGCTGGATAGCCAAGTCCCAGATGCTGTCATGGAAGACACATCTGTTGAAGTTGTAGTTGCTGATCCAGTGGTTGAAGAGCCCAGAATTTCTCCTGCTCAGTCTCCACAAGAATACACCATGGAAGATTTATTCCTAAATCTGGATCAAGCAGATTTTGACAAGGAAACTGATGCTGCTGAGAGGGAGAATGCTCCAGTTGAGGGGGAGCAAGTTGTACTTGTTGAAGATCCTGTAAGGCAAGAACCTGAGAAGGCACCAGATGTCCAGAAGGAGTTACCCCCAAGCCCTAAGGAGAGGGTAGAAATTGCTAGCTCCTCAGCCTCAGATGATGAGGAAGCTGCAAGGGAAAGGAAAAAGAAAATTTATGTCTTCAAAAGAAGGAGCCAGAGTTATAAGAAAGCTCTCCAAACTGTTGCTCCACAGTCTGCACTACAGCCAGCCCCAGCTTTTGATTATAGTGCACTGTTGGTTGCTATGCAGATCAAGCTGGATGAGCATAGAAAAGACATAGAGACTTATATTGATGAAGGGCACAAATCACTACAGTTTGATCTAGCCCAGGACATAAAGTCAATAAGATTTGAGATGAATCTTAACAAGAAGGAGATGACAGACTGCTTCCACAAAGGGGGGAATGCAGTGGTGTACTTAGCTACACACCAAGAAAAGATTAAGGCTCAAGTAGATGACATAGCCCTGAAGCAAGGATATGTACTTGAAAATCAACTCAGAATGAATGACAATTTGACAGAATCCCACAATGCTATTGTCACAGAAATGAAGAACATAGTTGCTGGACCTTCTACCTCTACTGCTACTGTTAAAGCTGAATTTGACAAAGTATTCCAGGAAGAAATCACTGCTATTAAGACTGTCATTCAAGAAGCTCAAAAGATCATAACTGACAAACTCCAAAGGTTAAAACCTTTTTTTAAAGATGGAGTTAATTATTTGGATAATCAAGTCAGATTTCAAAAAGATGATGTCAGAGATCATGTAGAAAGAGAAGTCATAAAGGGGGAGAGGGTTTTAGTCAAAGCTAGCTCTGATCATGCCAAGTGGATATCTAATTCCATCAGAGCTACACTGGGTTATCCTCCTCTTTGTTATGATGACAATGTTGCTGAATCTGGAATTCATCCTGCATATTTAGGAGGGGAGCAACCAGAAGTGGCTCAAGTTATCTACCCTCCTCCAGATTTTGACATGATTCATGCTGACATACAGTCCATGTATAGCCCGCCTGGGGGTAAGGACAATGTCATTATTGAGAAAGTTGTTCAGCCAATTTCTGAATCCATGCAAGAGGCACTGCAGAAAGAAGAAGAGACAAGATTGTCTAAGAAAAGGTTTAGGGAACAAGCTGAACAAAGACCAGACTTTGAGCAATGGAGCCCTACCTCAAGGAATATTATATTGACTGCCTGGAAAGCTGCCAAAGATAACATTCAAGACAGGAATAAGTGGTTTTCTGAAACTGAATGGAGGAAACATGAATCAAGGCAGGAGGCCATAGTTCAATATAGAAGGAAGGCCAAGATGGGAAAGCTACCTCCTACTGCTCTGGAGCCTAGCAAGTACTTTCCTAAGCCTTATCATTATTTTGAAAGACAAAAGATTAAAGCAGAAGAACTTAAGAAGAAAGATCTGAAAGGCAAGAAGCCTGCTGATGCTGAAGTTGCTGAAGCTCCTGTTCAAGCCAGAGTTCAAGCTGGAAAAGGAATAGTCATTAAGGAGGCTGAACAGAAATAGCTTAGAAAATTTCTTAAGTTTACTATGTAATCTTTTGATGTAAAATATTCTGTAAACTTTTTGAAATATGAATATGACAAAGTATTGGAACAATGTGTTGTGTAATAAATTTGTTATGTGTTAAATTTATTTCATAATTGTTCTATGATGTAATCTATCTGTATATGCATGTTTGTTTTATACATGTGATGTACTTTCCTGTTTACATAATCCTGTTTTACATCATTTTGTAATTTAATTATGAATGGTGTATATCATTGACTAAGGGTTATGACTTCTCCAAATAGGGGGAGATTGTTGGGTACATTGGTCTAAATGTACCTGATTTGAAGAAGCCTCACCCAACTCAATGATATACATCAAAATGTATTTGATGTGTTTTGAGTTTACTTGTGCAGGCTAAGTATTTGCAGGAAAGAAGAAAAGTTTCTAAGTCCATGTGTCGACACCCAGAGGGAAAGTGTCGACACTTAAGAAGACTTGTGTCGACACCCAGACAAGCAGTGTCGACACTTGCAGTCATTGTGTCGACACCAGGGATGCTGAGTCGACACCAGACAGAAAGTGTCGACACAAGGAGCTGTGTCGACACTCAGTGAAGAAAAGACAGTGAAGCTGTGTCGACACTTAGCAGTTGTGTCGACACCCAGTGAAGCTGTGTCTACATCAGAAAGTGTCGACACTTAAAGGTTGTGTCGACACTCAGCAAAAGTCAGCAGAGACTAAGTACAAGTGTAGACACCCAGAACAATGTGTCGACACTTAGCAGAAGATTCAACACTGGAAGTAAGTGTCGACACCCAGAACAATGTGTCGACACTTAGCTGAAGACTCAACACTTGAAGAAAGTGTCGACACAAGGAGCTGTGTCGACACTTAGCAAAGAACAGGAAAGTTCAACAAATATTCTAAGTACAAGTGTCGACACTAAGGGAATGTGTCGACACTCAGCCAGAGTCTCGACAGAAGAAGAAAGTGTCGACACCCAGAGCAATGTGTCGACACTCAACAAGTATCAACACTGAAGGTATGTGTCGACACCAAGAAGCAGTGTCGACACTTAACAGATTCAACACATGAAGATGTGTCGACACAAAGGTGTTGTGTCGACACTTAGAAGAATTCAGCAAGATACTGAAGAACAAGTACTTGTGTCGACACACATTATCAGTGTCGACACATGAAGAAGAAGCAGTGTCGAGATAAAGAATCAACAACACAAGGAGTTGTGTCGACACCTTGTAGACTAGTGTCGACACTTAGACAACATGTGTCGACACTTGGTCTATAAGTGTCGACACTTAAAGACAGAAAGTCTCGACACTTAAAGACAGTTACAGAATTTTCAAGAACTGACTGGATGACTTGACAGCTGCCATTCCAGCCGATCTACAGCACCTGTCATAGTTGTCAGAATTCAGTTATGAACCGGGACAGCCGGTTACCATGAAGAAGGCCTATAAATAGGCTAATACAGTCTACAGAAACTGTTGTTGAAGAGATTGAACACAAGCCCAAGTTCAGATTTAAAGAAGATCTAGCTATCAAGTGAAGATCTAAGAAGTTGGAGAGAGAGAGCTCCGTCCAAGAAATCAGCTGTTGGAACCCAGCTGAGAAGAAGGATTCAGATTGGTCTGAATCTTAAGTAGCAGAGATCAAGGATCAACTGCAAAAGGAGTCAATCTTATTGAGTTCTACTTTCAAGAAGCTTTGAAGAAAGCTAAGTCAGATTGAGTCCAGCTGAGTTCTTCCAAGAACTCATCAAGAATCTCACAACTTATCTCTCTTTCATCTAAGTTGTTGAGTTTATACATTTTGTATTCATTATAACTTGTAGGATCGTTAGGGATCTGAGATTGTAAGCCTGCAATTATAAAGGCTGAGGGTAGGAGAGTTAAATCTCTGAGTGTAGGCCTTGGTGGCTGAGTGTAGGCCTTAGTGGCTGAGTGTAGGCCTTTGTGGCTGAGTGTAGGCCTTTGTGGCTGAGTGTAGGCTTTGTGGAAAAGCTGAGTTGTAGGGCCTTGGGCCTGAGGTGTAGGAGCTTGTTTTGGGTTCTGATATAGTGGAGAAGTTTGGCCGAATCTAGTACACTGCTAGATAGGCGAAGGGGGAAAGTGGATGTACCCAAAGCTTGGGGAACCACTATAAAACTCTGTGTCTACTGTGTGATTATTGTTGGCTGTGATTGTTGCATATGTGTTGTGATATAGTAGATAGAATTCTGTGATATTAACTAATTGCTGCCATAAAAAGTTAAAAAGATTCAAGTCACCTATTCACCCCCCCCCCCCTCTAGGTGTTTAGGTACAATATCTTTCATAGCTTATGGCTCGAGACAGCTAAAAGTGCATGAAAGGAACTATCCGGTCCATGACTTGGAGTTAGCAGCTGTGATTTTTGCCTTGAAGTTGTGGAGACACTATTTGTACGGTGTGAAGATTGATATCTAAACCGATCACAAGAGCTTGAAGTATCTTATTGATCAGAAGGATCTGAATATGCGGCAGCGTAGATGGATGGAGTTCCTGGGGGACTATACATTCAAGATCCACTACGTGCCTGGTAAAGGGAATGCGGTTGCGGATGCGTTGAGTCACCGAGCCCCAGCTCAAGCCAATTGGTTGTCGATGCATGATGAGCGGTTGTTGCGGGAGTTGGAGGCATTGGAGATTGTTTGTGTGGATAGACAATCAAGTGCTGAAGCAGTTCTGAATTGGACTGAAGTCCAATATGACCTGGCTGATCGTATTTGGCAGGCTTTGGATATGGATGCTCATATGAAGCAGTTCATGGTAGAGGCTCGGGATGGGTCAAATTCCCAAATCGTCGTGGAGGACGGATTACTTTGGAAAGACGGTCGTCTGTGCGTCCCAAGTGTGGGCAATTTGCGGGTGGAGTTGTTGTACAGGGCACACCATACCAAGTACTTGATTCACCCGGGGAGCACAAAGATGTACTGTGATGTGAAGAAACTGTTTTGGTGGCCGGGTTTGAAGAAGGATGTGGCGCTATACGTAGCAAAGTGCCAAACTTGCGCCTTGGTAAAGGCAGAGTGCCAAAAGTCGGGAGGATTTCTTAAGTCCTTGTCTATTCCATAGTGGAAATTTGACGACATCTCTATGGACTTTGTTCAAGGTTTGCCAAGGTCGCAAAAGGGGAACGACGCCATTTGGGTGGTTGTTGATCGATTAACGAAGGTGTCGCATTTTATTCCACATAGGAAGGATGATCCGGTGGATAAGTTGGCAAAGCTTTTTGTGGATAACATAGTACGGCTTCATGGTGTGCCCCGCAGCATCGTGAGTGATCGAGATGGGCGGTTCACGTCCAATGATTGGAGGCTAGTGCATCAAATGTTGGGAACAAAGTTGAAATTCAGCACAGCCTTCCATCCGCAAACGGATGGGCAGACCGAGAGGGTCAATAGAACAATGGAAGACATGCTCCGCATGTGTGTCTTGGATTTCGGAAAGCAATGGAAAGACCACCTTTATTTGGTGGAGTTCGCATACAACAATAGCTACCAAGCGAGTATTCTGATGGCGCCTTTCGAGGCCCTATATGGTAGAAAATGTCGCACGCTGTTGTCTTGGTTAGAAACGGGTGAGTCAAAGTTATATAAGCGATCGGAAGTGGAGGATGCTACTTCTTTGGTGAGAACCATTCGGGAGAGGTTGCTTATCGCTCAGGACAGGCAAGCAAAGTACTATAATGCCAAGCACAGGAACGTGGAGTTCGCTGTGGGCGATTATGTATACTTAAAGATCAAGCCGTTCAAGGGTGTCTCGCGGGTGCCGCGATTGAAAAAGCTAAGCCCGAGGTACCTTGGACCGTTTGAGGTTCTGGAGCAAGTTGGTGAAGCGGCCTATCGGTTGAAGCTTTCAGTGGAGCTTAGTGGTTTACACGATGTATTCCATATTTCGGTGCTTCGAAAGGCGGTGCAAGAGCCTACGCAAGTGATCGCGGTTGATCAAGTGCCGGTGGATAGTGGGCTGACGACAAAGGTCAAGCCCGTGCGGATTGAGGACTCGGAGGTCAAGCGGCTACGCAATAAAGAGATCAGGATGATCAAGGTCCGGTGGGACAATTGCGGTCGTGAGGAGCTCTCTTGGGAGCGAGAGCAGACTATGCTTGACGAGTATCCGGAGTTGTTACGCTCAGGTACAAATTTTGGTTTTGTACATGTCTTTCCTTTATATAATTTCGAGGACGAAATTCTTTTAAGAGGGGGAGAGTTGTAACGCCCCGACACTCTAAGGAGCGACGGGGGACGTTTTGGGCCAGTTTTGGGTTCTGGCTGCAGGCACACGGCCTGGGACACGGGCGTGTCCCAGGGCGTGTCAAGCCTGTATCGACACTTAGCCGGGAAGTCAACACTTTGGCCTTGACATTTTGTCGAGACTGGGCACACGGCCTAGGACACGGGCGTGTCCCAGGGCGTGTCGACCTGTGTCGACACTTAGCCGCGAAGTTGACACTTTGGTCTCGACATTGTGTCGAGACAAGGCACACGGCCTAGGACACGGGCGTGTCCAAGGCCGTGTCATCAGGTCGACGATCTTCGCTCGACGAAGTGTCGAGTGTCGAGACCGTGCACACGGCCTGGAGCCCAGGCGTGTCAAGGTGACACGGGCAAGGACACGGGCGTGTCCTAGAACCCGTGCAGTGTTCAGGTTGTTTTCGGGGAAAAATGATGGGGGTACACGGCCGTGTCAGGTGGAACACGGGCGTGTCAGGTCAAACACGGGCGTGTTCGATACCCGTGTGTTGTTCCAGGTGATTCGATTTTGACGGCGAATGAGGCACACGACCCTGGACACGGGCGTGTGCTAGGCCGTGTTCGGTCCAGATTGGGCATTTCAGCCCCGAATCAAAGTCATTCATTTCTTTAATTGATGATCCAACGGCTGGGGGTTGTTCCTGAAGGGATATACCCGGGATTGGACTTAGAAACCCTCACTTTTCTTAAGGTATTATCTTTCTAAAAGCTTAGAGAGAGAGGAGAGCCAAGGAAGGAAGAAGGAGCTAGATCCAGCCATTGGAGGAGCTTCGAAGCTCCAAATCGCGAGCCGACTCCGGATCCACGGAGGCAAAGCTAGTACGGTGCTTTTCATCTGCTTACTTTTCAATGGCGCCAAAGTGGAACGCTAGGGTAACGATTCTCTTCTTGAGCATGAGTAGCTCTCCTTCTTTGCATAGGAAGCCCGCTCTCGCGATTTTGCGGAGAGTTGGAGGCGTTCCTTCGGGTAGATATGTGAAGTCCCCGTTTTTTAGAGTCTGTAAGCGAGAACGGACATAGGCATGATGTGTGAAGCCTACCCGGACATGTTGGTCTGGATCGGTGATGTTGCATTGCATAAATGCCGGAGAAGACTCCGTGCTATTGATTGTTTTTCGGGTTTCTACGTGGTAGATTACAGCAGGGAGCCTTGGGGACTAACCCAAAGGTGCACCCGGAAAACTGGGCGGATACGAGATCCTGCCAACTTGGTGGCCTGAGAGCCAACTTGAACATAACCGGGTTATGTGAATTGTGTTGGAAACGGGACTCGATGGAAGTTTGACCCGCGCAAATGGCTTAAATTGTCGTTGCGATGTGAGCACGGGTTAGATGGAACCGTACCCGCTCTATGTCATTCGGTTAAAGAGACCTAAAGGCACGTGGCTCTTGCCATTGGCATAGATTAGGGTCTTCGGCGGTCGATGGCTTAAATTGTCGTGACCCAGGCCAAGAAGAAAAATTGCTCATAGGTTTGGCCGTCAAAGTGGCGGTGGTGAGTCCGGAATGTCTATGGCTTAAGTTGACGTGACATCGACCGGTTCACCGAGAATGTGCTCTGAGAGCACGGGGCGTGTGGCCGTGCGAGCCAACGTCTGTGATGAAATGGCTATACATATATATATTGCTCGCTTATGCTAATGAAATGCAGGGAGGGAGCATCGCCGCCCCGAGTTGGGGGCGGGATCATTATAATTTGGTCAGCATTGCTGACTGTTGCCTTGTTTTACAACCGTGCGGTGGTTTGTTGCTTGTAGGTGCTGTTGGACCAAGTGGTCAATAGCGGGCTAAAGCCCTTTTTGCGAAGCCGGCCCTCGAAGGCCCAATTGGAAGTGTTTACTGTTTTATTCATGTATGACCGGCCTGCGTGCCGTGGTTTGTAAATCATGTAATATCAAGTGAAACATTTTGTAAGGCCTTAAGGCTTATGTTGGTATTTGTATAACATTCCTATTTCAGTTTAGTGGACATTCATGCTTGAGTACTGGGTTCTTATTTTGCAACCTTTATAAACTGCTTCCGCTAGAATGCTCTGTGTAGGACGTTGATTGGTTGGATGGTTTCCATGAGTAACCACCCGGTCTGTCTGTGGCACACGACGTCGGGCCCCGGCCGGACCTACTACTTTATGCTATGTGACTGATAGGGGGTGTTACAATAGACAAGACTCTATTCCTTAGGGAATCTAAAGGCAAGATTATCTTAGTCCAAATATATGTAGATGACATAATATTTGCGTCTATAGAAAGTACTCTTTGCAGACAGTTTGCAAAACTTATGCAAGGACAATTTGAAATGAGCAGTATGGGGGAACTTAAGTTCTTCTTGGGTCTCTAAGTTAGACCGACTGAAGATGGCCTGTCCATATGTCAGTCTAAGTTCACCCTAGCGTTAATAAAGAAGTATGGTATGGAATCATCCACTACCATGAAAACTCCTATGGGGTCAAGCATGTCTCCAAGCAAAGATGATGCAGGGAAACCTGTATATGAAACTTTGTATAGAGGGATAGTTGGCTCCCTACTGTATTTGACTGCTAGTAGACCAGATATCATGTATGCTACATGTGTCTGTGCTAGGTACCAAGCATGCCCTAAAGAATCTCATCTAACTGCAGTCAAAAGGATTTTGAGATATCTTAAGGGCACACCTTATCTAGGCCTTTGGTACCCTAGGAATGGAGATTTTGTACTGACAGGTTATTCAGATGCAGATTTTGCAGGCTACAAGGAAGATAGGAAGAGTACTACAGGAACCTATCAACTTCTAGGTGGCAGGCTGGTGTCATGGAGCAGTAAGAAGCAGACCAGTGTGGCCATCACCACATCTGAGTCAGAATATGTTGCTGCAGGAAGCTGCTGTGCACAACTTTTATGGATTCAACACCAGCTAGAAGATTATGGTATTCAAGTAAGTAGAACACATTTACTTTGTGATTCTACAAGTGCAATTTCTATAGCTAATAATCTTGTCTCACATAGTAGGACTAAGCACATAGAAATTAGATACCATTTTCTTAGAGAACATGTAGAAAAAGAGGATATTTCCCTAGAATATGTTAAAACAGATAATCAGATTGCTGATATGTTTACTAAGCCCTTAGATGAAACCAAATTCAATAATTTTAAAATTGAATTAGGAATGTTAAACTTAGAATAGTTTAAAAAATTGGCTAAGTAAAATGGTGTCGACACAAGGAGTTGTCTGTGTCGACACATAGATGTGGTGTCGACATTTCAGAGAAATGGTGTCGACACATCTAGACAGTCAGTGTCGACACTTCAGAGAATTAGTGTCCACACATCCAGAGTAGGTGTCGACATATCCAGGGTGTTGTCGACACTTAGGATTTACACAGAATTCGTCTAGTAGAGTTTTGACTAATCGTCGAGATGAGATGTATAAGTGTCGACATATATATTCTGTCGACTATATTTGTGTCGACACATAGTTGTTGAGACATTAGAAGTAAGTGTCGACAATTTTCAACAGTGTCGACACATTTCAAGTATTTTGACGCGCCTTTTCACCTTCGATTTTAGAAAGGTGTAAATAGGTCTTCACCATTGTTTGTCGACACGCTCACCATAGTTTCGAGACCAAACTTGTGTGTCGACATCTCTCCTCTAAATTCAAATTTTCTCCAAACCCTAATGGTGCCCAAGCTAGAGAGAACATCAATGAAGGTTATGAGCTCGTGCGACATGCTTTTGATGACGCAGAACCAGAAATTAAAGGTGTTGTAACCCTAGTTGCAGAGACTGGGTTGGAGTATCTTATTTCAGAACCAATCAAGATTTGGAAGAAGGAGGTCCTCGAATTCTTTAATGCAGCTACCCTTGATGAAACTGGTCTTAAGATTAAATCCAAAGTCCATGGAGTTAAGGTGAAAGTCACCCAAAAAAGTCTGAGAAAAGTTCTACATCTATCTTGAACTAAAGAAGAGGAAGATGTACCTGCATCAAAGACCAGGGAGCACTGCAATGGTGTGGATTAGATTCAAGCATGAAGATTGGATCAGTCTTTAACAGTAAAGGCATGAACGTGCCAGGAAAATTTTTATCTGAAATAGTAGGCAAGGTAATTCTGAGCAAGCCAGGTGGGCATGATAGGATATCAGCTCATATGTTCAGTTTAATGACAAGGTTAATTTTCAAACTCAAAACTGATTGGTCAGCAATGATGTTTGACAAGATAAAGGAAAGTCTGAAGAAGCTCAATCTGGGTAGGATTATGAGTTTATACTTAGCTGGAAGCATCCCAGAAGTCATGAACCAAGCTGTAGGTTCTAAGATAAACCATATGAGGAGAATGGATGTTAGGATTATCTCAAGGTGGGATAGGGTGTTGACAAAGGAAATGCCTACTCCTGAAAAGGAAGTTTCTCATCAGAAGAAGAAGAAGAAAGCCATTGTGGCTCTTGAATCCTCCAGTAGCTCAGAAGAGCAAGTGGTTTTTAGTTCTGATGATGGAGAGGCTGGAAATGCTGGACAGACACCAGTAAGACCTGAAGATGCACAGAAGCAGGGGGAGCTACCATCTGCTAGCCCCATTCACCTGGATCCACTCCAGGGGGAGCCTCAACATGTGGATGAGCCAACTCACTTAGATAGTGAAAGGGCAACCCAAACAATTCTTGAGGTAATCAATGAAGTTAATCAATCTATTTTCAATATTGAGGATGAAGTATTGACTGAATAATTACTTGATGTTGATCAGCAAACTCAGATACATAGTCAACCACAAGATGTTGTCATAGAAGACACATCAGTTGCAGATCATGCTCCTGAGATCAGAAATTCTCCAGTCCATCCTCAACAGGAGTTTACACTAGAAGAGTTGTTCCCTGATTTACTACAGACTGATTTTGAGGGAGAAAAAGCAGCTGTTGAGGGGGAGTCAGCTAACCTTGAGGGGGAGCATGTAGAGTTTCATGAGGAGACTGCAAGAAAAGAGACTGAGGAGGAAAGGAATGTTGAGGAGCTACCAAGAGCAGAGAAGGAATTGCCCTCTACTCCACAGGATAGAGTAGACATTCCTAGTACTTCTGACTCTGAGGATGAAGAGGCTGCTAGAGCCAAGAAAAGAAAGCTACAGGTCTTCAAGAGAAGAAACCAGAGTTACAAGAAAGCATTGCAAACTGTGGCTCCACAACAAGCTCCAACTACTAATTATAGTTCTTTGTTGGTGGCTTTGAAAATCAAGATGGATGAGTAAAGGAAAGCTCTAGAAAAGTATATGGATGAAGGACATAAATCACTTCAATTTGATCTGGCTCAAGACATAAAATCTATAAGATTTGAAGTGAATCAAAATAAGAAAGAAATGACTGACTGTTTTCATAAAAGAGGTAATGCAGTGGTATATCTGGCCACTCATCAAGAGCAGATAAAGACACAAGTTAATGATATGGCAGTGAAACAAGGATATGTCCTGGAAAACCAGATTAGAATGAATGAAAACTTAACTGAATCACATATTGTGATTGTCACAGAAATGAAAAATATAGCTACTACACAGACTGCAGTAAGTGCTACTGCCAAAGAGGCATTTGATAAGCAATTACAAGAAAGCCTAACTGCTGTTAAAACTGTCATTGAAGATTCTCAAAAGGCTATTACTGCACAGCTCCAAAAGTTAAAACCTTTTTATAAAGATGGTGTTAACTATTTGAATGCTCAGATCAGATTTCAGAAGGATGATCTTAGGGATCATATAGAAAGAGAAGTCATAAAGTGGGAGAGGGTACTAGTCAAAGCAGGCTCTGACCATGCTAAATGGATTTCAAACAGCATCAGAGCTACTCTTGGATATCCACCCTTGTGTGATGATGATAATGTAGCAGAATCTGGGACCAATCCTGCATATTTTGGAGGTGAGCCAGCTGAAGTTGCTCAAGTAATCTACCCTCCAGTTGATTTTGAGATGATACATCAGGAGGTACAATCTATGTATAGCCCTCCTAAGGGTAATAAGAATATTATTATTGAGAAAGTAGTACAGCCTGTGCCTGAGGAAGTTTTGAAAGAGCAAGAAGCTCAATTATCCAAGAAGAGGTTCAGAGAACAGGCAGAGTTAAGGCCTGATTTTGAGCAGTGGAGCCCAACTTTTAGAAATATATTCTGACTGCTTGGAAGGCTGTAAAGGATAATTTAATAGAGAGGGGCAAATGGTACTCTGACCAAGAATGGAGAAAATATGAAGCTAGGCAAGAATCCATAGTACAATACAGAAGAAAGGCTAAACTAGGGAAGCTACCTCCTAATGCACAGGAGCCTAGCAAGTATTTCCCTAATCCTTATCATTATTTTGAGAGACAAAAGATAAGGGCTGAAGAACAGAAGAAGAAAGATCTTAAGGGAAAGAAGCATGCTGATGACAAAGATGCTCCAATTCAAGCCAAGATTCAATCTGGAAAGGCCATTATTATCAAGGAGCTAGAGCAGCCATAGAATAGAATTTTCTTAAGTTTACTACTCTATAATCTTTTGCATTAAAATCTATGTAAACTTTTGATTAATGAAACTATTGAAAGTTATAACAAAACAATGTTTGATGTTCAATCTGTTACATTTTTTATTCTGTGATGATTGTTTATACATGTTTTGTTTAGTATTTACCCTATCATATAATATTGTTATACATCATAATGTATATTTGTTATGAATGGTGTATATCATTGACTAAGGGTTATGACTTCTCCAAATAGGGGGAGATTGTTGGGTACATTGGAAAATATGTACCAGATTTGAAGAAACCTCACCCTACTCAATGATATACATCAAGGTGTATTTGATGTGCTTTGAGTTTATATGTGCAGGTTAAGTAATTGCAGGAAATGCAGAAAAGTTTCTAAGTCCATGTGTCGACACCTAGAGGTGAAATGTCGACACTTATGAAGGCTTGTGTCGACACCTAGAGAAGCTGTGTCGACACTTGGAGTAATTGTGTCGACACCAGGAAAGGCAGAGTCGACACCAGAAGAAAAGTGTCGACACATACAGGCAGTGTCGACACACAGTGAAGAATTGTCAACATAATCTGTGTCGACATTTAGAGGCAGTGTCGACACTCAGAGAAGCTTTGTTGACATCAAATGTGTCGACACCAGGTGGCTGTGTCGACACTTTGCAAGCTTCAACAAAGTTAAAGTACTTGTGTCGATACAAAGGAGATGTTTCGACACTCAGCAAGTTTCAACACATGAAGGCATGTATCGACACAAAGGAGATGTGTCGACACTCAGCAAGTTTCAACACAAGAAGGCATGTGTCGACACAAAGGAGATTTGTCGACACACAGCAGAATTCAACTAAGTTTTAAAGAAGAAGTACTTGTGTCGACACACAGAATCAGTGTCGACACTTTCAACAGAAGGCTTGTGTCGACACACAGAATCAGTGTTGACACATTCTGAAGAAGCAGTGTCGAGAAGCTGTTACAACAACACAAGGAGTTGTGTCAACACCATCAAGGCTAGTGTCGACACTTAGTCTACTTGTGTCGACACTTAGTATATTTGTGTCGACGCATAATGACTATCTATCTCGACACTTTCAGACAGTGACAGTGATTTCAAGAAGTGACTCGATGACTTGACAGCTGTCATTTCAACCGGTCAACTGCAACTGTCAAAGCTTTCAGAAGGTTGTTAGAAACCGAATTGGCCGGTCATCATGGAGAAAGTTTATATAAAGGCTTTTTCTTTCAACAAGGTGTAACAATTAACAGATTATTCATTGAAGATCAATAACAGATTGAAGATCTACACAGAGATCTAACAACACAAAAGAAGAAGACCTTCGACAGAAGATCTAAGAAGTTGGAGAGAGAGAGCTCCTTCTAAGAAGAGCAGCTGCTGAACCAGGCTGCTAAGTATGATTCAGATTGAGATCTGAATCTCAAGATAGAAGTTGATTGAAGATCATCTTCACAGGAGATTCAACCCTACTGAGTTCTAATTTAAGAAGCTTTGAAGAAAGCTAAGGGAGGTTGATCTCTGCCAAGTTCTTCCAAGAACTCATCAAGAAGCCAGTCAACTCATCTCTCTCTGTCAGGGTTGTGGTTAATTACTTTGTATAATCAAATTCATGTAGGATCTTGTATAGATCTGAGCTGTAAGCCTATTTTATAAAGGCTGAGTGTAGGAGACCGTGTGCTCTGGGTGTAGGTCTTGTTGAAGACTGAGGTAGGGCTTTGTGCCTGAGTTGTAGGATACTTTGTTCTCTGAGTGTAGGTCTTGTTGAAGACTGAGTGGTAGGGCTTTTTGCCTAAGTTGTAGGAGTGGGACACTCTGAGTTGTAGGAACCTGTTTGGGGTTCTGAGCTGTAAGATCTGAGGATCTGAGGATCTGAGGGGATGTGCTGAAGTTAGGCCGAATCTAGTACACTACTAGATAGGCGAAGGGGGAAAGTGGATGTACCCAGACCTTGGGGAACCACTATAAATACTATGTGCACTCTGTGTATGTTTGTTTCTATGGTTGCTGTGTTGTGATAGTTGTACAATTGTATTTGTTGTACAGAGTTTCTGCCTTAAAATTAAAAAGGAAAAGCACACCTATTCACCCGCCCCCTCTAGGTGGTTAGGCACTATTTCTTTCACCAACGTTGCGGTTGAATAGAATGTTTATAGTTTTCTTCCAAAAGGATCTTTATGAGTGCAAAAACTAGGATTAATACCTTTTACATCAGATATTTGTCATGTTAATGCACCTTTACATTTCTTCAGCACAGTTATTAATTTAGCTTTTTCAGTATTAGAAAGATTAGAGGAGATAATAACTGGGTAAGAAGAATTAGTTCCTAAGAATGCATACTCAAGATGATCCGGTAATTTTTTTAGTTCTACTATCGGTAGATCCTTAGTATTATTCTTAAGACCTTCACGATCTCCTTGTGTAATCAAACTATACTCACTCGTTTTATTCATCGAAACGCAATTATCTAGAAAAAAATAAATGTTCAACAATGTCTTCATTTTTTCATCTTCTAGATAATAGTTAGTGATGAAAATTTCTAAAGGGTCTCTATAATATAAATTAGAATTCATGTAAGTCATAAAATTATCAACACCATGAGAAAAATAGCAATAATCATCATTATCTAAGGATTGTTTCATTATATTGCCATTTTGAAAAATGACTTCATCTTCCCCTACTCGCAAAACTAATTTACCATCAAAAACATCAATAAGAGCTCTAGATGTAGCTAAGAATGGACGACCTTGTATGAGTGGCACTTCGATATTTTCGTCCATATCTAGAATAACAAAATCGGCAAGGAATATAAACTTATCTACCTTAACCAATACATCCTCTATTATTCCTCTAGGGTACTTAACCGATCGATCTGCAAGTTGAATACTCATTCTAGTTGTGCTAAGTTCTCCTAGACCTAGTTTCAATTATAGTTTATAAGGCATTAAGTTTATACTAGCTCCTAAGTCCGCTAAAACTTTATTTATGTGTAAATCACCGATTAAACATGGAATTGAAAATGAACCGGGATCCTTAAGTTTTTGTGGTATTTTATTTTGTAAAATAGCGGAAGATTCTTCACTAAGTATTACAAAAGATAATTCTTCTATTTTCTTTTTATTTGAGATTAAGTCCTTAAGAAATTTAGCATACTTAGGCATTTGAATGATTTTAGTAAAAAGTAAATTGTCATGTAATTGTTTAAACATAGATAAGAATTTACCATATTGTGCATCCATGCGCTCCTTGTTAAGCTTTATTGGATATGGTATTGCTGGTTGATACTCCATTGGTTGCACGTTCATCTCATTTGTTCCTTAGTCGCTAGACTCCTCTTGGGGCGCTTCCTTCGTAAGCCTTTGGTCTTGTGACTCCTTTATGCTCCTTAATTGGATGGATTTTGCATACTCCCTCGGGTTTGTCTCAGTATTACCCGAAAGTGTTCCTTGTTGCCTTTCAGATACCATCCTTGCGAGCTGACCAATCTGGTTCTCCAAATTACAAATTGAGCCCTCTTGATTCAGAAAAACTATATCAGTAGTTTGCATGAACTTAGTAAGTACATCTTCCAATGTTGGCTTCCTTGGTTCCGGTTGTTGTGGTTGTCCAATCACAGGTTGCTTGCCTTGATTTCCTTGTCCTCCCCAAGAGAAATTATGGTAGTTCCTCCATCCAGGATTGTATGTAAAACTATACTGGTTGTTTGCTTGGTTGAAAGGAGGTCTGGTGTTGTTGCCCATTGTACAACCTCGGGCTCGCGAGAGGCCCTCAAGGTGCGAGCAATAGAAGTGGATGAGAGGAACTGATTGACGAGTGGGACCATGTGGTCCACTCGCAGGAGGCGAGACGGGTGATCTCTGCAGTGGGCGAGACGCCTCTTTTGGGATGCGAGTAGGCCTTTATCGGCGAGAGGGCCACGTGGCGAAGGATGCCTGTGAGACGGCCAGGAGGGCTCGTCTCGCCGATGGATGTTTCCCTACTCACCATACAGAGAGAGGGCCGTTTTGATAATTCTATACCCATGTGAGATTCTACTCTACTGCCCCGGGTAATTTTACCCTTTTGCCCTTAGTGGTCTGCATATAACTCCTCAGAACAGCAGAGTTTGGCTATTGGTAGACCCAACCCGGGTTACTTTGGTAATTTCAGGTCAGCTTAGTGTGGTTATTTGCAGATCCAACTCAGAAAACTATAAATAGGCCCATAGGGGTTCTTCAGAAGTACTTCTTCCTTCTCGGGGACTGAAGAGGATTTTTTTGTGCTTTCTGAGGAGCTCCAAGCCCAGCTTTTGGATTTGGAGGGGAAGCTCTCAGAGATCTTTCGGGTAAGCGGTGGGACCTCCTTGCTGAGGCTTTTGGCCGGTTTCTAGTCCTAGACGACCAGTCGGATGTCAGAGATTGGGACGAGTAGGTGTTGGCTACGCCCCTATTTTTCGAACTTTTGTCGAAGTCAAATTTTGGCTTCAACAGTTCTGGTGCGGTGAGCGTGGAAGGTAGCCGATATAAGAAAAGCTTGAGTTTAGTCCTATGGCAGGAGGTGAAGGTGAAGGATCTGGTTCAGAAGGTTCCCCCTCCCGGGGAGAGGAGGCAACGAGGAAGATGCTGGAGTACTTCAGGCGAGAGGTCTTGCAGACCATCAGCTTGGCCTTCTCAGCAAGGAGCGAGTGGGCAATGCCTCAGGTCCCGATAGATGAAGTCCCGCTCTTGGGCGAGAACGCCTCTGGACAGTTCCCGGGGAAGGAGTTCCTGGCGTAGGCTGGCAAGAGGGACGTGGCCGCGTACGAGCTCTTCCTAGGCCAGCGCCCCGGGAAGGAGATTCCGGCAGAAGTTGGCGAGCAGGAGGCAGCTGTGCTAGAGCTATTCCCTGGGCATGGTCTTGCGGATCGGGCCAGCATGCCGAGGCTGCGAGACGTGCCATCTCGGCAGGAAGGAGGCGAGAGCCCTTTCAGTGAGCTCATCATCTTGGCCCGGTGTCGGAGGGGTTCCGGGAGCCCAACATGTCCTACTACTCGGGGAAGGATGACCCTGTACAGCATATGTAGTGGTTTGAAGATGTTGTTTCGATAAGGCAGATGACTGATGCCTTCAAGTGTTGGCTGTTTGCTATCACGTTGAAGGAAAAGGCACGGGACTGGTTTCACCAGTTGCCGGCAAGCTCGATCTACAGTTTTGAGGACCTGCGTCGAGGGTTCCTGTTGAGGTTCTCGACATCGAAGAAGCGTAAGAAGGAGGCGGAGTGCCTGTTTGCGGTGAGTCTGAAGCAAGATGAGACGTTGGGTCATTACGTAGACCGGTTTCAGGAAGAGATCCTCCTGGTCCAGGAGGTCCCAGTGTATGTACTGATGCTCGCCTTTACCCGGGGGCTGAGGCCGGGATTCTTCAGCATGGAGTTGAAGAGAGTGTCCCCCTCTCTTTTGAGGAGCTCATGGAGAGGGCGGCGAAGGAGATAGACTTCGAGAGGGCCAATCTGCCGTTTGCCAGGAAGCAAGTCAGGTTGGTGGAGGATGACGTGAAGGAGCCGGGAGTAGGGAAGCAGAGGGAGCAGAGAGAAGAAAGAAGAAGGGAGGAGCCCCAAGGGCGGGGGCGGCAGCAGGGACAATACCAAGGACGGGGGGCACAGGAGCCGAACAACCGGTTAGGTTGGAGGCCTCAGGAGCGTCGCCCCCAGGAGCAAGGAGGAGGTTTTCAGGGAAGAGACAACTTCCACGAGCCGAGGAGGTTTGACCAACCGGCAAGGAGGCAGGAGCTGAGCGGTCACTTTCAGCATCAGTAGGAGGTCATGGAGGTCGGCCGAGGTAGAGGAGGAAGGAGAGGAGCTTAGGGAGGAGCTGGAAGAACAGGCGGAGAAGGAAGAGGGGGCAGGGTGGCATTGCCTTTCTATGACTTCAAACAGGAGGAAGGTCACGCGACGGCCACCTGCCCGGAGTTCTTAGAGATGAGTGAAGCCAGGGGTTGAGGAGGCAGGTTCCTCCAGTAAGGATCGAGGAGGTGCAGCAGGAGGAGACGAAAGATAGATGCAAGGACCGGGTGGATGTAGGAACCCGGGGAGGGATCGGGGTGATCCACGGGGGAGTAGGGATTGAGGCAACTCGAAAGGGGAACCTCCAGACCATGTTCCGAAGGGGGGTAGCCTCGACCTCCCAGGCCCCCCTCCAAAAGAAAAAATTACCTTTTCTTCATCGGATATGCCCGATTATGAGGATCCGTTCTGTGACGTCGTGGTGATCCGGACGGCATTCGAGAACTTCACGGTCTCCAAGATCCTGGTGGACAATGGGAGCTCCGTGAACGTGATCTTCAAAAAGGCCTTCCATGAGATGCAAGTCGAGGGCAAGAGAGTACTAGCTTCATACGGACCATTTTTTTTTCAGGAGAAAGAAAGGAGGTAGAAGGAGGGGTAGGGCTGCACGTGAAGTTAGGGGACGTGTCACGGAACTGCAGGTTCGTGATCGTGGACTCCCCAAGCAGCTATAGCACCATCTTTGGGCGCCCCCTCATCAGCGTCTTTCACTGCGTCCCCTCCTCATTTCACCAATGCCTAAAGTTCAATAATGGGGGTGCATGTTAGGGTCAGGGGGGATCCGAAGGTGGCGAGACAATACTACGGGACGGCAGTCAACACCATTGCTTGGATGGCAGAGGTGGAGGAGTTGGAGAAGGAGATGGTAATGCATGAAGAGGTTGTCGGAGAGGAGGAGATGACCCTAGATGAGGCGAGGGAGGAGGTTGAGGAGGATCGGAGAGGAGTTGTGCAGGAGGTCCAGAGGGACGAGGATTCGGAACCGCTAGGGGGTCGGCATGTGGAAGTAGTAGGAGGAGGAGTTGAGAGGGAGGCCCAGGGAGGCGTAGAGGTTGAATAGGAGCTGAGTGAGAGCCTAGGGGAGGCAATGGAGGTTTAGGAGGCAGGAGGATAGAAAGAGTATGGGCAGGAAGAGGAGGCGAGGGCTGGCTGGGAGCAGTCATGGCTGGAGCCGGCTGAGGAGGTGGTGGAGATGGAAGTCTTCACCAGCGTCGGTCAGGTGCAGAAGGTGCAGATCAGCGGGGGTCTGAGTCCCGAGGTCTAGGAGCGAGTGTGGGTTTGCATCCAGAGCAACGTCGACATCTTTGCATGGAGCGCGGCTGATATGCCGGGCATCGATGCGGATGTGGTTTGCCACCGTCTGAACCTGGATCCCCGGACGCGCCCCATATGCCAGAAGATGAGGACCATCGCTACCAAGCTGGAGGAGCCAAACCGCGAGGAGGTCTAGAAGCTTCTGGTGGATGGCTTCATCTCGGAGATCCAGTATCCAGGCTGGGTCTCCAACGTGGTAATGGTAAAGAAAGGGGGAGGGAAGTGGCGCATGTGTATTGACTTTTCTTTATTAAATAAATCGTGCCCCAAGGATTGCTACCCCCTGCCTCGAATCGACACGCTGGTTGATTCAGCCGCCGGTGTTTCTATTATGAGTTTTTTGGATGCTTTTTCAGGTTACCACCAAATCTGAATGCACCCTCCCAACATCAAGGACGTCTCCTTCATCACAAGGGATGGATGCTTCAGCTATAAAATGATGCCCTTTGGGTTGAAAACACAGGGGCTACATACCAGCACATGATGGATCGAGTCTTCCAGGGTCAGAGGGGGAGGAACATGGATGTCTATGTTGATGACCTAATGGTCAAGAGTAAATGTGTGGACTCACACCTTTGGGACCTGGAGGAGACGTTTGCCACCTTGCGGAGGTTCAAGATGAGGTGGAACCCCTTGAAGTGCATTTTTGGGGCAAGCCGTGGGAAGTTCCTTGGGCATATTCTGACCCCGGCAGGAGTGGAGCCAAACCTAGATAAGGTGAAATCCATCCTAGAGTTGGAGTCACCACGCAATGCTAAGGAGGTCCAGCGCCTGTCAGGCAAGCTGGTCGGGTTAAGTAGATTCCTCTCCAGGTCAGGATAAAAGTGCTCATCATTCTTAAAGTTGCTGAGGGGTACTCAAAGGTTCGAGTGGACTATCGAATGCGAAGAGACTTTCCAAATGTTGAAGGGACAGCTCTCACAGGCTCCTCTCCTTAAAAGCCCAAGGGAAGGGGAGGACCTAGCCTTGTACCTTGGAGTAGGAGCAGAGGCCGTGAGCTCGGTCTTGGTCAGGGAAGAGGGGAAGATGCAATTGCCAAATTTACTATGTTAGCGGGATCCTAAAGAAGGCGAAGCTCTGCTACCCCATCTTGGAGAAGCTGGCGTATACTTTGATCGTTCGACCAGGAAGCTTCGGTAGTAATTCCAAGCGCATTCGATCTGGGTGGTGACGGACCATCCCCTTCGAAAGATTTTTGAGGGAGTGGAGCACTCGGGCAGATTGGCCAAGTGGTCCATTGAATTAAGTGAGTTTGATATATCCTTCATTCCAAGGCTCTCCATCAAGGCTCGGGCGGTGGCTGACTTCTTGGCATACTATGTCATTGAGGTCGGAGCCGAGGAGCCGCGGCCACAGGAGGCTTGGAAGATTATGGTTGATGGTGCCTCGGGAAAGCACTCCCTCAGAGCAGGGGTGGTGTTGATAAGCCCTCAGGGGGTCACCATAAAACAAGCGGTGGTCTTACACTTTTCGGCAACAAACAATCAGGCGGAGTACGAGGCTGTGATAGTCGGCCTTCGTTTGGCAAAGGAGCTTGAGATCCATGATGTGGAGGCTTTTACGGACTCGATGGTGGTGGAGTCACAGATCCGAGGAGAGTTCGAAGCTCGGGAACCCACCCTTGTGAAGTACTTATCAAAGGTGAGGGCGATCATCGGAGGGTTCCAAACATTCTCAATTCAACATGTTCCAAGGGAAGAAAGTATGGATACCGATCGATTGGCTAAATTTGGACCTCGAGGAGGGGGGACCTTGACAGAGCTATTTCGACCGGCTATCGAGGAAGGAGAGTTGATGGAGGTGGATCGGAGACCCTCGTGGGTGGATCCATTGGTGACCTTCCTAACCACCTGTGAGCTTCCAGAGGGGACTAAGGACGGGAAAAGCTTCAGGCACAAGGCAGCTCACTACCTGATGCTGGAAAGAGGGTTGCATCGGAAGATGTTGTCAGGGCTCCTGGCAAGGTGTGTGACCGAGTAGGAGGTCCCGAGGATCCTGGAGGAGGTTCATTCAGGAGAGTGCGGCAGTCACTCAGGAGGAAGGACGTTGGAAGCAAGGGTGGTGAGGCAAGGATACTTCTGGCAGACCCTGAGGAAGGATGTGGCTGAGTTTGCGAGAAGGTGCCGGAAGTGTCAGCTATATGCCCCCTCCAGCTCTTGCCCTCTCAAAGGCTCCGGAGCATCACGGCACCATGGCCTTTCACCATCTGGGGAATGTACTTGGTCGGACCTTTTCCCCCGGCTAGTGGACAGAGGAGATTCCTCCTGGTAATGATTGATTATTTCTCAAAATGGCTGGAGGTCAAGGCATTGGCCAAGGTCACCTCACAGGTCATCCGGAATTTTGTCTGGGGGGAGATCATATGCAGGTATGGGCTCCCCCATGCGATAGTAATAGACAATGGGACCCAGTTTACCAGTGAAGAGTTCATCAGCTTCTGCGCTCAGCTGGGAATAGACCTCAGGTTTGCCTCCGTGCACCACCCCAGGAGAAACAGCCAGGTGGAGGCGGCCAATAAGAACATCGTGAACCTGCTCAAGAAGAAGGTGGAGAACTTGAGGGGAAGCTGGGTGGAGCAGCTCCCCTCAGTATTATGGGCCTTGAGGACAACCCCAAACACGGCCACCGGCGAGACCCCATTCAAACTGTCTCATGGGTGTGAGGCGGCCTGCCCGTAGAGTTTGAGGTTCGGTCCCCACGAGTCGCGGTTGCAGGTGATGGATATGAGGCTTGGAGGATAGAAAATGAAGGAGAGTTGCGCCTCTCATTGGATACGGTGGAAGGGCCGCGTGATGTCACAGCTATAAGGTAGGAAGAGATTTAAGCGACGAATGGAAAAATACTTTGACAAACACATCATGATCAAGCAGTTCGTGGAGGGAGATCTAGTACTAAAGAAGGTTGATACTGCAGGAAGATCTGCCCCTATGGGAAAGCTCAACTCAAATTGGGAAGGGCTCTATATTGTCGAAATGGTCCTAAGAACGAGAGGTTACCACCTCCAGGATGTGGAGGGTAGGTCCATGAGCAACACCTGGAGCGGCGATGACTTGAAGCGTTTCTACCCGTGAGAAGGGAGAGTAAACATTGTAACTCAAAGCAAGTTTACTATAATATATTCCTCAAATTACTTCTTGCTTTTGCTTATTGTAAAATTCTAGCAGTAGGAAGATGAGACTTTTGAACTACCCCAAGCGCGGCACGGCCCTAGGTAGACCTGCTGCGCAGGCTCTCATTAGCTGGCAGGACCGAAGGCTCGCCTGTGGGGGAGAGGTTTGGTTATTGGTACTTGGTTTTGCACTACCCCGAGCGCGGCTCGGCCCTAGGTAGACCCGCTGCTCAGGCTCTCATTAGCTGGCAGGTCTGAAGGCTTTCCTGTGGGGGAGAGACTTGGTTCTTGGTCCTTGGTTCTGCACTACCCCGAGCATGGCTCGGCCCCAGGTAGACCCGCTGTGCAGGCTCTCATTAGCTGGTAGGTCTGAATGCTCTTCTGTGGGGGAGAGGCTTGTTTCTCGATCCTTGGTTCTACACTACCCCTAGCGCGGCTCGGCCCCAGGTAGACCCGCTACACAGGCTCTCATTAACTGGCAGGTCTGAAGGCTCTCTAGTGGGGGGAGAGGTTCGGTTCTTGGTCCTTGGTTCTGCACTACCCCGAGCACGGCTCGGCCCCAGGTAGAACCGTTGTGCATGTAACACCCCCTATCCGTCGCATAGCATATAGCAGTAGGTCCGGCCGAGGACCGACGCCATATACCACAGACAGACCAGAAGGTTACTCAATCGAAACCATCCAACTAAGAATCAACGTCCTACACAGAGTGTATTCTAGCGGAATCAATTTAAAAGTTGCAATAAAATAGAACCCAGCCAAAAGCATGAATGTCCACTAAACAAACCCAGAAGGAATGAACGTACAATACACCAGTACTTGGCCTTATGACCTTACAATAGTTTACTCAAATTAAAGTGTTTTACAAACCTCGGCACGCAGGTCGGTAAGACATGAATAATACAAGTAAACATTTATTTTTAGGCCTTCGAGGGCTGGCTCAGCAACATGGGCTTTTGCCCGCTATTTACCACTTGGCTCCGCAACACCTTCAAGCAACAATCCACCGCAACGGTGGCAAACAAAAGCAACGGTCAGCTATGTTGACCAAATTATAATGACCCCGCCCCCAAACTTGGGGCGGCGATACTCCTTCCTTGCACTTTGTTAGCATAACCAAGCAGTATAGTGTAAAAACACTTCATCACAGGCATGGGCATGCACGGCCACACACCCCGTGCTCTCAGGGCATATTCACGATGAACACGGTCAAAGTCCGCTAACTCACCACCACCCCCTGGGCCGCAATATTGCGTGAGCATTATGGTCTTTCTGGCCAGTGCCTAAAACCCTCTATCTATGCCAATGGCAAGTACAAAGTACCTTTAGGTCGCTTTAACCGAATAACATAGAGCTGGTACGGTTCTGCCTAACTCGTTGCTCACACCGCCATGTCACCTTAATACATGGGCGCGGGTCAAACTTCCCTGAGTCCCAATCCGATCACACCCTTCACGTAACCTAGTTATGTGTAAGTTGGCTCTCAGGCCACCATGCTGGCAGAATCACGCATCTTCCCAGTTTTCCGGGTGCACCTTAGAGTTAGTCCCCAAAGGCTCCCTGTTGCAATCTACCGCGTAGAAAACCCGAAAAACAAACATCCACACGGAGTCTTCTCCGGCCATTCATGCAATGCAACGTCACTGATCCAGACTAACTTGTCCGGGTAGGCTTCACAAATCATGCTTATGTCCGTTTCTCGATTACGGACTCTACATGCTAAACAACGGGGACTATTCATGTCTACCCGAAGGAATGCCTCACACTCACCACAAACTCGCTAGAGAGGGCTTTCTATACAAAGGATAAGATGACTTCACATGTCCTAGGATGAGAATCCTTACCCTAGTATTCCTCTTTGGTGCCATGGAAATCTATGCAGATGAAAAGCACCGAAATGTCCTCGCCTCCGTAGATCCAAAGTCGGCTTGCGATTTGGGGCTCTGAAGCTCCGCCGACGGCCGGATCTATCTCCCTTATTCTTCCTTGCTCTCCCCTCTCTCTAGAACTTTAGAAAGAGAATAACCCAAAGAGAATGAGGGTTTTCAAACCTATTCCAAGTTATAACACAGCAGGAACAGCCCTGAACCGTTGGATCCCGAAATAAGGAAATGGACGACCACAATTCGGGCTTGAAATACAAAACTTGGGCCGAACACGACTTCTGACATGCCCGTGTCCAAGGCCGTGTGCCCCATTCGACGCCGAAACCGTCACATCCCGAAAAGTACACAGGCTCTCGACACGCCCGTTTCCGACTCGACTGTTGGGTACATTGGAAAATGTGTACCAGATTTGGAGAAGCCTAACATAGCTCAATGATATTCATCAAGGTGTATTTGATGTTGTTTTGAGTTTATATGTGTAGGTTAAGAATATGCAAGAAAAGTTTCTAATTCCATGAGTCGACACCAGAAGAAGCTGTGTCGACACTTGTGAAGACTTGTGTCGACACTTGGGAAAAGCTGTGTCAACACTGGAGTCAATTGTGTCGACACTTGGAGAAGCAGTGTCGACACACAGAAAGTTCAGTCGACACACAGAAAGCACAGTCGACATCAACTGTGTCGACACACAGGACTTGTGTCGACACACAGGACTTGTGTCGACACACAGAAAGTTCAGTCGACATCAACTGTGTCAACACACAGGACTTGTGTCGACACACACACCAGAATTTCTTCTTAGTCAATTGTGTCAAGACAAGAAGTGATTGTGTCGACACACAGGACTTGTGTCGACACATTCTTATAGAAGCTATGTCAAGAAGCAGTGTCGACACCATGAGAGTTGTGCCGACACCACTAAGGATTGTGTCGACACTTAGTCTACTTGTGTCGACACATGTGAAGTTCAGACTCCACATTTTGCTGACAGAGACAAAATTTCAAGAAGTGACTGGAAGACTTGACAGCTGTCATAACCAACAGGTCTACTGCAACTATCAGATCTGTCAGAAGTTTGTTAGCAACCGGATCATCCGGTAACCTTGGATCAAGTCTATATAAAGACAGATTCTATCAACAGAACAAGAATGAAGTACGAACGAGAAAAACGAAGTACATGAAATCACAATTACAACAGAAGATCCAACATATACAAGGAAATCCAGTCAGAGATTTCAAGTGGATCTAAGTGAAGAATTTCAACATATCTTCAGAAGAATTTGTAGAGAGAGCTCCAACAATTCAAGTGAAGAAAGAGACTATCAATAACTAGTCTCTTTAGAGCAGATCCTGAACAAATCTGCAAAGAAGAATTCAGATTGATTTCTGGATTTTAAGAAGGAAGCTGATTGAAGATCATCTTCAAGAAATTCAACCTTATTATGTTCAGATTCAAGAAGCTTTGAAGAAAGCCAAAGACAGGTTGATTTCTGAGTAATCAGATTTTTCAAGAACTGATCAAGAAATCCTTCTACCCATTCTCTCTCAACTTGGGTGAAAGATAAAACTTATTTTTATCAGTCTTTCTGTAAGATCATTATTGATCTGAGTTGTAAGCCTAATTTATAAAGGCTGAGGTAGGGCTGAGTGCCTGAGGTAGGAGATTTACATCTCTGAGTTGTAGGCCTTGGGAAGGCTGAGGTAGGGCTGTGTGCCTGAGGTAGGAGATCTAATTCTCTGAGTTGTAGGCCTTGGGAAGGCTGAGGTAGGACTTATTTGCCTGATTTATAGGAGTGTGGACTCACTCTGAGTTGTAGGAACCTTGACTGGGTTCTGAGCTGTAAGATCTATAGATCTGAGAAGGAAGGAAGAAGTTAGGTCGAATCTAGTACACTGCTAGATAGGCGAAGGGGGAAAGTGGATGTACCCATCATTTGGGGAACCACTATAAAACTGTGTGCCATCTGTGATTGTGTATGCTTGTGTGATTCTGTGATGTGGTAGCAGTAGATCTGCTTGATTCTATGTGATTAACTGAATTAATATTCTGCCTTAGAGTAAAAAGGAATTGTACCTATTCACCTCCCCCCCCCCTCTAGGTGTTTAGGTTATCTTGAAACCAATTCTTTCAAGTGGTATCAGAGGGAGGTTACTCAAAGATAGTCTTAACAGTCTGAGTAAGATCTGTGAGGCAGAATAAATTAGAATAGATGGGTTCAGGAGAAAATCATAAGGAACTTGGTTCCATGAAGTTGCCCATATGCAGGAAGGAAATCTTTGGAATATGGAAAGAAAGGGTCAGATTATTTATGGAAGCATCTGATCCAAGAATATATATAACTGTTAAAGAAGGGCCTTATATTCCAATGAAAGTCTCAGTTCTTGATGCTAATCAGAGGACACCAAAAGACTTTTCAGAAATGACTAAGGATGAGATTATTTTGGCTACTATGGACAAGAGAGCTCAGAATATTGTAGTAAGTGTCATAGATGACTCAACATTCCAAAATCTGATTCACTGTAAAACCTCCAAGGAGATGTGGTACACATTGATAGTCTACATGGAGGGATCAGAAGAAGTTAGACAAGATAGAAAGTCAATGCTTAATCAAGAATATGAGAGCTTTAGACAAAACAAATCAGACAGCATCACTGAATGTTACAAGAGGTTCTTGAGAATTGTGAATGAACTAATGTCATATGAAAGGGTATTTAGTACATATGAGTTGAATGATAAATTCCTTAGATCTTTAACTAAGTATTGGGACACCAAGATCTGTGTCATCAGGGAAGTGGCCAGATTGGTAGAAATCTCTCCTCCAACACTATTTGGCAAATTGTTTTCTTATGAAATGCAACTCATGGCCAGAAAGGAGGAAGAGAAAAGTACTAAAGTTGACCATAGAGAAAATTCAGTGGCCTTCAAGGCAGAAGCTGCAAGAAAGGACAGGAGGATATCTCCATCTTCTCCTAAGAAAGCTGCAGAGGTGATCTCTGAAAGTTCAGATAGTCACACCTCAGACAGCAATCATTCTGATGAGGACTGTTGTCTTCACAAAGCAGTTTCAGAGATTTTTGAAGAAGAAGCGGTGGAGAACTAAGCCATCCTCCTCTCAGTCCAAGAATGAATATTATCAGAAAAGAAAGTCATCTAGAAAGGACAAGAGTATGTCAAAATCTAGCAAATTAATAACTACAAAGATTGTGTGCTATTGCTGCAACAGACCTGGACATGTAGTAGCTGATTGTCCAGACAAAAGAAAGGAATCTACAAATAAGAAGAAGTCTCAGAATAAGAACAAGAAGGAGAAATCCTTTGTAGCAAAGAAAGAGAAAATCTGGACAGATCCATCATCTTCAGATTCCGAATCAGTTGCTGAAGCTTATATTGGTCTGTTTGCAACAGAAGAAGAGACTGAGTTCTTACAATTGCTGGAATCAATAAATGGAACTGAAGATTATCAGTGCAAAGGGCTGATGGCCCTGACTGATGAAGATCACTGCCAGGATCAGCCTGGTCCAAGTAAGGCAAAAAGCTTATCTGAAGATTCTGATTATTTCACTAGCTCAGAATCAGAAGCATCTGCATCAAGAGATGTGTATGGATCTGAATCTGAAGGAGATATTCATCAACTTATAGATGAATATGGTGATTTGATGCAGGCATTTAAGAGATGCAAAAACCTGACTAAAATTCAGGCTAAGGAAATTGCAGCTCTTAAGTTGGCTGCATCTGATTCAGAAAAGCTGCTAGATCAGAAGATGAATGAGATTGCCAAGCTGAAAAACATAATTGTTATTCAGATGGGAACAATCACATTCAAGAGTGATCAAATCAAAAGTCTGGAAGTCAGACTTCAGAAGGAAAAAGATCTAGTGGCAAATTTCTCTAAGCCAAAATCTGTCGTACCCTTAATTGATGACTTTGTGTCTCAAAAGGGTAAGGCAGGATAGGGTTTTAAGGGAAATACTAGGGCAGCTAATTCCAAAAGGAAAAAAAGAAAGCCCCAGTTAAGCCACTTGTCTTTAATCCCCATATTGCTCCCAGAAAAGTGCAACAGCCTACCAATAGTAATGATCATGATATCATACATGGTCATGGTAAGCCTGACATTCTGAATGACAAGTGGTATCCAGCACTCAAGCAAAAAACACTGTACCTACAGCATTAAGAACAGCTCATAGCAAAGCTGTTAAAACTGTACCTAAAAAGAGGTAGAATAGATATGAGTGTTGGTGTTGTGGCAAGGTGGGACACTTTGTCATTGACTGTTGGCATAACACTAGTGTCAGGATGAATGCCAGCTTACCTGGAAGAAGGGTTGTTACAAATTATGCTAAATTTCAGTCTAACCTGAACCAAGGACCCAATAATAATTTGGGTTCTAAGGTTAAGTAATTATTTGTTGCAGATAAGTCCAAGTGGCCATACCCCTTTATGGTACTTGGACAGTGGATGTTTCATACATATGACTGGAACAAGAGGATTGCTGAAGGACTACTCACCCATATTGAATGGACCTAAAGTAATCTTTGGTGGTTCTGAAAAAAGAGTCATTAAAGGGTTTGGTAACATTTCTAACAGCTCAATTTCTATCACTCAAGTGGCTTATGTGAAGGGTTTGAAACATAACTTGATAAGCATAAGTCAACTGAGTGATCTTGGATATGACATTTCATTCATTAAGAATGGTTGTCATATTAAAAGGTTAAGTGATTAGAAGATCATGTTGACAGGCTATAGGAAAGGAAATGTGTATTGCCTAAACTTTGTGAGTGAGAATAAAGATTCTCCTATTTGTCTGGTAGCTGATGAGAAAGCCTCTCATTGTGTCAAATGGCACAAGAGGCTAGCTCATCTAAACTACAAGACTACTAGTCAACTCTTTAATAAAGAGTTAGTGAGGAATGGTCCTCAAGTTAAGTGCATAAAGGATGGAATATGCTCAGCTTGTCAAAAAGGCAAGCAGACCAGATCCTCCTTTCATAGCCTTGAAACCAAAGACTCGGTGAGGTGTTTATACCTCTTGCATATGGATTTATTTGGTCCAATGCCAATTCAGGGTCTAGGTAGGAAAGTCTACACATTTGTGGTTGTAGATGACTATTCTAGATTTTCATGGGTTTTCTTTCTAAGGCAGAAATCTGAAACCCCAACTATTTTCTGCAGCTTTGTTATGCAGATTCAGAATGAACTGAACAATTCAGTGATGAAAATCAGAAATGACCATGGAATTGAATTTCAATCTGAAAATATGATAAAGTTGTGTGAAGAATTTGGGATTCATCAGGATTCTCCTCACCTAGAACTCCTCAGTAAAATGGAATTGCTGAAAGAAAGAATGAGACTCTCATTGAGGCTGGTAGAACTCTATTGAGTGACACTTCTCTCCCAGAATATTTCTGGGCTGAGGCAGTAAGCACTGCATGTCATGTGCTCAATAGAGATTCCATCACAAAGAGCCACAAAAAGACACCCTATGAGGTAATGAAAGGCAGAAAACCAAACTTATTCTATTTCAGGATCTTTGGTTGCAAGTGCTATGTGCTTAATAATGGCACGTCTTACCTAACAAAGTTTGCTGCCAAATCCCAAGAAGAGATATTTGTTGGGTACAGCAACAATAGTAAGGCATATAGAGTCTATAACTTGACAACTCAAGTTGTAGAAGAGTCTGTTCGTGTTATATTTGATGAATCAAGACTTATTAACAGTGAGTTGCCAAGTAGTTCTTGTAGCTCTATAGATATAAAAGAGAAGATGGACATGCTGACTATCAAAGAAGATCAAACTGCAAGTCAGGAAGAGGAAAATGATGATTGTTGTCCAAGGGGAGTACAAGACTCACAAGATGCTGATGAAGACCATAAAGTACAGCAGAATGAAGAAAATGGAGAAAGTCAAACTGTAGACAGACTTCCTCCAGCAGTTAGACATTTAAAGGATCATCATGTACACCATATTATTGGTGATGCTAGACAAGGAGTTCAAACTAGAAGCAGGAGCTTGAACACTATACTATGCTCGAGCTTCTTGTCTCAACAGGAGCCTAAAAGATTTAAAGAAGCTATACAAGATCCACACTAGATTGATGCTATGCATGAGGAGTTAAATCAATTCAGGAGATGTAAGGTCTGGAAGTTAGTTCCTAAACCAAAAGACCACAATGTCATAGGGACTAAGTGGATCTACAGGAATAAGCTAGATGAGAGTGGGATCATAATTAAGAACAAGGCAAGGATTGTTGCCAAAGGATACAGGCAGGAAGAGGGCATAGACTTTGATCAAACATTTGCCCCTATGGCAAGGTTGGAAGCAATAAGGCTATTTCTAGCCTATGCAGCCTACCAGGGTTTCAAAGTGTTCCAAATGAATGTTAAGTCAGCATTCCTGAATGGAGACTTAAAGGAGGAAGTCTATGTAGAACAGCCATCAGGTTTTATTGATCCACTCTATCCTAATTATGTCTATAGGCTTAGGAAAGCCCTATATGGTTTGAAACAAGCCCCAAGGGATTGGTATGAAACCGTGTCTACTTTCCTCATTGAGAACAAATTCTCAAGGGGGAAGATAGACAAAACTCTATTCCTTAGGGAATCCAAAGGAAAGATAATCCTAGTCCAGATATATGTTGATGACATAATATTTGGTGTTACTAAAAACAACCTTTTTATGAAGTTTGCTAAACTTATGCAAGGGAAGTTTGAGATGAGCAGTATGGGAGAACTTAAGTTCTTCTTGGGACTCTAAGTAAGACAGACTGATGATGGCCTGTCCATATCCCAGTCTAAGTTCACCCAGGAGTTAATTAAGAAGTATGGTATGGAGTCATCCACTACCATGAGAACTCCAATGGGGACAAGTATGCCTTTAAGCAAAGATGATGCAGGAAAACCTGTAGATGAATCTTTGTATAGAGGGATAGTTGGCTCCCTCCTTTATCTGACTGCTAATAGACCTGACATCATGTATGATACATGAGTCTGTGCTAGGTACCAATCCTGCCCAAAAGAATCTCATTATACTGCTGTTAAGAGGATTTTAAGATAACTTAAGGGCACACCTAATCTAGGCCTTTGGTATCCTAAGAATAGAGATTTTCTACTGACTGGATATTCAGAAACAGACTTTGCAGGATGCAAAGAAGATAGGAAAAGCACAACTGGTACCTGTCAATTTCTAGGAGGACGATTGGTGTCATGGAGCTGTAAGAAGCAGACTAGTGTGGCAATCTCCACAGCTGAGTCTGAGTATGTGGCTGCAGGGAGCTGTTGTGCACAGCTGTTGTGGATACAGCATTAGTTTAAAGATTGTGGTATCCAGGTAAGTAGAACCCCTTTATTCTGTGATTCTACAAGTGCTATTTCTATTGCTAATAATCATGTTTCTCATAGTAGAACAAAGCATATAGAAATAAGATATCATTTTCTTAGGGATCATGTAGAAAAAGAGGATATATGTTTAGAATTTGTCAATACAAGTTTTCAAATTGCTGATATGTTCACTAAGCCATTGGATGAAACTAAATTCAATAATTTTAAAATTGAATTAGGTATGCTAAACATAGAATAGATTGACAAATTTGTCTAAGTAATTTTGTGTCGACAAAAAGAGGTCTATGCCGACACAGAGAAGTTGTGTCGTGACACCTAGAAAATTGGTGTCGACACTTCAGAGAAGTTGTGTCGACACATCTAGAAAATTGGTGTCGACACTTCAGAGAAGTAGTGTCAACACATCCAGAAGTTGTGTCGACACTTAGAATTAGAGTCGACACAGAATTTCTATTGAATTAAAAAGTATGTCTGTGTCGACACATCATCCATTAGTGTCGACACATCATCCATTGGTGTCAACACATAGTAGTCAACACTTCTGTCGAGACATTAGCAGTCTGTGTCGACACCATCTCAACAGTGTCGACACACTAAGTAAATTTTTCGCGCCTTTTGACCTTCACTATTTCGACACATATAAATAGGTCAAGATCAAACCCTGTCGATACGCTCTCCAGATTTTTGAGACTAGATTCTTGTGTCAACAAACTCTCTCTTCTCCATTCAAGATTTCTCACCATCCCAATGGCGCCGAAACTTGACGAAAATGTGAATGAGGGATATGAACTGGTATGGAATGCCTTTGACGATGCTGAACCAGCGATTAAAGCAGTGATAGCTCTAATTGTTGAAAATGGATTGGAGTATTTGACATCAGAACCTACAAAGATATGGAAGAAGGAAATCATCGAGTTTTATGGAGCTGCAACTCAGGACTCAACTGGACTAAAGATTAGGTCACCAGTCCAGGGTACTAAAGTCAAACTCACCATGAAGAGCTTACGAAAACCTCATCTGCCCAAAACTCAAGAAGACGAAGAAGTTACATCTTCCAAGACCAGGGAAGCACTCTAGTGGTGTGGATTAGATTCCACCATGAAAATTGGATCATCCATGAATAGAAAAGGAATGAATGTTCAAGGAAAATTCCTTTCTGAAGTAGTTGGCAAAGTCATCTTATGCAAACCAGGTGGACATGATAGGGTCTCATCCTATATGTTCAGCCTCATGGCCAGGATCATCTACAAAATCAACACCAATTGGTCTGCAGTCATATATGACAACATTAGAGAAAGCATAAAGAAACCTAATCTGGGAAGGATATTAAGCTTATATTTGGCTGAAGCAATTCCAGAAGTGATGCAACAGGCTGCTGGATCCAAGATCAATCACATGAGGAGAATGGATCTAAGAATAATCTCTAGATGGGATAGAGTGCTGATAAAAGACATGGGTGATGAAGAGAGGCCAGAGAATACTGAGAAATCACCTGCTCAAGAGATTAGACATGATTCTCAGATGCAGGGGGAGCCTCATCTTGAGGACGAGTCAATACACTTAGAAAGTGAAATGGCTACTCAAACTATTCTTGAGGTAATCCAAGAAGTTAATCAAACACTTTTCAATAATGAGGATGAAACACTAACTGTGTCCTTGATTGATGTTGACCAGACAACTCAACTCAACAATCAAGCACAGGATGTTATCATGGAGGATACATCTACAGCTATTGATGCTCCAGAGTTAAGAGTGCCTCCAGTCCACACTCAACAAGAGCTTACCTTTGAAGAGTTGTTGCCTGATATAGAGATACCAAGAACTGAGGGGGAGCAAGTCAGAACTAAGGGGGAGCAGGCCAGGACTGAGGGGGAGCAAGCTGGAATTGAGGGGGAGCAACCTAGGACTGAAAAGGAACTGCCTCCTACTCCTTAGGAAAGAGTTGATATATCAAGTACCTCAGCTTCTGAAGATGAAGCAAAAACTCAAGCAAAGAAGAGAAAGCTGATGGTTTTCAAAAGAAGAAGCCAAAGCTATAAAAGGGCATTGCAAACTGCTCCATAACCAGTTCCTGCACAAGATTATAGTTCCTTACTAGTATCTTTGCAAGTAAAATTAGATGAACAAAGAATAGCCATGGAGAAATATATGGATGAGACCCATAAAGATTTGCAATTCTCTTTGGCTCAAGATATAAAATCCATTAGATTTGAGGTAAATCAGAATAAAAAGGAGATGACAGATTGCTTCCATAAAGGAGGTAATGTTGTGGTTTTCCTAGCAACACAACAAGAAGGAATAAAGACTAAAGTTGATGATATAGTGGTCAAGCAAGGCTATGTCCTGGAAAATCAACTAAGGATGAATGATAATCTTATAGAATCACATAATATGATTGTTACAGAATTAAAGAATACTGCAACTGCACTAACAGAGACAAGGGCTAAAGAGAAATCAGAGTTTGATAAGAAACTTCAAGAGGATTTAGCAACTTTGCAATCTGCAATTCAAGTCTCTCAGAAGATTATATCTTCTCAGCTACTAAAGTTTAAAGCTTATTATACAGAGGGAACCATTTATCTAGCTAATCAAATCAGGTTCCAAAAGAATGATCCTAGGGATCATATTGAAAGAGAAGTCATAAAGGGGGAGAGGTTGATAGTCAATGCTAACTCAGAGCATGCCAAATGGATAACAAATGATGTTAGAGCAACTCTGGGCTATCCATCCCTATGTGATGATGACAACATAGCTGAGTCAGGAATTCAAGCTGCTGGAAATGAAGGGGGTCAGCAGGAAGTAGCTCAAATCATATATCCCCCTTCTAACTTTAAAGAAATTCAACACCTAGTTGATCAGATGTACAGCCCTCCAGAGGCTACTAAGAATGTTATCATTGAGAAAGTAGAAATGTCAGCAGCAGCTTTACATAAATAGCAAGAAGCTCAGCTCTCAAAGAAAAGGTTTAGAGAATAGGCAGAGTTGAAGCCTGATTTTGAGCAATAGAGTCCTACTTCCAGGAATATTATATTGACTACCTGGAAAGCTGTAAAGGACAAGACCCATGAAAGGGGAAAATGGTACACTAAGAAAGAATGGAACAAGTATGAAGCCAGGCAGGAAGCCATTTTGCAATACAAAAGGAAACCAAAAGCTGGGAAGTTACCTGCTAATGCTCTGGAGCCTAACAAGTATTTCCCAAAGATTTTCATTATTTTGAAAGGCAAAAGATAAGGGTTGACGAACAGAAAAGGAAAGATCTAAAAGGGAAGACACCTGCTGATGATGTTGAACCAACTGTGCAGGCTCAGGTCAAACCAGGAAAAGGCATAGTCATTAAGGAGCCAGATCAGCCTTAGTATAGATTAACTAGATTTTACAACTATGTAATCTTTAGTTGTTATAAAAATCTATGTAAACTGATTGTTGAAAAGTTTTTGATAGTTTAAACAAAACAAAGATTCATGCTCACTATGTTTGCATTCTTCTGTAATGACATATTATACATGTTTTGTTTATATGTTACCCTGTCATGTATTATTTATATACATCATCATGTGTGTTTGTTATAAATGATGTATATCATTGACTAAGGGTTATTACTTCTCCAAATAGGGTGAGATTGTTGGGTACATTGGAAAATGTGTACCAGATTTGGAGAAGCCTAACATAGCTCAATGATATTCATCAAGGTGTATTTGATGTTGTTTTGAGTTTATATGTGCAAGTTAAGAATATGCACGAAAAGTTTCTAAGTCCATGAGTCGACACCAGAAGAAGCTATGTCGAGACTTGTGAAGACTTATGTCGACACTTGTGAAAAGTCGTGTCGACACTTGGAGTCAATTATGTCGATACTTGGAGAAGCAGTGTCGACACACAGAAAGTTCAGTCGACACACAGAAAGCACAGTCGACATCAACTGTGTCGACACACAGGACTTGTGTCGACACACAGAAAGTTCAGTCAACATCAACTGTGTCAACATACAGGACTTGTGTCGACACATAGAAAGTTCAGTCGACATCAACTGTGTCGACACACAAGACTTGTGTCGATACACACAACAGAATTTCTTCTTAGTCAATTGTGTCAAGACAAGAAGTGACTGTGTCGACACACAATACTTGTGTCGACACATTCTTACAGAAGCTATGTCAAGAAGCAGTGTCGACACTATAAGAGCTGTGTCGACACCACCAAGGATTGTGTCGACACATGTGAAGTTCAGGCTCGACATTTTGCTGACAAAGACAGAGTTTCAAGAAGTGACTGGAAGACTTGACAGCTGCCATAAGCAACAGGTCTACTACAACTGTCAGATCTGTCAGAAGTTTGTTAGCAACCGGATTAGTCGGTAACCTTGGATGAAGTCTATATAAAGACAGATTCTATCAACAGAACAAAAATGAAGTAAGAATGAGAAAAACAAAGTACACGAAATCACAATTACAACAGAAGATCCAACATATACAAGGAAATCCAGTCAGAGATTTCAAGTGGATCTAAGTGAAGAATTTCAACATATCTTCAGAAGAATTTGTAGAGAGAGAGCTTCAACAATTCAAGTGAAGAAAGAGACTATCAACAACTAGTCTCTTTAGAGCAGATCCTGAACAAATCTGCAAAGAAGAATTTAGATTGATTTCTGGATTTTAAGAAGGAAGCTGATTGAAGATCATCTTCAAGAAATTCAACCTTATTGTGTTCAGATTCAAGAAGCTTTGAAGAAAGCCAATAATAGGTTGATTTCTGAGTAATCAGATTTTTCAAGAATTGATCAAGAAATCTTTCTACCCATTCTCTCTCAACTTGGGTGAAAGATAAAACTTATGTTTACCATTTTTTCTGTAAGATCATTATTGATCTAAGTTGTAAGCCTAATTTATAAAGGCTGAGGTAGGCTGAGTGTCTGAGGTAGGAGATTTACATCTCTGAGTTGTAGGCCTTGGGAAGGCTGAGGTAGGGCTGTGTGCTTGAGGTAGGAGATCTGATTCTCTGAGTTGTAGGCCTTGGGAAGGCTGAGGTAGGACTTATTTGCCTGAGTTGTAGGAGTGTGGACTCACTCTGAGTTATAGGAACCTTGACTGGGTTCTGAGTTGTAAGATCTGTAGATCTGAGAAGGAAGGAAGAAGTTAGGCTGAATCTAGCACACTGCTAGATAGGCGAAGGGGGAAAGTGGATGTACCCATCATTTGGGGAACCACTATAAAACGGTGTGCCATCTGTGATTGTGTGTGATTGTATGTGATTGTGTGATTTCTGTGATGTGGTAGCAGTAGATCTGTTTGATTTTATGTGATTAACTGCATTAATATTCTGCCTTACAGTAAAAAGGAATTGTACATATTCACCCCCCCCCCCTCTAGGTGTTTAGGTTATCGTGAAACCAATTCTTTCATCGACACGCCCGAGTCATCCAGTACACTGCCATGTAGCGGGCCGTGTTCCTCCATCGACACAGGACCAACACCAACCCGTGAAGAACACGCGTATTGGACATACCCGTGTCCCAAATGACACGCCTGTGTCATTCCCGAACACACCTAGGCTCCAGGCCGTGTTTCACCCCTGACACAACTCGGCCAACCACCCGAGTAGGACACGGCCTGGGACAAGCCCATGTCTCAGGCCGTATTCGCTGCTCGACGATCGTCGACTGAAATTCGTCGACCACACGGCCATCATCGAACCCGAGCACGACACACCCCTGGGACACGCCCGTGTCCCAGGCCATGTGACCCCTACCAAATTCCAAACTTGGCTCAAAATGCCTCATGTCGCTCTGTTGAGTTTCGGGGGGGTTACAACTCTCTCGCTCGTAAAAGAATTTCGTCCCAAAATTATAAAAAAGGAAAGATAAAAACAAAACTTAAACGGTACCTGAGTAGAATAACTCTATGTACTCCTCAAGCATGGTCTGCTCTCGCTCCCACGAGAGCTCCTCCCGACCGCAGTTGTCCCAACGGACCTTGACCATTCTAATCTCTTTGTTACGCAACAGCTTGACTTCCGAGTCCTCAATGCGAACGGTCTTGACCTTCATTGTCAACCCATTATCGACCGGCACTTGATCGACCGCAATCACTTGTGAAGGCTCTTGCGCCGCCTTCCGCAGCACGGATATGTGGAATACATCGTGTAGACAACTTAGCTCCACTGAAAGCCTCAATCTATAAGCTGCTTCGCCAATCCGCTCCAGAACCTCAAACGATTCAAGGTATCTCGAGCTTAGCTTCTTCTAGCGCCGTACCTACGAGACACCCTTGAACGGCTTGATCTTCATGTACACCTAGTCGCCGACAGCGAATGTAACACCCTGGTTGAGGACTCAGAGGCTGTCGCACCCTATCACGGGCCGCACAGCATGGACCGCCCCGGTGTCTCGTTACAGGCCTACAACTCCACGTTCATATATTTGGCATTATAGTACTTAGCCTGGCAATACTGAGAGATCAGCAATCTCTCTAGAATCGTTCAAACCAACGACGTTGCATCTTCCACCTCTTGTCGCTTATACAACTTTGACTCACCTGTTTCCAACCAAGACAACGGCGTGCGACATATTCTACCATAAAGGTCCTCGAAGGGCGTCATTTGAATGCTCGCCTGGTAGCTATTGTTGTACGTGAATTCCACCAAGTATAGGTAATATTCCCACTGCTTCTCAAAATCCAGAACGCACATGCGAAGCACGTCTTCCATCGTCCTATTGACCCTCTCGGTCTGACCATCCGTCTGTGGATGAAAGGTTATGCTAAAACTCAGCTTTATTCCCAACATCTGCTACACCAACCTCCAATCATTGGACGTGAACCATCCATCTCGGTCACTCACAATGCTGTGGGGCATAACGTGAAGCCGTACAATATTATCCATATATAATTTCGCCAATTTTTCCACAGAATCATCCTTCCTATGCGGAATGAAGTGCGACACTTTCGTCAAACGATCTACGACCACCCAGATGGCATCGTTTCCCTTATATGACCTTGGAAAACCATGCACAAAGTCCATAGTAATGTCGTCGAACTTCCAATCCGGAATAGGTAAGGACTTCAAGAATCCTCCAGGCTTTTGGCACTCCGCCTTCACCAAGGCGCATGTTTAACACTTTGCCACGTATAGTGCCACATCCTTCTTAATTTCTGGCCACCAGAACAACTTCTTCATATCGCGGTACATCTTCGTGCTCCCCAGGTGAATCGAGTACTTGGTGTGATGCGCCTCGTACATCAATTCCACCCGCAGTTTGATGTAGGCTAGGCCTTTGGGATCCTACACGGAGGGCGTGACTACAGCCTTGGCAACGTTATCGCTCCCTAACCGGCACACAAACGCAACGCAGCGACCAAAATGGTTGTTTTTTATAGTTCGTGCTAACATACGGATAGCCGATCCGCAAGTGGAACGGAGAATGGCTATAGGCCAAAATCCTTTCCGGCTAAATGGAATAATATTAATTCCGATCGAGCTTTGGAGTTGTACCAAAATAGATCCACCAAACAAAATTCACGATTCGAAAAAACGGTAAGATCTATCTCAACAAAACAAAAGCGAGGAGCCCCAATCCTCTCGCGAGATCTTTTCGGAAAACCAACTGAAAATCTCAAATCTATTTTTAGGAACACCGCGAAAATTTAGCAATTCGAGAAATCACGCAAAATCCGTCCACCACAAGAATTAATCAAAGAAGAGAATCTCTTAGGTAGGAATTTCATTACCCCACTTGGAAACGTAGATCCGAGATGTTGGATACACAAAGTACGATCGCTCTTCCCTTTTCGGAATCCACGAGAAATGCGCCACGGATGAAGATCTTGTTCGCCTCCTTCGCTTCTCGCCGTGGTTGGTTACCCCAACCTTGATTCTTCCTTGCACGAGATCTTCCTCCTCCAAGGTTGGCTGACCACCTTTGAAAGATAGGGATGGACACGTAGATGAGAGGATGTAGTAGGAAGAGGGATGGGGGAGGAAATGAGAAGAAGAGAGAGAGAAGGGGGGGTGCGGCCAAGAAGAAGAAGAGGAAGAAGAAGGGGGGCCGGCGGCTAGAAGAGAGGGAGGGGAGAGAAAATTTAGGGTTTGAGGAATTCTTAATTGATTTCAATATTAGTCTCCATAACAAATGATAATGTGGCCTTATATAAGGCTTACAACCATGTGTCTATTAGCAGCCCAAAATAAAAATGTTGCAGAAAATGAAATGACAAAATAACATAGTGTCAAATACCACATATAACCAGATAAAGGCAGACCAAATAATAAAATAAATTCAAAGCCTATTTTTATTGCGTGGGCGAAGATTGTAGTCGTGCCCGCTACGGCGCCGCAAGTCTCTTGATGGTGGAGCATCGTCGTCATCTTCTGTCACGGTCACACCGCCATGGTCGTCATCTTCATCACCCAATTGGCCGTCGTGGTGGCCGTCACCATCAATCGTAACACCGCCATGGTCGTCGTCTTCATCACCTAATTGGCCGTCGTGGTGGTCGTCGCCATCAATCCTCCCGCTCTCAAAAGGACTCATCACCGATGAGTGGGCTGGACGGTAACGGTGGAGGAGATCTGCATCGAGAAGAGCCAGGTCTGCCGAAGAAATCCAAGAGTCGTCCGAAGCTGGACAACCACGCCATCTGACCAAAAACCTGTGAATGTCGCCGTCGGGATTAGAAAACACCGCATCCTGCAAAATCTTGTCAGGCAAGAAATCGGTTTGGGGGAACCTTGGAAAAGCGTTAGGCGAAGAAGAAAAACAAGTTGCATCATCAATAGACAAGGTACCTCCCGAAGAATCCGAAAGGGAGAGCGGTCCAGAAATATTCGCACCCCCCACCCCTTTAGACGGTATAGTGGAAATATGAAACGGAGAGACTGACAATTCAGGTGGTGGAGCGACATAAAGCGTTAAATCCGAAATGTTAAAAACAGGGGAGATTCCCCACTCAGCGGGTAACTGTAATAAATATGCATTTTCACCTAGCTTCTTCAAAACCCGAAAAGGATCGGCTCTCTTATTCGCTAATTTTTTTATGGTGCCCGAGGGCAACCGTTCAGGGATAAGACGTACCATTACCAAATCACCAATCTTTAAGGGGACTGCTCGCTTATGTATGTTAGCATTCGATTGATAAATAGCATATTGTTTAGCTAACGTCTTGCCAATGTGCTCATGGAGAGTGTGAACGTGCGAGGCGAAGTCCTGTGCAAATTGACTTGATTTAAATGATGGTGGTAACGGAATCAAATCAAGAGGCACGGGCACCTTATATCCATGCACTATCTCATTTGGCGATAACCCGGTGGACCTATTCTTAGAATTATTATAGGCTAACTGAGCGTGGGGGAGAATAAGATCCCATGTACTCTTATGATCGCCCACCAAGCAACGAAGTAATCCTCCCAAACTATGGTTAACAACTTCCGTTTGCCCATCCGTTTGGGGGTGGTAGGCCGACGAAAACATAAGCCTCGTGCCCAACAACTTCCACAGTGTCTTCCAAAAGTAGCTAGTAAACTTAACATCTCTATCGGTCACGATGGTTTTGGGGACACCTCGATGAGCTACGACCTCCTTAAAATACAACTTAGCGACATGGGAAGCATCGTTGGTGCTATGACAAGCGATAAAATAAGCCATTTTAGAGAATCGGTCCACTACAACCAAGATGGAATCGTGACGCCGAATTGTCAGTGGGAGGCCCAATATGAAGTTCATGCTAACATCCACCCATGGGGCAGAGGGAATCGGAAGGGGTGTGTAAAGGCCCGCATTGGTCTTGTTACCCTTAGTTAATTGACATACGCGGCAGCTCCCTACGATTTTATTGACCATTGGCTTGAGACCCGGCCAAAAGAATTTATCCTCCACAAGCGTGATCGTTTTATCGCGACCGAAGTGTCCACCTAAACCTCCACTATGTAACTCCCATATAATAAAATGGCGTAGGGACGAACGGGGAATACACAATTGCGTGTGCTTGAATAAATAACTGTCACGAATGTAGTAGGCTGAAATAATAGAGGGGGCCTGTTCCTGAGCGGCTAAATAAATATCCTTAAAATCCGGGCATAGGACATACTTGTCCTTAATACGTTCAAATCCTATTACCGTCACCTCCATTTTAGATAACAATAGGGTGACACGACTAAGGGCGTCAGCCACTCGATTTAACGTACCCTTAAGGTGCTTAATAATGAATGTGTACTCCTGAAGATAGGAGACCCATTTGGCGTGTCGAGGGCTGATTTTACCTTGAGAGTTTACAAATTTTAGCGCCTCATGATCCGAGAGGATTATGAATTCTTTCGAGATGAGATAGTGTCGCCAATGTTGGAGACAACGTATCACGATAAAAAACTCACGATCATAATTAGAGTAATTTAATTTTGGGCCCGCAAGTTTCTCGCTAAAGTATCCAACTGGATGTCCCTCTTGACTTAACACTCCACCAATTCCTATCCCCGAAGCATCGCATGATAATTCAAACACTTTACTAAAATCCGGCAACCGTAGTAGGGGGGCTTCGGACATCCGATCCTTAATCATTTGAAATGCGCTAGCGGCCGATTTGGTCCATATAAAATCACCCTTCTTCATACACTCAGTGATGGGTGCCATGATACTACTAAAATTGCGAATGAATCATCGATAAAACGTGGCCAATCCATGAAAACTCCTAACTTCCCGAATATTTTGCGGTTCCGGCCACTCTCTAATTACTTGGACCTTCTTAGGGTCAACATGTATACCCTCAGTGTTCACTATGTATCCTAAAAATTCCATGGAAGTCACACCGAATGCGCACTTCTTAAAATTAATATATAAGTTCTCTTGGCGCAATGTAGTAAGGATTGTCCGCAAATGAGTTTCATGATCGATCGGCGAGGTACTAAACACCAAAATATCATCGAAATAGACTACGACAAATTTTCCCATGTATGGCTTAAATACTTGAGTCATTAATCGTGAGAAAGTGCTTGGTCCGTTGGTGAGTCCCTCTCCTAGCACTAACCACTCGTAAAGCCCGTCCTTAGATTTAAAGGTCGTTTTCCATTCGTCTCCCTCCCGAATCCTTATTTGGTGGTAACCACTCTTTAAATCCAATTTTGAGAACATGGTGGCACCGGACATCATATCCAATAGATCGTCCAAATGGGGGATGGGAAACCTATACTTGACAGTTATTTTATTGATGGCCCGGTAGTCTACACACAACCTCCAAGACTTGTCTTTCTTCGGGACCAACAAGGCCGGGACGGCACAAGGGCTTTTACTATGACGGATAAATCCTTTAGCTAATAAATCGGAAATTAACATTTGTAGTTCATCATGTGCGGAGGGATTAAGTCGGTAATGGGGTAGGTTAGGCAAGGATGAGCCCGGGACGAAGTCAATTTCATGTTGAATATCCCTGATTGGTGGCAACTTGGAAGGTAAATCTATCGGATAGACGTCCTTATATTCTTCCACTAATGTGCGCAGAGATAACGGTATGTTCTCTAAAGAGGGTGAATCTTCCTGTACTTGTAGACATACTAACGCATATATGACGCCATCGAGAAAGGTCTCACGTTCTAACTCCTTCCTACTTATAAGACTTATCGTATTCCTTTCCGCTGGGACCACTGTGTCCTTGGACGCAATCGACGGGTCCTTAGGTGGTGTGGGTTTCAAAAAAATGGTCTTACCATTGAACTTGAACTCGTAGGTGTTGGCTTTGCCAAAATGGGTCACGTCATAATCATAAAGCCATGGACGTCCTAGTAGAACGTGACAGACATCCATAGGGATGACATCACACCACACCTTATCGACGTAGTTCTTCACCGTAAGCGGTACCAAGCATCGCTTAGAAACTGCGATGGACGTTTTGTTCACCCATGCTATCTTATACGGATGTGGATGCGGCTCAGTGACTAAGTGCATTCGAGTGATGGAATTCTCCGAAACGATGTTCATACAACTACCGCTATCGATTATTAACTTACACCACTTGTCACCGTTCTTAAAATTTACCGAGAAGATATTCGTCCGATTGTAATCATCCGTCGCTCGCGGTGTATTCAGAATACATCTCATAACCATCATAAATGAGTCGTCGTCAATATCACTCGGCTCGGTGTCAGACTCAGTACCGGCTTCATAAACGATCTCGGCGGGGTCAGACGTGGTATCTAATAGTGCCAATGGTTTACTCTTAGTGGGACACTCACTAGCGTAGTGTCCTTGAATTCCGCACGAATAACAGGTAGCGTTAGTCTTATTAATTCGTCCTATTGGGACTCTCTCACCATTGGGATTTTTACTGTTCCTAGCGGTAATTACTATGGAACTTGAGTCAGTCGATCGGAACTTTCCTTTGTCTCGCATGGATGACGAAGGTGGGGGTCCTAAGATGGATTTTCCTTTCTGGAATGCCCGGCCCTTGGACTTGTTGGAATTGTGCTTTTCTATATCTAGAGCTGCATTGAATGTTGTGTTAAGGTCCGTGTGACCATAACGCAAAAGCTTGCCTTGGATGTCCGTGTTAAGTCATTTACGGAAACGAGATAGTGTGACCTCGGGCATTTCTCGAATATCACAACGCACCATCATGTCCTTGAGTCGTCCCATGTACTCCGCTACCGATTGGCCCCCTTGGCGAAGGGTGGCTAGCTCGTCGAACATTTGGGTTCGGTGATACGCCGGGACATATTGGTCATGCAAGAGTGCCTTCATGGCGGCCCACCCAATTTGGGGTGCGCCATTCACGGTGCCTAGATGCCTCTCTTCGTTCAACTAGAACGTTTTGGCTCTACCCTGAAGTTTCATTCGTGCTACCCGCACCTTCTCAACGTCCGTCAGATTGTGCCACTCAAAGTAGCACTCAATATCCATGATCCAGTTTAGAAATACTTGGGGTTCACCCATGCCGTCGTAGGAGGGTGACTCCATTTTAACGGCCCTAGTTAGGTCGAACTCATAAGGGGCTCGAGGTGCGTTCTCATAATCCTGATCACGTGGGTGATTTTGTCGCTCTTCTCGTTGGTTGGCGGGCTGGGGTGGTTGCCCCGGTCGATTTATCCCAAAGCCGGGATTTCGAGGCGCCGCCTGATTTACAGCCAACCCTTGTATTAACTGAGTGAGTGCATCGAACCTGGTGTTAAACTCTTCCCTAAGCGTCGCGATTGTTGCGGGAGCATGCTCATCATCATGGTTGTCGGCCATGTGGGAGGTGGATGGAGGATACTCCGTGCCAAATCTCGTGCGCATGAACGACAGCGATACAGGGTGTCTCACCCAGACACAAGACTGTTTGGACAAGAGTTTTATAAATCAGGATTTTTATATGCCTAATGAGTTGGAGGACGAAAATATTTTTTTGACTTATATGCTTAGAAAAATAGGTAGAAAATTCAGATTTTTTTATACTTCTTTTTTTTGCAAAAATTTTTTTTGTTACATGCAGACCAAAAAGAGAAATTCAGATTTGGTGATTACGAAACGTGCACGACCAAGTATGGGTCGACATCCTATGAAAGGGGAGCGTAAGGACGGTGTCGATTGAGAAATCAACACAACCTCGCTTTGAGACCAAATTGATGTAGCCTAGGCCTTTGGGATCCTACACGGAGGGCGTGACTACGGTCTTGGCAACGTTATCGCTCCCTAACCGGCACACAAACGCAACGCAGCGACCACAATGGTTGTTTTTTATCGTTCGTGCTAACATACGGATAGCCGATCCGCAAGTGGAACGGAGAATGGCTATAGTCCAAAATCCTTTCCGGCTAAATGGAATAATATTAATTCCGATCGAGCTTTGTAGTTGTACCAAAATAGATCCACCAAAAAAATTTCACGATTCGAAAAAACGATAGGATCTATCCCAACAAAACAAAAGCGAGGAGCGCCAATCCTCTCGCGAGATCTTTTCGGAAAACCAACTGAAAATCTCAAATCTATTTTTAGGAACACCGCGAAAATTTAGCAATTCGAGAAATCACGTAAAATCCGTCCACCACAAGAATTAATTAAAGAAGAGAATCTCTTAGGTAGGAATTTCGTTACCCCACTCGGAAACGTAGATCTGAGATGTTGGATCCACAAAGTACGATCGCTCTTCCCTTTTCGGAATCCACGAGAAACGCGCCACGGATGAAGATCTTGTTCGCCTCCTTCGCTTCTCGCTGTGGTTGATTACCCCAACCTTGATTCTTCCTTGCACGAGATCTTCCTCCTCCAAGGTTGGCCGACCACCTTTGAAAGAAAGGGATGGACACGTAGATGAGAGGATGTAGTAGGAAGAGGGATGAGGGAGGAAATGAGAAGAAGAAGAGAGAGAGAAGGGGGGTGCGGCCAAGAAGAAGAAGAGGAAGAAGAAGGGGGGCCGGCGGCTAGAAGAGAGGGAGGGGAGATAGAAAATTTAGGGTTTGAGGAATTCTTAATTGATTTCAATATTAGTCTCCATAACAAATGATAATGTGGCCTTATATAAGGCTTACAACCATGTGGCTATTAGCAGCCCAAAATAAAAATGTTGCAGAAAATGAAATGACAAAATAACATAGTGTCAAATACCACATATAAACAGATAAAGGCAGACCAAATAATAAAATAAATTCAAAGCTTATTTTGTTGCGTGGGCGAAGACTGTAGCCGTGCCCGCTACGGCGCCGCAAGTCTCTTGATGGTGGAGCATCGTCGTCATCTTCTATCATGGTCACACCGCCATGGTCGTCGTCTTCATCACCCAATTGGTCGTCGTGGTGGCCGTCGCCATCAATCGTAACACCGCCATGGTCGTCATCTTCATCACCCAATTGGCCGTCGTGGTGGTCGTCGCCATCACAGTTGGCCCACACTTGGGACGCACAGACGACCGTCCTTCCATAGCAATCCATCCACAACCTCAAATTGGGAATTTGACACATCCAAAGCCTCAACCATGATTTGCTTCATGCGGCCATCCAAATCCAAAGCCTGTCGAATCCGATCAACCAGGTCACACTGAACTTCTGTCTAGTTCAATAAAGCTTCGGCACTTGTTTGCTTGTCTACGCAAGAGATCTCCAACGCCTCCAACTCCCGAACCAACCGCTTGTCATGGATCGACAACCAATTGGCTTGAGTTGGGGCCCTACGACTCAACGCATCCGCAACTGCATTGCCTTTCCCAGGCACATAATGAATTTTGAACGTGCAGTCCCCCAGGAACTCCATCCATCTCTGCTGTCGCATGTTTAGATCTTTCTGATCCAACAAGTATTTCAGGCTCTTGTGGTTGGTATATATATCGACCTTAATACCGTACAAGTAGTGCCTCCACAGCTTCAAGACAAAAATCACGGCTGCTAACTCCAAGTTATGGACTGGATAATTCCTCTTATGCACTTTTAGCTGTCGCGAGCCATACGTTATCACACTTCCATGCTGCAGTAGAACACAACCCAGTCCACTGCCCGAAGCATCGCTATAGATTTCAAAGTCTTCGGTCCCACTCAGCGAACTCAGCACAGGGGTAGTGGTCAACTGACTCTTCAGCTCCTCAAAAGCTCGTGCGCACTCCGGCATCCAAACAAACTTCTGCTCTTTCCTCGTCAGAGTCGTGAGGGGTAACGGTATCCACGAGAAGTTCTCTACGAAGTGCCTTTAATAGCCGGCAAGCACCAGAAAACTCCGGACTTCCGCTACCGTAGATAACACAGGCCACTCTCATATCGCAACAATCTTCGCCGGATCCACCGCAATTCTCTCTCCACTGACTATGTAACCAAGGAATGTTACTGAGGACAACCAAAACTCGCATTTTGAGAACTTGGCGTACAATTGATTCCTCCTCAGCGTCTCGAATACCAAATGCAGATGCTTAAAGTGATCCTCCTCACTCTGCGAGTACACCAATATGTCGTCGATGAAGATGATCACAAAGCGGTCTAGGTACTCCCTGAAAGTCTTGTACATCAGATCCATGAATACTGACGGCGCATTCGTCAGCCCAAACGGCATGACCGTAAACTCGTAATTCTCGTATCTCGTACTAAAAGCTGTCTTGGGGATATCACTCTCCCTTATCCTTAGCTGATAATACCTGAACTTAAGATCCAATTTTGAGTACACCGTTAACCCGACTAACTGATCGAACAGATCATCAATCCTCGGGATCGGGTACTTGTTCTTCTCTGTTAGCTTTTTCAGTTCTCGATAGTCGATACAAAGTCTCAAGCTTTCATCCTTCTTCTTAACAAAAAGTACCGGTGTGCTCTAAGGAGACGAACTTGGACGCACATACCCCTGCTCCAACAACTCTTGAAGTTGAACCTTCAGCCCCGCTATTTCCTTAGGCGCTAGCCGATACAGAGAGCATGACACAAACTTCGTACCTAACACTAGCTCGATGGTGAAATCAATCTCCCGCTGAGGTGGGGCTCCAGGAAGATCGCCAGGGAACACATCAGGGTACTCGGATACCACTGAAATACTGTCCAACATAGGCTTAGGCTTTGCAACCTCTTCTAGCTTGAAGAATAGCTCTGCTCCAACACGAACCTCCTTCGCCACCTGAAGAGCAGACATCAAAGTTTTGCTCGACCCTTTTAAGCTCGTAAAAGTCGTCTCACGACCTGATCCCAACTTAACCTCCTTGCAACTGCAATCAATATAAGCTTGTTGCTTCGAGAGCCAGTTCATGCCAAATATCACGTCAAACTCCACCAGCGGCAGTAACGACGCTTGCAAATAGAACTCCTGATTCCTAATACGAATCTTTATGCCACAGACTCTATCTACGTACATTGAACACCCATTCGGCAACAACATATCCAGTTTGTCCTTTGTCATCGAAGAAGGTACTCCGATGCGCGATATGAATCCTTCAGACAAAAAGAAGTGTGAAGCTCCCGTATCAAAGAGTGCTCTCGCTGGATTCTCACAAATCAAAACAAAGCCTATACAAGAAGTGGTAAGGTAACACACGCATAACAAGTATTTAAAAATTAACTTGCTATAAATATAAATCGTACCTGTCACCACATCTGCTTGCTTGATGGCCTCCTGCTGGCCAAGATTATAAACTCTAGGTTGAGCATAATGGGATGCGGTTGACTTCACTATCTTACCCTTTTCCTCATATGTTGCTCCTAGCTTCCTCTCGGATTTGGGATGTCTGCTCCAGTAGTCCCGGGCAAAGTGTCACGGCTTTCCACAAGTAAAGCATGCGCCCAGGGTACGACCCGTAGTCCTCCCAAAAGCACCGGAAGAAGGGGCTGGACCCGAAGTCCTAGCCTTCTTAGACCACCTAAGGTACGCAGGCTTCGAGTTAGCCGGCACCTTGAACTCAATCTTCTTATCACCAGAGTTTTTCTTCGCTTGCATATTCTTCAAATCCTTTTCCAACGACCGAGCCGTATTGACCAGGGTTAAGAAGCTCTGCGTCATAGGCCCCGAGAGCAGTAGTCTTAAGTCATCTCTCAAACCTTCATAAAATCAATTTATCTTACGCTCCTCGTCCATGAACGTAGAGCTAGCGTACCGACCCAACCGAGTAAATTCGTGGAGATACTCATCCACGCTACTCTCTCCTTGTGTCAGCTTCTGGAACTCATTCTCCAATGTTATCCTCTGAGCCGAGGGAAGGTACCTTGCCAAGAACAGCCTCGAAACCTCCTCCATTGAGACGTCCGTAAGTTTCCTTCCCCTCAAGTGATGAAGCTCCAAACCTTCCCACCACAGCCTAGCATCTCCGTCCAACAGGAATGTAGCTATAGTTGTAACGCTCCGAAACTCAAAAGAGCGACGGGAGGCGTTTTGGGCCAAAATTGGATTCTGGCAGGGGGCAACCGGCCTGGGACACGGGCGTGTCCCAGGGCGTGTCAAGCTCCAGTCGACGATTTGGTCGTGAGGTCGACGATTTTGGAGTCGACGACCATCGAGCAGAGAACACGGCCTGAGACACGGGCGTGTCTCAGGGCGTGTCGAGGCCGTGTCGACGATCGGCCGGGGAGTTGACGAATTTCGCTCGACGATGTGTCGAGACAAGGCACACGGCCTAGGACACGGGCGTGTCCAAGGCCGTGTCAGGCAGTCGACGAACTTCGCTCGATGAAGTGTTGAGACTGTGAATACGGCCTGAAGCCCAGGCATGTTCGGGTGTGACACGGGCGTGTCCAATACCCGTGTGAGTCTCGGGTTGTTTTCGGGACTGTGTCGATGGGGGCATACGGCCGACCACACGGCCGTGTTAGGTGGTACACTGGCGTGTCAGGTCGAACACGGCCATGTCGGATGCCCGTGTGATGTTCCAGACGCGTTGATTTTGACGGCGAATGAGGGACACGGCCCTGGACACGGGCGTGTCCCAGGCCGTGTTCGGCCCAGATTCTGCATTTTAGATCTGGATCGTGGCCGTTCGTTTCTTTAATTCAGGATCCGACGTTTGGGGGCTGTTAGTACTTGGATATACACGAGATTGGACCCTTGAAACCCTCATTTCACTTGAGAGGTTATCTTTCTAAAGTATAGAGAGAGAGAGGAGCCAAGGAGGAAGAAGAAGCTAGATCCGGCCATTGGAGGAGCTTCGAAGCTCCAAATCACGAACCGACTTCGGATCTACGGAGGCAAAGAGAGTGCGGTTCTTTTCATCCGCTTACTTTTCCATTGCGCCAAGGAAGAACGCTAGGGTAACGATTCTCTACTTGAGCACATGAAGCTCTACTTCTTTTGCATAGGAAACCCGCTCTCGCGAGTTTGCGGTGAGTTGGAGGCGTTCCTATTAGTAGACATGAATAGTACCTGTTGTGTAGAGTCCGTAAGCGAGAACGGACATAGGCATGATGTGTGAAAACTACCCGGACATGTTGGTCTGGATCGGTGATGTTGCATTGCATAAATGCCGGAGAAGACTCCGTGCGATTGGTTGTTTTTTGGATTTTCTAAAGGTAGATTGCAACATGGAGCCTTGTGTAACACCCCCTATCTGTCACATAGCATATAGCAGTAGGTCCGGCGGGAGCCCGACGCCGTATGCCACAGACAGACCAAGTGGTTACCCATGGAAACCATCCAACCAATCATAACGTCCTACATAGATCATTCTAGCGGAAGCAGTTTATAAAAGTTGCAATAAAGAACCCAGCATTAAAGCATGAATGTCCACTAATCCAAAATAGGAATGTTATACATATACCAACACAAGCCTTAAGGCCTTACAAAATGTTTCACTTGACATTACATGATTTACAAACCACGGCACGCAGGCCGGTCATACATAAATAAAACAGTAAACACTTCCAATTAGGCCTTCGAGGGTCGGCTTCGCAAAAAGGGCTTTAGCCCGCTATTGACCGCTTGATCCAGCAGCACCTGCAAACAACAAACCACCGCACGGTGGCAAAACAAGGCAACGGTCAGTAATGCTGACCAAATTATAACGATCACACCCCCAACTCGGGGCGGCGATGCTCCTTCCCTGCATTTCATTAGCATAAGCGAGCAATATATATATATATAACCATTTCATAACAGACGTTGGCTCGCACGGCCCCACGCCTCGTGCTCTCAGGGCACATTCTCGGTGAACCAGTCGATGTCATGTCAATTAAAGCCATAGACATTCCGGACTCACCACCGCCACTTTGACGGCCAAACCTATGAGCATTTTATCTTCTTGGCCTGGGTCACGATAATTTAAGCCATCGACCGCCGAAGACCCTAATCTATGCCAACGGCAAGTGCCACTTACCCTTAGGCCTCTTTAACCGAACGACATAGAACGGGTACAGTTCCATCTAACCCGTGCTCACATCGCAATGACAATTTAAGCCATTTGCGCTGGTCAAACTCCCACCGAGTCCCTTTTCCATCACAATTCACATAACCCGGTTGAAATATATTGTACCTAATCACCTAGAGGGGGGTGAATAGGTGACTTGAATCTTTTTAACTTTTTATGCAGCAGTCAGATAATATCACAGAATTCTGTCTACTATATCACAGCACATATGCAGCAATCACAGCCAACAACAATCACACAGTAGACACAGAGTTTTATAGTGGTTCCCCAAGCTTTGGGTACATCCACTTTCCCCCTTCGCCTATCTAGCAGTGTACTAGATTCGGCCAAACTCCTCCACTATCTCAGAACCCAAAACAGGCTCCTACACCTCAGGCCCAAGGCCCTACAACGCAGCTTTTCCACAAAGCCTACACTCAGCCACAAAGGCCTACACTCAGCCACAAAGGCCTACACTCAGCCACCAAGGCCTACACTCAGCCACCAAGGCCTACACTCAGAGATTTAACTCTCCTACCCTCAGCCTTTATAATTGCAGGCTTACAATCTCAGATCCCTAAGGATCCTACAAGTTATAATGAATACAAATTGTATAAACTCAACAACTTAGATGAAAGAGAGATAAGTTGTGAGATTCTTGATGAGTTCTTGGAAGAACTCAGCTAAAATCAATCTGACTTGGCTTTCTTCAAAGCTTCTTGAAAGTAGAACACAATAAGACTGATTCCTCTGCAGTTGATCCTTGATCTCTGCTTCTTAAGATTCAGACCAATCTGAATCCTTCTTCTCAGCTGGGTTCCAACAGCTGATTTCTTGGATGGAGCTCTCTCTCTCCAACTTCTTAGATCTTCACTTGATAGCTAGATCTTCTTTAAATCTGAACTTGGACTTGTGTTCAATCAATCTCAACAATAGTTTCTGTAGACTGTATAAGCCTATTTATAGGTCTTCTTCATGGTAACCGGCTGGTCCGGTTCATAACTGAATTCTGACAACTCTGACAGGTGCTGTAGATCGGCTGGAATGGCAGCTGTCAAATCATCCAGTCAGTTCTTGAAAATTCTGTAACTGTCTTTAAGTGTCGAGACTTTCTGTCTTTAAGTATCGACACTTATAGACTAAGTGTCGACACATGTTGTCTAAGTGTCGACACTAGCCTACAAGGTGTCGACACAACTCCTTGTGTTGTAGATTTTATATCTCGACACTACTTCTTCTTCATGTGTCGACACTAAAATTGAGTGTCGACACAAGTACTTGTACTTCAGTATTTTGCTGAATTCTTCTAAGTGTCGACACATCTCCTTTGTGTCGACACATCTACATCTGTTGAATCTGTTAAGTGTCGACACATGTCTTTAGTGTTGATACTTGCTGAGTGTCGACACATTGCTTTGGGTGCCGACACTTTCTTCTTCAGTCGAGACTCTGGCTGTGTGTCGACACATTCCTTTAGTGTCGACACTTGTACTTAGAATATTTTGTTGAACTTTGCAAATCTTTGCTAAGTGTCGACACAGCTCCTTGTGTCGACACTTTCTTCAAGTGTTGAGTCTTCAGCTAAGTGTCGACACATTGTTCTGGGTATCGACACTTACTTCCAGTGTTGACTCTTCTGCTAAGTGTCGACACATTGTTCTGGGTGTCGACACTTACTTCAAGTGTTGACTCTTCTGTTGAGTGTCGACACATTGTTCTGGGTGTCGACACTTGTACTTAGTTTCTGCTGACTTTTGCTGAGTGTTGACACATCTTCAAGTGTCGACACTTTCTGGTGTAGACACTGTTTTTTTGGGTGTCGACACAACTGCTAAGTGTCGACACAGCTTCACTGTATTTTCTTCACTGAGTGTCGACACAGCTCCTTGTGTCGACACTTTCTGTCTGGTGTCGACTCAGCATCCCTGGTGTCGACACAATGACTCCAAGTGTCGACACTGCTTGCCTGGGTGTCGACACAAGTCTTCTTAAGTGTCGACACTTTCCCTCTGGGTGTCGACACATGGACTTAGAAACTTGTTCTTCTTTCCTGCAAATACTTAGCCTGCACAAGTAAACTCAAAACACATCAAATATATTTTGATGTATATCATTGAGTTGGGTGAGACTTCTTCAAATCAGGTACATTTAAACCAATGTACCCAACAATCTCCCCCTATTTGGAGAAGTCATAACCCTTAGACAATGATATACACCATTTATAATAAAATTACAAAATGATGTAAAGCAGGATTATAAATCAGGGCAAACATAAACATGTATGAAACAAACATGTACACATAGATTGCATCACAGAACAATTATGAAATAAATTTAACAGATAGCAAATTTATTACACAACACATTGTTGCAATACTTTGTCATATTCATATTTCAAAAAGTTTACAGAATGTTTAACATCAAAAGATTACATAGTAAACTTTAAGAAAATTCTAATTCTATTTCTGTTCAGACTCCTTGATCACTATTCCTTTGTCAGCTTGTACTTTGGCTTGAACAGGAGCTTCAGTAACTTCAGTATCAGCAGGCTTCTTGCCTTTCAGATCTTTCTTCTTAAGTTCCTCAGTCTTGATCTTTTGCCTTTCAAAATAATGATAAGACTTGGGAAAGTACTTGCTAGGCTCCAGAGCAGTAGGAGGTAGCTTTCTCATCTTGGCCTTTCTTCTATACTGGACTATTGCCTCCTGCCTGATCTCATGTTTTCTCCATTCAGCCTCAGAAAACCATTTATTCCTGTCATGCACATTATCTTTTGCAGTTTTACATGCAGTCAAAATAATATTTCTTGAGGTGGGGCTCCACTGCTCAAAGTCAGATCTTTGTTCAGCTTGCTCCCTGAACCTCTTCTTAGACAATCTAGTCTCTTCTTCTTTCTACAGTGCTTCTTGCATAGCTTCAGATATAGGCTGAACAACTTTCTCAATAATTACATTGTCCTTACCCCCAGGTGGGCTATACATGGACTGTATGTCAGCATGAATCATGTCAAAATCTGGAGGAGGGTAGATAACTTGAGCCACTTCTGGTTGCTCCCCTCCTAGATATGCAGGATGAATTCCAGATTCAGCAACATTGTCATCATCACAAAGAGGAGGATATCCAAGAGTTGCTCTGATAGAATTTGATATCCACTTGGCATGATAAGAGCTGGCTTTGACTAAAACCCTCTCCCCCTTTATGACTTCTCTTTCTATATGATCTCTCACATCATCTTTTTGAAATCTCACTTGATTATCCAAATAATTGACTCCATCCTTAAAGAAAGGTTTTAACCTTTGGAGTTTGTCAGTTATAATCTTTTGTGAGTCTTGGATGGCAGTCTTAACAGCAGTTATTTCTTCTTGAAATGCTTTGTCAAATTCTGCTTTAACAGTAGCTGGAGTCTGCCCTGCAGCTAGATTCTTCAACTCTGTGACTATGGCATTGTGAGATTGTGTCAAATTGTCATTCATTCTGATTTGATTTTCAAGTACATATCCTTGCTTCAGGGCCTTGTCATCTACTTGAGTCTTAATCTTTTCTTGGTGTGTATCTAAGTACACCACTGCATTCCCCCCTTTGTGGAAGCAGTCTGTCATCTCCTTCTTGTTAAGATTCATCTCAAATCTTATTGACTTTATGTCCTGGGCTAGATCAAACTGTAGTGATTTGTGCCCTTTCATCAACATACTTCTCAATTGCCTGCCTGTACTCATCTAGTTTAATCTCCATAGCAACCATCAATGCACTATAATCAACAATAGGTGATGGCTGTGCTATAGGCTGTGAAGCAACAGTTTGCAAAGCCCTCTTATAACTCTGGCTTCTTCTTCTGAATACTTGAAATTTCTGTTTCTTAGCTCTTGTAGCCTCCTCATCTTCAGATGCTGAGGAGCTGGCTATATCTACCCGTTCCTTTGATAGTTCCTCAACAGTTTGGGGCTTTACAGTCTCTTGCCTAGCAGGCTCTTCAACATATACTACTTGCTCCCCCTCAAGTGGAGTATTCTCCACCTCAACAGCTGCATCTTTGTCAAAATTAGTTTGATCTAGATTTAGGAATAGATCTTCCATGGTATATTCTTGTGGTGTATGGGCTGGAGAAGTTCTTGGCTCTTCAACCACTGAATCAGATACTTCCTGAACTACAACAGATGTGTCTTGTATTACAACATTTGGGATTTTACTATCAGTCTGTGGTTACTGAGAAACATCAGACAAATTAGTATCCTGTATAGGAAAATCAAAAGCATTAAGCTCAGTGATTACCTCTAGGATGATGTTTGTAGCTTGCTCACTCTCAAGAGGAGTGGGCTCTTCTACCACTAGTGGCTCCCCCTGGATTTCAGGAACATCTTGAGGAGCAGGAGACTTTACAGCAGTCTCTTCTTCATTCTCATCAGGTGAGAAGACAACTTGCTCTTCACTATCAGAGATGCTGGATGAAACCTGAGCCATTGTGGTAGCTTTCCTCTTCTTCTTTAGTGGAATTTCCTTCACACATGTTCTATTCAACCAAGTTCACACATGTTCTAACATATGATTTTCAATAAGAAGCCTGGTCATTCCAACTGTTTTCGAATGAGTCCTCTGACTTCTCAGGTGTTGGCATCTCTTTAGACAACACCCTGTCTCATCTGGAAAATATTCTTAAATCCATCTTCCTCATATGATTGATTTTTGTACCAGCAGCTTGGTGCATAACCTCTGGAATACATCCAGCAAGGTATAGACTTATAATCCTGCCCAAGTTGGGCTTCTTCAAGCTTTCGTTTATCTTCTTGAAAGATATTGTCCCTAAGCACCTAGAGGGGGGGTGAATAGGTGACTTGAATCTTTTTAACTTTTCAGGCAGCAAACAGATAATATCACAGAATTATATCTAATTTATCACAGCACTCATTCAGCAATCACAGCAATCCACAAACACACAGTAGACACAGAGTTTTATAGTGGTTCCCCAAGCTTTGGGTACATCCACTTTCCCCCTTCGCCTATCTAGCAGTGTACTAGATTCGGCCAAACTTCTTCACTAACTCAGAACCCAAAACAGGCTCCTACACCTCAGGCCCAAGGCCCTATAACTCAGCTTTTCCACAAAGCCTACACTCAGCCATAAAGGCCTACACTCAGCCACAAAGGCCTACACTCAGCCACCAAGACCTACACTCAGCCACCAAGGCCTACACTCAGAGATTTAACTCTCCTACCCTCAGCCTTTATAATTGCAGGCTTACAATCTCAGATCCCTAAGGATCCTACAAGTTATAATGAATACAAATTGTATAAACTCAACAACTTAGATGAAAGACAGATAAGTTGTGAGATTCTTGATGAGTTCTTGGAAGAACTCAGATGAAATCAATCTGACTTGTCTTTCTTCAAAGCTTCTTGAAAGTAGAACACAATAAGACTGATTCCTCTACAGTTGATCCTTGATCTCTGCTTCTTAAGATTCATACCAATCTGAATCCTTCTTCTCAGCTGGGTTCCAACAGCTAATTTCTTGGATGGAGCTCTCTCTCTCCAACTTCTTAGATCTGCACTTGATTCTTCAAGGAATAGCTAGATCTTCTTTGTTGAATACTTGATCAATGATTTGAATAACCTTTTCTGTAGACAGCATAAGCCTATTTATAGGCCTTCTTCATGGTAACCGGCTGGTCCGGTCCATAACTGAATTCTGACAACTCTGACAGGTGATGTAGACTGGCTGGAATGGCAGCTGTCAAGTCATCCAGTCAGTTCTTGAAAATTCTGTAACTGTCTCCAAGTGTCGAGACTGTCTGTCTTTAAGTGTCGACACTTATAGACCAAGTGTCGACACATGTTGTCTAAGTGTCGACACTAGTCTACAAGGTGTCGACACAACTCCTTGTGTTGTAGTTTTTGTATCTCAACACTACTTCTTCTTCATGTGTCGACACTGAAATTGAGTGTCGACACAACTACTTGTATTTCAGTATTTTGCTGAATTCTTCTAAGTGTCGACACAACACCTTTGTGTCGACACATCTTCATGTGTTGAATTTGTTAAGTGTCGACACTGCTTCTTGGTGTCGACACATCTCTTCAGTGTTGAAACTTGTTGAGTGTCGACACATTACTCTGGGTGTCGACACTTTCTTCTTCTACCGAGACTCTGGCTAAGTGTCGACACAACTCCTTAGTGTCGACACTTGTACTTAGAATATTTTGTTGAACTTTGTTGTTTTTTGCTAAGTGTCGACACAGCTCCTTGTGTCGACACTTTCTTCAAGTGTTGAGTCTTCAGCTAAGTGTCGACACATTGTTCTGGGTGTCGACACTTACTTCCAGTGTTGACTCTTCTGCTAAGTATCGACACATTGTTCTGGGTGTCAACACCTACTTCAAGTGTTGACTCTTCTGTTGAGTGTCGACACATTGTTCTGCGTGTCGACAATTGTACTTTGTCTCTGCAGACTTTTGCTGAGTGTCGACACAGCCTCCAAGTGTCGACACTTTCTGATGTAGACACAGTTTTTCTGGGTGTCGACACAACTGCTAAGTGTCGACACAGCTTTACTGCACTATTCTTCATTGAGTGTCGACACAGCGCCTTGTGTCGACACTTTCTGTCTGGTGTCGACTCAGCATCCCTGGTGTCGACACAATGACTCCAAGTGTCGACACTGCTTGCATGGGTGTCGACACAAGTCTTCTTAAGTGTCGACACTTTCCCTCTGGGTGTCGACACATGGACTTAGAAACTTTTTCTTCTTTCCTGCAAATACTTAGCCTGCACAAGGTAACTCAAAAGCACATCAAATACATTTTGATGTATATCATTGAGTTGGGTGAGGCTTCTTCAAATCAGGTACATTTAAACCAATGTACCCAACAATCTCCCCCTATTTGGAGAAGTCATAACCCTTAGTCAATGATATACACCATTCATAATTAAATTACAAAATGATGTAAAGCTGGATTATATATAGCAGGGTAAACATAAACATGTATCAATCACACGTGTATACATAGACATCATCACAGAACAATTATGAAACAAATTTATTACACAACAAATTTATCACACAAAACATTGTTCCAATACTTTGTCATATACAAAATTCTAAAGTTTACAGAATGTTTTATATCAAAAGAATACATAGTAAACTTAAGAAATTTTCTAAGCTATTTCTGTTCAGCCTCCTTAATGACTATTCCTTTTCCAGCTTGAACTCTGGCTTGAACAGGAGCTTCAGTAACTTCAGCATTAGCAGGCTTCTTGCCTTTTAGATCTTTCTTCTTAAGTTCCTCAGCCTTGATCTTTTGCCTTTCAAAATAATGATAAGGCTTGGGAAAGTACTTGCTAGGCTCCAGAGCAGTAGGAGGTAGCTTTCCCATCTTAGCCTTTCTCCTGTATTGGACTATTGTCTCCTGCCTAGTCTCATGTTTTCTCCATTCAGACTCAGAAAATCATTTGTTCCTGTCTTGAATGTTATCTTTGGCAGCTTTCCAGACAGTCAAAATAATATTTCTTGAGGTAGGGCTCCACTGCTCAAAGTCTGGTCTTTGTTCAGCTTGTTCCCTAAACCTCTTCTTAGACAATCTAGTCTCTTCTTCTTTTTGCAGTGCCTCTTGCATGGCTTCAGAAATTGGCTGAACAACTTTCTCAATAATGACATTGTCCTTACCCCCAGGTGGGCTATACCTGGACTGTATGTCAGCATGAATCATGTCAAAATCTGGTGGAGGATAGATCACTTGACCCACTTCAGGTTGCTCCCTCCTAAATATGCAGGATGAATTCCAGATTCAGCAACATTGTCATCATCACAAAGAGGAGGATAACCAAGAGTTGCTCTGATAGAGTTAGATATCCACTTAGCATGATCAGAGCTAGCCTTGACTAACACTCTCTCCCCCTTTATGACTTCTCTTTCTATATGATCTCTAACATCATCTTTCTGAAATCTCACTTGATTATCCAAATAATTTACTCCATCTTTAAAGAAAGGTTTTAACCTTTGTAGTTTGTCAGTTATCAACTTTTGAGAATCTTGAATAGCAGTCTTAAGAGCAGTAATTTCTTCTAGGAATACTTTGTCAAAATCTGCCTTTACTATAGCTGGAGACTGCCCTGCAGCTAGATTCTTCAGTTCTGTGACTATTGCATTGTGAGATGCAGTAAAGTTGTCATTCATTCTTGTCTGATTTTCAAGAACATAACCTTGCTTCACAGCTATGTCATCCACTTGTGCTTTTATCCTCTCCTGGTGTGTAGCTAAGTACACCACTGCATTCCCCCCTTTGTGGAAGCAGTCTGTCATCTCCTTCTTGTTAAGATTCATCTCAAATCTTATTGACTTTATGTCCTGGGCTAGATCAAACTGTAGTGATTTGTGCCCTTCATCAACATACTTCTCAATTGCCTGCCTGTGCTCATCCAGTTTAATCTGCATAGCAACCATCAATGCACTATAATCAACAGTAGGTGCTTGCTGTACTATAGGCTATGGTGCTATGGTTTGTAATGCCTTCTTGTAACTTTGGCTCCTTCTTTTGAAGACCTGAAACTTATGTTTCTTAGCTCTTCTAGCCTCCTCATCTTCAGATGCTGAGGAGCTGGCTATGTCTACCCTCTCCTTAGGGCTTGGAGGTAACTCCTTCTGCACAGCTGGTACCTTCTCACGTTCTGCAACAAGAACTACTTGCTCCCCCTCAACTGGAGCATTTTCCACTTCAGTAGCAGTAGTGTCCTTGTCAAAGTCTTGTTGATCCAGATTTAGGAATAAATCTTCCATTGTAAATTCTTGGGGTGAAAGAGCTGGAGAAAGTCTTGGCTCTTCAACCACTGGATCAGTAACTACAACTTCAACAGATGTGTCTTCCATGACAACATCTGGGACTTGGCTATCCAGCTGAGTTTGCTGATGAACATCAGACAAATCAGTATCCTCTATAGGAAAATCTAAAGCATGTAGTTCTGTGATTACCTCTAGTATTGTGTTGGTTGCTTGTTCACTTTCTAGTGTAGTTGGTTCTTCTACAACTAGAGACTCCCCCTGGATGTGATCCTTGTGTATGGGGCTAGCTTGAGGTAGCTCCCCCTGGATCTCAGCAACATCTTGAGGAGCAGGAGACTTTACAGCAGTTCCTTCCTCATTCTCATCTGGTGTAAAAACCACTTGCTCTTCACTTTCAGAGCTGCTAGTTGGAACCTGAGCCACTGGAGCATCTTTCCTCTTCTTCTTTGGTGGTGATACTTTTTCAGAAATTATCTTCTCAGGGGTTGGCATCTCCTTAGTCAACACCCTGTCCCATCTGGAAAATATCCTTAAATCCATCTTCCTCATATGATTGATTTTGCTTCCAGCAGCTTGACCCATAACTTCAGGTATAACACCAGCAAGGTAAAGACTTAAAATTCTGCCCAGGTTGGGCTTCTTCAGGCTTTCCTTGATTTTCTCAAACACTATAACAGACCAGTCAGTGTTCAGAGTGAAGATAATCCTGGTCATAATTCTGAACATAGAGGCAGATACCCTATCATGTCCTCCTGGCTTGCTTAATATTACTTTTCCAACAATCTCAGAAAGGAATTTCCCTTGATTGTTCATGCCCATTCTAAGAAACACTGATCCAATCTTCATCTTAGAATCCAGACCACACCATGTCAATGCATCTCTGGTCCTGGAAGTAGTTATCTCTTCTTCTTCCTTTGTTCTAGGCAGATTTAAAATCTTCCTCAAGCTCTTAGGTGATACCTTCACCTTTGCACCATGGACTCTGGATTTGATCTTGAATCCAGATTCGTCGACCTTAGCTTCATTGAGGAATTCCAGAACTTCCTTTTTCCAGATTTTTGTTGGCTCAGAAACAAGATATTCTAACCCGGAGTCGGCAACTAGGGTTACTACTGTCTTGATTTCTTGGTCGGCATCATCAAATGCGTCCCGCACCAGTTCGTATCCTTCGTTGACATTCTCCTCAAGCTTTGGCGCCATTAGGGTTTGAAGAATTTGTCTTGAGAGAAGAGAGGTGTCGACATAGTAGTTTGGTCTCGAAACTTTTGAAAGCGTGTCGACAGACTAAGGCAATACCCTATTTATACCTTTCTAATTTTGAAGATGAAAAGGCGGGCAGCCAACTTAAATTGTGTCGACACTGGCAATAAGTGTCGACACTGACTTATAATGTCTCGACACTTACGTGTCGACACAAGTTTAGTCAACAGATAATATGTGTCGACACTTATTTATGTGTCGACACCTCTTAACTCGACATTTAGTCGAGACTTTACTTAGATAATTCTGAGTAAACACTATGTGTCGACACCACCTTGGTTGTGTCGACACCAACTTGTCATGTGTCGACACTAATATTCTGAAGTGTCGACACTAACTTTCTAGATGTGTCGACACCTTTTCCCTGAAGTGTCGACACCAATTTTCTGTGTCGACACAGATATCTCTGTGTGTCGACACCTTTTTACTTAGTCATTTCTAATTCTGTAAACTTACTCTAAGTTTATCATTCCTAGTTCAATCTTAAACCTATTGAACTTAGCTTCTTCTAGGGACTTAGTATACATATCAGCTAGTTGATTATCAGTTTTAACATATTCTAGTAAAATATCCTGTTTCTCTACATGCTCCCTAAGAAAATGATATTTTATCTCAATATGTTTAGTTCTACTATGTGATACAGGGTTATGTGCAATTGAAATAGCACTTGTAGAATCACAAAAGAGTGGAGTTCTACTTACCTGAATTCCATAGTCCTCAAGCTGATGCTGTATCCATAGAAGTTGAGCACAACAACTTCCTGCAGCTACATACTCTGATTCTGCAGTGGAGATAGCCACACTTGTTTGTTTTTTGCTACTCCAAGAAATCAGTCTCCCACCTAGGAATTGACAGGTTCCAGTAGTGCTTTTTCTGTCTTCTTTGCATCCTACAAAGTCTGCATCTGAATAACCTGTTAGTTCAAAATCCCCATTCCTAGGGTACCAGAGGCCTAGATAAGGAGTGCCCTTTAGATATCTCAATATTCTTTTGACTGCTGTCAAATGAGACTCTTTAGGGTAGGCTTGATACCTTGCACAGACACATGTAGCATACATGATATCTGGTCTACTAGCAGTCAAGTATAATAGGGAGCCAACTATCCCTCTATACAAGGTTTCATCTACAGGATTCCCTGCATCATCCTTGCTAAAAGACATACTTGACCCCATAGGAGTCTTCATGGTACTGGATGAATCCATACCATACTTCCTTATGAGTTCTTGGGTGAACTTGGACTGGCATATGGATAAACCACTCACAGTCTGTCTTACTTGGAGACCCAAGAAGAACTTTAGCTCTCCCATACTACTCATCTCAAATTGACCTTGCATTAGCTTTGCAAACTTTTTGCAAAGGCTACTTTCAGTAGACCCAAATATAATGTCATCTACATAAATTTTGACTAGTATTACTTTGCCTCTAGATTCCCTAAGGAATAGAGTCTTGTCTATTTTCCCCCTTGTGAACTTATTCTCAATGAGGAAACTAGACAGGGTTTCATACCAAGCCCTAGGGGCTTGCTTTAACCCATATAAAGCTTTCCTAAGTCTATAGACATGATTAGGTAGAGTTGAATCAATAAAACCTGAGGGCTGTTCCACATAGACTTCTTCTTTAAGATTACCATTTAGAAATGCTGACTTGACATCCATTTGGTAAACTTTGAATCCTTGATAGGTTGCATAGGCCAGGAACATTCTTATGGCTTCCAGTCTGGCTACTGGAGCAAAGGTTTGATCAAAATCAATACCTTCTTCCTGCCTATATCCTTTAGCAACCAGTCTTGCTTTATTCTTAATGATGACACCTTGTTCATCCATCTTATTCCTGTAGATCGACTTGGTTCCTATTATATTGTGGTCTTTAGGTTTAGGAACAAGTTCCCAGACCTTGCACCTCTTGAACTGATTCAGCTCTTCTTGCATTGCTTCAGTCCATTGTGGATCTAGAATGGCTTCTTCAAACTTCTTTGGTTCAACTTGAGATAGAAAACTGGAGTAGATTGCTGCATTCAGATTTCTGCTCCTTGTTTGTACCCCTTGTCTTGGATCTCCAATAATCTGCTCTACTGGATGATCTCTAAGATCCTATTCGCTGGAGGCATCCTGACTTCTGGTTGAACCTCTTCAGTTTCATCATCTTGTTGTACTCCTTGAACTTCATCAGCAATTGGTACATGTAGTTCTCCCCCTGGACAACAGTCACTGTCTTCTACTTGCTGTCTTGCAGTAGATTCTTCTTCTAGAGTGAGCTTGTCCATCTTCTTTGTTAAACCTATTGGGCTGCATACACTACTAGACAACTCATTGTTAATAAGCCTAGTTTCATCAAATACTACATGTACAGTCTCTTCTACAACTTGAGTAGACAAGTTGTAGACTCTATAAGCCTTACTATTGTTGTTGTACCCAACAAAAATTCCCTCTTGGGACTTGGCAGCAAACTTAGTCAAGTAAGACTTTCCATTGTTAAGTATGAAGCACTTACAACCAAAGATCCTGAAGTAGGATAGGTTTGGTTTCCTGCCTTTCACAACCTCATAGGGGGTATTGTTGAGGCCTTTAGTAATGGTAGCCCTATTAATAACATGTCATGCAGTATTAACTGCTTCAGCCCAGAAGTATTCTGGCAATGATGTATCACTTAATAGGGTCCTACCAGCCTCAATCAAGGTTCTATTCTTCCTCTCAGCAATGCCATTTTGCTGAAGTGTTCTTGGTGAAGAAAACTCTTGAAATATCCCAAAGTCTTCACATAGTTTTGCCATACTCTCAGACTGAAATTCAGTACCATGGTCACTTCTAATCTTGACCACTGTACTGTCTAGTTCATTCTGAATTTGCTTGACAAAGCTATAGAAGGCATTAGGTGTTTTAGATTTCTGTCTTAAGAAGAACACCCAGGAAAACCTTGAGTAGTCATCTACAACTACAAAGGTATAGACCTTACTACCTAGGCTGTGAACTGGAATTGGACCAAAGAGATCCATATGCAAGAGGTATAAACACCTCACAGCATCTTTGTTTTCTATGCTTCTAAAGGTGGATCTAGTCTGCTTGCCCTTTTGACAAGCTGAGCAAATACCATCTTTAACACACTTAACTTGAGGATCATTCCTCATTAACTCTTTGCTAAAGAGTTTGTCAATTGTCTTGTAGTTTAGATGAGCTAGCCTCTTGTGCCATTTGACACAATGAGAGACTTTCTCATCTACTACAAGACACACTTGAGAACCATTGGTCTCACACATAATGTCTAGGCAGTAGACATTCCTCTTTCTATAGCCAGTCAAAATGATCTCTTGATCATTTGACCTCTTGATATGACAACCATCCTTAACAAATGAGATGTCATATCCTACATCACTTAATTGACTTATACTAATTAGGTTGTGTTTCAAACCTTTAACATAAGCCACTTGAGTAATGGTAACTAAGTTACTAGAAATGTTACCAAACCCTTTGATGATTCCTTTTTCAGAACCACCAAAGGTGACTTTTGGACCATCTTTGTTTGGAATGTAGTCCTTTAGTAAACCCCTTGTTCCAGTCATATGTCTGGAACATCCACTGTCCAAGTACCATATAGGGGCATGGCCACTTGGACTCACCTGCAAAACAGATTAGTGAACCTTAGAACCCAAAGAATTCTTGGGTCCTTGGTACTTATTAGTTTGCATCCTGACAAGGCTACCTGCTGGTTTTCCAATAGCCAGTTTGCTACTCACTTTGGCACTAGCATTGTTCCAACAGTCCATTGCAAAGTGGCCAACCTTGTCTCAACACCAACACTCAAACTTATTGTACCTTTGCTTAGGTACAGTCTTAGCTGTTTTATCCACAGCTGGCTTGTTGATTGTTGGGGCTTTGCCCTTGGACTTGGACTGGACAGTCCTTGCAGGTTTAATAAAACCCAGTCTAGCCTTGCCTTTGTGATGAACAAATTCATCAATTAAAGGTAGAACTGACTTAGGTTTAGAAACCCTAGCAACTAGTTCTCTCTCCTTTTGAAGATTAATCTCCAGACTCTTGATTTGATCATTCTTATATGTGATAGTCCCCATCTGAATCACAATTATGTGCTTCAGTCTGGCTATCTCATTTAGCTTTTGATCAAACAATTTCTCAGAATCAGTTGCCATAGCTTTGAGATTAGCAATTTCCTTTGCCTGACTTTTGGCTAGGGACTTGCTCTTCTTATAAGCTTGCAACAGTACTTTATATTCATCTATCAGCTGATGAATATCTTCTTCATACTCAGATGCACTCTCATCATTTGATGATGATGAATCTGATTCTGTACTGGCACAAGAAACTGAACTTAAAGTTGAACTTTGTACCTTACTGGGTCCTGGCTGCTCCAGGATTTTATCACTTTCTGTCAATGCCATTAGCCCTTGGCATTGACTGTCTTCTTGTTCATATATAGACTCCATAATCTGCATGAACTCTTCTTCTTCTTCTTCAGCAAACAGCCCTATATATGACTCAGCATCTGACTTAGTTTCTGATGAAGAGATATCTAACAGGGTCTTCTCCTTTTTGGCAACAAATGACTTTTCTTTCTTGCCTTTGAAATGAGTCTTCTTCTTGTCACTAGACTCCTTTCTCTTTTCTGGACAATCTGCTATGACATGTCCTTGTCTATTACAGCAATATCACACAATTTTTGATAGTGTAGCTTTGCTAGACTTGGACATTTTCCTGTCTTTCTTTGAAGACCTCTTTTTTTGATAAGAGTCTTCCTTTCCCTGTGAAATAGAAGGCCTTGTCCTCCATTGTTTCTTCTTTAAGAACTTTTGGAAATGTCTTGTAAAGGCAGCAAAGTACTCATCACTTTCACTGCTTTCAGACTTTGTGCTTACTGACTCATCTGACTCAGATTCTGCTGCTTTTGGTGGAGGAGAAGGTGACTTACATCTATACTTTCTGGGGGCTTCTGATTTAAAGGCCACTGTCTTTTCCTTGTGTTCATTTCTTGTGGATTTCTCTTCTTCTTTCCTCACTGTCAACTGCATTTCATAAGACAGCAGTTTGCCAAACAGTGTAGGTGGAGGAATTTCTCCCAGCTTTGCCATTTCCCTGATGGCATAGATCTTGGTGTCCCAATCTTTTGTTAGGGACCTTAGAAACTTGTCATTGAGTTCATAATTACTGAACTCTCTGCCATAGGATATGAGTTCATTCACAATCCTGTAGAACTTCTTATAGCACTCAGTTATGCTATCACCCTTTCCTTGTCTAAAACTTTCATACTCTTGATTTAGCAAGGATTTTCTGTCTTGCCTTACTTCTTCAGAACCCTCCATATACACAATAAGAGTATCCCACATCTCTTTGGCTGTCTTACAGTGTATCAGATTCTGAAAAGTTGCATCATCTATGGCACTCACGATTATGTTCTGAGCCCTCTTATCCATAGTGGCTATAACAATTTCATCCTTTGTCATTTCAGAGAAATCTTTAGGTGTTCTCTGATTGGCATCCAAGACTGAAACCTTCATGGGCACATATGGCCCTTCCTTTACTGTGATATAAATCCTAGGGTCTGAGGCTTCCATAAACAGCCTCACCCTTTCCTTCCATATGCTAAAGATTTCCTTCCTACATATAGGTAGTTTCATGGATCCCAATTCCTTGTGATTTTCAGTGGAACCCATGGTTCTTGATTTTCTTGAATCTATAATCGACTTAACCTGAATCTGCCAACAGGATCTCCTCAGACAGTTATGTCTTTTTTTTGAGTAACCTGGCTCTGATACCACTTGAAAGATATTGTCCCTAAGCACCTAGAGGGGGCGTGAATAGGTGACTTGAATCTTTTTAACTTTTCAGGCAACAAACAGATAATATCACAGAATTATATCTAATTTATCACAGCACTCATTCAGCAATCACAACAATCCACAAACACACAGTAGACACAGAGTTTTATAGTGGTTCCCCAAGCTTTGGGTACATCCACTTTCCCCCTACGCCTATCTAGCAGTGTACTAGATTCGGCCAAACTTCTTCACTAACTCAGAACCCAAAACAGGCTCCTACACCTCAGGCCCAAGGCCCTACAACTCAGCTTTTCCACAAAGCCTACACTCAGCCACAAAGGCCTACACTCAGCCACAAAGGCCTACACTCAGCCACCAAGGCCTACACTCAGCCACCAAGGCCTACACTCAGAGATTTAACTCTCCTACCCTCAGCCTTTATAATTGCAGGCTTACAATCTCAGATCCCTAAGGATCCTACAAGTTATAATGAATACAAAATGTATAAACTCAACAACTTAGATGAAAGAGAGATAAGTTGTGAGATTCTTGATGAGTTCTTGGAAGAACTCAGCTGAAATCAATCTGACTTGGCTTTCTTCAAAGCTTCTTGAAAGTAGAACATAATAAGACTGATTCCTCTGCAGTTGATCCTTGATCTCTGCTTCTTAAGATTCAGACCAATCTGAATCCTTCTTCTCAGCTGGGTTCCAACAGCTAATTTCTTGGATGGAGCTCTCTCTCTCCAACTTCTTAGATCTGCACTTGATTCTTCAAGGAATAGCTAGATCTTCTTTGTTGAATACTTGATCAATAATTTGAACAACCTTTTCTGTAGACAGCATAAGCCTATTTATGGGCCTTCTTCATGGTAACCGGCTGGTCCGGTACATAACTGAATTCTGACAACTCTGACAGGTGCTGTAGACCGGCTGGAATGGCAGCTGTCAAGTCATCCAGTCAGTTCTTGAAAATTCTGTAACTGTCTCCAAGTGTCGAGAATGTCTGTCTTTAAGTGTCGACACTTATAGACCAAGTGTCGACACATATTGTCTAAGTGTCGACACTAGTCTACAAGGTGTCGACATAACTCCTTGTGTTGTAGATTTTGTATCTCGACACTACTTCTTCTTCATGTGTCGACACTGAAATTGAGTGTCGACACAAGTACTTGTATTTCAGTATTTTGCTGAATTCTTCTAAGTGTCGACACAACACCTTTGTGTCGACACATCTTCATGTGTTGAATCTGTTAAGTGTCGACACTGCTTCTTGGTCTCGACACATCTCTTCAGTGTTGATACTTGTTGAGTGTCGACACATTGCTCTGGGTGTCGACACTTTCTTCTTCTGCCGAGACTCTGGCTGAGTGTCGACACAACTCCTTAGTGTCGACACTTGTACTTAGAATATTTTGTTGAACTTTGCTATTCTTTGCTAAGTGTCGACACAGCTCCTTGTGTCGACACTTTCTTTAAGTGTTGAGTCTTCAGCTAAGTGTCGACACATTGTTCTGGGTGTCGACACTTACTTCCAGTGTTGACTCTTCTGCTAAGTGTCGACACATTGTTCTGGGTGTCGACACTTACTTCAAGTGTTGACTCTTCTATTGAGTGTCGACACATTGTTCTGGGTGTCGACACTTGTACTTTGTCTTTGCAGACTTTTGCTGAGTGTCGACACAGCCTCCAAGTGTCGACACTTTCTGATGTAGACACAGTTTTTCTGGGTGTCGACACAACTGCTAAGTGTCGACACAGCTTTACTGCACTCTTCTTCATTGAGTGTCGACACAGCTCCTTATGTCGACACTTTCTGTCTGGTATCGACTCAGCATCCCTTGTGTCGATACAATGACTCCAAGTGTCGACACTGCTTGCCTGGGTGTCGACACAAGTCTTCTTAAGTGTCGACACTTTCCCTCTGGGTGTCGACACATGGACTTAGAAACTTTTTCTTCTTTCCTGCAAATACTTAGCCTGCACAAGGTAACTCAAAAGAACATCAAATACATTTTGATGTATATCATTGAGTTGGGTGAGGCTTCTTCAAATCATGTACATTTAAACCAATGTACCCAACACTTCTCAAGAACTATCACAGACCAATCTATTTGCAAAGTGAAGATTATCCTTGTCATAATACTGAACATAGAGGCAGATACCCTATCATGCCCTCCTGGCTTACTGAGAATTACTTTGCCAACAATCTCAGACAGAAATTTCCCTTGGCTGTTCATGCCCTTTCTATTAAAAACAGATCCAATTTTCAGTTTTGAATCTAGTCCACACCAAGTAAGAGCTTCTCTGGTCTTTGAAGCTGTAACTTCATCTTCTTCTTTAGTTCTTGGGAGCTGGAGTACTTTCCTCAGACTTTTAGGTGAAACGTTCACCTTCTCACCATGAACCCTGGATTTGATCTTGAATCCAGTTTCGTCTATCTTAGCTCCATTTAGGAATTCCAAGACTTCCTTTTTCCAGATCTTTGTAGGCTCAGAAACCAGAAATTCTAATCCCGAGTCTGCAACTAGGGTTATAACGTTCTTGATCTCCGGGTCTGCATCAACAAATGCGTCGCGCACCAGTTTATAACCCTCATTGACGTTCTCCTCAAGCTTTGGCACCATTAGGGTTTGAAGAATTTGTCTTGAGAGAAGAGAGGTGTCGACACACTAGTTTGGTCTCGAAACTTTTGAAAGCGTGTCGACAGACAAAGGCAAAATCCTATTTATACCTTTCTAGGTTTGAAGATGAAAAGGCGGGCAGCTAACTTGAATTGTGTCGACACTGACTTATAATGTCTCGACACCTATGTGTCGACATAATTTTAGTCAACAGATTATATGTGTCGACACTTGTTTATGTGTCGACACCACTTAACTCGACACATAGTCGAGACTTTACTTAGATAATTCTGAGTAAACACTATGTGTCGACACCATCTTGGTTGTGTCGACACCAACTTATCATGTGTCGATACTATTATTCTGAAGTGTCGACACCAACTTCCTAGATGTGTCGACACCTTTTCCCTGAAGTGTCGACACCTCTTTTCTGTGTCGACACAGAGATCTCTGTGTGTCGACACCTTTTTACTTAGACATTTCCAATTCTATAAACTTACTCTAAGTTTATCATTCCTAGTTCAATTTTAAACCTATTGAACTTAGCTTCTTCTAGGGGCTTAGTATACATATCAGCTAGTTGATTATCAGTTTTAACATATTCTAGTAAAATATCTTCTCTTTCTACATGCTCCCTAAGAAAATGATATTTTATTTCAATATGTTTTGTTCTACTATGGGAAACAGGATTATGTGCAATTGAAATAGCACTAGTAGAATCACAGAAGAGTGGAGTTCTACTTACCTGAAATCCATAGTCCTTAAGCTGATGTTGTATCCACAGAAGTTGAGCACAGCAACTTCCTGCAGCCACATATTCTGATTCTGCAGTGGAGATAGCCACACTTGTTTGTTTTTTACTACTCCATGAAATCAGTCTTCCACCTAGGAATTGACAGGTTCCAGAAGTGCTTTTTTTGTCTTCTTTGCATCCTGCAAAATCTGCATTTGAATAACCTGTTAGTTCAAAATCCCCATTCCTAGGGTATCAGAGGCCTAGATAAGGAGTGTCCTTTAGATATCTCAATATTCTTTTGACTGCTGTCAAATGAGACTCTTTAGGGCAGGCTTGATACCTTGCACAGACACATGTAGCATACATGATATCTGGTCTACTTGCAGTCAAGTATAATAGGGAGCCAACTATCCCTCTATACAAGGTTTCATCTACAGGTTTCCCTGCATCATCCTTGCTAAGAGACATACTTGACCCCATAGGAGTCTTCATGGTACTGGATGAATACATACCATACTTCCTTATGAGTTCTAGGGTGAACTTGGACTGGCATATGGATAAACCACTATCAGTCTGTCTTACTTGGAGACCCAAGAAGAACTTTAGCTCTCTCATACTACTCATCTCAAATTGACCTTGCATTAGCTTTGCAAACTTTTTGCAAAGGCTACTTTCAGTAGACCCAAATATAACGTCATCTACATATATTTGGACTAGTATTACTTTGCCTCTAGATTCCCTAAGGAATAGAGTCTTGTCTATTTTCCCCCTTGTGAACTTATTCTCAATGAGGAAACTAGACAGGTGTTTCATACCAAGCCCTAGGGGCTTGCTTTAACCCATATAAAGCTTTCCTAAGTCTATAGACATGATTAGGTAGAGTTGAATCAACAAAACCTGATGGCTGTTCCACATAGACTTCCTCTTTAAGATTACCATTCAGAAATGCTGACTTGACATCCATTTGGTAAACTTTGAATCCTTGAAAAGTTGCATAGGCCAGGAACATCCTTATGGCTTCCAGTCTGGCTACTGGAGCAAAGGTTTGATCAAAGTCAATACCTTCTTCCTGCCTATATCCTTTAGCAACTAATCTTGCTTTATTCTTAATGATGACTCCATGTTCATCCATCTTATTCTTGTAGATCCACTTGGTTCCTATTATATTGTGGTTTTTAGGTTTAGGAACAAGTTCCCAGACCTTGCACCTCTTGAACTGATTCAGCTCTTCTTGCATTGCTTCAGTCCATTGTAGATCTAGAATGGCTTCTTCAAACTTCTTTGGTTCAACTTGAGATAGAAAACTGGAGTAGATTGCTGCATTCAGATTTCTGCTCCTTGTTTGTACCCCTTGTCTTGGATCACCAATGATCTGCTCTACTGGATGATCTCTAAGATGCCTATTGGCTAGAGGCATCCTGACTTCTGGTTGAACCTCTTCAGTTCCTTCATCTTGTTGCACTCCTTGTACTTCTTCTACATCAGGTACATGTAGTACTCCCCCTGGACAACAGCCACTGTCTTCTACTTGCTGTCTTGCAGTAGATTCTTCTTCTAGAGTGAGCTTGTCCATCTTCTTTGTTAAACCTGTGGGGCTGCATGCACTACTAGACAACTCATTGTTAATAAGCCTAGTTTCATCAAATACTACATGTATAGTCTCTTCTACAACTTGAGTAGACAAGTTGTAGACTCTATAAGCCTTACTATTATTGTTGTACCCAACAAAAATTCCCTCTTGGGACTTGGCAGCAAACTTAGTCAAGTAAGACTTTCCATTGTTAAGTATGAAGCACTTACAACCAAAGATCCTGGAGTAGCATAGGTTTGGTTTCCTGCCTTTCACAACCTCATAGGGGGTCTTGTTGAGGCCTTTAGTAATTTTAGCCCTATTAATAACATGACATGCAGTATTAACTGCTTCAGCCCAGAAGTATTCTGGTAATGATGTATCACTTAATAGGGTCCTACCAGCCTCAATCAAGGTTCTATTCTTCCTCTCAGCAATGACATTTTGCTGAGGTGTTCTTGGTGAAGAAAACTCTTGAAATATCCCAAAGTCTTCACATAGTTTTATCATGCTATCAGACTGAAACTCAGTACCATGGTCACTTCTTATTTTGACCACTGTACTATTTAGTTCATTCTGAATTTGTCTAACAAAGCTATAGAAGACATTGGGTGTTTCAGATTTCTGTCTAAGAAAGAACACCCAGGAAAACCTTGAGTAGTCATCTACAACTACAAAGGTATAGACCTTCCTACCTAGGCTGTGTACTGGCATTGGACCAAAGAGATCCATATGCAAGAGGTATAAGCACCTCACAGCATCTTTGTTTTCTATGCTTCTAAAGGTGGATGTAGTCTGCTTGCCCTTTTGACAAGCTGAGCAAATACCATCTTTAATACACTTAACTTGAGGATCATTCCTCACTAACTCTTTACTAAAGAGTTTGCCAATTGTCTTGTAGTTTAGATGGGCTAGCCTCTTGTGCCATTTGACACAATGAGAGACTTTCTCATCAGCTACAAGACACACTTGAGAACCATTGGTCTCACACATAATGTCTAGGCAGTAGACATTCCTCTTTCTATAGCCAGTCAAAATGATCTCTTGATCATTTGACCTCTTGATATGACAACCATCCTTAACAAATGAGATGTCATATCCCACATCACTTAATTGACTTATACTAATTAGGTTGTGTTTCAAACCTTTAATATAAGCCACTTGAGTAATGGTAACTAAGTTACTAGAAATGTTACCAAACCCTTTGATGATTCCTTTTTCAGAACCACCAAAGGTGACTTTTGGACCATCCTTTATTGGTGTGTAATCCTTCAGTAATTCCCTTGTTCCAGTCATATGTCTGGAACATCCACTGTCCAAGTACCATATAGGGGCATGGCCACTTGCACTCACCTGCAAAACAGATTAGTGAACCTTAGAACCCAAAGAATTCTTGGGTCCTTGGTACTTGTTAGTTTGCATCCTGACATGGCTACCTGCTGGTTTTCCAACAGGCAGTTTGCTACTCACTTTGGCACTAGCATTGTGCCAACAGTCTATTGCATAGTGGCCTACCTTGCCATAGCACCAACACTCAAACTTATTGTACCTTTGCTTAGGTACTATTTTTACTGTATTATCTACAGCAGACTTGTTGAGAGTTGGGGCTTTGCCCTTGGACATAGACTTGGATTGAACAGTCCTTGCAGGTCTAGTAAACCCTAGTCCAGCTTTATCTTTGTGATAAATAAATTCATCAATTATGGGTAAAACAGACTTTGGTTTAGAAAACCTAGCAACTAAGTCCTTCTCCTTCTGAAGATTAATCTCCAGACTCTTGATTTGATCATTCTTAAATGATATAGTTCCCATTTGAATCACAGTTATGGGCTTCAATCTGGCTATCTCATTAAGCTTTTGATCAAACAATTTCTCAGAATCTGTTGTTGCAGCTTTGAGATTTGCAATTTCCTTTGCCTGACTTTTGGCTAGGGACTTGCTCTTCTTGTAAGCTTGCAACAGTACTTTGTATTCATCTATCAACTGATGAATATCCTCTTCAGACTCAGATGCACTCTCATCATTTGATGATGATGATGAATCTGATTCTGTACTGGCACAAGAAATTGAACTTAGAGTTGAACTTTGTACCTTACTAGGTCCTGGCTGCTCCAGGATTTTGTCATTTTCAGTCAATGCCATCAGTCCTTGGCACTGACAGTCTTCTTGTTCATATATAGAATTCATAATTTGCATGAACTCTTCTTCTTCTTCCTCAGCAAACAGCTCTATATATGCCTCAGCATCTGACTCAGTTTCTGAAGAAGAGATATCTGACAGGGTCTTGTCCTTTTTGGCAACAAAAGACTTCTCCTTCCTGCCCTTGTATTGAGTCCTTTTCTTGTCACTAGACTCCTTTCTCTTCTCAGGATAATCTGCTATCACATGACCTTGTCTATTACAGCAATAGCACACAATTTTTGATAGTGTAGCTTTGCTAGACTTTGACTTTTTCTTGTCTTTCTTTGAAGACTTCTTTTTCTGATAAGAGTCTTCCTTTCCCTGTGAAGTAGATGGCCTTGACCTCCACTGTTTCTTCTTTAAGAATTTCTGAAAATGTCTTGTGAAGGCAGCAAAGTCCTCATCACTTTCACTGCTTTCAGATTTTGTGCTGACTGACTCATCTGACTCAGAATCAGCTGCTTTTAGAGGTGGAGAAGGTGACTTACATCTGTACTTTCTGGGGGCTTCTGTCTTGAAGGCTACTGTCCTTTCTTTGTGTTCACTTCTTGTGGATTTCTCCTCTTCTTTCCTCACTGTCAACTGCATTTCATAAGACAGCAGTTTGCCAGATAGTGTAGGTGGAGGAATTTTTGCCAACTTAGCCATTTCTCTAATGGCACAGATCTAGGTGTCCCAATCTTTAGTTAGGGACCTTAGAAACTTATCATTGAGTTCATAATTACTGAACTCTCTGCCATAGGACATGAGCTCATTCACTATCCTGTAGAACTTTTTATAGCACTCAGTTATGCTATCAGATTTTCCTTGTCTAAAACTTTCATACTCTTGATTTAGCAAGAATTTTCTGTCTTGCCTCACTTTTTCAGAACCCTCCATATACACAATTAGGGTATCCCACATTTCTTTAGCTGTCTTACATTGTATCAGATTCTGAAAAGTTGCATCATCTATAGCACTTACAATGATGTTTTGAGCCCTTTTGTCCATGATAGCCAGAACAATCTCATCCTTTGTCATTTCAGAGAAATCCTTTGGTGTTCTCTGATTTGCATCTAATACTGACACCTTCATGGGCACATATGGCCCTTCCTTTACTGTGATATAAATCCTAGGGTCTGAGGCTTCCATAAACAGCCTCACCCTTTCCTTCCATATGCCAAAGATTTCCTTCCTACATATAGGTAGTTTCATGGATCCCAATTTCTTGTGATTTTCAGTGGAACCCATGGTTCTTGATTTTCTTGTATCTGTAATTGACTTAACCTGAATCTGCCAACAGAATCTCCTCAGACAGTTATGTCCCTTTTTGAGTAACCTCGCTCTGATACCACTTGAAAGATATTGTACCTAATCACCTAGAGGGGGGGTGAATAGGTGACTTGAATCTTTTTAACTTTTTATACAGCAATCAGATAATATCACAGAATTCTATCTACTATATCACAGCATATATGCAGCAATCACAGCCAACAACAATCACACAGTAGACACAGAGTTTTATAGTGGTTCCCCAAGCTTTGGGTACATCCACTTTCCCCCTTCGCTTATCTAGCAGTGTACTAGATTCGGCCAAACTCCTCCACTATCTCAGAACCCAAAACAGGCTCCTACACCTCAGGCCCAAGGCCCTACAACTCAGCTTTTCCACAAAGCCTACACTCAGCCACAAAGGCCTACACTCAGCCACAAAGGCCTACACTCAGCCACCAAGGCCTACACTCAGCCACCAAGGCCTACACTCAGAGATTTAACTCTCCTACCCTCAGCCTTTATAATTGCAGGCTTACAATCTCAGATCCCTAAGGATCCTACAAGTTATAATGAATACAAAATGTATAAACTCAACAACTTAGATGAAAGAGAGATAAGTTGTGAGATTCTTGATGAGTTCTTGGAAGAACTCAGCTGAAATCAATCTGACTTGGCTTTCTTCAAAGCTTCTTGAAAGTAGAACACAATAAGACTGATTCCTCTGCAGTTGATCCTTGATCTCTGCTTCTTAAGATTCAGACCAATCTGAATCCTTCTTCTCAGCTGGGTTCCAACAGCTAATTTCTTGGATGGAGCTCTCTCTTTCCAACTTCTTAGATCTTCACTTGATAGCTAGATCTTCTTTAAATCTGAACTTGGACTTGTGTTCAATCAATCTCAACAACAGTTTCTATAGACCGTATAAGCCTATTTATAGGCCTTCTTCATGGTAACCGGCTGGTCCGGTTCATAACTGAATTCTGACAACTATAACAGGTGCTGTAGACTGGCTGGAATGGCAGCTGTCAAATCATCCAGTCAGTTCTTGAAAATTCTGTAACTGTCTCCAAGTGTCGAGACTTTCTGTCTTTAAGTGTCGACACTTATAGACTAAGTGTCGACACATGTTGTCTAAGTGTCGACACTAGCCTATAAGGTGTCGACACAACTCTTTGTGTTGTAGATTTTATATCTCGACACTACTTCTTCTTCATGTGTCGACACTAAAATTGAGTGTCGACACAAGTACTTGTACTTCAGTATTTTGCTGACTTCTTCTAAGTGTCGACACATCTCCTTTGTGTCGACACATCTACATCTGTTAAATCTGTTAAGTGTCGACACTGCTTCTTGGTGTCGACACATGTCTTTAGTGTTGATACTTGTTGAGTGTCGACACATTGCTTTGGGTGTCGACACTTTCTTCTTCAGTCGAGACTCTGGCTGTGTGTCGACACATTCCTTTAGTGTCGACACTTGTACTTAGAATATTTTGGTTAACTTTGCTGATCTTTGCTAAGTGTCGACACAGCTCCTTGTGTCGACACTTTCTTCAAGTGTTGAGTCTTCGGCTAAGTGTCGACACATTGTTCTGGGTGTCGACACTTACTTCCAGTGTTGACTCTTCTGCTAAGTGTCGACACATTGTTCTGGGTGTCGACACTTACTTCAAGTGTTGACTCTTCTGTTGAGTGTCGACACATTGTTCTGGGTGTCGACACTTGTACTTAGTTTCTGCTGACTTTTGCTGAGTGTCGACACATCTTCAAGTGTCGACACTTTCTGGTGTAGACACTGTTTTCTGGGTGTCGACACAACTGCTAAGTGTCGGCACAGGTTCACTGTCTTTTCTTCACTGAGTGTCGACACAGCTTCTTGTGTCGACACTTTCTATTTGGTGTTGACTTAGCATCCCTGGTGTCGACACAATGACTCCAAGTGTCGACACTGCTTGCCTGGGTGTCGACACAAGTCTTCTTAAGTGTCGACACTTTCTCTCTGGGTGTCGACACATGGACTTAGAAACTTTTTCTTCTTTCCTGCAAATACTTAGCCTGCACAAGTAAACTCAAAACACATCAAATATATTTTGATGTATATCATTGAGTTGGGTGAGGCTTCTTCAAATCAGGTACATTTAAACCAATGTACCCAACACCGGTTATGTTCAAGTTGGCTCTCAGGCCACCAAGTTGGCAAGATCACGCATCTGCCCAGTTTTCTGAGTGCACCTTTTGGTTAATCCCCAAGGCTCCCTGCTGCAATCTACCGTGTAGAAAACCCGAAAAACAACCAATAGCACGGAGTCTTCTCCGGCACTATGCAATGCAACATCACCGATCCAGACCAACATGTCCGGGTAGGCTTCATACATCATGTCTATGTCCGTTCTCGCTTACGAACTCTAAACAACGGGGACTTCACATATCTACCCAAAGGAACGCCTCCAACTCTCCGCAAACTCGCGAGAGCGGGCTTCCTATGCAAAGAAGGAGAGCTACTCATGCTCAAGAAGAGAATCGTTACCCTAGCATTCCTCTTTGGCGCCATGGAAAAGTAAGCGGATGAAAAGCACCGCACTAGCTTTGCCTCCGTGGATCCGGAGTCGGCTCGCGATTCGGAGCTTCGAAGCTCCTCCAATGGCCGGATCTAGCTCCTTCTTCCTTCCTTGGCTCTCCTCTCTCTCTCTAAGGTTTTAGAAAGATATCCAGTCATGAAAAGTGAGGGTTTCTAAGTCCAATCCCAGGTATATCCCTTCAGGAACAACCCCCAGCCGTTGGATCATCAATTAAAGAAATGAACGGCTTTGATTCGGGACTGAAATGCCCAATCTGGACCGAACACGGCCTGGCACACGCCCGTATCCAGGGCCGTGTGCCTCATTCGCCGTCAAAATCGACTCGCCTGGAACAACACACGGGTATCGAACATGCCCGTGTTCGACCTGACACGCCTGTGTTCCACTTGACACGGCCGTGTGGCCGGCCGTGTACCCCCATCGTTTTTCCCCGAAAACAACCCGAGCACTGCACGGGTTCTAGGACACGCCCGTGTCCTTGCCCGTGTCACCTCAACATGCCTGGGCTCCAGGCCGTGTGCACGGTCTCGACACTCGACACTTCGTCAAGCGAAGATCGTCGACCTGATGACACGGCCTTGGACATGCCCGTGTCCTAGGCCGTGTGCCTTGTCTCGACACATCGTCGAACAAAGTGTCGACTTCCCGGGATGAGTGTCGACACGGGTTGACACGCCCTGCGACACGCTCGTGTAGCAGGCCATGTGCCATGTCTCGACACTTCGTCGAACGCAGAGTGTCGACTTCGCAGGCTAAGTGTCGACACGGGTCGACACGCCCTGCGACACGCCCGTGTCACAGGCCGTGTGCCCAGTCTCGACACAATGTCGAGATCACAATGTCGACTTCCCGGCTGAGTGTCGACACAAGCTTGACACGCCCTGGGACACGCCCGTGTCCCAGGCCGTGTGCCTGCAGCCAGAACCCAAAACTGGCCCAAAACGTCCCCCGTCGCTCCTTTGAGTTTCGGGGCATTATAACTCTCCCCCTCTTAAAAGAATTTCGTCCTCGAAATTATATAAAGGAAAGACATGTACAAAACCAAAATTTGTACCTGAGCGGAACAACTCCGGATACTCGTCAAGCATAGTCTGCTCTCGCTCCCAAGAGAGCTCCTCACGATCGCAATTGTCCCACCAGACCTTGACCATCCTGATCTCTTTATTGCGTAGCCGCTTGACCTCCGAGTCCTCAATCCGCACGGGCTTGACCTTTGTCGTCAACCCACTATCCACCGGCACTTGATCGACCGCGATCACTTGGGTAGGCTCTTGCACCGCCTTCCGAAGTACCGAAATATGGAATACATCATGTAAACCACTAAGCTCCACTAAAAGCTTCAATCGATACGCCACTTCACCGACTCGCTCCAGAACCTAAAACGGCCCAAGGTACCTCGGGCTTAGCTTTTTCAGTCGCCGCACTCGCGAGACACCCTTGAACGGCTTGATCTTTAAGTACACATAGTCGCCCACAGCAAACTCCACATTCCTCTGCTTGGTATTATAGTACTTTGCTTGCAGGTCCTGAGCGATAAGCAACCTTTCCCGAATGGTTCTCACCAAAGAAGTAGCATCCTCCACTTCCGATCGCTTATACAACTTTGACTCACCCGTTTCTAACCAAGACAACGGCTTGCGACATTTTCTACCATATAGGGCCTCGAAAGGCGTCATCTGAATACTCGCTTGGTAGCTATTGTTGTATGCGAACTCCACCAAATAAAGGTGGTCTTACCACTGCTTTCCAAAATCCAAGACACACATGCGGAGCATGTCTTCCATGGTTCTATTGACCCTCTCGGTCTGCCCATCCGTTTGCGAATGGAAGGCTGTGCTGAATTTCAGCTTTGTTCCCAACATTTACTGCACAAGCCTCCAATCATTGGACGTGAACCGCCCATCTCGGTCACTCACGATGCTGCGGGGCACACCATGAAGCCGCACTATGTTATCCACATAAATCTTTGCCAACTTCTCCACTGGGTCATCCTTCCTATGCGGAATAAAATGCGACACGTTCGTTAGCCGATCAACAACCACCCGAATGGCGCTGTTCCCCTTTTGCAACCTTGGAAAACCGTGCACAAAGTCCATAGAGATGTCGTCAAATTTCCACTCCGGAATAGGCAAGGACTTAAGAAATCCTCCCGGCTTTTGGCACTCCGCCTTCACCAAGGCGCAAGTTTGGCACTTCGCTACGTATAGTGCCACATCCTTCTTCAAACTCGGCCACCAAAATAGTTTCTTCACATCACGGTACATCTTCGTGCTCGCCGGGTGAATCGAGTACTTGGTATGGTGTGCCTCGTACAACAACTCCACCCGTAAATTGCCCACACTTGGGACGCACAGACGACTGTCTTTGCAAAGCAATCCGTCCTCCATAACGAATTGGGAATTTGACCCATCCAGAGCCTCTACCATGAACTGCTTCATATGATCATCCATATCCAAAGCCTGCCGAATACGATCAGCCAGGTCATATTGGACTTCAGTCCAGTTCAGAACTGCTTCAGCACTTGATTGTCTGTCCACACAAACAATCTCCAACGCCTCCAACTCCCGCACCAACCGCTCATCATGCACCGATAGCCAATTGGCTTGAGCTGGGGCTTGGCGACTCAACGCGTCCGCAACCGCATTACCCTTACCAGGCACGTAGTGGATCTTGAATGTATAGTCCCCCAGGAACTCCATTCATCTACGCTGCCGCATATTCAGATCCTTCTGATCAATGAGATACTTCAGACTCTTGTGATCGGTGTAGATATCAATCTTCACACCGTACAAATAGTGTCTCCACAGCTTCAAGGCAAAAATCACGGCCGCTAACTCCAAGTCATGGACCGGATAGTTCCTTTCATGCACTTTTAGCTGTCTCGAGCCATAAGCCATTACACTTCCGTGTTGCAGTAGCACGCAACCCAAACCGCTGCCCGAAGCATCACTATAAATCTCATAGCCTTCGGTCCCACATGGCGAACTCAGCACAGGCGCCGTGGTCAACCGACACTTCAACTCCTCAAAAGCTCGCGCGCACTCCGGCGTCCAAACGAACTTATGCTCCTTCCTCGTCAAAGTAGTGAGAGGCAAAGCTATCCGCGAGAATTTCTCTACGAAGCACCTATAATAGCCGGCAAGCCCCAGAAAACTCCGGACTTCCGCTACCGTAGCATGCTCAGGCCACTCCTGTATCGCAACGATCTTCGCCAGATCCACAGCAATACCCTCTCCACTAACTATATGACCGAGGAACGCCACTGAGGATAGCCAAAACTCACACTTCGAGAACTTGGCATACAACAGATTTCTCCTTAGCGTCTCCAACATCAAATGAAGATGCTTGAAGTGATCTTCCTCACTTTGTGAGTATACCAAAATATCGTCGATGAAGACGATCACGAAATGGTCCAAGTACTCCCTGAAAGTCCTGTCCATCAAATCCATGAACACTGACGGCGCATTAGTTAGCCCAAACGGCATGACCGTAAACTCATAATGCTCGTATCTTGTACTAAACGCTGTCTTCGGGATATCACTCTCCCTTATTCGCAGCTGATAGTACCCAGCCTTGAGATCCAACTTCGAGTACACCGTCGACCCGACTAACTGATCAAAAAGATCATCAATCCGGGGGATCATGTACTTGTTCTTCTCCGTCAACTTGTTGAGCTCCCTATAATCAATACATAGCCTCAAGCTTCTGTCCTTCTTCTTAACAAAGAGGACCGGTGCGCTCCAAGGCGAAGAACTCGGGCGCACATACCCTTGCTTCAACAACTCTTGTAGTTGAACTTTCAGCTCTGCCATTTCCTTAGGCGCTAGCCGATAAGGAGATCGTGACACAGGCTTTGCACCTGGCACTAGCTCAATCGTAAAATCTATCTCCCGTTGAGGCGGCGCTCCAGGAAGATCTGCGGGGAACACATCAGGGTATTCTGATACCACTGAAATACAATCCAACGCGGGCTTCGGCTTCGCAACCTCCACTAGTGTAAAGAACAATTCTGCACCTGCACGAACCGCCTTCACCACCTGAAGAGCAGACATCAACATCTTGCTCGACCCCTTTAAGCCCGTAAAAGTTGTCTCATGACTAGCTCCCAACTTGACTTCCTTGCTACCGCAATCTATATAGGCCTGCTGCTCCGAGAGCCAGTACATGCCAAATATAATGTCGAACTCCACCAACGGAAGTAAAGACGCCTGCAGGTCGAACTCCTGATCCCCAATATGAATCTTAACATCGCAGATCCTATCCGCTCGCATCGAACACCCATTGGGCAACAACACATCCAACTTAACCTCAACTCATCTCTCAACCCTTCATAGAAGCGATTAGTCGTGCGCTCCTCATCCACGATAGTGGAGCTAGCATAACGACTCAGACGAGTAAACTCGTGGAGATATTCATCCACGCTCCTCTCACCCTGAACTAACTTCAGAAACTCATTCTCCAACGCTATCCTCTGCGTCTAAGGGAGGTATCTAGCCAAGAACAATCTCGAGAACTCCTCCATCGAGACATCAACAAGTTGCCTACCTCTCAACAAGTGCAGCTCCAATCCTTCCCACCACATTCTCGCTTCACCGTCCAGAAGGAACGTAGCGATGGTGGTCATTTGCCACTCCTCCGTCTCCGTTGTTGTCATGACTCTCTTCACCCTGGAGAGCCAGTCTTCAGCCTGAGATGGAGTTCCCAACCCCGAGAATACCGGAGGGTTAAAGCTCATTACATGCTTAAGATGTCTCTCGGTTGCCCTCCTTGGCACCACCGGTTCCACAACCACTTTCTCTACTCTCCTCGGCTCAGCCTCTTGAAGAGGTTCCTGCTCCATCGCAGGAGCGGGCTGCTGCGTTTGCCTTGCAGGCTGCGCATTTATCACGGCCAACACCGCTTCAACCACTAATCATATGTTCTCAGCCGATAGAGGTGTTGCAGGAGCAACATCTGGTGCACTGCTAGCCTCAGAAACTCGGCGTTCTGACGGCCCAACACCACTTCTGGTCACCTATAGTGGTACAAAACACCGTTAAGCGACCAAGTAAAATTGCAAACAGCAATTATAGGAACACGCAGGTTCCTCAAACACGTGTATTTTTATTCCTAAGTGGACATTCATGGGTTCTTTTACTGTTATAACGATGACGCACACAATGTGCTCACCACCCCTTAAAAAGAATTCTCCTACGAATTCATTTTAAGCCCGACCAAAACCAGTAGTCTGATACCAAATTGTAACACCTCCTATCTGTCACATAGCATATAGCAGTAGGTCCGGCCGGGGCTCGACGCTGTATGCCACAGACAGACTGGGTGGTTACTCATGGAAACCATCTAACCAATCATAATGTCCTACACAGATCATTCTAGCGGAAGCAGTTTATAAAAGTTGCAATAAAGAACCCAGCATTAAAGCATGAATGTCCACTAATCCAAAATAGGAATGTTATACATATACCAACACAAGCCTTAAGGCCTTACAAAATGTTTCACTTGACATTACATGATTTACAAACCACAGCACGCAGGCCGGTCATACATGAATAAAACAGTAAACACTTCCAATTAGGCCTTCGAGGGCCGGCTTCGCAAAAAGGGCTTTAGCCCGCTATTGACTGCTTGGTCCAGCAGCACCTGCAAACAACAAACCACCGCACGGTGGCAAAACAAGGCAACAGTCAGCAATGCTGACCAAATTATAACGATCCCGCCCCCAACTAGGGGCGGCGATGCTCCTTCCCTGCATTTCATTAGCATAAGCGAGCAATATATATATAACCATTTCATCACAGACGTTGGTTCGCACGGCCACACGCCCCGTGCTCTCAGGGCACATTCTCGGTGAACCAGTCGATGTCACGTCAATTAAATCCATAGACATTCCGGACTCACCACTGCCACTTTGATGGCCAAACCTATGAGCATTTTGTCTTCTTGGCCTGGGTCACAACAATTTAAGCCATCGACCATCGAAGACCCTAATCTATGCCAACGGCAAGTGCCACGTACCCTTAGGTCTCTTTAACCGAACGACATAGAACGAGTACGGTTCCATCTAACCCGTGCTCACATCGCAACGACAATTTAAGCCATTTGCGCGGGTCAAACTTCCACCGAGTCCCATTTCCATCACAATTCACATAACCCGGTTATGTTCAAGTTGGCTCTCAGGCCACCAAGTTGGCAAGATCACGCATCCGCCCAGTTTTCTGGGTGCACCTTTGGGTTAATCCCCAAGGCTCCCTGCTGCAATCTACCGTGTAGAAAACCCGAAAAACAACTAATAGCACGGAGTCTTCTCCGGAATTATGCAATGCAACATCACCGATTCATACCAACATGTCCGGGTAGGCTTCACACATCATGCATATGTCCGTTCTCGCTTACGGACTCTAAATAACGGGGACTTCACATATCTACCCGAAGGAACGCCTCCAACTCTCCGCAAACTCGCGAGAGCGGGCTTCCTATGCAAAGAAGGAGAGCTACTCATGCTCAAGAAGAGAATCATTACCCTAGCGTTCCTCTTTGGCGCCATGGAAAAGTAAGCGGATGAAAAGCACCGCACTAGCTTTGCCTCCGTAGATCCGGAGTCGGCTCGCGATTCGGAGCTTCGAAGCTCCTCCAATGGCCGGATCTAGCTCCTTCTTCCTTCCTTGGCTCTCCTCTCTCTCTAAGGTTTTAGAAAGATATCCACTCATGAAAAGTGAGGGTTTCTAAGTCCAATCCCGGGTATATCCCTTCAGGAACAACCCCCAGCCATTGGATCATCAATTAAAGAAATGAAGGGCTTTGATTCGGGACTGAAATGCCCAATCTGGACCGAACACGGCCTGGCACACGCCCGTATCCAGGGCCGTGTGGCTCATTCACCGTCAAAATTGACTCGCCTGGAACAACACATGGGTATCGAACACGCCCGTGTTCGACCTGACAGGCCCGTGTTCCACTTGACACGGCCGTGTGGCCGGCCGTGTACCCCCATCGTTTTTCCCCGAAAATAACACGAGCACTGCACGGATTCTAGGACACGCCCGTGTCCTTGCCCGTGTCACCTCAACACGCCTGGGCTCCAGGCCGTATACACGGTCTCGACACTCGACACTTCGTCAAGCGAAGATCGTCGACCTGATGACACGGCCTTGGACACGCCCGTGTCTTAGGCCGTATGCCTTGTCTCGACACATCGTCGAACAAAGTGTTGACTTCGCGGGACGAGTGTCGACACGGGTTGACACACCATGCGACACGCCCGTGTCGCAGGCCGTGTGTCATGTCTCGACACTTCGTAGAACGCAGAGTGTCGACTTCGCAGGCTAAGTGTCGATACGGGTCGACACGCCCTGCGACACGCCCGTGTCGCAGGCTGTGTGCCCAGTCTCGACACAATGACGAGATCACAATGTCGACTTCCCGGCAGAGTGTCGACACAAGCTTGACACGCCCTGGGACACGCCCGTGTCCTAGGTTGTGTGCCTGCAGCCAGAACCCAAAACTGGCCCAAAACATCCCCCGTCGCTCCTTTGAGTTTCGGGGCGTTACACCTTGGGGATTAAGCCTAAGGTGCACCCGGAAAATTGGGCAGATGCGTGATCTTGCCAACTTGGAGGCCTGACAGCCAACTTGAACATAACCGAGTTATGTGAATTGTGTGACGGAAACGGGACTCGGGAGAAGTTTGACCCGCGCATATGGCTTAAACTGTCGTTGCGATGTGGTCACGGGTTAGATGGAACCGTACCCGTTCTATGTCATTCGGTTAGAGCCGTTGGCATAGATGAGGGTCTTCGGCGGTCTATGGCTTCAATTGACGTGACCCATGCCAAGAAGACAAAAAGCTCATATGTTTGGCCGTCAAAGTGGCGGTGGTGAGTCCGGAATGTCTATGGACTCAATTGACGTGACATTGGTCGGTTCACCGAGAATGTGCCCTGAGTGCACGGGGTGTGTGGCCGTACGAGCCTACGCCTGTGATGTTGTGACATTACTATAATGCATGTTTATGCTAACAAAATGCAGGGAAGGAGCATCGCCGCCCCGAGTTGGGGGCGGGATCGTTATAATTTGGTCAGCATAGCTGACCGTTGCTTTGTTTGCCACCGTGCGGTGGTTTTGTTGCTTGCAGGTGCTGCTGGACCAAGCGGTCAATAGCGGGCTAAAGCCCAAATTGCGAAGCCGGCCCTTGAAGGCCTAATTGAAGTGTTTACTTGCTTTCACTCATGTATGACCGGCCTGTGTGCCGTGGTTTGTAAAACATGTAATATTAAGTAAACAATTTTGTAAGGCCTTAAGGCCAGTACTTGTGTATGTACTACATTCTTATTTGGTGTATTAGTGGACATTCGTGCTCTTTGTGATGGGTTCTTTAATTACAACCTATAAACTGCTTCCGCTAGAATGCTCTGAGTAGGACGTTATGATTGGTTGGATGGTTTCCTTTGAGTGACCACCCGATCTGTCTGTAGTATATAGCGTCGGGCCCCGGCCAGACCTACTGCTATATGCTATCCGACGGATAGGGGGTGTTACAATTTGGTATCAGACTCCTGGTTTCGGTCAGACTTAAAATGAATTCGTGGACGAATTCTTTTTAAGGGGTGGTGAGCACATGTGTATGCGTCATCGTTATAACAATAAAAGAACCCATGAATGTCCACTTAGGAATGAAAATACACGTGTTTGGGGAACCTGCGTGTTCCTATAATTGTTGTTTGCAATTTTATTTGGTCCCTTAACGGTGTATTATACCACTATAGGTGACCAGAAGCGGTGTTGGGCCGCCCGAATGTCCGGTTTCTAAGGAGCATAGTGCACCCGGTGAGGTGTTTGAGACCCCTCCTTCGTATGAAACCGTTAGAAGGATCGTTGAAGCGGTGTTCGCTGTGATGGGTGCACAGCATGGAAGAAATGTACAACCTTGTGCCCCTGTTGTGGCTTCAACGCCGGTTGGCGTGATGGAGCAGATGACTTTTGTTAGACCATCGGGGCAGCAGCTGAATATGCATTTAGTGCAGGGAGCGCACACAGTTGAGGAATATTTGCAAGCATTTCTTATGTTAAGCCGCTACCCATGCTTCGAGTTGGATAATGAGCAAGCTACAGTCGATAGATTTTATAATAGCCTGCGCGCCGAGTTACGGGTTCTACTGCTACGACCAAAGTTATTGGGATTCCGAGCCTTGGTGGAATCAGCTAGATCTTTGGAGGCAGATTTGAGGAAGACTCTCCTGATGCCAGCGGCCATGGTATCGAACTATGCAAGCCCCATAGGAGCTGCATCCGGCAGAATGCTGGAGAAGGGGGTTACGACATCAACTAGCAAAGTTACTTCCACTTGTTATACTTGTGGAAAGAAAGGGCACCTTGCCCGAAGGTGTTGGTATGGTGCTCAGAAGACTAAGAAAGCTATGTCAGGAGCAGTTGAGGACTTTAGTGCAAAGGAAATAGCATTCAAAGTGCCGAACGCCTCAAAGTCTGGATATCAAAGGTGGTATAAGAAGGCTAGGACTTTGGGTCTAGTCCCTCCTTTCGGTGCTTCGGGGGCAACTACAAGCCAAACCCCGGGCGCATGTTTCAACTGTGGGGAGCCGGGGCATTATGTCTGTGAGTGCCTAAAGCCCTAGAGGAAGCACGCCGTCGTGAGGACAAGTATGGTTTAAAGATAGTTTTGCCTTAAATACTTGCCGCCCTTGTGCATGTTAGCTTAGAACTACTTGTGCTAAGCTTTCTTCTGACTTTACTTTATCTGGCGAGAGCACCGTTCGTTTAGGGAGCTTCATATTCCTTTATTAGGAATTATATTGCGCGTCGGAGTACCTCCTTCGACGGTAAGAGACAAATTGGATGCGTTATGGTCCAATGGTGCTCAATGTGTGCGGGTAGAATTTGTTGCGCTTAGGTTTGGATGGGGATTCAGGAGTTCCATTTGATAATGTCACTACCGCCGTTGAAGGAGTTTTACGTAATATTTGGCATGGACTGGCTCTCGGAGCAGCAAGCCTATATAGATTGCGGTAGCAAGGAATTCAAGCTGGGAGCAAGACGTGAGACGACCTTTACGGGCTCGAAGGGGTCGAGCAAGACGTTGGTGTCTGCTCTTCAGGTGGTGAAGGCGGTTCGTGCTTGTGCAGAGTTGTTCTTTACACTAGTGGAGGTTGCAAAGCCGAAGCCCGCGTTGGATAGTATTTCAGTGGTATCAGAATAACCTGATGTGTTCCCTAGAGATCTCCCTGGAGCCCCGCCTCAACGGGAGATAGATTTTACGATAGAGCTCGTACCAGGTGCAAAGCCTGTGTCACGCTCTCCATATCGGCTTGCGCCTAAAGAAATGGTGGAGCTGAAGGTTCAACTATAAGAGTTGTTGGAGCAAGGGTATGTACGCCCAAGTTCTTCGCCTTGGAGCGCGTCGAACCTCTTTGTTAAGAATAAGGATGGAATCTTGGGTTGTGTATTGATTATCGGGAGCTCAACAAGTTCACAGAAAAGAACAAGTACCCAATCCCAAGGATTGATGACCTTTTTGATCAGTTGCTCAGGTCGACGGTGTACTCAAAGTTGGATCTCAAGTCCGGGTACTATCAGCTGCGAATAAGGGAGAGTGATATCCTGAAGACAGCGTTCAGTACGAGATACGGGCATTACGAGTTTACGGTCACGCCGTTTAGGCTGACTAATGCGCCGTCAGTGTTCATGGACCTGATGAACAGGATCTTCAAGCAGTACTTGGACCATTTTGTGATCGTCTTCATCGACGATATTTTGGTGCACTCGCAGAGTGAGGAAGATCACTGCAAGCATCTTCATTTGGTTTTGGAGACGTTAAGGAGGAATCAATTGTATGCCAAGTTCTCAAAGTGCGAGTTTTGGTTATCCTCAGTGGCGTTCCTCGGTCCTATAGTGAGTGGAGAAGGTATTGCAGTGGATCCGGCAAAGATTATTGCGATACGGGAGTGGCCTGAGCTTGCTACGGTAGCGGAAGTCCGGAGCTTCCTGGGGCTTGCCGGCTATTATAGGCGCTTCGTAGAGAACTTCTCGTGGATAGCGTTACCTCTCACCACTTTGACGAGGAAGGAGCTGAAGTTCATTTGGACGCCGGAGTGCGCACGAGCTTTTGAGGAGTTGAAATGTCAGTTGACCAAGGCTCCTGTGCTGAGTTCGCCATGTGGGACCAAAGGCTATGAGATTTATAGTGATGCTTCGGGCAGCAGTTTGGGTTGCGTGCTACTGCAACACAGAAGTGTGATAGATTATGGCTCGAGACAGCTAAAAGTGAACGAGAGGAATTATCTGGTCCATGACTTGGAGTTAGCGGCCGTGATTTTTGCCTTGAAGCTGCGGAGGCACTATTTGTACGGTGTGAAGATTGATATCTACACCGGTCACAAGAGCCTGAAGTATCTGATTGATCAGAAAGATCTGAATATGCGGCAGCGTAGATGGATGGAGTACCTAGGGGACTATACTTTCAAGATCCACTACGTGCCTGGTAAAGGTAATGCAGTTGCGGACGCGTTGAGTCGCCGGGCCCCAGCTCAAGCCAATTGGCTGTCGATCCATGACGAGCGGTTGGTTCGGGAGTTGGAGGCGTTGGAGATTGTTTGTGTAAATAAGCAATCAAGTGTTGAAGCAGTACTGAATTGGACTGAAGTCCAATATGACCTGGCTGATCGGATTCGGCAGGCTTTGGATTTGGATGACCACATGAAGCAGTTCATGGTAGAGGCTCTGGATGGGTCAAATTCCCAATTCATTGTGGAGGACGGATTACTTTGGTTAGACGGTCGTCTGTGCGTCCCAAGTGTGGGAAATTTGCGGGTGGAATTATTGTACGAGGCACACCATACTAAATACTCGATTCACCCGGGGAGCACGAAGATGTACCGCTATGTTAAGAAACTGTTATGGTGGTCAGGTTTAAAGAAGCATGTGGCACTCTATATGGCGAAGTTCCAAACTTGCGCCTTGGTGAAGGCGGAGTGCCAAAAACCGGGAGGATTTCTGAAGTCCTTGCCTATTCTGGAGTGGAAATTCGACGACATCTCTATGGACTTTGTGCACGGTTTGTCAAGGTCACAAAAGGGGAACGACGCCATTTGGGTGGTCGTAGATCGGCTAACGAAGGTGTCGCATTTCATTCCGCATAGGAAGGATGATCCGGTGAAGAATTTGGCAAAACTATACGTGGATAATATAGTACGGCTTCACGGTGTGCCCCGCAGCATCGTGAGTGACCGAGATGGGCGTTTCACGTCCAATGATTGGAGGCTAGTGCAGCAAATGTTGGGAACAAAATTAAAATTCAGCACAGCCTTCCATCCGCAAATGGATGGGCAGGCCGAGAGGGTCGATAGGACTATGGAAGACATGCTCCGCATGTGTGTCTTGGACTTTCAAAAGCAATGGGAAGACAATATTTATTTGGTGGAATTTGCGTACAACAATGCTACCAAGCGAGTATTCAAATAGCACCCTTCGAGGCCCTTTATGGTAGAAGATGTCGCACGCAGTTGTCTTGGTTAGAAACGGGTGAGTCAAAATTGTACGAGCGCCAAGAGGTGGAAGATGCTACGTCATTGGTTCATACCATTCGGAAAGGTTGCTAATCGCTCAGGACCGACAAGCAAATTGCTATAATGCCAAGCACAGGAATGTGGAGTTCGTTGTGGGTGACTGGGGGTACTTAAAGGTCAAGCCCATACGTATTAAAGATTCGGAAGTCAAGTGGCTACGCAATAAAGAGATCAGGATGGTCAAGGTCCGATGGGACAATTGCGGTCGTGAGAAGCTCTCTTGGGAGCGAGAGCAGACTATGGTTGACGAATATTCGGAGTTGTTCCGCTCAGGTACAATTTAATTTTGGTACTTGTTTTTCCTCTATTTAATTTCGTGGACGAAATTCTTTTAAGAGGGGGAGAGTTGTAACGCTCCGAAACTCAAAAGAGCGATGAGAGGCGTTTTGGGCCAAAATTGGATTCTGGCAGAGTGCACACGGCCTGGGACATGGGCGTGTCCCAGGGCGTGTCAAGCTCCAGTCGATGATTTGGCCGCGAGGTCGACGATTTTGGAGTCTACGATCGTCAAGCAGAGAACACGGCCTGAGACACGGGCGTGTCTCAGGGCGTGTCGAGCCCGTGTCGACGATCGGCCCGGGAGTCGACGAATTTCGCTCGACGATGTGTCGAGACAAGGCACACGGCCTAGGACACGGGCGTGTCCAAGGCCGTGTCAGGTAGTCGACGAACTTTGCTCGACGAAGTGTCGATACTATGAACACGGCCTGAAGCCCAGGCGTGTTCAGGTGTGACACGGGTGTGGACACGGTCGTGTCCAATACCCGTGTGAGTCTCAGGTTGTTTTAGGGACTGTGTCGATGGGGGCACACGGCCGACCACACGGCCGTGTCAGGTGGAACACGGGCGTGTCAGGTCGAACACGGGTGTGTCGGATGCCCGTGTGATGTTCCAGACGCGTCGATTTTGACGGTGAATGAGGGACACGGCCCTGGACACGGGCGTGTGCCAGGTCGTGTTCGGCCCAGATTCTGCATTTTAGATCTGGATCATGGCCGTTCGTTTCTTTAATTCAGGATCCGACGGCTGGGGGCTATTAGTACTTGGATATACACGGGATTGGACCCTTGAAACCCTCATTTCACTTGAGAGGTTATCTTTCTAAAGTATATAGAGAGAGGAGAGCCAAGGAGGAAGAAGAAGCTAGATCCGGCCATTAGAGGAGCTTCGAAGCTCCAAATCGTGAGCCAACTTCGGATCTACGGAGGCAAAGAGAGTGCGGTGCTTTTCATCCGCTTACTTTTCCATGGCGCTAAGGAAGAATGCTAGGGTAACGATTCTCTACTTGAGCATGTGAAGCTCTACTTCTTTTGCATAGGAAGCCCGCTCTCGCGAGTTTGCGGTGAGTTGGAGGCATTCCTACGGGTAGACATGAATAGTCCCTGTTGTGTAGAGTCCGTAAGCGAGAACGGACATAGGTATGATGTGTGAAGCCTACCCGGACATGTTGGTCTGGATCGGTGATGTTGCATTGCATAAATGCCAGAGAAGACTCTGTGCGATTGGTTGTTTTTCGGGTTTTCTACATGGTAGATTGCAACAGGGAGCCTTGGGGATTAACCCTAAGGTGCGACCAGAAAACTAGGCGAATGCGTGATCTTGCCAAGTTGGAGGCCTGAGAGCCAACTTGAACATAACCGAGTTATGTGAATTGTGTGACGGAAACGGGACTCGGGAGAAGTTTGACCCGCGCATATGGCTTAAACTATCGTTGCGATGTGGTCACGGGTTAGATGGAACCGTACCCATTCTATGTCATTCGGTTAGAGTCGTTGGCATAGATGAGGGTCTTCGGAGGTCTATGGCTTAAATTGACGTGACCCATGCCAAGAAGACAAAAAGCTCATATGTTTGGCCGTCAAAGTGGCGGTGGTGAGTCCGGAATGTCTATGGCTTCAATTGACGTGACATTGGCCGGTTCACCGAGAATGTGCCCTGAGTGCACGGGGAGTGTGGCCGTGCGAGCCTACGCCTGTGATGTTGTGACATTACTATAATGTCTGTTTATGCTAACAAAATGCAGGGAAGGAGCATCGCCGCCCCGAGTTGGGGGCGGGATCGTTATAATTTGGTCAGCATAGCTGACCGTTGCTTTGTTTGCCACCGTGCGGTAGTTTTGTTGCTTGCAGGTGCTACTGGACCAAGCGGTCAATAGCGGGCTAAAGCCCAAATTGCGAAGCCGGCCCTTGAAGGCATAATTGAAGTGTTTACTTGCTTTCACTCATGTATGACCGGCCTGCGTGCCGTGGTTTGTAAAACATGTAATATTAAGTAAACAATTTTGTAAGGCCTTAAGGCGAGTACTTGTGTATGTACTACATTCCTATTTGGTGTATTAGTGGACATTCATGCTCTTTGTGATGGGTTCTTTAATTGCAACCTATAAACTGTTTCCGCTAGAATGCTCTGAGTAGGACGTTATGATTGGTTGGATGGTTTCCTTTGAGTGACCACCCGGTCTGTCCGTGGTATATGGCGTCGGACCCCGGCCGGACCTACTGCTATATTCTATGCGACGGATAGGGGGTGTTACAATAGTGGTCATCTGCCACTCTTCCGTTTCAGTAGCTTTCAGCACTCTCTTCACTCGAGAGAGCCAATCCTCTGCTTGGGATGGGGTTCCCGTCCCCGAGAACACCGGAGGATTGAAGCCCATAACATGTTTGAGCTGTCTTTCAGTTGCTCTTCTAGGCACCAAAGGCTCCACTACCACCTGCTCCACCCTTCTCAGTTCATCCGTTTGAAGCAGTACCTGCTCCATCATAGGAGCAGGCTGCTGTATTTGCCTTGCAGGTTGCGCGTTGATCATATCAAACATAGCTTCCGCCACCAATCGTATGGTTTCAACAGAGGGAGGTGTTGTAGGAGCATCATTTGGTTCGCTACTAGCCTCAAAAACCGGGCGTTTTGACGGCCCTGCACCACTTTTGGTCACCTATAGTTGTACAAAACACCGTTAAGTGACCAAACAAAATTGCAAACAGCAATTATAGGAACACGCAAGTTCCCCAAACATATGTATTTTCATTCCTAAGTGGACATTCATGGGTTCCTTTATGTTATAACGATGACGTACACACATGTGTTCACCACCCCTGAAAATAATTCGCCCATGAATTCGTTTAAGTTGATCGAAACTAGTAGTCTGATACCAAATTATAACACCCCCTATCCGTCACATAGCATATAGCAGTAGGTCCGGTCGGGGCCCGATGCCATATACCACAAACAAACCGGAAGGTTACTCAATAGAAACCATCCAACTAAGAATCAACGTCCTACACATAATGCATTCTAGCGGAAGCAATTTAAAAGTTGCAATAAAATAGAACCCAGCCAAAAGCATGAATATCCATTAAACAAACCCAGAAGGAATGAACGTACAATACACTAGTACTTGGTCTTATGGCCTTACAATAGTTTACTCAAATTAAAGTGTTTTCCAAACCTCGGCACGCAGGCCGGTCACACATGAATAATATAAGTAAACATTTATTTTTAGGCCTTCGAGGGCCGGCTCAGCAACATGGGCTTTTGCCTGCTATTTACCACTTGGCTCCGCAGCACCTGCAGGTAACAATCCACCGCAACGGTGGCAAACAAAAGCAACGGTCAGCTATGCTGACCAAATTATAACGACCCCGCCCCCAAACTTGAGGCAGCGATGCTCCTTCCTTACACTTTATTAGCATAACCAAGCAGTATAGTGTAAAAACACTTCATCACAGGCGTGGGCACGCACGGCCACATACCCCGTGCTCTAGGGCATATTCACGGTGAACACGGTCAAAGTCCACTGACTCACCGCCACCCCCTGGGCGGCAATATCTCGTGAGCATTATGGTCTTTCTGGCCAATGCCTAAGACCCTCTATTTATGCCAACGACAAGTACCAAGTACCTTTAGGTCGCTTTCACCGAACGACATAGAGCGGGTACGGTTCCGCCTGACCCGTTGCTCGCACCGCCCTGTCACCTTAAGACATGGGCGCGGGTCAAACTTCCCCGAGTCCCAATCCGATCACACACTTCACATAACCTAGTTATGTGCAAGTTGGCTCACAGGCCACCATGTTGGCAGAATCACGCATCTGCCCAGTTTTCGGGTGTACCTTGGAGTTAGTCCCCAAGGCTCCCTATTGCAATCTACTGTGTAGAAAACCCGAAAAACAAACATCCGCACAGAGTCTTATCCGGTCATTCATGCAATTCAACATCACCGATCCAGACCAACTTGTTCGGGTAGGTTTCACACATCATGCCTATGTCCGTTTCTCGATTACGGACTCTACAAGCTAAACAACGGGGACTATTCATATCTACCCGAAGGAACGCCTCACACTCACCGCAAACTCGCGAGAGTGGGCTTCCTATGCAAAGGAAAAGAGGACTTCACATGTCCTAGGATGAGAATCATTACCCTAGCATTCCTCTTCAGCGCCATGGAAATCTATGCGGATGAAAATTACCGCAATATCCTCGCCTCCGTAGATCCGAAGTCGGGTTGCGATTTGGGGCTCCGATGCTCCGTCGGCGGCCGGATCTATCTCCCTTCTTCTTCCTTTCTCCCCCCTCTCTCTAGAACTTTAGAAAGAGAATAACCCAAAGAGAATGAGGGTTTCAACCCTATTCCCGGTTATAACACAGCAGGAACAGCCCTGAACCATTGGATCCCGAAATAAGGAAACGGACGGCCGCCTCGACGTGTTGGCCCATCTCCTCGAGCTCCTAAAATAATATGGTCACCGACCATTAGTCAAAAGACTAAGTCGTTTCCTTCACACCTCGCCCCGCAACTCCTAGGCACTGAGCGGGAGGACGAAGCAGAGGACAACAAGAGGTAGCAAAGAAATCAAGTGACAAGAAGCTATATATCAAGTATAAGAGCAACATAGTTCTACTCTAGCAGTTCTAAGTACATGGTATAAGTGAAGTAAAGGTATGGTACAAGTAAGTAAAGAACAGAAAGTAAGAGCAGAAAAGTAAAGCCATGCTACCACTACACTACCATCACAAAATGTACCTTAACTTATAAAAATGCCCATACAAATTTATAAGTTACGGTTTCTAGGAAATTCAACTTACCATATAAAAGAGCCCATACTAATTTATATGATAAGGATCTATGAAGCGTATGACCTAATATGAATGAATGTTTATGATGCAAATTATACAACAGGCAAGTGCACCTCACACACAATGACTTTGTGATCACAGACCTTTAGTTCCCACTTTTTGAGAGCTAGCATCACTCTCGGGTACCACCGTTGTGGCTACGGCAGCAGCGGAGCGGGCGTCTCTACTTCTAGGCAGGTATGCACACTACCAAACCTAGATCCCTCTCATACGCCTCTGTACACGTCCTAGGTGCACTCTAGAGTCTGTGTACGTATTTTGCTGACTACTTGTTAGTCTTGTTGGGTCGGGTGTGTGTTATCGGGGATCGTCCTCCAGACCTCAGTATAAACAACCTACTGTCCCCTCAAACCCTCACACCCGCCTTAGTCACCATACTGCATTGGTGTGACGATCGGCCCAGTACCGCATGACTCGCCACTAAATTTATGCACATGCAAGTATTTCATCTCGAGCCTTCAGGTCGCAGGACCAACCTGTCCTGATTCCCTCAAACCCTTCGCGGGTGAGATTGCGCATAGTGCTTTTAATAAAAATCCCTCAAACCCATCACGGGTGAGAACGCACAATAGTTCCTTTATTCAGAATCCCTCAAACCCACCATGAGCGAGAATGAACCACAATTTCTTAACCTATTAGACTACTCTTGTCTACGGGTTATTATACTTAGTGATTTAAGGTTAATCCCGGGATTGCCCGGGGTATACCCGGTGAAGGGCTCTCGGGGGCACTAGGAACTACGATGGGATTACACCCAAAGTTCCCTTTCGCAAGGATATTTTCTTTTGTTGATGTCTACCCTTGATCCGTACTTTGCTCTCATTATTACTCTTGAGTGATCCTAATAACTTAAGATGTTCTCAGAAGGGCGACGGTCTTCCGTCGGCCTCCACTCCAGTTATTATCCAAGGGCTTGCACATTTAATCTCATCACTAAAACAACACTACCCACCAAGGTTATACTCCAATTATAATCTCTAGCTCATCCGTCAATTTATCCCCTGGTGGTCCATATAGTATAACCTACTTACACTATGTGCTGCCCATGTCCTAATACCTCCCCGAATTAGAACTTCCAATTCCTTGGGCCACCTACCCCTAACTATTTATCCTAGGGTGGTATGGACTAATGAAGTGAGCATGTTGATTTTCATAATTTTCTTAGGTCATTTAAGTCTCTAATTAAATCATTTAATTAATTCCCTAGGTCATTTAATACATGAAGTATTACAAATTATAATCCACTGACCTAAGGAATTTTTCCTGAGTTGCATTTTGGTAAAATATTGTTGTCTACCAAAATTCATAATTTTCCTTTTATTATTTATATTTATTCCTTAATTAATACAAAACTCACATAATTGTCATTTTCCAAATGAAGTATAAGGAATACATTACTCAAACTTATAGGAACATTACAGAGCATATATATCATTACTTTAAGGCAAATGGCAGAGTTTCATCAACCTCTATAATGTAATGGCCTACCAATTTCAATTCCTAATAATTTACCAAAATGTCATTATGCTAATTTAAATTTTTTTAGGACATCCAAAAATTTTGAGATAATTATACAAGGCTAATAATACAAGTATACAATACTAGAAATTTTTCAAAATTTACTGATATATATTTCCATCAATTCATAAATAAATGCAATAAGGGTAAAATGGTAATTTCCATGTATTTTGCTCCAAACTTCTCAAACAGTAGGATAAAAATTTTCATGAGTCAAATATGACCTCCCTTTTGTTTTGACAGATTTTGGGGTTTTTGTTTGATCAAAAGCCTATTTTCCAATTTATTTATAAAAAAACCTAAATTTTTAAAAATTCAAATAATGGGATCAATTCCATGATTTTTGAATGTAACAAATAGGCTGAATATGCAATATTTCAAAAATTGCTATTTGCACCCCAAAGCTATATATAGCCAACACATGCAAGTGAGTTAACCCAACATGCAGTGGTCCAAATGTGCTGAAACTTTTACCATGCACACATAATGTCCCCAAGGACCTGCCATCATAATTTGGGGTCATTTGGAGTCATATTACGCCAAATATTTCATTAATTTAATTTTGTGTATTTTCACTAATGCTATAGAAAACGTTTTCCCAAAAATTCCAATTTTTGTACAGAATTTAACTCTACCCTAGTCAAGCACATGTCCAAAATTTGTGGTCATGTGGACTTCTGGTTTGGCATAGGCATGCATTTGAATTTCAGCCCTTGCCTAGGACCAGTCCTAGTAGAAAAGCCCTATAGGGAGTTCTACTGCTCTAAATTTGAACTTCAGGATGGCAAATGAAAGATAAGACCTAAGCCTACAGTTTTCATGTAGATATCTGGTCCTGAATTTGCACTTAAGAGGCCTAATTTTTGCATGCAAGTAGACTGATAAAATGTGACAGTTAATACACTATTCATAATTAAATAAACTATTAACAAAATTCAATCAAATGAACGTCATCCGTTCATCGTCCCCGATCAACAACGGTGGAGATTGAATCTAGCTGGGTCACTTTGTCTGGCCATCTCCGGCCACTTGGGCCGGCGCCACCGCCGGAGATTATTGCCACCACCTCCATTGAGGTGGGGGCCAGCGTTTCCCGGCGGTGTGGTGCTCGGAGGAGGCTCCTCCGGCGATCCCGAGCATCATGAAAAACTCGGAAAATCCATCTTTTACTCACATGGCATCGGTCTCAATTGAGCCTGATATCTCCCCTAATTGATCTAGGAAGCTAGTACGGGTAGAGGTGAAGTGAAACGAACCTGATTCAGGCCTTGACGGCGAGTGCAGCGGCAGTTGGCCATGGTTGAGCTGCTCCGGCGATCTCCTGCTCAAAACCTTGATTCTCCACCAATTCTCTTGCTCCAGGACTCGATTTCCACTAGTTTCCTCTCTCTAAAGCTATTGGTGGGGTTGGTTTTGGTTGTAGGTGGCTGTATATGGAGATACAACCAAGGTGAGCTCGGGTTGGGGCTTTGGATGCTTCACCCATGGTGCTAAGTGTCCATCATGCCCTCATTTCCTCTTGAATCACTTTGGGAGGCCTGCCAGCAAGCTTGGGCAGAAGGAATGAGGCCATGTGGCTACCATTCCCTCTTTTCCTCTTCTCACTCCTCTTCTCTCTCCTAAAATTCCCACTTTACCACCATGCATGTATTCTCTCACTTAGTCCATAGGGGTAGGGGTTGTCCTTGTCCACTTGGGCTGGCCATGGGCCAAGTTTGGTGGGCTTGGCACAAGGGGAAGTGGCTTGGGCTCATTTTCACTCTTTAGGACAATTGGTTGACTAAGTTGACTTTTGAGTTGACTTGGTCAAGCATGATGAGTGGGCTGACCCCACTTGAAGGTAATGACCACAATGGCACTACCCGACTTTGGGTTGGGTCAAGGTGATGCTCTACTTGGGGTAAGTGGGCCTATAGGTATAGGTTTGACCAACTTAGGGCTAAGGTTGACTTTGGTCAACTAGGGTCAAAGGGTTGACCTAGTGACGTGCCCTAGGGTCCACTTAGAATATTTTAGGGTTAAGGGCAATGTGGTGGGGTTATGGTGTGGCTAGGGTTCCTATTTAGGCTACTTTGACCTAGTTTGACTTGGGCCCTATAGTGGGCCCCACATGGCTACAACCCACTACCTAGGGTCAAACCTAGCTAATTTCCCTAACATCCACCCCATGCCCAACTCAAACTAAGTTAAGGAATCTAGAAGTAACATGGGATGTTACAGCTAGGCCCCGGGTAGACCCGTTGCGCAGGCTCTCATTAGCTGGCAGGTCCGAAGGCTGTCATGTGGGGAGAGGTTTGTTTCTTGGTCCTTGGTTCTGCACTACCCCGAGCGCGGCTCGACCCTAGGTAGACCCGCTGCGCAGGCTCTCATTAGCTGGCAGGTCCGAAGGCTCGCCTGTGGGGGAGAGGTTCGGTTCTTGGTCCTTTTTTCTACACTACCCCGAGCGCGGCTCGGCCATAGGTAGACCCGCTATGCAGGCTCTCATTAGCTGGCAGGTCCGAAGGCTTGCCTGTGGGGGGAGAGGTTCGGTTCTTAGTCCTTGGTTCTGCACTACCCGAGCACGGATCGGCCCCAAGTAGACCCGATGCACAGGCTCTCATTAGCTAGCAGGTTCGAAGGCTTGCCTGTGGGGGAGAGGTTTTATTCTTGGTCCTTGGTTCTGCACTACCCCGACCACGGCTCGGCCCTAGGTAGACCCGCTGCGCATGCTCTAATTAGCTGGCAGGTCCGAAGGCGCGCTTGTGGGGGAGATGTTTGGTTCTTGGTCCTCGAGTCTACACTACCCCGAGTGCGGCTCGGGCCCAGGTGGACTCGCTACACAGGCTCTCATTAGCTGGCAGGTCCAAAGGCTCGCCTATGGGGGAGTGGTTTGGTTCTTGGTCCTTGGTTCTGCACTACCTCGAACGCAGCTCAGCCCCAGGTAGACATGCTGTGCAGGCTCTCATTAGCTGGCAGGTCCGAAGGCTCGCCTTTGGGGAAGAGGTTCGGTTCTTGGTCCTTGGTTCTGCACTACCCCGAGCGCGGCTTAGCCCCAGGTAGACCTGCTGCGCAGGCTCTCATTAGCTGGCAGGTCCGAAGGCTCGCCTGTGGGGGAGAGGTTCGGTTCTTGGTCCTTGGTTCCGCACTACCCCGAGCGCGGCTCGGCCCAAGGTAGACCCGCTGCGCAGGCTCTCATTAGCTGGCAGGTCCGAAGGCTCGCCTGTGGGGGAGAGGTTCGGTTCTTGGTCCTTGGTTCCGCACTACCCCGTGCGCGGCTCGGCCCCAGGTAGACCCATTGCGCAGGCTCTCATTAGCTGGCGGGTCTGAAGGCTCGTATGTGGGGGTAAGGGACACCCCGAGTGAGGCTCAGACCCGGGTAGACTCGCTGCTCAGACTCTCATTAGCTGAGTAGGGTGGTAGGAACACCTGGGGGGAAAGGACTTGGACTTGGAAAGGGTTTGATCTCATAGAAAAACGAGAAAGTGTGAAATGCTTCTTCAAAAGGGGAATAATCATAGTTTAAATCATAGTTGGGATCAATAGTTTCATTTTGATGAACTGAATAGACTGATATTAATACATCACTTGTTTCATGCCTTTTGAAAATAATTAAATTTTTTGCAAAGTCTGCCGTATCAAAAACATCGTCCTCTTTCATGACATAAAAAGTAACATTATCGATCTTGTTTCTTTTAATGTTGATCTTGCTGATACATAAAATGTTTAGGAGGTAACAAAGTAATTGTGTTTATATAAAACACACCCATCTGAAATAGTAGCCTCTTGCATTTCAAAACATGTACTGTCATCGATTTCCACATCAGTTGATAATTTGGTTTGATTTTAAATATATAGATTGGATTTTACAGCATGTTCATGACATTGAGTTAACTCTGATTTAAGCCCTGGTGTGGAGCTCGCTCTATCTCCAAGTGAGGGATTCTCTCAAAAATTTTTTGGGTCAGCTCCAACTCGCCGGGTACTTGGGGTTGGACATTTCTTTCCGAGCTTGTGCCAACCTCGAAAAGAGCGGGGATTGTGTACAACCCCGTACCCGGCCAAGTTGGACCCTCCCCAAATAGCGGGGTAGGGATATGTTATGAGCGACGATGTGGTACAGCCCCGTTCGAGGACGTGCAAGCACTCGTACATGCGAGTGGAGGTTTTATTTGTAAAGACTTTTTATAAATATTTTGATTAATATTATAATATATTAATATTATATTATATTAATATCATAATATATATATACATATATATAGATTATATATATGCATACATTGGGGTACAGGAAGAAAAAGGAAAAAAAGAGGAAAGTGGGGGAGGGGGCTCGGGACAGAGAAGAAAAAAGATAGCAGAAATAAAGAAAAAGGAGGAAAGGGAGAGAGGGGGCTAGGAAAAAGCAGAAGAGAGAGAGAGCTCAGGGGACTAAAAGGATGGCCGATCGCTTCTTCGAAAATGAGATGCCTGATTTCGTCGAAGAGACGGAAGTCGCCGGTGGCGAGTCTAGCCTCCACAACTTGCTCTCACTTCCTTATCAAAAAACCGCCGAAAAACTTATGTAAGCCGCTCTTGACATTAGCGAGACTGTGGTGAACAAAACCTCGATTCATGTCGGGAGTTGCTTGAAGAACCCCGACCTCTACACCGGCTCTCTTGGAACGGCGCTCTTGGTTTTCAAGAGGTATTAGGTAACAAAATATCGCCGTGATTTGGATCTCTCCGGCGATATTGTGAAGGCTCGCGACTCTGCCTCCAAGGGTTTGCCGTTTGTGACCTTCATATGTGGTCGGGCAGGTGTTTGTGCCCTAGGCGCTGTGTTGGCAAAGCAATCAGGGGACAAAAAGCTACTGCAACATTATTTAAGTTCATTTAGGCTTCATTTGTTTTGGCTTTTTTAGAGCGTTTCGTTTTCTAAAAACGCAGAGTGCAGTTTTTCCGTTTGTTTTTTCGCGATCTTTTGGAACCGCCCGCGTTTTATCCCTGCTCAAAAAATTGTGGATCGAAACCTTGAGTGAGAGCTCCATTTATAGCGTTTGGGTCGCATCTTCTCCGACTGTGCGTCTTCCTGTGCTCCTTCCGTGCTCTTCCTTACCCGCCATCCCGTGCTTCTTCCAGCGCACGCTTCTTTCGCGCCTGCGATGGAACCCGACAATGGGGGCGTCTTCCTCAACGAAAGAAGGCAGGAGCAGATTCGCCGAAGCTCTCGGGGAGACGGTCGGCGATTGCGAGCCCAGGAGAAGGCGGCGGGAGGCGGAGGGAGGCGGTGGGAGACGGAGGCAGCCGAAAGTTTTACAAAAACATTTAAAAATTACATATATATCTATAATTATAGTTTACACAGTAAATTTAATTACAAAAAATATATATAAAAAAATCTTTATATATATATTAGATATATATATATAATTTAATATATATATATATATATAACAGAAATATATATAAAGATTTATATATATAACAGATATATATATACATACTAAAAAAAATTAATACATATATTAATATAAAAATAATATAAATAATTATATAATAAAATTTATTTTATAATAAAAATTATTTTTAAAACACCACCGCTGTTTTGCCAAATGGTTTTCTGTTCTGAACAGTTTTGTAAACGCAGACTATCCAAACAGATCTCCGTTTCCAGCATCTAGTTTTCAACAGCTCCCTTTACAAACCTGTCTTTACAACAGCTACTTTTACAACCGCAACCGCTCTACCAAATGAAGCCTTAAAAGAGTATACTCACAAAGATGAGGAGAGCAGAGTTCGGGATGATGCCTGCGAAGCACTGTACAACATATCAAAGGGGAGAAGAAATGGAGGGATCGGGATGTCCTTCACCGCCGCAGCCACCTGGAGCAAGATTGGCTAAGGGCTCGTCTCCCGGCACCTCCGTCAAAACACGCGTCAAGGGTAACGAAGTTTCTTCTTGGACAGGTGAAGCCCTCAATTAACATATTTGCATGGAAGCCCCTCCCCACTAACGGGTGGGGGAAGGATGCTCTCCGACGGGTTGACGTGTACGTCCCCGCAGTTAATTACATTTAGTATCCAGAAGCGAGAGTACGGATTTAGGCATGTTGTGTGAAGCTCATCCGGACGTGTAAGCCGGATTGGTGATATTCTGGGGTTCCCGGAGAAGACTCCGAAGAAGTTGTGCATTATTTATTTAGCGGGAGGTAGCGGGCTTAAGCCCAAGTTTGTGACGGCCTTAGAAGGCCTATTTTGTTTATGTTGCCGGACTGCATACCGAAGTATGGAATTTATATTCTTGTAATTTAAAATGCTCGTAATGCCTTGTGCAGGCCCTAAAAGGCCTACATTACGTTGTTGGTGGCCTAATTGAGGCTATGTAAAGAAGAATTGTTCGGCGACATTGCACCATTGGAAGGGCGGGTGAGGAACATTTTGCATAGACCCAACGAGACACATCTGGATAGTAGAGAGTTGGTCTTGAGATCCTCCTTAGATGTTCCGGTCGACCAAGAGTGCCCTCCGAAGGTGTCTTAGCTCAGTCTTTAGCTTGGGAGGTGAAGAGTCTGTTAGTCTTCCGGGTATGCGGTGGGACCTTCACGCTGAGACATTGGGTACGTCCCTTGTGTTCCTAGTCTTGTGCCTAGATCGTTCGCTTGAGGGTAGTAGGTGCGCGGTCACCTCTCTTTTGGGACCCCGAACTCCACAGAGGTCAATTTTTTCCTTCAACACCCATATAGTCAACATGTTCTTGCACTTGAGATTCACAACCAGGCATTCCACTAAATGAAGGGTTCCATTGTTGAGCTAACATCGAGGGTGATGCCAAGGAAAGCTTATCCATCTTCTGGTGAAGCTTCTCCACTTGAATAGTCAAGGCAGTGACATCATCCACTTCATATATTCTTGCAGGCATATTAGGTTGTTGTCTCACGGTAGTCCATTGATAGTTATTCATTGTCATGTCTTCTATCAACTGTTGAGCCGCTTCAGGTGTCTTATTGTTCAAGGTGCCTCCACTAGCCGCATCGATCATCTGTTTAGTGGCTAGATTGAGACCGTTGTAGAAGGTCTGAATCTGAAGCCAGGAAGGTAGTGCATGATGGGGACACCTCCTTAAGAGTTCCTTGAATCGTTCCCATGTGCCATATACCACGGACAGTCAGAAGGGTTAAATAAGAATATCGAAACCATTCAACTAAGACTACTCGCCCTACACAGAGCATTCTAGCAGAAGCTTTTAAATAGTTGGAAAGAACTCATAATTGAATAAATAACTAACATGAACGTCCACAAACTACCACAGGAATGAAACAACGAATACACTGAAAGTACTTGGCATTATGGTCTTACAAGAGTTCACTTAACAAAATAGTGTCTTACACACATCGGCTCGCAGACCGGCCACACATATCAAAAATAAAATGCAACTATTTGTTTTGGCCTTCGAGGGCCAGCTCAGCAACATGGGATTCAGCCCGCTATTTGGTACTCGGCTCCGCAGCACCTGCAAGCAACATTCCACCGCACGGTGGCAAATAAAGTAACAGCCAGCCAAAGCTGACCAAATTATAACGACCCCACCCCTTACTCGGGACGGCGGTGCTCCTTCCCTGCATTTGATTAGCCCAGCTAAATAATAACATACAAACATACTACGCCACGGGTGTAGGCTCTCACGGCCCAAACACCTCATGCACTCATGGCACATTATCAGCGAATCTGGTCAATTCCGTGGCTTCACCACCATCTCCGGGATGGCAACATCGTGAGCATTTTTGAGTCTTTCTGACCACTGTCTAATACTCCCGACTATGCCAACGGCCAGTCCCTCTTTGGGTCTCTCGCACCGAACCACATAGCCCAGGTCCGATTCCACTTGACCGTTACTCACACCGCGTAGTCACCTTAAGACGTGCGCACGAGCCAAGCTTCTCTCGGATCCCGCAACAATCCAAACAACACATAACCCAGTTATGTATAAGGTCGACTCCCAGGCCGCCAAGTTAGCAGAATTACGTTTCCGCTCAGTTTTTCGGGTGCGCCTTGGTGTTAATCCCCAAGGATCCCTACTGCAATCTACCGCGTAGAAACCCGAAAACACAAAGCACGGAGTCTTTTCCGGCAAACCATGCAAAATTCAACATCACTGATCCAGACCAACACGTCTGGGTAGGCTTCACACACAATGCCTATGTCCGTACTTCGATTCCAGACTCTATATGAAACACAAGGGGTACTATTCCCGTCAACCCAAAGGAACACCGCACACTCACCGCACACTCGCGGGATCGGGTTTCCTTATGCAAAAGAAGGAGAGCTTCACATGCTCAAGTAGAGAATCGTTACTCTTGTAGTACGCTTTTGCGCCATGGAAAAACTATACGGATAGAAGGCTTCGTAATGGAATTTCCTCCACGGATCCGCTCTCGGTTCTCGATTCGGTGCTCCAATGCTCCACCGACGGCCGGAAACCTCCCCTTTCTTCCTCCTTGCTCTCTGCTCTCTCAAACTTCTTAGAAAGAGAATGTTAAAGAGCAAATGAGGAATACAACCTCCATTCCCGACCTTAATAGAGCAGGAACACATCTGGGCCGTCAGATCTTAATTAAAGAAAACGAACGGCTCAGATCCGCCCAAAAATCATCAAACCTGGGCCGAACACGGCCTCGCACACGGTCGTGTACCAGGCCATGTGCCTCGATCCAGACACGATCATCGAGCACAGAAAAGGATACGGGTTGAGACACGCCCGTGTCTCAACCTGACACGCCCGTGTCATGTCCTGACACGCCCATGACCTAGGGTCATGTCACAGAAAACTGCCACGCCAACCGACATGACTCTTGGGGACATGGGTGGTGACACGCGTATGCACACGCCCGTGTCACGCTACTGTGTTTCCTCCATATACTTCTCTAGACATAGCCGACCAACACAGAGAACCACACGGCCTTGGACACGCCCCGTTCCCAGGTTGTGTACCCCTATACAGACACTAAAACTTCTCTTGGACACAACCAGTTCGATTACGATTTTCGGGGCGTTACAAATCTCCCCCACTTAAAGAATTTCGTCCCGAAGTTATGTAAAGGTACACAAAAATTTAAATGTTACCTGAGTGGAATAACTCGGGGTATTCTCCCATCATAGTCTGCTCTTGCTCCCAAGAAAGCTCATCATGTCCGCAGTTATCCCAACTGACTTTAACCATTCAGATTTCCTTGTTGCGGAGTCGTTTAACCTCAAAGCCTTCAATGCGTACTGGCTTGACCTTTGTCGTCAACCCGTATTCAACCGGCACTTGATCGACCGCAATGACCTGTGAAGGCTCTTGCACCGCCTTCCGCGGCACCGATATGTGGAACACATCATGCAGCCCACTCAACTCCACTGACAGCTTAAATCGATACGCTGCTTCGCCAACACGCTCCAGGATTTCAAACGGTACAAGGTATCTCTGACTCAGCTTCTTCAAACATCGAACCCGCGAGACACCCTTGAACGGCTTGATTTTCAAATACACCCAGTCGCCAACACCAAACTTCACGTTTCTATGTTTGGCGTTATAGTATTTTGCCTGCCTGTCCTGAGCGATCTTCAACCTTTCCTGAACTATACGTATCATTGAAGTGGCGTCTTCCACCGCCTGACATTTTTATAACTTCGCCTCGCATATCTCCAACCAAGTCAATGGCATGCGACATCTTCTCTCATACAAGGCCTCAAAAGGCGCCTTTCCAATACTCGCCTGATAACTATTGTTATATACAAACTCCACCATGTACGGGTGATCTTCCCACTGCTTTCTGAAATCCAAGACGCACATATGAAGCATGTCCTCCGTCATCAAATTGACCCTCTCGGTCTGACCATCCGTCTGCGGATGAAAGGCTATGCTGAAACTCAACTTAGTTCCCAACAGACTATGCACCAGCCTCCAGTCGTTCGACGTGAAGCGTCCATCTCGGTCACTAACAATACTGCGGGGCACACCATGTAATCGTACAATATTATCCACATATAGTTTGGCTAACGTTTCCACCGGATCTTCCTTCCTGTTCGGGATGAAATGTGACACCTTTGTCAATCTATCCACGACCACCCAGATGGCGTCGTTTCCCCTCTGCGACTTTGGCAAACCATGCACAAAATCCATAGAAATGTCGTCGAACTTTCATTCTGGGATAGGTATGGACTTCAAGAAACCTCAGGGCTTCTGGCACTCCGCCTTCACCAAGGCACATGCCTGACACTTGGCCACATAAAGTGCTACATCCTTCTTTAGTCCTATCCACCAGAACAACTTCTTCATATCTTTATACATCTTCGTGCTCCCCGGGTGGATTGAGTACTTGGTATGATAAGCCTCGTACAACAACTCCTCCCGAAGCTTATCAGTACTGGGAATGCATAGGCGACCGCCCTTCCACATCAGTCCGTCCTCAACAGCAAATTGGGAATTTGACCCATCCAAAGATTCATCTAAGATCTGATTCATGCTACTATCCTGAACCAAAGCCCGCCGAACTCTATTAGCTAGGTCATACTGCACCTCTGTCCAATACAATTTCGCCTCGGCACTAGCCTTCTTGTTGACACAAGATATCTCTAGCACCTCCAAATCACGGACCAAACTCTCATCATGCACCGATAACCAGCTGGCTCGCGCAGGAACCCTGCGACTCAACGCATCCGCCACTGTATTTTCTTTCCCAGACACATAATGTATCTCGAAGGTGTAGTCCCATAGGAACTCCATCCACCTTTGCTGCCTCATGTTCAGGTCCTTCTGATCTAACAGGTACTTCAGGCTCTTATGAACGGTGTAGATATCGACCTTCACACCGTACAAGTAGTGCCTCCACAGCTTTAGAGCAAATATCACGGCCGCTAACTCTAAGTCGTGAACCGGATAATTCCTCTCGTGAACCTTCAACTATCGTGAATCATAGGCTATCACACTCTCATGCTGTAGCAGAACACAACCCAAACTACTGCCCGAAGCATCGCTCTAGATCTCGAACCCTTCGGTCCCACTCGGCGAACATAAAATAGGCATCGTGGTCAACTGCCTCTTCAATTCTTCAAAAGCCTGCTCGCACTCCAGCGACCACACAAACTTTTGATCCTTCCTTGTCAACGTCGTGAGTCATAGCGCTATCCGCGAGAAGTTCTCTACGAAGCGCCTGTAGTAGCCGGCAAGCCCCAGAAAGCTCCAGACTTCCACCACTGTAGTCAATACAGGCAACTCCCGTATCGCCACTATCTTCGCCGGATCCACCGCTATCCCTTCTCCACTAACAACATGACCAAGGAATGCTATCGAGGATAACCAGAACTCACACTTGGAGAACTTATCATACAACTGATTCCTTCTCAACATCTCCAACACCATATGCAGATGCTTGTAGTGATCCTCCTCACACTGCGAGTACACCAGGATATCGTCGATAAATACTATCACGAAACGATCCAGGTACTCTCTGAACGTCTTGTTCATCAGATCCATAAACACGGATGGCGCATTGGTCAACCCAAACGGCATGACCGTGAACTCGTAATGCCCAAACCGTGTGCTGAACGTTGACTTTGGGATGTCGTTTTCCCTTATTCTCAATTAATAGTAACCAGATTTCAGATCTAACTTCGAATATACTGTAGACCCAACCAACTGATCAAATAGATCGTCAACCCTTGGGATCGGATATTTATTCTTCTCCGCAAGCTTGTTCAAATCCAAATAGTCAATACAGAGTCACAAGCTCCCATCTTTCTTCTTAACGAAAAGGACCAGTGCGCTCCAAGGCGACGAACTTGGACGCACATACCCTTGCTCCAACAACTCTTGCAGTTGCACCTTCAGTTATGTCATATCTCTTGGCGCTATCCGATGCGGAGAGCGTGACATCGGTTTGGCACCCGGCACCAGCTCAATCGTAAAATCAATCTTTCGCTGAGGAGGGGCTCCTGGGAGATCATCCGGAAACACATCAGGATACTTGGACACAACTAGAATACTGCCCAGACTTGGCTTAGGAGTTGAAGCCTGCACTAATGTGACAAACAGCTCTGCCCCAGACCGAACTGCCTTGATCACCTGAAGGGCTAACATCAAAATCTTACCTGACCCCTTCATGCCCGCAAACGTAGTCTCCCGATCATTATTCAATCCCAACTTAACCTCATTTCGGTTGCAACATATGCATGCTCGCTGCTCCTAGTGCCAGTCCATACCAAAAATTACATCGAACTCCGTTAACGGCAGTACCGACGCTTGCAAGACAAACTCATGATCCCCAATCCATATCTTTACCTCGCAAACTCTATCCGCGAGTATTGAGCACCCATTGGGCAATAACACATCCAACTTGTCTTTTGCCATCGAGGAAGGGACCCTGATGCGCGATACGAATCTTTCGGACAAGAAGGTATGCAAAGCTCCCGTATCAAATAGGGCTCTCGCCGGATATTCGAAAATCAACATAAAGCCTAGCAGCAACAAATATAAGCTAACATATAAAAAGGTAACAACTACATAAAGTTAAACTTCTATAATTTAACTCATACTTGTCACCACGTCAGCTTGTTTTATTGCCTCTTGCAGACCAAGGTTATAAACTCTAGGCTGGGCTGGAGCATGGTGGGATGCGGTTGACTCCACTGCCTTCCCTTTCTCTTCATAGGATGCTCCAGGCTTCCTCTCAAACTTTTCACGTCTGCTCTAACACTCAGGAGCAAAATGCCCCATCTTTCTACCGTTATTGCACGCTCCTGGGACTCGACTTGTGGTTGCCCCCGCCGTAATAGACGAAGGGGCTGAAATCGAAGTTTTCGGCTTCTTGTTCCATTTGCGAAAACCCGACTTTGCATTTGGCACTTTGAACTCCGACTTTTTTTCCCCTGGGTCCTTCTTCTCTTGCACTTTCTTCACAACCTTTTTCAACGACCGGGCCGAATTGACCAAGGCTAGGAATCCCTGTGCCTTAGGCCCAACAAGGAGTAACTGTAGGTCGCCACATAGACCCTCATAAAATCGATTGGTCTTCGGCTCCTCTTCAGTAAACATAGCACCAGCATAACGACCCAACCGCATAAACTCGTCGAGATACTCATCCATGCTTCTATCTCCCTGTGTCAAACCAAAGTACTGATTCTCCATCTCAAGTTTCTGAGCAGAGGGTAGATATCTGGCTAAGAACATCCTTAAGAATTCCTCCATAGGCACATCTGCAAGTTGTCTTCCCACTAAGAGGTGAACCTCCAACTCGTCCCACCACAGTCTCGCCTCACCAGCCAAAAGGAAGGTCGCTATGATGGTCTTCTGCCACTCAATAGTTTCTGTGGCCGTCAAGACTCTCTTTATCATAGAGAGCCAATCCTCATCTTGAGTTGGCATTCCAATCTCGTCGAACCTCGGAGGATTAAAGCTCATTAGATTCTTGAGCTGCTTCTCCGTAGCTATCCTTGGTGCTACCTGATCAACTGTCGCGCGCTCTAACACTCCCGGCTCTGCCGCCCTAATCAGTTCTTGCTCATTTACAGGTGGTGCATGGTGTATTTGCCCTGCAGGTTGGGTATTTATCATAACAAATACTGCTTCAGCAACCAATCTCATGGTTTCTGCTAAAAGAGTTGTTGTAGGCACGTCCCTCGGTGCACTACTTTTCGCCGATTGCCCATCACCACTCATAGCCGCCTATAATAGCAACGACCCTTGATTAGACGACAAACAGATTGATAAAAACAATCATTGGAATACTCAGATTCCACAAAACAAGTGTATTTTTCATTCCTAAGTGGACATTCATGGGTTCTTTTTGATGTTATAACGATGACGCACACATGTGCTCACCACCCCTTAAAACAAATTCGGCCACAAATTCATTTAAGTTGACCGGAACCTGACTCTGATACCAAATTGTAACGCCCTCATCCGTCATATGGCATATAACAGAAGGTCCAGCTGGAACCCGACGCCATATACCACGGACAGTCGGAAGGGTTACATAAGAATATCGAAACCATTCAACTAAGACTACTCGCCTTACACAGAGCATTCTAGCGGAAGATTTAAAATAGTTAGAAAGAACCTATAATTGAATAAACAACTAACGTGAATGTCCACAAACTACCACAGGAATGAAACAACGAATACACTGAAAGTACTTGGCCTTATGGCCTTACAAGAGTTCACTTAACAAAATAGTGTCTTACATACATCGGCTCGCAGGCCGGCCACACATGACAAAAATAAAATACAACTATTCGCTTTGGCCTTCGAGGGCCAGCTCAGCAATATGGGGTTCAGCCCGCTATTTGGTACTCGGCTCCGCAGCACCTGCAAGCAACATTCCACCGCATGGTGGCAAACAAAGTAACGGTCAGCCAAAGCCGACCAAATTATAACGACTACGCCCCTTACTCGGGACGGTGGTGCTCCTTCCCTGCATTTGATTAGCCTAGCTAAATAATAACGTACAAACATGTTGCGCCACAGGTGTAGGCTCTCACGACCCAAACAACCTGTGCACTCAGGGCACATTATCGGTGAATCCGGTCAATTTCGTGGCTTCACCACTATCACCGGGATGGCAACATCGTGAGCATTTTTGAGTCTTTTTGATCACTGTCTAAGATTCCCGACTATGCCAATGGCTAGTCCCTATTTGAGTCTCTCACACCGAACCACATAGCCTAGGTCTGATTCCACTTGCCCGTTGCTCACACCGCGTAGTCACCTTAAGACGTACGCACGAGCCAAGATTCCCTCGGATCCCGTAACAATCCAAACAACACATAACCCAATTATGTACAAGGCCGGCTCCCAAGACGCCAAGTTAGCAGAATTACGTTTCCGCTCAGTTTTCTGGGTGCGCCTTGGAGTTAATCCCCAAGGATCCCTGCTGCAATCTACCGCGTAGAAACCCAAAAACACAAAGCACGGAGTCTTCTCCGGCAAAACATACAAAATGCAACATCACCGATCCAGACCAACACGTCTGAGTAGGCTTCACACACAATGCCTATGTCCGTACTTCGATTCCGGACTCTATATGCAACACAAGGGGGACTATTCCCGTCAACCCCAAGGAACATCGCACACTCACCGCACACACGCGGGAGCGGGTTTTCTTATGCAAAAGAAGGAGAGCTTCACATGCTCAAGTAGAGAATCGTTACCCTTATAGTACGCTTTTGCACCATGGAAAAACTATATGGATAGAAGGTTTCTCAATGGAATTTCCTCCACGGATCCTCTCTCGGTTCTCGATTCGGTGCTCCGTTGCTCCGTCGGCGGCCGGAAACCTCCCCTTTCTTCCTCCTTGCTCTCTCCTCTCTCAAACTTCTTAGAAAGAGAATGTTAAAGAGGAAATGAGGAATACAACCTCCATTCCTGACCTTAACAGAGCTGGAACACATCTGGGCCGTCAGATCTTAATTAAAGAAAACGAATGGCTCAGATCCGCCCAAAAATCCTCAAACCTGGGCCGAACATGGCCTTGCACACGGTCGTGTCCCAGGACGTGTGCCTCAATCCAGACACGATCGTCGAGCACATAAAAGGACAAGCATCGAGACACGCCCGTGTCTCAACCTGACATGTCTGTGTCGTGTCCTGACACGCCCGTGACTTAGGGCCGTGTCACAGTAAACCTCCACGCCAACCGACACGACTCTTGGGAACACGGGTGGTGATACGGGTATGCACACGCCCATGTCATGATGTCGTGTTTCCTGCCGTGTCCTTCTCTGGACACAGCCAGCCAACATAGAGAACCACACGGCCTTGGACAAGCCCGTGTCCCATGCCATGTACCCCGATACAGACACCAAAACTTCTCTTGGACACGACAAGTTCGATTACGATTTTCGGGGCGTTACATGAAATGCCCTTGTATGGACTTGGTGTTTAGTCCATGTGATCCTAGGATGGTGAAAAGGCCTATGGAGAGATATGGTCGGATTTGGACACATGCACACCTCTTAAACCACTGGGTACGTTTTTGGGTCCATACACCTTAGGGAATGTCTAGTGGCTCATATGACTTGGGAATTGCATGACATTTTGGTAGAAGTCATTTTCATAATCATATTAACCACTGAAATATACTACTTATTGTTTGGATGAGTTTACTAGTGGGTTCATTTGAAAAGTGCACTATCATGAGTTGTCTTGAAAAATTTTATTATGTGACTTTCTAACCTTGGGTTTGGATGATATTTAGTCAAGCTATGTTTTAGGACTATAGCAAGCCCTAGAAATTTTAACATGAATTTTACATCATTATATGGGGTACTTCATTCATAACCCATCAAGTTGCATCTTTTACTTAGAAATTTCTTATGAAAAACTATTTAATGGAAACTTATAAAATTTGGTAAGAAGACATTTACTGACATTATAAACCTCTGTGATTTGTTATGGAATTTTTGAAAGTCTATATGTAGGGGTTGGTTCACAAGGTGTTGTTTTCTAAGTAAAAGTATTTGAATTTATTTTGATAATTATTAAGTTTGATAAAATGTGATTTTTGGTCAGAGACCCTTTCTAGCCATTCTTGAGATTCAGTTATTTTCCTATAATTTTCTGATGAATAACTTTAGTACTTTCTTCTTTACCCATAATTATGGCTTATTACTGGGTTAATTAATTAGAGGACAAATCTTTTATGGAAAAATCATGAAACTTGGTATTTATTGTTATTCCTCTGTTATCTAGTGTTTATAATTTTTGGGAGGCCGTTGTTTGAGAAAATATTATACTTCATGTTCAAATTGCCTATGGCCTAACTTTGGAAAAATTAATTAAATACCAAATTAATTAAGAAAATTTTGAGTTTCTGGAGATAGGATAATCATCTCATGATCTCCATTAAATATCTTGAGGCTTGAGGATGAAAATTTAAAGTACTCCCTATCATGTATGTCATATAGCATAGGTTGGTCTGCATTTAGTAAAACTGCGGAAATTGTGATAACGTGGGATATGGTCATAGGTAGTGGGGAGAAATGCGTGCTTTTTTGGTAAGATAAAAGAGAGCTTCATTAGGAATCATGATGAGGAGAGTGTTGGGTTGGCTAGAGTTAAGAGGTGCTCGGGATGGACGAAAGATCGTCTTTCCTGTGGAGGGAGAGAGAGAGAGTCAAACACACTAGGATTAGACCCAGATTAATATTAATAGGGATCGGGAATTGGGTATTATCTAATAATAGTAAGTGCCTTGCGAAAGGGAGCTTTGGGCTTCAGCCCATCATAGTTCCTAGTGCTCTCGAGAGCCCTTCACGGGAAATGCCTTGGGCAGTCCATTAACGTAAGCCGTAAGAATAAATGAAATGGAAGAGTAATTAGAAATACTCTAGGGTTACACTTACACTCACATTCTCCGGTGTTGTCGGAGTTAGGTTAGGTCTCACGAGCGGTAGGCTCGGTAGTTTTGGTGATGGGCAGGTTAGCCCGGCGAGTCGATGGCTCGGATGGTTTTGAGACAGATGGGATAGTCCAGGGAGCTTTTACTCGGTTGTTGGTTGTGACGGACGTTTTAGTTAGGGGAGACTTTGCTCGGAGGTTGATACATCAAGATTGTATGTGCATAAATTCTAAGGTGGTGGGTCTTCGGTGTTGGAGGGTCGATGCACCGACGCCAATACGTTGACTCGACAAGTGTGGTTTAGCACTTCGCCAATTTAAGTCTGGTGTACCAGCCGACAAAGAGTACGCAGGAGCTCCGCTTAGTGCACTAGTGTTAAGGCGTATGATGGGTCTGACTGGAAGTGCAATTACCAGTTTAGAGGCGGGCGAGGCCCAACCCACTGCTTCCGTTTGCCACTATGGAGGTATCCTAGGAGGTTAGGCTCCAGAAAGGGGAAACTAAAGGTCTGTGTGCACAGAGTCGAGTGGGTGTGTTGCACTTGTAGGATCACATCATGGCATACTTGCATGACATAACATCAACATTGCAAATAACCCCTGTCACCTATTGTATAAAGTGGTATGTGATGTTTTATACAATAGGCCTTGCAAAACGACCCCTTAGCTTATAAGTTTACGTAACATGCTTATAAGTTATGGTTATTTCCTTTGGATGTTTATCACTTGCTTATAACTGATACCCCATCATATAAATTGGTATGGGATGATTTATACGATGGGAGTCTTGCAGAAGACCCATTAACTTATAAGTTTGTATGGGCATTCATATAAGTTAAGGTTACTTGTTTCTTAGTTTACCTCTCATATACTTACAGTTCTGCTTTACTTTCTACTTTACTGCTAGCTTTCTCTTTCCTTCATTAGCTGTAAATACATTATAAATAACTGCTAGAATAGTTTTACTGTCATCTGCCTTGTTTATTCTCCACCTTCATTACGTTTCCTTTCCTTCTCCCCGCTCGGTGCCTAGGAGCCATGGGGGGAGGGGTAGGGGATGATAGGACTTAGTCTTTTAAACTAACGGTTTTCGGACCAAATCATTTAGGGGATCGTGGAGCCCTGCTTGGAGGTGCAGCCCCGGAGGTCTGCAAGCATGGAGACGGGACAGTCTAGCACCGAAGTTCAGACAGCTGGGACAGTGATATCCATACTCGCCGACCATTCTGCCAAGGCTCCCCCCTCGCTCCACAAATCCTGGCTCATCTAATTACTCATAGTTTCAAGTTGTCGATTATCGAGACGTTCAACGGGACAGACAATCTGTTTGAGTATGTCAACCACTTAACTACTATCATGAGGACCTACAATGCACCTAATCAGTTACTATACCAAGTGTTCACAGGCACTCTCAAGGGGCAGGCCCGCACATGGTTTCACTCCTTGAGGGTAGGCAACATTCCCAACTTCACAGAGCTAACAAGATACTTCGCGGATCAGTTTATAGCAAATCGGAGGATCGTCCGTGACCCTTCCCACTTGTCAAGTATCCACCAGAACGAAGGAGAGTCTTTGAAGGACTTCTTTTGCCGGTTCTCTGCAAAAGCTCGCCAAATCCAATGTGTCGACCCAGAATTGTTGCAGGGAGTGTTCCTTAGGGGTCTCCGTCCTAGCGGCTTCTACACAGCTTTGATGAGGGAAACCGTCCCTAGATACCCTGACCTCGTGCACCGCATAGAGGCGCAGATCGCAACCGACGAGGCTATCGAAGCTCGTCGTCAACAGTTCAACGGGAACCAGAAGTGCAAGAGGGAGAAGGAGGCGGCCCCTCAACACCTAGAAGGAAGATTTCGAGAAGAATATCGGAACGGGCAACGCCGACGTGATCAACAGAAAGATCAGCCGCTCCAGGATTAGACTACCCATAATACCTCCAGAACAGATGTGTTTTATGTAATCCAACATAGCGAGGCACTCCACAATCTGAGACCCCTCGCTAAAAATACGGGAAACCAAACAAAGTACTGTGAGTTACACCATGGATAAGGACACGACACAGAAGACTGCTCAAAACTTAAGGAAGAGATTGGGTATCTCATCAAACAAGGCCACCCGGGGAGATTCTTAGGGGGATAAGCACCAAATCCGCTGACAGGAAATCAACCAACTGTTTGCTAGAACGGACTGGGGGGCAACCCGAAAGTCGACCATCCCAAGAGTGGGCTTCATTCCTATTAGCAGGGCTCTGGCTATTGTAGCGTTTATCAATTTTACTTTCTTATGGATTTCTCATTTCCGCAAGAACGGTCTTACGAATGTAACTCTAATAACTTTAAAAGTTTTCTCATTTTAGGCATATGGAAGACAAGCATCATCCACGCAATTTGAAAGTCATACTCCATTCTCCCAAGTACAAAGGCATCCACTTACACTCGCAGCAATTGCCTTCGGACAGCACGCACCTTACATCAACTGCCACCGTGCAGCACGCTCCTTGCAGCAACTGGCTCTGTGCAGCGTGCTCCTTACAGCAACTGCCAGCGTACATCGCGCTCCTTGCAGTAACTGCCTTCGTGTAACGCGCTCCTTACAACAACTGCCTCTGAGCAGCGTGCTCCTTCTAGCAACTGCCACCATGCAGCGCACTCCTTATAGCAACTGCCTCCATGCAACAGGCTCCTTACAATAACTGGCACCGTGCAGCACGATCCTTACAACAACTGCCTCTGTGTAGTGCACTCCTTACAACAACTACCACCGTGTAGCGCGCTCCTTACAGCAACTACTTCCGTGCAACGCACTCCTTGCAGCAACTGCCTTCATGCAGCGTGCTCCTTGCAGTAACTGCCTCCATGAAGCAGGCTCCCCGTGGGGGCCTGCCCCCCTAACGGCTAATCCACGAGCAACCCTCGTGCAAACTAAGCCACGAGCAGCCCTCATGCAAACTCCCCGTGAGGTCCTGCCCCCCTCACGGTTATGCCGCGAGCAAATCTCATGCTAACTAAGCGGCGAGCAACCCTGGAGCAAACTCCCTGTGGGGGCCTTCCCCCATCACGGCAAAGCCACGAGCAACCCTCGTGCAAACTAAGTCGTGAGAAATCCTCGCGCAAACTCCCCCTGGGGGCCTACCCCCCTCACGACAAAGCCACGAGCAACCCTCTTACAAACTAAGCCACGAGCAGCCCTCGATCAAACTCCCCGTGGGGGCTTGCCCCCCTCACGGCTAAGCCACGAGCAACCCTCATGCAAACTAAGCCACGAGCAACCCTCACGCAAACTCCCTGTGAGGGCCTGCCCCCTCACGGCTAAGCTACGAGCAACCCTCATGCAAACTAAGCCACGAGCAACCCTCGTGCAAACTCCCCGTGGGGGCCTGCCCCCCTCAAGGGTAAGCGACAAGCAACCCTCGTACAAACTAAGTTGCGAGCTAAAACTGCGCAAACTAAACCGCGGGCCGAAACCGTGCAAACGAAGCTACGGGATAGAACCATGCAAACAAAACCACGTGCTAGAACCGTGCAAACTAAGCCGCAGGATGGAGCTATGTGAACGAAGTTGCAAATATAATTCGCGAGAAATACTTCGCTCACACTCAAAGGAGACAAAGGGCAAACAAAACAACTAAATGGCGTAAAAAATAATGATGTCATACAGACCAATGCACAAGAGCGCCCACTACAGCTGCAAAGCAAAAACAACACACGACATAAATTGCTGGAGGAGGAATACAAAAACACACAAATACAGAAATAAGAGGCTGCTACTCATCAACAGCATCGACATCAAAGCACTCATCCTCAGAAACATCGTCAAAACTAAAGCCAGAGGTGTCGCATCCTAGGCGCCGGCTGACAAATCGGAAGGCCTTTGCCACTCCGCGCCTAACGGCTAGCTCACTGGTGTCTTCCACTTGAGGCTCCACCTCCTTGGACCAGATCTCGTCACGCACCTCCTCCGCAATCAGGCTATGGTCCCGCATGTAGTACAGCGACTGCCAGTACTCTGCAAGTCCAGCGGCCTTCAGCTCCGACACACTGCTCTCAGGAGATAGCATCTCCACTTAGGCCCTCGCCACCCGAAGCCGAGTCTCTAAACTAGTGGTTCCTTCTAGGAATGCTTCGACATCTAGGTGGTTCTCTCTTCCAGTGCCTTCTCTACCTCCAATGTCGCACGTGCATTCTCCAACTTGGACTTCAGCCCGGACCCCATCTGGCGGAATCGTGAAACATCACGATCACGCCGATCCCTCGAGGAGGCAAGCAAACTCATCGTTGATCTAAGCTTCTCTTCAAGGGCCAAATACCCGTCCTTCTGGCTCACATAATGGTCGTTCCAAGTAGCGACAGTCTGGCCCTGAGTCTCAACCTGCACAAAGGAAAAATAAAAATTAGAATCACAAAATGGAAAAAATGAAAATTTCTCACTAGAGTACTTACTGCTTCATCTGTCGCCTTCAAAGAAGAAGATAGCCTCGGAGCCGCTGCCTCTGTAGGGGAAGACTGGGGGGCAGACGAACCAAACACCTGCACCTCGAGAGGCGAACCTCCATGGATACAGGAAGGAGAATCATCACCCAGAGAAGATGAACAAGGCAACGTACTCTCGCTACCTCGGGAAACTACAACGGCCTTCCGCTTCCGGCTACCACTCAAAGACGTCTCAGCGGTCCACCCTGAGACGGAAGAAATACCGCACTGCAGCAAGCGCTTCTCCTCCATAAATGAAAAAAATGTTGAACAAGCGATTGGCCAACTCATGTGGCTCCGAAAACCCCAGCACCGGGGAAAATTCCCGCTCTTTCCCCTTCTGGCGGCGGCAATGATCGGGGAGCGAGTTCCACACCTCCGGTAAGCCCCAAGGGTTCCAGATATAGCCAAAGAGAGTGTTCCCGTGACGACGATTTATCTGAGCCTCGAAATTGAGCCAACTCTTGTTGTTGTTGATCTCCACGCGCTCCCCACCATCGAGCGGATATCGCACAACTCTCGGAAGCACTCCAAGGAAAGTCTCCTGTCATACTCACGGAAGAGAACAACCATGCCCATGAGGCGCACTACTCCCAACGAGGTAAACTGGGAAATCGGCACCCCACAAAATTTCAAGATCTCGGTCACCTCCTCACGAGACGGAAATCGAAAGCCAGACTTTAAAGTGCTCTAGACTGTCATCCAACCTCGTGGGGGATTCTGCACTCTCTCCTCGACATGCGGAATTCTCACTTCCAAATCAGCAGGTAGCCCGAACTTCTTCCTCCAAATGACAATTTGATCCTCAGTAAGAGAAGAGCGCAGGCGCAGTGGTCTCGTGGAATGCTTCAAGCCCTGTCGCCAAAAAAGAAAAATCAGACAGAGTATGAGAAGCACAATGCGCGCCGGTAAGACGCTCGAGGTAGATCGAGGGGCACCAGCGTGCACACACACGCGCAAAATATAGCTCCTACGGGCCCCGCGCTGGTGCATGCGCACAGGAAAGCGCTTCGCGTGCGCGGCTGCGCGCGGGGTCGTCGCTCGCTACGTAGAGCGCGCTCCACGCGCTACTGCACGCGCGCCGCAGCTTGCGCGCCGCGCGCTACAGCACGCGCACGGTAGCGCGCTACAACGCACGGTAGCGCGCTACAGTGCGCGCTACCGTTACATGCGCACCGTAATGCGCTACGGCCGCCTGAGCGCTGCCGGATGCGCGCCCCCTCACGTACCCGCGCGTTGGCCGTCGTGGCGCCGTCTGATCGTGGGCTATAAAAGGAGCCCCAGGCTTACTCATTTCTCACCTTTTTTGCTCTGGATTCTTCTTCTTGCTCAGGCCAGAGCTCTGCCGAACTCCTCCCTCGGGTCATCTTCAAGCCGTCTACGAGCTAGAGGAACGCCCAAGTCCCTAAGTGTGCGGAGAAAGGAAGAAGACGACCACCACTAGCACTCAAGCACACCAGCAACCAGTTAGCATCAAGAACTCCCTCGCACGCAGCCTGTTGCCCGTTGCGAGTCAGAAATTCTCTCTCACCTCTAAGTTGTAACGTGGAGCAACCTGTCTCCCTCGATTCTCCCAGCATGTTGTAACTGCAACCTGATAGTGGACTATGATCGGCACAGATCCGGTCATGTGGTTTTTTACCCAGTTGAGGGATTTTTCCATGTTAAAACCTCCTGTGTCAACTCTCACTTTTCATTAACTGTGTGCGCACTCGACCGACCCGGGAGCTAAGGCGCTCTAGTTTATTCCGGTTCGACCGGGACGCCGAGTTAGTCCGCAACAAAAATAATTGATTATTAATCTTATTGATGGGTTACACCACCATTTATAGGGAAATATTCCCCCATGATCTCCACCCAAAGTGGGAGAAATCATGGGGTTGACTAGTCAAACCCCACCTCCCATGAACTCCCCATGATGAGGGAAACATGGGGGGTGGGGCCCACTCCCTCTCCCCACTTAGGAAAACCACCCCCATTAGGGGGTAACAGCTGGCCGGCCGCCACAGTCGGCCGCCGCTGCCACCAGCTGGCCGCCGCCACCGGCGAGGCCGCCGCCGGCCGAGCAGCAATCGCCGGCCCTATCGTATCTCATCGCCGGCTAGGTCGCCGCCGCGGCCGCCGGACAGACCGCGGCGAGGGCACCGCCGGCCAGGCCGCACCCGCCCGCCAGCCTGTCGCTGGCCGGGCCGCGGCCGCAGCCGCCGACCCGGTCGCTGCCAGTCAAACCGCGGTCGGCCAGGTCGCCCCAGCCGGCCAGGCCGCGGCCGCCGACCTGGGTGCGGTCCAGGCTGCCCCTTTGTCGGCCGCCGCCGACGCATGGCCGCCCCACCACTGTCGGCGGCTTGTCCAGCATCCGATCATGGTGGGCTCTCCTCACCGTATGATCTGGTGGGTAACCACCCACTAACCCACTACATTAGTGGTGGGACCCGCCATGATCCTCCCCAGGGGGCTATAAAAGGTGCCCCAAGGTCTCCTCAGAAATCATCTTTTGGCTCACGGTCATCTTCTTCCTCAGGCGATAGCTATGCCGGACTCCTCCCTCGGATCATCCACCAGCCACCACGAGCCACCAGGGCACCATGAGCACCAAAATGCCTAAGCCCTAGAGTGAGCAGGAGGAGGAAGGCGACCCCTGCAAGCAGGCGCACGACGAACCCGCGCTCCAAGCTTCAGAGCACCAGTGCCATCTCTCGCACTCCAGTGTCCAAACCGCTCCCGCGGCGCAGCCTGTTTCCCGCTGGGAGCCGTAGACCTTCTCTCTCACCCCAAGTTGTAACGAGAGCGGTCTGTCACCCCGATTCTCAAAACGCATTGTAATCACGAGCAGCTAGTGGATTTTGACCGGCACAGATCCGGTCGCGTGGTTTTTTGCACAATTAAAGGGTTTTTTCACATCATTACATCTTGAGTCAACTTCTCTCTCTCTCTCTCTGACTGTGTGCGCGCTCGACCGCTCCGCAAGATAAGACGATCCAATTGAATCTGGTCCGACCGGGGCATCGAGCTAGCCTGCAACACTTACATATTCTCAAAGCACTTATTTCACACACAAACACACTAGTGACAGACACGGGGCTCCGCCCCTATCAATTAATTAAAACTAGGGCTGATATCGAGTCGAGTTCGAGCGATTTTGGCTCGGCTCGAAATCGAAATTTTCGACTCGAACTCGGCTTGAAATCGACTCGAAATCGAAATTGATTTCGAGTCGAGCCGGCTCGAATCGAAATGACTCGATTCCGAGTCAGCTCGAAATAAAATCGGGTTGGCTCGAAATCGAATCAAATCGGCTCGAAATTGAGTAATTTTTCGTTTTATTCATAATTTGCTCAAAATTAAATGGGGCAACCTATAAATTTAGCAAATGAAACATTTAAAGTCTTCATTCTTTATATTTAGGTTTAAATTTTATTACTTTTAATCTTAAAATAAGATTATATTAATAAATACATAATTTTTTTAATTAATTAGAGTTGATTCGAATCATATTTCGAGCAATTTATGGCCGGCTCGAAATCGACTCGAAATCAGATTCGAGTCAAATTGAATCGACTCAAACTGAGTCGAATCAATTTTAACCGATTCCGATTTGACTCAATTTTCGAACGATTTTCGAGCGACTTTCGAGTTTTGAATAATATGCTCAGCCCTAATTAAACAACGTATTAAAATAGATATAATATCAATTATTTTACCTTAATTCATATATCATCATATATGTTAAATTAACTTTAATAAAATTTAATTAATTAGTTTAATGACAACTTCTCGAAAATACCGTTGACATACATAATGACAGTTTTTCTCGAAAAGATCGTTGACATGTTTAATGATAACTTACTATAATAAATTTAGGAGGTCTACTAAACTTGTTTTTTATTTTATGAATTTCCATCATTATTTTTAATTTGAAGATATAGACTATATTTGGTTCGACGGTGTCAGGTGCAACCGGCGGGACAAAACAAGATATTGGAACCTGAGGGGGAGAGACAGGGGTCGGAACGAAGTGAATCGGGGTCGTTTCCTCCTTGTTGCGGGTGCAAATGGAGCAAACGCCTTCGGCGCCCGTTTGTTTACCCACCATTCGGCGGCGTCTGCTCCAAACGGAGGCGCACAAAAAGAAAAACCTTGATTAGCAAGGAGTAAAATTTGTTACTAATTAGATAAATTCGTTACTAATTTTAATTAGCAAGGAATTTCGAAACGAAAAAAATTTGTAACTAATATGTTCCTAGCTATATTAGCTAAAATTTGTAGCTAATATATGTTAAATTAACTTTAATAAAATTTATGAGTTTAATGACAACTTCTCGAAAATACCGTTGACATGCATAATGACAGTTTTTCTCGAAAAGATCGTTGACATGTTTAATGATAACATACTATAATAAATTTAGGAGGCCTAGTAAACTTGTTTTTTATTTTATGAATTTCCATCATTACTTTTAATTTGAAGATATAGACTATATTTGGTTCGACGGTGACATGTGCAACCGGTGGGACAAAACAAGATATTGGAACCTGAGGGGGAGAGACAGGGGTCGAAACGAAGTGAATCGGGGTCGTTTCCTCCTTGTTGCGGGTGCTAACGGAGCAAACGCCTCCGGCGCCCGTTTGTTTACCCACCGTTCGGCAGCATCTGCTCCAAATGGAGGCACGCGGCGAAACGCCGAATCAAAGGAAGTCATAGTATAATTACCTAAATGAGCATGACATATTATTTTTTAAAATAATATAATAATATATATGTTAGTCATTATAGTAAATGAATAAAGCTACATGTACAATTTTGAATGTTGCACCCAAATTAATTTTTCGCATATAATACTGAGAAGAGAAAATTTTATCCCAAAATATGTTTAAATAATAATTAAAAAAATAGTAATTTAAGGCGGGAAAGCTAAAAGATGTTGGCGTTAAGGGAATCAAAGTTGGCGATTGGCATTTGGGCGGCACCGCCTAAAATCAACGCAACCCAAGCTTTATTTGGTTCAGAGCTCGCGTATGTGCTCCAAAAGAAGAGGGAATGAAGAATCCAATGTCAGCCACATTCATTTCCTTTGAATCATCTGGATCTGCTGCGAGAGCACGCGTCGGACAATGCGTATGCAAATGCATATTTATTTTATTTTATAGTTTTTATTATTATTATTAATAGGGTTACTTTAGAGTCGTAACGGTTTTTCAAGATCATGGCTTAGACTGGGGTGCGCCCCTGAGCATACTCGCGCTAACCGCGCAATGCCGCTCCTGTGCGCATGGCGGATCCAGGTTCGGACACGCCCTGGGCACGTGCCCGGGCGTGATTTTTCGCGATTTGTATGGGGGAGAAGTAGGAACAAATCATTCCCAGCCCTAGCCCGCTGCTGATCGTCGTGCTCGTCGTGCCCTCGCTGCTCCCGCTGCTCGATCGCGTGCCCGGGCTGCTCCCGCTGCTCGATCGCCTGCTCCCGCTGCTCGATCGCCTGCTCCCGCTGCTCGATCGCCTGCTCCCGCTGCTCGATCGCCTGCTCCTGCTCCTCGATCGCCTGCTCCCGCTGCTCGATCGTCTGCTCCCGCTGCTCGATCGCGTGCCCTGGCTGCTCCCGCTGCTCGATCGCGTGCTGGTATCTTCTTCTTCTTCCTCTTCTTCTGCTGGTATCTTCTTCTTCTTCTGATTTCTTCTGATTTCTTCTGATTCTGATTTCTTCTTCTGATTCTTCTTTTTCTTCTTCTGATTTCTTCTTCTTCTTCTTCTTCTTCTGATTTCTTCTTCTGATTTCTTCTTTAGTAAATGACCCTTAAACAAAACTACTAGTCATCCAACTTTTGCAAATAAACAACTTGAAAACACTCATGTATGGAGAACATAATATTAATCAGGCATTAAAAAAGGATTTTCGTATTCCATGTTAGAATCCTCTTTCAAGGTTTAGCTCGGTAATACTGATAGAGATATTAAGATTAACTAGTGTTGGTTACATGAATAAGGCTGATGTTTTCTGTAGTTTAACATACCTGCTTATCAAGCTGATGTTTTCTGTATAAGTTTTTAATCGATTCTCTTTGATCCTCCATTTGCCTTGGCAGCTCTCGAGGCTCTTAATGAGATTGATTTTTGTAATTCTGATGACTAGTAATTAGAGAATAGACACATTTAAGCTTCTCTATTTGCTACAAAACAATCTTTCTAGGTTTAGTTTGGAGGCACATAATGACATAAATATGCTCTGCAACTGCAAGTTATGTCTTGTTAGGGAGGTTCTTCATGTCATTTGAGATGTTAATTTTTTCTTTTTTATATATTCTACTGATTGGAGTTGAAGAAGCTCTGATTTGAGTGTGTAAACATGTTTTGTGACTTAGACCGGTGAGGAAGAGGGATTAGAGAATCTGAGTGGATTGATTTGCCATTTACCATTTGTTGTAAACTTATTAAATTGCTTACATTGATATGGATGCCACTTTTAATTGTTTTCATAACTCTGGATTTCCTAGTTTCACTGAAAATGGTTTGTTTCTAAGCAGAGGGAAGAATGAAACAGTGTTTTGACAACTATTTGCTACAGAAGATCAATTAACATGTGACTTTTGCTGCTCAGTTTCGAATTGATGCATTTTATTTCTCTTTGCTCTCCTCCATCGAAATGATCATTTGATTTTGTTAAATATTTAAGTGTAGACGTGTAGTGATATTTTGATTTATTAAGTTTTCTTTTCTTTTTTTAGTTGTGAAATTCGATGGAGAAGTTTTTTTCAAAAGTAGGATCAAATCAAACTTCTGAAGAATTACCAATGACAGTTTCTTGTGGTAAACGAAATCGAGTTGAGTTTGATTTAGAGAATTTGCCAGGAGATCCAGGATTGAGACAGCCTATAATCTCATATGATGTAAATCTTCAAGACATGATAAGAAGGAAGTATTTGTAGAATGGTCCTATTCAACATTTGCTACAAAATTTTCCACAAACAGAAATTGGACAGAAAGCACGTCGTTTCAATAAGAACTGGTTTAATGAGTTTAAAGACTAGCTGGAATATAGCATAGATAAAGATGTTGCATATTGTCTCTATTGTTACATCTTTCCACAAAATGATTGTGAGCCTACATTTGTAAGTCGTGGTTTTAAATACTGGAAAGATAGAACTATACTAGAAAAACACATTGGAAACCATAATAGTGCGCATAATAACTCTAAGAAGATGTGCGTAGCTTTGATGAATCAAAAACAAGCTATTGAAGTTGCATTTAATAAACAAGATGAAGTACAAAGTTCTCAATATCATGCTTGTTTATCTGCATTGATTGATTACATACGGTTTCTTTTACGACAAGGGTTGGCTTTTCGTGGACATGATGAGTCAAAAGAATCTAGCAATCGCGGGAATTTTCTTGAACTGTTAGAATTTCTTGCATTGCATAGTAATGAGATAAAGTCAGTGGTATTAGAAAATGTTCCTATCAATTGCCAACTAGTATCACCAAAGATCTAAAAGGAAATTGTTTCTTGCATTGCAAATGAAGTAACTAAAACTATTGTTAAATATATTGGAGATAATTATTTTACTATTTTGGTTGACGAATCGCGTGATGTATCCACCAAAGAGCAAATGACCATTGTTTTACGCTATGTGAATATCAAAGGATTCATTATGGAGCGTCTCCTTGGGTTTGTTCATGTTATAGATACAACTGTTTTATCATTGAAGAAGGTCATTGATAATTTATTTGTAAAACATGGCCTAAGTATTTCGAAATTACGCGGGCAAGGTTATGATGGTGCTAGCAATATGAGAGGTGAGTTCAAAGGACTTAAAACATTAATTTTACAAGAGAACAGTTGTGCTTTCTACATTCATTGTTTTTCTCATCAACTCCAATTGATACTAGTAGCTGTGGCAGAAGAGCATTGTGAAGTTGCAGAGATATTTACACTTATTAATCTTGTGTTGAATGTTGTTGGAGGCTCTTGTAAACGTCGTGACTATATTAGAGCATTAGAAATTGATCGAGTTGCTAAAGAGCTTGGTTGCGGCGATTTAGAAAGTGGTCGAGGGGCAAATCAACCTCTTGAATTGAAAAGTCCAGGAGACACGCGATGGAGTTCCCACTTTGGTACAATTTTAAATGTTATTCGGATGTTCTCGTCTATTATTGAAGCACTTGAATTTATCAAAGTTGATGGATCAGATGGAAATCAAAGAGGAATGGCTCACAATCTAATTAACAGTCTCTCTACTTTTAATTTTATATTCCCGCTGTATTTAATGAAGAATATTTTAGTCAAAACGTGTGAGCTATCGCAAGCTTTACAGAAGAAAGATCAAGATATTGTTAATGCAATGAAATTTGTAAAGTTTTCCAAACAATTGCTGATTAATTTGAGAAATGATGATCTTGAATGGAACAATTTTATGGGTGAGATTTCATCTTTTTGCACTAGGCAGTGTATAGAAGTGCCAAAAATGGATGAAAAATATATTCAAGTATGAAGATCAAGGCGCAATGTAAGAGAGATTACAAATTATCATCATTTTCGTGTTGAAATCTTCAATACAGTGCTCGATTTGACAATGAATGAGTTAAATGACCGATTTAATGAAGTGAATACTGAACTGCTTTTATGCGTTTCTTGTCTTGACCCATGTGATCAATTTGCTTCATTTGATAAACCAAAGTTGATTCGTCTTCCACAATTATATCAATCAGATTTTACACCAATTGAATTACAAATACTTGAAGGACAACTTGATATATATACATCATGGACATGCGTTCTATGTCTACCGACACATTATCTAATTGTAAAGGAATCAGTGGACTTTTACAGACATTAGTTGAGTTGAAAAAATAGGATCACTATCAATTGGTCTTCAAGCTTTTGAAATTGGCATGTCTTTTATCGGTTGCGACTGCCAGTGTTGAAAGAATGTTCTCTGTCATGAAAATTATAAAGAATTGTTTACATAATAGAATGGAAGATGAATGGATGAATGATTGTACGATAGTTTATATTGAGAAAGATGTTGCTAATACTATTAGTAATGAGACTATCATTACACAATTTCAGAATATGTGTCCACGAAAAGTGGCTTGTTGAATGGTATGAAAATCTTACTTTTATTTTCAAAATTTTATTCACTCTTTTGAATAATTCAATCTTGTAATTGTAGTTAATGTCATTTTTTTTTGCAGGAACAGAGATATTTTTTATATTTCAAAAACTGGTGAGCAAGTTAATAGGATTTTGGAGTTTTTCTATGTCAGTACTTACGAACAAGGTATTATAATTTTGTGTATTTTTGCATATGTTGCTCTTTATTTATAAATTTTTGGGAGTTTATAATTTCGACCTCATTATAAATGACGTAATATTTTCACCATTTATTTATAATTTATAAATATTTGTGCCCGGGCTTAGCGAAAATCCTAGTTCCGCCCCTGCCTGTGCGGGCACATGCCATGCGTGCGTCGAGCGCCCCCATGCATGTACCCCTCTTCCGCGAGCGGCGCCACTCTTCGTCGCCGCTTTTTGTCGCTATCAGCGTTGGCAAACCCTCGTGGACCGCCCGGGGCTTTGCGTGTCATTTTCTGGAAATTTGGGGTCATTTGTGAGAAAGTGTTCCCAACTCTCCAAGAAACCTCTACCGCCTACGGGGATCTCACCTGCGCACGTTGGATGTGCGGCCATCGTGGTGCCGGCCGCGCGACAACCACCACAGCCGTGAGAACCGCGCTTGGGGATCTCTCTCGTGCGCCCGGTCGCGCGGCCACCGTCGCATAGTCATGCGTCCCTGCCCACACACAATGTCTCTCCCATGCAAGCGCATGGGATCTCTCCCACGTGCATGGCGCTCGTGAGGACCTTGCGTGTGCCTCCTTTTTCTTATTAACAGCTACAGTATCACATGATGCATTGCCGCCGGTCCTGCCCAAACTACCAGAACTGCCCGGAGGTCAAATTCGCCATATCCACAAAAATGGTGATCCAACTGCTCTAGATCGAGGATTGTATTTTCTCGTTCGATAATTATGGAAATTTCAACGACAAAATTATCGAGGCGCCACTCTCAAAAGCTATAGAAGGGTGCCTTGAGCACTCATTTGAAGGAACCTTGACTTCTAGCTCTCTCTCTCTCTCTCTCTCTCTCTCTCTCTCTCTCTTTCTCTCTCTCTCTCTCTCGAGAGAGAGCTCTTTGAAGATCCTTTGGAGTTTCTCTCCAGTGTTCAAATATCTCTTTGAAAATCTCCTTTGGGACTTGAAGATCTTCTCGGGGATCAACAATCTCCTTCGCCTCTAAGGTTCTCGGCTTACAACCCCAAGTCCAGAGCTCAAATTACTGCGTTCATCGACTCAACGACATCAGAACACATCTCTCAATCTCCACCCTCGACAACTTCAACATTCTCTGAAATCACATTGTGATGAGTGCTGGCTTGTGAATGAGATAGATCTTAACTTAAGTTGATTAGAGTTAAAAATATCACAGCACAGATATAAAATAAGAAATGCAGAAAGAAATCAATCAACACAGAAGACACAAGGATTTTATAGTGGTTCCCCAAATTTGGGTAGTCCACTTTTCTACTACCCTGGTAGGAATTCACTTAGGTTTTTGATCAGGTGACTGCCACCAATGAGTTTTGATCAGGTCCCCAAAAACCAACACAAGTCTTTTGGAATGAGACTTGCAACTAGGAATCACTTTTGAAGGGAGATGACAACCTTTAGTACAGGTGGGGGTGAGAGAGTGATTATGTCTTCTCTGTCAACAATCAGAGAGAAGACTCAAGTGGATATGATGTTAGCAAATAGCTCCCCCTGAGATATTGATTGGTTTAGGTTTGCAGGAAGCTTTGCTGTAGTGTGATAGACCTTCACAGTGATGATGTCTCCAGTAGGCTTCTTAGACTGATATTGATTAGTTGTCTCTTGAAAGCCTGGAGCTGATGAAGAACTCTGATGATTATTTTCTTGATGATGCAGAGTTCCTCTTTCTGAAAAAAAAAACCCTTTCACTTATTCTTATGTTCTGCGTGTATTCTGTCTATTGCTCTCTCTCTGATCTATCTTCTTCCCAGTATTTGAATTCTGTAGATTTTTGATGGCGGAAGAAACATTCCCGAGAGTGAAAAGCTTTGTAAAATGATCCTTACTTAATTCTTCTGTAACTGTCCGTTTGAACGGTTATTTTCACTGGGAATGTTGACTGTAATTAATCCTCAATTAATTCTGCCAATTGTTACTGATTGCTCAGAAATCGTCGACCTGAACTTTCGTCGAGTTCATCGATCGTCGACCTGAGTTCGACATTCGTCGAACTCAGCTAGATTCGTCGAGCTGAGTATCTTGCCTGCGTTCGTCGACCGGAGCTGTAGTTCGTCGAGCTCAGTTTATATTTTGTCGAGCTGAGAAACTAACTTGCTAATTTTGTCGAGCTGAGCAAGTGTTGTCCACCAATCGTCGACCTGAGTTCGACGTTCGTCGAACTCAGCTTCTGTCATCATTCGTCGACCAGAGCTTTCGTCGTTCGTCGAACTGCGTTCGATGATCGTCGAGCTGATTCTCTGACTTTATTTTAACTGCATTCCTTTCAGCAATACTGGAGCTCTTCTGAATGACCTGTCCTGGAAAGAGGTCCTATGACCCATGACTATACATGTTGGGTCAATCTAATATTCCTAATAGTGTTCCTTACCCAAATCAGAACTAGGGTTCCAACAATCTCCCCCTATTTGGGTAAGGACACTATTTACATAAATATAAGTAAAATAGAAGGCAATTAAATACAATTAAATCTGGATCAAGTTTTTTTGCTGTTGCTGTTGCTGTTGTTACAGCTGTTGTTGATCCTTGCCCAAATCTGCAGCATTATAATCTGTTGTTGTTGCTGCTGCTACAATCCCCACAAACTGCTGCTACTGCTGGAATTTCTGCAGCTTCATTTACAGACATCTCCCCCTATATGATAGCCTTGCACAACTTATTCAGCCATTGATATCCTGTATATTTGCTGGACTGAATTCTTTTCCTGCAAGGAGATGTTAGGAGTTCTGGACCCAGAAAACCTTGGGTCATGTTTCTCTTTTATAATAGTCAGAAATAAAAGAATAAAAATTTCTGTTTTGAAATTTTGAGTTCGATGAAAAATATTTTCGTCGATCTGAGTTCGACGTTCGTCGTTCTCGGTTCGACAAAGGGTATTTATTTCGTCGATCAAGATTTTCTGACCAGAAATCTCTGTGTAGATATCATCGACCTGAGTTCGACGAAAAGTGTAGTTTTCGTCGAGCTCCGTTCGACGAACTATGTTGAACATAAATTTTCTGAAAATTTTTAATTTGTTTTGGTAAAAATTCAGTTATGTTGTCAAAATCAAGGGAAGAGATAACCTCATCCTCTTCTGATTCACACTCTGATTTTTCATCAGAGACTGATTCTTCATCATGTCTGCTGCATGAAGCATTTATTGCCATTAGGCAAAATTCTCTTGCTCTTGCTTCTTCTTCATCCTCAGTTGTGCGAGATGAAGCATCTGATTCACTCTAGGATTCAGCTTCAAATATTCTTTCTTTTGTTGATCCAGCAGCCATTGCTGTGATGGAGTCACACATCTCTTTTGCAGATGAACATTCAGCAAGTTCTTCAAAAATGTCATCAGACATTGATTGTGCCAGAATGTTCATTGCTTGTGCATCAGCAATCTTCATCTTTTTCTGGGCATCTGTCCATTGAGATCATGGAACAACATTTGGACTTGTTGTGTTCTGAGGTAGAGCTGGGCCTGTCAAAACAGATTTGAAGATGTTTTCATCAATGGAGTCCATATAAAATCTAATCCTTGTCTTTCATAGTGCAAGCATATCTAGATTGCATATGGGCAGTCTGGTGCTTGAAAACTCTGCAATTTGTGCCACGATAACTCTAAAGATATTTAAGATCTATCAAAGGATCTTTTAGTTCAGGTGTTAGCATGTACAACCAATACAACCTCTCAGGTGTGGTAGTTTAACCAACCTCGCTCTGATACCAATTGAATGAGATAGATCTTAACTTAAGTTGATTAGAGTTAAAAATATCACCGCACAGATATAAAATAAGAAATGCAGAAAGAAATCAATCAACACAGAAGACACAAGGATTTTATAATGGTTCCCCAAATCTGGGTAGTCCACTTTTCTACCACCCTGGTAGGAATTCATTCAGGTTTTTGATCAGGTGACTGCCACCAATGAGTTTTGATCAGGTCCCCAAAAACCAACTCAAGTCTTTTGGAAGGAGACTTGCAACCAGGAATCACTTTTGAAGGGAGATGACAACCCTTAGTACAGGTGGGGGTGAGAGAGTGATTATGTCTTCTCTATCAACAATCAGAGAGAAGACTCAAGTGAATATGATGTTAGCAAATAGCTTCCCCTAAGATATTGATTGATTCAGGTTTGCAGGAAGCTTTGCTGCAGGGTGATAGACCTTCACAGTGATGATGTCTCCAGCAGGCTTCTTAGACTGATATTGATTAGTTGTCTCTTGAAAGCCTGGAGCTGATGAAGAACTCTGATGATTATTTTTTTGATGATGCAGAGTTCCTCTTTCTGTAAAAAAGCCCTTTCACTTGTTCTTGTGTTCTGCGTGTATTCTGTCTATTGCTCTCTCTCTGATCTATCTTCTTCCCAGTATTTGAATTCTGTAGATTTTTGATGGCGGAAGAAACATTCCCGAGAGTGAAGAGCTTTGGAAAATGATCCTTACTTAATTCTTCTGTAACTGTCCGTTTGAACGGCTATTTTCACTGGGAATGTTGACTGTAATTAATCCTCAATTAATTCTGTCAATTGTTATTGATTGCTCAGAAATCGTCGACCTGAACGTTCGTCGAGTTCATCGATCGTCGACCTGAGTTCGACATTCGTCGAACTCAGATAGATTCGTCGAGCTGAGTATCTTGCCTGCGTTCGTCGACCGGAGCTGTAGTTCGTCGAGCTCAGTTTCTATTTCGTCGAGCTGAGAAACTGACTTGCTAATTTTGTCGAGCTGAGCAAGTGTTGTCCACCAATCGTCCACCTGAGTTCGGCGTTCGTCGAACTCAGCTTATGTCATCATTCGTCGATCAGAGCTTTCGTCGTTCGTCGAACTGCGTTCGACGATCGTCGAGCTGATTCTCTGACTTTGTTTTAACTGCATTCCTTTCAGCAATAATTGAGCTCTTCTGAATGACCTGTCCTGGAAAGAGCTCCTATGACCCATGACTATACATGTTGGGTCAATCTAATATTCCTAATAGTATTCCTTACCAAAATCAGAACTAGAGTTCCAACAGCTTGTCACCCCCGAGAACTACTACTTGTAATATCTTAAAGAATAGAAAAATTTGGTCAGCACTGATCTGATACCGTAGTTTTTTTTTTCCTTTTTCGGGTTTTCCACGTCAAAAATCTTCATGTCATCTTCTAATTCTATCTTTGATTGTTTGTGCACTCGTCTAACTTTCAAGTAGAGACGATTCAATTTGACCGAACCATAGAAACGTTGAGGGACCGCATAAAATATATAAGTTATATACATATATTATATTATTAATATATAATAACTTGCATGTGATCTGCACCTATTTTTTTTACTGTTGTTTACTTCATAATATATAATAACTTGCATGTTAACCCGACATTGTGGACATGTAGGGGTAATGAACACATGCATATTAGTATGGGCCCCGAATTCGAGTGATGGATAGTTGATAAATATTAAAAACAATTATATTATATTGATATATAAGACGATACATTAAATTATCTAATCGATTTTTAAATAAATAAATGTTGGAACCACAAAATCTGTTCACAAATGTACGAACTTTCGAGGTAGAGGAAGATTGCTCTGCTCATATGTTCTAATATCACAGATCAGATGGCAATAGAGAGAAAAATGAGCTCAAGGAATGAGAGTTGGTTTGTTTATTTAGGCTACGTTTGGGGCATGGGCGGAACTAGCCCTGGGCACGGTAGGGCACGTGCCCGACAGGTTTTGGGCGGAACTAGCCCTGAACAGGAGGTTCTTCTTCTTCTTCGGGCACGTACCCGACCGGTTTTGGGCGGAACTAGCCCTGGAAATGAGGTTCTTCTTCTTCACTGTGAATTTCATTCCAGATTTCTGTGAAAGGTTGATTTGAACGCACCATTGTGCTAATCTCGAGCATTTTAATGTTAGGTACACACCATTGTGTTGTTGGAATCCATTGTGAAGAGTTGATTTGGAGCTCCAATCGTCTTGTATTGCTGGAACACACCATTGATAATTACTCTTGTTCCCTGTTTTTCTGTTTTAGTTTGCTTAGGAGTTAGGAGGGCCAAACGCCTGCAAAAAAAAAATTTCGGGGTCGCTGCCCCCGAACCCCCGCTCAGGATGCGCTGCCCCCCGAACCTCCCAAATTGACAGTACTTAGATTGTGTCCGTGCGACTTCAAAATCCTAGTTCCGTCACTGGTTTGGGGGGACTTATTTTCACCGGTCAAGCGGTCACGACAGCATGAATCGGAACTTAATTAAGTTCTGGTTCATACGGTCGTGACCGTTTGACCGGTGAAAATAAATCCTCCCAAACGGAGCCTTAATAAGACTCTGCAAATGTGAGGTGGTCTTGTCACATATTATAGGCAAAATTGAGCTAGTCACAAGAAAAACATAGGCTTGGTAAATGAGAATCTGGGGGTCAACGTGTCTTTCCTCTGTCCTCAATGATCCTATTCATAAGCAAATCAAATAGGGGTGGGGGCTGTCCTGTGATTCACCGCCCCCGCAAAATACCTGACCTTTCCTGCATATTGTGAGATGATTTTCTGTATGAGATACGTTTGAGACCTTTTTTTTATAGGCAAAATTACAGTTTTAATGTCACTTACATTTGTAAATGTCATTTACATTTGTAAATTACAACTGCAATTTCTGAATAAATACAATTGTAAAATAAGTATAATAGTTTACTACATTTTTTCTCAAAACATATACATATAAGATCTTAAAATGATCGTAAAAATACATACATTTCATAATTTATTTATTGAAAAAGATCATAATTTTGCCAAAAAAAAAACAATTTGCGCACCTACCTCTTGGTATGCTACACGTACATAATTTTTTGTCATATATTGTAGGATTTTGGCGAAATGATTGAGTCTGCTAAGAAGGACCACATCAGCCAGAGATTTGCATTGCAAGCTTATTTAAAGAGCTGTCAAGATCCTTGCCGATGGGCCACATTAAGAGAAGCCTAGCCTACGATCGTTGGATGTCCGCACTTCACGGTAAAGTGCACTTTTGCACTTTACCTCCCCCGGTTCCCTCGCCTATGTGCTCTTGATTACTTGTTACTCTTCTTGGGCAAGGTTTCTCTTATTACTATCAACTGGTAGTGGGCAAAAAGCCCGGGCCCGAAAAGCACGCCCGGGCCCGACCCGGGAAAAGCCTGGCTATGCCTGCCCCGGGCCACGTCCGGAGTTGGGGCCCTTAGCGGGCCCCATTTTTGCTGGTTGACTAGCCCGATGCCCGGCCCGGGCCGGATCAGGCTAGCCTGAGCCCGACACCGGGCTAACCTGATCGGGCAGGGCCAAGCCCAACCCGATCGAATTTTTTGAACACGACTACTCTCAACGGAATGAATTTTACAATAAAATTACACTATTTTTTATGATTTATTATCAAATATTTGTTTTTATGCACTTGACTGCAGAAGGATTCCCTCCAATTATTCGAATAAAAAGTTGAAAACCCAGATGGGAGAGAGAGATCTTTGTCATTTCAGGCTCAGCAAGGTGAGAAAAAGGCATCACCCAACCTTTAAATTTTGCCGGAGACCACTCTCTTTTTCACCATCCTTCTTCGTCTTTATCGTCCCCCTTCGCCTTTTCCTTCATCACCAAGTCTTCCTTCTCCTCCATTCTCTCTCTCCCTCTCTCTACAACCAAAGCTACCAAGACCAACGACAAAGCAAGGAACCATCAATTGAAGAAACACACATACACAAACCGAGAGAGAAAGAGAGGAATAAGAAGAAGAAACAGAGTCCAATTTCTACCCTTCCCCCTTCTCCAATGGCGGAGCAAGACCAGCCTGCAATCAAGAAACAAACCTCAGATCTCCCCGCCCAGAAGAAAATCCTCTCAAACTTCCTTTACAAAACCATCCTCTTCGCCATCTTCATCGCTCTCCTCCCCCTCTTCCCATCCCACAACTCCACCTCGACCAGCCCCACACTCCTCTCCCGAACGTGGGAACTCATCCACCTCGTCCTCGTCGGCGTCGCCGTCTCCTACGGACTCTTCAGCCAACGCAACGCCGATCCAGAACCCGACAAGGATATAGACGCCGCCGCTCTGAAGGCCGACAGCCCGCACTCCTACGTCTCCAGACTTCTCCAGATCTCGCCAGTATTCGACGAAGACTCCATCGCCGGCGAGACCAAGCTGGAGACCTGGAGCTCCCAGTACCGTGGCCCAGATCCCGTCGTCGTCGAAAGCAAACCCCTTCTATTACCAGTTCGAAATCTGATGAAATCTCGAATACAGAACCCAGACTCCTTAGGCGTTCTCCCTTCCCCCATCCCATGGAAGTCTAGATCAAGATTGGGGACGATGGATGTTGAAGATGAAGATCCGACCATAGCCGCCTCTTCACCGCCTCCATCCGTCTACGCTGGATTTTTTTCACCCGAGATGCGGGGAAAGACGAGCGAGGATTATATCGGAGTGAAGAACCTCCATGGGGCCGCTCCGCCAGCGCCTCCTCCCCCTCCTCCGCCGCCGCCTTTCAATCATGCATCCCTTTCCTCCGAAAGGAAGGAAATGAAGAAGAGCATCAAGGATGAACTGAAGGATCTGAGAATAAAAGGAAGGGAAGGATTCTTCAAACATAGTTCCCCAAAATCACTCCGGACCCTGGAGAAACCTCCAGATCTGCAAAAGAACCCGACCGAAACGAAGAAGATGACGACGAAGAAGAAGAAGGTTGAGTTCATGGAGAAGATGATTGTAATGTCCGATGATTCTGAAACTGAGAAAGGAAGCGATTCTTGTGCCGATGAAGATGGCGAGAACTCTTCGACAGAAACCAGATCAGAAGCGAAGGAGAATGAGGTGGACAAGAAGGCCGATGAATTCATAGCTAAGTTCAGGGAGCAGATCAGGCTTCAGAGGATTGAATCCATCAAAAAATCAAGCAAGCATCGCGCCGTTAAGAATAATAATAATGTTGCAAAATGAAGATCTCAGAGGGGGATTCATTTCACGGTTCAGGTTGCCCTAATTTATCCAATCCAACGGTGTGAAATATTTATTCATACGGATAATTAAAATAAAATAAAATTAGGGATATTCTAATTCAATCTGTCGAAAAAAATGCTGACTGGACCGGATCCTGGTTTATATCTTCTTTGCTTTTACTATTTTGCTATATTTGCTTACTTTTTTATAAAAAAAAATTTAATATTCCTTTTTTTTTTTGGTTCCCTTCCTTTCCAGTTTCCGCCAACTTCTGTACTTGAGAATGAAAATTTCATACAGAATGAATTCTAGTTGATTGATGTGAAGGTGGATGGTTAAGAAGGATTCTACATGCTTGATCCCGTAAATATAGCCATATGATTTGCCATTTAACGTTGAAGATTGTGCACGAAAATTAAGGTTCTATTCGGCCATACTGAAATACAATCATATTTTTGATCAATGCACAGAAAGTGATTCTTGCAGAAAGCAACGGTGTAATAGTGTATCCAGTTTGATAATCTTTGATGTGTTGCAGGCACAAATAATTTTTTGTGATATTGAAAGAAACGAGAGTATTCACATTTGAATGAAATGTGAGAATTATTAAATATAATCAAAAATCAATATTTACTCAAAATAAAATTAGATGTGTCACAACCCGCATTTTTCTCATTAATAAATAAATCAGAGCACGAGATAACTACGAGCTGTGATGCCACGTCAAGCAGGGGATAACTGCTGACGCTCAGGCAACACTCTAATCCTTCAAATCATAAGTTAAAATGAATAGAAAATTGATTTTTAAATTAATTGGCCGTATCCCTCGGCTCAGTGGATCAGATAGTCCACGGTTTGAAAACTATTTTTATACGTAGCGGAAAAATACTTCATTTATGCTTAACATCCTAAAAGAGCGCATAAGTGTCCTAAGAGCACAACTTACACTATGCAAGACCCTAGAATTCAATTTATAATATTTATAAAGAAAACAATCTTTTTACGCATTTGGAAAATAATGATTGAGCTTTTATAAAACATGTTGATCATGCAATACATATAGTAGTTCTTTTTTTTATAGGTTTTAAAGTAACTAGCAACCTAACATAAAACATTCCCAGAGAGCAAGTGAAACTACCACAAAACAGGTAAACTAGCAGCTAAGCAAAGACTTAGTATCACCAAGGAAAATCACCAACGAGCGTCAACAACCTGACACGAACTCGCTGGCGAGCATGTATGTCTGTACTACTACAAAGCTAAAGAACTACCTCAACAGGTAAGGAAAACACTGCCACAACGCAGTGCACACGGGAACTCCTGAAATTAGCCGTTCAGCCGGCTATAGACCTGAACCTGAGGCATTCAAAAGAAGAACACCTCAGCAAGAAATAATAAAACAGGAGGCAAAGAAACATCAGATAATAATCGAATGAAAGGAGCAGAAAGAAAAAAAGTTACCAACCCTGCAAGAGAGATGCTGAAAATCTCAGCTAAAGAATCCAAAAAGGGACAAAATGTAAGTATAACAATTAGTAAAGCCAGAGAAATGCATCAAGTACTAAAATGTACTAAACTCCGCTCAAGCCTGCAGAGATAAAAAAGGAAACCAATATGCATCAAATGAACAGTATGAAAGGAACTAACAGTCCTAAACTTGTAAATCGTTAGCACTGGCACAAATCCCAAACCTGTGTCGGAGACTAAGAACAGTCACAACCGAACAACCAGGTCCAGGTGTCTCAAGAGTACTAAAGGGGCCGCCACAGGGTCCACACACATAAAGTTCCAACCTCTTACAGGAACCCAAAATGTCCAAAGGAGGGAATGGTGGTGGCCACGACTCGAACTCCCCCGGTACCATACTCCCTCAGAAACCCAGCTACCACATGCTAAGGATCCACGATTCGGCGCCAAAATTAGCCGACAACACCACTTAGAAACTACAAAGTTCTACAACCAAAACCCGCCGAAATAGACTTAACCTAAATTCGGCGATACCCGCCGAATTATTTCCCACTACCCGCCGAACTATTTCCCCCTACCCGCCGAATTATACTTAAAATAACTTCCGATAATTTCCTAGTTTAGGCCGACTACAAGCCCTAACCTAGGAATATTTCTAATCTCACCTATACTACTCCGGTATTCTACGACAAGGAGAATTAATAAAGCGAAATACAACCCATGGAGGCACGCAAGAGGGGAGAAATCCACTTGTCTCAAATCATTCTTGAAAACGTCCACCCAAAATACTCCACCACGTGGATCCGTCCAAAAGGGGGCACGCGGAGACGAGATCTACGAAAAACAGACAACCGGGGTTAGGGCCCAAAAAAAATCTATGGCGAAACGGTCACCGAAAAGGGAAAAGCTTACCGCGATCTCGAAGCTCTCGCCGAGAGTTTTCCAACGCCGCGATCGGATCGAGATTCCGTCCACCGGATCGGCGGTGGCGGCCGCCGAAAGATTCGCGAACGAGAGGATTCACACTCTCCTTTTTGTTTTCGCACAGGGGGGGGGGGGGGGGCTGCTGGTTCGGAGGGAAAGGCAAGGGGGTTTTTTTTTTTTTTTTTTATATATATAAGGATAATAATATTAATAATAATATTATATTTATTATTATTTATATATAACAAAAAGGGGGGCTGCAGTAGGTTCGGCGGGAATGGCAAGGGGGGGGGGGGGGGGGGGGCTGATCGGTGAGAATCATTCTCACCGAACACATGATTCGGTGAGAATCATTCTCACCGATTCTCTCTTTTTTTTATTTCTTTATATATATATAAAAATAATATTTATAATTATTATAAAATGATATAACCTTATGTCGTTACGGAGGGCCAAACGCGTGCCGAATCGAACGAAATTCGCACCGTAGGCGAATGACGATGCTACGAATCCAACGGCGAAGTCGAAATCGAATTCCGACGCACCGTTTTCGAGATAATAATTTCTAAAGTTAACGGCGTACGCGAAAACATACAAACTTCAATCGCGCGCCGATGCTCCAAAAATGCTCGGAACGCGACGAAACTTGACGAGCAAGTCTAAAATTAGCCGATCTAATTTCCTAATGTAAAATTTTCCACTCCCGACGCAAATCCCAAAATTTGGCCGGTGAAACCTAACGAACGCAAAACGCGCTAACGACAAAGTCGGTAACAAAATCCGACGAACAAAAGTCGGGCAAATTTCTCCCGAAGCCAAAACACAAGCATTCCCCAAGAGGCTCCACCGAGTCACCAAACAGACTCCGGCTCGCTAGGGAATCTTGCTACCAGGCATCACCAAGGCACGCAGGGAACCTAAAGAGCTAAGAGCACGCTCTAACAACGTCACATGACCAACACGCGCTAACATAACGCTCTGACGTCATAATACGTCAAATAAGAAATTAAATAAATCACTGGAAAATCGGGGGCGTTACAGTGCAGCTCAGCTGGTGATAGACACTGTTGGAAGAGTGGTTTATCAAGGGTTGCGGGTTCGATACCTAGCGCCAACAACGCGCCTTGCTGAGAAACAGGCGGGAGAGGCATTGGGTTGTATTGGGCTGCAGCCCTGTAGCAGTGCCGGAGCTTGGGCCATGCTGTGCGCAGCCTCTGAGTGCCATGGGCCGGGCTGTTACATAAAAGGTGCACTTTTTATGTAACAGCCCGGCCCATGACACTCAGAGGCTGCGCACAGCATGGCCCAAGCTCCGGCACTGCTACAGGGCTGCAGCCCAATACACCCCAACGCCTCTCCCGCCTGTTTTTCAGCAAGGCGCGTTGTTGGCGCTAGGTATCGAACCCGCAACCCTTGATAAACCACTCTTCCAACAGTGTCTATCACCAACTGAGCTGCAGCTCAGTTGGTGATAGACACTGTTGGAAGAGTGGTTTATCAAGGGTTGCGGGTTCGATACCTAGCGCCAACAACGCGCCTTGCTGAGAAACAGGCGGGAGAGGCGTTGGGGTGTATTGGGCTGCAACCCTGTAGTAGTGTCGGAGCTTGGGCCATGCTGTGCGCAGCCTCTGAGTGCCATGGGTCGGGCTGTTACATAAAAAAGTGCACTTTTTATGTAACAGCCCGACCCATGGCACTCAGAGGCTGCGCACAGCATGGCCCAAGCTCCGGCACTGCTACAGGGCTGCAGCCCAATACACCCCAATGCCTCTCCCTCCTGTTTTTCAGCAAGGCGCGTTGTTGGCGCTAGGTATCGAACCCGCAACCCTTGATAAATCACTCTTCCAACAGTGACCATCACCAACTGAGCTGCAGCTCAGCTGGTGATGGTCACTGTTGGAAGAGTGTTTTATCAAGGGTTGCGGGTTCGATACCTAGCGCCAACAACGCGCCTTGCTGAAAAACAGGTGGGAGAGGCGTTGGGGTGTATTGGGCTGCAGCCCTGTAGCAGTGCCGGAGCTTGGGCCATGCTGTGCGCAGCCTCTGAGTGCCATGGGCCGGGCTGTTACAAGATGTCTCGCCAAGCGAAAAACAAAGTTGAGGAAGGCCGAATTGATGGTGGAGGCCCGAGTGTTTGCTTAACATTTGGTGTTTGGCGGGACAACTTAAAATAGAATTTGCTCCAGATTGTGTTACACATAATTGAACTTGGTCGATATTGTGTTACATTTATGAATGTACAGATATATAAATATGCACACAAATATATAGAATTCTAGCCGCTAAAGCTGTCAGTTCAATCTCGGCTTAAAAATTTCCTTTAAATTGGGATAATTTATACACCACAACAATCACATAGGATGACAAAATAAAGAAGAGTGAAGTTATGGCAGATCGGTTTTGGCTACATGCAACAGGTCTATTGCTGGGCTAGAGAGCACGCAAGTCCAATCAGAGCACCTGCAAATTAGTTCAAGCAATTACTTGGACGACCGGTTAACGGTATGTCAATACATAAACACAACACAAAACAAGAATAATAAAAGTGACACAAAGATTTAACGTGAAAACTCAATAGGTTGAAAATCACGGGACGATCAGAGTTCAACCCAGAAAGCCGCCACTAAAATGTATGAAACAATAAGCAATTACAAGGCTTTCTCTCCTCAATTCTTATAGATCTTCTCTAGCTTCACACTACACAATACAATAAATAGTAACAAAAAAACTGCAAGTTATCGACAGCGGTGGAAGAGACGGATTACACAAATCCTCTTCAAGATGCCTCTTCGAATCTTTGCTCAAATCTGCTCCAGATCTAATCCGTGTAGGTGAAGTACTGCTAGTCAATGTTGTACAACGATGCCTGAAAGCTCTCTCAAATTACGATGATCGCAGTAAAGGCCTCTCTAAAAATCTTTCTGAAAGTCTTGTTTTCAAAGCTAGTCAAACACCTAGAGGGAGGCGGGGGGTGAATAGGTTTCTGTCTCTATTTAATTTTTCTAACTTGTTTGAAGATTTCTGTGGTTGGTGATTAGGTTAGTTTGTGCTTTCAAGATCAATCACAGATGACACAACAATTTATAGTGGTTCCCCAATCTTGGGTATATCCACTGTCCCTCTACGCCTATCTAACAGTGTGTTAGATTCGGCTCTCCCTCCAGAACTCAGTTCCTCAAGAGCTTACAACACAGATCCCGCAGGACCACATAGGTCACATAGACCTACAACTTAGGCACTAAGCCAAACCAGGTCGCAAAGACCTTTCACCCGGTACAAAGCCAAACACAAGTCATTAAGACCTCAGCCTTTATAATACAGGCTTACAACTCTAGATTCACCAAAAATCTTTACAGAAGAAGAAATAAAGAGGGATATGATTAGAAACTAGAGCAAGATCTCTGTATCTTTTTCTTCCTATACTGTGCAGATATCAGTCCAAACTTTTGTTGTTGAAGACAATAAGTAGGCAGTAAAATTTTCTTCAACCAGCTTTATTTTCTCTACAGAACTTATAGATCTGCTTCCTCAGAATATCTTCGGATCCTGCTATTGCAGATGGTGATTGATTCAGCTATTTCTTTCCCATCAAGGTTCTTTGTGCAGAACAACTTCTTCAGGCTCGACGAAAATGGCAAGGAAGAAGATGAAGCTCGGCCGCACTTTTCATTTTCAGAAAACCTAGACAAGGAAAAACCTGATTGATTGCTCTAACTGATTTTCTTCTTTTTATTCTCTAAAAGCCAATTGAGCAGTGGGTGCCACCACCAGGATTGATTGTTGAGATTGAGTCATTCATCGCATGCATTCCATTGAATCTTGATTCAACGGCTCTTTGCTTTGTGTGTGGGCCCCAACACTTAATGTTGAAAATTTTCCTTGGAAAGTGTAAAAGATGATAACGGCTGGCCGCCAACGTCTCCGACAGCATTTCCGCAACTTTTAAATTTTGGTTGACTTTTTGACTTTGCTAACTTCAGCATGACTCAGCATCTTTAGACTTGGACAAAATTCAATCATTAGAACCAAAGGAATTGAGTGAATATGTATCACTCAACGCCACAACACTTAGACAAAATTCTGTCTGTCTAGGTATTGAGCTCGACGAATGCTGAGCTCTGTTCGACGAACAGCAAGCTCAGCTCGACGACATCATAAGTTCAGTTTGACGAACTGTAGACTTAGTTCGATGAAAGGCTAAACTCAGTTCGACGAACTCCAGGCTCAGTTCGACGGAAGCTGAGCTCAGTTCGACAAAGATGAGCTCGACGAAAGCCAAGAAATTCATGCATTTGGACTTAGCTGAGCTCGACGAAAGCCAAAACTTAGTTCGCTAAACTCCAGACTCAGTTCGATGAACGCTGAGCTCAGTTCGACGAAGTTGAGCTCGACGAAAGCCAAACAATCCATGCATTTAGACTTAGACAAATTTCTGCTTCAAGGCGTTGAGAGCATCGAGAGCATTGAGTGAGCTTGCCTCACTCAACGCTATTTGCCTTAATAAATATTTCTGTGCCTTGGCGTTGAGAGAGTAAGCTCTACTCAATGCCAAACTTCTTAACAGAATTTTTCTGTTATCTGGCGTTGAGTGAGTAAGCTACACTCAACGCCTGTGGACTTGGTGAAAATTTTGCCCAACTTTTCTATGAGTTGACTGGCATAGAAACACTCAATGCTAAAAGCTGTATGACGTTGAGTGAGTAGACTACACTCAATGCTTCTGTACTTAGCCAAATTTTTGGCTATCTTTCAGTTAAGCTGAGATAGACTCAACACTATATGTTATATGACATTGAGTGAGCTGTCCTCAGTCCACGCTTTTGTACTTGGGCAAATTTCTACTAGACAATATTGAATCCATACCTCTGGCGTTAAGTGATCTTGCTCCACTCAACGCCTGTGTACTTAGTCGATTTTTGCTATGTCCAGCAACCACTTATTTTGTCTGCATGTCCAATATATGTGATATGAACAACCTGCACCCAAGACCTCAAATGCACATCAAATACTGTTGATGTGTGTGATATTGACCTATTTGACTTCTCACAAATTAGAGACATTAGGAACAATGGACCCAACAATCTCCCCTATTTGAAGAAGTCAAAACCCTTATCAAAAATGTTTGCTTTCCTTGGTTAATTACACACACAACCTATACAGCAAAATAAATATTAAAATTCTGACAATTGCTATAAGTAAATGTACCTCATTTCTTGCCTATATGGTGAGCATCACCTACTCCCTCTACATTACTGCAAGGTGTTTGTCCTTACTTGAGTGCCACATAACTTTCTTTACCCTTTGCCACATGTCGTTCTTTCCCCTTTGTCATCTCTCCCACTTGTTATGTCTCTCCCTTGCTAGGACCTTCTCTCTTCTCTTCCCCATTTTGACTTCTACAGAATAGACAGATGGGGGCTGGCCCTTCCATTGGCTGACCTTCTCTCTTCTCTCAAGAGTAACTTACTCCCCCTCAATAGAAGCTTCAGTGAACCAATATTACTGGGGAGTCTGTATGTCCAGCAAGAGGAACAATACCTGCACTCAAAAAATGCAAAAGGGAGTGCCCGAAGTTATGCCAAGTTAAACATACCCAACTCAAATTTAAGGGTGTTGAACTTTGCTTCATCTAATGGCTTAGTGAAGATATCAGCCACTTGCTTGTCTGTGGGGACAAATTCAAGACTAATGTCTTCCTTCTCCACATGCTCCCTAATAAAATGATATCTTATTTCTATATGCTTAGTCCTGCTATGTGAGATAGGATTCCTAGCAATAAAAATAACACTCGTAGAATCACAGTAGAGAGGAGTTCTACTTACCTGAAGGTTGTAATCCTGAAGCTGATGTTGGATCCACAGCAGCTGAGCACATCAGCTTCTTGCTGATATATATATTCTGACTCAGCAGTGGATATAGCTACACTAGTTTTCTTCTTGTTGCTCCAAGAAACTAGCCTTCTTCCTAAGAACTGACAGGTTCGAGTAGTGCTTTTCCTGTCTTCTTTGCAACATGCAAAATTTGTATCTGAAAATCCTGTTAGATCAAAATCCCTATTTTTAGGGTACCATAGGACAAGATCTGGTGTGCCCTTAAGATACCTCAAGATTCTCTTTGCAGCAGAGTAATGAGATTCTTTAGGGCAGACTTGATACCTAGCATAGACACATGCGACATACATGGTGTCAGGCCTACTATCAGTCAGGTATAGAAGGGAGCCAATTATCCCTCTATACAAAGGATCATCAATAGGTTTCTCTGCCTCATCTTTGCCTATATACATACTTGATCCCATAAGAGTTCTCATGGTGGATGCATTCTCCATACCATACTTTTTGATTAGCTCCCTTGTGAACTTGGACTGGGATATGGATAAGCCATCATCAGTCTGTCTTACTTGAAGTCCCAAAAAGAACTTGAGCTCACTCATGCTGCTCATTTCAAACTTCCCTTGCATAAGTTTAGCAAACTTCCTCCAAAGGTTGTCATCAGTAGATCCAAAGATAATGTCATCGATATATATCTGGACTAGTATAAGATTGTCCTTTGATTCCCTTAGGAATATGATCTTGTCCATCTTCCCCCTTGATAATTTGTTCTCAATAAGGAAGTTGGAGAAGGTTTCATACCAAGTCCTAGGTATAACGGTCCAGGCCCATCCCATGGGAACCTGCTGGCACCGCCGGCCTACCAGGGTCCAGACCCGGGACCACCACTGATAGTCAGCCTTTCACATTCAAGCCTGCAGGCCATGCACCTCAACCCCTCTCCGGTCTGTTTTTCAGCGCGATAGGTTGTTGCCACTAGGACTCGAACCCAGGACCTTGATAAGAGAGCTTTCCGCCACTCCCTCATCACCAACTGAGCTGCAGCTCAGTTGGTGATGAGGGAGTGGCGGAAAGCTCTCTTATCAAGGTCCTGGGTTCGAGACCCAGCGACAATAACCTACCGCGCTGATAAACAGGCCGGAGAGGGGTTGAGGTGCATGGCTTGCAGGCTTGAATGTGAAAGGCTGACTACCAGTGGTGGTCCCGGGTCTGGACCCTGGTAGGCCGGCGGTGCCAGCAGGTTACCATGGGATGGGCCTGGACCGTTATAAAAAGTGCACTTTTTTTTATAAATGTCCAGGCCCATCCCATGGGAACCCGCTGGCACTGCCGGCCTACCAGGGTCCAAACCCAGGCCCACCACTCGTAGTCAGCCTTTCACATTCAAGCCTGCAGGCCATGCACCCCAACCCCTCTCCGGCCTGTTTATCAGCACGGTAGGTTGTTGCCGCTGGGTCTCGAACCGAGGACCTTGATAAGAGAGCTTTCTGCCACTCCCTCATCACCAACTGAGCTGCAGCTCAGTTGGTGATGAGGGAGTGGCGGAAAGCTCTCTTATCAAGGTCCTGGGTTCGAGTCCTAGCGGCAACAACCTATCGCGCTGAAAAACAGGCCGGAGAGGGGTTGAGGTGGATGGCCTGCAGGCTTGAATGTGAAAGGCTGACTACCAGTGGTGGTCCCGGGTCTGGACCCTGGTAGGCTGGCGGTGCCAGCGGGTTCTCATGGGATGGGCCTGGACCGTTATACCTAGGGCTTGGTATGAAACCTTCTCCAACTTCCTTATTGAGAACAAATTATCAAGGGGGAAGATGGACAAGATCATATTCCTAAGGGAATCAAAGGATAATCTTATACTAGTCCAGATATATATCGATGACATTATCTTTGGATCTACTGATGACAACCTTTGGAGGAAGTTTGCTAAACTTATGCAAGGGAAGTTTGAAATGAGCAGCATGAGTGAGCTCAAGTTCTTTTTGGGACTTCAAGTAAGACAGACTGATGATGGCTTATCCATATCCCAGTCCAAGTTCACAAGGGAGCTAATCAAAAAGTATGGTATAGAGAATGCATCCACCATGAGAACTCTCATGGGATCAAGTATGCATATAGGCAAAGATGAGACAGAGAAATCTGTTGATGACTCTTTGTATAGAGGGATAATTGGCTCCCTTCTATACCTGACTGCTAGTAGGCCTGACACCATGCATGTCACATGTGTCTGTGCTAGGTATCAAGCCTGCCCTAAAGAATCTCATTACTCTGCTGCAAAGAGAATCTTGAGGTATCTTAAGGACACACCAGATCTTGTCCTATGATACCCTAGAAATAGGGATTTTGATCTAACATGATTTTCAGATGCAAATTTTGCATGTTGCAAAGAGGACATGAAAAGCACTACTGGAACCTGTCAGTTCTTAGGAAGAAGGCTAGTTTCTTGGAGCAATAAGAAGAAAACTAGTGTAGCTATATCCACTTCTGAGTCAGAATATATATCAACAAGTAGCTGATGTGCTCAGCTGCTGTGGATCCAACATCAGCTTCAGGATTACAACCTTCAGGTAAGTAGAACTCCTCTCTACTATGATTCCACAAGTTCTATTTTTATTGCTAGGAATCCTATCTTACATAGCAGGGCTAAGCATATAGAAATAAGATATCATTTTATTAGGGAGCATGTGGAGAAGGAAGACATTGGTCTTGAATTTGTCCCCACAGACAAGCAAGTGGCTGATATCTTCACTAAGCCATTAGATGAAGCAAAGTTCAACACCCTTAAATTTGAGTTGGGTATGTTTAACTTGGCATAACTTCGGGCACTCCCTTTTGCATTTTTTGAGTGCAGGTATTGTTCCTCTTGCTGGACATACAGACTCCCCAGTAATATCGGTTCACTGAAGCTTCTATTGAGGGGGAGTAAGTTACTCTAGAGAGAAGAGAGAAGGTCAGCCAATGGAAGGGCCAGCTGTAACATCCCATTTCCAACTGGACCCCTAAGAGTGGTTTTGCCATGACTAGGTCATGACAAAACCCTAGGAAGCCAGAAATGGGCCAAGAGATAGAAGGCCAAGATGAGGATCACCATGGGCTGCATATGGCACAACCACATCACCAAACCTAGGGTTTGATCTTAGGGCTTCACCATGACTCCATGACCCCACCACAACATCACTAACCCATTAGAGGGTCCACTAGAGCCTTAAGGGTCCATTGGAGTCAACCACAGGTGGCCAATTTGACCTAGGACCACCATAAGCCTAAATTAGGCAAGGTGCCATAACTAAGGGCAATGTGCCCTAGTAAAGCCCAACTAACCCTACCATGGACTTCCTAGACCTAAAGTGGGGTCAATGGGTCTCTAAGGACCCAAGAAGGGCAGTCCAAGAGGTTAAGTTGACCAAAGTCAACTCTGAGCCTAAATAGGTCAAACTGGTCTATATATGGTCAACTGACCTTCCCCAAGCCAAGTGGACCCCACCCAAGCCAACCTAACCATAGAGTGAGGTCAATGGGTCACCTAGGACCCATTGGGGTCCACCCAAGAGGCTAAGTTGATCAAAGTCAACTCTAACCCTAAATGGGTCAACCTAACCTACATTGGGTCAAACTGACATACACAAGGGCCAATTGAAGTTACCTTAGCCAAGTGGACCCCACACATACCCTCATAACTCTAGTGAGAGGCCAATGGGTCACCCAGGACCCATTGGGACCAATCAAAAAGGCTAAGTTGACCAAAGTCAACTCTAGCCCTAAAATGGTCAAGTGCCCTACCTAAGGGTCAAGTGACCTCCAAGGGGCCAAGACAACCCTACCTAGGCCTTAGGGGAGACCAATGAGTCACCAAGGACCCATTAGGGGCAAACTCAAAGACCAAATTGACCAAGTTCAACCCTAGCCTAGGTTTGGGTCAAGCTAGCCCAAATGGGCTAACTCAAGCTCAAGCCCAATTCTATTGGGCTAACCTAACCTTGTTTGGAGGGGTGAAATAAACATGTGGGCTGCCATTGGGTTAGGTAGGAGTCAAATTCAGCTTGATCTATAGGAGAGAGAAAAAGCTTCAAAGGGAAGAGAGAGAAAGAGAAGAGAAGAAATGGAGGAAGACTTGGGCTCATCCTTCCCCTTCCCCAACCTTCCCCAACCTCCCATTCAATTCCCTAAGACCAGAGAAGTTGAACCATCTACCCATTTACTGGCTGGAGCCAGCATTTCCCCCCTACCTACCATGGCCGCCAAGCTTGACCAAGAGCCAATAATGGCAAATGCATTTCCAGCCACCTAACACCCCTTCTCTTCATTTTAAAAGCTTCACTGGACTCCAAGGAATCAGTCCCACCCCTTACCCGAAGGAGCCAGAGCTATTCACTGTGTTGTTGCAGAAATCCGATCACCACCACCACAAAAATGGCATCCCGGCGATCGGCAAGGATTCAGGCCACCAGAAAGGTCCTCCTCCACTTCTTCATCCATGAATAGATCATAGAAATGCTTAGGTCCAAGGTTCGGGCTCAATTGAGCCCGATCCAAGTTCAAAATTTCATGATTTTTCCGAAATTTTTCACCTCTCGGGTTCGCCAGAATAGTGCTCTCCGGCAGCCGTGCTGCCGCCCGACGATAGCCCCCACCTCAACGAAGGTGGTGGTGGCGGTGGCCGGCCGGGGAGGTGGCCGGATCGCCGGCGGTGGCGTTTGAAAATTGCTCCAGGCGGGACAAATTGCAGCCGTCGGCTGGAGCTTGAGGATGACCGGATCCCGTTAATCCTGCGCCAAGATTCGTGCAAAATCGGATTTATGAAACTATAGGATAATATAATCATTTTAGTGATTTCTATCACAATTATGACATTTAATGTTTTAATTTTGTAAAAATAGATAGAGGCACTGTATGAGAAATTGGTCAACAGAGGATTTGTAGCCCCTTGGGTCTAGTTTATTTTAAAATTGGCTTGGACCAATTTGGGTGTCTGGTTTGACCAGGGCACCCATTTTGGTGGGGCCTACACATTGGGCTAGGCAAAAATTCAATTGAGTTCCCACACTTTATTTTTGATCCAAATGAGCTGTAATTTTGGCAGGGAGTCAATCTAGACCATATCTAGGAGTACACCAAAAATGGGAATTTTTGGGGACACTTTTGCTATAGTTTTGGAAATTATTTAATTTCTCTATGATAATTTAATTAGGTGGTCTAATGACCTCCAAACCCTCCCAAATTTTGGTGAGTGATCCCGTGGCTCATGTTATGTATCTGTATAAAGTTTCACCTAATTTGAATGTGTTTTGAATAATTATTGACCCAACCCTAACCTTACCTTAATAAGGGTATTTTGGTCAAAAAGTGCACTTTTGCTTTTGAGTGTCCAAATCAACTCCACAGAGGCTGCAATTTGGGCCACTGACTTGGTATGGCATTTAGCACCTCCCCATGGAATGTGGGGTACAGTGGAATTGATTTGCCCTAAGTTCCTAGGCCAAACCCTAAGGAAGGACCTTTGTGCCTTGTGAAGGGCATGAGTCCTAAACACCTTGGATGAACTTTAAATTTTGTATGGATGGTGCTATGGTATATAAAACCATCTGGTAAAAATGTTAAAGAATTTTGAAAATGGTAGGGTCCCCAAAACCCAAACCCTAGCTTAGGTCATAAAATTTGTAGTGCTAGTTTAGGTTAGCTAAACTCCTTGAAATATAATAAAATTTGGGTAGTGTGGGAATAAGGATATTTTGAGCCTCTGATAATTTATTTGGGAAGTTTTGATCAATACTTGTAGTACTTCATTTGTAACCAATAGGATTGCCCTAATTAATAATTTGACAATTGTGATCTCACTGCCCATTGAAAGGTCATGAAAATTTGGCAGAGGTAGTTTTAGACCATATTGATCATAAATGATTTTTAATATAATTTTTGGATACATAATTAGGGCATCTACTTCACAAGTGCATTTCTTTGGTTACATACTAAATAATTCCTACAAGAGCTCAATACTTGTTGAACAATTATGAAACTTGATACATAGTGTTCCTAGTTCATTAGTATCATGTGGGAATTTATTTGGAAATTTGTGATGGATAATTAGTATACTTTGTTCATTAACCCATAAACTTGGAATTTCATGAGAAAATCAAGTATAACATTATTATTAAATGATAAATTATGAAACTTGATCTAGAGTATTTATATGCCATCATAACCATCCTTGAATTTTCTCTGAATTTTTGGATGTATTATTGCTGTAAAATATTTTAAAATGACTTATTATGAGATATATTTGAAATTACAATTAAGGGCCTAACCTTGCTGAAAAATTGGAAGACTTAGGCTTTAGAGTTTATTATTCATTTTGTAATTAACATAAATTTAGTGGATTATTATCTTATCTGAAATTTGTACTTCATGTTCAAAACTTGGGCTCTTTAGATACTAGAATAAATAAATAAATTATCAGACAAATTAGAAAAATTATGAATTTCTGGATTTATGCTAAAAATGTCATTATAGCCCTCTAATAATTATCATAGGGGTACTGGATGATTATTTGATGTACCTCCCTTTTTACGAGTCATATAGCTTAAGTGGTCTGCATATAGTAAAAATTGCAGAAATCATGTTGGAGTATAATTGGATGCATGTCTTGGGATTAGTGGTAGGCTGGTTTGGATGGATAAATATAAGTTCATTATTGGTAGTAGGAGGAGTAGAGGGATGGGTTGGCTAGAGTTAGGCGGTGCCCGGGATCGACGAAAGATCGTCTTCCCCGAGGTGAGGTAGAGTCAAATCACCCTAGGATTAGCCTATTGTAACATGAGAAGGTAATGAGTAAGGGAATCAACCAATAATAATAATAAGCACCTTGCGAAAGGGAACGCTGGGTGTAATCCCAACATAGTTCCTAGTGCCCCTTGAGAGCCCTTCACAGGGAATACCGGGGGCAGTCCTGAGTTAACGTAAACTGTATTAACAAGCTGAAAAGAGTAACTTAGTAATTAGGGTTGCACATTTCACGAACACAGAGAGCACTGGAGTATAGTTGGAAGCTTCGGCTTGGATGGTTAAGAGACAGACGTTTGGGTCCGGGGAGCTTCGGCTCGATTGTTTGAGACAGACATTTTGGTCCGGGGAGCTTCGGCTTGGTTTTTGGATACGTTAAATTTGCATGTGCATAAAAGGAAAGGAAATTAAGGTGGTGGGTCTTCGGTATTGGAGGGTCGATGCACCGACGCCAATACGCTGACTCGGCAAGTGTGGTTAGCACTTCACCAACACAAGTCCGGTGCGCCAGCCGGCAAGAGTACGCAGGAGTCCGCTTCGTGCACCAAGCGTTGAGGCGTACGATAGGTCTGATCGGTAGTGCTTTACTGGTTTAGAGGTGGGCGAGGCCCAACCCACCTCTTCCGTCTGCCACTACGGAGGTATCCTGGGAGGTTACGGCTCCAAAAAGGGGGAACTAAAGGTCTGTGTGCACAGAGTCGGGTGTGTGTGTTGCACTTGCCTGCTCCATCATACCCACTTGCATGTCATAGCATAATCGATTCATTTGACCCTGACACCTAAAGTATAAGTGGAATGGGACGCTTATACATTAGGACCTGCAAAACGACCCCTTAGTCTATAAGCTTGTGTGGGCAAGTTTATAAATTAAATGTTTAATTCTTTATATATATAATGCTGTTATTAACCGACACCCCAACGTATAAATTGGTATGAGATTTTTTATACGATGGGAGCCCTGTAAAAGATCCCTTGCTTATACGTTCCATATAAGTTAAGGTTATTTTTCATACTATGCTTTACTGCCACATGTACTATAAAAATTGCTAGTATAGGTCCGCTGCCATCTGATTCTTGTTTACTCTCCCCCTTCAAGTCCTCCCCTTTCTTCCTCTCCGCTCGGTTCCTAGGGGCCATGGGGGAAGGGGCGGAGGATGATAGGACTTAGTCTTTTAGACTAACGGTTTTCGAACCACATCATTTTAGGGGACCGTGGAGCCCAGCATGGAGGAGCAGCCCCAGAGGTCGGCACGCTTGGAGATCGGGCAGTCTAGTTCCGGAGTTCAGACGGCAAGGACTGTGAGTCCTGATCTCTACTAGTAGTTATATTAGTTTGCTTCTACGTTGAGAGATTTGTAGTGAGGACATGATGTACCGGGCATGAGCCCAAGATCTTATATTTTTGTGTATCTGTGGACACTCCCTTCGTGGAGATTATTTACATATATATGTGATTTCTGTGGACTTGCTACTGTTACGATTTTGCTACAGTTACGATCGATTTGGCCGGCTGGATCGGCGTTTTGTAGTGATGACCTTCCCGGGTGCGAAGGTGTCACCACAAAGCGACGGTTCTAGGCCTAAGACCCCGGTGTTTTAAAAAGAAAAAAAGGGGGGGGGGGGGGTCTTACAAGTGGTATCAAAGGAAACCACGATCGACAAGTAGCAGTCCACAACCCCTGGGTCACCCCTGCAAGGGTTTAGTTTGGGGACAAACTAAGCAGCGGAAGCAGTTGTGTGCCCATATGAGGGGTCACATGTAAATTGTCCACTTTAATTAGGTTGAGTCGATTACTTACAATTGGCTTTTGTTACGCAGCCCCCAGCACAGCCTACACCGCAAGGCGGAGCCCAGCACACCCCAGACACTGCACCACCTCTCCCGATCCCCACTCCTTTCCTTCAATCAGACATGGGGCAAACTCTTACAGCTATCCTTGAGGCCTTCCGGACTCAACAGGCTCCGGCTCCGCAGCCAAACCCGGGGGCCAACTGGTTGAGCACATTCAGAGGACTTTCTCCCCCGTCCTATTTGGGGACAATGTCGGTAGTTCGGACGGAAGAGTGGCTGGATACTATGTACGAAATGCTGACTGGGATACGTTGCCCCTGGGAGGAGAGGGTGGCTTTAGTGGTATCTTGCCTAGAGTCCCATGCCAAGAGGTGGTGGAAGACGCTGCTGGACACGATGTTTGCCGATAGGGAGATTACAGAAATTACCTGGGAAGAGTTCAGGGCCACGCTGCTGGAGCATTTTGTCCCGCAGTCGGACAGGGATGAGTTGGAGGAGCGGTTCTTACAGCTGAAGCAGGGCACCAGGACGACGGTGGAGTACCATCGGGAATTCGACCATTTGGCTCGATATGCTGGTTCTTACCAGCTGGATGAAGCAGGATACATCAAGAGGTTCTATAAGGGTCTGAAAGAGGAGTTGAGGGAGGCCTTGTTGTTTGTATCCGACGGGCCTATCTCCCGAATTTTGGAGATGGCCAAGAGGATTGAGGCTGATTGGCATGCCACTCGGGGTCGGAAGCGGCAAGTGGAGGATCAGGGCCGGAGAGCCAGAAATGATCAGCGGCGAGGTGCTATACCAGATGGGAGAAGGACAGAGGACCGACCTCGTCAGGAAGTGAGGCAGGAGCCGAGGGAACAGGTGATATTGGCCCCTCAACCCCTTCGGATGCAGGAGATGCCGAGACCTGGGGGTATGGCGTATCCCCCACCAGAGTGTTTCCATTGTCATCAGGTTGGGCACCTCCGGAGAAACTGCCCCATGAGGGGGGCACCACCTCTAGCATCACAGGGTGGACCACCTGCCCAGCATTTTAAAGGCCGAGAATGCGGCCGAGGACGTGGTTACCAGGGAGGGGATCGAAGACAGGAAAGGGAGTAGGTATATGCTTTGGACCTGGCACAGCCTCGGAACCCAGAGCAGGTCATCACAGGTAAGCCAAGATGTTTAAATTGAATTCCCTTTCTCAGTTACCCAATAAATAGAACTGCACTAGTAGAATGAATAGGAAAGAAAACTCGTTAGAAAATACTAAGACAATTAACCATCCCAGGTATAGTCTTCATCAGTGGCAATCCCTCTTATACTCTGTTCGACACGGGTGCCTCGCACTCGTTTGTGTCGGAGGCCTTTCTGGAAGGGCTAGAAGGGGTGGAACGGTTCACATGCCGGATGAGGAGGGTGCGTCTACCCGATGGATCGGAGATACTCACCCCTGCCCACTACAGCATGAAGGCGGAGATTGGAGGAAAGCCGTTCGAAGTATCGGCAACGGTCCTAAGGATGCCAGTCTTCGAGATGATCCTGGGCATGACTTGGTTACAATGGAACCATGCCCAGATTGATTGTCAAGCGAAGAGGATCACCGTGAGGCACGAGGACTCTATCATCATCATCGAAGGTATACGACCTGCCTCACGTATACCCTTATCTTCAGTACAGGCCGTTAAGGCCTATTTACAGGGGGAGGAGGTCTACGAGGTGCTGTTTGAAATGGCGGAGGCCACGAACTCTATATCGAATATCCCGGTGGTGCGGGATTTTGCGGATGTCTTTCCAGAAAAATTACCCGGATTGCCCCCGCATAGGGAGCAGGACTTCCAGATACAACTGGTGCCGGGGGCCAAGCCGGCATCTAGGGCCCCTTACCGGATGGCCCCGAAGGAGTTGGTAGAGTTCTGAAGTCAGTTGCAGGAACTAGTAGAGGCGGGGTTTGTCCGGCCAAGCTCTTCATCGTGGGGAGCCCCAGTGCTATTTGTCAAGAAGAAGGACGGAAGTCTCCGCTTGTGTATTGATTACCGAGCACTTAACAGATTGACGATCCGGAATACATACCCACTGCCATGGATTGACGAGTTGTTCGACCAACTGGAAGGAGCGCATTTCATCTCAAAATTAGATTTGAGGTCGGGCTATAACCAGCTTCGGATTCGAGAGGAAGATATTCATAAGACTGCTTTTAGTAACAGATATGGATTGTTTGAGTTTACGGTGATGCCCTTCGGGCTCACGAATGCACCATCAGCATTCATGACCCTCATGAACCAGGTTTTCAAGGAGTATCTAGATGTGTTTGTCATTGTGTTTATTGATGACATCCTCATCTATTCAAGGACGGAGGAGGAGCACACTCGCCATCTGGAACTGACCCTATAGAGACTGCGGGAGAATCATTTATATGCAAAGTTCAGCAAATGTCAGTTCTGGTTGAAGGAGGTGGGCTTCTTAGGTCATATTATCAGTGGAGCCGGGTTGGCAGTGGATCCGGCAAAGATTCGGGCAGTTCGGGATTGGCCACCGTTGAAGGCAGCCACCGACGTGCAAAGTTTCCTAGGACTTGCCGGTTATTACCGGAAGTTTGTGGAGGGATTCTCTCGAATCGCCCTCCCACTCACATCTTTGACGAAGAAGGAGGTACCTTTCGTGTGGACCCCACAGTGCCAGGCGGCTTTCCAGGAGCTGAAGGATCGACTCACCTCGGCTCCCATACTTGCTCTCCCCTCGGGGAGAGAAGGATTTCAGGTCTATACTGACGCTTCCTACCAGGGTATGAGAGCTGTACTGATGCAGAAGGATCATGTGATTGCGTATGCATCTCGCCAGTTGAAGAATCACGAACAGAACTACCCGGTGCACGACCTTGAGATGGGGGCGGTCGTTTTTGCTTTGAAGGTCTGGCGCCACTATCTTTATGGAGTCCACTGCGACATCTACTCCGACCACAAGAACCTGAAATACGTGGACACGCAGAAGGAACTGAACATCAGGCAGAGGCGCTGGGTGGAGTTCTTAGCGGATTACCAGTATGAGATGCACTACCATCCAGGGAAGGCAAATGTGGTGGCCGACGCGTTGAGTCGGAGAGCTGCCACTTCCGAAGCTGGGCCCCAGGTTATGTCTATGGAATTGGTGAGGAGGTTGGAGGATATGCACATCACACTGGTGTCATCTGAGGACCCCGAGCTTTACATGGAGTATTTAGCTGCGGTGAGTGCTACAGACGATATCCGGGATCGAGTCAGAGATGGGCAGAGGCGAGATGCTAAATTGGAGCCGATATTCTGGGCCTTGGAGAACGGTACAGCAGGGGATTACACGATGAGGGACGGCGTGGTATGCTTTAGAGGCCGGACTTATATACCGTAAGGAGGCCAGGTCCGGGAAGATATCATGGCGGAGGCCCACCACAGCAGATACTCGGTGCACCCGGGTATCACGAAGATGACTGCGGACTTAAAGAAGACTATGTACTGGCCAGGCATGAAGAAGGATATCACTCAGTTTGTGACCCACTGCGAAGCGTGCCAGCTAGTGAAGGCGGAGTGCAAAAACCCCGCAGGATTATTGCAACCACTCCCGGTACCAGAGTGGAAGTTTGAAGACATCGCGATGGACTTTATCCATGGACTTCCCCGATCACGGACGGGAAACGACTCGATTTGGGTCATCATCGATCGGTTGACGAAGGTAGCCAGATTCATTTCGATCAGGAAGGACGACTCTGTGGGAGTATTAGTGCAGAGATTTGTGGAGCAGTTCGTTCGATATCACGGGGTGCCCAAGACGATCGTGTCGGATCGGGATGGCCAGTTCACTTCCATCGAGTGGAGATCCGTGCAGGCTTACTTAGGCACGCGTTTGACCTTCAGCACCGCATTCCATCCCCAGACGGATGGGCAGACGGAGCGCACCAATCGGACGCTGGAAGATCTTTTGAGGCTGTGCATTTTGGACCGCGGGGAACCGTGGGAGAAGCTCTTACCCCTTGTCGAGTTCTCCTATAACAACAGCTACCAGTCCAGCATCAGGATGATGCCTTACGAAGCCTTGTATGGAAGGAAATGCAGGACCCCGCTTTCTTGGATTCAGGATGAGGATCCGAAGTTGTTGGGATCAGATTTTGTTGAAGACACCGAGGCTCAGGTGAGGCTGATCAGAGACAGGATGCTAGGGGCGCAGAGCAGACAAGCTAAGTACTATGACGCCCGACATCGTCAGGTAGAGTTTCAGGTGGGGGACCAAGTGTTTCTGAAGATCCGGCCTATGCATGGAGTTTCACGAGTGCGTGGTCGGAAGAAGAAGCTCAGCCCTAGGTATATGGGCCCTTACAGGATCCTGGAGCGGATCGGACCCCTAGCTTACAGGCTGGAGTTGCCACCAGAGCTGGAAGCCTTGCATGATGTGTTCCATATTTCCTCGCTCAGGAGGGCTCTATTACGCCCGGAGCAGCACATTTCGACCACAGATGGACCGGTAGCCTCAGACCGGCCAGTCCGCTTAGAGCCGGTACGGATTGACGACAAAGGAGTACGGATCTTGCGCCGCAAGAAGATGCCCTTAGTCAAGGTCTTGTGGAGGAACCATGACCAGGAAGAGCATACCTGGGAACCGCAAGACCTGATGCGTCAAAAGTACCCAGAGATGTTCAGTCAGGTATACCTCACAACCCCTCAAAATGTTTAATTTGTTTTCCTGCTTTAAACAAGTAAGGCTGCTTGAGGAAGAGTAGAGGCTAATCTTTTGTTTATTGGGATCTTGGTTTGACAATTGGGCGACTTGGTCATAGATTTAGGTTTCCCTTTAAACCTAATTTAGTAAACATGGCGTCGTGATGAGATGTTACAAGTTTCTTTTCTTCGGTAGAAATTCCCGTAGGCTTAACCTTGATTTCGGGGACAAAATCTTTGTTTTGTTTATTGGGATTTGTAACATCCCATTTCCAACTGGACCCCTAAGAGTGGTTTTGCCATGACTAGGTCATGATAAAACCCTAGGAAGCCAGAAATGGGCCAAGAGATAGAAGGCCAAGATGAGGATCACCATGGGCTGCCAATGGTACAACCACATCACCAAACCTAGGGTTTGATCTTAGGGCTTCACCATGACTCCATGACCCCACCACAACATCGCTAACCCATTAGAGGGTCCACTAGAGCCTTAAGGGTCCATTGGAGTCAACCACAAGTGACCAATTTGACCTAGGACCACCATAAGCCTAAATTGGGCAAGGTGCCATAACTAAGGGCAATGTGCCCTAGTAAAGCCCAACTAACCCTACCATGGACTTCCTAGACCTAACATGGGGTCAATGGGTCTCTAAGGACCCAAGAAGGGCAGTCCAAGAGGTTAAGTTGACCAAAGTCAACTCCGACCCTAAATAGGTCAAACTGGTCTATATATGGTCAACTGACCTTCCCCAAGCCAAGTGGACCCCACCCAAGCCCACCTAACCCTAGAGTGAGGTCAATGGGTCACCTAGGACCCATTGGGGTCCACCCAAGAGGCTAAGTTGACCAAAGTCAACTCTAACCCTAAATGGGTCAACCTAACCTACATTGGGTCAAACTGACATACACAAGGGCCAATTGAAGTTACCTTAGCCAAGTGGACCCCACACATACCCTTATAACCCTAGTGAAAGGCCAATGGGTCACCCAGGACCCATTGGGACCAATCAAAAAGGCTAAGTTGACCAAAGTCAACTCTAGCCCTAAAATGGTCAAGTGCCCTACCTAAGGGTCAAGTGACCTCCAAGGGGCCAAAACAACCCTACCTAGGCCTTAGGGGAGACCAATGGGTCACCAAGGACCCATTAGGGGCAAACTCAAAGACCAAATTGACCAAGTTCAACCCTAGCCTAGGTTTGGGTCAAGCTAGCCCAAATGGGCTAACTCAAGCTCAAGCCCAATTCTATTGGGCTAACCTAACCTTGTTTGGAGGGGTGAAATAAACATGTGGGCTGCCATTGGGTTAGGTAGGAGTCAAATTCAGCTTGATGTATAGGAGAGAGAAAAAGCTTCAAAGGGAAGAGAGAGAAAGAGAAGAGAAGAAATGGAGGAAGACTTGGGCTCATCCTTCCTATTCCCCAACCTTCCCCAACCTCCCATTCAATTCCCTAAGACCAGAGGAGTGCAACCAGCTACCCATTGACTGTCTGGAGCCAGCATTTCCCCCCTACCTACCATGGCCGCCAAGCTTGATCAATACTTGTAGCACTTCATTTGTAACCAATAGGATTGCCCTAATTAATAATTTGACTATTGTGATCTCACTGCCCATTGAAAGGTCATGAAAATTTGGCAGAGGTAGTTTTAGACCATATTGATCATAAATGATTTTTAATAAAATTTTTGGATACATAATTAGGGCATCTACTTCACAAGTGCATTACTTTGGTTACATACTAAATAATTCCTACAAGAGCTCAATACTTGTTGAACAATTATGAAACTTGATACATAGTGTTCCTAGTTCATCAGTATCATGTGGGAAATTATTTGGAAATTTTTGATGAATAATTAGTATACTTTGTTCATTAACCCATAAACTTGGAATTTCATGAGAAAATCAAGTATAGCCTTATTATTAAATGATAAATTATGAAACTTGATCTAGAGTATTTATATGCCATCATAACCATCCTTGAATTTTATCTGAATTTTTGGAGGTATTATTGCTGTAAAATATTTTAAAATGACTTATTATGAGATATATTTGAAATTACAATTAAGGGCCTAAACCTTGCTGAAAAATTGGAAGACTTAGGCTTTAGAGTTTATTATTCATTTTGTAATTAACATAAATTTAGTGGATTATTATCTTATCTGAAATTGGTATTCATGTTCAAAACTTGGGCTCTTTGGATACTAGAATAAATAAATAAATTATCAGACAAATTAGAAAAATTATGAATTTCTGGATTTATGCTAAAAATGTCATTATAGCCCTCTAATAATTATCATAGGGGTACTGGATGATTATTTGATGTACCTCCCTTTTTACGAGTCATATAGCTTAAGTGGTCTGCATATAGTAACAATTGCAGAAATCATGTTGGAGTATAATTGGATGCATGTCTTGGGATTAGTGGTAGGCTGGTTTGGATGGATAAATATAAGTTCATTATTGGTAGTAGGAGGAGTAGAGGGATGGGTTGGCTAGAGTTAGGCGGTGCCCGGGATCGACGAAAGATCGTCTTCCCCGAGGTGAGGTAGAGTCAAATCACCCTAGGATTAGCCTATTGTAACATGAGAAGGTAATGGGTAAGGGAATCAACCAATAATAATAATAAGCACCTTGCGAAAGGGAATGCTGGGCGTAATCCCAACATAGTTCCTAGTGCCCCTTGAGAGCCCTTCACAGGGAATACCGGGGGCAGTCCTGGGTTAACGTAAACTGTATTAACAAGCTGAAAAGAGTAACTTAGTAATTAGGGTTGCACATTTCACGAACACAGATAGCACTGGAAGATAGTTGGAAGCTTCGGCTTGGATGGTTAAGAGACGGACGTTTGGGTCCGGGGAGCTTCGGCTCGATTGTTTGAGACGGACATTTTGGTCCGGGGAGCTTCGGCTCGGTTTTTGGATACATTAAATTTACATGTGCATAAAAGGAAAGGAAATTAAGGTGGTGGGTCTTCGGTATTGGAGGGTCGATGCACCGACGCCAATACGCTGATTCGGCAAGTATGGTTAGCACTTCGCCAACAGAAGTCCGGTGCGCCAGCCGGCAAGAGTACGCAGGAGTCCGCTTCGTGCACCAAGCATTGAGGCGTACGATAGGTCTAACCGGTAGTGTTTTACTGGTTTAGAGGTGGGCGAGGCCCAACCCACCGCTTCCGTCTGCCACTACGGAGGTTTCCTGGGAGGTTACGACTCCAGAAAGGGGGAACTAAAGGTCTGTGTGCACAGAGTCGGGTGTGTGTGTTGCACTTGCCTGTTCCATCATACCCACTTGCATGTCATAGCATAATCGATTCATTTAACCCTGACACCTAAAGTATAAGTGGAATGGGACGCTTATACATTAGGACCTGCAAAACGACCCCTTAGTCTATAAGCTTGTGTGGGCAAGTTTATAAATTAAAGGTTAAATTCTTTATATATATAATGCTGTTATTAACCGACACCCCAACGTATAAATTGGTATGGGACTTTTTATATGATGGGAGCCCTGTAAAAGATCCCTTGCTTATACGTTCCGTATAAGTTAAGGTTATTTTTCATACTATGCTTTACTGCCACATGTACTATAAAAATTGCTAGTATAGGTCCGCTGCCATCTGATTCTTGTTTACTCTCCACCTTCAAGTCCTCCCCTTTCTTCCTCTCCGCTCGGTGCCTAGGGGCCATGGGGGAAGGGGTGGAGGATGATAGGACTTAGTCTTTTAGACTAACGGTTTTCGAACCACATCATTTTAGGGGACCGTGGAGCCCAGCATGGAGGAGCAGCCCCAGAGGTCGGCACACTTGGAGATCGGGCAGTCTAGTTCCGGAGTTCAGACGGCAAGGACTGTGAGTCCTGATCGCTACTAGTAGTTATATTAGATTGCTTCCGTGTTGAGAGATTTGTAGTGAGGACATGATGTACTGGGCATGAGCCCAAGATCTTATATTTCTGTGTATCTGTGGACACTCCCTTCGTGGAGATTATTTACATATATATGTGATTTCTGTGGACTTGCTACAGTTACGATCGATTTGGCCGGCAGGATCGGCATTTTGTAGTGATGACCTTCCCGGGTGTGAAGGTGTCACCGCAAAGCGACGGTTTTAGGCCTAAGACCCCGGTGTTTTAAAAAGAAAAAAAAGGGGGGGGGGTCTTACACCAGCCCCCATATGTCTATTCTGCATAAGTCAAAATGGGGAAGAGAAGAGAGAAGGTCCTAACAAGGGGAGACATAACAAGTGGGAGAGATGACAAAGGGGAAAGAACGACATGTGGCAAAGGGTAAAGAAAGTTATGTGGCACTCAAGTAATGACAAACACCTTGCAGTAATGCAGAGGGAGTAGGTGATTCTCACCATACAGGCAAGAAATGAGGTACATTTACTTATAGCAATTGTCAGTGAAAGGGGAAACTAGATCAGATATACTCTAGAGGGGGGGGGGAATAGAGTATATGGTGCTTTTAAAACACAAAGAAAAACTTTTGCAAATCTTTACAACAATTGTTGTAATGAGTGTAAGCAGGGAAGCAGAAATAAAACTAATCACAAAACCAAGCTATGCAGAAACTAAGCACAAGAAAATAAATCTAGGCCAGAAACAAAAAGAAAACATGCAAAACCAGATGACACAAGGAATTATAGTGGTTCCCCAAGCTTGGGTACATCCACTCTTCTACCACCCTAGGTAGGAATCCACTGCAGGATGAGTTGATCAGGTGTCCTGGGCACCAATGAGCTTTTGATAAGGTGCTCAAAAACCAAAACAGATTTTTTGATCAGGTGTCTTGCCACCAATGAGCTTTTGACAAGGTGCTCAAAAACCAGATTCAAACTTTTGAAGGGAGTTTGAACAACCCTTTACAGAGTGGGGGTGAGAGAGTTATGACAGTCTTCTCTTTTCTCAAACAACTGAGAAGACTAAGTGGATTGATGTCAAAGCTCCCCCTGAGTCCTTGATCTTCAGGAAGATGAGATTTGCTGAGGGTGATATGCCTTCAAAGATAGATCTCCAGCAAAAGATGATTTCAGCAAGCTGAAATGTTGAGTGTCTGGAGTCTTGAAATGATGTTGGCCTTGAACACTTTGAGAGCTGAAGAGATCTGAAGAATGTTTGAAAGCTTGATCTCTTTTTGATGAGTGTTCTTCAGAATTCTTGTTGACAGAATATTTTCAAAGAGTCTCTGTATATTGAGTTGTGTCCTGTTCTTGTCAATCTCTTATTTGATTCAAAAACATTCTCTCTTTTATTCTCTGTGTCTGAATAGAATATCACTCTGTCAAAGATAGCCGTTGGTCTACATTGATTACAGCCTTAATTGCATAATTTGTTCTGAAGGAAAGTCCACTGAATTGTTCCTTGAAAAATCCCTTGAAACTTGCTCCAGAAGTAAATGAAAACGGCTGGCAGATCTTCTGAATTAAATGCAGAATAACTTCTATCTGATTTAAATTTGAATTCTGAAAGATAACTGAAATCGTCGAACTGAGCTCTGCTATCGTCGAGCTGAGCTCAGCGAACTAGAAAGTGCAGGCAGCAAAGAAATCGTCGATCTGAGCTCAAAGATCGTCGAACTGAGCTCAGAGATAAGGATCCAGTGCAGAGTCAAAATCGTCGACCTGAGCTCAGCGATCGTCGAATGGAGTTCGACGATATTGAGAAGTTGAGCTCAGCGATCGTCGAGTGGAGCTCGACGATATTATGAGGTTTGAGCTCAGCGATCGTCGAATGGAGCTCGACGATCTGTCGAAGTTGAGCTAGACGATCGTCGACCGGAGTTCGACGAAATGTCGTGCTGAGCTCGACGATTGGACTTAGTCTCCAGAAAAACTTTGGTCTTCAGGGCAGCTTCCAATCCTAGACTTCTAACCCTTAGACTCAATTATAATTGACCTATTAAGCTATACAGAAGGTCAAAACACAGATTCCTAGAGACATAGTGATCCTGACCCAAATTAGTAATAGGGTGTTCCAACAATCTCCCCCTATTTGGGTTAGGAAAACTATTTACAGACTTTGGAAAATCAAACAACATCATACAATCAGAAAAACATAAAAACAACAGTACCTAGACATTACAGAACCATTACAGAGATATATATATATGTCATCCAGATATCAGTCAGAAAAACCAAGAATTGTCACCTTATAGAGTTACTCTTTCTCTTTGCCTTTTACCATTTTGATTTCTCTGTTAGGATTTAAAGCTTCTTTGTTGGATCTAGTATCATCTGCTGCACCCAAATATGTTTGCTTAGAAGTCCTGGGAACCACTGCAGCAGGATGCAACTCCATGTACCTGTCTGCATCAAAAAATTTACTGGAGGCATATCTTTCTAGTTCTTTCTGTCTTTGTTCTGACATTGTAGATATATTAGAGGTGTCTAGGCCTTGCTCTCTGGCTTTCTTTATTTGATCTAATGTAGCCAACTCTTTCATTCTAGCAGTCCAAGCAACAGGATTTTTCTCAGGGTCCTCAAAAGGAACAGGTGGCTCATACCTGTTGGAAGAAGTATCTTGAGGAGTCCTGACAGTCACAGTTTCTTTGAGCTTATAGGGGAATGGACCAGAAGAAGTATCAGATGAAGCATGTCCTCCCCTGGAGTAAGGATGCTGCCTGGAATGCCCTTTGGAGTAAACCTGAGTCTCTCTTTGATTTCCCCTATATCCTCCCCTTCTAGAGTAAGAGCCCCTAGACTGGCTTTCCCTTTGATATGTTCTAGCATGGGGTTGGTAGGGAGCCTGGCTTCTAGCTGGGCCTGAACTTGCAGAGCTGCCACCTGCACCTGCATCAAGTGGAGGTGGTGGAGGAGGATGAGGGTGCTTGGACTGGGTGGAACCTTTCTCATACTTCCTTTTCTTCTTCATAGCCTTTAGCTGATTCTTAGAGAACTGCATCCAATGCTCAGTAATTGGGAAGTTGTGCAGAATATAGTAAGGAACATCATTATCATCTCTAACTTTGGCAGGTGGAACCCTCTTCATTGCCTTACTTCTTGCCTTCCTTTTCCTTGCAATGGTGGCAGAAGAATCATCAGAAGCAGTGTTGTAGTCATCAGATTCAGAGCTTTGAGCATCATATAAAGCATCAATCCTTTTCATCAGATCTTCTTTCAGTTGAACAGCAGCAGATGGGGCAGAAGCAGAAGCAGAAGGAGCAACAGAGACAGATACAACAGCAGATGTAACAACAGATACAGGAGCAGCAGTAGAAGCAACACTGGTTATTTCAGGAATTATGGCAGCAGCAGGTTTAGAAACAACAACAACATCTACAGCAGGCTCAAAAACAGCAGCCTCTGTCATCAGAGAATCCTGGGAAATGGACTCATCAGAAACAATTTGATTTTCAGCAGTAGTTGGAACATTTTCTTCAGCAGCAGCAAGAACAATTTCAGAAGCAGATTCAGCCTTTTCTTTATCAGCAGCAGCAGCAGTCATCACTGAGAGTACAAAGGATGAAAGAATGTTGGGGTCACAGCCAGAGAAGGGCACCATTGCCTTAGACAGATCTTCTGAGGGCTGGACAGCAATAGCTTCTGGAAGGTAGCTGTAATATGCAGTATCAAATGCAGATAGCAAAGACCTTAGGTCTATTGCTAAGACTGGAGTAGCAGCAGCAACTGGAGCAGAAGAGGCAGCAGACACAGGAGCAGCAGCAACAACAGCATGAAGGCTGGCTTCATAGGGCATGAGGTGACATCTGGTGGTGGATAAGAGAATAATGGGTGGAAGTGGTCTACTGGTGGAGATGAAATGGTTGCTGGAGATGGAATAGAGGTTGGAGATGGGCTGGAGATTGTAATGGTGGATGGAAGAGGTAGGGTTGGACTTGGAGGAGGAGGATAAGCAGCACTAGCAGCAGGCAGGTCTTCTGCAGGAGCAGAGACCTGGGGGGTGTGACTCTTTGAGTCCTGGTGCCTGAAGGGGCAGTTGAAGAGGGCCTGCTGGGCTTGCTAATTTGCCTGTCCCATTTCCCAAATAGGGCACAGGTGAGTCTCTTGGAGGCATTGATGTGCACTCCAGAGGAGACCAACAGAGCAGGGCACCTTGCCTGAAGGAAAACTCCCAGAATTCTTCCAAAGTTCACAAAGGTTTTGTTAATCTTTTTCTTTATCAGGTCAAAGAAGACCTCTCCCCAGTTCAAGCTTTTCCTATCTACCAGAGCTCCCATGAGGCAGAGCTGATGTCTGGATATGGTGTCATGTGCAGAATGTTTTGCCAACAGGACCTTGCCTACAACATCTGCCAGAAACCTGTATTCAACTGACAGGTTCCTCTTAAACAACTTGCTAGGATTTCCCTCAGGATGACCCATCCTGGCAAGTATATCAGAAAATTCTTCTCCAGAAAGTTCAGCAGAGTCTTCACCATTTCTTAAACCAAAAACTTCTGTTAAGACTGTTGGGGTCAGAGGTACCTGGGTGCCAGCAATAGATCCAACAATGGTGTTGTTGTCAAGGTTGTGTGCAGTATATACCCATTCCTTTATTTCATCTGAGGCAAGTTTGATTCTTGTGGTCATGAGGGCAGATAAATGCTGATCTTTGAATAAACTCAGGATGTCCTGGAAGACTTGATCAGTGGTGTTGAAGGAGTCCAGATCAATGTCAAATCCTGCATCAAATTTCATTGCGGCGAGGACAGCGACTGAGACGGCCATGGTACCTGCAAAAACTTAACAAACAAACCGAACAAGCGTAGAACTGTTTGGAGGGAAGAAAAATTTTTTGCAGAGAAATTGAAAGCGCAAGAGAGAACGACGGCGAAAAATGAGTTTTATATTAGGGTTCGACGCAGAAATGAAAAGATCGTTGAACTCAGTTCGACGATCGAGGCTTCTAAAGGAATCTGAAGAGACTCCAACATCGTCGATCTCCGTTCGACGATCTGGAAAGGCGTCGAGCTCCGTTTGACGTTCGTTCAGTGAACAAAATCGTCGAGCGCCGTTCGACGATCGTTGACCGAAGGAGATAGTTCATACTATCTAAGAGGCGCTGAACTCAGTTCGACGATTTTTGGAAATCGTCGATCTCCGTTCGACGATCTTTGGGGAAATCGTCGAGCGCAGTTCAGAGATCAGAAAATTCTAGACACTAAGGAAAATCAGAATTTTTGCCTAGTCTTGGTCAATTTTTAGCTTTCAAAATCTTGGATATTATTTAAGACTTCCTCCATCTAACATTCCTAACTGATTTAGGAAGAAAGTGTGTTTCTTTTCATCCAAGGGCTTGGTGAAAATATCTCCCCTTTGTAAATCAGTTGGGATATAATGCAGTTCAATTTTATTCTTTTCAACATTGTCCCTTAAGAAGTGATGCCTAATCTCTATGTGTTTTGTTCTACTATGGAGGACTGGATTTTGAGCTATGGAAATAGCACTTGTATTGTCACAAAATATTTTTGACTTCTCTAAGTTGTAACCATAGTCTAGGAGTTGATTTTGAATCCACAATATTTGTGAACAACAACTACCTGCAGCCATATATTCAGCTTCAGCAGTTGAAGTTGACACAGATGTTTGTTTCTTGCAAAACCAAGAGACAAGTCTATCACCAAGGAACTGACAAGTTCCACTGGTGCTTTTCCTGTCAATTCTGCATCCAGCATAATCAGCATCAGAGAATCCAGTTAACTCAAATGCTGAATCTTTTGGATACCAGAGACCTAGATTTGGACAACTTTTAACATACTTAAGAATTCTCTTTACTAATGTGAGGTGTGACTCTCTAGGGCTAACTTGGAACCTAGCACATATACATGTAGCAAACATTATATCTGGTCTACTAGCTGTAAGATACAGTAAAGAGCCAATCATTGCTCTATATGTTGTCTGATCAACAGGTTTCCCATGTTCATCAGCATCTAATACAGCATTGGTAGGCATGGGTGTTTTCATACAAGATGCCTCAGACATGCCAAATTTCTTAACCAGCTCATTAGCATATTTGGTTTGAGAAATAAAGATGCCTTCAGCATGTTGTTTGACTTGCAATCCTAGGAAGAAGGATAGCTCACCCATGCTACTCATCTCAAATTTAGAATGCATTAGGTTAGAAAACCTTCTGCACAATTTTGAGTCAGTAGAACCAAAAATGATATCGTCTACATAAATTTGTACTAGTAGGGTATGAGACTTATGGGTTCTAATAAAAAGAGTTTTGTCTACTCTACCCCTTATAAAACCATTTTCCAAGAGAAAGCATGCTAGGGTCTCATACCATGCTCTAGGAGCTTGCTTGAGACCATATAATGCTTTATGTAGTTTAAAAACATAATCAGGGTAAGTTGGAGAGATAAAACCTGGAGGTTGTCTGACATAGACTTCCTCTTTGATGTCTCCATTCAAGAAGGCACTCTTGACATCCATCTGATAAACCTTGAAGCCTTTGTGAGCTGCATAAGCTAGAAAAATTCTGATGGCTTCCAATCTTGCAACAGGTGCAAAGGTCTGGTCGTAGTCAATTCCTTCTTCTTGAGAATATCCCTGGGCAACTAGCCTTGCCTTGTTCCTTATTATTACTCCTTGATCATCCAGTTTATTTCTGAATACCCATTTTGTTCCAACAATGGAATGATTCTTTGGCTTTGGCACTAGTTCCCATACTTTGTTCCTCTCAAATTGATGCAACTCCTCTTGCATGGCAATGATCCAGTGTGGATCTTGCTCTGCATCTTGAATGGACTGAGGTTCAATTTGAGAAAGGAAGCAGGTGTGCAACAGGTTTTGGTTGACCTGATTTCTGGTTTGCACCCCAGCTGAGAGTTCTCCAATTATTTGGGAAATTGGATGGTCTCTTGATGTTACTAAATCAACAGGGGGTGTTGATTGTTCACCAACCTGTGTCGTTGTTTCCTCTTGTGGTACAACAACTGGCTCTTCATATTGAGCTTCAATGTGTTGAGCATTCCCTTCATCTTCACTGCTTTCATTCTCTTGAGCGACTTGCAACTTATTCATATCTTCAACTAGAGAGTGTTCCTGCAAAGGTTCTATGGTAGAAGAAATCTTCTCCTTGAAAGACATGTTAGTTTCATCAAAATAAACATGAACAGATTCCTCAATTTTCAAAGATGACTTATTATAGACCCTATAGGCCTTGCTGATCATGGAGTATCCCAGAAACACTCCTTCATCAGCTTTGGCTTGAAAGTTTGCTAAGTATTTCTTGTCATTATTGTGAATATAGCAAATGCAACCAAAAACTCTAAGATAGTCAACTTTAGGTTTCTTCCCTTTGAGTAATTCATAGGGAGTCTTTCCCTTCAGTTTATGTATCAGACTTCTGTTCAGCACATAGTTGGAGGTGTTCACTGCCTCTGCCCAAAAGGATAGAGGTAGATGAGCATCTGACAACAATGTAGTGGCAGATTCAATAAGGGTTCTATTTTTCCTTTCAGCTACCCCATTTTGTTGAGGAGTTCTAGGAGCTGAGAAAGTATGCCTGATCCCTTCACTCTGACAGAACTCTTGCATAAGAAGAGAATCAAACTCTGTCCCATGATCACTTCTGATCAGGGCAATGTGAGTATTGAACTCAATCTGTATACATTTGAGAAACTCTGTCAGACACTTAAAGTTATCAGACTTCTTTCTTAGAAAGAACACCCAAGTGAATCTAGAGAAGTCATCTACAATTACTAAAATGTAGGATTTCCCTCCTAGGCTTTGTACTGTGATGGGTCCAAATAGATCCATGTGTAACAGATACAATATCCTAGGTGAATCATGTAACACCTCCCCTGTAATAGACGTATAATATGGGTCCGGCCGGGGCCCCACAACATACGAACACCACAGCTTCAGTATTAAAAGTTGATATAGCTACCCAAACTCAAAACACTTGCACAACACAGCGGAAAACCAAGCACAACTAGAAGTTATCCACTAATCCAAAAGAGTAAACAAATGGCCTTAAGGCCTTACACCAAATGTCCAAAAGGGTAAACAGTACAACCAAACATGAATGTGCTCAGCACTCCTAGTCTACCTCGGCATGCAAGCCGGACAAAATAGTCTCAAACATACATCATCAAAAGTAGTGCTACAAAAGAGAAAACACTTCATGGGCTTAGGCCTTTTTGGCCGGCGTGCTAGCTCCTGCGTGCGATCCTTGCCCTGTAAAAATTATTAGTAACGTGGGTCAGCAAAGGCTGACCTCAAACTGTGTAACAACACATCTCCTCCCGGCCGCCCCTAACGGACCCCGGGGGACCCTCCAACCTGCAAGTCAGCACTTCATATGCAATATAAATTTCTACAAATAGAAATACATTAAAACAGGCTTGGATGTCTCAATCAACAAACATGTTCTCTACTGGTTGAGCATATAAAGAAAGGGCCTACTATGCAACATGAATGCAACACCCGGGCTTCACCCAAGGTACCCTAAACCGTATGCATCTAGCACAACATCACAACATTTGGGTACTCACATTTCCCCAATTGGCATAAAGCCGCAAACATTGAGGGAGACACAACTCCCTCACACGGCGCACAGGCCGCCACATGGAAATCTTGCCAAGGCCCCACCCGCTCGTGGGCTTAGCCCCGGGCTTGCCTGCAAGCTCTGACGTCTCATGTCAGGATTCCAACAACCACAGACTGACCGATTCTAAGAAGCCTTGCTGGACCCCACCCGCTCATGGCCTCTTTGCCCGGGCTTGCCCCAAGCTTGGCATTCTCGTCAGTCTCACAGAAGGGGACTAGTCTCGCCGGGACACTCTCCACACATGACGCACGTGTCACGGGATAGCCAGCCGACCACGGAGACATAGCCACGTCTTGGCACAACACAACCAAGACTAAACACATCGCAATCCCTCTTTGTACCGCAGCGTTCCCGCGCACCAAGGAAAACATCTCCAACTCGTGCGGAGCTAACCTTGTCCACCAAGGAAACCATCTCCATTCTCATTTGGAGCTAACCTTGTCAAGGAAACCATCTACCACCACGAGGAGCTAACCTTGTCCGGGTTCGACTACATGTACTCCTTTCAAGCAAACGGGACAATCACCACCACAACACAAACGGCATCTTGCCGCATCGGAAACCTCTACGAATCCCTAAGTTCGTATGCAACATCACCGTGTCGGACTAACGGTCGCGACTACGGCTTCACCCACCATGCCTAACCCACTAGCGAAGCGGATCTCTAATGCAAAATATGCCGGGGACGGACTCAATCGACCCGGAAGTTCCTCTTGAAACTTGGCAAGCCAAAACCCCTCTCATTTGAGAGTTTGGTGCCCAAAAATTAGAGAAAAGACAACTAGATGATGCTAAAACGTGCATCCTAAAGACCGAGAGGAGAGATGTCGTTACCTTCCGACTCCTCTTCCTTGCCATGGCAAACTATCCGGATGGAAAACTTCGCAGCGGTCTAAGCTCCACGGATCCGGACTCGGCTCGCGATTCGGAGCTCCGACACCCTTCCTACAGCCCAAGAGTTCTTCTTCTTCCTCCTTGCTCTAGGTTTTCTCAAGATCTTAGAAAGAGAGAACTTGGAAAAAGTGAGGATCTGCAGCCCTAACTTCGGGCTTAAATCCCCAGGAGATGGCCTGAACCGATAGATCCCAAAACCAGAAAAAGACTGGCTGCGATTCGCCTGGAAAATAAAAGATCTGGGCCGAACACGGCCTGGCACACGCCCGTGTCCAGGGCCGTGTGCCTCATTCGCCGTCTCAAATTGACGCGCCTGGAATCAGACACGGGCATCCGACACGCCCGTGTTCAATCTGACACGCCCGTGTCCCCAGTGACACGGCCGTGTGTCCTGCCGTGTAGCTCCAACGACACGGCCCCAACACCAACCCGAGAGGTGACACGGCCTGGGACACGCCCGTGTCCCAAGCCGTGTGCCCCAGTCTCGACACACTGTCGAGCACAAAGTGTCGACACTTGGGCCGAGTGTCGACACGGCCTCGACACGCCCTGCGACACGCCCGTGTCGCAGGCCGTGTGCCTCACTCTCGACACTTTGTCGAGCACAAAGTGTCGACACTTGGGCCGAGTGTCGACACGGCCTCGACACGCCCTGCGACACGCCCGTGTCGCAGGCCGTGTGCCTCACTCTCGACACTTTGTCGAGCACAAAGTGTCGACACTTGGGCCGAGTGTCGACACGGCCTCGACACGCCCTGCGACACGCCCGTGTCGCAGGCCGTGTGCCTCCTGCCAGAACCCAAAAATTTCCAGAACAGCAGACTGAACCTCTTGCAAAAACTGGGGTGTTACAACTCTCCCCCACTTAACTGAATTTCGTCCCGAAATTACAAAACAAAAGGGTACACAACTTAAATTGTACCTGACAAAAATAGTTCTGGATAGTCTTCTAGCATGGCCTGTTCTCGCTCCCACGAGAACTCCTCACGACCGCAGTTGTCCCAACGAACTTTCACAAGTTTAACTTCTTTATTCCGCAACTGCCGAATCTCTGAATCTTCTATAGCGATTGGAAGGACTCGCGTCCTCAAGTCTTCCTCAATCGGCACCGATGCCGGCTCAATCACCACGCTAGACTCCACCAAGGCTTTCCTCAACACGGAGACGTGGAAGACGTCATGTAATCCACTCAAATCTGCGGACAATGCCAACCGATAGGCCGCTTCTCCTATCCGCTCAACAATTTCAAAAGGCCCCAAAAACCTTGGACTCAACTTCTTGAGTCGGCGAATCCGCGAGACGCCTTTGAACGGCTTGACCTTCAGATAAACCCAATCACCAACTGCAAATTCTAACTTCCGGTGACGAGCATTAAAATATTTCGCTTGCCTGTCTTGTGCCACCTTCATACGCTCTTGGATGGTTCGTACCATCTCACAAGCGTCAACTACCGCATCCTTCCCCAGAAGTTTGGTGTCTCCCGCCTCCGCCCAAGACATTGGCGTTCGACACCGCCTCCCATACAAAGCTTCGTATGGGGCCATCTTTATGCTAGCTTGAAAACTGTTGTTGTACGCAAATTCTACCATGAAGAGGTGATCCTCCCACCTCTTGCCAAAATCGAGAACGCACATCCTCAACATATCCTCCAACGTACGGTTCGTCCTCTCCGTTTGCCCATCGGTTTGAGGATGGAACGCCGTACTGAACTTTAGCTTCGTGCCCAAGCTCTTCTGAACAAGTCTCCAATCCTTGGACGTAAATCGTCCATCGCGATCACTGACTATGCTCTTCGGAATTCCGTGCAGTCGCACAATGTTGCGAACATACAACTCCACCAGCTTCCCCACGCTGTCCTCTTTCCGGTTCGGGATGAAGTGAGCCACCTTGGTTAGGCGATCCACGATCACCCAAATAGCATCATTCCCATGCTGCGATCTAGGCAAACCATGCACAAAGTCCATGGAGATGTCCTCAAATTTCCACTCAGGAATTGGAAGGGGCTTCAGGAACCCGCCCGGTTTCTGACATTCGGCCTTCACCAAGGCACATGTTTGGCAACGACTCACATACAAAGCCACATCTCGCTTCAACCCCGGCCACCAAAAGGATTTCTTCATATCCAAGTACATCTTTGTACTGCCCGGGTGAATGGAGTACTTTGAGAAGTGAGCCTCAAACATCAACTCCTCACGGAGATTGCCAAACTGCGGTACACAAACCCTTCCGCCCTTCCTCAGAATCCCATCAATCATCTCCCAGGTGCTGCTCTCGCCCGTTTGAGACTCCAACACAAAAGGTTGAAACTCCACATCCAACCGAGTCGCTTCCCGAATACGGTCGGACAAATCGCTTTGCACTTCAATCCAGTTCAACCGAGCCACGCTAGACTCGCCCCTCGCAACACATTCCAATCCAAGGGACTCCCATTCCCGTACCAACCGCTCATCATGAGCTTCGATCCAATTTCCTAGCCCCGAGTACTTTCTACTCAACGCATCCGCCACCACATTGGCTTTACCCGGCGTGTACTGAATCGCCACTTCGTAGTCCCCAAGAAACTCAACCCATCTGCGTTGCCGCATATTCAAGTCCTTTTGATCCAAGAGATACTTCAGGCTTTTATGGTCCGTGAAGATCTCCACTCTTGCGCCATAAACATAATGCCGCCAAATTTTCAGCGCGAAGATTACCGCCGCCAACTCCAAGTCATGGACGGGGTAATTCCTCTCATGAGGTTTCAGCTGTCTAGACCCAAAGGCTATCACCTTCCCATGTTGCACCAAGACGCAACCCAGACCGCATCCCGATGCGTCACTGAAAATTTGAAATCCGTCGGTCCCTTGCGGTAAACTCAGGATCGGAGCCATCATAAGCCTCTCCTTTAGTGCCTCGAATGCTTGACCGCACTCTTGGGTCCACACAAATTTATGGTCTTTGCGAGTGAGAGAGGTGAGGGGTAGAGCTATCTTCGAGAAATTCTCCACGAATCTCCTATAATACCCGGCTAGTCCAAGAAAACTTCGGACTTCCGCCACGGTCCTCAACACCGGCCAATCTCTGATGGCCTCCACCTTCGCTGGATCCACTGCCACCCCATCACCACTAATCACGTGGCCCAAAAATGCCACCTTCTCCAACCAGAACTCGCATTTGGAGAATTTTGCATACAACTCATTCTCCCTCAACACTTGCAAAACTATTCTCAAGTGGGTCTCATGCTCCACTTCCGATTTGGAAAACACCAAGATGTCATCAATGAAAACAACCACAAAAGAATCTAAGTATTCCCGGAATACCCGATTCATCAGATCCATGAACACCGATGGTGCGTTCGTCAGCCCGAACGGCATCACCGTAAACTCAAAGTGTCCATACCTTGTCCCAAAAGCAGTCTTGGGTATGTCCTCGTCCCGAATTCGTAGCTGATAGTATCCCGACTTCAAGTCCAACTTCGAATATACCACTGACCCCACCAATTGGTCAAACAGGTCGTCTATCCGAGGGATCGGATACTTATTCTTGACGGTCAACTTATTAAGCTCTCGGTAGTCTATGCACAGGCGCATGCTACCGTCTTTCTTCTTCACAAACAACACCGGTGCGCTCCACGGTGAAGAACTGGGTCTAATATACCCTTGCTCCAACAGTTCCTGTAACTGAACCTTAAGTTCCGCTAACTCCTTTGGTGCCATCCTAAATGGAGGACGTGACACCGGTCTAGCCTCCGGCACTAACTCGATCGAGAAGTCGATCTCCCGCCGAGGAGGCGCTCCAGGAAGTTCGTCCGGAAACACATCCTTGAACTCTGCCACCACAGGCACTTCCTCAATCGACAGTTGGGAGAGACGAACCTCCAATAACGCTACAAGCGCTACACCACCCTGGTTAACCGCCCGCACCAACTGCATGGCCGATATCAGGGAACAGGCCACTCCACCAAGGCCCTCAAACTTGACTTCTGCTTGCCCTTTACTCCTTAAGGTCACCACCTTAGAAAGGCAGTCAATACTGGCGCGCTGCTCTGCAAGCCAGTCCATACCCAAAATGACATCGAACTCTACTAATGGTAACACTGCCGCTTCCAGAGCGAAGACAACTCCGTCTAGCTCCCAACAAATGCGCCCTTTAGCCCCGGTGGTCATAGATGACCCATTGGGCATGCGCACTTTCAGCTCTGCTCCCGACGAGAAAGACTCAACTCCTATTCTCCGGATGAAGCTCTCCGCAAGAAAGGAGTGCGATGCTCCTGTATCAAACAATACCCTAGCGGGGTATCCGGAAACTAACACGAAGCCTACAACATAGACATTACACAAAAAAATCTAAAAGGATGAAGCACAAAATTTAAACTTAAATTCTCTTCATACCTGTCACCACATCCGACTGGCGGATCGCTTCTTGCTGTCCAAGGTTGTAGGCCCTTGGTTGCACCGGTTGGAACCGAGAAGCGCTCGACTCCGCCATCTTTCCTTTCTCTGCAGCACTGGGGCCCGAGCGCACAGACTGCTCCTGCTTTGACTCTTGCCCCGCTCCCCCTTGCTGACAAGCACGGGCTATGTGCCCAACTTTCCCGCAGTTGTAGCACGTTAGCGGTCCCCTAGAGTGGGAACCCCCAGGCGTCCAGTTGCTCCTCTCACCAGATCTGGAAGTGGAAGGCTTCTTCCTCCACCTACTCCCATCAGACTTTCCATGAGATTGGGAAGGCTTCCCTTCCCCTTGCTTGGGAGTAAAACCCTTACGGCGTTGGGTTCGCTCCAAATCATTCTCCAAACTCCTGGCGGCTTCAACTAACTCATTAAATCCCGCCCTCTTCATGGAGATGAGGGGCTGCCTCAGATTCTCCCTCAAACCTTGGTAGAAGAGGTTATCCCTCTCTACATCATCAGCCATTGTCGTTCCCGCATAACGACCCAATCGGGTGAACTCTTGCACGTACTCATCCACCGTCTTGTCTCGCTGCATTAGATGCAGAAACTGCCTCTGCAGGGCCAACCGAGTTGAAACTGGGATATACCTCTTAAGAAAAGCGTCCCCAAACTCTTCCACTGACGGGGTGCGTCCCGGAAACTGGCGGCCGCTATGGGCCACCCACCATAACTTGGCATCCCCTTCCAACATGAAAGCCGCATACTCAGCTTTCTTTTCCTCTGGCGTCTCTGCCGCCCTTAACAGTTCTTGCATACGAACCCACCAGTCCTCCGCATCCGTTGGCGTTCCAGTACCCTTGAAGGACGGGGGATGGAAACTCAGGAAGTACTTCATGTGTCGATCTCCATGTCCAACAACTACTCTCTCCGCCAAAGGCTCCACTCGCCTGGCTTCTGCTCCTGGCACGGCCGTTGCCGTATCTGGTGTGGCAGGGGCTGCCACCTGAGCCGCTGCTGCAGCCTGAGCTGCCACCATCGCTTCTGCAAGCATGCGGCAGAAGTCGGCCGGGTCTACACCCGTGCCCAAAAGACCTGGAGCAGTAGCACTGCTCGCCGAGAGATCATCCCTTGCTCTTGAAGTGCCCGCCTCGTTGCTTGCACTCTTCAGGAAGACAAGAAATAAGGGATTAGTCTCCAATCTCAAGACTAAAACATAAGGACACTCATGGTCCCGCGTTACTCTTATGTGGATAACTTCTCTACGCACTGACCTTGAATCAAACCTCCCTCTGATACCAAATTGTAACACCTCCCCTGTAATAGACGTATAATATGGGTCCGGCCGGGGCCCCACAACATACGAACACCACAGCTTCAGTATTAAAGTTGATATAGCTACCCAAACTCAAAACACTTGCACAACACAGCGGAAAACCAAGCACAACTAGAAGTTATCCACTAATCCAAAAGAGTAAACAAATGGCCTTAAGGCCTTACACCAAATGTCCAAAAGGGTAAACAGTACAACCAAACATGAATGTGCTCAGCACTCCTAGTCTACCTCGGCATGCAAGCCGGACAAAATAGTCTCAAACATACATCATCAAAAGTAGTGCTACAAAAGAGAAAACACTTCATGGGCTTAGGCCTTTTTGGCCGGCGTGCTAGCTCCTGCGTGCGATCCTTGCCCTGTAAAAATTATTAGTAACGTGGGTCAGCAAAGGCTGACCTCAAACTGTGTAACAACACATCTCCTCCCGGCCGCCCCTAACGGACCCCGGGGGACCCTCCAACCTGCAAGTCAGCACTTCATATGCAATATAAATTTCTACAAATAGAAATACATTAAAACAGGCTTGGATGTCTCAATCAACAAACATGTTCTCTACTGGTTGAGCATATAAAGAAAGGGCCTACTATGCAACATGAATGCAACACCCGGCTTCACCCAAGGTACCCTAAACCGTATGCATCTAGCACAACATCACAACATTTGGGTACTCACATTTCCCCAATTGGCATAAAGCCGCAAACATTGAGGGAGACACAACTCCCTCACACGGCGCACAGGCCGCCACATGGAAATCTTGCCAAGGCCCCACCCGCTCGTGGGCTTAGCCCCGGGCTTACCTGCAAGCTCTGACGTCTCATGTCAGGATTCCAACAACCACAGACTGACCGATTCTAAGAAGCCTTGCTGGACCCCACCCGCTCATGGCCTCTTTGCCCGGGCTTGCCCCAAGCTTGGCATTCTCGTCAGTCTCACAGAAGGGGACTAGTCTCGCCGGGACACTCTCCACACATGACGCACGTGTCACGGGATAGCCAGCCGACCACGGAGACATAGCCACGTCTTGGCACAACACAACCAAGACTAAACACATCGCAATCCCTCTTTGTACCGCAGCGTTCCCGCGCACCAAGGAAAACATCTCCAACTCGTGCGGAGCTAACCTTGTCCACCAAGGAAACCATCTCCATTCTCATTTGGAGCTAACCTTGTCAAGGAAACCATCTACCACCACGAGGAGCTAACCTTGTCCGGGTTCGACTACATGTACTCCTTTCAAGCAAACGGGACAATCACCACCACAACACAAACGACATCTTGCCGCATCGGAAACCTCTACGAATCCCTAAGTTCGTATGCAACATCACCGTGTCGGACTAACGGTCGCGACTACGGCTTCACCCACCATGCCTAACCCACTAGCGAAGCGGATCTCTAATGCAAAATATGCCGGGGACGGACTCAATCGACCCGGAAGTTCCTCTTGAAACTTGGCAAGCCAAAACCCCTCTCATTTGAGAGTTTGGTGCCCAAAAATTAGAGAAAAGACAACTAGATGATGCTAAAACGTGCATCCTAAAGACCGAGAGGAGAGATGTCGTTACCTTCCGACTCCTCTTCCTTGCCATGGCAAACTATCCGGATGGAAAACTTCGCAGCGGTCTAAGCTCCACGGATCCGGACTCGGCTCGCGATTCGGAGCTCCGACACCCTTCCTACAGCCCAAGAGTTCTTCTTCTTCCTCCTTGCTCTAGGTTTTCTCAAGATCTTAGAAAGAGAGAACTTGGAAAAAGTGAGGATCTGCAGCCCTAACTTCGGGCTTAAATCCCCAGGAGATGGCCTGAACCGATAGATCCCAAAACCAGAAAAAGACTGGCTGCGATTCGCCTGGAAAATAAAAGATCTGGGCCGAACACGGCCTGGCACACGCCCGTGTCCAGGGCCGTGTGCCTCATTCGCCGTCTCAAATTGACGCGCCTGGAATCAGACACGGGCATCCGACACGCCCGTGTTCAATCTGACACGCCCGTGTCCCCAGTGACACGGCCGTGTGTCCTGCCGTGTAGCTCCAACGACACGGCCCCAACACCAACCCGAGAGGTGACACGGCCTGGGACACGCCCGTGTCCCAAGCCGTGTGCCCCAGTCTCGACACACTGTCGAGCACAAAGTGTCGACACTTGGGCCGAGTGTCGACACGGCCTCGACACGCCCTGCGACACGCCCGTGTCGCAGGCCGTGTGCCTCACTCTCGACACTTTGTCGAGCACAAAGTGTCGACACTTGGGCCGAGTGTCGACACGGCCTCGACACGCCCTGCGACACGCCCGTGTCGCAGGCCGTGTGCCTCACTCTCGACACTTTGTCGAGCACAAAGTGTCGACACTTGGGCCGAGTGTCGACACGGCCTCGACACGCCCTGCGACACGCCCGTGTCGCAGGCCGTGTGCCTCCTGCCAGAACCCAAAAATTTCCAGAACAGCAGACTGAACCTCTTGCAAAAACTGGGGTGTTACAAATCACTCTTATTAAGTGACTTAAAACTGTTTTTAGTTTGCTTGCCTAATTGACAAGCCTTGCATAGTCCTTCCTTCTTGTAGGGGCCAGAAGGTAGTCCTCTAACAAGGTTGTCCTTGGATAGCCTAGCAATAGTTCTAAGGTTTAGGTGTCCTAATCTCTTATGCCATAAAACATTTGGTCTACAAACTGAATTGAATAAACAGATATCTATAGTAGTTGAAAGAAAATCTACTAGGTAGATGTTACCTTTCCTTTTACCTGTCAACACAGTTGTGTTGTCCTCTGACTTGATTTTGCATAAGGTTTTGCTGAAGGTCACCTGGTAGCCTTCATCACATAGCTGACTGATGCTGATTAGGTTGTGCTTCAGTCCTTCCACATATGCTACTTTCTTGAAGGTTACAGAACCAATCTGGACTGCTCCATAACCTTTAGTTTGTCCAAAGTTGGAGTCACCAAAGATAACCTTGGGTCCAAGCTTGGCTCTAAAGGAATTGAGGTTGTCCTTGTTCCCTGTCATGTGCTTAGAGCACCCACTATCCAAATACCATTGCTGGTTAGATGTTGGATAGGTCTTCACCTGCACATAAAACAATTCACTTGTTTTTGACCCAGTTTACCTTGGGCCTAGGTTGATAACCTTTAAATTCAGAAATGAAGGATATCCCTGGTTGACTCTTATATCCTTCAGGATGATATCTCCTTAGAGGTATAATCCATTCAATATAAGGGTTGAAGGTTTGGGATGAAAAACCCTTAGGATTTAATTTTGACTTGCCTTTGAAAGAATTTCCAGAGCTCTGACCTCTGTTCGACGATCTTGGAGCTGCGTTCGACGATCGTGGGTCAGATCGTCGAGCTCCGTTCGACGGTCGACTATGGCTGAGGTCAGGTATATGGGATCGTCGACCTGCATTCGACGATCGTGGCTGAGATCGTCGATCAGCGTTCGACGATTTGTCCTGAGATCGTCGAGCTGCGTTCGGCGATCGTCGATCTTCATTCGGCGATCGTCGATCTCCGTTCGACGATTTGTGCTGGACTTTAGTTTTCTGAGGCAGATCAGAATTTTTCCTGGCAACCTCTACAACTCCCTTTCCCTTGTCAGAAATGAACTTGATAGGGGTTGTTAGAATAATAGGTTGGCTGGATGAGGCACCCAAGCCCAGTGTACTGTTGAATCTTGAGTTCACTGTGCTTGTGATGTCCATCAGCTTGATGCTTCTCCCATTGAGAGATTCTTCAAGCTTCTTGGCCTCAGAGAGCTCACTCTTCAGTGAAGCTATCTGTTCCCTATAGTTCTCCAACTCCTGTGAGAGTTTGAGGTTTTCTGACTTTAAAACATTTTGTTCAGATAATTGATTTCTGAGAGAGATGATCTCTTTCTTAGACTTTAGCAGGTCTAAACATAGTGCTTTAAATTCAAATTTAAAATCTTCTGAAGTGAAATCAAAAGAGCTGATTACCTGATCTTCTTCAGGTTGAGTCTCTGAGTCTGACTCCGACTCCTCTTCCTCTGAGTTGTGTTGTGAGGCATTGATTGCCATCATGCAGAACTCCTTTTCCTCTGCATCATCCTCATCATCACTGGAGCTGGAAGAGGCTTCTGACTCCTCTTCAGTCTCACTCCAGGATTCAGCAACAAATCCTTTCCTTGTGTGCTTATTTTTGTTGGAGGAAGGTTTGCTATTTCCATTCCTTTTGGAGTCTTTCTCCTTTCTTCTTTCTCTTCTGTCCCTTCTGTCCTTGGTCTTGTTCTCTGGACAGTCAGGAACTATGTGCCCTGGTTTCCTGCAACCAAAGCAAATAATGTATTTGTTATTGCCAATGGACTTGTCATACCTTGGCTTGTCCTGCTCCTTGTATGATCTTCTTCTGAAGTCCTTTCTGGCCATCTTATAGAATCTTTTGGCCAACAAGCTGAGAAGTTCATCATTGGCTGTTCCTTTTTCTTCAGGCAGATCCTCAGTTGCCTTGAATGCTATAGTCTTCTCCTTTCTTGTGGCTGGTGAAGCAGCCTTCTGTTCTTCCTCTCTGTTCTTGATGAGTAGCTTATAAGATTTGAGCTTACCTAACAAGGCTTCAGTGGTGATCTCATTCAGACTTCTGGCATCTTTAATTGGCCAGATTCTTGAATCCCAAGTGCTGGGGAAGCACATTAGGATCTTGTCATTAAGTTCTGTCAGTGAGATCTCTTTGTCTAATGTCCTCAGTTCACTGACAATTAGACTCAATCTGTTGTACATGTCTCCCACTGACTCAGTTTCTCCCTTCTTGAAGTTCTCATATTGGGAGATGAGATGGGATCTTCTGTCCTTTCTTTCATCAGCTGAGCCTGAAACTATTTCTGAGAGCTTGTCCCAAATCTCCTTGGCTGAATTACATTCAGCTACCTTTTGAAAAATGTCATCTGACATTGTCTGAGCTAGAATGTTCATTGCCTTGGCATCAGCTACTTTCCACTTTTTGATGTCAGCATCTGTTCCTGATGGAGGTGGAACAGAATTTGTGCTTGTGCTCTCTGGAGGTCTTGGACACACTGTCAACACAGAATTAAAAATATCTTCGTCAATAGAATTCATATAGAGTTTAATCCTTGCTTTCCAAAGTGCAAACTTTGACAGATTGCACACTGGAGGTCTGGTGCTAGCATAATCTTTATTTTGGGTCATGACTTGTGCAAGCTAAATCTAATAATGAAATATAAAAGAAGGATCTAGATTGGGATCTTGGGGTTCAGGTGTTAGCCTGTACAACCAAACAGATATGGTATGTTTAACCAACCTCCCTCTGATACCAATTGAAAGGGGAAACTAGATCAGATATACTCTAGAGGGGGGGGGGGGAATAGAGTATATGGTGCTTTTAAAACACAAAGAAAAACTTTTGCAAAGCTTTACAACAATTGTTGTAATGAGTGTAAGCAGGGAAGCAGAAATAAAACTAATCACAAAACCAAGCTATGCAGAAACTAAGCACAAGAAAATCTAGGCCAGAAACAAAAAGAAAACATGCAAAACCAGATGACACAAGGAATTATAGTGGTTCCCCAAGCTTGGGTACATCCACTCTTCTACCACCCTAGGTAGGAATCCACTGCAGGATGAGTTGATCAGGTGTCCTGGGCAGCAATGAGCTTTTGATAAGGTGCTCAAAAACCAAAACAGATTTTTTGATCAGGTGTCTTGCCACCAATGAGCTTTTGACAAGGTGCTCAAAAACCAGATTCAAACTTTTGAAGGGAGTTTGAACAACCCTTTACAGAGTGGGGGTGAGAGAGTTATGGCAGTCTTCTCTTTTCTCAAACAACTGAGAAGACTAAGTGGATTGATTTCAAAGCTCCCCCTGAGTCCTTGATCTTCAGGAAGATGAGCTTTGCTGAGGGTGATAGGCCTTCAAAGATAGATCTCCAGCAAAAGATGATTTCAGCAAGCTGAAATGTTGAGTGTCTGGAGTCTTGAAATGATGTTGGCCTTGAACACTTTGAGAGCTGAAGAGATCTGAAGAATGTTTGAAAGCTTGATCTCTTTTTGATGAGTGTTCTTCAGAATTCTTGTTGACAGAATATTTTCAAAGAGTCTCTGTATATTGAGTTGTGTCCTGTTCTTGTCAATCTCTTATTTGATTCAAAAACATTCTCTCTTTTATTCTCTGTGTCTGAATAGAATATCACTCTGTCAAAGATAGCCGTTGGTCTACATTGATTACAGCCTTAATTGCATAATTTGTTCTGAAGGAAAGTCCACTGAATTGTTCCTTGAAAAATCCCTTGAAACTTGCTCCAGAAGTAAATGAAAACGGCTGGCAGATCTTCTGAATTAAATGCAGAATAACTTCTATCTGATTTAAATTTGAATTCTGAAAGATAACTGAAATCGTCGAACTGAGCTCTGCTATCGTCGAGCTGAGCTCAGCAAACTGGAAAGTGCAGGCAGCAAAGAAATCGTCGATCTGAGCTCAAAGATCGTCGAACTGAGCTCAGAGATAAGGATCCAGTGCAGAGTCAAAATCGTCGACCTGAGCTCAGCGATCGTCGAATGGAGTTCGACGATATTGAGAAGTTGAGCTCAGCGATCGTCGAGTGGAGCTCGACGATATTATGAGGTTTGAGCTCAGCGATCATCGAATGGAGCTCGACGATCTGTCGAAGTTGAGCTAGACGATCGTCGACCGGAGTTCGACGAAACATCGTGCTGAGCTCGACGATTGGACTTAGTCTCCAGAAAAACTTTGGTGTTCAGGGCAGCTTCCAATCCTAGACTTCTAACCCTTAGACTCAATTCTAATTGACCTATTAAGCTATACAGAAGGTCAAAACACAGATTCCTAGAGACATAGTGATCCTGACCCAAATTAGTAATAGGGTGTTCCAACAGTCAGAATTTTAATATTTATTTTGTTGAATAGGTTGTGTGTGTAATTAACTAAGGAAAGCAAACATTTTTGATAAGGGTTTTGACTTCTTCAAATATGGGAGATTGTTGGGTCCATTGTTTCTAATGTCCCTGATTTGTGAGAAGTCAAACAGGTCAATATCACACACATCAACAGTATTTGATATGCATTTGAGGTCTTGGGTGCAGGTTGTCCATATCACATAGATTGGACATGCAAACAAAATAAGTGGTTGTTGGACATAACAAAAATCGACTAAGTACACAGGCGTTGAGTGGAGCAAGATCACTTAACGCCAGAGGTATGGATTCAATATTGTCTAGTAGAAATTTGCCTAAGTACAAAAGCGTGGAGTGAGGACAGCTTACCCAATGTCATATAACATATAGTGTTGAGTCTATCTCAACTTAACTGAAAGATAGCCAAAAATTTGGCTAAGTACAGAAGCGTTGAGTGTAGTCTACTCACTCAACGCCATACAAATTTTAGCGTTGAGTGTTGCTATGCCAGTCAACTCATAGAAAAGTTGGGCAAAAGTTTCACCAAGTTCATAAACGTTGAGTGCAGCTTACTTACTCAATGCCAGATAACAGAAAAATTCTGTTAAGAAGTTTGGCATTGAGTAGAGCTTACTCTCTCAACGCAAAGGCGTAGAAATATTTATTAAGGCAAATAGCGTTGAGTGAGGCAAGCTCACTCAATGCTCTCGATGCTCTCAACGCCTTGAAGCAGAAATTTGTTTAAGTCCAAATGCATGGATTGTTCGGCTTTCGTCGAGCTCAACTTCGTTGAACTGAGCTCAGCGTTCATCGAACTGAGTCTGGAGTTTATCGAACTAAGTTTTGGCTTTCGTCGAGCTCAGCTAAGTCCAAATGCATGAATTGCTTCGCTTTCGTCGAGCTCAGCTTCGTCGAACTGAGCTCAGCTTTCGTCGAACTGAGCCTGGAGTTCGTCGAACTGAGTTTAGCCTTTCATCGAACTAAGTCTACAGTTCGTCGAACTGAACTTATGATTTCGTCGAGCTGGGCTTGCTGTTTGTCAAACAGAGCTCAGCATTCGTCGAGCTCAATACCTAGACAGACAAAATTTTGTCTAAGTGTTGTGGCGTTGAGTGATACATACTCACTCAATTCTTTTGGTTCTAACGATTGAATTTTGTCCAAGTCTACAGATGATGAGTCATGCTGACGCCAGCAAAGTCAAAAAGTCAACCTAAATTTAAAAGTTGTAGAAATGCTGTCGGAGACGTTGGCGGCCAGCCGTTATCATCTTCTGCACTTTCCAAGGAATATTTTCAACATTAAGTGTTGGGGCCCACACACAAAGCAAAGAGCCGTTGAATCAAGATTCAATGGAAAGCATGCGATGAATGGCTCAATCTCAACAATCAATCCTGGTGGTGGGACCCACCGCTCAATTGGCTTTTAGAGAATAAAAAGAAGAAAATCGGTCAGAGCAATCAATCAGGTTTTTCCTTGTCTAGGTTTTCTGAAAACGAAAAGTGCGGCCGAACTTCATCTTCTTCCTTGCCATTTTCGTCGAGCCTGAAGAAGTTGTCAGCGGGTTCCCATGGGATGGGCCTGGACCGTTATAAAAAACATTCAGGCCTGCAGGCCATGCACCCCAACCCCTCTCCGGCCTGTTTATAAGTGTGGTAGGTTGTTGTCGCTGGGTCTCGAACCCAGTACCATGATAAGAGAGCTTTCTGCCACTCCCTCATCACCAACTGAGCTGCAGACAGATCCGTCAGATTGGAGCCGATCCGGATTGATGATACAGATGTCCGTGTGTTGCGGAAGAAGAAGGTCCCTCTCGTGAAGGTGTTGTGGTCCAATCATGGACGGGAGGAGCACACCTGGGAGCCGAGGGATCTGATGATGGAGCAACACTCGGAGCTGTTCACTTCAGGTATACTTTAGTTTATGCGTTTAAATTTCTTATAACTCTTGCAAGTAGAACCCCGTAGACACGAACTTAAATTTCGGGGACGAAATTATTTTCTTGTTTATTCGGATTTGTAACATCCCATGTTACTTTTAGACCCCTCAACTTAGATTGGGTTAGGCATGGGGTGGGTGATAGGGAAAATTAGCTAGGTTTGACCATAGGTAGTGGGTTGTAGCCATGTGGGGCCCACTAAGGGGCCAAAGTCAAACTAGGTCAAACTAGCCTAAATAGGAACCCTTGCCACACCATGACCCCACCACATTGCCCTAACCCTAAAATAATCTAAGTGGATCCTAGGGCATGTCATTAGGTCAACCCTTTGACTCTAGTTGACCAAAGTCAACCATGGCCCTAATTTGGTAAAATCTATACCCATAGGCCCAATTAGCCCAAGTAGGGCACCACATTGACCCAACCCAAGTTGGGTGGTGCCATTAGACCCATGACCACCAAGTGGGGTCCGCCCACTCATCATGGTTGACCATGTAATACCCCCATCTGTCACATAGCATATAACATAAGGTTTAGCTGGGACCCGACGCCATATACCACAGACAGTCGAAAGGGTTATATAAGAATATTCAAACTATCCAATTAAGACTACGCGTCCTACACAGAGCATTCTAGCGGAAGCTTTTAAAGCTGAAAGAACCCAAATCTTAAATCCAATAAATATGAATGTCCACAACCAAAACCACCAAAAAGAACCCAAATACACTAAAAAGGGGACTTGGCCTTATGACCTTACAAATGTTCACTTAATAAAAACATGTGTTACATACATCGGCTCGCAGGCCGGTCACACATGATAAAAATAGAAACAACTATTCGCTTTGGCCTTCTAGGGCCAGCACATCAACATGGGCTCCAGCCCGCTATTTGGTACTCGGCTCCGCAGCACATGCAAGCACATTCCACCGCACGGTGGCAAACAAAGAAACGGTCAGCCAAAAGCCGACCAAATTATAACGACCCCGCCCCTAACTCGGGACGACGGTGCTCTTTCCATACATATTATTAGCCCAATAAAATAATAAAGCGCAACTATACTACGCCACAGGTGTAGGCTCGCAAGACCAAACACCCCGTGCACTCACGACACATTAATGGTGAATCCTGACCAATCAGCGTCTTCACCACCACCCCCAGGATGACAACAACATGTGAGCATTTAGCCCTTCTGACAACCGTCTAAGAATCCCGACTATGCCAACGGCCAGTCCCCGTCTTCGGGTCTCTCGCACCGAACCACATAGCCTAGGTCCAATTCCACTTGCCCGTTGCTCATGCCGCATATACAATTTAAGTCCTACGCGCGGGCCAAGCTTCTCTCGGATCCCAAAATTTTCCAAACAATCTCATAATCCAGTTATGATCAAGGCCGGTTCCCAGACCGCCAAGTTAGTAGAACACATTTCCGCTCAGTTTTCCGGGTGGGCCTTGAAGCTAACCTCCAAGGATCCCTGCTGCAATCTACCACGTAGAAACCCGAAAAACCCAAAGCACAGAGTATTCTCCGGCAAAACATATCAAATGCAACATCACCGATCCAGACAATACACATCCGGGTAGGCTTCACACACAATGCCTATGCCCATACTTACGATTCCGGACTCTATATGCAACACAATGGGGACTATTCACATCAACCCCAAGGAACACCGCGCACTCACCGCACACTCGCGGGAGCGGGATTCCCTATGCAGAAAGAAAGAGCTTCACATACTCAAGTAGAGAATCGTTACCCTTGTAGTCCGTTTTGGCGCCATGGAAAAACTACACGGATGGAAATCTTCGTAACGAACTTTCCTCCTTAGAACTGCTCTCAGATTTTGAAACGGTGCTCTGATGCTCCGCCGGCGGCCAGAATCCCTTCCTTCTTCCTCCTCTTTCCAACTCCTTGAGAGAGAGAATGGTTGGAGAGAAATGAAGGATTAACTCCCCTATTCCCGGCCTTAACAGAGCAAGAAACCATCTGGGCCGTTGGATCTTAATTAAAGAAAACGAACGGCTCAGATCCGTTCAAAAATCTCCAGACCTGGGCCGAACATGGCTTGGCACACGGCCGTGTTCAAGGCCGTGTGCCTCGATCCAGGCAAGATCGTCGAACGCAGAACAACCACACGGGCAAAGACACGGCTGTGTCTCACCTGACACGCCCGTGTCGGGTCTCTCGACACGCCCGTGTCGGGTCTCTCGACATGCCCGTGTCCGGGGCGTGTCACGCATAACCGCCACGGCAACGGACACGACCCAAAAGAACACGGGTAGGGACACAGGTAGGCACACGCCCGTGTCAAATGACACGCCCGTGTCACTTAGCCGTGTTTCTAGCCGTGTCCTTATCGGGATGAAAACGGCCAAAAACACCAGCCAGACACGGCCTTGGACACGCCCGTGTCCTCGCCTGCATACCCCTATACAGGCACCAAAAATCCCCTTTTCGCGACCGACTCAAATACAATTTTCGGGGCATTACAAATCTCCCCCACTTAAGGAATTTCATCCCGAAATTAAGTAAAGGTACACAAATCTAAATAATACCTGAGTGGAATAACTCGGGGTATTCCTCCAACATAGCTTGCTCTCGCTCCCAAGAAAGCTCCTCACGTCCGCAACTATCCCATCGGACTTTAACCATACGGATATCCTTATTGCGGAGTCGCTTGACTGCAAAATGTTCAATACGTACTGGCTTGACCCTTGTGGTCAACTCATAATCAACTGATACTTGATTATCTGCAATGATCTGCGAAGGCTCTTGCACCGCCTTACACAACACCGATACGTGGAATACGTCATGCAACCCACTCAATTCCGCTGACAGCTTCAATCTATACGCTGCCTCGCCAATACGCTCCAGGATTTCAAATGCTCCAAGGTATCTCGAACTCAACTTCTTCAAGCGTTGAACCCGCGATACACCCTTGAACGGCTTGATTTTTAGATACACCATGTCGCCAACATTGAACTCCACGTTCCTATGCTTGGCGTTGTAATACTTTGTCTGCCTGTCCTGAGCGATCTTCAACCTTTCTTGAATTGTCCGTATCATTGAAGTGGCGTCTTCCACCGATTGACATTTGTACAACTTCGATTCGCCTGCCTCCAACCAAGACAACGACGTACGACACTTTCTCCCATACAAGGCTTCGAAAGGCGCCATTCCAATACTCGCCTGAAAGCTGTTGTTATACGCAAAATCCACCATGTACAGGTGATCTTCCCACTGTTTTCTAAAATCTAGGACGCACATGCGAAGCATGTCCTCCATCGTCCGGTTGACCCTCTCGGTTTGGCCATCCGTCTGCGGATGAAAGGCTGTACTGAACTTGAGCTTAGTACCCAACAGACTATGCACCAACCTCCAGTCATTCGACGTGAAGCATCCATCTCGATCACTAACAATACTGCGGGGCACACCATGCAATCGAACAATATTCTCCACATAGAGTTTGGCTAACTTGTCCACCGGATCTTCCTTCCTGACTAGAATAAAGTGCGACACCTTTGTCAACCTATCTACGACCACCCAAATGGCGTCGTTTCCTTTCTGTGACTTCGGCAAACCATGCACAAAATCCATAGATATGTCATCGAATTTCCATTCAGGGATAGGTAGGGATTTCAAGAAACCTCCGGGCTTCTGACATTCCGCCTTCACCAATGCGCAAGTACGGCACTTGGCCACATAAAGTGCTACATCCTTCTTCAAACCCGGCCACCAGAATAATTTCTTCATGTCTCTATACATCTTCGTACTTCTCAGGTGGATTGAGTACTTGGTATGATGAGCCTCATACATTAACTCCTCCCGAAGATTATCCGCACTAGGAACGCATAGGCGACCGTCCTTCCTTAGCAAACCATCTTCAACAACAAACTGGGAATTTGACCCATCCAAAGATTAATCCAAGATCTGCTTCATGCTGTTATCCTGAACCAAAGCCCACCGAACTCTATCAGCTAGGTCACACTGCACCTCTGTCCAAAACAGTTTCGCCTCAGCACTAGATTGCTTGTCGATGCAAGATATCTCCAAAGCCTCCAACTCTTGGACCAATCTTTCATCATGTACCGATAACCAGTTGTCCTGCGCCGGAGTCTTGTGACTCAACGCATCTGCCACTGCATTTCCCTTCCCAGGCACATAATGAATCTTGAAGGTGTAGTCCCCTAAGAACTCCATCCACCTCCGCTGCCTCATGTTCAAATCCTTTTGGTCCAACAAGTACTTCAAGCTCTTATGATCGGTGTAAATATCGACCTTCACACTGAACAGGTAGTGCCTCCAAAGCTTTAGAGCAAATATCACGGCCGCTAACTCTAAGTCGTGGACCGGATAATTTCTCTCATGAACCTTCAACTGTCGTGAACCATAGGCTATCACTTTCCCATGCTGTAGCAGAACACATCCCAAACCACTACCCGAAGCATCACTATAGATCTCGAACCCTTCGGTTCCACTTGGCGAACATAAAATAGGTGCCGTGGTCAACCGCCTCTTCAACTCTTCAAAAGCTTGTTCGCACTCCGGAGACCACACAAACTTCTGATCCTTCCTAGTCAACGTCATGTATGTGGTAGCGCTATCCGCGAGAAGTTCTCTACGAAGCTCCTGTAGTAGCCAGCAAGCCCCAGAAAACTCCGGACCTCTGCCACTGTAGTCAAAGCAGGCCACTCTCGTATCGCCACTATCTTCGCCGGATCCACAGCTATCCCTTCTCCACTGAAAACGTGACCAAAGAACGCTATCGAGGATAACCAGAATTAACACTTGGAGAACTTAGCATACAACTGATTCCTCCTCAACGTCTCCAACACCATGTGTAGATTATTGTAATGATCCTCCTCGCACTGCGAGTATACCAGAATATCATCGATAAATACTATCACGAAGCGATCCAGGTACTCTCTGAACGTCCTGTTCATCAGATCCATAAACACGGATGACGCATTAGTCAAACCAAACGGCATGACCGTGAACTCGTAATGCCCAAACCGCGTACTGAATGCTGTCTTGGGGATGTCGCTCTCCCTTATCCTCAATTGGTAGTAACCGGACTTCAGATCTAACTTCGAATATACCGTTGACCCAACTAACAAATCAAATAGATCGTCAATTCTGGGGATCAGATATTTGTTCTTCTCCGTAAGTTTGTTCAATTCCCGGTAGTCAATACAAAGCCGCGAGCTCCCATCTTTCTTCTTAACGAAAAGAACTGGTGCACTCCAAGGCGACGAACTTGGACGCACATAACCTTGCTCCAACAACTCTTGCAGTTGCCCTTTCAATTCCGCCATCTCTCTTGGCGCTATCCGATATGGAGAGCGCGACACCGGTTTGGCACCCTGTACCAGCTCAATGGTAAAATCAATCTCCCGTTGAGGAGGGGCTCCTGGGAGATCATCTGGGAACACATCAGGATACTCGGACACAACTGGAATACTGTCAAGACTTGGCTTAGGCGTCGAAGTCTGCACTAGAGTGCCAAACAGCTCTGCCCCAGACCGAACTGCCTTGAACACCTGAAGGGCTGAAATCAAAATCTTACCCGACCCCTTCATGCCCGCAAAAGTAGTTTTTCGATCAGTGTTCAGACCCAAACTAACTTCCTTACGGTTACAATCAATGCATGCACCCTGCTCCAAGAGTCAATCCATACCGAAGATTACGTCGAACTCCACTAATGGTAGAACCAACGCTCGCAAATCAAACTCCCGGTCTCCAATCCGAAGCTTCACAACGCAGACCCTATCCGCGTGCATTGAGCACCATTGGGCAACAACACATCCAACTTGTATTTGGCCATCGAGGACGGAACCCCGATGCGCGATAAAAATTTTTCGGACAAGAAGGAATGCGATGCTCCCGTATCAAACAGGGCTCTCGCTGGAAACTCAAAGATCAACACAAATCCTAGCATCAACAATAGTAAGCTAACAAACAAAAGAGGTAACAACTACATAAAGTTAATCTGCTATAAATTAACTCATACATATCACCACGTCATTTTGTTTTATGGCCTCTTGTAGACTAACATTGTAGACTCTAGGCTGGGCTGGAGCATGATGGAACACGGTTGACTCCACCGCCTTCCCTTTCTCCTAATAAGTCGCTCCAGACTTCCTCTCGGACTTTGAACGTCCGCTCCAACACTCGCGAGCAAAGTGCCCCGTCTTCCCGCAGTTGTAGCAAGCTCCTGGGACTCGACTTGTAGTTGCCCCCGACGCATCAGCCGAAGGCGCTGAGTTTGAAGTCCTCCGCTTCTTGTTCCATCTGCGGAATCCTGACTTGTTATTTGGCACCTTGAACTCAGACTTCTTTTCTCCCGGGTCCTTCTTCTCTTGAACTTTCTTAATGACATTCTCCAACGATCGGGCCGAATTGACCAAGGCTAGGAAGCCTTGCGCCTTAGGGCCAGCAAGTAGTAACTGTAGGTTGCCACGTAGACCCTCATAGAATCGGTTAGTCTTCCTCTCTTCTTCCATAAACGTAGCACCAGCATAACGACCCAACCGTGTGAACTCATGAAGATACTCGTCCACGCTTCTGGATCCCTGAGTCAACCCAAGAAATTGGTTCTCCATCTCAAGTTTCTGAGTAGAGGGTACAAATCTGGCTAGGAACAATCTCAAAAATTCCTCCATAGGCACATCAGCAAGCTGCCTTCCCACTAAGAGATGAAACTCAAACTCATCCCACCACAGCCTCGCTTCACCCACCAAAATAAAAGTCGCTATGGTGGTCTTCTGCCACTCCTCAGTTAATGTGGCTGTCAAGACCCTCTTCATCGAAGAGAGCCAGTCCTAGGCTTGAGCTGGCGTTCCAACCCCATCGAACCTCAGAGGTTTAAAGCCCATTACATGCTTAAGCTACTTCTCCGTAGCTCTCCTCGGCTCTACCAGATCAACTGCTACGCGCTCCGCCACTCTCGGCTCTGCCGCCCTAACCGTTTCTTGCTCATTCGCATGAGGTGTGCGATGCATTTGCCCTGCAGGTTGGGCATTTATCATTGCAAATACCGCCTCAGCCACCATCCTGATGGTTTCCGCTGAAGGAGGTGTTGTAGGCACATCCCTTAGTGCACTACTTTCCGCTAATTGCGGACGCTCTGACTGACCAGCACCGCTCCTAGCTGCCTATAGTAGCAAAGACACACGATTAGACGACAAACAAATTGCTAAAAGCAATTATTGGAATACTCAGATTCCACAAAACAAGTGTATTTTTCATTCCTAAGTGGACATTCATGGGTTCTTTTTGATGTTATAACGATGACGCACATATGTGCTCACCACCCCTTAAAAGAATTCGCCCACGAATTCATTTAAGCCTGACCGTAACCAGAAGTCTGATACCAAATTGTAACACCCCCATCCGTCACATATCATATAACAGAAGGTCCAGCTGGAACCCGACGCCATATACCACAGACAGTCGAAAGGGTTACATAAGAATATTCAAACTATCCAATTAAGACTACTCGTCCTACACAGAGCATTCTAGCGGAAGCTTTTAAAGCTGAAAGAACCCAAATATTAAATCCAATAAATATGAATGACCACAACCAAAACCACCGGAAAGAACCCAAATACACTGAAAAGGGGACTTGGCCTTATGGCCTTTCAATGTTCACTTAATAAAAACATGTCTTACATACATCCACTCGCAGGCCGGCCACACATGATAAAAATAGAAACAACTATTCGCTTTGGCCTTCTAGGGCCAGCACAGCAACATGGGCTCCAGCCCGCTATTTGATACTCGGCTCCGCAGCACCTGCAAGCACATTCCACCGCACGGTGGCAAACAAAGCAACGGTCAGCCAAAAGCCGACCAAATTATAACGACCCCGCCCCTAACTCGGGACGGCGGTGCTCTTTCCCTGCATATCATTAGCCCAATAAAATAATAAAGCGCAACTATACTACGCCACAGGTGTAGGCTCGCACGACCAAACACCCCGTGCACTCGGGGCACATTAACGGTGAATCCTGACCAATCAGCGTCTTCACCACCACCCCCAGGATGGCAACAACATGTGAGCATTTAGCCTTTCTGACCACCGTCTAAGGCTCCCGACTATGCCAACGGCCAGTCCCCGTCTTCGGGTCTCTCGCACTGAACCATATAGCCTAGGTCCAATTCCACTTGCCCGTTGCTCACGCCGCATATACAATTTTAGTCCTATGCGCGGGCCAAGCTTCTCTCGGATCCCAAAATTTTCCAAACAATCTCATAACCCAGTTATGATCAAGGCCGGTTCCCACACCGCCAAGTTAGCAGAACACGTTTCCGCTCAGTTTTCCCGGTACGCCTTGAAGCTAACCTCCAAGGATCCCTGCTGCAATCTACCGCGTAGAAACCCAAAAAACCCAAAGCACGGAGTCTACTATGGCAAAACATATCAAATGCAACATCACCGATCCAGACAATACACGTCCGGGTAGGCTTCACACACAATGCCTATGCTCGTACTTACGATTCCGGACTCTATATGCAACACAAGGGGGACTATTCACATCAACCCCAAGGAACACCACGCACTCACCGTACACTCGCGGGAGCGGGATTCCCTATGCAGAAAGAAAGAGTTTCACATGCTCAAGTAGAGAATCGTTACCCTTGTAGTCCGTTTTGGCGCCATGGAAAAACTACACGGATGGAAATCTTCGCAACGAACTTTCCTCCACAGAACCACTCTCAGATTTCGAAACGGTGCTCCGAAGCTCCGCCGGCGGCCGGAATCCATTCCTTCTTCCTCCTCTTTCCAACTCCTTGAGAGAGAGAATGGTTGGAGAGAAATGAAGGATTAACTCCCCTATTCCCGGCCTTAACAGAGCAGGAAACCATCTGTGCCATTGGATCTTAATTAAAGAAAACGAACGGCTCAGATCCATTAAAAAATCTCCAGACCTGGGCTGAACACGGCTTGGCACACGGCCGTGTCCAAGGCCGTGTGCCTCGATCCAGACACGATCATCGAACGCAGAATAACCACACGGGCAAAGACACGCCCGTGTCTCACCTGACACGCCCGTGTCGGGTCTCTCGACACGCCCGTGTCCGGGGGCGTGTCACGCATAACCGCCACGGCAACGGACACGACCCAAAAGAACATGGGTAGGGACACGAGTAGGCACACACCCGTGTCAAATGGCATGCCCGTGTCACTTAGCTGTGTTTCTAGCCGTGTCCTTCTCGGGATGAAAACGGCCAAAAACACCAGCCAGACACGGCCTTGGACACTCCCGTGTCCTAGGCCATGTACCCCTATACAGGCACCAAAAATCCCCTTTTCGCGACCGACTCAAATACAATTTTCGGGGCGTTACAGACCAAGTCAACTCAAGTCAACCTAGTCAACCTAATTAACCTAAAGGAGAAAATGAGGGCTAAGTCCACTCCCCTTGGGCCAAGCCCACCAAACTTGGCCCATAATCAGCCAAGTGGACAAAGACCAGCCCTACCCCTCTGGTTTTGTAGAGAGGACACATGCAAGGGGGCATTTTGGAGAAATTACCAAAAATAGGAGAGAGAAAGTGAATTTTAAGAGGTGGAGGCCACTTGGCATTGGCTCCATCAGCCCAAAAGCATGCTGGCCGGCCACCCAAGGATTTTCAGAGAATTTGGCAGCATGGGGGGCCACTTGGCACCATTGGTGATACAACCAAAGCCCAAACCGAGCTCACCTTGGTTGTATCTCCCTATACAGCCACTTCCAGCTCAAACCGACCACACCATCATCTTCAGAGGGTAGAATCGAGTGGAGAACGAGTCCTGGAGCAAAGATTTTGGTGCAGAAACGAGATTTTTAGCAGGAGATCGCCGGAGCAGCTCAACCATGGGCAACCACCGCCAACCTCGCCGCCGTGCCGCCATTCGGGTCCGTTTCGCCTCCCCTCTATTCGTACTAGCTTTCTAGATCTTTAGGGAGAGACATCGGGCTCAATTGAGCCTGATACCATGTGAGGAAATGACAATTTTTCCGAGTTTTACTTCTTGCTCGGGTTCGCCGGAGGAGCCAATTCCAGCGGCCTCATCACCGGAAACCGCTAGCCTCCACCACAGTCAAGGTGGTGGCGACATTCGCCGGCGGTGGTGGTGGCTCAGCTGGTCGGAATCTGCCAGCAAAGGTGGCCCAACCAGAATCAATCTGGACCGTTGGCTTCCTGGGGACGATGAACCGATCCCGTCGATTATGCTTTAGGATTCGTGCTTAATCATGAAATTAAATCAAATTTAAACTATAGTATTTTATATAATTATCACACTATTTCAGTAACATTGCATGGCCATTTTAGGCCTCTTAGAGGCTAATCCAGGACATGAACCCTAAATGACATATGTAGCTTAATGTCTTAACTTTACAATGCAACCCTAAACTTATAATTTGGTGTAGTATACAGTACTGTAGGGCTGTTTTCCTAGGACTGGTCCTAGGCAAGGGCAGAATTTCAATTTGATGTCCAAGCCAAACCAGTAATCAACATGACCCCAAATTTTGGGTGCATGCATGATTAGGGAATATTTAGCCCCTGCCAAAAATGAGAATTTTTGGGAAAACCTTTTCTATAGTTTTATTCAAAATACACAAAATTAAATAAATGTAATATTTGGAGGGTTATGACTCCAAACGGTCCCAAATTTTGGTGGCATGTCCTTGGGGAATATTCATGTGCTTGGTAAAAATTTCAGCACATTTGGACCATTGCATGTTGGGTAAACTCACTTGCATGTGTTGTTTATATATAGGCTTGGGGTGCAAATAGCCAATTTTGATATATTGTGTATTAAGCCTATTTGGAACATCCAAAAATCATGGTATTGATTTCAGAGGCTCATTAGGGTGAATTATACCCCAAATTGTAATAATTGGATTTTTGGAAGCAAAAATCCCATTATTTGAAATTTTTGGAATAATAGAACTTTTGAAAAATAAATCTAAAAATAGGTTCATCATTGAGATAAATCCCCAATTTTGTCAAGGTCAATATTATGTTAGATTTAACTCCTAAAAATTTTTATGTCTCTGTTTGAAGAATTTTGATAGGAGTTATGTGGAAATTACCTTTTTACCCACATTTTACTTAATTAGCCAATTGGTGAAAATACTTGGTATAAAATTTTGGAAAATTTCTTGGTGATATATCTTAGTATGCATAACCTTGTGTAAAGTTCTCAGCAGTTTTGGATGAATCAGTAATTTTTAAAACCTTATAATGGCATTTTGGTAAATTGTTAAGAATTGAAATTAGTAGGCCATTACATTATAGAGGTTGATGAAACTCTGCCATTAGCCTTAAATTCATGATATATATGCTCTGTAATTTTCCTAGAATTTGTAGTAATGTATTCCTTATACTTCATTTGGAAAATGACCATTGTGTGAATTTTGTATTAATTAAGGAATAAATAGAAATACTAAAAGGAAAATTATGAATTTTGGTAGACAACAATATTTTACCAAGATATAACTCAGGTAAAAATTCCTTAGGTCAGTGGATTATAATTTGTGATACTTCATGTATTAAATGACCTAGGGGATTAATTAAATGATTTAATTAGAGGCCTAAATGACTTAAGAAAATTATGAAAATCAACATGCTCACTTCATTAGTCCATACCATCCTAGGATAAATAATTAGGGGCAGGTGGCCCAAGGAATTGGAAGTTCCATTTCGGGGTGGTATTAGGTCATGGGTTGCGCAAAGTATAAGTAGGTTATACTATAAGGACCACTGGGGAATAGATCAACGTTTGCACTAGAGGTTACAATTGGAGAATAACCTTGGTGGTATTGTTGTCTTAGTGATGAGAGTAAAAGTGCGAACCCTTGGATAGCAAATGGAGTGGAGGACCGCGGAAGACCGTCGCCCTTCTGAGAACACCTTAAGTCATTAGGATCACTCATGAGTAATAACGAGAGCTGGGGGTGAATTATGGGTAGTCATCAACTAAAGTAAATATCCTTGTGAAAGGGAGCTTTGGGCGTAATCCCATCGTAGTTCCTAGTGCCCCCGAGAGCCCTTCACCGGGTATACCCTGGGCAGTCTTTGGATTAACCTTAAAATCTCTAAGTATAATAACCCGTAGACAAGAGTAGTCTAATAGGTTAAGACATTGTGGTTCATTCTCGCCCGTGATAGGTTTGAGGGATTTGGAATAAAGGAACTATTGTGCGTTCTCACCCGTGTAGGGTTGGAGGGATTGTGATAAATGCTCACCCGTGTAGGGTTTGAGGGATTCAGGACGGGTTGGTCCTGCGAGCTGAAGGCTCGGGATGAAATACTTGCATGTGCATAAATTTAGTGATGGGGCATGCGGTACTGGCCGTTCGTCACACCGATGACAGTACGGAGCACCAGGCGGGTGTGAGGGTTTGAAGGGCCAGTGGGTTGTTTTACACTACGGTCTGGAGGACGATCCCCGATAACGCACACCCGACCCAACAAGACCGACGGGTTGTCAGCAAAGTACGTACGCACAGACTCTAGAGTGCACCTTGGACGTGTACAGAGGCGTATGAGAGGGGTCTAAGGTTTGGTAGTGTGCATACCTGCCTAGAAGTGGAGATGCCCGCTCCGCTGCTGCCGTAGCCACAACGATGGTACCTGAGAGTGAAGCTAGCTCTCAAAAAGTGGGAACTAAAGGTATGTGATCACAGAGTCGTAGTGTGTGATTTGCACTTGCCTGTGCATATATTGCATCATAAACATTCATTCATATTAGGTCATACACTTCATAGATTCTTATCATATAAATTAGTATGAGCTCTTTTATATGATAAGTTAAATTTCCTGGAAAACTTAACTTATAAATTTGTATGAGCATTTTTATAAGTTAAGGTATGATTTGTGATGATAGAGTAGTGGTAGCATAGTTTTACCTTCCCGCTCTTACTTTCAGTTCTTTACTTACTTTACCATACTGCATTTTACTTCACTTGTTCTACTTACTTTAGTTTTATACTTTACTTACTGCACTTGTACTTCTTACATAGAACTGCTAGAGTAGAACTACTATTACACCTCATATACTTGTTAGTATAGTGTCACTGCCACCTGTTTACACTTGTTACCCCTTGTTATCCTTTGCTTCGTCCTCCCGCACGGTGTCTAGGAGTTGCGGGGCGAGGTGTGGAGGAAACGACTTAGTCTTTTTGACTATTGGTCGGTGACCATACTATTTTTAGGAGCTCGAGGAGATGGAGCACCAGCACGACCGACAGGACGAGGAGACAGGGTGTGAGGAGTTGATACCGCCTACTACTACTACTGCAGAGTTACCTCAGGTGGGATGACTTGGTGATGATAGATATCTTTCGTTGTTTAGAGTTGAGAGATAGAGAGAGAGAGATTTTGATATGATGTACTGGGCATAAGCCCTTATTACTCTTCATATTATTTTTGTACTCATTTGGAATGATGATTTCCTTTCATATATTTATATATATATGTGTTGTGACTGTGGACTAGTTGTGGTTTTCTTTTACCGCTATACTTCTGCTTCTCATATTGGTCTACAAGTTTATGATCGTACTAGCCGGCAGAATCGGCGTGTTGCGGTGTCGACTAACCCGTGCGTTAGTGTCACCATAAGATGACGGTTCTGGGCATAAGACCAGAAGCCTCCTTGGTAAGGGGGAGGGGGGGTCTTACACTAGGGGCTTGCTTTAGCCCATATAGAGCTTTCCCAAGCTTATAAAAAAATTAGGAGAGTTAGGATTTATAAAATCTGGTGGCTGATCTACATACACTTCCTCTTTTAGGTCCCCATTCAGGAATGCTGACTTGACACCCATCTGGTAGACTCTGAATCCTTGATAGGAAGAAAATGCAAGGAAAATACTTATGGATTCCAATCTAGCTACTGGGGCAAAGGTCTTGTCAAAGTCTATGCCCTCTTCTTGCATGTAGCCTTTAGCCACCAGTCTAGCCTTATTCTTTACAATAATGTCATCTTGATCCAACTTGTTCCTGTAGATCCACTTAGTCTCTATGACATTTTGTCCTTGTGGTCTGGGGACCAACTTCCAGACCTTACATCTCTTAAATTGGTCCAGTTCTTCTTGCATTGCTCCAATCCAGAACTGGTCTTTGATTGCATCTTCAAACTTCATTAGCTCTTCTTAAGATAGGAAGATTGAGTAGAGAGTTGTATTCATGCTCCTGCTTCTGGTCTGGACTCCATGATTTGCATCACCAATTACTTGGTGTAATGGATGGTCCCTTAGATGCCTGGTAGCTGGAGGCAATCTAGCTTCAACTTACTGATCTTCAGGGTTTTCAGCTAGCTGGTCTTCATTTTCTTCAGGTATGTTTTTCCCTTCTATAGGAATAGGCAGTCCATCATCATTTTCTTGGACTTTTTGGGTAGCTTCCTTTATGGTCAGCTTGTACATCATCTGCCCTGTACCTGCAATACTATAAGAGGAGGAGCTTGGCAGCTCACAGTTAACCATGTCGGATTCATCAAAAACAACATGCATTGACTTTTCTACAACTTGAGTTGTTAAGTTGTAGATTCTCTATGCCTTACTATGAGTGTTGTATCCAACAAAGATCTCATCATGGGACTTGGCAGCAAACTTAGTTAAATGGAATTTTCCATTATTAAGTACGTAGCACTTATAACTAAAGATCCTGAAATATCCCAGGTTTGGTTTTCTGCCCTTCAAGATCTCATAGGGAATCTCCTTGTGGATTTTGGTGTTAGACGCCCTATTAAGGACATAACATGCAGTGTTAACTGCCTCAGCCCAAAAGTACTCTAGGAGGGATGAGTCACTTAGTAAGGTTCTACCAGCCTCTATGAGAGTCCTATTTTTCCTCTCAGTAATTCCATTTTGCTGGGGTGTTCTAGGAGGGGAAAATTATTGATGAATCCCTATCTCTTCATAGAACCTTGTCATGCACTCAGACTGAAACTCAGTGTCATGGTCACTTTTGATTTTGACCACAGTACTGCTGAATTCATTCTGAATTTGCTTGATAAATGTATGAAAGAGATCAGGGTTTTAGATTTCTTCCTTACAAAGAACACCCATGCAAATCTGGAAAAGTCATCAACAACTACAAGGGTGTAGACTTTCCTACCTAGACTTTGAATTAACATACGACCAAACAGATCCATATGTAAGAGGTATAAACACCTCACTGAGTTTTTGGTGACAATGCTCTTGAAGGAGGTCTTAGTCTGTTTGCTCTTTTGGCATGCAGAGCAGATACCCTCCTTAGTGCATATAGACTTAGGCACATTCTTAACCAGCTCATTGCTGAACAACTTGCCTATGATCCTATAATTTAGATGGGCTAGCCTCTTGTGCCACTGGACACAGGAAGAAGCTTTCTCATCTGCAACTAGGCATATAGGTGAGTCTTTGCTAGAGTATAGGAAATCTAAACAGTACACATTTCCACTCCTAGTGCCTGTTAAGATGACCTCTTGGTCACTTAACCTCCTAATTTGACACTCATCCTTGTGGAATACTATGTATTAGCCAATATCACAGAGTTAGATATTGCTTATCAGGTTGTGTTGCAACCATTCCACATATGCTACTTTAGTGATAGTGACTATGCCATTAGAGATCTTACCATAACCTCTAGTCACCCCTTTTTCAAACCCACCAAAGATAATCTTTGGTCCATTCTTTACTGGAGCATAATCCTTCAGCATGCTCCATGTTCCAAACATGTGCCTGCAACATCCACTATCTAAGTATCATATAGGGGTATTGACACTTGGACTAACCTGCAAAACACAAATCAGTTAACCTTAGGACCTTAATTTTTATTGGGCCCTTGGTGCATGTTGGGCTGAAAATAATTCTACTAGCCTGCAACTTTTCTGATAGGCAAGCTGACATTTGCTCTCTGCACTCTATGATTATGCTAGCAATCAACAACAAAGTGGCCTAACTTGCCACAACACCAACACTCATGGATGTTGTACCTTCATTTTGGAGCAGGTATAGTGGCTATGTTAACAGCAACTCTGGGTCTAGAAAGAGTAGCAACAGTCTTGTTCCATGGTTTTACAGCCTCAATCTAACAAGTGGTGGGTCTGGTAGTAGAAGTTCTTGTGATACCTTGATCCTTTCTAGCAGCAGCTTTCTTTTTAGAAAACATACTCTTGATGGCCTCAGAGATTCCCAGGTCTGGTCTACTGACAGCCTTGCCCTTTGTCTTAGAGTGGGCTGGAGGAATTTGAGAATAGTCAGCAGCTTTACCCTTGACTGAAGGGGCTGTTGCACCAAACACAAATGGTCTAGGATGGACCATTTATATTTTCTCATAGGCACTTGCACCTTTGTTGTAACTACCACCATACTGTGGAACATCATTGTTCATGCAAGATGGTCTAACATGATTCCAATGACCATAAATACTCTTTAGTCATGGCTGTTATAAGGAAATTGCACTCTATTAAATTTCACAGGAGGCTTAGAGGCTAGTGGCTCCACTTGAGCTTTGCCCTTTCCCTTGTGATTAACAGCTCTTGTCCTTCCCTTGAATACCAACCCTTTCTATCCCTTTTGGGAGGAGAATGAGTCTATAAGGCCAACACTGTGCTAGGCTTGAAGTAGCTAGCCACTAGTTACCTCTCCTTTTAGAGCTTTCCTTCAAGATTCATGATATGATTATTCTTGAAGGTTATGGTGCTCATCTGAAGGATTGTTACATTCTTCAGTTTGCTAAATTCTTGAGTCTTCAGATCCAGCAATTTTGCTGATTCTGAAGCAACAAGCTTTAAAGAGTCAATTTCCTAAGCCTGTTGTTTGGCCAGGAGCTTGCTTTTCTTTAGAGCCTGCAGAAGTGCACCATAATTATTAATCAATTGATTGATGTATCCCTCAGATTCTGAGCCATCATCATCACTTGATGCAGAGGCACAAGAATTAGGAACTGATTCATAATTTGAACAAGCAGAGCTGGTAACAGAAATTACCTTGCTTGGACCAGGCTGATCCTGGCTGAGTTCTTCATCTGACCTAGCCATCAGCCCAAGGCAGTAGCTGTCTTCTTCAGAATCCACCTTTGAATCACCATCAGACTGTGATAGAGGGGCCCTGTCTTCAATCCCGACAGCAGGATGAACCTTCTCAGCTTCTTCTTCTAAAGCAGCCAACCTTTTGATGCAGTCTGCTTCAACAACTCCTTCAGTAGAGTACAACCCAATGTAGGCTTCTTCTTCTTCTTCTAACTCTGATGAGGAGGAGTCAATCCAGCTTCTTTGCTTCTTTGCAAGGAGGGATTTCTCCTTCTTGCCTTTTTCTGGTGGTACTTTTTCTCACTGTGTTCCTTTCTTTTGACTAGGCAGTCGGCTATCACATGGCCAGATTTTATGCAATGATAAAAAGTCATGTTAGAGGAAACCTATTTACCAGTTTTGGAACCGTACCTGTCCTCCTTAGAGGATTTTCTCCTGCCCTTGTAGTAGTCATCCTTGGGATATGAGGAGGAGGAAGGCCTGCCTCTCTAATGCTTCTTCTTCAAGAACTTCTGGAATTGCCTGGTGAAGGCAGCAAAATCTTCATCAGACCATTGGCAGTCTGATATGCTTTCTTTTGATTTTCAAGAATCAGATTCAGCATCTCTCCATAGTGGAGAGGGATACTTTCTTCTGCCTTTGCTAGAGCCTTCATCTTTGAATAGTACAGAATTGTCTCTTGCCTGAGACTTGTTCTGGTTCTCCTCTTCTTTCCTTGCAGCCAGCTACATTTCATATGACATCAGCTTCCCAAAGAGGGTGTAAGGAACTGTCTCACCCGACTTTGCCACTTTTATGATGGCACAGATTTTAGTGTCCCACTCTCTAGAGAGAGATCTAAGGAACTTGTCATTAAGTTCATAGTGACTGAATACTCTTCCATAAGTCTTCAGCTCATTCACAATCCTAAAGAACTTTTCATAACATATAGTTATGTTGTCCCCCTTGGATTGCCTGAAAGCCTCATAATCTTGGTTGAGCATGAAATTCCTATCATTTTTAACCTCATATGTCCCCTCCATGTAGATCACAAGTGTTTTCCACATTTCTTTTGCAGTTGAGCAATGGATCAGGTTCTGAAGAGTAGAGTCATCAACAACACCCATAATTATGTTCTTTTCTCTCTTGTCTATTGAAGCCAAGGCCAACTCATCCTTGGAAATCTCATCATATGTCTTGGGGGTCTTGACATTAGCATAAAGTACTGACATCTTCATTGGGATGTATATACATCCTAAGGTCAACGGCTTCCATGAACTGCCTTACCCTCGCTTTCTAGATGCTAAAATCTTCCTTCCTACAGATTGGAAGTCTCACAACACTCAGATCCCTATTGGTCATTCCTGAACCCATAGAGACAAACTTCTAGGTAACCTTGGAGATCTACTCAGAATGTTAAGCCTTTAAAGAGCAACCTCCCTCTAATACCACTTGAAAGTCTTGTTTTCAAGGCTTGTCAAACACCTAGAGGGGGGGGGGGATGAATAGGTTTCTATCTCTATTTAATTTTTCTAACTTATTTGTAGATTTCTGTGGTTGGTGATTAGGTTAGTCTGTGCTTTCAAGATCAATCACAAACGACACAAAAATTTATAGTGGTTCCCCAATCTTGGGTGCATCCACTGTCCCTCTATGCTTATCTAACAGTGTGTTAGATTCGGCTCTCCCTCCAGAACTCAGCTCCTCAAGAGCTTACAACACGCATCCCTCAGGACCACACAGGTCACACAGATCTATAACTTAGGCACTAAGCCAAACCCAGGTCACAAAGATCTTTCACCCAACACAAAGTCAAACACAGGTCACTAATACCTCATCCTTTATAATACATGCTTACAACTCTAGATTCACCAAGAATCTTTACAGAAGAAGAAATAAAGAGAGATATGATTAGACACCAGAGCAAGATCTCCGTGTCTTCTTCTTCAAGGACTGAGCAGATATCAGTCCAAACTTTTGTTGTTGAAGACAATAAGTAGGCAGTAGAATTTTCTTCAACCATCTTTTTTTTCTCTACAGAACTTGTAGATCTGCTTCCTCAGAATAGCTTCTGATCCTGCTATTGCAGATGGTGATTGCTTCAGTTATCTCTTTCCCAGCAAGGTTCTCTGTGCAGAACAACTTCTTTAGGCACGACAAAAAATTGCGAGCGTTGAAACCAAAAACTCGGTCTCTTATGGAGTTCACCCGTGGGGAAGGGGTGATCACGCACCTACTTCTCTCCTGCAAGAAAAACAACAAAGGAAGCAAAGAAGAACTGACCCAAGGGCTCGACGTGGAGGACCCAACACACAACTGGAAGATCTTAGAGTGCTTCCCCTCCTTAACCAAAGGCCGAGCTAAGGTAACCTCAGAAAGCGCTTAGAAGATCATGGAACAAGTGGGTACAAGAAGCATGCTTTCTGAGGTACCCCTTGGGTCATATTTATAGATTTCTGAAATCGTCTTGCAAATAGCCAACCTCCGCTGTTCTGAATGGATATGTGCAGTCCAGGTTGGCCTGCCAACAGCGTAAATCCGCTGTTCTGAAAGGCTATGGGCAGGCTAGCGGGGGCAAAATGGTAAAAATACCTCACAGATCAATGGACGAATAACCCTCAGCAATCTCTACTCAGCAAGGGCGGCGAGCACTGGCACAGACTGCCCTGCTCGCGAGCTGCGAGCCCGCCAAGCTGTCAGGACTCGGCGAGCCATCTGGAGGTCGACTAAAAGGTCGAGAGAATGACGAACACCGAGCTCCGTTCGACGAACACCGAACTCCGTTCGACGAACGCCGAGCTCAGTTCATCGAACGCCAAGCTTGCGAGGTTGGCCGAACTCGAGTGGCATGCGTCGGGCTCTCTTGGGCGAGCTGGAGGTTGTCGAGCCCCATCCCCCCTTGGTGTTTGCCTGAGTCTCAGAAAAATGGGGGCCGTCCGTTCTGGTCCCTGGCAACCCCACTCGCCGGATACAGGGTTGTACACAATCCCCGCTCTTTTTGAGCTTGACAAAGCTCGTAAAGAAACATCCAACCCCAAGTGTTCGGCGAGTGCGGGAGGAGCCAGAGAGAATCATGGTGTGGGGTCCACCTATGGCTATATATATATATATATATATATATATATATATATATATATATATATATATATATATATATATATATACGCCTGCATACCTGGTTGACTCTTGCCATTCCCTTTGCTCTAGCCTTGCTGAGATGCCGATCCCAAAGGAGATCCAAAAGTGGCTTGCCCGAGTTCTCCAGGCCTCTTCTGCTTGCGTAGCTGCCCTGACTGTGGTTCCACTCGCCGTCCCGTAGGGTGGATCGACCGAGCCCAACTCCTCCAAGTGGGAGAAACCGTTTCCTCCGGCGGCCAGGACCATCTTTGATTACCTGAAGACAGCCCTGGAGCATGGGACTGGCTCCTCCAATCTGCCTGCCCTTGAAAAGGGCAAAAATATTATTGACCTCTACGATGGCCCGGACAGCCAACTGGATGGCGTTGAAGGCGCCACGCTGCGAGACTCCACCCTGCGAGTCAAGAACGCACTTGGCGACTCGCGGATCAGAACTCCAGAGAATCGTCCCCGGGACCCGTCTCCCTCCTTTGGGACCCTGGGGCTGGACTCGCAGAGGTCGAGCTCACCGGTCTGCCCCCTTCCACTCAGCGACCTACCGGGACCATGGGGGAAGGTGTCGAAGCCATCCTATTTCCAGGATTCGACCTCCTCTCGTCGGGAACGCGCCGCCCGGGCAGCGGGAATGATCTGAGATTTGTCCCTCCCTGCACCTTCTTGGAGATGCTGAGCTCGTCAGGTAAGCTTGGCCTTGGATTCTTGGCATGTGGTTTTCCGGGACACCTCCCCTTGCAGATGTTTTTGTCTTCACAGCTCTCCCCAGCCAATCCGCGGCCGAGGAGTCTTCGCGGACAGCCCACTATTCCCCACTCCCTTCCCTGAACTCGCTGGACTCTTATCTGGGCCCTGAAGTGGAGAACGATGAGCTGACGAGGAGGGGGATCAAGCTCTTTAAGAAGCTCGTGCGTGGCCTGCGAGAGGTGCATGAGTTCAACGAGGTGCTGCAACGCGACTATGTGCGGCTCGCTGACGAGGTGAGGGGCAACCCGGCTGGCGAGGTGATGTCTCCTTCCTGGCTTCTGGACGAGATCGACGAAGACCTCCTGGCAGCACAACGGAACTCGGGGCGGATCCGCGAGTTTCTCCGCTCGCGGTAGTCTGGGGGGCGTGGGATGCGAGGCAGGGGTAGATAGAAGGCGGCTCCATTGCTGAGCCGGCCGACACTCGCCTCATGGTCCCCCTCTGCTCGCGCACCTTGCTTTCTTATTTCTGTATCTGATTCCTGTAATAACTTTGAACATTTTTTAGACTAGTGCCTGGTATTCGAATAATGGTATATGCATTACTTTATATCTATCTCGGCATGGGATGGGACGCGTCAAAAGTCGGCCAGCTAGTTTTGGCAAGCTGGGATGGCGAGCTGGGCAGATTGGACAGCTTGGTCCCAAATTTCTTTTTCTATAAATAGCCCCCCTCCCACCAACCCCATACCACCGCCTTAACTGCTTACTTTCTCTCTCTTCCCACGCTCTTTCTTCTTGTACTCACGCTCCAACCCCTTCCGCAAGCATGGGCAAGACTAACCCCGATGCTGACGGTAGCTCCAAATGCACCCAACACTTCAGCGAATACTATTTCTTTGAGGTAAATGCAAGCAAGGCGGAGCTCGCCGAATTCTTCGGTGACCATGTCCCTCCCGGCTTCGAAGCGCGCCGGCCGAGGGAAGGGGAGGCCATCAATACCTTTTACAACAATGACCTCGCCTTCACCATATCACATTTCGAGGTGGGGTTGCGCCTACCCCTCTGGCCGGAAGTTTGCCAGATCTTGAAGTACTACAACGCGGTGCCCGCGCAGATCAACTCGAACGCCATCGCCATGATGGTGGCATTCGCCTGCTTCCTCCGTTGGGAGTGGATAGAGTTCAACCTGACCGTATTCAGGAAGCTCTTTTCCTATAAGGCGACTCCGGATGGGGTCGCCTATTTCAGGGGCTCGCTCATCAAGGTTCGTGAGATCGCGTACAAGCACCATAACTGGATGACCAAGAGAGCCTTCATCAAGGGCGATCTCGGCAACATCCCTTACTCCCCTCAGCAGAAGGGCGAGGCCATCTACTGCCCCCTACCCTATCCGACAACGTTGTCGAGCTCCACAAGTTCTTCCTCCACAAAGACTTCGAGGTCGCCTTCCTGCAAAGGGGCCTCGACTCGCTCCGCCCCGTTCTGCTCGGAGAAGGTATTGTACTCTCTTCCATTACTCAGTTCGCCACATCATCATGGAAAGTTTCTAAGTATTTTCATGCAGGAGAATGGCTGATCCCCGTGAACCCGCTATTTGCGGACTCGGGGTTATATGCGGAACCTCTGGCTTGCGAGAGGGCGGCGACGGTGGCCTGATGAGACGAGCCGCCTTCCTCTAAGCCCTCATCAGGCAAAAAGCGAGTTGAGCCCGTGGGTTCGAGCCCGACCCATCACCAACAACTGCCGAAAAAGGTGAGGAGAGCCGTAGTGGCTCCTCGGGCGAAACAACATCAACAACATCAATAACTCAAGTACATGAGCTCGCCCGAGACCATCCCAAATGGGTCACCGGAGTGCCCGCTCAAGGAGATCACAAGCAAGGGGCAGGGGGGTGGAGAGACCTCTGCTCCCCCTATTATGAAGAAGACGGCCCGCGAGCCCACCACGCCAAAGGAACACCCCCTCTTCGGCTTTGGGGGGAGGTGAAAGGACTCGGCTGGCAAGCCCATGGTCCAATGGGACGCGCTGGCACACTGAGTCTCCATCTCCACCCTCCACCCCTCTTGGGATAACCGCGAGCTCTCCACCGGTCATGCCTACGCGCTCGGCTTCGGCCTCTATGCCCGCGAGGACACCGAGGCCTACAAGGGCATGACCCTGCGACAGCTCGACCATGAGGGCATGCAGGCCCACATGCGAGCCATGGAGCTCCACCATATGATGGTCTGCCGCAGCTTCAATCTCAGTAACCACCTCCAAAAAACCGAGCAGGCACGCGACGTCACCAAGGATAAGGCCGTCGACCTGGCGAGGCAGCTCAGCATTGTTGAGAACCTTCTCTCCCAAGATACCGACGGACTGGTAAGCATCAGGCTGCTTCCTTTCCTTTGCACTTAGAAATTTCCACCTTCTCATAAATGTGCTTCCTTGTTCTTCAGGATGTGAGGCTGCTGGGGAGTTACAGACTCGCGTTGTCGGGCTGGAAGACGATAATGGCCAGCTGCGCGCCCGCCTTGTCCGGCTGGAGGGGGCGAACATGAACTTGAAGGAGGAGAACACGAGCCTCAGTCGCGAGGTCCGCCGCCAAGCGGAGATCTTCTTCCCAGCTTGCGACGACGAGCCCACCTTCCCGTACAAGAGCTCGAGGATCTTCGGCGAGGACGACGTCATTGAGTGGCTGCGGGTCAACTCGATCCAGACCGCCGAATGTACCCTCCAGATGATGAAGGATACATGAGTGCTGGCGGAGGGATGTGAGGAGATCTCAGTCCGAGACCTCATGGCTAGCCTGTTCCCGGCGACACCGCCTAGCGAGAAGGAAGATAGCCTCGACGCGCTCTTCGGGAAGGGCTTCCAGGACTTGCTCAGTGAGGGGGGGGGGGGGGATCGCCAATCCGGCGAGGGGGGCAAATGTTGATCTCTTATTTTCTTCTTGTTTTGTAATCTCGCCGAGGCGAGCTTCCCCTGTAACTATCATTATTTAATTGAATACATTTTTGATATGATCTTTGTCTATTTCTTCTATCTTTTTTCTGGGTTTCCTTGTTGTGTCCTGCTTGTTCGTGAGCCCTTCCCCTGGCGACCTCGCGTAGATAGATTTTGCGATTAGGATGGTTGTTAGGAATCGTTCATGAGAGTAGACCTTGAGAGCTCGCCAATTTTCAGATGTTCCGGGGGTGGGCTACCCGCCGCACTGGGCGAACCACCATCCAGCTTGATCGCGAGCTGTGTATCTTTTTATCAATATAAGACCAAAATCAAAAAATTTCATAAGTTAAACTGAGAAGGGGTGAAGCTTCCTGCCAGAGCCCGCCTCCCTTTAGCGAGATCGAAGGGCCCGGCTCGCCACCCTTCTACTGAGGCCGAGTTGAGCTGGCTAGTCTCGACTCTCCTGTGAAGAGTTTTTCTCCCCTGTTTTTAGGAAAAATGGCAAACTTCTTTGATAATATCTGGAGAGTACACGACTTCCCCGAGTGACGTCGAGCTCTGCCATCTAGGTGAGAGCCTGGAAGCTGGATCTACTCGGGGTCCGAGTAGACACCAACGAGTGACATCCAGCCCTGCCAGCTAGGTGAGAGCCTGGCAGCGGGATCTGCTAGGGGTCCGGGTAGACACCATCGAGTGACATCCAGCCCTGCCAGCTAGGTGAGAGCCTGTAAGCAGGATCTGCTTGGGGTCCGGGTAGACACCATTGAGTGACATCCAGCCCTGCTAGCTAGGTGAGAGCCTGACAGCGGGATCTGCTCAGAGTCTAGGAAGACACCATCGAGTGACATCCAGCCCTGCCAGCTAGGTGAGAGCCTGATATCGGGATCTGCTCGAGGTCCGGGTAGACACCATCGAGTGACATCTAGCCCTGCCAGCTAGGTGAAAGCCTGACAGCAGGATCTACTCGGGGTCCGGGTAGACATCATTGAGTGACATCCAGCCCTGCCAGCTAGGTGAGAGCCTGGCAGAAGAATCTGCTCGGGGTCCGGGTAGACTCCATCGAGTGACATACAGCCCTGACAGCTAAGTGAGAGCTGGCAACGAGATCTGCTCGGAGTCCGGGTAGACACCATAGAGTGACATCCAGCCCTGCTAGCTAGGTGTGAGCCTGACAAGCGGGATCTGTTCGGGATCCGGGTAGACACCATCGAGTGACATCCAACCCTGCCAGCTAGGTGAGAGCCTGGCAGCGGGATCTTCTCGGGGTCCGGATACACACCATCGAGTGACATCCAGCCCTGCCAGCTAGGTGAGAGCCTGACAGCTGGATCTGCTCGGGGTCTATCAAATGAATACTTCACCTCATTGTACGAGTTATTGCAACATAATTAGCACATCAAGAAGCTTTATTAAGAATAAAACATCACTTACAAATTCTCAAGGATAAAAGTATTTTAGGTAGTCACCGCTCCAGGTGAGACTTAGGGTCTCGCCCTCCACATTTTGGAGTCGATACCCTCCTGATCTCAATGTTTCTTCTACAATGTATGGGCCTTCCTAGTTGGGGTTGAGCTTCCCCACGGTTGCCGACCTTCCTGCTGCATCCACCTTTTTCATGACCAAGTCCCCCTACGCAAATTATTTGACTCTGATGTGCTTGTCAAAGTACTTTGCCATTATCCTAACCACTTCTTCTTGTCAGATGACGGAGAGGTCACACAGCTCCTCCACCATATATAGGGAAAGCCGCAGCTCTTCCTCATTCTCGGCCTGCCATTCTTCCCTGCCTTCCCCGGCCTGACCACCCGGGGCATTTGAACTTCAAATTCTATAGGGAGTACCGCCTCACAACCATGGGAGAGTTTGAAAGGGGTCTCGCCTGTGGCTGTGTTGGGGGTGGTCCTTTGGGCCCAGAGAACCGAGGGAAGTTGCTCCACCCATCTCCCTTTCAGGTTCTCTACTTTCTTCTTTAAGAGGTTTACAATAATTGTGTTTGATGCCTCCACCTACCCGTTGCTCCTGGGGTGGTGGACAGAGGCGAACCTGGGGTCGATCCCGAGCTGCCCACAGAAGCTGGTGAATTTTGTGCTGGCGAACTGAGGCCCGTTGTCCATGACAATGGCCTGGGGTAACCCATGACAGCAGATGATCTCCACCCCAAACAAAGTTCCTGATGACCTGGGAAGTCACCTTGGCCAGCGCCTTCACCTCCAACCACTTAGAGAAATAATCAATCATCACCAACATGAACCTTCTTTGCCCACTGGCCTGGGGGAACGGCCCAACCAAATCCATCCCCCAAATTGCAAAGGGCTAGGGGGCTGTGATGCTCTTGAGGCGCTAGGCCGGCTGTAGCTGGAGGGGGCAAATAGCTGGAATTTGTGGCACCTCTTCATGAATTACGCAGCATCGCGGCCCAGGGTGGGCTAGAAATACCCTTGCCTGACAATCCTTACTTCTAGGGTCCAACTCCCGGAGTGACTCCACACTCCCCGGAGTGGAATTCTTCCAAGATTCTTTGAGCTTCCCCCTCAGCCACGCAACGGGCCAGCATTTCTGAGAGAGCCTTCCTATACAGCTGCCCGTCTTCGGAGGATATAGTATGCCGATTTGTACCTGATCCTTTTCTTATACGTCCCCTCCGAATACTCTCCTGTGGAGAGGAAAGTCGTGATCGGATCCATCCACGAGGGGCGTTGTTCTATCTCCATAAGCTCTCCTTCTTCGATGAAAGGGCGGAATAGATCGGTGATGGTAGCCCCCACCTGGGGACCATGCTTAAATAGCTGATCGACCTACTCGTTCTCCTCCTGGGGCACGTGTTGGATGGAAAAAGTTTGGAACATGCTGACGAACCCCTTTACTTTGGCTAAGTATAGCCGTAATGTAGGCTCTCTTTCCTCAAACTCCCTGTTGATCTGGGAAGCTACCGCCATTGAGTCAGTGAGGACCTCCACGTCCAACACTCCTAGTTCCCTGGACAGGAGCAGCCTTGCTATCACGACCTTATACTCGGTCTGAATGTTAGTGATGGGGAAGTGCACCACCACCGTTTGCTCAATTCTAGTTCCTTGAGGGCTCTCCAAGTTCACCCCCACCCCAGGGAATGACTCTCTGAAGCGCCATCTACCTTCACCTTCCATGAAGTCAGACGAGTGAGCACTTCCTCTGCTACCTCGATTACGTAATCGGCCAAAAAGTCGGCCATCGCTTGGGCCTTGATCGAGAGGCGGGGGACGAAGGAGATGTCGAACTCTCTCAACTCTTACGACCACTTGGCCAACCTGTCGGACTGCTCCACCCACTCAAAGATGTTGCAGAGGGGATGGTCAGTCACCACTCAGATGGAGTATGCATGGAAGTAGGGCCGAAGTCTCTGGGCCGAGATGATTAGGGCGAAGGCCAGCTTTTCCAAAATCGGATACCGAAGCTCGGCCTTCCTCAGGACCCGACTTACATAGTATATGGGGAGATGCCTCTTCCCCTCTTTACGCACCAGGATAGAGCTTAAGGCCTCTGATCCGACCCCGAGATACAAAAATAGGTCCTCCCCCTCCTTCGACCCTTGGAGCAACGAAGCCTGTGTCAACTGCATCTTAAGATCTTGGAATGACTCCTCGCACTCCTTGGTCCACTCAAAGTTTTGGCCCCCCTTTGTGTTTGAATAAGGGGGAGCATTTCTCCCCGGCTCGGGAGAGGAACCTGCTTAACCCTGCCAGCTTCCCTGCCAATCATTGCACATCTTTAGAATTTTGCGGCGACCCCAACTCCATGATAACCTTGACCTTATCAGGATTTGGCTCGACCCCCACGGGGGTGAGGAGATGCCCCAAGAATTTTCCCCTACTGGCCCCGAAGACATACTTCAGGGGGTTCAATCGCATCTTGTACTTGCGTAGGGTGACGAAGGACTCTTCTAGGTCTTGGAGGTGAGAGTCTACGTCCTGACTCTTGATCATGAGGTCATCCACGTACACCTCCAGGTTCCTCCACTTCTATTCCCTGAAGAACCTATCCATGATCTTTTGGTAGGTCGCCCCTGCGTTCTTCAGCCCAAATGACATCATTTTATTGCAGTAACACCCATCCCCCGTGATGAATCAGGCGTCCTTGACGTCCGGGGGTGCATCCTGATTTGGTGGTAACCTGAAAACGCCTCTAAAAAGCTCATTACAGAAAAATCGACGGCTGAATCAACCAGCGCGTCGATCCGAGGCAAGGGATAACAGTCCTTTGGGCACGATTTATTAAGCAAGGAAAAATCGATACAAATATGAAAGTATGCTTTGATACTGATTGAAAGTGAGTTGTTAGATCAGGAATACTCTAGAGGGGGGGGGGAGGGTGAATAGAGTATTTAGAGTTTTATAAAATTCTCTGCTGGATAATGCAGATTAGTTTAAGTGCAGTAGTAAATTAATCAAAATATAAAAGCACAGAAACTAAGTACCACAGCCACAGCAAGAAAACAAAAGAAAGAGGGCAACCAGATGACACAAGAAATTTATAGTGGTTCATCAACCTGGGTACATCCACTCTTCTACCACCCTGGTAAGAATCCACTCAGGTTTTTAATCACGTGCCTGACACCAATGAGCTTTTGATCATGTGCTCAAAAACAAAATCTCCAAGTCTTTTGATCAGGTGACTTGTAACCAGGAATCACTTTTGAAGGGAGATGACAACCCTTTATATAGTGGGGGTGAGAGATTTGATTATGTCTTCTCTGTCAACAATCAGAGAGAAGACTTGTGGATTATTGATGGTAGCAAATGACTCCCCCTGAGATATTGAATGGTTCAGGGAAATATGGATGCCTTGCTGCAGGGTGATAGGCCTTCAAGCTTTTAGCCTTTATCTGCAGGATCTTCTTGACAGATTTGACAGTTGTTGTCCTTGGAAGTCCTGGAGTGTTGAAGTAAGAAGACTCTTGATTTTGTATGATTGTTCTTATTCTTCTGAGAGAAGATCTTCTTTTTATATCAGAGATTTTGTGAAAGGAGAAGTGAGACTGTTGAAGACAAACAGATTGAAAAACTGTGTCTGTGTATGCTGTGTCTCTGCCATTGCTATGGTACTCTGATTATTCTTTCTTGCTTGCTTTCTTCTTTCTTTCTTACTATGTTTCTTGCTTTTCTCTATATTATTTCTTGTCAGGAAAGAGAGAAGAATCTCTTTTATATTTCCTGAGGGAATTTCCTTTCGAAATTTGAATCTTCTGTAATCAATGCTGATGGTCCTTGAAAATAAACTGCATTGATTCCTTTCCCCAACTGTCCCTTGGAAAAATGAAAAACAATAATTCTGATGAAGGCCGTGATTAATGTACCATCCAATGATAATATTCAGAGAATATTTTATCATTAATCATTCAGAAATTATTGCCATAACCTAAGGACAGAAGGAATGGATGCCAAGTCTGGAATCGTCGAACTGATGACAGAATTCGTCGAGCTGAGTCCACAGTTCATCGAGCTGAGTTGCTGTGTTCGTCGATCAGTTAACTTCTATTCATCGAGCTGAGTTCCAAGATCGTCGAGCTGATAATAGAACTGCATGTTTCAGAATTTTGCCTTTTCTACGTCTGAAGTTCGTCGAGTTGATAACTGTGTTCGTCGACTGTAGTTCACCAACTATTCTGGACTTAGAATATTCACAGTTGTATTTGAAATGAAAGTCAAAGTCTTCAGAATTCATCGACCTAAGATTTGATTTCGTCGAGCTGAGTTTCATGAGTTGTCAAATATTCTGTGTGTCAACACAATTACTCCTGATGTCGACACAGGTGGTGTTGACTGATATCCTGTGTATCGACGTAAGTCTTCTGTGTGGTGTCGACACAACCTTTCCTAAGTGTCGACTAATGATCTGTGTGTCGACACAAGTCTTCTGTGTCGACTTAGTTGATGTCGACATATACTCTGAGTGTCGACACAAGTCTTCTGTGTGGTGTCGACACAAGTGTTCTATGTGGTGTCGACACAACCTTTCTAAAGTGTTGACTGATGATCTATGTGTGTCGACACAAGTGCTGCTAGTGTCGACTTAGTTGGTGTCGACATATACTCTGATTGTCGACACAAGTCTTCTGTGTGGTGTTGACACAAGTCTTCTGTGTGGTGTCGACACAACCTTTCCAAAGTGTCGACTGATGATCTATGTGTCGACACAAGTGCTGCTAGTGTCGACTCAATTGGTGTCGACATATACTCTGAGATTGTCGAGCTGAGCATGACAATCGTCGACCCGAGTTTGACGAGCGTCGAACTCATTTTACTTGGTCTCTGGAAAATCTCTAAGTGTTGAGTCTCTGGCAGTCTTGTTGATAGCTGGTCCATGTGATGTTGACTCTAAGGACTTGGCCTAGACTCTAGGACACAAACATGACCCTGACTATACATGTTGGGTCACATGATCCTAGGTTAGTGACTTAGTGAACCTAGCCCAAATCAAACTAGGGTTCCAACAATCTCCCCCTATTTGGGTGAGGTCACTTAATCACTGACTCAATATAGACTCATACTAAAATGAAAAACTAACAAAGCAATAAAAACATATATCTGCAAATAAAACTAAATATATGTAGCAGATATATATATACATAAGTAAGCTTTGTTCTGAAATAAGAAAATAGTTATAAATTAAACAAATGTTAAACCAGTGCAAAGTTTATCTTCTTTGTTTCTTGTCCTATTGCTTTTCTTCTTTGGCTTTCTCACCTGGCTTTGTGAAGATGATTTCTCTGTTAGGATTAGAAGCTTGCACTCTTGTCATAGTCATATCAGCTGCCCCTATGATCTTCAAAGATGTAGCCCTGAGGACAACTACTTCTGGGTGCAACTTCATGTAGTCATCCACATTGAAGAATTTGTTGGCTTTCTCAAATCTCTTTAGTTCTTCCTTCCTGTACTTTGACATTGTAGAGTATTCAGAAGGATCCTTTCCTTCAGCTTTTGCCTTTTTGATCATAGAAAAGCCTACAAATTCCTGGAATTTGGCCATTCTAGCTGTAGTGCTGTTTCAGGATCTTCAAAAGGAATAGGAGGAGAAGTTGATCTTTTAGATCTTTCAGCTTGTTGATGTTCAGTGAATTATTGTTGTTGTTGATGATGTTGATGCTGTTGATGTTGTTACTGCTGCTGATGTTGCTTTCCTGAAGAGTATTGTCTGTGCTGGCTGCTTTCATGTGATCTCCCTTGGTCTCTTTGATATGTTTGAAGTGGGGCAGATCTTTAAGAATGTGTGCTTGAAGCACCAGCAGCTGGAGGAGGTGGAGGAGGTGGATATCTTCTATATTTCTGAGTTGGAGGAGGAGAGTATCTTCTTCTTTTCTTCCTTTCCTTCTGCTGGTTTTTAGATAGCCACATCCAGGCTGGCATCCCTTTGTATGGAGTTATCTTTTGGAGAATATAATAGGTAATGTCATTGTTTGGATTAGGCTTAGGAGTAGGAGGAGGAGGAGGGGATTTTCTTTTCTTTGATACTAACTTCCTCTTAGGTTCATCATCTGAATCATCTTCCACATCCTCATCATCATCATCATTATCATTATCTGATCCCTGAGGGTTATCATATAGATCATTGAGTGCTTTCAGAGCCTCAGCAGAAATGATTGGCTTTTCAGGAACTGGAGGTAGAGATGGAGCTTGAGCAGGAACTTCAATAGGACCAGGAGAAGAAGCCATAGGGGAGACTGGAGAACTGGTTCTGACAGTGCTTTCAGCATCTGCCTTACTTTCTTCTTCTATATCAGCCAAAATCAAATCATCCAGATTTAGCATGGGAGAGTCATCCATTACAAATGTTGGAACAGAGATAACTTCTTCTGGAGATGGTATGACTGCTGGCTTTGAAATAACAAAACTATCTCTAAGTTGCTTAGCAACTTTGGAGAGATTGGGGAAGTATATGGTACAATAGCCAAGGATGGCTTAGTGTATACTGCTGGAATAACTTTCAAAAATGCAGTATCAAAAGCTTTCAGTAATTGAACTAAGTCTACTACAGGATTTAACATGAAATCAGAAACAGAAAGAATTTCTTCAGTAACTATTTCTTCAGTAACTGACTCATCAAAGTCCATGTCAGTCTCAATGAAATGAATCAAATCAATTAAATCCCTGTCATCAGGAATAAAATCTGCATCCCCTGGAATTAAATCTGTATCTACTGTATCTGCTGTTATTGGAGCTGCTGGAGCTGAGATTGCTGCTTCTGCTTTAGGTGCTGCATCTTCTTCATTAAGCATCTCCCCCTGCCTGGTTTCAGTGTATACTGGAGCCAGGCGCCTGAATGAAGAGGGGGCAGCAGTGAAGGCAGAAAGTTGAGCAGATAGAGTAGATATATAGGTAGCAAGGGTATAATGGCCTATGCTATGATTGATTTTATGAGGGGTGTGATGATAGCAATGATGGAAGATATGGTGGAGGGGTCCAATGTTGGAGCAGTGGATGTTTCAAATATTGTGTGAGTAGAAACATGTGGAGGAATGATAGATGGTTATGGAGATGGAAGAGTAGCATCTAGCATGATTGTATCTGTTGGTAGATGGAAAGATGGTATGGTGGACAGATGTTGTGGAAGAGGAGATTATGGTGGTGAGAGAATATATGTGTCAAGGGGGGAATCAGGTGGTGTTGGTGGTTGGTCTTCCTGAAGGGTGGAAGATGGGATCTCTGTAAGATCAATTTGTGGAGATGTAGGTGGAGTAGGAACATAAGTAGATTGTTATTGTTGTTGTAGTAGAGGTTATTGTTGTGGTTGTGGAGTTGGAGGGATGGTTTGGACTGTTGATGGAAGTGTAGGTGGAATAGCTGGAAGAGATGATGAGGGTGGAATGATCTCTTCATCAGCGTGGGGAGTGGATCTTACAGCCCTGGTGCTTTCAGAAGATGTGGTGGAAGAGGTTGAAGCCTTAGATGGCTTGGTTATGGTCCTCTCCCACCTGCCAAACAAGGTGCATGTGAGCCTCTTGCTGGCATTTATGAATATGGTCTGTGAGACCAGTGATTCAGCAGCTTTTTCTTGCAAAAAGATCCCTAGGATCCTTCCAAAGCACACTTCCTTTTTATTACACTTTTTCTTAATGAGAACAAAAATGATATGTGTCCAATTCACTTTCTTCTTGTTAATATAGTCATGGGCAGTATGCTTGCCCAATAAAACCTTTCCTACAATATCTGCCAAGAACTAATATTCGACAGACAGATGTTTCTTTAACAACTTATTGGGATTATCTCCAGTATATCCCATTAAACTCAACATCATATCATATTCTTCTGAATCGATGTCTAACTGGTCTTCACCATTAACAAATCCAAAAATCTCAGTAAGTACAACGGGGGATAAAGGTACAGAGTTACCCGCAATTGTTCCGATCATAGTGTTCTCCTCTGATGTAGATGTATAAACCCACTCTCTGATTTCAGTTGCAAACAGTTTTATCCTTGTTGACATCAGATTTTTCAGCTTCTGTTCCTCTAAAAGTTCCAGTATATGCAGAAATATTGGATCTGAATGTTGAAAGGATTCAAAGTTGACGTCAAAGCCCGTGTCAAACTTCATTCCGGTTAGGGCACCTGCTGGAACAGCCATTGGAATCACCTGCAAGAGAGACAAATGACGATCAAGTGCAAAAGAACAGAAAGCGCGGGACGGAGGTCGAAGAAAAACCTAGATATAAGGTTTTCCAAAATATGAATCGACAAACTCCGTTCCACGAAAATTAAGAAATTATTCGACCTGAAATCGACGAAACAATTAATAGTCAAATAATTCGTCGAGCTCTGTCTGAAGATTTGAAGACATTTCATCGAGCTCTGCTAGAGGAAAGTTTTCTGAAGTGAATTCGTCAATCTCCGTTTGATGAAAACAACTTCATTCACGGAGAGGTCGTCGTCCTGTGTTCGACGAATATCTCACAAATTTTCCATAGTTCGTCGAGCTCTGTTCGACGAACTTTGGCAAATTCGTCGAGTGCAGACTTAAACTAAACTAAGTCTTCTCCATTGATCATTCCCAGCTGATTTATAAAGAAAAGATGATTTATCTCATCCAGAGGTTTTGTGAATATATCAGCCCTTTGTAAGTCAGTGTAAATATAGACAAGCTTAATTTTATTTTTGTCTACACACTCTCTTATGAAATGATGCCTAATATCTATATGCTTTGTCCTACTATGATGGACTAGATTCTGTGGTATGGCTATAGCACTTGTGTTATCACAAAGTAGAGTTGAATTATTTAAGTTGATACCATAGTCTAGTAATTGATTTTGTATCCACAACATCTGGGAACAACAGCTACCTGCTGCAATATATTCTGCCTCAGCAGTTGAGGTAGATACAGATGACTGTTTTTACAAAACCAGGATACTAATCTCATACCCAAGAACTTGCAAGTTCCTGAAGTACTTTTTCTATCCACCCTGCATCCGGCAAAATCAGCATCTGAGTATCCAGTTAAGTCAAATTCTGATTCTGTGGGATACCATAGGCCTAGACTAGGACAACCCTTTATATATCTCAAAATTCTTTTTAGGAAAATAAGGTGAGATTCTTTTGGGTTCACTTGGAACCTAGCACAAAGGCATGTGGAAAACATGATGTCAGGTCTACTTACTGTAAGGTATAACAGTGATCCAACAATGACCCTATATAGTTTCTGATCCATAGGTTTCCCATGTGCATCTGAATCAATTATAGAATTTGTATCCATATGTGTCTTCTTTGCTGAGGCATCAGCCATCCCAAACTTTTTGATAAGCTCTTTAGCATACCTAGCTTGGAAGATGAAGATTCCTTCAGGGAGCTGCTTCACTTGGAGACCAAGGAAGTAGGAAAGCTCACCCATGCTACTCATTTCAAATTTAGAATGCATGAGATCGGAGAATCTCTTGCACAATTTTGAATCAGTAGACCTAAATATTATGTCATCCACATATATTTGTACTAACAGTATTTGATCCTTATGATGTCTAGTGAAAACTATTCTATCTACAATGCCTCTAATGAATTTATGCTCTAACAGAAAGCTGTCTAGAGTCTCATACAAAGCCCTTGGAGCTTGCTTTAGAACATAGAGAGCTTTATGCAATTTGTAAACATAAGAGGTATGAGTTGGAGAAATAAAACCTGGAGGTTGTTCAACATACACCTCTTCCTTGAGTACTCCATTCAAGAATGCACTTTTCACATCCATTTGATAGACCTTGAATCTCTTATAAGTTGCATAGACAAGGAATATTCTGATTGCTTCCAACCTTGCAACAAGTACAAAGGTCTGGTCATAATCTATTCCTTCTTCTTGCCTATATCCTTGTGCAACAAGCCTGACTTTATTCCTCACTATTACTCCTTGTGCATCCAGCTTGTTTCTGTTGACCCATTTGGTTCCAATGACTGGGTAGTCTTGAGGTCTGGGAACCAAATCCCAAACTCTACATCTCTCAAACTGATTTAATTCCTCCTGCATTGCAATGATCCAGTGAGGATCTTGCTCCGCATCATGGATGGATAGAGGTGCAATCTGAGAAAGAAAACAGGCATGCATCACATCTTGATTGAGTTGATGCCTTGTCTATACACCTACTGATATGTCTCAAATAACTTGAGATCTGGGGTGATCCCTAAGTGTGACAAGATCAGCTGGTGGAGTTGGTTCTTCAACATCATTTGGAATTAATTCCTCCCGTGGAATTATGTTTGCTGTTGGGGGAATATCACTCCCTTCAATGCCTTCATCTTCACTTTCTTCAATGACTTGTGGAGAAGGATGAGTTGGAACCTCTTGGATAAGGTTTAGTCCATCCAAGCTCTCACACAAGTGATATACCTACAAGTTGCTTCTGGTAGAAATTTCTTTCTACTTGCAAGACATGTTAGCTTCATCAAAAGTAACATGGATAGACTCCTCAATTTTTAAATTTGATTTGTTATAAACCCTATAGGCTTTGCTTACTTAGGAATATCCTAGAAAAATTCCCTCTTCAGCCTTTGCCTCAAACTTTCTAATATATCTTTTGTTTTTTGTGTGAATATAACATATACAACCAAAGACTTTAAAATAGTTTATTTTAGGTTTCTTCCCTTTTAGTAATTCATAGGGAGTCATATTCTTTAGCTTATGTATCAGGCTTCTGTTCAGGATATAGTTTGTAGTGTTCACAGCCTCTGCCCAAAAGGATAGTGGCATGTAAGCATCTGTAAGTAATGTACCTGCAGCTTCAATGAGTGTCCCATTTTTCCTTTCAGCTACTCCATTTTGTTGAGGAGTTCTAGGAGCTGAGAAGCAATGCCTGATACCTTCCTTCTCACAGAACTCATGCATAAGAAGAGAATCAAACTCTATGCCATGAACACTTCTGATCAATGCAACATGAGTAGAGAACTCAATCTGTATGGTCTTGAGAAAATCTGTAACAACCTTGAAGGTATCTGACTTAGATCTCAGAAAGGATATCCAAGTGAACCTGGAGAAGTCATCTACAATAACCAAATTGTAGGATTTCCCTCCTAGGCTTTATACATCAAGGAATCCAAATAGATCCATGTGTAGCAAATACAAAATCCTAGGTGAATCACTTTTATTAATGGATTTGAAACTAGATTTAGTTTGCTTGCCTAATTGACAAGCCCTACAAAGGCCTTCCTTCTTGTAGGGACCAGAAGGTAAGCCTCTAACAAGGTTGTCTTTTGATAGCCTAGCAATGTTTTTCAGATTTACATGACCTAGACTTTTATGTCATAAGTCATTCTGGTTACTAATTATATTTAGTAAACAGATGTCAGAATTGGCAGATAAAAAATCAACTAAATATATATTGCCTTGTCTATTCCCAATTAAAACTGTTTGGTTTTCTTTATTAGAGATAATACATGAAGATGAACTAAAATGTACCTGATAACCTTAATCACATAATTGACTTATGGAGATGAGGTTATGCTCCATTCATCTGACATATGTCACTTCCTTGAATGTGACAGCTCCAATCTTCACTTCTCCAAAACCTTCTGACTGGCCACATTTGGAGTCACCAAAGATGACCTTTGGCCCCAGCTTGGACTTGTAGTTGGATAGAATGTCCTTACTACCTGTCATATGTTTGGAGCAACCACTATCCAAGTACCAGATCTGATTCACACTTGGACAACTCTTCACCAGTAAGAAAAATAGTTAAATGTTCTTGACCCAGGTTACCTTGGGTCCTTTGTTTTCCTGGTATGAAAAGCTGGAAATAACAGAATATTCTGGTTGGGATTTATATCCTAAAAGGTGATATCTCCTAGGTGGTATGACCCAATCAACTAGTGGATTAAAGTCTTTCCTGGAATTATTTAAGTTTCTGTTATAATTAAAGTTTTGGTAAAGTCTTTCTGGGTTCAATAAATTTCTGTGAGTTCGTCGACCAGAGTTCGACGAATAGGGTTGAGGTCGTCGATCTCTGCCCAGAGAATGAATATATTCATTTTCTGTGCCCCTGTTCGTCGACCACTGCTCGACGAACCATACAAAGATCGTCGATCACAGTTAGACGAATAACTATAACTATAGTTTGCGTTCAGAGTTCGTCGATCTGGGTTCGACGAACTGGCTAGATTTCGTCGATCTAAGTTCTACAAATTCTGCTGAACCTTGTTACCAATGGTTTTCCGGTTGTTGGTTTTCTGACCTATTAATTTAGAAACATTTTTGTTGTTTGTTTATTGATTACTTTTTCTTTTCCCTTAGCAGTGACATATTTTATGGGGGTTGTTAAGATGTTCTTCCTGAGAATGGGGGGCAATCCTGATGAAGCACCCAGGCCTAGCTTGCCATTAAGTCTGACATTCATAGTGCTTGTGATGTCCATCAGCTTGAGGCTTCTTCCATTAAGAGTTTCCTCAAGTTGTTTAGCCTCACAAAGCTCAGTTTTTAACATTATGATTTGTTCATTTGCTAAACACAGTTCATCATTTAATCTATTATTTTCAGAGTTTACATTTTCTAAAATTTCTAGTTTCTCCCTAAGAGTTTTAATCTCCTTTTCTGAATTAATCAAGTCTATACACATTGATTTAAATTCAATTTTAAAAGAATCTGAAGGGTAATCAAAAGAAGATAGTACCTTATCAGCTTCTGAGTCTGAAGCTTCTTCACCTGTCTGATTCCTCTTCTTCTGAATTGCTCCTGGAAGCATCAATTGCCATGAGTCAAATCTCCTTAGCCCTTGCTTCTTTCTCATCTTCATTGGAGCTAGAAGATGTTGATTCTTCTTCGGTCTCACTCCAGGTTTCAGCGACAAAACCCTTCTCCTTCCTATTATATTTGCTGGAAGAATGTTTGCTGGTGTGCTGTTTCCTGGTGTCTTTCTCTCTTCTCTTTCTTCTGATTCTCTGAATACTCAGAGATGAAGTGCCCAGGCTTCCTGCATCCAAAACACACAACTTCTTTGGTTAGTGTCTTATCATATCTAGGCTTGTCATCCTGACTTGATGACTTCCTCCTGAAATCTTTTCTTGTCATTTTGTAGAATCATTTGGCAAATAGACTCATGAGCTCTTCATTTGATGTTGATGTCTCTATCTACTCAGCAGCCTTGAAAGCTATACTTTGCTCTTTTCTGGCTGGTGGAGGTGTCCTTTGCTCTGCCGCCTCCCTGGACTTGATCAGTTGTTCATAAGACTTTAATTTGCCCAATAGAGATTCTGTAGATATCTCATTTAGGCTTCTGGCCTCCTTGATGGGCCAGATCCTTAAATCCCATGAGCTTGCGAAGCACATCAGGATCTTGTCATTCACCTCTGTGAGGGTGATGTCCTTGTCCAAGGTTTTTAGCTCATTGATGATTGAGCTTAACCTGTTATACATATCAGCTACTGATTCAGCTTCTTCTTTCTTGAAGTTTTCATATAAGGATATGAGGTTGGATCTCCTATCCTTTCTCTCATCAGCTGAGCCAACCACCATCTGATTTAGTGAATCCCAGATGGCTTTGGCTGAGGTGCATTCAGCCACCTTCTGAAAAATATCATTTGACATAGTCTGAGCCAGTATGTTCATAGCCTTGGCATCAGCTATCTTTGCCTTCTTCTGGGCCTCAGTACACTCAGGTGGTGGTAATGCAGAAGTACTTGAAGATGTTGCAGAAGTTGAAGCTTGAGGGGGACCTGTCAAAATCGAGTTGTATATATCCTCATCAATAGAATTCATATATAATTTAATTCTTGCCTTCCAGATGGCAAACCTGTTAAGATTGCAAACTGGAGGTCTGGTGCTTGCATAATCTTTGTTTTGAGCCATAGTTGTGTATATATAAATCTAATATGAAAATAAAAATAAAATACAGATCTAACAAAGGATCTTTGGTTCAAGGGTTAGCTTGTACAACCAAAGGAACCTGCTCTGATACCAATTGAAAGTATTCTTTGATACTGATTGAAAGTGAGCTGTTAAATCAAGAATACTCTAGAGTGGGGGTGAATAGAGTATTTGTAGTTTTATAAAATTCTCTGCTGGATAATGCAGATTAGTCTAAGTGCAGTAGTAAATAAATCAAAATATAAAAGCACAGAAACTAACTACCATAGCCACAGCAAGAAAACAAAAGAAAGAGGGCAACCAGACGACACAAGAAATTTATAGTGGTTCCCCAACCTGGGTACATCCACTCTTGTACCACCATGGTAGGAATCCACTCAGGTTTTTGATTAGGTGCCTGACACCAATGAGCTTTTGATCAGGTGCTCAAAAACCAAATCCCCAAGTCTTTTGATCAGGTGACTTGTAACCAGGAATCACTTTTGAAGGGAGATGACAACCCTTTACACAGTGGGGGTGAGAGATTTGATTATGTCTTCTCTGTCAACAATCAGAGAGAAGAATTGTGGATTATTGATGATAGCAAATGGCTAGCCCTGAGATATTGAATGGTTCAGGGAAATATGGAAGACTTGCTGCAGGGTGATAGGCCTTCAATCTTTTATCCTTTTTCTACAGGATCTTCTCGACAGATTTGATAGTTGTTGTCCTTGGAAGTCCTGGAGTGTTGAAGTAAGAAGACTCTTGATTTTGTATGATTGTTCTTCTTATTCTGAGAGCAGATCTTCTTTTTGTATCAGAGTTTTTGTGAAAGGAGTAGAGAGACTGTTGAAGACAGACTGATTGAAAAACTGTGTCTGTGTATGCTATGTCTCTGCAATTGCTCTAGTACTCTGATTGTTCTTTTTTGCTTTCTTTCTTCTTTCTTTCTTACAATGTTTCATGCTTTTCTCTATATTTTTTCTTGTTAGGAAAGAGAGAAGAATCTCTTTTATATTTCCTGAGGGAATTTCCTTTTGAAATTTGTATCTTCTGTAATCAATGCTGACGGTCCTTGAAAATAAACTGCACTGATTCCTTTCCCCAACTATCCCTTAGAAAAATGGAAAACAATAATTCTGATGAAGGTTGTGATTAATGTACCATCCAACGGTAATATTCAGAGAATATTTTATCATTAATCATTCAGAAATATTGTCATAAACTAAGGACAGAAGGAATAGATGCCAAGTCTGGAATCGTCGAACTGATGACAAAATTTGTCGAGCTGAGTCCACAGTTCGTCGAGCTGAGTTGCTGTGTTCGTCGATCAGTTAACTTCTGTTCGTCGAGCTGAGTTCTAAGATCGTCGAGCTAATAACAGAACTGCATGTTTCAGAATTTTGCCTTTTCTGCGTCTGAATTTCGTCGAGCTGATAACTGTGTTCGTCGACTGGAGTTCAGCAACTATTCTAGACTTAGAATATTCACAGTTGTATCTGAATTGAAAGTCAAAGTATCCAGAATTCGTCGACCTAAGATTTGATTTCGTCGAGCTGAGTTTCTGGAGTTGTAAAATATTCTGTATGTCGACACAATTACTCCTGATGTCGACACAAGTGGTGTTGACTGATATCCTGTGTGTCGACACAAGTCTTCTTTGTGGTGTCGACACAGCCTTTTCAAAGTGTCGACTGATGATCTGTGTATCGACACAAGTCTTCTGTGTCGACTTAGTTGATGTCGACATATACTCTGAGTGTCGACACAAGTCTTCTATGTGGTGTCGACATAAGTCTTCTGTGTGGTGTCGACACAACCTTTCCAAAGTGTCGATTGATGATCTATGTGTGTCGACATAAGTGATGCTAGTGTCGACTTAGTTGCTGTCGACATATACTCTGAGTGTCGACACAAGTCTTCTGTGTGGTGTCGACATAAGTCTTCTGTGTGGTATCGACACAACCTTTCCAAAGTGTCGACTGATGATCTATGTGTCGACACAAGTGCTTCTAGTGTCGACTCTGTTGGTGTCGACATATACTCTGAGATCGTCGAGCTGAGCATGACAATCGTCGACCTGAGTTTGACCAACGTCAAACTCATTTTACTTGGTCTCTGAAAAATCTCTAAGTCTTGAGTCTCTGGCAGTCTTGTTGATAGCTGGTCCATGTGATGTTGACTCTAAGGACTTGCCTAGACTCTAGGACACAACGATGACCCTGGCTATACATGTTGGGTCACATGATCCTAGGCTAGTGACTTAATGAACCTAGCCCAAATCAGACTAAGGTTCCAACAAAATACGCCACCGACCGTCTCCTTTTTTAACCATGACTACATTGGAGATTTTGCCGGGGTATTGGTTTTCAGAAACGAAGCCGGCCTTGAGAAGGTTTGCCACCTCCTCCCTGATGGGCTCGACCAGCTTATCCGCGGTGGACCTCTTCTTCTGCTGGACGGGGTGTGTTCCCGGGTCCAGGTTAAGGCAGTGGCAAGCCACATCCGCATCAACCCCCGACATCTCCGTGGCGCTCCATGTGAAGATGTCCACGTTCTTATGAATGCATGTCGGCATCCTGCCTTGAGCCTCCGGGGTCAGCCCTCCGCTGACGCGAACCTTCTCCACCCTGCCTCCAAGGGTGAGAACCTCCAGCCCCACCACCTCTTCTGCAGCCTCCAGCCTAGACTTCTCCCCCCATTCTCTGATGTCCCTCTCCTCTGGGACGAAGACCTCCGCCTTCGCCTCTTCCTCCACGACCATTGCCTCGGCCAACTCCTCCCGATCTCCTCCTGCCACCTCTACCTCGGTGCCGCTCTCCACCTCCATCTCCTCCCTGCCAGCTTCCTGTTCTGCCTCGCCCATACTCCGCTCTATCTCCTCGACTCCCTCCTACTAAGAGATGGAGTTCACGACGGTGATGTAACACTCCCTTGCTACTTTGGGGTCACCCCGGACCTGGACCTGGATCTCCTCGGCATTAAACTTCAAGCATTGATAGAAAGATGAGGGGATGCAGTGGAAGACGTTGATGAGGGTCCTCCCGAAGATGGCACTGTAGCTGCTGGGGGCATCCATGATAACAAACCTGCAGTTTCGGGACTGTCCCCCCAGGATGACATGGAGCCCCACTCCTCCTTCTACCTCCTTCCTCTCCCCCAAAAACCCAAACAAGGGCCCATACGAGGCCAACACTCTCTTCTCCTCCGCCTTCATTGCGTCGAACGCCTTCTTAAATATGACATTGACAGAGCTTCCATTGTCGATGAGGATCTGAGAGACGGTGAAATTTTCGATGGCTGCCTGGATAACTATCGCATCGCAAAAGGGATCCTCATGATCCGGCATGTCACCCCTTTAGAAGGTAATCTTCTCCTCTGGGGGGTGGGATCTGGGATGTTGAGCCAATGCTCCGACGATACATGGTGTGGAGGCTTGCCCTCTGAGAAGCCTCAACACCCCCCCCCCCCCCCCCCCCCCCCCGTGGATCACTCTGATCCCTCCTCGGGTCCCGACGTCCACCCAGTCTTCACATCGATCCTCCTCCACCCAAAGCAGGACCTCCTCAATCCTCACCTCCTGACGCCCCTGTTGTTGCTTTTGCTCCCTATTTCCCCTCATCTCGAGGAACTCCAGGCACGTGGTCATGACGTGCTCTTCCTCTTGGTGAAAGTCGCAGTAAGGCAGCTCCGCCCTGACTTCTCTCCTTCTCCTCCGCGCTGCTTTCCTCCTCTCCCCCATGGCTATGGCCATAGCCTGGTCTTGATTGGGGAGTGGAGGTCTCTGCGCCTGCCTCCAGCCCGGGGGGGTGGAACTGATCCTAGCCCCCTTGGTGGTGGTCCCTTCCATGATATCCTCTCTGTGGACCCTATTCTTGCCACTCGGGCCTCCAGCCGAACGGATAGTCCGGCTCCTAACGCCCCCACCTGGGCTGCTACTGCCCCTGGCGCTGCTTCTGCTCCCTCTGCCAGGGCTCGGCTCTCCTCTCCTCCTGCCCTCTTCCGCCTCTCGGCTCCTTCTCTTCCTCCGTGGACCGCCTGGACAGCTTCCAAGAAAACTCCGGATTCGACGCCTCCCCGTCGACCTCTCTTGCCGCTCTCTCCATCAGCTCCTCATAGGAGAGAGGCGGCACTCTCTTCAACTCCATCCTGAAGAAACCCTATTGCATCCCCGGGGTGAAGGCCATCATCAGACTATGGCCTGACATCTCCTGGACCTATGTGACCTCCTCCTGAAATTGGTCAACATATCTCCCCAAGGTCTCATTCACTCCCTGCTTGATGTGGAACAGGGATTCCGACTCCTTCTTCCTCCTCTTCGAGGTGGTGAACCTCAACTTGAACCCCCGGTGCAGGTCCTCGAAGTAGTAGATGGAGCTGGCTGACAACTGGTGAAACCACTCCATCGCCTTCTCCTTGAGGGTGATTGCGAAGAGTCAACACTTGAACCCATCCGATATCTGCCGGATCGAAACCACATCCTTGAACCATTGGACGTGCTGGACTGGGTCCCCCTTCCCGGTGTAGTAGGACATTTCGGGTTCCCTGAATCCCTCTGGAACCGGGGCAGAAGAAACCAACTCGCTAAAGGGGATTCCCCCCAACTGGGCGAGCTGGCGTATCTCGCGGCCCCAACTCGCCGATCCGGCCTCTGCTTGCCAAGCCGGGGAAGAGCACGCGCCCGGGGAGCTCGCATCCCCTTCCTTCCTTGGCGACCTCCTTCCCAGCTCGCCTGCCGGGGGTATCCTCGCCCAGGATGGGGCGGCAGTGATCTGGGCAGCTGGGGTGGAGCACTCGACCCGCGCGTCGAGTGAGAACTTGACGAGGCCGAGCACCTCGTTCCTAAAGTCTTCGAACATTCCCACCGTGGCCAGAGGTGGAGGGGGCGGCGAGTCTGACCTGTCAGATCCTTGTCCTCTTGTCATCGAGCTCGCTGAAGATTTTCTGTACTGACCACTCTCCACGCTCACCTCACCAAAATGTTGAAACCAAAAAATCGGTCTCTTGTGGAGTTCACCCGTGGGGAAGGGGTGATCGCGCACCTACTTATCTCCTGTAATCAAAACAACAAAGGAAGCAAAAAAGAACTGACCCAAGGGCTCGGCGTAGAGGACCCACCACACACCCGGACGATCTTAAAGCGCTTCCGCTCCTTAGCCAAAGGCCGAGCTAAGGTAACCTCAAAAAGCGCTTAGAAGATCAGGGAACAAGTGGGCACAAGAAGCATGCTTTCTGAGGTAACCCTTGGTTGCTATTTATAGATTTCTGAAATCGGCGTACAAATAGCCAACCTCCGCTATTCTGAATGGCTATGTGCAGTCCAGGTTGGCCTGCCAACAACATAACTCCGCTGTTCTGAAAGGCTATGGGCAGACCAGCGGGGGCAAAATGGTAAAAATACCTCACAGATCAATGGGTGAATAGCCTTCAGCAATCTCTACTCGGCAAGGGAGGCGAGCACGGGCACAGACTGCCCTGCTCACGAGCTACGAGCCCGCCAAGCTGTTAGGACTCGGCGAGCCATCTGGAGGTCGACTAAAAGGTCGAGAGAACGACAAACGCTGAGCTCCATTAGATGAACGCTGAGCTCAGTTCATCGAACGCTGAGCTCGTGGGGTTGGCCGAACTCAAGTGGCATGCATCGGGCTCGCCTTGGCGACCTAGAGGTTGCCGAGCCCCATCGCCCCTTGGTGTTCGCCCGAGTCTCAGAAAAAGGGGGGTCGGCCGGTCTGGTCCTTGACAACCCCACTCGCCGGATATGGGGTTGTACATCGAAGAAGAAGACAAAGTTCGACCGCACTTTTCATTTTCAGAAAACCTAGACAAGGAAAACCCGATTGATTGCTCTGGCCATTTTTTTCTTTTTATTCTCTGAAGGCCAATTGAGCAGTGGGTCCCACCACCAGGATTGATGGCTGAGATTGAGCCATTCAGCACATGCTTTCCATTTAATCTTGATTCAGCGGCTCTTTGATTTGTGTGTGGGCCCCATCACTTAATGTTGAAAATATTCCTTGGAAAGTGCAGAAGATGATAACAGCTGGCCGCCAACATCTCCGACAGCATTTCCGCAACTTTTGAATTTTGGTTGACTTTTTGACTTTGCTGACTCCAAATTTTAATGTCCAGTCTGACGTCCCATGTAGGTACCTTAGAATCTAATTCACAACATTCCAATGCTCTCTCCCGGGGTTGGAGAGAAACATACTAACAATGCCAACCACTTGTGCTATATCAGGGCGGGTGCACACTATCGTATACATAAGACTGCCAACTATAGAAGCATAATGGACATTCTACATCTCCTCTTTCTCCTCAGGTGTTCTTGGGCATTAGTCATAAGTAAGTATGAAGTGAGCTGCAAGTGGCGTGCTAACATTCTTTGATTGATCCATAATGAATCTTTGTAGCACCTTCCTAATATATCCCTCTTGCGAAAACCAAAGTAACTTGGAGCCTCTCTCTCTAAATATGCATCCCTAGGATGGTCTTCAAAGCTCCCAAGTCCTTCATCGCAAACGTGGAGCCCAACTGCCGCTTCAGCTCGACATTGCGCGTAGTGCTCCTCCCAACTATCATCATGTCGTAAACATAGAGGAGTAAGATCATGAAATAAACTGGAGCATACTGCTTTATAAACACGCAGTGATCAAGGGTGGTCCTCCTGAAGTCGATCTCCCCCATAAAAGCATCGAACTTCTTATACCACTATCACGGGGCTTGCTTCAAGCCATACAAACTCTTCTTTACGCTACAGACTAGGCTCGCCTTCCCTTTCACTCTAAAACCTTCAGCCTGCTCCATATAAAGCTCATCCTTAATGTTGAAGTTGGTGACCGGGTGGTCTGGCGGTCTTTCTTGGCGGGTTGGAGACCGCGCGGTCTGGCGGTTTGTCTCAGCCGGCTTGGAGACCGGACGGTCTAGCGGTCTACCCTGGCGATCTCACTTTCTCTCTAGTGGTAGCCGTGCGGTTAGCCCTTCTGTCTAACCGCGTGGCTTGTGCGGTTTGTTCTGTATAGTCCGCTTAGTCCTGTAAAGTTTTAGTCGCACATCTCTTATTTGTATTCTCTCATCTTTCCTCCATTCTATATAAGAGAGGGCATACCTTTGTAATAGATATCTTTTTGGATAATAAAACTTTCAATTATTCAAAATTCCGGCTTGTTTTTTGGTCGTTTGTTCGCTACTTTAACATGGTATCAGAGTACTCGATTTTCTCCTCCTGATTCTGTGCGGCCTCTCTGACCTCGCGACCTGTCCGCGCGGCTTGCTTCTTCTTCTCACGGCCTGTCCTCACGGCTTGTTTCTTCCGCCTGCTTGCGCCCTGTTCGCGCGGCTTCTTCTCTCCTTGTCGTTGCCCTTTGTGTGCGCGACCTCTTTGTTTCTCCTTCTTCTTGCTGCGACCTGTTTGCCTCCCAGCGGACTTTTCTCTGTTCGCGTGGTGTCTCTTTCTTCTGTTCGCGCGGGCCGATTTCTATCCGCTCGACTTCTTTCCCTCTGCTTGCTTCTGCGGCTTGGTCGTGGTTTTTCTGGCCGCTGGTATCTATCATCGTGACCGTTGCAGATCTCTTTCTCCTAACCGCTGCACTTTCTCTCTGTTCGCGTGGGTTCTTCCTTGTTTCGGCGGCCTCTCTGCCTTTCTTCCTTTAGCCGCTCCTGCTTGTTAGTCGCCGCGACCTCCTGTTAAGTCGCGCGGCTTGTGCTTCCCTCTTCTTCCCCTTTGCCTTGCTCTGCACCTTGGTCATGGCCCTTCTTTTCGTTGGTGTGCTGTCACTGTGACCGCTGCAGTTTTTATTCCTCCCTTCATGGCTTTCATATACTCCTCAAAGCCGTTCGCCTCGGTGGTCACGTCTTCTGGTAGTGCCCAGGTTGTTACTCAAGGAAAATGGCTGATCGACACCGGTGCTACAAATCATATGACCGGCAATCTCCAGTGTTTTTCTCTCCTAGAAATACATGATCGGTTGCCCCCGGTTATTCTCGCTGACGGCTCTTCATTATCTGTCCATGGGACGGGGATAGTTCATGTCACTCTGTCTCTTCACTTGGCGGATACTCTATACGTGCCCAAGTTCCCGTGCAACTTATTATCTGTTACCTCTCTATGCAAGCAATTACAATGTACCGTCACAGTTACTTCTACTTCTTGCTCTTTTCAGGATCCGGACTCCCAACGGACGATTGCTACTGGGACTGAGAGTGGCGGCCTATACTTCCTGGACAACATTTCTGCTTTCTCCACCTTCTCCTCCACATCCACAGATATTCTCCAATGACATCTCCGCCTTGGTCATGCTCCTCCACGTCTTATTCGTCAACTTCTGCCCCAACTTCCTCCACAAAGTCCTCCGCTCAACTGTGAGGCATGTCAGCTTGGCAAGCATCACCGCTCCTCCTTCCCTCCAAATCACGTTCGTGGATCTACCCGTCCGTTTGATCTCATCCACTCCGATATTTGGGGTCCTTCTCCGACTCTTACTATTGGTCGGGTTAGTTCATATTTTGTCACGTTCATTGATGATTTCTCTCGCTGTACGTGGGTGTATCTGTTAAAAGATCGCTCCGAATTATTCTCTGTATGTACGTCCTTCTATCTCATGATCAAAACTCAGTTTAATGTTTCTATCAAAGTTTTTCGATCTAATAATGCCAAAGAATATATCAGTCATGAATTTTCGACATTCTGCATGCAAAATGTGATTATTCATCAAACTAGTTGTGTCCATACTTCACAAGAAAATGGTGTGGCAGAACGCAAAAACCGTCACCTTCTCGATGTCGCTCGCACCTTGATGACCCAGATGCATGTTCCTCGCTCCTATTGGGGCTATGCTGTTCTCCTTGCCTGTTACCTTATCAATCGCATTCCCTTCACGGTTCTCCACGGAAAAACCCCATTCTCCATTCTGTATCCGGGCAAGGAGCCGTTTCCTCTACCTCTCCAAATCTTTGGATGCACTGCCTTTGTGCATGCCCCTTCTGCCACCAGTGATAAGCTCTCCCCTCGCTACACCAAATGTGTCTTTCTGGGGTACTCCACCACTCAGAAAGGCTATTGTTGCTTTGATCTCGTACATCGTAAGCAGATCGTCTCTGCTGACGTCACCTTCTTCGAGAATACCTCCTATTTCTCTGATGACTCCTCTCCTCTTCTCCCAGCTTCTGATTCTCCTGCCGTTCCCTTCGTTCCCTCGTCTCCTACTACGATCTCCACCCCTACCCCGTTTCCATCCACTCCTCTCCCTCCGCCTATCTCTCCCCCTTCTCCGCCACCGTCTCCCTCATCTCTGTCGCCGTTGCTCTCTACTCCTGGGCCAGCTCTCTCTTCCATGGATGCTCAGGATGCCGCGGGACCCGCTGACCTGGATCTTCCTATAGCGCTTCGCAAAGGGGTGCGGACGTGTACCCTACACCCCCTTGCTGCTGTTGTTTCATATGATCGTCTTACCCCTTCTCGCAGGGCATTTGTACTGGCTATCTCTGCCACTGCCACACCCCGCTCCTACTAGGAGGCCCTTGTTATTCCTCATTAGAAGATGACCATGGATGAGGAAATGGCGACCCTAACAGAGCGGGGTACCTGGACTCTTGTTCCTCCTCCCTTCGGCACTGATGTTGTTGGCTGTCGCTGGGTCTTTGTGGTCAAATTTGGCCCAGACGGTACCGTGGATCGTTATAAGGCTCGCCTTGTTGCTAAGGGCTTTACTCAGACCTATGGGGTTGATTACTTTGACACCTTCTCCCTCGTGGCTCATCTCAGCACTATCCGGGTCCTTCTCTCTATGGAGGTAAATAGGGATTGGCCGATTTCCCAGCTGGATGTCAAGAATGCCTTCCTTTATGGTGATCTTTAGGAGGCAGTCTACATGGAGCAACCTCCTGGGTATGTTGCTCAGGGGGAGACACGAGTATGCCGGCTGAAGAAGGCAATCTATGGCCTCAAGCAGAGCCCTCGAGCTTGGTTTGACAAGTTCAGGGGCATCGCGGCGGCCGTTGCTTTTGCGCGAAGCTCTGACGATCACTCTCTATTTATTCGCAAAACCCCTTCGGGGCTGGTTGTTCTTGTTGTGTACGTCGATGATATTCTTCTCACTAGCGATGACCAGGAAGGGGTAGCCCTAACAAAGCGACATCTTTGTCAACATCTGATCATGAAAGATATGGGCTCTCCAAAGTACTTTCTGGGGATCAAAATCTCTCGGAAGCCCGACTCCTTAGTTCTCTCTCAGCGTAAGTATGCCCTTGATCTTTTAAAAGAGGCAGGATTAACTGGAGAAAAACCTGCCCGATGCCCCATGACAACTGGAGAAGACAAAACCTGGATGGATGATTCGTCTCCTCTTTCAGATAGTTCGCGGTACAGGCGTCTGGTTGGTAAGCCCATATATCTCACAGTGACTAGGCACGACATTTCCTATGCTGTGGGCAAGGTGAGTCAATTCATGCAAGCACCTAGGGAGTGCCATTTACAGTCCGCCTTGTGGATCTTGGAGTATGTCAAAGCAGCGCCTGAGAAAGGATTACTTTTTCAGAAGAATGGTCATCTGAGGGTTGAAGCATACTCAGATGCAAGTTATGCTGATGACAAAGGGGATCGCAAGTCAGCCTCAGGTTTTTGCACCTTTGTTGGGGGAAATCTGGTGAGCTGGAAGAGCAAGAAGCAGTCTGTTGTCTCCAGGTCCAGTGCAGAAGCTGAGTATCACAGTATGGCGTCGACCACTTGTGAGTTAAAATGGCTACGGGCTCTCATGCTAGATTTAGGAGAGGTCTACAACCATCCTCTACCTATGTTTTGTGATAACAAGGCTGTCATATACATCTCCAAAAATCCGGTCTTCCATGAAAGAACAAAGCACATTGAGGTCGACTGTCATTTCATTCTTGAAGAGATCTTAAAGGAACAAATTTGCACTCCCTTTGTCACTTCTGATAAAGAGCTGTCTGACATCTTCACCAAGCCAGTTTCCACCTCGTTTCTTCATATTTGTGACAAGCTGGGCATGATCGATATAAATGCTCCAGCTTGAGGGGGAGTGTTGAAGTTAGTGACCGGGCGGTCTGGCGGTCTGTCTTGGCGGGTTGGAGACCGCGCGGTCTGGAGGTTTGTCTCAGCTGTCTTGGGGACCGGACGGTCTAGCGGTCTACCCTAGGGATCTCTCTTTCTCTCTGGTGGTAGCCGTACGGTTAGCCCTTCTGTCTAACCGTGCGGCTTGTGCGGTTTGTTCTGTATAGTCCGCTTAGTCCTGTAAATTTTTAGTCCCACATCTCTTATTTGTATTCTCTCATCTCTCCTCCATTCTATATAAGGGAGGGCATACCTTTATAATAGATATATTTTTGGATAATAAAACTTTCAATTATTCAAAATTTTGGCTTGTTTTTTTGTCGTTTGTTCGCTACTTTAACACTCAAGATCAGCATGTAGAAAGGTAGTCTTGACAACCATCTATTTGATCTCCAGGTCTAACCTTACAGCAAAGACAAGAACAATCCGAATTGACGACATCTTCACAACAGGTGAGAAGATCTCATCGAAATCAACTCATTGTTTTTGACTGAAACCCTTTGTAACTAATCTGGCCTTATATCTGAGTGGTGTTGACAGGTCTCACAGTTTTACTCTGAAAATCCACCGATTATTCAGAGCCTTCTTGCCCTTAGGCAATTTCACCAAATCATAAGTGTGGTTCTCATGTAGATACTACATCTCCTCCTGCATAACAATCATTATTTCTTTCTTCTCTGAGCTCTGTATCGCCTCTTCAAAGTACTCAAGATCCCCACATCAATCAACAGAATATACTCATTAGTGGAGTATCTCAAAGATGAGTGTTTGACTCTATCAGACCTCTGTGGAGCAAGCTCAGCTGCTGGTATAAGAACATTATCAATGATGTCTTCTGTAGTCTCATCATCAATAACATCCTCATGATCTAGAAGTGGCTCAGTGCCCTGTATTAGCTCAGGCTCTGAATCCTCCTCAATATCATCACTACCAAGCATATGAGATTGTCTATCAGTGTGAGAGTCGATCTTCTCCGTCTTCTTAGGATCAATAATAGTCTAATAATCACAAAATATAGCATCGTGATTGTGTACAAGTTTCTTCTCAACTGGATAAAAGAACCTGTAGCCAAACTCGCCGCTCTGACCATATCCCAGAAATATGTTATGTCGGATCCTGGAATCTAACTTCGATCTTTCGTCCCGAGGGACATGCATAAAGGCCTTACAACCAAAGACCCTCAAGTGACTATATGAAGGGTCCTTCCCATACCATACCCTATCAAGAACATCCTCTTGTAATGCATAACTGGGAGAGAGGTTGATGATGTGTGTAGCTGTTTATAAAGCCTCACCCCAAATAATGTCAGGTAGCTTTGACTCAGACAGCAGGCACCTCATCCTCTCCATTAATGTCCTATTCATTCTTTCAGCTATGCCATTCAGCTGCGGCATCTTGGGCAGAGTCTTTTCATGTCTGATCCTTTGCTCTTTACAATATTCATCAAAGAGACTAATATACTCTCCCCCATTATCGGACCTGATGCACTTCAGTTTCTTCCCGGATTGTCTTTCCACTTATGTTGGGTCTATTGATTCCAATGTCCCAGATTTGTAAGAAGTCAAATAAGTCAATGACATACACATAGTTGTATTTGATCCAATGTCCCAGTTTAATTTGTAAGAAGTGCAAATAAGTCAGGATAGACATACACATAGTTGTATTTGATATGTGTTTAAGTTTATGCATGCATTGATTGGATAGGTGGACACAAAGAAGGATGCTGGAAAGGCAGGAAATTACCTAAGTCCACAGGCGTTGAGTGAAGATAGTTCACTCAACGCCATAGTACAAAAAGAGCTGAATACAGCAGGATCTGTCAGAGTCATAAAAATGGAAAATTAAAATGTTAAGATTGTCATGTCAATTAACTAGGCAAATTCGCTGAGTAAAGCTGCCTCCGTCAAACACAGAATTTCTGGAAGAAAAATCAGATGCTGAGCGAAAGGCAAATAATAAATAGGAAAGTTACAGAGAGATTTTGTCTCCAAAAGCGTGAGTGACCATGAAACAGGCGTTGAGGGGGGGGGGGGGTGTAGAGAATGGTGCTTTGAAATATTGTTGTAAGAGTGAGCAGGGAAGCAGTTAAAAACTAATCACAGAACGCTAATCAAAAGCTAAACACAGAATAATCAAGGCCAACAAAAATAAAGAAAGAGACACTGAATAGTGGTTCCCCTAAACTTGGGTACATCCACTCTTCTACACCCTAGGTAGGAATCCATGCTGTCAGGTGTCCTAGGCACCAATAAGCTTTTGATAAGGTGCTCAAAAACCAAATCAGAGTTTTTGATCAGTGCCACCAATGAGCTTTTGACAAGGTGTCAAAAACCAAAAACTTTTGGAGTTTGGAAACCCTTTACAGAGAGGGGGTAAAGTGATGGAAGTCTTCTCTTTCTCAAACAATTGAGAAGACTATGTGGATTGTTGATGTCAAATCTCCCCCTGAATCCTTGAGATCTTCAGGAAAAGAAGCTTTGCTGAGGGTGATAGGCCTTCAAAGGTTGAACTCCAGCAATAGATGATTTCAGCAAACAGCTGAAATGTTGAATGTCTGGAGTCTGGAAATATGTTGGCCTTGAACACTTGAAAACTGGAGAGATCTGAAGATTTAGAAAAGGTTGATCTCTTTGGATGAGTGGTTTTGAGAATTCTTTGAGACAATATATTTTGTTGAAGATTATAATGTCTGACTGTGTGTCTGTGTATCTCTGTAATCTGTCTTAGAGATTCAAAAAGGTTCTTCTTCTTTATTGTCTGGTACTGAACAAAAACATTCTCTGAGAAGAATAGCCGTTGGCCAGCATTAATTGCATCCTTAATTGCAAAATCTCTTCTGGAGGAAAGTCCATAGAAATATTCCTTGAAACTTGGTCCAGAAATGAATGAGAACGGCTAGGAAATCTTCAGAATTAATTGCAGAATAACTACTTAACTGATTTGAATTTGAATCTAGAAACATCCTTGAAGTTATCTGAAAACGTCGAACTGAGCTCTGCTATCGTTGAACTGAGCTCAGCGATCTGGAAATATACAGCAGTAAAATATCGTCGATCTGAACTCAAAGATTGTCGAACTGAGCTCAGAGATAGAAATCCAAAGCTGAGTCAAGATCGTCGAACTGAGCTCACCGATCGTCGAATGGAGTTCGACGATATAATGAAGTTGAGCTCAGCGATCGTCGAATGGAGTTCGACGATCTGTCGAAGTTGAGCTAGACGATCGTCGATCGGAGTTCGACGAATCGTCGTGCTGAGCTCGACGATATGACTTAGTCTCCAAACAGAAAATCCTGGTCTTGAGGGCAGCTTCCAAACCTAGACTTCTAACCCTTAGACTCAATTCTAATTGACCTATTGATCTATACAGGAGGTCAAACATTTGTTTCCTAGAGACATAGTGATCCTGACCCAAATTAGTAATAGGGTGTTCCAACAATCTCCCCCTATTTGGGTTAGGATTACTATTTACAAACTTTTAAAAAAATTTAAATAACATACAAGCAGCAAAACAGAAAAGCAACAAGCTAGACATTGCAGAACCACAGAGATATATAACATCCCAGATAGTAAACAGAAATCACAGAGAATGTCACCTTACATTGTCATTTCTTTTCCTTGCCCTTAACAAGTTTGATCTCTCTGTTGGGATTGAGGGCTTCATTCTTTGATCTGGTATCATCTGCTGCACCTAAAGATGTTTGCTGTTTAGGCCTGGGAACTACAGCTTCAGGATGCAATTCCATATACCTGTCAGAATCAAAGAACTTGCTTGATGCATATCTTTCTAGCTCTTTTTTTCTCTGTTCAGACATTGTTGAGATGTTGGAGAAATCTTTTCCTTGCTCTCTAGCCTTCTGATCTGATTCAGTGCAGCTAGTTCTTTTAATCTTGCAGTCCAAGCAGCTGGATTGTTCTCAGGGTCCTCAAAAGGTACTGGGGGCTCATATCTGTTAGAGGGATTGTCCTGAGGAGGCCTGGAAGACACAGTTTCCCTAAGCTTATAGGGAAAAGGACCAGATGTGGTATCAGTTGAAATTTGTCCTCCCCTAGAATATGGGTGTTGCCTGGAGTAACCTTTGGAGTAGACTTGGATATCTCTTTGATTTCCTCTGTATCCTCCTCTCCTTGATTGAGAACCCCTGGATTGGCTTCCCCTATTATAAGATCTAGCATGAGGCTGATAGGGGGCCTGACTTCTGGCTGGGGGTTGAGCTGCAAAGCTTCCACCTACACCTGCATCAGGAGGAGGTGGTGGAGGAGGATGAGAGTGTTGGAATTATGAGGAACCCTTTTCATATTTTCTCTTCTTTTTCATTGCCTTCAGTTGGTTATTGGAGTACTGCATCCAGTGCTCAGTAATAGGGCAGTCATGAAGAATGTAGTATGGAATATCATTGTTGTCTTTGACCTTGGCAGGAGGTACTCTCTTCATGGCTTTGCTCCTTGCCTTTCTTTTCCTGGCAATGGTAGCAGAAGATTCATCAGAGTCTGTTCTGTACTCATCACTATCAGAACTCTGGTCATCATAAAGAGCATCTATTTTCTTCATCAGATCCTTCTTGAGCTGTGCAGAAGCAGATGAGGCAATAGATGGTGTAGCAGCAGATGCTGAAGCAGTAACAACAGCAGATAGAGTAGAAGCAGTAACAACAGCAGCAACAACTATAGGCTCTGGAGAAGTGACAGCAGCAACAACAGTCTCACTAACAGGAACATCAACAGTAGAGAAATCATCAGAAACTGCAGAAGGCTCAAACTCAGGTGCCTCTAACATAAGAATTTCCTTGGAAATAGGCTCAATAGAAATAATAGAAATTTCAGCAGCAGTAGAGGCAACAATATCAGAAGCAACAATGATGCTTTCATCAGAAGAAGCAGCAGCATCAACATTTTCAACATTTTCAGCAGCAGCATACACTGAGTTGACAAAAGAGGTGATGATGCTTGGGTCACAGCAAGAAAATGACACAAGTGCCTTGGATAGATCCTTTGGAGGCTGGACAGCAACTGGCTCTGGCAGACAACTGAAATAAAACTGATCAAAGTTTGATAGCAAAGACCTGAGGTCTATTGCAAGGACTGCAGCAGGAGGAATTTGTGCTTGAGGCACAGCAACATCAGTAAGAGCAGGAGCTGAAGAAGCAGCAATAACAGCAGCAGCAACAGTAGAAGCAGGAAGACTCACTTCATAGGGCATCTCCCCCTGCCTAGATTCAGACAATGCTGGATCAAGGCACACTGCTGTAGGGGCTGCCTGAGGGAATATAGAAGAGAGCTTGACAGAGAGGGCTGCCACTGACAGGTGTAATGGAGCCAAGGAGGTCTCCAAAAGAAGAGATAGCCTGGGGGCTAGCAGTTCATATAACCTGTCAGCAAGGGCTGGGATATCTACTTGCTCAAGGGTGACTGGAGCAGAGGTAGAAGATGGAGGGGCAGCTGAGGGTTCTGGTAGAGCAGAGCTGGTGAATGGGGGAAGAGATGGCTGAGATGTGGGTAAGGTGGATATGGAGGACAGTGGCATGGAGATAAATGGGGTGAATGTGGGTTGGTCAATAATTTCCTGTAGAAGGTCTTGATAGGAAGTGGAGGATGAGGGTAGCTCAGGAGGAGAGGATGGAGAGTCATCCATAAAGGAATCATCAATGAGGGTGAAGGATGGATGGGAGGGTGATGAAGTGGCATCTAGTTGAGGGTAGGAGAATAATGGATGAAAGTGGTCTTCTGGTGTTGGTACAATAGGTACTGAAGATGGTGTAGATGTTGGAGAGGGGCTGGAGATGATGATGGTGGATGGAGTTGTAATGGTAGATGATATGGGAAGGGATGGAATTGGAGGAGGAGGAGGATAGGCAACAACAGCAGGCAGGTCATCTGTAGGGGCAGAGACCTGTGGGGAAGTGACTCTGAGAGTCCTTGTGCCTGAAGGAGTGCTGGAGGAGGGCCTGCTGGGCTTACTGATTTGTCTGTCCCATTTTCCAAAGAGGGCACAAGACAGTCTCTTGGAAGCATTGATATGTATTCCAGAGGAGACCAGCAAAGCAAGGCACCTGTGCTGCAGAAACACCCCAATAACCCTTCCAAAGTTTACAAAACTTTTGTTGATCTTCTTCTTGATAAGGTCAAAGAAGACTTCTCCCCAATTCAGATTTTTTCTGTCTACAAGGGCTCCCATGAGGCAGAGCTGATACCTTGAGATTGTATCATGGGCAGAGTGCTTAGCCAGTAGCACTTTCCCAACAATATCTTCCATGAATCTGTATTCCACAGACAGGTTCTTTTTCAAGAGCTTGCTAGGGTTACCCTCTGAATGACCCATTCTGGCAAGCAGGTCAGAATACTCTTCTCCAGACAGGTCAGCAGTATCTTCACCATTTCTCAACTCAAAAACTTCTGTTAAAATTGCTGGGGTTAAGGGTACCTGTGTTCCAGATATAGACCCAACAATGGTGGAGTTGTCTTGACTGTGGGCAGTGTAGACCCATTCCTTGATCTCATCAGATGCAAGCTTGATCCTTGTGGTCATAATGGCAGTCAGGTTCTGGTCTTTGAATAATCCCAAAATATCTTGAAAGACCTGGTCAGTTGTGCAGAAAGATTCCATGTCAATGTCGAAGCCAGCATCAAACTTCATTGCGGCGAGAACAGCAGTAGACACAGCCATGGGTACCTACAAAAGTTCAACAAACAAAACGACCAAGTGCAGAACTGTTTGGAGGGAAAGAAAATTCTTGCAGAGAAATCGAAAGCGCAAAGGAGAACGACGGCAAAAAATGAATTTTATATTATGGTTCGACGCAGAATTGGAAAGATCGTTGAACTCAGTTCGACGATCGAGGCTTCTAAAGGAATCTGAAGAGACTTCAACATTGTCGATCTCCATTCGACGATATTGGAGAGCGTCGAGCTCCGTTCGACGATAGTTCAGGGAACAAAATCATCGAGCGCCGTTCGACGATCGTTGACCGGAAGAGATAGTTCATACTATCTGAGAAACGCTGAACTCAGGTCGACGATTTAGGAAATCGTCGATCTCCGTTCGACGATCTTGGGGCAAATCGTCGAGCGCAGTTCAGAGATCAGAAAAATTCTAGACACTAAGAAAAATCAGGATGTTTGCCTAGTCTTGGTCAATTTTTAAGCTTTCAAAATCTTGGATTTTATTTAAGACTTCCTCCATCTAACATTCCTAACTGATTTAGGAAGAAGGTGTGTTTCTTTTCATCCAATGGCTTGGTGAAAATATCTCCCCTTTGTAAATCAGTTGGGATATATTGTAGTTCAATTTTATTCTTTTCAACATTATCCCTTAAGAAATGATGCCTAATCTCTATGTGTTTTGTCCTACTATGGAGGACTGGATTTTGAACTATAGAAATAGCACTGGTGTTATCACAAAAGATTTTAGACTTCTCTAAGTTGTAGCCATAGTCTAGGAGTTGGTTTTGAATCCACAAGATTTGTGAACAACAACTGCCTGCAGCCATATATTCAGCTTCAGCAGTTGAAGTTGACACATATGTTTGTTTCTTACAAAACCAAGAGACAAGTCTGTCACCAAGGAATTGACAAGTTCCACTGGTGCTTTTCCTGTCAATTCTGCATCCAGCATAGTCAGCATAAGAGAATCCAGTTAAATCAAATGCTGAATCTTTTGGATACCAGAGACCTAGATTTGGACAACTTTTAACATACCTGAGAATCCTCTTTACTAGTGTTAGGTGCGACTCTCTAGGGCTTACTTGGAACCTAGCACATATACATGTAGCAAACATTATATCTGGTCTACTAGCTGTAAGATACAGTAGAGAGCCAATCATTGCTCTATATGTTGTCTGATCAACAGGTTTCCCATGTTCATCAGCATCCAATACAACATTAGTTGGCATGGGTGTTTTCATACAAGATGCTTCAGACATGCCAAATTTCTTAACCAGTTCATTTGCATATTTGGTTTGAGAAATAAAGATGCCTTCAGCATGTTGCTTGACTTGCAATCCTAGGGAAAAGGATAGCTCACCCATGCTACTCATCTCAAATTTAGAATGCATTAGGTTAGAAAACCTTCTGCACAATTTGGAGTCAGTAGAACCAAAAATAATATCGTCTACATAAATCTGTACTAGTAGGGTATGAGACTTATGAGTTCTAATGAAAAGAGTTTGGTCTACTCTACCCCTTATAAAACCATTTTCCAAGAGAAAGCATGCTAGGGTCTCATACCATGCTCTAGGAGCTTGCTTGAGACCATATAATGCTTTGTTCAATCTAAATACATAATCAGGATAAGTTGGAGAGATAAAACCTGGAGGTTGTCTGACATATACTTCTTCTTTGATGTCTCCATTTAGAAATGCACTTTTGACATCCATCTGGTATACCTTGAAGCCTTTGTGTGCTGCATAAGCTAAAAATATTCTGATGGCTTCCAATCTTGCAACTGGTGCAAAAGTCTGGTCGTAGTCTATTCCTTCTTCTTGAGAGTATCCCTGAGCAACTAGCCTTGCCTTGTTCCTTATAATTACTCCTTGATCATCCAGTTTGTTTCTGAATATCCACTTTGTTCCAATAATGGAGTGATCCTTAGGCTTTGGCACTAGTTCCCATACTTTGTTCCTCTCAAATTGATGCAACTCCTCTTGCATTGCAATGATCTAGTGTGGATCTTGCTCTGCATCTTGAATGGACTGAGGTTCAATTTGAGATAGGAAGCAGGTGTGCAACAGGTTTTGGTTGACCTGATTTCTGGTTTGCACACCAGCTGAGATTTCTCCAATTATTTGGGAAATTGGATGGTCTCTTGATGTTACTAAATCAACAAGGGGTGTTGATTGTTCACCAACCTGTGTTGTTGTTTCCTCTGATGGTACAACAACTGGCTCTTCAAGTTGTTCTTCAATATGTTGAGCATTTTCTTCACCTTCACTGCTTTCATCCCCTTGAGTAACCTGCAACTTGTTCAAGTCTTCAACTAGAGAATGTTCCTGCAAGGGTTCTATGGTAGAAGAGATCTTCTCCTTGAAAGACATGTTAGATTCATCAAATGAAATGTGAACAGATTCCTCAATTTTTAAAGATGATTTATTATAAACCCTATAAGCCTTGTTGATCATGGAGTATCCCAGAAACACTCCTTCATCAGCTTTAGCTTGAAATTTTGCTAAATATTTCTTGTCATTGTTATGTATGTAGCAAATACAACCAAAGACTCTAAAATAGTCTACTTTAGGTTTTTTCCCTTTGAGTAATTCATAGGGAGTCTTTCCCTTTAGTTTATGTATCAAACTTCTATTCAGCACATAGTTAGAGGTGTTCACTGCCTCTGCCCAAAAGGATAGAGGGAGGTGAGCATCTGACAACAATATAGTGGACAGATTCAATAAGGGTTCTATTTTTCCTTTCAGCTATCCCATTTTGTTGAGGAGTTCTAGGAGCTGAGAAAGTATGCCTGATCCCTTCACTCTGACAGAACTCTTGCATAAGAAGAGAATCAAACTCTGTCCCATGATCACTTCTGATCAGGGCAATGTGAGTATTGAACTCAATCTGTATACATTTGAGAAACTCTGTCAGACACTTAAAGTTATCAGACTTCTTCCTTAGAAAGAACACCCAAGTGAATCTAGAGAAGTCATCTACAACTACTAAAGTGTAGAATTTCCCTCCTAGGCTTTGTACTGTGATGGGTCCAAAAAGATCCATGTGTAACAGATATAGTATCCTAGGTGAATCACTCTTATTAAGTGACTTAAAGCTGTTTTTAGTTTGCTTGCCTAATTGACAAGCCCTGCAGAGTCCTTCCTTCTTGTAGGGGCCAGAAGGTAGTCCTCTAACAAGGTTGTCCTTGGATAGCCTAGCAAAAGTTCTAAGGTTTAGGTGTCCTAATCTCTTATGCCATAAGATATTTGGTCTACAGACAGAATTAAACAAGCAAATATCTACATTAGTTGAAAGAAAATCTACTAGATAGATGTTACCTTTCCTTTTACCTGTCAACACAGTTGTGTTGTCCTTTGACTTGATTTTGCATAAGGCTTTGCTGAAGGTCACCTGGTAGCCGTCATCACACAGCTGACTGATGCTAATTAGGTTGTGCTTCAGTCCTTCCACATAAGCTACCTTCTTGAAAGTTAATGATCCAATCTGGACTGCACCATATCCTTTAGTCTGTCCAAAGTTTGAATCACCAAAGATAACTTTGGGTCCAAGCTTGGCTCTAAAGGAAGTGAGGTTGTACTTGTTCCCTGTCATGTGCTTAGAGCACCCACTATCCAAGTACCATTGCTGGTTAGATGTTGGATAGGTCTTCACCTGCACATAAGACAATTCATTTGTTTTTGACCCAGTTTACCTTGGGCCTAGGTTGATAACCTTTAAATTCTGAAATGAAAGACATCCCAGGTTGACTCTTATATCCTTCAGGATGATATCTCCTTGGAGGTATAATCCATTCAGTATTAGGGTTAAAGATTTGGGATGAAGGACCCTTAGGATTGAATTTTGATTTTCCCTTGAAAAATTTTCCAGAGCTCTGACCTCTGTTTGATGATCTTGGAGCTGTGTTCGACGATATTATGTCAGATCGTCGAGCTCCGTTCGACGGTCGACTATGGCTGAGATCAGGTACTTGAGATCGTCGACCTGCGTTCGACGATTTTGGCTGAGATCGTCGAGCTGCGTTCGACGATCGTCGATCTTCATTCGGCGATCATCGATCTCCGTTCGACGATTTCTGCTGGGACTTGGTTTTCTTGCGCAGATCAGAATTTTTCCTAGCAACCTCTACAACTCCCTTTCCTTTGTCAGAAATGAATTTGATTGGAGTTGTTAGAACTATGGGTTGGCTGGATGAAGCACCCAATCCCAGTGTACTGTTAAATCTGGAGTTCACTGTGCTTGTGATGTCCATCAGCTTGATGCTTCTCCCATTAAGGGATTCTTCAAGCTTCTTGGCCACAGAGAGCTCACTTTTCAGTGAAGCTATCTGCTCCCTACATCACTCCAACTCCTGAGAGAGTTTGAGGTTTTCTGACTTTAAAGTATTGTGTTCAGATAAGTGATTTCTGAGAAAGATAATTTCTTTCTCAGACTTTAGCAGGTCTAAACACAATGCCTTAAATTCAGATTTAAAATCCTCTGAATTAAAATCAAAAGAACTGATTACCTGATCTTCTTCAGGTTAAGTCTCTGAATCTGACTCTGACTCCTCTTCTTCTGAATTATGCTGTGAGGCATTGATTGCCATCATGCAGAACTCTTTCTCTTCTGCATCATCCTCATCATCACTGGAGCTGGATGATGCTTCTGACTCTTCTTCAGTCTCACTCCAGGATTCAGCAACAAACCCCTTTCTTGTATGTTTGTTTTTGCTTGATGAGGGTTTTCCATTGCCATTCCTCTTGGAGTCTTTCTCCTTTCTTCTTTCTTTCCTGTCCCTTCTGTCCTTGTTTTTGTTTTCTGGACAGTCAGGAACTATGTGCCCTGGTTTCCTGCAACCAAAGCAAATAATGTCTTTATTATTATTATTAATGGACTTGTCATACCTTGGCTTATCATGTTCCTTGTATGATCTCCTTCTGAAGTCCTTTCTGGCCATCTTGTAATATCTTTTGGCCAATAGACTTAGCAGTTCATCATTGCTTGTGACTTTGTCTTCAGGCTGATCCTCAGTTGCCTTGAAGGCTATGGTATTCTCTTTTCTTGTGGCTGGTGAGGCAGCCTTCTGTTCTTCTTCTCTATTTTTGATGAGTAGCTCATAAGATTTGAGCTTACCCAATAGAGCTTTAGTGGTGATCTCATTCAGACTTCTGGCATCCTTAATTGGCCAGATTCTTGAATCCCAAGTGCTAGGGAAGCACATTAGAATCTTGTCATTGAGTTCAGTTAGTGAGATCTCTTTATCCAATGTTCTGAGTTCACTGACTATTAGACTGAGTCTGTTGTACATATCTCCCACTGACTCAGTTTCTCCCTTCTTGAAATTCTCATATTGAGATATAAGGTGGGATCTCCTATCCTTTCTCTCATCAGCTGAGCCTGAGACTATTTCAGAGAGTTTATCCCAAATTTCCTTTGCTGAATTGCATTCAGCCACCTTTTGAAATATATCATCAGACATTGTCTGGGCCAAGATGTTCATAGCCTTGGCATCAGCTACCTTCCATCTCTTGATATCAGCATCTGTTCCTGATGGAGGTGGAACAGCATTTGTGCTTGTGTTCTTTGGGGGTCTTGGACACACTGTCAAAACAGAGTTAAAAATATCTTCGTCAATAGAATTCATGTACAGTCTGATCCTTGCTTTCCAAAGTGCAAACTTGGATAGATTGCACACTGGAGGTCTGGTGCTAGCATAATCTTTATTTTGGGCCATGATTTGTGAAAACAAAATCTAATAATAAAATACAACAGAAAAACAGATCTAACTTGGGATCTTTGGGTTCAGGTGTTAGCCTGTACAACCAATCAGGTATGGTATGTTTAACCAACCTCCCTCTGATACCAATTGAAAGTGCAGCTAGATCTGATATACTCTAGAGGGGGGTGAATAGAGTATATGGTGCTTTGAAACTTTTTACAACAATTGTTGTAATAAGAGTGAGCAGGGAAGCAGTTAAAAATCTAATCACAGAACTAAACTAATCAAAAGCTAAACACAGAATAATCAAGGCCAGAAACAAAAATAAAGATAAGCAAAACCAGAAGACACAAGGAAATATAGTGGTTCCCCTAAACTTGGGTACATCCACTCTTCTACCACCCTAGGTAGGAATCCACTGCAGGATGAGTTGATCAGGTGTCCTGGGCACCAATGAGCTTTTGATAAGGTGCTCAAAAACCAAATCAGATTTTTTGATCAGGTGTCTTGCCACCAATGAGCTTTTGACAAGGTGCTCAAAAACCAAGTTCAAACTTTTGAAGGGAGTTTGAGAAACCCTTTACAGAGAGGGGGTGAGAGAGTGATGGAAGTCTTCTCTTTCTCAAACAACTGAGAAGACTATGTGGATTGTTGATGTCAAAGCTCCCCCTGAATCCTTGAGATCTTCAGGAAAAGAAGCTTTGCTGAGGGTGATAGGCCTTCAAAGGTTGAACTCCAGCAATAGATGATTTCAGCAAACAACTGAAATGTTGAATGTCTGGAGTCTGGAAATATGTTGGCCTTGAACACTTGAAAACTGGAGAGATCTGAAGATTTAGAAAAGGTTGATCTCTTTGGATGAGTGTTCTTGAGAATTCTTTGAGACAGTATATTTTGTTGAAGATTATAATGTCTGACTGTGTGTCTGTGTATCTCTGTAATCTGTCTTAGAGATTCAAAAACGATCTTCTTCTTTATTCTCTGGTACTGAACAAAAACATTCTCTGAGAAGAATAGCCGTTGGCCAGCATTAATTGCATCCTTAATTGCAAAATCTCTTCTGGAGGAAAGTCCATAGAAATATTCCTTGAAACTTGGTCCAGAAATGAATGAGAACGGCTAGGAAATCTTCAGAATTAATTGCAGAATAACTCCTTAACTGATTTGAATTTGAATCTAGAAACATCCTTGAAGTTATCTGAAAATGTCGAACTGAGCTCTGCTATCGTTGAACTGAGCTCAGCGATCTGGAAATATACAGCAGTAAAATATCGTCGATCTGAACTCAAAGATCGTCGAACTGAGCTCAGAGATAGAAATCCAAAGCTGAGTCAAGATCGTCGAACTGAGCTCACCGATCGTCGAATGGAGTTCGACGATATAATGAAGTTGAGCTCAGCGATCGTCGAATGGAGTTCGACGATCTGTCGAAGTTGAGCTAGACGATCGTCGATCGGAGTTCGACGAATCGTCGTGCTGAGCTCGACGATATGACTTAGTCTCCAAACAGAAAATCCTGGTCTTGAGGGCAGCTTCCAAACCTAGACTTCTAACCCTTAGACTCAATTCTAATTGACCTATTGATCTATACAGGAGGTCAAACATTTGTTTCCTAGAGACATAGTGATCCTGACCCAAATTAGTAATAGGGTGTTCCAACAGACCACTTTACTACACACCATGCTGATCCCGTCAAAGCCTTGGTAGAATGACAAAAAAAAATCTGTCTAAGTACTAAAGCATTGAGTGAAGCCAGTTCACTTAATGCCAAATGACAGAAAGAGTTGAGTCATGTTGCTGCACTCAAAGCCTAAGAAGAAACAGGATTTGACTAAGTCTAGAAGCGCTAAGTGTTGCCAGTTCACTCAACACCTAGACAAAATATGAGGCTGAGGCATGAAGCGTTGAGTGAAGTAAACACACTCAACACCTCCATTCAGAAGAAAAAGTTTTTAAGTAAAAAAGCATTGAGTAAAGCCTGTTCACTCAACACCTCAGCAGTTGGCAGAGTTCTGAAGGAGCTAAAGTAAATGTCGTTGAGTGAAGGCCAACCACTTAACACTCTCAATGCCCTAGATGCAGAAAGAGTTAAAGAATAAGCAAAGTCCAAAATCGTTGAGTGAGACCTATTCACTCAACGCACTCAACGCCTGGAGTGATTCTGTGAATTTGGCAAAGTCCAGAATGGTTGATGTCAGCAAAAGTCAACAAAGTCAACGAAGTTCAAATTCTTTGCGGGAAAGCTGCAGTATGCCTTTAATGGCGATGGCAGATAACTGTTATCATTTTCTGCAAATTGAAGGTGGTACCTCGTCCTTTTTAGGCTGGGCCTATAATATAAAGAGTCGTTGATTTGTTGACTATAAAAGGATAAGTTTGGCTGAAAGGAAAGAATCTTTTAGGGTTTTTTGAATACGCATAGCGGCGAAACTTCGTCTTCTTACTCGCCATTAACATCGAGCCTAAAGCGCGAGTTCTGATCAGTGAACCTAAAAGCGATAAGAGTTAGTTGTTGCAATCTTCATCAGCGACATCAAGTTCAGAATCGATTTTTGATTGGGAAGAGAAGCAGAGTCTTCAGAGTTTGCAAGTCAAGGTAGTTGTTTGAAGAAGATACAAAACTTTCAGATACATAGTCTTCAACAGCATATCAGAATCTTGATTCTGAGTCACTTCCAACACAAGCCGTCCTGTACTGAAGTTCTATTCAACTTGTTGCTGTGAAGAAGGTACGACTGAAATCTGCTCAGCCTAGGAAGACAGAAAAAAATATTTTTTGATGTCTTATTATTTCACAATATTTCTGTTTTTTGTAGGATTCAATCTTGGATCTGAATGTAGGATTCTATGTAGAATCTGAGTTGTAAGCCTGTGTTATAAAGGCTGATGTAGGATCCACTTTGGATCTGAGTGTAGGTCTGTCCTTCCAGCCTGAGGTGTACGGCTTTTGAGCATGAGGTAGGTGATTGCTGAATCACTGCGTTGTAGGGCCTTGGGCCTGAGTTGTAGGTCTTGAAGGAGACTGAGTGTTCCTGAGGGATCGAGTTGTAAGCTCTTTGAAGCAGAGAAATTGGTGAAGTGCCTTGTCTAACAAGATGTTAGAAGGGCGGAGAGGGACAGTGGACGTACCCATAACCTGGACTTCTGTGTGTGATGCCTAAAACCTATTCACTCCCCCCACTCTAGGTGTTAGCTGACCTTGAAAACAAAGTCTTTCAAGTAGTATCAGAGGGATGTTGCTCAAAGAAGGCTTAACAGTCTGAGTAGATCTCTAAGGTCAGCAAAAAGATTGTCCTTATGGGTTCAGGAGTGAACTATAAGGAGCCGGGTGTCATGAAACTTTCAATCTGCAGGAAGAAAGGATTTGGCATCTGGAAGGAGAGGGTTAGCCTGTTCATGGAAGCAGCTGACCCTATGATTTTTATCACTGTCAAGGAGGGACCTTTCATCCCCATAAAAGTGTCAGTTCTGAATGCAAATGATCAGACACCTAAGACTTATCCAAATATGACAAAGGATGAAGTCATCCTTGCCACCATGGATAAAAGAGCTTAAAATATCATTATCAGTGTTATTGATGTTTCTACCCTTTAGAATCTGATCCACTGCACAACTGAAAAGGAGATGTAAGACACACTGGTGATCTACATGGAGGGGACAAAAGAAGTCAGAGATGACAGAAAGTCCATGCTCAACCAAGAGTATGATGCTTTCAGGCAGAGTAGGACTGACAACATAACAGAGTGCTCTGAGAGATTCTTTAGGATAGTCAATGAGCTGAGGACCTATGACAGGGTTTTCAGCACTTATGAGCTGAATGACAAGTTTCTCAGGTCTCTAACTAGAGACTGAGATACTAAGATCTATGTCATTAGAGAGGTGACAAAACTTGCTAATACTCCACCAGCAACACTATTTGGGAAGTTGTTGTCCTATGAAATATAGCTGACTGCCAGGAAGGAGGAGGAGAAAAATAGTAAGTTTCAGGCCAAAGAAGAGTCTGTAGCCTTCAAAGCTGAAGCCTCAAGGAGGAGTAAAAGGAAGACTCCTTCTCCACTAAGGAGGGATGCTGAGTCTGACTCAGATGAATCAGAGTTAAGCACATCAGACTTCCACATGTCTGATGAAGACTTTGCTGCCTTCTCTAGACAATTCCAGAAGTTCATGAAGAAGAAGCAGAGGAAGAGCAGACCCTCCTCATCCTCTCATCAAAAGGAGGACTACTACAGGGGAAAAAAGAAATCCCCCAAGGAGGACAGGTATGGTTCTAAACTTAGTAAATAGATTTATATTAATGTTATCTATTATTACTGCATCAAGCCAGGACATATTGTAGCTGACTGTCCAGTAAAAAGAAGAGAGGATGGAGAGAAGAAGCACCATCACCAGCACAAGGGCAAGTAGGAGAAATCCTTCATTGCTAAAAAAAGAAGAGCTGGTCGGACTCTTCCTCATCCGAATCAGAAGGAGAAGAAGAAAACGATGAAGCCTAGCTGCATGAGGCTAATTGCTGCTATGTTGGAGGAAGATAAAAAGTATCCTGCTGCTAGAATTTGAATCAAGGCCCCTCTATCACAGTTAGATGGTGATTCAAAGGTGGATGATGAAGAAGAAGAAGAGAGCTGCTGCTATGGACTGTTGTTGACTGGAACAAGGAGCTTGCTGAAGGATTACTATCTAGTAAAGAATAGACCCAAAGTCATGTTTGGTGCTTCTGATAGGGGAGTGACTATAGGTTATGGTAAGATCTCTAATGGCATAGTCACTATCACAAAAGTATCCTATGTGGAAGGGTTACAACATAACCTAATAAGCATTAAACAACTCTGTGATCTTGGCTATGACTTAGTTTTCCACAAGGATGAGTGCCACATTAAGAGGTTTAGTGACCAAGAGGTCATCTTAATAGGCACTAGGAGAGAAAATGTCTATTGCTTAAATTTCCTATGCTTATATAAGGACTATCCTATATGCCTAGTGGCAAATGAGAAAATCTCATATTGTGTACAATGACACAAGAGATTAGTTCATTTAAACTACAAGATCCTTGGGAAGCTCTTTAGTGAAGAACTAGTTAGAATTGGTCCCGAGTTGAAATGCACTAAGGATGACATCTGCTATGCATGCCAAAATGGCAAACAGACTAAGACCACTTTCAAGGGTATTGGGATCAAAGACTCAGTGAGATGCTTGTACCTCCTACATATGAACTTGTTTGGTCCTATGCTAGTTCAAAGTCTAGGTAGGAAAGTCTACACCCTTGTGGTTGTTGATGACTTTTCCATATTTACTTGGGTGTTCTTTCTTAGGAAGAAATCTGAAACCCCTGATGTCTTCAAGACATTTGTCAAATAAATTCAGAATGAATTTGACAGTACTGTGGTCAAAATCAAAAGTGACCATGAGACTGAGTTTTAGTCTGAATGCATGACAAGGTTTTATGAAGAGCAAGGGATTCACCAAGAATTCTCCTCTCCTAAAACACCCCAGCAAAATGGGATTGTTGGGAGGAAAAATAGAACTCTCATAAAAGCTGGAAGGACCTTACTGAATGACGCAACTCTTCCAGAATATTTCTAGGCTGAGGCAGTAAACACTGTATGCCATGTACTTATTAGGGCTTCTATCACCAAAAGCCACAAGAAGACTCTATATGAGATCTTGAGAGGAAGAAAACCAAACTTATCCTACTTCAAGATTTTTGTTAGCAAGTGTTATGTGCTGAATAATGGAAAGTCCTATGTGACCAAGTTTGCTGCCAAGTCCTATGAAGGAATCTTTGTTGGGTACAATAACCACAGTATGGCATATAGAATCTACAACTTGACAAGTCAATTTGTAGAAGAGTCAGTTCATGCAGTATTTGATGAATCAAATATGATTAACAGTGATCTTCCTAGCTCTTTTCCTAGTACTACAGGTACAGAACAGTTGATGGACAAGCTTACCATCAAGGAAGATGATTCGCAATCCAAAATAAGGGTAAAGATGTGTGTTGTCCAGAGGAAGCACAAGACTCACAAGTTGAGGATGAAGAACAAATAGCTGAAGATAGTGAACAACAACAATCTGAAGTTAGATTATCTCCAGCTGTCAGGCATCTGAAGGATCATCTAGCTCACCAGATCATTAGTGAGGCAAGCCAAGTTGTCCAAACCAGAAATAAATCTTCAACACAGCACTCTACTTAAGCTTTCTGTCACAAGTAGTGCCCAAGAAATTTGAAAAGGCCAACATAAACTCATTCTTGATTGGAGCAATGTAAGAAGAACTGAACCAGTTCAAGAGATGTAAGGTCTAGAAGTTGGTTCTCAGACCAAAAGGACATAATGCCATTAGAGTCAAGTGGATCTACATGAATAAACTTGATGAAAATGGCATTATAGTGAAGAACAATTTTAGACTGGTGGCTAAAGGATATAAGCAAGAAGTAGGGATCGATTTTGATCAGACATTTGCCCCAGTAGCCAGATTGGAATCTATAAGACTCTTCCTTGCATTTGCTGCCTACCAAGTATTTAAAGTCTACCAGATGGATGTGAAGTTAACCTTCCTGAATGGGGACTTAAAATAGGAAGTCTATGTTGAACAGCCACTGGGTTTTGTTGATTCTAACTTACCTAATTTTGTTTATAGACTTAGGAAAACTCTATATGTGTTGAAGCAAGCCCCCAGAGCTTAGTATTAGACTTTGTCTACTGTCCTTATTGAGAACAAATTCTCTATTTGAAAAATAGACAAGAACCTATTCCTAAGGGAATCTAAGGGCAAGATCATCCTAGTCTAGATATATGTTGAAGACATTATCTTTAAATCTACTGATGACAACCTTTATAGAAAGTTTGCTAAACTTATACAAGGGAAGTTTAAGATGAGCAGTATGAGTGAGCTCAAATTCTTCTTAGGACTCCAAATTAGAAAGACTGATGATGGCTTATCCATATTCTAGTCAAAGTTTATCAGGGAGTTAATTAAAAATATGGTATGGAGAGTGCCTCCACCATGAAAACTCCCATGGGATCAAGTATGCCTATAGGGAAAGATAAAGTAGGGAAACATGTTGATGAGACTTTGTATTGAGGGATAATTGGCTCCCTTCTATATCTCACTGCTAGTAGGCCTGACATCATGTATGTCACATGTGTCTATGCTAGGTATTAGACCTGCTCAAAAGAATCTCACTACACTGCTGTTGGGTACATTGGTCAAATGTACCTGATTTGAAGAAGCCTCACCCAACTCAATGATATACATCATAATGTATTTGATGTATGTTTGAGTTACTTGTGCAGGTTAAGAAAGTACTGGACTAAAGCAAAAAGTTTCTAAGTCCATGTGTCGACACCCAGAGGGAAAGTGTCGACACTTAAGAAGACTTGTGTCGACACCCAGACAAGATGTGTCGACACTTGGAGTCATTGTGTCGACACTTGGGATGCAGAGTCGACACCAGACAGAAAGTGTCGACACTTGGAGCTGTGTCGACACTCAGTGAAGAAAAGTGCAGATAGTAAGTGTCGACACAAGGAGCTATGTCGACACCCAGTGAAGCTGTGTCTACACCAGAAAGTGTCGACACTTGGAGCTGTGTCGACACTCAGCAAAAGTCTGCAGAGTCTAAGTACAAGTGTCGACACTCAACACAATGTGTCGACACTAAGAAGAAGAGTCAGCACTTGAAGCATGTGTCGACACTCAACACAATGTGTCGGCACTCAACAGAAGAGTCAACATTTGAAGTATGTGTCGACACCCAGAACAATGTGTCGACACACAGCTGAAGACTCAACACTTGAAGAAAGTGTCGACACATGGAGCTGTGTCGACACTTAGCAAAGAACAGAAAGAACAACAAATTATTCTAAGTACAAGTGTCGACACTATGGGAATGTGTCGACACTCAGCTGAAGTCTGAGCAACAAGAAGGTGTGTCGACACAAGGAGCTGTGTCGACACTCAGCAAGATTCAACATAGAAGACTATGCGTCGACACCAAGAAGCAGTGTCGACACTTGACAGATTCAACACAAGAAGATGTGTCGACACAAAGGAGATGTGTCGACACATAGAAGAATTCAGCAAAAGCTAGAAGAACAAGTACTTGTGTCGACACTCAATTTCAGTGTCGACACATGAAGAAGAATCTGTGTCGAGACATACAAGGATATGTGTCGACACCTTGTAGACTTGTGTCGACACTTACAAAGCATGTGTCGACACTTGGTCTATAAGTGTCGACACTTAAAGACAGAAAGTCTCGACACTTACTGACTGTTAGAGATTTTCAAGAAGTGACTGGTTGACATGACAGCTGCCGATCCAGCCGGTCTACAGCAACTGTCAGAGATGTCAGAAGTCAGTTATGAACCGGACCAGCCGGTTACCATGAAAAAGGCCTATAAATAGGCACCCACAGTTTACAGAAACTGTTGTTGAAAGAGTTGATCAAGTGATTAACAAGTGGTACAGATTATTCAAGTAATCAGAAAAGTGATATACTGAGTATCAACACAAGAAGATCTTGCAGTCCAAGTGCAGATCTAAGAAGTTGGAGAGAGAGGGCTCCATCCAAGAAATCAGCCTCTGGAACTAGGCTGAGAAGAAGGATTCAGATTCAATTCTGATTCTTAAGAAGCAGAGGTCAAGGAACAACTGCAGAGGATTCAGTCTTATTCAGTTCTACTCAAGAAGCTTTGAAGAAAGCTAAGTCAGATTGGATCCAGCTGAGTTCTTCCAAGAACTCATCAAGAATCTCTCAACTCCCCTCTTATCTTTCTGAGTTGTAGAGTTATTATTTGTAATATCTTTTTAACTTGTAGGATCCATTGGATCTGAGTGATTGTAAGCCTATATCTATAAAGGCTGAGGGTAGGGTTTGTTTGCCTGAGTGTAGGAGACAGAGATCTCTGAGTGTAGGCCTTGTTGGCTGAGTGTAGGCCTTAATTGGCTGAGTGTAAGCTTTGGGATAAAGCTGAGTTGTAAGGCTTAGGGCCTGAGGTAGGAACCAATTTGGGTTCTGAGACAGTGGAGAAGTTTGGCCGAATCTAGTACACTGCTAGATAGGCGAAGGGGAAAGTGGATGTACCCATATCTTGGGGAACCACTATAAAACACTGTGTGATGTGTTGTGGTTGTGCTGTGGATGTGCTGTGTATGTTTGATTATTGCTGTTTGCTGTGTAAAAGTAGTTAGAACTCTGTGAAATAACTGAGTGGCTGCCAACAAAGTTAGAAAAGGATTAGGTCACCTATTCACCCCCCCCTCTAGGTGTTTAGGTACCATATCTTTCAAGTGGTATCAAAGCGAGGTTACTCAAAACAAGGACTAACAGTCTGAGGAGATCCTGTTTGGCAGATTCAGTGTAAGGCAATTCACAGATTCAAGAAATTCAAGAACATCAAGAAACATGGGTTCTTATGAGAATCACAAGGAATTGGGTTCCATGAAATTACCCATATGCAGGAAAGAGATCTTTGAGATCTGGAAAGAGAGGGTAAGGCTATTTATGGAAGCCTCTGACCCTAGAATCTACATTACAGTTAAGGAAGGGCCTTATGTGCCAATGAAGATTTCAGTATTGGATGCAAATCAGAGGACTCCAAAGGATTTCTCTGAGATGACTAAGGATGAAATTGTCCTAGCCACCATGGACAAGAGGGCACAGAACATAATAGTGAGTGCCATTGATGATGCCACTTTTCAGAACTTAATTCACTGTAAGACAGCAAAAGAGATGTGGGATACTCTCATCGTCTATATGGAAGGTTCTGAAGAAGTTAGGCAAGATAGGAAGTCCTTGCTAAATCAGGAGTATGAGAGCTTTAGGCAAGGAAAGGGTGATAGCATCACTGAGTGCTATAAGAAATTTTACAGGATAGTTAATGAACTCATGTCTTATGGAAGAGAGTTCACTAACTATGAACTAAATGACAAGTTCTTAAGGTCCCTAACCAAAGATTGGGACACCAAGATCTGTGCCATAAGAGAAATGGCTAAGTTGGGGGAAATTCCTCCTCCCACACTGTTTGGCAAGATATTGTCTTATGAAATACAGTTAACAGTGAGAAAAGAGGAGGAGAAATCAACAAGGACTGAGCACAAAGAAAGAACTGTTGCTTTCAAGACAGAAGTTCCCAGAAAGTGCAGGAATAAGTCTTCAACTCCACCTCCAGAGGTAGTTGAATCAGAGTCTGATGAGTCTGACAGCACAAAGTCTAAGAGCAGTGAAAGTGATGAAGACTTTGCTGCTTTCACTAGACACTTTCAGAAGTTTTTGAAAAAGAAACAGTGGAGGTCAAGGCCTTCTACATCACAAGGAAAGGAAGACTCTTATCAGAAAAGAGGTCTTCAAAGAATGACAAGAAAAGGACAAAATCAAGCAAGGCAACTGGTTCAAAGATTGTTTGCTATTGATGCAATAGACAGGGCCATGTTATTGCAGATTGTCCAGAGAAGAGAAAGGAATCTGGTGACAGGAAAAAGACTCACTTCAAAGGGAAGAAAGAAAAGTCTTTTGTTGCTAAGAAGGAGAAGACTCTATCAGATATCTCTTCTTCAGAAACTGAGTCTGAGGCTGAAGCCTACATAGGGCTGTTTGCTGAAGAAGAAGAGGAAGAATTCATGCAGATCTTGGAGTCAATTTATGAACAAGAAGACAGTCATTGTCAAGGGCTAATGGCTTTGACAGACAGTGCCAAAATCCTGGAGCAGCCAGGACCCAGTCAGGTCAGTCCAAGTGGCCATACCCCAACATGGTACTTGGATAGTGGATGTTCCAGACATATGACTGGAACTAGGGGACTACTGAAGGACTACATTCCAATCAAAAATGGTCCTAAAGTGACCTTTGGTGGTTCTGAAAAAGGAATCATCAAAGGGTTTGGTAACATTTCTTCAAACTTAGTTATCATTACTCAAGTGGCTTATGTTAAAGGGTTGAAACACAACCTAATAAGTATAAGTCAATTAAGTGATATAGGGTATGACATCTCATTTGTTAAAAATGGTTGTCATATCAAGAGGTCAAGTGATCAAGAGATCATTTTGACAGGATATAGGAAGAGGAATGTCTACTGCCTAGACATTATGATTGAGAACAATGGTTCTCCAGTTTGTCTTGTAGCTGATGAGACAGTCTCTCATTGTGTCAAATGGCACAAGAGGCTAGCCCATCTTAACTACAAGACAATTAGCAAACTCTTTAACAAAGAGTTAGTGAGGAATGGTCCTCAAGTTAAGTGTGTTAAAGATGGCATTTGCTCAGCTTGTCAGAAGGGCAAGCAGACTAAATCCACCTTTAGAAGCATAGATAACAAAGATACTGTAAGGAGTTTGTACCTCTTGCATTTGGATCTCTTTGGTCCAATGCCAGTTCACAGCTTAGGTAGGAAGGTCTATACCCTTGTAGTTGTAGATGACTACTCAAGGTTTTCCTGGGTGTTCTTCTTAAGACAGAAATCTGAAACACCTAGTGTCTTCTACAGCTTTGTCAAGTAAATTCAGAATGAACTTAATAGTACAGTGGTCAAAATTAGAAGTGACCATGGTACTGAGTTTCAATTTGAAAGCATGACAAAACTATGTGAAGACTTTGGGATATTTCAAGAATTCTCTTCACCTAGAACACCTCAGCAAAATGGCATTGCTGAGAGGAAAAATAGGACCTTGATAGAAGCTGGTAGAACCCTACTAAGTGATACATCACTGCCAGAGTATTTCTGGGCTGAAGCAGTTAACACTGCATGCCATGTTATAAATAGGGCTACCATCACTAAAGGGCTAAACATGACCCCCTATGAAGTTGTGAAAGGCAGGAAACCAAACCTATCCTACTTCAGGATCTTTGGTTGAAAATGCTTCATACTTAACAATGAGAAGTCTTACTTAACTAAGTTTGCTGCCAAGTCCCAAGAGGGAATTTTTGTTGGGTACAACAATAATAGTAAGGCTTATAGAGTCTACAACTTGACTACACAAGTTGTAGAAGAATCAGTGCATGTAGTTTTTGATGAGACTAAACTTATTAATAATGAGTTGTCTAGCAATGTATGCAGCCCCACAGGTTTGACAAAGACAATGGACAAGCTGACTATAGAAGAAGTGTCTGCTGCAAGACAGCAAGGAGAGGAGAGTAGCTGCTGTCCAGGGGGAGAACTACATGTGCCAATTGCTGAAGAAATCCAAGGAATACAGCATGATGCAGATGATGAAGTGGTTCAACCTGAATTGAGGATGCCTCCAGCCCACAGGCATCTTAGAGATCATCCAGTAGAGCTGATTATTGGAGATCCAAGACAAGGAGTATAAACCAGGAGTAGAAACATGAATGCTGCAATCTATTCCAGCTTTTTGTCTCAAGTTGAACCTAAAAGATTTGAAGAAGCAATACAAGATCCACAATGGACTGAAGCTATACAAGAAGAGCTAAATCAGTTCAAGAGGTGCAAGGTCTGGGAATTGGTTCCTAAACCTAAAGACCATAATGTAATAGGAGTTAAGTGGATCTACAGGAATAAGATGGATGAACAAGGTGTCATCATTAAGAATAAAGCTAGACTGGTTGCTAAAGGATATAGGCAAGAAGAAGGTATTGATTTTGATCAAACCTTTGCTCTAGTAGCCAGACTGGAAGCCATAAGAATGTTCTTGGCCTATGCAACCTATCAAAGATTCAAGGTATACCAAATGGATGTCAAGTCAGCATTCCTAAATGGTAATTTGAAAGAAGAAGTCTATGTGGAGCAGCCTGCATGTTTTGTTGATCCAACTCTACCTCATTATGTCTATAGACTTAGGAAAGCTTTATATGGGTTAAAGCAAGCCCCTAGGGCTTGGTATGAAACCCTATCTAGTTTCCTCATTGAGAACAAGTTCTCAAGGGGGAAAATAGATAAGACTCTATTCCTTAGGGAATCTAGAGGCAAAGTCATACTAGTCCAAATATATGTAGATGACATTATATTTGGGTCTACTGAAAGCAGCCTTTGCAAAAAGTTTGCAAAACTTATGCAAGGTCAGTTTGAAATGAGTAGTATGGGAGAGCTGAAGTTTTTCTTGGGTCTCCAAGTTAAACAGACTGAAAATGGTTTATCCATTTGTCAGTCATAGTTCACTCTAGAACTTATAAGGAAGTATGGTATGGATTCATCCAGTACCATGAAGACTCCTATGGGGTCAAGTATGTCTCTTAGCAAGGATGATGCAGGAAAACCTGTAGATGAAACCTTGTATAGAGGGATAGTTGGCTCCCTATTATACTTGACTGCTAGTAGACCAGACATCATGTATGCTACATGTGTTTGTGCAAGGTATCAAGCCTGCCCTAAAGAGTCTCACTTGACTGCAGTCAAGAGAATTTTGAGATATCTAAAGGGCACTCCCTATCTAGGCCTCTGGTACCCTAGGAATGGAGACTTTGATCTAACAGGTTATTCAGATGCAGACTTTGCAGGATGCAAAGAGGATAGAAAGAGTACTACTGGAACCTGTCAATTCTTAGGTGGGAGACTAATTTCATGGAGCAGCAAAAAGCAGACTAGTGTGGCTATCTCCACAGCTGAGTCAGAATATGTGGCTGCAGGAAGTTGCTGTGCTCAACTTCTGTGGATTCAACATCAGCTAGAGGACTATGGATTTCAGGTAAGTAGAACTCCACTTTTCTGTGATTCTACAAGTGCTATTTCAATAGCTAATAACCCTGTATCTCATAGTAGAACAAAACATATTGAGATTAAATATCACTTTCTTAGAGAACATGTAGAAAGAGAAGATATTTCACTTGAATTTGTTAAAACAGATGAACAAGTAGCTGATATGTTTACTAAGCCCCTAGAAGAAGCTAAGTTCAATAGATTCAAAATTGAACTAGGAATGATAAACTTAGACTAAGTTTACAGAATAGAAAATTGGCTAAGTAAAAAGGTGTCGACACATCTAGGAATGAGGTGTCAACACTTCAGAATGTTAGTGTCGACACATGTCAAGTAGGTGTCGAGACATCCAATATGGTGTCGACACTTAAGTTTTACTCAGCATTTTCTAAGTAAAGTCTCGACGATGTGTCGAGTTATGTTGTGTCGACACATAACCAAGTGTCGACACATAATCTCTGTTAACTAAACTTGTGTCGACACATGTGTGTCGAGACATTATAAGTCTGTGTCGACACTTATTGCCAGTGTCGACACATGTTGAGTTAGCTGTCCCGCCTGTTCATCTTCAAAATCAGAAAGGTATTAATAGGGTTCTGTCTTTGTTTGTCGACACGCTTTCAAAGTTTCGAGACCAAAACTATTGTGTCGACACTTCTCTTTTCTAAAGACAAATTCTCCAAACCCTAATGGCTCCTAAGCTTGAGGAGAATGTGAATGAGGGCTATGAGCTGGTGCGCGGCGCGTTCGACGACGCAGATCAAGAAATCCAATCGGTGATAACCCTAGTCGCCAATTCTGGACTCGAATACTTGGTTTCAGAACCAACAAAGATTTGGAAGAAGGAAGTTCTTGAATTCCTTAATGGAGCTGCTGTAGATGAATCTGGATACAGAATCAAATCCAGAGTTCATGGGACTAAGGTCAAGGTTTCACCAAAGAATCTGAGGAAGGTACTCCAGCTACCTAAAACTCAAGATGAAGAGGAAGTAACTGCTTCAAAGACCAGGGAAGCTCTTACCTGGTGTGGTCTTGATCCCAAGATGAAGATAGGATCGGTATTCAACAGGAAAGGCATGAACAGTCAAGGAAAATTCATGTCTGAAATTGTGGGCAAGGTTATTCTCAGTAAGCCAGGAGGGCATGACAGGGTGTCTGCCTCTATGTTTGAAATTATGACCAGAATAATCTTTACTCTAAGAACAGACTGGTCTCTAGTGGTTTTTGACAAGATCAAGGAGAGCTTGAAGAAGCCCAATCTGGGCAGAATTATAAGTCTCTACCTAGCTGGTACAATACCAGAGGTAATGAGCAATGCTGCTGGAAGTAAGATCAACCACATGAGGAAGATGGACCAAAGGATATTTTCCAGATGGGACAGGGTGTTGTCCAAGGAAGTGGCAACCCCAGAGAAGCCAGTTACTGAGAAGGAGATTCCTCCTAAGAAGAAGAGAAAAACTGCTGCTGTGGCACAAGAGTCCTCCAGCAGTTCTGATAGTGAAGAGCATGTTGTCTTCACTCCTAATGACCAAGAGGATGTGGCTGCAGAGAAGACCCCTGCTACTGCAGATAATGCTGAGATCCAGGGGGAGCCTCCAGTAGTAGAAGAACCATCTACTCTGGACAGTGAGCAAGCCACCATCATTATCCAAGAGGTACTCACTGACCTAAAAACTTTAGACTATATTATAGAAGATGCTAATTTGTCTGATGCCCATCAGCAAACTCACCTAGACAGTCAAGTTCCAGATGTTATTTTAGAAGACAAATCTGCTGAACAAGAAGTGGTACCTGAGTCAGTGGTTGAAGAGCAAAGACTGTCTCCAGCTCCATCTCCACCTGAATATACAATGGAAGATTTGTTTCTAAATCTAGATCAAGAAGATTTTGATATAGACAAGGATGCTGCTGCTGAAGATAAGAGTGCTGCTGCTGAGGGGGAGCAACTGACAGTTCTGGAAGAGACTTTAAGGCCAGAAACTGAGAAGGCACTTGATGTGCAAGCTGAAAAACCTCAAAGCCCTAAGGATAGGGTTGAAATAGCCAGCACTTTAGAATCTGAAGAAGATGAGGCTGCAAAGGCTAAGAGGAAGAAATTATATGTTTTCAAAAGAAGAAGCCAGAGTTACAAGAAAGCCTTGCAATCTATAGCCCCACAGCCTATAGTTCAACAAGCTCCAACAGTTGATTATAGTGCTTTGATGATTGCCATGCAGATCAAGTTGGATGAGCAAAGGAAGGCAATAGAGGCTTATGTGGATGAAGGGCACAAGTCCCTACAGTTTGATCTTGCACAAGATATAAAATCTATAAGGTTTGAAATGAACCTGAACAAGAAGGAGATGACTGACTGCTTCCACAAGGGTGGGAATGCAGTAGTCTATTTGGCAACTCACCAGGAGAAGATCAAGGCTCAGGTAGATGATATAGCATTAAAGCAAGGATATGTGCTGGAGAATCAGTTAAGAATGAATGATAATTTGACTGCCTCCCATAATGCTATAGTCACTGAGTTGAAGAATAAGACTGCTGAACCTTCAACATCCACTACTGCTGCTAAGGCTGACTTTGATAAGGTATTTCAAGCTGAGATTACTGCTGTCAAAACTGCAATTCAAGATTCCCAGAAGGCCATCTCTGAACAGCTCACTAAGCTCAGACCTTACATTAAAGAGGGAATCAGGTACTTGGATAGTCAGATTAGATTTCAAAAGGATGATGTCAGAGACCATATGGCCAGAGAAGTCATAAAGGGGGAGAGAGTATTAGTCAAAGCTAGCTCTGACTATGCAAAATGGATATCTAATTCCATCAGAGCTACCCTGTGCTATCCTCCACTTTGTGATGATGATAATGTTGCTGAATCAGGGATTCAAAATGCCTATCTTGGAGGTGAGCAAGCAGAAGTAGCTCAAGTGATTTATCCACCTCCAGATTTTGACATGGTTCAAGCAGATGTCAGCACAATGTATAGCCCAACTGAGGGCAAGGCCAATGTTCATATTGAGAAGGTTGTTCAACCTATTTCTGAAGCTCTGCAAGAGGCTCTGAACAAAGAAGAAGAGACAAGGTTGTCTAAAAAGAGGTTTAGGGAACAAGCAGAACAAAAGCCAGATTTTGAACAATGGAGCCCTACCTCTAGAAATATAATTCTAACTGCCTGGAAAGCTGCCAAAGACAACATGAATGACATGAACAAATGGTTCTCTGAGGCAGAATGGAGAAAGCATGAGATCAGGCAGGAGGCTATAGTACAATTCAGAAGGAAGGCTAAGATAGGAAAGCTACCTCCTACTGCTGTGGAGCCTAGCAAGTACTTCCCCAAGCCATATCATTATTTTGAGAGACAGAAAATCAAAGCAGAAGAGCTGAAGAAGAAGGACTTAAAAGGAAAGAAGCCTGCTGATGCTGCAACTGTTGAAGCCCCTGTCAAAGCTCAAGTCCAAGCTGGAAAGGGAATTGTTATCAAGGAACCTGATCAGAAATAGATTAGGATTTTACTTGAAGATTATGTTGCAATCCTTTTTAATGTAAAACATTTTTGTAAAACATTAAAGATGTATAAGAAAAATGTTAGAACAATATATGATAAATATATTTCATGATTGTTCTGTAAATGTGTCTATTTCTTGATTGTTCTGAAATGATGAATGTGTATACATGTGTGTATTTCTACATGTTTATGTTTACCTTGCTGAATATAATCTGCTGTACATCATTTTGTAATTTTAATTATGGATGGTGTATATCATTGACTAAGGGTTATGACTTCTCCAAATAGGGGGAGATTGTTGGGTACATTGGTCAAATGTACCTGATTTGAAGAAGCCTCACCCAACTCAATGATATACATCATAATGTATTTGATGTATGTTTGAGTTACTTGTGCAGGTTAAGAAAGTACTGGACTAAAGCAAAAAGTTTCTAAGTCCATGTGTCGACACCCAGAGGGAAAGTGTCGACACTTAAGAAGACTTGTGTCGACACCCAGACAAGATGTGTCGACACTTGGAGTCATTGTGTCGACACCTGGGATGCAGAGTCGACACCAGACAGAAAGTGTCGACACTTGGAGCTGTGTCGACACTCAGTGAAGAAAAGTGCAGACAGTAAGTGTCGACACAAGGAGCTGTGTCGACACCCAGTGAAGCTGTGTCTACACCAGAAAGTGTCGACACTTGGAGCTGTGTCGACACTCAGCAAAAATCTGCAGAGTCTAAGTATAAGTGTCGACACTCAACACAATGTGTCGACACTAAGCAGAAGAGTCAGCACTTGAAGCATGTGTCGACACTCAACATAATGTGTCGACACTCAACAGAAGAGTCAACATTTGAAGTATGTGTCGACACCCAGAACAATGTGTCGACACACAGCTGAAGACTCAACACTTGAAGAAAGTGTCGACACATGGAGCTGTGTCGGCACTTAGCAAAGAACAGAAAAAACAACAAATTATTCTAAGTACAAGTGTCGACACTATGGGAATGTGTCGACACTCAGCTGAAGTCTGAGCAACAAGAAGGTGTGTCGACACAAGGAGCTGTGTCGACACTCAACAAGATTTAACATAGAAGACTATGTGTCGACACCAAGAAGCAGTGTCAACACTTGACAGATTCAACACAAGAAGATGTGTTGACACAAAGGAGATGTGTCGACACATAGAAGAATTCAGCAAAAGCTAGAAGAACAAGTACTTGTGTCGACACTCAATTTCAGTGTCGACACATGAAGAAGAATCTGTGTCGAGACATACAAGGATATGTGTCGACACCTTGTAGACTTGTGTCGACACTTACAAAGCATGTGTCGACACTTGGTCTATAAGTGTCTACACTTAAAGACAGAAAGTCTCGACACTTACTGACTGTTAGAGATTTTCAAGAAGTGACTGGTTGACATGACAGCTGCTGATCCAGCCGGTCTACAACAACTGTCAGAGATGTCAGAAGTCAGTTATGAACCGGACCAGCCGGTTACCATGAAGAAGGCCTATAAATAGGCACCCACAGTTTACAGAAACTATTGTTGAAAGAGTTGATCAAGTGATTAACAAGTGGTACAGATTATTCAAGTAATCAGAAAAGTGATATACTGAGTATCAACACAAGAAGATCTTGCAGTCCAAGTGCAGATCTAAGAAGTTGGAGAGAGAGGTCTCCATCCAAGAAATCAGCCTCTGGAACTAGGCTGAGAAGAAGGATTCAGATTCAATTCTGATTCTTAAGAAGCAGAGGTCAAGGAACAACTACAGAGGATTCAGTCTTATTCAGTTCTACTCAAGAAGCTTTGAAGAAAGCTAAGTCAGATTGGATCCAACTGAGTTCTTCCAAGAACTCATCAAGAATCTCTCAACTCCCCTCTAATCTTTCTGAGTTGTAGAGTTATTATTTGTAATATCTTTTTAACTTGTAGGATCCATTGGATCTGAGTGATTGTAAGCCTATATCTATAAAGGCTGAGGGTAGGGCTTGTTTGCCTGAGTGTAGGAGACAGAGATCTCTGAGTGTAGGCCTTGTTGGCTGAGTGTAGGCCTTAATTGGCTGAGTGTAAGCTTTGGGATAAAGCTGAGTTGTAAGGCTTAGGGCCTGAGGTAAGAACCAATTTGGGTTCTGAGACAGTGGAGAAGTTTGGCCGAATCTAGTACACTGCTAGATAGGCGAAGGGGGAAAGTGGATGTACCCATATCTTGGGGAACCACTATAAAACACTGTGTGCTGTGTTGTGGTTGTGCTGTGGATGTGCTGTGTATGTTTGATTATTGCTGTTTGCTGTGCAAAAGTAGTTAGAACTCTGTGAAATAACTGAGTGGCTGCCAACAAAGTTAGAAAAGGATTAGGTCACCTATTCACCCCCCCTCTAGGTGTTTAGGTACCATATCTTTCAACTGCTGCAAAGACAATCTTGAGTTATCTTAAGGGCACTCCAGATCTTGTCCTATGGTACCCTAGAAATAGGGATTTTGAACTAACAGGTCATTCAGATGCAGATTTTGCAAGCTGCAAAGAGGACGGGATCTGGAGTGCCGTCCTGTCCTTAAGACAAGAAACAAACCAGTATGGCAATCTCAACTATATAGTCAGAGTACATTTCAGCAGGTATCCGCTATGCTCAGTTGATGTGGATCCATCATCAGCTCCAAGATTATAACCTCCAGATAAGTAGAACTCCTATGTATTGTGATTATACTAATGTTATTTCTATTGCTAAGAATCATGTCTCACACAACAGGACTAAGCACATAAAAATTAAGTATCATTTTATTAGGGAGCATGTGAAAAATGAAGACATCAGTCTAGAGTTTGTCCCCACAGACAAGCAAGTGGCTGATATCTTTACTAAGCCACTATATGAAGCAAAGTTCAACACCTTCAAGTTTGAGTTGGGTATGTTGGTTGTGTCTGTGAAGGGTAGTAGCGGGGAGTATTGGAGTGAAAATCCAACACGTCCCTAGGATATTTTTGGTACATGATTTGTTCTTCTTGTAGGTGATGAAGACCTAAAGTGGCAATGGAGACACAAGTGTTTATTAGGAACATGATGATAGAAGATGCTCCTATTAAGGGGGAGAAAGTCCAGCAATTGTAGGAGCAAATTCAGCCTCATGTAGAGAGGTAGCTGGTAGCTGCATCAGTTGTATCATCTTCAATCAACTAGGGGGAGAAGATAATCAAGGCAGACAAGCTCCTCCCTGACTATTCAGAAGTCAAAAAGGGAGAGAGAAGAGATTGATCAAGTGACATCAGAGGTTGATCAAGGAATCAAGTGCATCAAGGGAAAAGAAGATGACCAATGTCATTCAACAAATGAAGGGGGAGAAAGCAAATGTAGGGGGAGAAAAGATGTCCCCATACAGGGTAATGGGGTGAAGGTAATCAAGGCCTTTAAGTGGTATCACATACCTTGCATCAATTCAAGGGGAGTAGGTGATGCTCACCATACAGGAAGGGAATGTGGTAAAATTCCTGGATCTGTTCTATCATTATAATATATTTTATTACTACATATGTTGTGCATGCCATTCACTAAGAAAGTTGATAGTGGGTTTTGAATTCTTCAAATAGGGGGAGATTGTTAGGTCTATTGATCTCAATGTCCCAGATTTGTAAGAAGTCAAACAAGTCAATGACATACACATAGCTGTATTTGATGTGTGTTTAATTCATGCATGCAGGATAGTCCTTGTCATAATGATTGGATAGGTGGACACAAAGAAGGATGCTGGAAAGGCAAAAAATTACCTAAGTCTACATGCATTGAGTGAAGACAGTTCACTCAACACCGTAACACAAAAAGAGATGAATACAACATGGTATGTCAATGCCTCAACAATGGAAGACAGAAATATGGTTAAGTCCACAGGCGTTGAGTGATGTCAACTCACTCAATGCTAGACAGCAAATTCGTCGAGTAAAGCTGCCTCAGTCATAGCCACAAAATTTCTGGCAAAGAAAATCCAGCTAAGTACCAAAGCATTGAGTGAAACCAGTTCACTCAAACACCAAATAAAAGATAGCGTTGAGACAAGCTCAAGCAGTCAAATCCAGAGAGATTCTGTCAAAGGAAAGTTTCTAAGTCCAAAAACATTGAGTGAAACCAGTTCACTCAACGCCATGCTGATTCTATCAAAGCCTTGGTAGAATGACAAGAAAAATCTGTCTAAGTATAAAAGCATTGAGTGAAGACAGTTCACTCAACGCCAAATGGCAGAAAGAGTTGAGTCATGTTGTTGCACTCAAAGCGTAAGAAGAAACAAGATTTGACTAAGTCAGAAGCATTGAGTGAATCCATTTCACTCAAAGCCTAGTCAAAAGCAATGGCTGAGGCAGGAAGCGTTGAGTGAAGTCTGTTGGGTACATTGGTCACAATGTACTTGATTTGAAGAAACTCTTTCAACTCAATGATATACACATATTTGTATTTGATGTATATTTCAGTTTATGTTTACCGGATTACATATTGATTGGACAGGTGGACATAGAAAGTTAACTTGTTTTTGAAGAAAAATTCTCAAAGTTCAAAAGTGTCGACACACTTCAACTATGTCGACGCCTTTGCAGTAGCTGTGTCGAGACAAGTCATCAGTATACATTCAACAACTTGCATCGCAGAGAATTGACTAAGTATAAAAGTTTCGACAAACTTTAACTATGTCGACACCTTTAAAGAAGTTGTGTCGAGACAAGTCAGCTAGCTTGACACATAGAAGATTCAAGACAGCTGTGTCGAGACAAGTCAGTTGTCTCGACACTTTGAAGACTATGTCAGTTTACTCGACACTGTAAGCTTAAAGCAGTTGAGTCGAGATAATACAACTGCCTCGACACAAAAGAAGACAGGAAATTTTACTAAGTAAAATTATGTCGAGACAAATCAACTGTCTCAACACAAAGAAGAACAAAAGATGTCGACACAAGGCAGAACAAAAGATGTCGACACTAGGTAGAACAAAAGATGTCGACACCGAGCAGAGCAAAAAATGTCGACACAGTCAACGCTTGTGTCGAGACAAATCAACTATCTCGACACTCAAGTTTCAGTTAAAAATTCCTTCAGGTAGAATTGTTTCGAGACTACTAAGATATCTCGAAACAAAGGTCGAGACACTTTGAACATTTCGACATTTATATTCCAGAAAATGTGCAGTGTCAACACAGAAGTGCCAAGATGAGTCAGAACTATCACATCAGGTACATGAATAAGATATATCAACAAAAATAGTCTAAGAGAGAATTTCATGTATGATGTTAGACGTTGATGTCATCATTTAGTAAATACCCATCCATGAATGTTATAAATAGATGGGTAGTGTACACCAACAAGAGAGAGAAGAATCGAAAAAGCAATCAAAAAATTCTCATTCATTGTCCAATCCCGAGGAGGAGGAAGAAGATGAAAGTCTTCAAGAAAATCTCCAGATCCTTTATACAAGTCGATCTGAAGATCAAGGTGGATCTGATTAACAATTTCTTCAAGGTTATCAAGGCGATCAACATCAAGAATATATCAGATTCAGATAAGCAACTTATCAGCCAGCCAATTTATCAAGGAGAAATACATTGTTGCTGATTGAAGAATCTATGCAAATAGATAAGTCAGATCACAGAAATTTTGTTTTCTGAGAATTTATTCTTTATACTTTACCTCTTTATTTTGTAAGATCTCCTAGAGATCTAAGTGGGTAGGAGATCTTATCTCTAAGTTGTAAGCCTATTTTATAAAGGCTGAGGTAGGGTTCTTGAGGGACCTGAGGTAGGTAGTTTGAGTGAATCACTGAGTTGTGTGCCAATTTTATAAAGGCTGAGGTAAGGTTCTTGAGGGACCTAAGGTAGGAGATTTAGAGAATCTCTAAGGTAGGACCTGGTGGTATGAGTGTAGGTTTCTTAATAGAAACTGAGTCTGTAAGATCTTTGGATCTGTGTTAAAGAGGAGGAGCTATAACCTTATCTAGCACATTGCTAGTGAGAATGAAGGGGGAAAGTGGATGTACCCAAGAAAGGGGAACCACTATAAATTTTGTGTGTGTTGTGAATAAAATCTACTTGCGCCGTGTTGTGAATGCTTTAACTGTTGAATCTATTAAGTGATAAAGATTTGTTGCTATATTTTAAAAGTCACCTATTCACCCCCCTAGGTGATTATCTACCCATATGATTATCTTTCAAGTGGTATTAGAGGCAGGTTATTCAAGAAAGACTTAACAGTCTAAAAAAGATCCAAAGTGTAATAGAAAAAATATCAGGTCTATGGCTTCTGAATCACACAGAGAACTCAGTTATATGAAACTGCCTATTTGCACTAAGGATAATTTTGCTATATGGAAACAGAGAGTAAGATTATTCATGGAAGGCTCAGATCCAAGAATTTTTGTTACTGTACAACAAGGACCATATGTACCAATGAAGACATCAGTCCTATATACAAATGTTCAAACACCCAAGAATCTGTCAGAAATGACAAAGGATGAGGCGGTACTTGTTACCTTGGATAAGAGTGCACATAATATAATAGTAAGTATAATAGACAATTCTACCTTTCAAAATCTTATACACTATAATACATCAAAGGAGATGTGAGATACACTCATAGTATACATGGAAGGCACAGAAGAGGTAAGAGATGACATAAAATCTCTTCTCAACCAGCAGTATGAGGCCTTTAGACAAGGAAAGAATGATTATATAGAACAATGTTATGAAAAGTTCTTTAGAATAGTAAATGACTTAAGAAACTATGGCAGAGTTTTCTCAAATTATGAGATGAATGACAAGTTCTTAAGATCCCTAAATAAAGAATGAGACATCAAGATTTGTGCAGTAAGAGAAATGGGGAATTTAAGAAATATGTTACCCCAAGACTTGTATGGGAAGCTTATGTCACATGACCTTCAGCTTAACTCTAGAAAAGCTGAAGCACAATCTGCCAGAAGTTCAACTCAGACTAAATCTGTGGCCTTCAAAGCAGATACATCTAAAAAGTCTAGAAGAGAAATCTCACCATCACCCAAAAGGGATGAAGATATAAATAGCACTGAAGTCTGTTCTTCATCAGAAGATCTATTAGATGATGAATTGGCACTGCTTACCAGGCAATTCAAGAAAACACTATGGAGAAGGAAGCAGTGGAACCAAAAGAAACCTTTTGGATCAAGCTCCAGTAAAAGCAAAGATAATCACAGAGACAAATCTATGGTCAGGTATGATTCTCATCAGAACAAACAAACTAAGACTGATATTATTTGCTTTTGCTATAACATGCTTGGGCATGTCATAACTGACTGTCCAGTAAAGAGGAAGGAAAACAGAAGTCAAAAGAGAAGTTCTATAAGAATAAGAAATCAGAGAAGGGTCTGATGGCTAAGAAATCCAAGACCTTATCTGATAGTGATTCTGACTCAACTGAGTCAGAAAAAGAATTTACAGGACTATTCTCCAGTGAAGTAGAGTTCATCAGAAAGGCTATTTATAAAGGGAAAAGCTCCACAACTTCATCACATTATGGTGATTCTGAATAAGAAATGGAGATCAATTTAATGGCACTATCTGATGATCCAGAAACAGAAGCACTTGACTGTCAGAATACTCAGGTAATCTATGACAATTCAACAAGTACTAAAACTTCTGTATATGAGATTGGGGATAAGTTAGACTCATGTGACTCAAAGTTTGATTCATATAAGACTAACTCTGTGACTGAATTACATCAGCTTACAGTCAAGTTTGTAAAGTTGTTGGTAGTCCTAGTAAATAGCAAAAAACTTGTCAAAGAACAAGCTATAGAGATAGCTTCACTAAAAGGTTTTAAGTATCATCATAAGATGGATACTTAGAAAATTGTTATTCAAAGTTCTAAGTTATCAAAGCTGACTAAGACTATTGATGATCAAATCTTCATGTTGAAGCAGAAGGATGCAACAATTTAGGAGCTGGAACTCAAACTACTGAATGATAAAAAGTTAGTTCAATAATTTTCTAAACCTAAGACTGTAATGCCCATTATAGATACCATCTCAGGAACACATGTAAGTCATCTTGGGTATGTTAAATCCAAGAAGAAAAGAGGCAAAAATCTGACGGGATAAAAGTATCCAGTCATTCCACAACCTGTAATTCAGACAAAAGGAAAAGAACTCCAGAAGTCTGGACTAGATGGACCAAGTTCATATGTGAATAGGAAAGCTATTCCTAATGTGCTTGCTCTAGGGAGGATAGTTGTAACTGAGAGACAAAACAACTTGTTTGCTCCCAGTCTAATTACAACAGTTAAATGTTTTGATACCTGTACTAAGGAAGTTCAGCACAAAGTTCCTTTTGTTCCTCTAAAGAGGAGGTACAACAGATATGAATATTGGTGTTGTGGAAAGGTAGGACACTTTGCCTTGGACTATTGGTTCAATTACTCAGTGTCTCATATTCAAAAAAGATATCCAGTTAAGAAGCTCAGTGGTAGTTTCAATAGAACCACAACTAACAAGAACCTAGGACAGAAAACAATTTGGTTTCTTAAGGAAAAATAAAATCTAATTTTGCAAGAATGTCCAAGCACTAGAGACAGACCTATCTGGTACTTGGGTAGTTGATGTTCCAGAAACATAACTGGAATAAGAGAAAATCTAAGGGAATTTATTCCCATGGAGAATGGACCAAAGGAAATCTTTAGTGGAACTGACAAAGGAATAACCAAAGATTATGGTAAGATCACAAATGGCTTAGTCATTCTCAATAAAGTAGCTTATGTGGAAGGGTTACAACATAACCTTATAAGCATAAGTCAAATTTGTGATCTTGGCTGTGACATTTCTTTCCACAAATATGAGTGCCTAATTAAGAAGTCAAGTAACCCAGAGGTTATCTTGACAGACACTAGATGTGGGAATGTGTATTGTTTGAATTTTCTTTGTTTAAAATCAGACTCACCCTTATGTCTAGTTGAAAATGAGAAATCCTCACACTGTGTCAAATGGCACAAGAGGCTAGCTCATTTGAACTAAAAGGCCATAGGCAAACTTTTCAGTAGAGAGCTTGTTAGGAATGACCCTAACATTAAATGCTCAAAGGTGAGCATATGCTCAACATGCCAAAAAGGCATGCAAACTAAAACTACATTCAAAAATATTGAATGTAAAGATTCAGTAAGGTGTTTATACCTCTTGCATGTGGACTTGTGTGGTTCTATGCCAGTTCAGAGTTTAGGAAGGTGAGTTTACACTTTTGTAATAGTTGATGACTATTCCAGATTCACTTGGGTTTTCTTTTTAAGGAAAAAATCTGAAACCTCTGATGTCTTAAATACCTTTGTCAAACAAATTCAGAATGAATTAAATATCTCAAAGGTCAAAATTAGGAGTGATCATGGAACTGAGTTTTAATATGATTATATGACAAAGTTTTGTGAAGAATTGAGGATTCAGTAAGAGTTTTCCTCACCAAGAACACCACAGTATAATGGGATTACTAAGAGAAAGAATAGGGCTCTCGTTGAAGCTGGAAGAACCATGCTTAGTTATTCTTCACTTCCAGAATGCTTCTGGGCTGAAGATATAAATACAACATGTTATATTGTTAATAGAGTCTCAATCAACAAAAGATTGAATAAAACTCCTTATGAACTTATGAAGGGCAGAAAACCAAACTTGGCCTATTTTAGAATCTTTGGATTAGATGTTATGTCCTAAATAATGGAAAAACATATCTATCCAAGTTTGCTGAGAAGTACTATGATGGAATATTTGTTGGTTATAGTGACCACAGTACGGCCTATAGGATCTACAACTTGAGGGCTAAAGTTGTGGAAGAGTCTATTCATGTTGTATTTGATGAAAGTTCTATGTTTTACAATGATAAGCCAGGTTCATCAAGCACAACAGGTGAATAATTAAAGTTAAAGGAACTGACTATAGATGATATTGCTCCAGCAAGCTAGAATATGCAAGATGGAGTCAACATAGTAGAAGAAGAGCATGCATATGAACAAGAAGGAGAAGAAAATCAGCAAGATGCATGTCGTCAAGGAGAAGAAGTCATATGATCTGTGGCTATCAGACATTTAAGGGATCATCCAATGGAATTAATCATAGGAGATGCAGCACAGGATGTGACTACAAGAAGCAAACATCACAACATAGTGATGTATTCAAGCTTTCTGTCCCAGACAGAACCAAAGAAATTTGAAGAAGTTAGTGTGGATCCATTCTGGATAAGTGCAATACAGGAAGAATTGAACCAGTTCAAGAGGTGCAATGTTTGGAAGCTAGTTCCCAGACCAGATAACTGCAACATCATATGAACCAAGTGGATATATAGAAATAAGCTAGATGTGAATGGGGTTATAGTCAGAAACAAAGCTAGACTGGTTATAAAGGGATATATATAAGAAAAGGGAATAGACTTTGATCAAATCTTTGCACCAGTAGCTAGATTGAAGGCTATAAGACTCTTCCTAGCATATGCGGCCTACAAAGGATTCAAAGTATATCAAATGGACGTGAAGTCAGCCTTTCTAAATGGAAATCCTAAAGAAAGAGTTTATATAAAGCTACCCTCAGGTTTTGTTGATTCTACTAAACCTACTCATGTATATTTACTTTTAAGAGCTCTCTATGGTTTAAAATAAGCCCCAAGGGCTTGGTATGAGACTTTGTCTAAGTTCCTTCTAGAGAATAAATTCTCAAGAGAGAAAATAGATAAAACACTATTCCCAAGGGATGTCAAAGGCAAGACCATATTAGTACAAATATATATTGATGACATAATATTTGGTTTTACTAATGAGTCACTTTGCACTAGGTTTGCCAAATTAATGCAAGATAAGTTTGAGATGAGTAGCATGGGTGAACTCAAGTTTTTCTTGGGTCTCCAAGTTAAGCAAACTTTAGATAGACTTTTAATTAGTCAGTCTAAGTTCACCAAGGAGATAATTAAAAAGTATGGCATGGAAACAACCACTTCAATGAAAACTCTCATGGGGTCAAGTATGTCTTTAGACAAGGATGATGCTGGGAAGCCAATTGACATCACCTTCTATAGGGGGATAGTTGGTTCTCTACTCTATCTAACAACCAGTAGTTCAGACATAATGTATGCCCTTTGTGTCTATATCAGGTATCAAGAATGCCCTAAGGAATCTCACTATACTGCAATTAAAAAATATTGAGATATCTAAATGGCACACATAATCTTGGCCTATCGTATCCCAGGAATAGTGATTTTGATCTAATAGGCTATTCAGATACAGACTATGCAGGATGAAAAGAAGACAAGAAAAGCACATTAGGATCATGTCAATTTCTTGGAAGGAGACTAGTATCATGGAGCAGAAAAAACAGACAAGTGTAGCAATATCCATAGTTGAATCTGAATACATTTCTGTTGGTGGTTGCTGTGCACAATTACTTTGGATTAAGCACCAGTTACAAGATTACAATTTACATCTAAGTAAAATTCCTCTATACTGTGATTCTACTAGTGCTATTTCTATTGTAAATAATCCTATGTCACATAGTAGAACTAAGCACATTGAAATTAGATATCATTTTATTAGAGAACATGTAGAAAACGAAGATATTAGCTTAGAATTTGTTCCCACAAATAGACAGATTGCTGATATCTGCACTAAGTCTTTGGAAGAAGAAAAATATAATTTCTTTAAATTTGAACTTGGAATGTTAAATCTTGAGTAAAATAGTAATAACTTAAGTATAAAAATTATTAATCAGTAATTAAATATACTCATTTAGGTTTCAAAAATAAGCAACAAAAGTGTCAAGAATTAACACTTAAGAAAAACAAAATTTTGACTAGTCAGTGTCGAGACACAAGAAAATGTGTCGATACTGTATGTAGTAATGTGTTAAGACATAAGAAAATATGTCAACATTGTATGTAGTAATGTGTCAAGACACCAGAGGGTGTGTCGACACTTTAGAAAGTGATGTGTCGGGACATACGAATATCAAAACCCTAAAGCATATATGTAGCGAGACATAAAACATGTGTCGACTTGAGTCAACACATCAAGATAGACTTGATTTGTAATATGTAGACACATCTCAACAAACCTGTGTCGACACTCAATACTAGTGTTTACAATAGCTCAATTCCTGAAACTTGGAATAGCTTTGGCAGCACGCATTTTCAACTTCTGCTCCATCTACTATAAATTGGGCAAGAAATAAGGTGTCATCTATGCTTATCTAAATTCCCGAGAGATTGAACCATGTGTGTCGAGACCTAGAACTCCTTTAGTCGACACATCATCTTCTTCAATTTCTTTCAATTCTAATAGCTCCCAAGAATGAAGATAACATCTTCGAACGATATGAGCTGGTTCGCAATGGATTCCAGTCAGCGGATGATGAAATCAAGGAAGTGGTGAACCTTATCAATGAGGCTGGCTTGGAGTATTTTCTTTCTGAACCTACAAATATCTGGAAAAGAGAAGTGTCAGAATTCTTCTCCAATGCATCACTGGAATCAAGTTTAATAAAGATTAAGTCCAAGGTGAATGGAATAAAAGTGAAAATCACAACAAGAAGATTGGCCAAGGTATTCTACATACCTAGAATTGACCAAGAAGAAGAATTAGTCTCTGCCAAAATCCCAGATGCATTAGAATGGTGTGGATTGGCTCCAACAACCAAGTTGGGAAGTACCCTGTTCCGCAAAGGCATGAACAATCAAGGGAAATTCCTGTCAAAAATAATAGGGAAGGTGCTGCTGTGAAAAATAGGAGCACATGACAGGATATCAGCCAACATATTTTAGCTAATGGCTCGAGTAATATTCAAAGTCAAGACTGACTAGAGAAAAGTAGTCTTTAACAAAATCACAGAATGTCTTAAGAAGCCCAATCTGGGCAGAATAATAAGCCTCTACATGGTATAAGCCTTTCTTATTTGTCTGAACGTAAAGACTGGAACAAAAATCAGTCACATGTGCAGAATGGATATGAGGATTTTATCCAGATGGGATAGAGTTCTATCTAAAGAAACACCTGCAGTGGTAAAGAAGCAAGAGAAAAAGAAGAAGAAAGTAGTAGTAGAAGAAAATTCTTCCAATAAATCTGTTGGACAAAAAAGTTCAAGCTCAGATGAACAAGATGTTCCAGCTCCAGAAATTTCTCCTAGACTTTCATATGGAACTAGGGAACAAATGCAGGGGGAGATAGTACCAGAGAAGGAACATATTGAATAAGAAAACCTCTATGTGCTTCCAACTTTAGAAAGTGAAATTGTTGGCCAAACAGTGATGGATGTGGTTCATGACCTGAACAAAGAGGAAAGACTGAATGATGCAACTGCACAAGATCTGTATATGATAGATGAAGATACTTAAACTGCAGTCAATAAGGAGACTGAAGAAGAAATTCTTTTGGATAAAAAAAATAACATCCAGGGGGAGATAACTGTAACTTCTGAGAATCTGGCACAATATGTGCAGATTTCTGGGAAAAAACATGAAGATCCTACCTCAAAGGAGGCAGTGGAAGAAAATCTTTTGTTCAAGGAAACTGAATACAGGGGAGTTAGCTGACACTCCACAGAATCAATTTTTTGATGCTGAAACTCAGCATGCTGATATTAATTTAGAAAATACAAATATAAATGAAGAAGATGCAATGGTTGAGGGGGAGTTGGACCAAGATACTAACAAATCCAAAAAGACATCACCAGTTGAAGAAGTAAGTTCCTCTGAATCTGAGGAAGCAGAAGAATCTCTACCGAAGAAAAGAAAAATATCTGAAATGAAAAAGTGAAGAAGGATCTATAAAAAGTTTATTCAGTCTGAACCAACTTCAGCTCCTCCAGTGGACACAAGCTCACTGCTTGTACAACTACAAATTATGCTTCACCAACAAAGAACGCAACTTAAAAAGTATGTGGATGAAAGGAATAAGGAGATGTAATTTCAACTGGCTCAAGATATAAAGTCTATAAGATTTGAAGTAAATCTCCTAAAAATAGAAATGACTAATTTCTTTCAGAAGGGAGCTAATGCAATAGTTTATATTGGTAAACAACAACAAGAAGCAAAGAAGACTGATGATGAAATGATTGTCAAACAAGGCCGTGTCCTTGAAAAACAAAGAATTTTGGATCAAAACATGATTGTTATGCATACAGAAACATTAGTCAAGCTGACTCAGCAAACTACAGATTTAGAAAACAAAATAGCTGCTGCTACAAAAGACATGGAAACTCAGTTCACAACCCATTCAACATCATTGCTTAAAGATATCAAAGCTTCTGATAAAGCTTTGGACAACAATTTGCTGAAAGTAAAGAACAATGTAACCTTAGGAATCAATCACTTAGATGAACACGTGAGATTTCACAAGAATGATTTGAGAGATCATGTTGAAAGAGAAATCATAAAGGGGGAGAGGGTAATGATAAGGGCCAGTTCTGAACATGTTACCTGGATATCAAACAAGCTCAGAGACACTTTATGCCATCCTCCTCTATGGTATGATGATGATCAGACTGCTTAGTCTGGTTGTCAACCAACTCAATTTGAATCTATTCATGCTATTGAGCAAACTATGCACAATCCTACAACACAAGTTTCATTTGAGGCTATCCAAGAAGCTCTCCAAACCATGTACAGTCCTCCACCACCAGTTCAAAATGTTATATGTGGAGTGGTGGAGATGTCTGCATCTGATATGCTTAAGGAAAAAGAAGCTTAGCTGTCAAATAAAAGGTTTAGGGAACAAGCTGAAGCTAAACCTGACTTTGAACAGTGGAGCCCAACCTCCAAATCAATAATCTTCACAACATGGAAAGTAGTTAATGACAATGTTACAGATAGGGGAAAATGGTACAAAGAGCAAGAATGGGCTAAATATTTAAAGCGGCAAGAGGTTATCCAGAAATTCAGACATGATCTAAAGACTGGAAAGATACCTGCTAATTCAGTTGAGCATAACAAATATTTCCCAAAACCTTACAACTTTTTTGAAAGATAAAGGATCAAGGTAGAACAGATCTCAAAACCCAAAATTGACAAAGGGAAAAATATAGCAGATGACAAGGTACCTAATGTGAAAGCAGCGATACAATCTGAAAAGAGCATAGTCATCAAAGAACCAGAAGATCCTTAGAATGTATTTTCTAGTCATTTTTGTACTTTTACTATTAGATCAGTATAACTAATCAAATAAATGTAATCCTGAACAGATTCATAATGAAAATTTTGGTTATACTATGTTCTATATACATGTTTATCAATTGTGTCATTTCATATGTTATTTATCACTGTTGAATTTATAACTTTGTCATCATATTTTGGTATCATGTTGTATATCATTGAATTGGAGTTATGACTTCTCCAAATAGGTGGAGATTGTTGGGTAAATTGGTCATAATGTACTTGATTTGAAGAAGCCCTTTCAACTCAATGATATACACATATTTGTATTTGATGTATATTTCAGTTTATGTTTGCAGGATTACATATTGATTGGATAGGTGGACACATGAAGCTAACTTGTTTTTAAAGAAAAATTGTCAAAGTTCAAAAGTGTCGACACACTTCAACTGTGTCGACACCTTTGCAGTAGCTGTGTCGAGACAAGTCAAAACAGTCTACATTCAACAACTTTTAGTGCAGAAAATTGACTAAGTATAAAAGTGTCAACACACTTCAGCTATGTCGACACCTTCAAAGAAGCTGTGTAGAGACAAGTCAGCTAGCTTGACACATAGAAGATTCAAGACAGCTGTGTCGAGACAAGTCAGTTGTTTCGATACTTTGAAGACTAAGTCAGTTTACTCGACACTATAAAGCTTAAATAAGTTGAGTCAAGACAATACAATTGCCTCGACACAAAAGAAGACAGAAAATTTTACTAAGTTAAATTGTGTCGAGATAGATCAACTGTCTCGACACAATGAAGAACAAAAGATGTCGACACAAGGAAGAACAAAAGATGTCGACACCAGGTAGAACAAAAGATGTCGACACCGAGCAGAGCAAAAAATGTCGACACAAACAATGCTTGTGTCGAGACAAGTCAACTGTCTCGACACTCTCAAGTTTTAGTTGAAAATTCCTTCATGTAGAATTGTGTCGAGACTGCTAAGATGTCTCGAAACAAGTGTCGAGACACTTTGGACATCTCAACAATTATGTTTCATAAAATGTGCAGAGTCATCATAGAAGTGCCAAGATGAGTCAAAACTGTCACATCAGGTACATGAATAAGATATATCAATAGAAACAGTCTAAGGGAGAATTTGATGTGTGATGTCAGACGTTTATGTCATCATTTAGTAACTATCCATCCATGAAGGATATAAATAGAGGGGTAGTCTCCACCAATAAGAGAGATAAGAATCTAAAAAGCAATCAGAAAATTTTCATTCATTTTCCAATCCTGAGGAGGAGGAGGAAGACGAAAGTCTTCACGAAAATCTTCAGATCCTTTATACAAGTCGATCTGAAGATCAAGGTGGATCTGATCAATAATTTCTTTAAGGTTATCAAGCTGATCAACATCAAGAAGATGTTAGATTCAGAAAAGCAACTTATCAGCCAGCCAATTTATCAAGGAGAAATACATTGCTACTGATTGAAGAATCTGTGCAAACAGATAAGTCAGATTACAGAAATTTTGTTTTCTGAGAACTTATTCTTTATACTTTACCTCTTTATTTTGTAAGATCTCCTAGAGATCTGAGTGGGTAGGAGATCTTATCTATGAGTTGTAAGCCTATTTTATAAAGGCTGAGGTAGGGTTCTTGAGGGACCTGAGGTAGGTTGTTTGAGTGAATCACTGAGTTGTAGGCCTATTTTATAAAGGCTGAGGTAGGGTTCTTGAGGGACCTGAGGTAGGATATTGGGAGAATCTCTGAGGTAGGACCTGGTGGTCTGAGTGTAGGTTTCTTAATAGAAACTGAGCCTGTAAGATCTTTGGATTTGAGTTAGAGGAGGAGCTATAACCTTATCTAGCACATTGATAATGAGGAAGAAGGGGGAAAGTGGATGTACCCAAGAAAGGGGAATCACTATAAATTTTGTGTGTGTTGTGTGCTGTGAATTAATTCTTCTTGTATTATGTTGTGAATGCTTTAACTGCTGAATCTGTTAAGTGATAAAGATTTGCTGCAGTATTTTAAAAGTCACCTATTCACCTCCCTAGGTGATTATCTACCCATATGATTATCTTTCAAAGTCAACACACTCAACGCCTCCATTCAAAAGAAAAGATTCTAAGTACAGAAGCGTTGATTGAAGCCAATTCACTCAACTCCTCAGTAGTTGGCAGATTTCAGAAGGACCTAGGCAAATGGCACTGAGTGAAGGCCAACCACTCAACACTCTCATTGCCATGGATGCAAAAATAGCTAAAGAATAAGCTAAGTCCAGAATCGTTGAGTGAAACATATTCACTCAAAGCACTCAACGCATGGAGTGATTCTGTTAATTTGGCTAAGTTTAGAATGGCTGACGTTAGCAAAAGTCAACAAAGTCAATGCAGTTCAAATTGTTTGAGAGAAAGATCCAATATGCCTTTAATGGCGACATCGGACAGCTGTTGTCATTTTCTGCAACTGGAAGATGGTAACTCGTACTTTTTAGGTTGGGCCCACAGTATAAAGAGTCATTGATCTACTGACTATAAAAGGATAAGTTTAGCTAAAAGGAAAGAAGCTTTTAGGTTTTTGAATACGCATAGCGGCGGAACTTCGTCTTCTTCCATGTCATTAACATCGAGCCTGAAGCACGAGTTCTGATCACTGAACCTGAAAACGACAAGAGTTAGATTTTGCAATCTTCATCAGTAACAGCAATTTCAGAATTGATTTCTGATTGGAAGAGAAGTAGAGCCTTTAGTGTCTGAGGGTCAAGGTAGCTGTTTGAAGAAGATATAAAACTTTCAGACACATAGTCTTAAATAGCAGATCAGAATCTTGATTCTGAGTCACTTCCAGCATAAGCTGCCCAGTACTGAAGATCTATTCAACTTGTTGTTGTGAAGAAGATAGGGCTGAAATTTGGTCAGCCCAGGAAGACAAACACAGAGAAGACATTCAGGTGTCTAATTGTTTCACAATATTTCTATTTTCTGTAGGATCTAGTCTTGGATCTGAGTGTAGAATTCTGTGTAGAATCTGAGTTATAAGCCTGTGTTATAAAGGCTAAGGTAGGATCCACTTTGGATCTGAGTGTAGGGCAATCCTTCCAGCCTGAGGTGTAGGGATTTTGAGCCTAAGGTAGGTGATTATTGAATCACTGAGTTGTAGGGCCTTGGGCCTGAGTTGTAGGTCTTGAAGGAGACAGAGTGGTCCTGCAGGATCGAGTTGTAAGCTCTTTGGAGCCAAGAAATTGGCAAAGTGCCTTGTCTAATAAGCTATTAGAAGGGCGGAGAGGGACAGTGGACGTACCCATAACCCGGGGAACCACTATAATATATCTGTGTCTTCTGTGTGTATGTCTTGAAAGCTCGAATAATCAAAACACTAAGCACAGTTTAATCAGGGTTAGGTCTAGATAATGTTTAAAGAGGCCTAAAACCTATTCACCACCCTCTAGGTATTAGCTGACCTTGAAAACAAAGTCTTTCAACTTCAACGCGGAATCTCCGAAAGGTGTCGATGGCCTCATCTTTGGTCTTAATAACGTAGACCCAAAGTTTTCTTGAATAATCATCAATGAACGTCACGAAGTAAGACGCTCCTCCTATTGTCTGGACCTTTAGTGGTCCACAAATATCAGTGTGTATGAGCTCTAGTGGCTCGAGTCTCCTACTGTGAGTATGGCTCTGGAAATATATTCTATTCTGCTTTCCATCCATGTAGTGGTCGCATCTCTCTAACTGATCCATAGATAATTTAGATATAATCTTCTTCTTGGCGAGACATTCTAGGCCCTTCTGGCTAATGTGACTCAGCTCCTATGTCATAGAGATGTGGATACACCAACTTTGATAGTGTTAGCCTGTGCAGCTTCAGGTCTACCCTCCATGTAGTATAGACCAATATCCTATAACCTCTGGCTACAACTAGCTTCCCCTTAATAAGCTTCCAAAAATCTCCACGAAAGACACTTAAGTGCCCTTCATCACCTAGCTTTCCAACTAAAACTAGGTTGAAGCGGATGTCAGGTATATACTACACATCCTTCAAAATCAATAAACCTCTCGTGCTAGACTTCAGATGTATGTCTCCCCTCCCGATGACTTTAGACGTGTCACCATTGCCCAATCTAAGCACACCACAGTCGTGAGTTGTGTAAGTGGAAAACAACTTTCTATTGTGGAAGACATGTGCAGAAGCACTTGAGTCCACAATCCTGCTCCTATCTTCGCACGAGAGTTTAGCTGTGACGTCATCTCCAATAATGATAACATCTTCCTCCTCTGTAGAGACAGTGGCAGTCGTATGCATATCTGTCTTCTCATTTGATGACTCTCCCTTCTTCTTCTGGTCATTCTTCAGAGTATAACAAAACTTCTGAATATGATCCTTCTTGTTGCAGTAGTGACACCCCACATTCTGGCAGTGGCACCTTGACTTACCTCTACTTTGGCTCCTCTCATTATTCCTTCCCCTGCTCTTGCTCCTGCCTCTCCCCCTGGACTTAGTATAGAGGACATTAGTTCGTGAAGAAGAGCCTGAATGTCCTTGAGACTTCCGTCTCACTTCCTCGTTTAGGATGCCACTCTTAGCAATTTCCATAGTGATGATGCCACTAGGAGAGGAGTTGATTAGAAAAACTCTTACCATCTCCCAAGAGTCTGGAAGAGACTTCAGCAACCACAATGCATTGACCTCATCCTCGAATGTCACCTTCATAGCAGTAAGTTGGTCAATAATACCATGGAACTCGTTCACATGATCCAAGATGGGTGAGCCATCTCTATACTTGAACTCTCCAAGCTTCTTTAGTAGATATAGCTTATTGATGCCAGTACTCTTAGCATATAATGTATCGAGAGTCTTCCAAAGGATCTTTGCATCAACGATGCTCGCAACATGATTATCGACGTTCGACTCTACGAACCATCTGACGAATTCTCGTATCTTTCGGTGCTCCACCTTCCACTTATTTGGATCTATGTCTTTAGGAATATCCTCAAATATAGGAGCATGCTAACCCTTTACATAGATAAGATCCTCCATCAGTAAGTGTCACTGGTGGTAGTTTGCGCCATTTAGTTTCACCATTTGCTCGGAGCATGAACTTGAAGTAGACTCCATCGCGCTCTATCACTGATTGGACTGACCTCAGTTCTTTGAGCCGACTATTTCAAAGAAAGGAATCAAAGAGGATATGGAGCAGACCAATGGTTGTCACCTATCGCACCCAACCAGTAACCCGAAATATCCGATCGACTCGTCTCGAATCTCAGACAGGACGGCCTGATAACTGCTCTGATAAAGAACCTCGCTCTGATACCGCTTATTGGGCTAGAGAGCACGCATACCCAGCCAGAGCACCTGCAAATTAGTTCAAGCAAGTACTTGCATGACTGCTTAGCGGTATGCCAATACATAAACAAATCACATAATAAGAATAATAAAAGTGACACAGAGATATAGCGTGGAAACCCAATAGGGTGAAAACCACGGGACGATCAGAGTCCAACCCGGAAAGTCGTCACTAAAATGTATGAAACAATAGGCAATTACAAGGCTTTCCCTCCTCGATCCTTATAGGATCTTCACTAGCTTCACACTACATAATACAATAAATAGTAACAGAAAAACTGCAAGTTACCGACAGAGGCGGACGAGATGGATTACACAAATCCTCTCCAAGAGGCCTCTTCGAATCCTTGCCCAAATCTGCTCCTGATCCAATCCGTGTAGGCGAAGTACTACTCGTCAATCCCGTACAATGATGTCCGAAAGCTCTCCCAAACTAAGATGATCGCCGCAAAGGCCTCTCTAGAAATCTTTTAATACTTGAGTTTGGAGAGAAGTGGATGTCTTACCCTTCCTCCTTCATCCCTATTTATAGGGCCAAAATCAAGGAGGTAGGTGTGGTAGATGGTATGTGGATGAAGCTTCCCTTGGTCAAAAACACATGTCATTTGACATGAAGCTTCCTTTGTACAATTTCCTAGAAGCTTCCTTTAAGAGCACATGTTGAATTCCAGGTCAAAGACGGCTAATCCTTTTCATACTTCTCATGAAACACATACTTGAAAAATATGGTCAAAGTTGGCTAGCCCCTTTCACACTTAGGAGAAAATTATCTTAACACCCATAATATATGCAGGATGTCAAATGTTTCATGCAATCCAAATTTTTACATGTAGGCCATCCGCACTTGACCTTGCTTGCCGGCTTGCATCCTGAGCCTCCATGATCACCATCTGCACCATGTTGGTTAACTTGGCCTGCATCTGCCCTATCATCAATCAGGGGTGAAGCTATAATGAGTATAAGGTGGGCAAATGTCCACCTTATCATTTTGGAAAAAATCTAGTAATTGTTTTTGAATCAGGCGGTTCAATTAGGATTACCACATTATTGGATTAACATATATTTGTACATGGGCGAAGCAGGATAGTTGGTCGCTCGGTCCTAGGGTTAAGGAAAAAATCTTGTGAGGAGTAGAAGGATAGTCGGCCAACCCTCCCTAGTACCCTTTTCGTGATCTCCAGACAAAACAAAGCAGTGGCTGTCCAGGAAGGAGGTACGCCTGTCAACTGTCATCGTCTCGTCTGGGCATCTCAGCCGGAAGGCAGCCGGTGTTGGATCTTGTGGCGCCCTTAGGGGGGTGGGGGGTGAATAAGGGAAAATAAAAATTTTTCTAAAAGAAAAATTTAAGGCAACAATTAGCACAAATGTTAATACGATATTTTTCACAACCCAAAAGATATTCCAAACACTTAGAAATTTAATGAAGATGAATACAAGATTTTTTTTCTAAAACGTAAACAAAGATTTCAATAGAGCTTGAAATCAAGACTATAAATGAAAAAAATATCTTTTGAGTTTTCACTGGTCCTTCTCCTAAGGACCGGTGGGCTAAAACCTATCTCTCCATAGATACAGCTACTAGCCTCCCTCTAGATCACTCTACGACCTAGTCGTTGCACACAAGGTGGCAATTTCCCCCTAAGCCACACACAGACCTAGTTGCTACTCACAAGATAGCGATTTCGCTAACAAATATAAGAAGGAAAAGAAAGATCAAAATAGAAATCTGAATGAAAACTCCCTCTGATGTAGAGCACTTGAAGAAGACGATGAACCCTTGCAAAGATCGCCTGAATTGTAACGAACGAACGGTCTCTTCTTCGCCCTTCAACTTAATTGCACACTTGGGAGTTGTTCTGGTTCCATGGAGTTATCAAGCTGGGAAATCTCAACACAAATCCTCCTGAAGTTGTGTGTCAAGAAATGCACGAAAAGTAGCTTTTTATGCAATCTGAGCCATCGCCCCGCGATAGCACGATATCGCTTGCGTGATATCACCTTGTTGGGTATTGTATCCACAACGTACCTGATTTAAAGAAGCCCCTGAACAAGCTAAGGTAAATAGACAATGTATTTGACAAAATATTTCAAGTTGTGCTTGCAGTTATTCAACGCTAAGTGCACACCAATGTCAGGGTGCAGTAGGTCAATATACACGGGTCTGCTCGACGTAATCCCTCGTTGAGCAGATCAGTGTGTTGGCCTACGTGTACTCTCTCTATTGTAGTGTACTTACTTTCAAGTACAGGGCTATGATTATGCAAGAGCAGACAAGGAGCAAGGATGGGTCAAAGAGCAGCTTTTGGGCGGAAAGACGAAAAATCGTCTAAGTGATAATCGACGAGAATCACCAAGTGATTCTCGCCGATTCGGTGAGAATCACTAGTGATTCTCGCCGAATCGTCGAGAATCACTGGCTGATTCTCGCCGTTTCTTTCCGGCTACATTAAAGCGTGCAAATCTGGCGCTAAGTCATATTCGTCGAGAATCATCAAGTGATTCGGCGAGAATCATCAAGTGATTCGGCGAGAATCACTACTGATTCTCGACGAATCGTCGAGAATCACCGGCTGATTCTCGCCGACTCGTCGAGAATCACCTTCGATTCTCACCGAATCTGACTTGTCAATTTTCTGGAAACCGCTGGACCGGACTCTGCCGCTGGCACTGTTTTGAACCGGAATTAGGGTTTCTTCTGGTGGGACCCACAACGGTCATTAAGGAGTATACTTGTGTATAAATACACGCGTATTTTTGAACAGTGAGCACACACAGAAAAAAATACACGAGCCTCCGACTTTGACCTAGATCGCTATACCTGCTCCGCCGCCGTCGCCGCTCGTGGTAGTCGATCGCCAGCAGTTTGATCGTGATTCTTCTAGATCTTCCGGCGACAGAAGCTTAGCCAAGCGTAGCGTCTCACGCGTCTAACCAGAGATCCCTTGTCTCTTGATTTGTTGATCGGGAAAACCTTCCCCGTCCGAATCGATCGAGACGATCGATCCTAGTGTGACCGTTGGAAGACCTTGCTAGCTTTGCTACGAAGTTTGAATCTCCAAAGTACAGCAGCCGCACTCCGTTGTCGCCGCCGTTCCCGAGAATCTAGCCGCCGCCCTTCTTGCCGCCGCCGGTTCTGGGGAGATTCTCTCCAAGTGAGATCTAGGGTTGTGGACTCTTCGATTACTTCAAGAACACATCATCGAACGAAGAGGGACACCTTAGTCTCCAAAAGTAGTTTGTATTTCTTGTACATTCTAGTTTCATTGTTGTTGTAAAGGAACGTTAGTTCCTAGTTGTAAGGGTTGGGTGCAACCCGTGTTGTGGGAGTGTTGTCTCCTACGTGTGGAAGGGTTCCTTCCGATAGTGCAAGGATTGGATTTCAATCCTGTTGGTAAAGTGACCGAGTCGTCCCTTGTTGGGAGATAGGTCAAAGGGGGAAAGTGGATGTACCCAAATCGGGGAACCACTATAAATTGCTTGTGTACTTTCTTTGCTGTGCTGTTTTGTTTTCGTGTGCATGTACAATTTTAATTCCTCAAAACGCTGCACGTCACCTATTCCCCCCCCCATAGGTGAAGGTAGTTGACACTAGGTGGACTTTCAAGTGGTATCAGAGGGAGGTTGCTCATCAAAAAGGTTAACACCTTGAGTAGAATCTTGCCGCTAGTGTCAAGAAGAAGGAAAACATCTACTATGGACGGGCTCAAGTTCACAGGCAAGATCCCAGTGTGCACCAGGCTCAACTTTCCTATCTGGAAGGAAAGGATCAGGTTCTACATGGAAGCAGTTGATCCTCGACTCTTCATGATCGTGGAGGAGGGACCTTATGTCCCCACTAAGGTCTCCACCATAGATCCTACCAAGAAAGTGCCAAAGAAAATTTCTGAAATGGACAAGGACGAGATGGTGCTGGTGGGACTTGACAAGAAGGCGCAGAACATTCTGGTCAGCGCGGTCGATGACTCAATGATGCAGAACTTCTGCAATTGCAGGATAACAAAGGAGATCTGGCACTGCCTGATTATCCTAATGGAGGGCACTGATGAAGTGAGGGATGATCGGAGATCCCTTCTGAACCAGAAATATGAGGCCTTCAGACAAGGGCCTAAGGAAGAGATCGGAGTCACCTTCGAGAACTTCCTCAAGATTGTCAATGCCCTCAAAGGATATAGAAGAGTGTTCACTGATGGTGAACTTAATGATAAAATCGTTAGGTCCCTTACTAAGGAATGTGACACAAAGATCTGCGCCATCCGAGAGTTTGGCAAACTAGCTGAAACAGACCCGCAAATTCTGTTTGGGAAGCTGATGTCCTATGAGATTCAACTGAACACCAGGAAAGTAGAAGAAGAAGCAGAGAAGGCTGCAGCCAAAGAAAAGACTGTGGCTCTAAAAGCCATTCACTCCAGAAAAGGCAAGGGTGCGATTTCATACCGTGCCAGGAAAAAGGATGCGGAGGAGGACTCCGAGCCATGCTCCTCCAGCTCAGAGCTGTCTGAGGAGGATTTCTCCCTCATCACCCGAGAATTCAAGAAGTTCCTCAAGATGAGGAATCAAAGAAAGAAAGACGGCTCATCCTCCAGGCATCAGAAGAAAAATTTTTCTTCTGACAGGTATGCTTCTAAACCGAACAAATATCGCTCCTCTGACATTATTTGTTTTGGATGCAATAAGCCAGGACACGTCGTGGCCGACTGCTACCAAGGCAAGAGAGAAAAAGGGAAAGGAGAGGAGCATAAATCCTCTAGAGATAAGAAGAAAGAGCGGAGCTACATCGCCAAAAGGCCAAAGACACTGAGTGAGTCTGATTCCTCAGACTCCAGTGATGATGAGGAAGCCTACTTCGGGCTGGTGGGTCGCTCCGACTCAGAAGTAGATTGCCCCCCATTTACTGGGAAGGTAAAAGCTCACACCCCTCTCTCCGACTCTAAATCTGATCCTGAGTCTCTGGATGATGACCCTGAGGATAGCCTTTCGGCTCGTGAAGCGGAGCTCCTCTAGAAGTATGAGCTTCTTCTCAACACTTTCGAGGAGTGTCGTAAGAGATTGAAGGCTGAGAAAAAGGAAGTGAAATTCCTTAAGGGTGAGAGTGTCTCCCTAAGGGAAGAGATCACCAGTTTGACTTCTCTCCGACAGGAGCACCTTGACCTGACTTCAAAGCATTCAGAGTCTCTTAAGCTCCTTGATCTTAAGCAGGAGGAAGTCGACAAGTTGGAAGAACAACTTGCGGTAGAAAAGAAGATCGTCAAGAGCTTCTCTATGCCAAAAACAGTTCTTCCAGTAGTTGATACCTTCTCTGCTCAGGACAAAGGAGCTGGCTTGGGGCATGTAGGGGTATCTGGTTCCTCATCCAGGAGAAACAGGAACCAGAGGAAGAATAAGGCCCCCAAGAAGGCCTCTGCTGCTGAAAACGGAAAGGCTCCGCTCAGTCCTGTTGCGTTCAGAAAGCCTAGCTTTCCTTGCAACCAACATGACTTTGAATCAACCTTTGGTCATCATTTCCGGCCCTCGGTTGCAAAGCCAAAGAGCCGATAAGATGGTTGGACCTTTCCCTGGAACTTTGGTGAGAGTGCCTTCAAGGCACCTTATGAGGAAATCCACATGGGAAATTATGGTCAATTCTCTAGCGGCCATAATGGAAAGCAGGCACCAAGAGTCAAGCCTGTTATACTGACGAAACAGAAGGTGAAGAAGTCATGTGACTGCAATCACTATGAGGCCTCCACCTCCAGATCCAAGGCCCCGACTGTACCCACCATTCCCAGGGTAAGGCAGGAGCCTAGGAAGAGGTACAACAGATTTGACTGTTGGTGTTGTGGCAAAGTCGGTCACTTTGCCGTGGATTGTTGGTTTAATCTGAGGTATAACGAGACTCCCTATGTTAGCACTGCGAGGCCGACCACTCGTAAGGTTAACCAACCGAGGGGGAGTATGCTAACCAGGAATCTAGGACCCAAGTTCGATTGGGTTCCTAAGGGAAATTAATTTTGTTTTGTAGGATTGTCCAAAGGCCACCAAAACGCCAATATGGTACTTGGACAGTGGATGCTCCCGGCATATGACTGGGACAAGAAGCCTGCTGCGTGATTACACTCCAGTCGAGAATGGACCCAAAGTCATCTTTGGAGGGTCAGATCGAGGAGTCACCAGAGGTTACGGTATGATTTCCAACGGTATAATCTCTATCACCGACGTGGCTTATGTTGAAGGGTTAAACCATAACATGATCAGTGTAAGTCAGTTATGTGACAAAAGTTATGATGTTAAGTTCTGCAAGGATAAATGTCTGATAATATCATGTGCCTCTTCTGAGATGGTATTAACAGGCATTAGGAGCAGAAATATCTTCTGCTTAAATTTTCTCAGTTTAGATTCATCTACCCCCGTATGCCTTGTGGCGACAGGCAGTGCATCTCTTTGTGAACAATGGCACAAGAGATTGGCACATATTAATTTCAAAACAATTAGTATGCTGTTTTCTAAAAACTTAGTAAGGGATGCTCCCGTTATCAAGTGCATCAAAGATAGCCCCTGTCCTGCATGCCAGATGGGCAAACAGACTCGGGCTACCTTTAAGAGAATTGCAGACAAATACTCTTCCCGATATCTTTACCTTCTACATATGGACTTGTTTGGTCCAATGCAAGTTCATAGCTTGGGAGGCAAGTCCTATATGCTAGTGATAGTTGATGATCATTCTCGGTTTACATGGGTGTTCTTCTTAAAATGAAAGTCGGATACGTTTGACATCTTCACTAGTTTTGTCAAGCAGGTTCAGAATGAATTTAACTGCCCAGTGGTCAAAATCAGAAGTGACCATGGAACAGAATTCGAATCTGGTGCTATGATAGAGTTTTGTGAAGAACAAGGTATCTTTCATGAGTTTTCCTCCCCGCGCACTCCTCAGCAAAATGGAGTTGCGGAGAGGAGAAATAGATGTTGGAGTTACCATGATGATCTGGAAGTGGTCAAACATCTAATCTCACTGCCAACGCAATATGAGCCTGCAGGGTCGCACATAAGAGATGTGGAGAAGTTGGATGACTGACTGTGTTGGTAAAGGTTACCAATCACCGACCTGAATAGGGTTATGGGCAAGGTGTTGCCTTATAGGATCATCGGGTTGGGCAAAGGTTGCCTTGAAGGGCTGGTTAGGTTCGTCGTCCGAGGGTCAAAGACATTAGTCGAGAATGGTCTTCTGATTCCCGCCGATCGACGAGAATCACCTTGCTGATTCTCGCCGATCGACGAGAATCGTCGAGAATCAATTGTTGATTCTCGACGATCGACTACCTTGGCTATTGTCGTCGACCGCGGCTCGACGATCGTCGAGTATCATTATGTGTCGTCGAGCGTGGCTCGACGATCGGCGAGAATCGTCGAGTATTGTACTCTAATTCTCGCCGATCCAATGTGATACTCGCCGAATGATTCTCACCGAACCTGCTCAGTGATTCTCGCCGATTGTCGCCGATTCTCACCGATTCATTCTCGCCGATTCTGAACCCTAGTTCTGGGTGGTCTGCGGATAGCGATTTTCCTGAGTTTATTTTATACTTTAAGTATAAATATAACACTTAGGGTTTCGGGAATATGTGCGATCTATCCCCTCTGTGCGAATTGAACCCGACGGAAGGAGTTCCGCATTTCGCTTCGCCGATCCCGATCCCGATCCCGCCGCCGGAAACTGTTCCGCCGCCGCGTTTGCTCCGCTGCCACCTCTCCTCCAGCGAGTGTCGCTGGTGCAGCTCTTCCTGGCACGGACCTAGCAGTCCGTGGAATAGCCGAGGTGCGGTCTTCTCCTTCCCGATCTTCCGTGCGACGGAAAGCTCGGCGTTCTCCCGCTCGTGTGGACTTATGCAGAAACGTGGATACTATTCCACGTAGAACTCGCCACTAGCAAGAAGATAAAGTTTGGAGCTTCTCCGTTGAGTTGTGACTCAACGCCACCGAGGTAATTTTTGCCTAGTTTTGCTAACTTCTTGATTCAACCGTCATGGCTCGATCCGCATCTCTTTGGGTTTTTCTTGATGTTTTACTTTTCCGCTGCGTGCACAAGTGTTGTGCCAACCCTATAGAGAAACCCAACAGTGGTATCAGAGGGAGGTTTCGGCCATGACTGTTGTTTTGGAAGTTGTCTTATTCCAATGCGTGTAAACCTAGAAATTTAGAAGTGTTCTAAAGGTCTAGATTTAGTCTTGGCACTTCGCCAAGAACGATTGGAATTTCGGTGGAATTTCTAAGTGTTAGAAATTGTTGTCTCCTTAGCAGTAACCATCCCTCGAGTATGTTTTGGATTTTGAATCCAACATAGAGAGATGAGCTTGTCTACTGCTTAAGTTGAGCTGTCTTTGCCTTTGTCCAATGCATGTAAATCTGAGGATTTGGAAATTTCCGGATGTTCAGATTTAGCCCTTCCTTCTATCAAATGTTGATGGTGTCAGGATGTGCACATAAGGGATGCATGTGGTTTTAGAAGAATTATTTTTCTTTGGATGTGCACATTGATCAAATGTTGATCATGGTTAATTGTTAACCTAAAATTGAAATCCCTTCTTTTAATATTAAGTGTTCGGATGCCTTCCGATGGATGACACTCTTCCTGCCTCGATCGATGAAATGTGGGCTTGCCAAAGCAAGGTGCATTAATCTATCTTGGTAAGGGTGCGAGCGGATAATTGTGATATCCCACTGTTGACATCGGGTCCAGCTTAACTAGGTGACCTCAAAGGTTGAGTGCCTAGAGACATAGGGTTGGCATGCACCATATGATGGATGCGAATAAGGAGTTATTCACCAACCATACAAGAATTGCATGAGGATGCAATTGGCAAGCGTTGCCTACCTAAATAACCACATCGTGAGAGGAACGCCAAAGCGGACTCATTGTGTTGGTGAAATACGGATCTTGTCCACTAAGAGAGTAGCTCGCATGAACTCTCCGAATTGTTAGTGAGGGCTATCATTTCAAATAAAATAGTGGGAGTATTTTAATTGAAGTCCTAATTAGAATAAATTGCAATTGAAATGTAGGTACTGATTTTATTCTGCATAAATTCTTGTAGAATTCCATGGCAAGCGTTTCACACTCCACGCTGTCTCTGAGAGCCATCCTTGAGAAGGATAAGCTCAGCGGGACAAACTATATGGACTGGTATAGGAACCTGAGAATTGTTCTCAGGCAAGAGCGAAAGCTCTATGTCTTGGAAGAAGAAGCCCCCGAGGTGCCAACCGGGAACTCTTCCCGTGCTGAGAAGGATACTTATAAGAAGTATACTGATGATGCTTTGGATGTCGAGTGCCTTATGCTTGCCACCATGAACTCTGAGCTTCAGAAGCAACATGAGAACATGGGGTGCAAGGAGATTGACGAGCATCTCAAGAAAATGTTTCAAGGGCAGGCTCGTCAAGAGAGGTTCGACATCACGAAAGCGTTATTTCAGTGCAAGATGGGAGTTCGAGACTCAGTAGGGACTCACGTACTCAAGATGATTGGGTATATAGAGAACCTTGAAAGGCTGGGTTTTCCTCTTGGTCAAGAGTTGGCCACGGATCTGATCCTGCAATCGTTGCCGGACAGTTATGAGCAGTTTGTCTTGAACTACAATATGAACGAGATAGACAAGACACTGCCCGAACTCCTAGGCATGTTGAGAACTGCCGAGATCAACATGAAGAAGGCCAAGCCTGCCAGCCCCATACTGATGGTGCATAAGGGCAAGGGCAAAGCCAAGGGCTCCAAGAAGACGAAGGTAGGACCTAAGTCATATCTTGAGCCCAAGTCTTCAGCACTGATGAAAAAGAAAAGCACGGTGAAGGATGGGAAATGCCACCACTGTGGCAAGGCTGGTCATTGGCGGAGGAACTGTCCTTCGTATATTGAGGGTCTGCAGAAATTGAGGGGAGGTATGACTTCCGCTTCTAATGTTTATGTTATAGAGATAAACCTTTTTGCTCCTTCATCTTGGGTATTGGCTACCGGATGTGGTTCTCACATTTGTACAAATGTGCAGGAACTGGGAAGGAGAAGATTGCTGAGTAAAGGGGAGGTGGACCTCCGCGTCGGCAATGGAGCAAGAGTTGCTGCTGTAGCCGTAGGAGTTTACCGTCTTTCTTTGCCCAGTGGGCTTGTAATAGAATTAGATAACTGTTATTTTGTTCCGGCAATAACTAGAAACATTATATCTATTTCATGTTTGGACATGATTGGATTTTCTTTTATAATTAAGAACAATTGTTGTTCTATATTTAAGAATGATGTTTGTTATGTTGTAGCCCAATTGTTTAATGGTCTTTACGTTTTGAACTTGGACCATCTGATCTATAATGTAGAAAATAATAAAAGACTAAGAACAAATGACTCGAACCCTACGTTTCTCTGGCATTGTCGTTTGGGCCATATCAACGAGAAGCGCATATCCAAGCTCCATAGAGATGGACTTTTGGACTCATTTGATTATGAATCATTTGAGCGATGCGAATCTTGTTTGTTAGGCAAGATGACTAAAGCTCCTTTCATTGGTTATACTGAGAGGGCTGAGGATCTCTTGGGTGTTATACATAGTGATGTATGCGGACCCATGAGTTCCATGGCTAGAGGAGGGTATTTCTACTTTGTTACATTTACTGATGATTTCAGTAGATATGGATATGTGTATCTTATGAAGTGCAAATCCGAGACCTTTGAAAAGTTCAAAGAGTTCAAGAATGAAGTAGAAAACCAGTTGGGAAAAAGGGTTAAAGCACTCCGATCTGATCGAGGTGGCGAATACCTGAGTCATGAGTTCCGTGATCATCTGAAAGAGTGTGGTATTGTATCACAGCTCACTCCACCTAGAACACCACAACATATTGGTGTGTCTGAGAGGAGAAATCGTACTCTGTTAGACATGGTACGTTCGATGATGAGTCTTGCAGACTTGCCTGTTTCCTTTTGGGGTTTTGCTTTAGAGACTGCTGCAATGACATTGAATCACGCTCCAACGAAAACGGTTCTGAAGACACCATATGAGATATGGACTGGGAAGCGTCCTAGTATGTCGTTCATTAAAATTTGGGGCTATGAGGCATACGTAAGACGTCAAATGCCTGACAAGCTGGAACCCAAATCAGATAAATGTTATCTGGTGGGATATCCTAAGGAAACGAAAGGGTATTACTTTTACCTACCGTCTGAGGGCAAAGTGTTTGTCGCAAGGACTGGTGTCTTCTTGGAGAAAGAGTTCTTATCAAGAAAGACTGAAAAGGTAGAGCTTGAAGAAGTTCAAGAACCACATGTAGTGAATGAACCGGAATTGGATTCTGAGATAGGACTACAAGATGTTGTAGCTGGAGAACCTGCTCAGGGAACACAAGTCCTACGTAGATCTGGTAGACCGAGGTTTGAGCCTGAGAGATATGGATTTCTCGTGTCTCAAATAGGTAATGTGTTGCTTATAGATCATGATGATGAACCAGCAACCTACCAAGAGGCTATGAATGGACCGGACTCCGACAAATGGCTTGAGGCTATGCAATCCGAAATGGACTCCATGTATGCAAACCAAGTTTGGAACTTGGTGGAACCACCTGAAGGGGTACGACCCATAGGGTGCAAGTGGGTCTTCAAGAAGAAGACCGACATGGATGGGAATGTACAGACATTCAAAGGACGACTGGTGGCTAAAGGTTTCAAGCAAATTCATGGTATTGACTATGATGAAACGTTTTCCCCTGTTGCCATGGTAAAGTCCATTAGGATATTGCTTGCTATTGCTGCGTATTATGACTACGAGATCTGGCAGATGGATGTCAAAACGGCTTTCCTTAATGGAAACCTCCTTGAGGAAGTGTATATGACACAACCCGAGGGTTTTGTATCCCCAGATGAAGCCACTAAAATATGCAAGCTGAATAAGTGCATTTATGGGCTGAAACAAGAAAGTTGTTAAGAACAACCTAGGGAACTGCTTTTCAATGAAGGATTTGGGCGAAGCGACTTATATACTTGGTATTAAGATCTATAGAGATAGATCAAAGAAGTTGCTGGGTTTGACCCAGAGTACGTACATCGAAAAGGTGTTGAAGCGGTTCAACATGCTTGAGTCCAAGAAAGGATTTTTGCCCATGTCTCATGGTGTGAATCTCTCTAAGGACTAGTGTCCAAAGTCTTGTGAATATAAGGACCGCATGAAGTTGATTCCATATGCTTCGGCAATTGGATCAATCATGTACGCGATGTTATGTACTCGACCCGATGTTTCCTTTGCTTTGTGCATGACTAGCAGGTATCAGTCAGACCCCGGTGAATGTCACTGGATTGCAGTCAAGAATATCCTGAAGTACTTGAGAAGGACTAAGGACGTGTTCTTGGTGTATGGTGGAGAGGAAGAGCTCGTTGTAAGTGGTTACACGGATGCTAGCTTCCAAACTGATAGAGACGACTCCAAGTCTCAGTCAGGTTTTGTGTTTTGCCTGAATGGAGGAGCTGTGAGCTGGAAGAGTTCCAAGCAAGAGACAGTTGCTGATTCTACAACAGAGGTCGAGTATATCGCAGCAGCTAATGCAGCGAAGGAGGCTGTATGGATTAGGAAATTCATCGGCGAGCTTGATGTAGTTCCTAGCATTGTTGGTCCCGTAGTTCTCTACTGTGATAACAATGGTGCGATTGCACAATCTAAGGAACCTAGATCTCATCAGCGCTCCAAGCACATACTCCGGTGGTTTCATCTTATTCGTGAGATTGTCGAACGAGGAGATGTAAACATTTGCAGAGTGCCGACTGAGGAAAATGTTGCGGATCCGCTGACAAAGCCTCTCGCGCAGAGAAAGCATGATGGTCATACTAGATCGATGGGTATACGATACCTAAATGATCAACTCTAGCGAGAATCTTGTGGGTTGCATGTTATCTTGTATTTTGTTGGCTGTTTGTTCATATGATGAACTGTGTACCTAGTTTTTCTTTTATAATTAATGGCAAATTCTTTTATTATGAGTTTTTCTATATATGATAGTTAAATGTTAACATAATAGATACCCTTAGAATGTTTGCTTCCATGGGACATCAAGTACGTGACTTGAATGTGAGAGCCCATGATTTATTTGAAGCTTCATTCTTAAAGGTCCCTGGTCGAGTATCATCATAGAAACTAAGGGTGATGATGATACATGAAGGCTAGCACGTGTGTTGACTGATGACTGGTTCTCACAGGTCATGATATTGTGATATCAAGTCATCACGTGGGTACTTGTTAGTGAACAAGTTGTACTGGACAGACCCAACCTGAGACTACTCTGTGGATTGTCATCCAATAGTGTCACAAGTAGGTCTCAATTGACAATGGTGTTGTGGTCCTTTGACCTGAAGTCACAGCATTCATCAAGTGAGGAAGAGCGTGCTTTGATGCCATCTAAAGTCTTCCTTAAGAAAGGTTGATGATAAGGGTGGTCGTTGGGCATGTTACGAATCATTTGGGTGTTTGTGTGTGAGCAGATATGGGATTTGTCTTCCTGTATGACAGGAGTTGCATCCATGGGCCCCTTGATGGAATTGGACTGAGAAATGCATGGCCATGCTTGGTTGAGTCAATATGTGATATTGGACTCACCATTCTCTGGAAGTCCGTCCTGGATCAAGAAAACTTGGATTGAGCTATTACGAGGGTGACACGGTCCATGCCTCTAGTTCTTTCCGGATGTAAGGGACAAAGGGACAAAGACAACGCTAATACATTGGTCATAAATGCTTATGAGTTATTAACTCTTATTGCTTGGGGAGCAATGATGCATTGCTAGATGCCGCTCATTGTTTGTGAGGTTTTTGGTTTGATACTTTCGAGATCAAGTGGGAGTCTGTTGGAGTTACCATGATGATCTGGAAGTGGTCAAACATCTAATCTCACTGCCAACGCAATATGAGCCTGCAGGGTCGCACATAAGAGATGTGGAGAAGTTGGATGACTGACTGTGTTGGTAAAGGTTACCAATCACCGACCTGAATAGGGTTATGGGCAAGGTGTTGCCTTATAGGATCATCGGGTTGGGCAAAGGTTGCCTTGAAGGGCTGGTTAGGTTCGTCGTCCGAGGGTCAAAGACATTAGTCGAGAATGGTCTTCTGATTCCCGCCGATCGACGAGAATCACCTTGCTGATTCTCGCCGATCGACGAGAATCGTCGAGAATCAATTGTTGATTCTCGACGATCGACTACCTTGGCTATTGTCGTCGACCGTGGCTCGACGATCGTCGAGTATCATTATGTGTCGTCGAGCGTGGCTCGACGATCGGCGAGAATCGTCGAGTATTGTACTCTGATTCTCGCCGATCCAATGTGATACTCGCCGAATGATTCTCACCGAACCTGCTCAGTGATTCTCGCCGATTGTCGCCGATTCTCACCGATTCATTCTCGCTGATTCTGAACCCTAGTTCTGGGTGGTCTGCGGATAGCGATTTTCCTGAGTTTATTTTATACTTTAAGTATAAATATAACACTTAGGGTTTCGGGAATATGTGCGATCTATCCCCTCTGTGCGAATTGAACCCGACGGAAGGAGTTCCGCATTTCGCTTCGCCGATCCCGATCCCGATCCCGCCGCCGGAAACTGTTCCGCCGCCGCGTTTGCTCCGCTGCCACCTCTCCTCCGGCGAGTGTCGCTGGTGCAGCTCTTCCTGGCACGGACCTAGCAGTCCGTGGAATAGCCGAGGTGCGGTCTTCTCCTTCCCGATCTTCCGTGCGACGGAAAGCTCGGCGTTCTCCCGCTCGTGTGGACTTCTGCAGAAACGTGGATACTATTCCACGTAGAACTCGCCACTAGCAAGAAGATAAAGTTTGGAGCTTCTCCGTTGAGTTGTGACTCAACGCCACCGAGGTAATTTTTGCCTAGTTTTGCTAACTTCTTGATTCAACCGTCATGGCTCGATCCGCATCTCTTTGGGTTTTTCTTGATGTTTTACTTTTCCGCTGCGTGCACAAGTGTTGTGCCAACCCTATAGAGAAACCCAACAATAGAACTCTCATTGAAGCCTGCACGACAATGTTGAAAGACGCTTCTCTCCCAGAATACTTCTGGGCAGAGGCTGTCAATATAGCTTGTCATGTACAAAACCGAGCATTGATCAACAAGCATCATCGTAAGATGCCTTATGAGCTACTGAGAGTCAGGAAACCAACCATGTCGTACTTGAGGATCTTTGGTTGCAGATGCTATGTACTGAATAATGGGAAGTACCCGCATACTAAATTTGGTGAAAATGCTTCGAAGGCATATTCATGGGCTATAGTTCCCACAGTCGGGCATATAAGGTCTTCAATAAGAAAACCCTAGTGGTAGAAGAATCAATTAATGTTGTATTTGATGAAGGAAGTTTGCTTAACAGCAATTCTTCCAGTGGTATTCTTGAAGATGCAGGTGCATGACTTGAACAGCTGAGTCTCGATGAGACCGCTAAAGATGAAACTCCTAAGTACGTCAAAGTTTCCACCTCAACGTCAACTGGGAATGTTGAAGATCAAAATGGAACAAATCTCCTAGAAGAAGGAGAAGCCCAAGAAGTAGTCGAAGCTCCAGACGCCAGACTTCTAGAGCTCCGGCACGTGAGGGATCATCCTAGAGATCAGATCATCGGAGATCCTCGTGACGGTGTCAGAACTCGAAGAGGTACAATTAACGAGATTTTGCATCTTAGCTTCCTGTCACAGGTTGAGCCAAAGAAGTTCGACGAGGCGAACAAAGATGCAGCATGGATTTTGGCCATGCAAGATGAACTACATCAATTCGAACGATGTAACGTTTGGACGCTGGTTCCCAGACCACACAAGCAGAATGTGATTGGCACCAAGTGGATATTCAGAAACAAACTGGATGAACATGGTGTCATCATAAAGAACAATGCGAGACTGGTGGCTCAAGGTTACAGACAGGAGGAGGGGATTGACTTCGACCAGACCTTTGCACCAGTGGCAAAGCTCGAGGCAATCAAATTGTTCTTGGCGTATGCTTCGCACAAAGGATTCACAGTCTATGAAATGGATGTGAAATCTGAATGGAGACCTGAAAGAGGAAGTATACGTCACTCAACCCCCTGGTTTTGTCAATCCTACTTATCCCAATCATGTCTATTTTCTCAATAAAGCTTTATATGGTTTAAAACAAGCTCCACGAGCTTGGTATGAGACTTTATCTAGTTTTCTTCTTGAGAACAAGTTCTCTAGAGGTAAAATAGATAAGACATTGTTTCTTAGGGAAGTTAAAGGCAAGATTTTGCTGGTGCAAATCTATGTCGATGACATTATATTCGGCTCTACGGACAACAATCTTTGCAGAAAGTTTTCTAAACTTATGCAAGGAAAGTTTGAAATGAGCAGTATGAGAGAGCTAAAGTATTTCTTGGGACTTCAAGTGAAACAGTCTGAGGATGGAATCTTCATCTCTCAGACGAAGTTCACAAATGAACTCCTCAAGAAATTCGGTATGGAGAATGCAACCTCTATGAGGACTCCAATGGGATCCACTCTGTCTCTGGATAAGGATGAGAAAGGTAAACCTTTCGATGAAACCAAATACAGAAGCATCATTGGATCCCTGCTCTACCTTACTGCCAGTAGACTGGATATCATGTTCTCCACATGTGTCTGTGCCAGATATCAGGTGAACACTAAGGAATCTCACTATGTCGCTGCAAAGCGAATTCTAAGATACCTTAAAGGTACTCCCAATCTTGGCTTGTGGTACCCGAGAAACAATGATGTCGAGCTAATAGGTTTTTCAGATGCTGATTTTGTAGGGAGTAGGGATGACAGGAAAAGCACTTCCGGGACGTGTCAATTCCTCGGAAGAAGGCTTATCTCATGGAACAACAAGAAGCAGAATTGTGTAGCTACCTCCACAGCAGAGTCTGAGTACATCTCGGCAGGCAGCTGTTGCGCACAACTCCTATGGATCAGAAACCAGTTAGCTGACTACGACCTTCAGTTCAAGGAAGTACCAATGTACTGCGACTCCTCCAGTGCAATTGCAATTGCCAACAATCCGGTATCGCACAGTAGAACGAAGCATATTGAAGTGCGCTACCACTTCATTCGGGAGCACATGGAGAACAAGGACATCTCTCTCTGTTATGTCCCCACGGACAAGCAGATTGCAGATATATTCACAAAGCCCTTAGACGAAGCGAAGTTCACTCTCTTCAAAACTGAATTGGGGATGCTAAACTATGAGGAATGAAGACTACCGAAGCTCCAGGCTCGTGCATCTAGGGGGAGCCTCTGCCAGGAACTCAAGTGTGAGCACAGGTGCAGGAACTGAGGGGGAGCAAGGGGTCAAATACTACAGACCCTGATTTGCAGAATTCGAAAAAGGGGAGATTACCCTCTCGACTAAGGCTAAGGTGCCTCCAAGTTGGCTAAGGTTTTCTCTCAAGAAATTGGTATTGGTAATGAATATCTCTCTCAACTCAATTTCAAGGTTATGATTTTCATTCCCATATGCTTTATTCACCTTAGCTTGTAGGGTTTAGGCTTCTTCAAATAGGGGGAGATTATTGGGTATTGTATCCACAACGTACCTGATTTGAAGAAGCCCCTGAACAAGCTAAGGTAAATAGACAATGTATTTGACAAAATATTTCAAGTTGTGCTTGCAGTTATTCCACGCTAAGTGCACACCAATGTCAGGGTGCAGTAGGTCAATATACACGGGTCTGCTCGACGTAATCCCTCGTTGAGCAGATCAGTGTGTTAGCCTACGTATACTCTCTCTATTGGAGTGTACTTACTTTCAAGTACAGGGCTGTGATTATGCAAGAGCAGACAAGGAGAAAGGATGGGTGAAAGAGCAGCTTTTGGGCGGAAAGATGAAAAATCGTCTAAGTGATAATCGACAAGAATCACCAAGTGATTCTCGCCGATTCGGCGAGAATCACTAGTGATTCTCGCCGAATCGTCGAGAATCACTGGCTGATTCTCGCCGTTTCTTTCCGGCTACATTAAAGCGTGCAAATCTGGCGCTAACTCATATTCATCGAGAATCATCAAGTGATTCGGCGAGAATCATCAAGTGATTCGGCAAGAATCACTACTGATTCTCGACGAATCGTCGAGAATCACCGGCTGATTCTCGCCGACTCGTCGAGAATCACCTTCGATTCTCACCGAATCTGAATTGTCAATTTTCTGGAAACCGCTGGACCGGACTCTGCCGCTGGCACTGTTTTGAACCGGAATTAGGGTTTCTTTTGGTGGGACCCACAACGGTCATTAAGGAGTATACTTGTGTATAAATACACGCGTATTTTTGAACAGTGAGCACACACAGAAAAAAATACACGAGCCACCGACTTTGACCTAGATCGCGATACCTGCTCCGCCGCCGTCGCCGCTCGTGGTAGTCGATCGCCGGCAGTTTGATCGTGATTTTTCTATATCTTCCGGCGACAGAAGCTTAGCCAAGCGTAGCGTCTCACGCATCTAACCAGAGATCCCTTGTCTCTTGATTTGTTGATCGGGAAAACCTTCCCCGTACGAATCGATCGAGACGATCGATCCTAGTGTGACCGTTGGAAGACCTTGCTAGCTTTGCTACGAAGTTTGAATCTCCAAAGTACAGCAGCCGCACTCCGTTGTCGCCGCCATTCCCGAGAATCTAGCCGCCTCCCTTCTTGCCGCCGCCGGTTCCGGGGAGATTCTCTCCAAGTGAGATCTAGGGTTGTGGACTCTTCGATTACTTCAAGAACACGTCATCGAACGAAGAGGGACACCTTAGTCTCCAAAAGTAGTTTGTATTTCTTGTACATTCTAGTTTCATTGTTGTTGTAAAGGAACGTTAGTTCCTAGTTGTAAGGGTTGGGTGCAACCCGTGTTGTGGGAGTGTTGTCTCCTACGTGTGGAAGGGTTCCTTCCGATAGTGCAAGGATTGGATTTCAATCCTGTTGGTGAAGTGACCGAGTCGTCCCTTGTTGGGAGATAGGTCGAAGGTGGAAAGTGGATGTACCCAAATCGGGGAACCACTATAAATTGCTTGTGTACTTTCTTTGCTGTGCTGTTTTGTTTTCGTGTGCAGGTACAATTTTAATTCCGCAAAAATGTTGCATGTCACCTATTCCCCCCCCCCCATAGGTGAAGGTAGTTTACACTAGGTGGACTTTCACACCTCAGCCCGCCACATGGACCACTTTGCTGCAACCAGGCAGGATTGGTGATGATCATGCTGGATCATGCGATATTGCCCTGCGGTAGCCATATATCACCCGACGATATTAGTGTATAATGCATTGCACTGGAACCGTTGAGAACATGGCTGACGTCATCAAGTTACTATCACCCGACAATAGATAGCTATCGCCGGCAATATCTCCCGTCTTTAAAAATTCTGCAGCTCAATGTCACTTTTAAATAATTAGAATTTACCTGGAGATATCTGCACATCATAAACACAGAATAATACACACAAAATTTGTTATTTTCAAACCAAGAAATGCGGAACACATGCTCCAACAATCTCCCCATTTTGATAATAATAAATCCACTAAGAAAGAAATCAACGATGACCAATAGAGATGAGAAAATAAATAAATGTGATAAAAAAGGTAAGAACTAAAGTGTGCACAAAACCCCTTTAATGGAAGCTCCCACTATGTCAAAAACACTAGGAAACACCCTAAAATTCATTGCTATATTCTCCTTAAAATTTCTTGCGAGATTCTCCCCCTTGGTTATTAGGAAAAGAAATGTAAAGTCAAGTAGTATTATGGTAGAGTTACGGAAACTTATGAGAAAATGCTACCGAAGAATTTGAAAAATGAATAAGATAGATATGTAACTCAAGTATAAGTAAGTTAGTGAATCATCAAGAAAAGATAGCTTACCAATGAAACTTTTGTCATAAAAATTAAGGGAAACATTGTAAAACTCATGCTAATATAGAATAATCAATGATTTTAGAGAGAAATGTTCTAACCATGTCCAGTTCAATTCTCATGAGAAGAAATGTTAGAAAAGAAAATGAAGTGTACAAGGTGAGCTATATGAGAAGATAAAAATGGTGAAATTATTCCTCATCAACCAAATGTACTATAAAGTATAATGTAGAATGTAAAAAATGTTCATGATGGTAATAAAGAAATTCAAAGCACAGAATATTGAAGTGGAATTGCTTTCATGTTTGCAAAAGGTACTTTACAAATCTTTGCAAGATGCTCAAACTCACAATGCTCATTAAGACTTATCAGGAGGTTGAGTAGTTCTTGGTAAAGTTGCCTTGAGAATTTATTTTGCGTATATTTTTTTATAGTAATTAACATAATTCACTTGTTTTGCAGACATAATATTTTTATATCAGTGTCATATGGTTTCAATAAGTGAGTGTCAATCACATATGAAGCAAGGAACATTTATAGTTCAAGAGGTTAAGTATTTATAAGGCATAATCATGAGAGAGAAAATTTTAAACAACATATATATCTTGAAACCAAAAGTGTGAACATGAATGTCATTATCTAATGTAACACATTACTCAATAAAATAAAAACTTAACTGAATAATGAGTCTCACAATGGAATAAAAATGATCACAGAAAGTAGGAAGGAAATTTGAACTCTTTTATGTTATCGCGCCGCGATATCATGCTATCGCCCGCGATAACATTTTATATAAAAAGGCGTGGATCTGATTCTAGATCTCAGAAATTCTGAGTTTCCTGTACCTCTTGTGGAAGAAGTTCGTACACCTTGCGGAAGTCCAGATCAAAGGTAAAATTCATGTCTTTTTCATGAAATATTTTAGGAATCCTGTGTTAAATGTCAAAAGAAGATGATCTAGTGAGCAAAAATAGTTATTGATCAAAAAATTGACTTTTACGAGGGTTTCATGCTTTATAGAAACATTCCTTTTCATTTTTGATTTCACCATGGTTTTTGTAGATCTAGAACATATATGAGTTTGGAGAAGTCTGAAAATTTATTCTGATAGAACCTTAAGAGATCTAAAAAAATTTGATGATATTTCGGGTTTGATGAAGGTTTTTGCTATCGTCCGACGATAGGGAGAAAAACTGATCAATTTGAATTTTTTCAGGAGATGACATACAGTTCCAGAGCACGTAAAAGTACGATACAAAATCCTCATGCATCATACCAATCTTATCCAAAGATCAAAAAAGCATATATATGTATATCGAAGATTGTGGAACTAAATATGACTAGAGAGGCACAGATCTATGAGATGTTTGCCCAATTCGGTACATTATCACTGTTATTACCTGATATGTTTAGTTCAGTACTAGTTAGGGAATTTTATAACCATCTGGAAGATCCTACGTATACTGGACTAAATGGTGGGGGTGAGATAAATAATAAAAAGTGGTACAATAGAAATAACTCATGATGACCTGAGGAATGAGTTTGGTCTGATCGCTAGTGAGAATATGTTGGATGTCATGGAGAATTATAGGAAGGATCGAGATTGGGCACAGATGAACCTAGTTCTCCATGGAACGACCACTAAAAATGTAAGACCCTTTTTTTTCACTACGGTACCGGGTCTTGTGCCCAGAACCTCCACCTTGCAGTGACACCGACACACGGGAAGTTTGCCACTACAAAACGCCGATTCTGCCGGCAATGAAGATCATCAAGAAGTAGAAATACAAATGAGATTAAGTAAAGTCCACAATCACCTATAACATATAAAATAAAAATCACAGCAATGTCCATATGATGATAAAACTACTAAAATAGGTCGATAAGTAGGAATATAAATGGGCTTATGCCCGGTACATCAAATCCTCATTACAACCCTCTCGCGGAGGCTAAGTAAAGCTAAAACTCACGGAGTCAGAGATAGGTGCTCCTGTACTAGACTGGCCCACCTCCATGTGCACCGTACTCCGCTGGTGCTACACCTCCAGCTGCTGCTGCTTGTCCCCCATCCGGATTCCCTGAAATGTTTGTTCCACCAACCGTTAGTCAAAAGACTAAGCCTAATTTCCCCCACCCCTCCCCTAGTGGATCCTAGGCACCATGCGGGAGGAATGATAAGGAAGCTATGATAGTGGAGAGTAGGAAAAAAATAGATGATGGTGGACCTATTCTAGCAAGTATATAGTAAATCTAGTAAAATGAAAAGCAAGCTAACAGTTCTATAATAAGAAAACATTAGAGTAATCAAGTAAAACATAGCAGTAAGTACATGAATAGTAGATTATGGAATAAGTAACCTTAACTTATATGAATGCTCATACAAACTTATAAGTTAAGGGATCTTTTGCAAGGCTCCCTTCGTATAAAAATTCTCATACCAATTTATACAAAGGGGTATCAGATTATATGCAAGCATACGTGTAGTGAAATGTTATGTCATGATCCATACAAATGCAACACACGCACATGACTCTATGCACATAGACCTTTAGATCCCCATATTTGGAAGCTAGCGTCACTCCTAGGAGCCTCCGTTGTGGCAAACAGAGACATTGGGTTGGGCCACCCCACTCCTAGCTGGGTTTTCACACTACCAGGCCTAGCCCTTATATATGCCCCTCAAGGACACACCAGGGTCTCCGCGTACTATGCTGACCCACCACCAGTCTTTTCCTTGGCTATGTGTAAACTACACCCGCCGATTCAATGTACCGATGTTTGTGTGAACGATCGTCAAATACCAAAGATCCGCCACTTTATGCACATGCAATCATGAATTCCCGAGCCATCGGCTCCCCGGACTAACCTGTCCGTTATAACTACCTTCCGAGCCTACCGCTCAGATAACCTAACCAAGCTAACCTCCCAAAACATCAGGGTGAGTGAAAGTGAGTTCCTAGTATATTGCTAATTACTCTTGTATTCATTTTAGTCTTACGGTTTAAGGTACCTTGGACTGCCCTGGGCATTCCCTGTGAAGGGCACTCGGGGGCACTAAGAAGTACGATGGGCTGAAGCCCAAAGCTCTCATTCGTAAGGTACTTATTATTGTTGGTATCTACCCATAGACAATCTCATTTAATGTTATACTAAATCTAACCATAGAGTATTTTGACTCTCTCTCCACAGGAAAGACGATCTTTCGTCGATCCCGATCATCACTTAACATTAGTCAACCAGGTTCTCCCAACCTACCTTCCAATGGTGACTTTGCTCATTCACAACTAGACCAGGTACACCAACTATCCTTTCCCATAACAGGTTTCACATATTACTCTACTTTTACAATTTCTACTATGTGCAGACCAACTGTCCTACATGATGAGTGTGAATGGTGACCCCCTTCAAATATTCATCGGATTGACCTAAGATTATTACTAGGGGTCTATCATGATGTTTTAGGAATAAATCCAAAATATAATATTTTTCTAACTTAATTGTTATTTAATTAATTTTATGCAAAATAAGGCCAACAATGCTTTTGAACTACAAGTACACTTTTATTTCTAGGTATGGTCTTAGAAAACTTATGTCAGGTGCATATCATCAAAATAACAATGAATATTTAAATTCATAATTTTCCAGAAAGATTTTCAGCTCCAAATAATTAATGACTAAATAGCCTCATTAATAGGGAAAAACATTAAATAATATAAATATTCATCCAAAAATTATATAAAAATTACCAGAGGACCTGCATAAACAGAAAGGACTACTGACCAAGAAATATTATTTTCCAAGCTTATTTAACTAGATAATTAGTTCATCTAATAAACCCCTACATAAGGCACTTGTGAAATAACTTGTATGAAATGAATTCCAATAATTATATAAAAATTCACAGAGCTAGCTTATGTCCTAAGATGTTCCCTTATCAAGTTTCATAATTTTCTAGTGAGCATATAATCCATAAATAATTATCTTGTGATTGAATCAATATTAGGATTGGTGAATGAAGTACTACAATTATTAATCTAAAATTCACCATAAAAATTCTAGGCAACAATATCAATAAACCAAGTTTACTGCCTAAGTTTCAAGAGCATCAAAAGTCATTTGAGCAAGTAAATAATTATCGGACCCAAGTGCCCTAAATCATCCATAATTATTTTAAGGAAGGTGTAAGATCCTAAAAATCCTAAAACTGTTCTTCAGGGCATATTTTTATCCTAGGAACTCATCAACCAAGTTCCATGGTCATCCATGGTCATACTGCCACATGTCCTTCACTAGGCCCCAAACCTCAACTCTAGGGCTTACACTAGGGACTTAGGGCATCTCCACCCCAAACCACTCAATTTCTCTTGAGGGGGTATTTTAGATGAATTTGAGGCAGTGACCCAAGTTTCATCCCTTTTAGATGAGTATTGGCCACTCAACCCATCAAGAACACATTGCCCTAATTTTACCCTTAAGAGACCAAATTTTGCTCACCATAATACCTAACCAAATCAGCCCCAATTGGGCTGATATTTTTACCATGGTCATAACATGACCCTAAGAATCATCCACCAAAAGTTTGGGGAGTTATGAGGTAATTAGGCCTCTAATTAAATCATACATGATTTATTAAATTTTTACAAAACTTATTGGAAAATATTTTCCAAAAAATCCCATTTTTGGATATGTCAGATACATAGGTGAGACTAAATTATGACCCAAATTTCAAAGCATTTGGATCAGTGGTTTAGTGGGAGCACTCAGATTAGTCTCTGGACTAGCCTAAGTACAGACTGCACCATATGGAGTGCTGTGGTCAGACCAGTGACCCAAATTGGTTAAACCAATTTTAAATTAAACTATACATCAAGGAATACAAATTTCATATAGAACATTTTTCCAGAAAAGGCCTCTAAGTATTTGTAATAAATCAAAACATACACAGTATTTTATGTAACAGAATTGAATTAAAATAAAATATAAATAATTTGATCCTGCACGAATCTTGAAGCAGAATCAACGGAATCGGCTCAACTTCCACCTTGAGCGAATGGCCAGGATTGGCCTATGCCGGTCCATTTTACCCGTGATTTCCCGGCCACCCGCGCCTATTCCCGGCCAGCCATCGCCACCACCACATTCGTTGAGGTGGTGGCCGGCGATTCACGGTGGTTGGCCGGCCGGAGGTGGCCGGAATAGTATTTTGTGATAGGAAATAGAAAGCTTGAAACTCAAGCTTTCAGCCAACCCAATCTTGGGCCAATTGACCCTAAACATTGCGGCCAAAGGTTAGAGATCCATCCACTGAGAAAGAGGAGAGGAATAGGACCTTTTGGGAGAGCTGAAGTCTTGCCAATCGACGAGATGTCATTACCGGTTATGGTGTCGTCGGGTGCTCTGCAATAGTACAGCCAAAGGCCTTAATTTCTTCAGGGGAAGGGTGGAAACGACTCCTCTCTCCCTGGTGAAGCTTTTAAAATAACCAACAGGGGGAGGGGAGTAGTCATGGAATCAATGTCATTAATGACCATTAGTGGTGGTTCTCGGTGTAAGGTCCCCCATTCCCAACCTTTACCCCGGGTCGGGCCACAGGGGATCTTACTGACCAAGGCGTCCACCCAATGCTCCTTAAGGGGTAACAAACCACTTTGCTAAGCACTAGTTGGTTGCTTTGCTCGGCTTAAATCACAACATTCACATCACATCACATCACAGAGTATTGTGGAAGCATTAACAGGAAACCACGACAAATATATATAAGATTATATATTTAACAAAACCGCAAAAGGCCGTAGCCACTGTTTATACATAGACCTCAGAGGCTATACAATACTATAACTAACAACCCCTCTCTCACTCAACTCTGCTTGCTAGTGTTCACGTCTCTAAACTCTAGAGACGATGGGGGTGCCTCTGCTCGAGTAGTCCTATCAGCTAACATAACGTCCTGCAGCAGCTGGCTGCCACGGTGCTCCATCTCCTATTATTGGTTATTTAAATAACCGTTAGTCAAAGAGCTAAGTAGAAACAAATCTCCTCCCCGGATCCATATCCTGGGGACGAGTCCGCACCCACCCAATCAAAAGTAGATAGCCGAAGCAAGGGTGAGTTAGTACAACATTTCATATATATAGGTTAGGAGCAATTATAAAGATGTGCATCATAGTATAACTGGAAAAGCAGCATCAATGTATATCCGTTATAAATAAGGCGCCACAAGCACATCAACACATATGGTGTTCACAACCTATACCCTATTGCAGGCATTCTTAGCTGCGCACATACCGTAGGAATTCACAGCCGTGCACATACCACAAGCATTCACAACCGCGTACATACCACAGGCATTCACAGCTGCGCACATACCGTAGACATTCATAGTCGCGCACACACCGCAGGCATTCACAGCCACACACACACCACTTGCATTCACAGCTGCGGACACATCATAGGCATTCATAGCCGCACACACAATCCTATATCGACATAGTATGGACCACTTATGTTCCAGTAGGGTAGCGAGCCCTGCGGGCCTCACCGATGTGGTCGTCGGTGACAGTGGCCAGTCTTGCCACTTCCGGGGGTGGTCGTACCACACAGTCCATGCCCTAATGTACGTCCCTGGGTACTCTTGGATGTGTGTAACATCTGACGATTCATTTAGGCCGACCAGTGGAGGAAAACCAAATGGGGAAAAACATAATGGTCGGTCACCCGTGGTACACATCTCCCTGTCGTCTTGAGTCGTCAACCTTCCCGCAGCAGTACGAACGATCTGCGAAAGGGACTGACCCACCATAATTTACCTCAAGCAATTCACAAGCAATTAATCATACAATCATGCTAATACGCAACGGGTCTGCGATGACTTGCCCTACTATACGTTAACCTTCAGGTAGCGATCCTCAGCTCAACTTTCGATAAGGAGCGTGGGTGCGCTTTATTTGAGGCTAAACCAGGAGGAACACCTCAACTCCGGTTATCCTCAACTAAAGCTCAACCTTAACCAACAACTGCTCGTTTAAGCAGGACCTGTGCTTATAATAGTAAATTGCAGTAACGAGAATGCAATGATTTAAACTGCTGATAATAAACTCTGCATAATGAGATGCGACCAGTATGAAACTGGAGTAGTACTGAAACGGAAGTACTGAACTGAAATGAACTTGACCAGTACGATACTGGAGTAGTACTGAATTGAAAGTACTGAACGGAAATGAACTTGATAGTACATGACTGGAGTAGTACTGAATTCAAAGTACTGAACTGAAATGAACTTGACAAGTACGGGACTGGAGTAGAGCTGAATTGAAAGTACTGAACTGAAATGAACTTGACCAGTACGAGACTGGAGTAGTACTAAATTGAAAGTACTCAATTGAACTTGACCAGTACGGGACTGGAGTGATAATGAAATAAATGTACTGAACTGAAATGAACTTGACAAGTACGAGACTGAAGTAGTACTGAACTGAAAGCACTGAACTGAAATAAGTAATGGAACTGTAGTAGAGCTGAATTAAAAGTACTGGACTGAAATGAACTTGACCAGTACGAGACTGGAGTAGTACTAAATTGAAATTACTGAATTGAACTTGATCAGTACGGGACTGAAGTGATAATGACATAATGGTACTGAACTAAAATGAACTTGACCAGTATGAGACTGGAGTATTACTGAATTGAAAGTACTAAACTGGAATAAATAAAGGAACTAGACCAGTGCAAGACTGGAATAATCATAAAAAAAATGGTTAGTAGTTCAATCTCGCCTTTCAAGATGCTTCAGTTCCATTTCTGTTCTCAGGAGGTATTTTCAGTTCCTTCTCCGTTCTCAGGAGGCATTTTTAGTTCTTTCTCCATTCTCAGGAGGCATTAACAATTTATCCTCCATTCTTAGGAGGTGTATTCAGTCTCTTTTCAATTTTCAAGATTTCCTTGGCTTACACCCATTATTAAGATCCGATAACAATTCAATTGCGCCCTTTTTAATCACGACTTAATCAGATTAGGGGAAGCTTATTATGAGTTACATCTTTATTATTATTCCGAGAATAAATATAAATTCGATTTCTTGCGTCTAATCGAATCCGAGAATCTCGTTAGAGGGCATATTCTTCCTCGAATTTGAACCTCGAAAATCATTTTTAACACATGAGGGAAATTCTTCACATAGAACGAGATTGTGAATTATTTTTCTCGACCCTCGTATTTTCATCTTCCGAGTCCACTAAAAATGTCTGAGAGTTATTTTAAAAAAACAAGCCGTTTGGTGGGTTTGCAAAAATCTCAAAATACTCAGAGTTGGAAATCTTTCCTTGATAACTCTCATTGATTACTCAATTTGAACTTAATATTCAATATATAGAGTGGTCGTGTGCTTCGATTTTCATTTTCAAAGAATTTGAGCGCATAAATTTCCGAGCGCGACCCCACACTCCAAGAAATGGGAAAATCTTCAATTTTTACCTCAAGGTTCCCAAATTTTAATACAACCTTTAAGAGCGCCTAAAAAGAGCCTTATATTTTTTCAAAATTTTTCGAGTTATTTTGGGCCTCTAAATTGGTCACATAATTCTTCTTTAGGCTTTTAAAAATACTATATCAATTCCAAAAATTCCCAAACGTTTTGGGTAGATTGCCCTTGTCAAGTGGAATAACTTTCATGTTCAAATCTTTTTTCCTAGGCGCCTAGATTAGTCTCTAAAAATATATATACAAATTTTAATTATAATATTATAATAATTATAATATATATATATATATTATATTATTGTTTTTATCTTCTTCTCCCCCACCACCCTGATGCCTGTACAGGAACCCGACACTGCGTGTCTTCTTCGCCGCCGGCCGGTCGTGACTCCGCCCCCGGCCGACTGCCCGAGGCTGGGCACTCCCTCCGACGGTGGTCTGGCGGCCTGCCGCCGCCGGCTGCCGCTGGTGTAATATTTTTTATATATATATTTGGAGGGGAGAGGTTGACGGAGGCGGTGCTCCGGCCGCCGGATCTCTCATGCAACCCATCCAGAAGATAGGGAGGAAGGAGAGGGGAAGGTTTCTACCTTGTTTGGGGTCTCCGGCGGCCTTCGGCGAGTTCCGCCATTAATGGCGGTGGAAGGTTGTGGAGCTCGGGTGGGCTGTTTCCGGCGAGCTGGAGCTCCGACCAGGTGGGGGAAGCTCGTTCTGAGCTGGTGTGAGGAAGGGCTGAGGGGTCATGGCCTTATATAGGCAAGGGGGAGGAGACATTTGGCTTGGTGGAGGTGTGGGATTAATCCCACTTGAGGGAGAAGAGCTCTTCTCAACTCCAACTGGCTGGAACACTTGGCAGACAATCAGAGGTGGAGGTACATACATGTGTTAAAATCATGGAGGCTTGGAGCTTGGTTTGGGGAGGAGGGGTATGTGGAGGCTTAGGATTGGCTCCCTCCTTGCTTTGACTCCGAAACCATACAAGGCTTGCTGGTTTAGGATAGCCGGTGGCCTCATAATGGATGGTTGTGCACCCTATAAGCCTAGCTAGGCAATAGGCTATGTGGAGGATATGGGAGAAAGAGAGAAAGAGAGAGAGAGAGAGAGAGAGAGAGAGAGGAGAATGTGCTTGACTTCTTGATTTGGCCCAAGGGCCATCCTCCTTGATGGAATCCAAGGCCCATATGGGGTTGAGATTGGGCCCAAAGGTGTCCTGCATGAGTGGCCTCAAGTGGGGGTAGCTCGAAATTAAATTCCCTTAAGAAAATTGGTTTTTTTAGGAAGTTTGACCAAAGTCAACCATGGGGTGGGTCCCCCATACTGGTCAAAGTCAAAATAGGTCCAACTCACCGGGGTTGGGTCAAATTTGGGGTGTCGTGTCATAATTCATGTGTGCACGCTTTTCATTGCATAATTATGCTTGATTTGACCACAGTTTGACCACCTGTCATCGAAACTGACCGGGACCAATTCCATTGACTTTATATTGACCATACGAATCCAATGACACTGATCGGGGTCAAATCAGAGTTCGATTGCTAAGTATTCAAAATCTGTGTGTCGCGGCGCGCTAAAATGGTCAAAACGCTCATAGTCATCGTTATGTTTCGAATCGCAATGCGATGAGTTCCGATGCATTCTATCGACTATACAAAGTCATAGGAACTGACACAACTCAAATCGGAGTTCTCTAGTCAATATTCAAATTTCTCGTATTTGCGACATTCTATGAGGAACGGACGTATTCACCATATAACTTCGGTTTGCAACGAAACTAGTTTCGTTGCACGCGTATCAGTTATATGAGTTCAAAGCAACAAATAGAACTCGAATCAGAGCTCATTAGCTCAAAATCCCCAAAATAGGGTCATCTCCTACCCATTATGAGTATCAGGTAGAGGTTCAGGTCACTTTTATTGGGTCCACTAGGGTTCTAGTGACCCAATAAAAGTCAGGATGTTACAATCCAATAAAAATAAAAGGATTTTCGTCCCTGAAAATTTGCTTAAAGTAGGGGTAAGTGCAGCATACCCGAGGAGAGTGCTCTGGGTGCTTTTCTCAGACGAGTGCTTCAGGTTCCCACTTATATTTGTCTCGTCCACAATCCAATCACAAAATCTTGACCATTGGAATGGTCTTGTTGCACAGATTCTTTACTTTATAATCTACTATGCTGACTGGTTCAAGCTGGACGGATCTATCTGACAGTAGCTGTACTGGCAGTGTAGGAAGGTGTTGTTCTGATTGTTGGAGGACTCGCGTCAAGGAAGAGACATGAAACATATCATGGAGATTTCCCAATTCTAGGGGCAGGGCTAATCGATAGGCAACAGGGCCAACACACTCGATCACTTGATAGCGGCCCAAATAGCGGGGATCTAGTTTCTTCTGCTTTCTCGACCGGGAGACACCATGCATAGGCTTAATTTTTTCAAAAATACCATCTCTCCCATGCTAAACTCCACCAGTTGGTTCCGCGCGTCATAATATTTGACCTGCCGGCTCTGCGCTTCCCGCGTGTGCTCCCGGATTAGTCGTATCGCTGCCATAGTATCATTAATATAAGCCACTCCTAAGGCTTCCGGGTCCTCATCTTGAGCTCAAGTCAATGTAGTTCGGCAAAGCCTTCCATACAAAGTCTCGTACGGTGTCATCTTAATGCTGACTTGATAGCTGTTATTATAAGAAAACTCAACTAAAGACAACAGCTATTCCCATGGCTCGATGTTCTCTACTATGCATAGTCAGAGTAGATCCTCCATCGCCAGGTTCTTCCCTTCTATCTGCCCATCTGTCTGAGAGTGGAAGGTAGTGCTAAAGGCCAACTTAGTTTCCAAGTATGCATGCACCCACCTCCACTCCTTGGATGTGAAACATCCATCACGATCCGACACAATGGACTTCAGCACTCCATGAAACTGAATAGCTTGCTCTATGAACAATCTGGTAAGAACGTCAACTCCATTACCAAGTCGGATTGGAACGAACCATGCTACCTTGGCAAGTTGATCCACGATAACCTATATATAGTTGCTTTAAGCATGGGATCGAGGTAAGACGTGGTCAAAGTCAATGGAAACATTCTCAAATTTCCATTCTAGCGTCGGCAGTGGCTGTATCAGGCCTCATGGATTGCGACATTCAGCTTTAGCTTTTTTTTTGACAGGCCTAACGCTGGGCCACGAAGTTGGTGACGTCTCTTTTCATTCTCGGCCAGAAAATGGTCTTGTGCAGATCAACATACATCTTAACCAAACCAGGGTGAATAAAATACCTCGACTGTTGCGCTTTTCAAAGAATCTCATCTCGGATTCCTTCGGAGAAGGGAATATAAATGTGGAGCCTTAACTGCAAGATTCTATTGTGTAAGTTGAACTCCTCTTGTGCTCCATCTTGTAGGGACTGAATGATCGGGACCACCTCCAGATCAACCTTTTGGGTTTCTTCTATTCGATCCCAGATGTCGCACTGAATTTCTATCCAATGTAGTTTGTACCTGGTACTCTTTCGGGACCCTACGAGCAACAAGAGTAATCTCCAAGTCTATCAAAGACTGAAACCATTCCCTTGGAATCTGCTCCATCCAGCTCCCGGCTATCGAGGGTTGGTGGCTCAATGCATCAACAACTTTATTAGCCTCCTCGGGGTGGTACTCGAGAGAGAAATCATAATGACTTAAAAGAAATTCTAACCATCGGCACTGCCGTAGGTTCATCTCCTTCTGAGTAAAGATGTATTTGTAACTCTTATGATTGGAGAAGGTCTCGCATCTTACTCCATACAAGTAATATATCCAGATATTAAGGGCGAAAACAATGACACCCAACTCTAGATCATGTGTAGTGTAATTCAGCGCGTGTGGCTTTGGCTGGCGTGATGTACATGCTGCTACCTTATGATGCTGCATCAGAACAACTCCCAATCATTTCAGGGAGGCATTAATATAGATTTGGAATCCTCCAATTCTCGAGGGGATCGTAAGGATTGGGGTAGAAGTTAGCCTCTTTGAATGCAATCTCATATTTTGGCGTCCATCGAAATGCAACATCCTTTCTCGTAAAAGCTGTAAGGGGTAACACAATCTTGAAAAGTTTCCACAAATTTCCAGTAATACCCGACAAGACCCACGAAATTTCATATGTCTACTGTTGTCTTAAGTGGCGGCCAGCTTTAAACTGCCTTAATTTTGGATTGATCTACAGCCACTCCACTCTTGTCGACGGAATAGCCCAAAAAACTTCGACCTCCTCTAACAAGAATTCACACTTGCTGAACTTGGTGAAGAGAGAGAGTGCTCACGAAGCTTAGGTAACACCATATGTAGGTGTCTAGAATGGTCTGCCCTTGTCTTCAAGTAGATCAAGATGTCATCGATAGAGATGATTATAAAAAGTTCTAGAAAGAATTCGGACACCTTATTCATTAGAGCCATAAAGGCAGAGGCGGCGTTAGTGAGTCTAAAAGGCATCACCATAAACTCCTATAGATCATAGCGGTAGCTAAAGGCAATCATTGGGATATCCTCCTCCCTGACCAGAAGCTGATAGTAGCCATATCTTAGGTCCATCTTGGAGAATACGGATGCACCTTGCAATTGATCGAACAATTCATCAATCCTCGGAAGTGGGTATGTATTCTGTGTAATGAGTTTGTTTAGTTCTCCATAGTCTATGTACAAGCGCAGTGCAACGCCCTGAAACTCAAAAGAGCGACGGGAGGCATTTTGAATACTTGTTATGCGCGTGTTACCTTACCACTGCTTGTTTAGGATTTGTTTTGATTTGTGATAATCCGGCGAGAGCACTCTTTGACACGGGAGCTTCGCACTCCTTTTTGTCCGAAGAATTCATATCGCGCATCAGAGTACCTTCTTCGGTGGCGAAGGACAAACTGGATGTGTTGTTGCCCAATGGGTGTTCGATGCACGCAGAGAGAATCTGTGGCATTAAGATTCGTATTGGGAGTCGGGAGTTCCATTTGCTAGCGTCGTTACTGCCGTTGGTGGAGTTCGACGTAATATTTGGCATGGACTGGCTCTCGGAGCAGCAAGCCTATATTGATTGCGGTTGGAAGGAAGTCATGTTGGGAATAGGTCGTGGGATGACTTTCACGGGCTTGAAAGGGTCGAGCAAGACTTTGATGTCTGCTCTTCAGGTTGTGAAGGTGGTTTGTGATGGTGCAGAGCTGTTCTTTACGCTAGTGGAGGTTGCAAAGCCTAAGCCTACGATGGATAGTATTTTAGTGGTAGCTGAGTACCTTGATGTGTTCCCTGCTGATCTTCCTAGAGCCCCGCCTCAACGGGAGATAGATTTCACGATTGAGCTAGTGCTAGGTGCGAAACCTGTGTCACGATCTCCGTATTGGCTAGCGCTTAAGGAAATGGCGGAGCTGAAGGTTAAACTGTAAGAGTTGTTGGAGCCGGGGTATGTGCGTCCAAGTTCGTCGCCTTGGAGCACACCAGTCCTCTTTGTTAAGAAGAAGGACGGAAGCTTGAGACTTTGCATTGATTATCATGAGTTGAACAAGCTAACGGAGAAGAACAAGTACCCGATCCCGAGGATTGATGATCCGTTCGATCAATTAGTCGGGTCGACGGTCTACTCAAAATTGGATCTCAAGTCTGGATACTATCAGCTGAGGATAAGGGAGAGTGATATCCCTAAGACAGCATTCAGTACAAGATACAGGCATTACGAGTTTGCGGTCATGCCGTTTGGGCTGACTAATGAGCCGTCGGTGTTCATGGATTTGATGAACGGGACTTTCAAGGAGTACTTGGACCATTTTGTGATCGTCTTCATCGACGATATTTTGGTGTACTCGCAAAGTGAGGAGGATCACTTTAAGCATCTGCATTTGGTGCTGGAGACGCTGAGGAGGAATCAACTATACGCCAAGTTCTCCAAATACAAGTTTTGGTTGTCCTCAGTGGCGTTCGTTGGTCATATAGTAAATGGAGAGGGCATTACGGTGGATCCGACGAAGATTGTTGTGATACGTGAGTGGCCTGTGCTGTCTTCGGTAGCGGAAGTCCGGAGTTTTCTGGGTCTTACCGGCTATTACAGGCTCTTCGTGGAGAACTTCTCGCGGATAACGTTACCCCTCACTACTTTGACGAGGAAGGAGCAGAAGTTCATTTGGATGCCGGAGTGTGCACGAGCTTTTGAGGAGTTGAAGTGTCGGTTGACCACGACGCCTGTGCTGAGTTCGCCGAGTGGGACCGAAGGCTTTGAAATCTATAGCGATGCTTCGGGTAGTGGATTGGGTTGTGTGATACTACAGCACGGAAGTGTGATAGCGTATGGCTCGAGACAGCTGAAAGTGCACGAGAGGAATTATCCGGTCCATGACTTGGAGTTAGCGGCCGTGATTTTTGACTTGAAACTGTGGAGGAACTACTTGTATGGGGTAAGGGTCGATATCTATACCGACCACAAGAGCCTGAAATATTTGTTGGATCAAAAAGATCTGAACATGCGGCAGCGTAGATGGATGGAGTTCCTGGGGGACTATACTTTCAAGATCCATTATGTGCCTGGTAAAGGCAATGCGGTTACGGACGCGTTGAGTCGTCGGGACCCAGCTCAAGCCAATTGGCTATCAGTCCATGACGAGCGGTTGGTTCGGGAGTTGGAGGCGTTGAAGATCTCTTGCGTAGACAAGCAGTTGAGTGCTGAAGCGCTATTGAACTGGACGGAAGTTCAGTACGACCTGGCTGATCGGATTCGGCAGGCTTTGGATGTGGATAGCAACATGAAGCAGCTCATGGTTGAGGCTCTGGATGGGTCAAATTCCCAATATGAGGTTGTGAAAGGATTGCTTTGGAAAGACGATCGTCTGTGCGTCCCAAATGTGGGCACTTTGCGGGTGGAATTATTGTACGAGGCGCATCATACCAAGTACTTGATTCACCCGGGGAGCACGAAGATGTACCACGATGTGAAGAAATTGTTCTGGTGGCCAGGACTGAAGAAGGATGTGGCACTGTACGTGGCGAAGTGTCAGACATGCATCTTGGTGAAGGCGGAGTGCCAAAAGCCAGGAGGATTCTTGAAATCCTTGCCTATTCCGGAATGGAAGTTTGACGATATTATTATGGACTTTGTGCATGTGTTGCCAAGGTCACAAAAGGGGAACGACGCCATTTGGGTGGTCGTAGATCGTCTAACGAAGGTGTCGCACTTCATTCAGCATAGGAAGGATGATCTGGTTGAGAAATTGACAAAGCTGTATGAGGACAATATTGTACGGCTTCATGGTGTGCCCCGCAGCATCGTGAGTGACTGGGATGGGCGGTCCACGTCCAATGATTGGAAGCTGGTGCAACAAATGTTGGGAACAAAGCTGACTTTCAGCACAGCCTTTTATCCGCAGACGGATGGGAAGACCGAGAGGGTCAATAGGATAATGGAAGACATGCTTTGCATGTGTGTCCTGGACTTCGGGAAGTAGTGGAAGACCACCTATACTTGGTGGAGTTCGCGTACAATAATAGCTACCAGGCGAGCATACAAATGGCGCCCTTCGAGGCCCTTTATGGTAGAAGATATCGCACACCGTTGTCTTGGTTGGAAACGGGCGAGTCAAAGTTGTACAAGCGACAAGAGGTGGAAGATGCTACTTCATTGGTGCGAACCATTCGGGAAAGGTTGCTAATCGCTCAGTACCGCCAGGCTAAGTACTATAATGCCAAGCATAGGAACGTAGAGTTCGCTATTGGCGACTGGATGTACTTGAAGATCAAGTCGTTCAAGGGTGTCTCGCGGGTGCGGCGCTTGAAGAAGCTAAGCCCGAGGTACCTTGGACCGTTTGAGGTTCTGGAGCGGATTGGCGAAGCAGCGTATCGGCTGAAGCTATCAGTGGAGCTTAGTGGTCTACACGATGTATTCCATATATCGGTGCTACAAAAGGTAGTGCAAGAGCCTTCACATGTGATTTCGGTGGATCAAGTGCCGGTGGATAATGGGTTTACGACGAAGGTCAAGCCCGTTCGAATTGAGGACTTGGAAGTCAAGCGGCTATGCAACAAAGAGATCAGGATGGTCAAGGTCTATTGGGACAATTGCGGTCGGGAGGAACTCTCGTGGGAGCGAGAGCAGACCCTGCTTGAGGAGTACCCGGAGTTATTCCACCCGGGTACTGTTTAAGTTTTGTGATTATCTTTCCTTTATGTAATTTCGAGGACGAAATTCTTTTAAGAGGGATAGAGTTGTAATGCCCCGAAACTCAAAAGAGCAACGGGAGTCGTTTTGAGCCAAGTTTAGAATTTGGCAGGGGGCACACGGCCTGGGACACGGGCGTGTCCCAGGGCGTGTCGTGTTTGGGTCGACGATCTGGCCGAGAGGTCGACGAATTTTGGAGTCGACGATCGTCGAGCAGCGAACACGGCCTGAGACACGGGCATGTACCAGGGCGTGTCGGGCTCGTGTCGACGATCTGCCCGGGAAGTCGAAGATTTTCGCTTGACGAAGTGTCGAGACAGGAAACACGGCATGTCTAAGGCCGTGTCGGGTGGTCGACGAACTATGCTCAACGAAGTGTCGAGACAGTGAACACGGCCTGGAGCCCAGGCATGTCCGGGTTCGACACGGGCGTGTCAAATGGGACATGGGCATGTCCAAGACCCGTGTGTGTCTCGGGTTAGTGTTGGTCCTGTGTCGATGGAGGAACACGCCTGGGAACATGGGTGTGTGCTGGATGAAACGGGCGTGTCGTGTGCCCGTGTGTGTTTCGAGATGCATTGGTTTCGACGGCGAGTGGGGAACAGGGCCCTGGACACGGGCCTGTCACAGGCCGTGTTCGGCCCAGATTGTGCATTTCAGCTCCGGATCGTGGCCGTTCATCTCCTTATTTTGGGATCTGACAGCTGGGAGCTATTCCTCCTGGGATATACCCGGGAATAGGGTTTCAAATCCCTCATTTCTTTCACTTATTCTCTTTCTAAAGTCTAGAGAGAGGGGAGAGCAAGGAAGAAGAAAGAAGGCTAGATCCGGTCACCGGCGGAGCTTCGGGGCTCCAAATCGCGAGCCGACTTTAGATTTACGGAGGCAAGCAGATTGCGGTGCTTTTCAACTGCATACATTTGCATGGCGCCAAGGAAAAATGATAGGGAATGATTCTCATCCTAGGACATGTGAAGGCCTCTTTTCCTTTGAATAGGAAGCCCGCTCTCGCGAGTTTGCAGTGAGTTGAGGCGTTCTTTCGGGTAGACATGAATAGTCCCCGTTGTGTACATGTAGAGTTCGTAATTGAGAACGGATATAGGCATGATGTGTGAAGCCTACCCGGACAAGTTGGTCTGGATCGGTGATGTTGCATTGCATAAGTGGCCGGAGAAGACTACGTGCAGATGTTTATTTTTCGGGTTTTCTACGCGGTAGAATACAACAGGGAATCTTGGGGATTAGCTCTAAGGCGCACCTGGAAAACTGGGTAGATGCGTGATTCTGCCAGCATGGTGGCCTGGGAGCCAACTTGTACATAACTGGGTTATGTAAAGTTTGTATCGGATTGGGACTCGGGAAAGGTTGACCCGCGTATATGACTTAAATTGTCGTTGCGATGCGAGCAACGGGTTAGGGGGAACTGTACCCGCTCTATGTCGTTCGGTGGGAGCTGTTGGCATAGATGGAGGGTCTTAGGCGGTTTATGGCTTAAAATGACGTGACCAATGACGGAAAGACAAAATGCTCGTAGGATTGGTCGTCCTAGTGGCGGTGGTGAGACCGAGACGTCTATGGCTTGAATTGACGGGATGTTGACCGGTTCACCGAGAATGTGCCCTGAGAGCACAGGGTGTGTGGTCGTGCGTGCCCACACCTGTGATGAAGTATTTATTGACTGTGCTGCTTGGTTATGCTAACAATGTGCAGGGAAAGAGCATCGCCGCCCCGATTATGGGGGCGGGATCGTTATAATTTGGTTAGCATAGCTGACCGTTGCTTTTATTTGCCACCGTGCGGTGGATTGTTATTTGCAGGTGCTGCGGAGCCGAGCGGTAAATAGCGGGCTAAAGCCCAAGTTGCTGAGCTGGCCCTCGAAGGCCTAAATTGAGTGTTTACTTGTTTTATTCATGTGTGACCGGCCTGCGTGTCGAGGTTTGGAAAACATGTTATTTGAGTAAACAGTTGTAAGGCCATAAGGCTATGGTACTTGTGTATTGTACTTCATTCCTATTATTTTGAATAGTGGACATTCATGCTTGTGGCTGGGTTCTTTAATTTGCAACCTTTAATAATTGCTTCTGCTAGAATGACTCTGTGTAGGACATTGGTTATTAATTGGATGGTTTCCATTGAGTAACCACCCGGTCTGTCTGTGGTATATGGCGTCGGGCCCCGGCCGGACCTACTACTATATGCTATGCGACGGATAGGAGGTGTTACACGCAGTGTCGCGTCTTTTTTTTACAAATAGTACAGGGGCTCCCCAGGGCGATGAACTTGGGCTTGCAGTTCCAGCATTTATTAGTTCCTGAAGTTGGGTCTTTAACTCGGCCAATTCCTTAGGGGCCATTCGATAGGGTGCTCGGGATACTGGTCGATCTCAGGACACAAGTTCAATTTGAGTGTCAGCCTCTCTCTGCAGAGGCAAACCCATCCGGAAAAATTTGCACCACAAGAACTTTGGTGATCACTTGAACTTGATCCTTCATTTTGAAGTAGACGAGGAGTATATACATATCATACAACAAAACACGCGTTTGACGTCAAAAAGTTCAGAGTATATCAGATGGATGTGAAAAGTGATTTTCAAGATGGAGAACTCAAAGAGGAAGTTTATGTTGAACAACCTCCAGGTTTATCACTCCAACTCACTCTTCTTTTGTTTTTAGACTTAACAAAGACTTTTATGGTATTAAACAAGCTCCAAGAGCTTGGTATGAGACCCTTGCTAGTTTCCTTTTAGAGAATAAATTTAGTAGCGGCATAATAGATAACTTGATTTGTTAGGCATCATAAATCTAAACTTTTTCAAGTACAAATATATGTTGACAGTATAATCTTTGGTTCTACTAATTCCAAACTATGCAAAAGCTTTTATGACTTGATGCATTCCAAGTTTGAAATGAGTATCATGGGTGAGCTATCTTACTTCCCTGGTTTACATGTGAAGCAAACATTAGATGACATTTTCATATCCCAATCTAAATATGCTAAAGAGCAAATCAAAAGATTTGCGATGTCAGATGCCTCAGCTATGAAAACACATATGCCCACTAATGTTGTTATTGATACTGATGAATATGGCAAGCCTGTTGATCAGAAAACATATAGGGCTATGATTGGGTCTCTATTATATTTAACAGCTAGTAGACCAGACATAATGTTTGCTACCTATATTTGTGCTAGGTTCCAAGTAAACCCTACAGAATCACATCTTAACTTAGTAAAAAGAATTTTAAGATATATAAAAAGTTGTCCTAATCTAGAACTATGGTATCCTATTGAGTCAGGATTTGAGTTAACTGGATTCTCAGATTATAAATATGTTGGATGCAGGTTGATAAAAAAAACACATCAGGAACTTGTCAGTTCCTTGGTGATAAGCTTATTTCATCGTTTTTAAGAAGAAAACCTCTATGTCTACTTCAACTGCTGAGGCTGAATACTTTACAGCTGGTAATTGTTGTTTATAAATTTTGTGGACTCAAAATCAGATTCTAGATTATGGTTTTAACTTATCAAATTCTATTATTTTCTGTGATAACACAAGTGCAATTTCTATAGCACAGAATCCAGTAATACATAGTAGAACCAAACATATTGAAATAAGACATCATTTTATAAGAGACAATGTAGACAAGAATAAAATTAAACTAGAACTTATTCCTAATGATTTTCAAAAATCTGACATTTTTACGAAACCTTTAGATGAAAAGAAACACATTTTCTTCATAAATCAGCTAGGAATGCTTGTAGGTGAATCATTAAATTAACTCTTTTTCTGAGATCGATGAATTGTCTACCATTCGTCGAATGGAGCTCGATGAACTGTGAACATTTCGTGGAACGTTCGTCGAACGGAGATCGACAAACTTTATTTATAAACTTTTTCGTCGAACGGAGATCGACATTTTTGTTTCATGTATCTTTCATCGAACGGAGCTCGACATAATGTCATTCTTTCATAAAACTTTCGTCGACCGGAGATCGACGAAATGCTTTTCCTGTGTGATTTTTTTCATCGAACAGAGTTCGATGTTTTGTCTTGCGTCGGACGGAGTTCCCATTTTCGACTTCTGAAAATCTTATATTTAGGTTTTCATCGAACTCAATCTCGTGCATTCTCCATTTCAATTTCTTTGCACTTGATCTTTCTATTTTTACAGGAACAGGGCGATTTCTCTGGCGACTCTTTATGCGATGAAATTTGACGCTGGATTTGATATAGACATAGATTCCTTCTGTCATTCTGATCAAGTTTTCAAGAACATTCTGAAATTATTTGAGGACCAGAATCTGTGAAACTTCATGACCACTAGGATCAAACTCTCAGTCACAGAGATCAATGAATTGGTACATAGAGCCAAGATTCAAGATATTGCAAATATTATTGGATTTATTTCAGGAAATCAGGTTCCTCTCACTCCTGAAATTCTTTCTGAAGTTTTTGATTTTGTTAATGGTGAAGATGACATAGAGTTATGAAAGATATGGTATAGCTTTGATACCAATTGAAAGAAAGGGGGATAGATCTGATTTACTCTAGAGGGGGGGGGGGTGAATAGAGTAATTAAAACTTTTGGTTGTTTTTAATATTATCAGAGTAAAGTATGTGATACTATAGTAGTGACAGAAAATATAAACTAAGCTATCACAATAAACTAAATTATCACAGGAAAGTAAACCTATCACAGCAAAGCAAGAGCAACACAGAAAATGAGCAACACAGCAAGGCATACATATGCATATAGTATATAACATATGTATCAATATCTGATGTAACTCTAGCGTCTAAGATATATATCTATCACTACATCGAGGGTCGATCCATGCTGAAGGTCCAACGCATAAGATTCCAAGGATGTTACTCGGCCCTGCTGACCTTTCCTGCCAGCTCTACCCCTTCAGCCACTTTAGCCCTGCCCATGCGCTGCATGTCCTCCTTGAACTGCTCCTAATCCTGGCCTTCCTACCGCCTGCGGGCAGTAAGCCCTCATGAGTCTCGACTACTGGTACAGAAAGCAGTTCCCTATGTACAACCTTGTGCTCGCGAGTAGGCCAACAAAGCAAGGGAAGAAGGGACAGCCCGCAAGATAAGGCGAGACCGGTTATCGGGAGAGATCTCGTTAAGCTAGGCGAGATCTCGCTAGGCAAGGTCTCGCTAGGCGAGATCTCGCTAGACGAGACCTTCGGGCGCGAGCGAGTAGCCCACAGGCGAGATCCTCTAAAGAGATTGGCGGGTCCCTCCCCACTCGCCGCAGGAAGGAAGACGGTTTTCATCTTTTTAACTATAAGGGGGATTTTACCTTTGGGCCCCAGATAGTTTTACATTTTTACCCCTGGAGGCCTGCGAATAGCTCTCCAGAACAGCGGAGTTGGGCTATTAGCAGACCCGGTCCAGGGTGTTTTGGTCATTTCAAGATGGTTTGGAAATGATATTTGCAGAACAGATTCAGAAACCTATAAATAGACCGATAAGGTGCCTGAAAAAAGGTTGTTGAACCTTCTCACTATTTTCTTCACAGGCACCTAGCTCAGCACTGGCTAGGGAGGGGAAGACTCTCAGTTCTTCCGGGTAAGAGGCGGGACCTCCAAGCTGAATCCCCTCGGTCTGTTTTCAGGTCGCTAACTCTCGTCAGGGCGGTAGCGCAGGGAGAGTACGTGTGGGCCGCATCCTGTTTCGAACTCTAGGAGGTATCAGAAAGCTGGTTCCAACATTTTGGTGCGGTGAGCGTGGACGCAGCCCTCAGAGAAGAACCTTGAGCAACCAACATGGCGGGAGATCATGGAGAAGGAGAAGGAGGGGAGTCAGATAATCAGGGGGGATTTGTAGGAAGAACGGAGTTCCTGGCTTCGATCAAGGGGATCATGGATCTATTGCAGGGGATCTCGCGGCAGGGAGACTGTTCAACTCCACTGCCCACAGTGCCAGCTCTCGCGACTCAGGAGGAACTCGTCTCGGCGCGAGTCGGAGAAGACGCCCCGGGGAGAAGGTCGGGAAAGGAGGTGATGTTGGAAGGGACCGGGAGGGACATGGCGGGAAGGGAGCTGTTCCCAAGTCCGGCGAGTACCATCGCGCCAGGGGAGGTCGTCGCGCGAGTCGGGGTGGCGAGACCGGCGGCGCGGGGGTCCCCTTTTTGCGAGCTAGTCCTGTCCGCTCCGGTCCCGGAGGGCTTCCGAGAGCCCGAGATGAATTACTATGTAGGGAAGGACGATCCCCTCCATCACTTGCAGTGGTTCGAAGGCGCTGTCTCGATCAGGCCCATGACGGACGCGTTTAAGTGCCGCCTCTTTGCGATCACTCTGAAAGACAAGACTAGGGACTGGTTCCATCAACTCCTGGCAGGCTCGATATATTGCTTCGAGGACTTGAGTAGGAGCTTCCAGCTCCGGTTCTCCACATCTAAGAAAAGGAAGAAGAACCCAGAATCGATCTTCTTGATTAAGCAGAAGGCGGATGAATCACTGGCTCAGTACGTGGATAGGTTCCAAGAGGAAATTCTGGATATACAGGAGGTGCCGGGTTTTGCCCTCCAGATGGCTTTCACAGTGGGACTGCGAGAAGGGTTCTTCAAAATGAGCCTCACCCGGAAGGCGCCGCTTTCCTTTGAGGGCTTGATGGAGAAGGCGGCCAAGGAAATAGCAATGGAGGCAGCAAACCCGGCCTTCGCAAAGAAGCTGGCAAGGCTCACTGAGGTAGAGTCGAGGGAGACAGGAGGGAGGCAACACGAAGCGAGGAGAAGGGAAGAGCCGAGGGCTCCGGCGTATCCGGAGCTGGGGTGGAGGCAGCAGGGGGGGACTGCCCTTGGGCAAGGTAGAGGATTTCCCCAAGGGGGAAGGAATCAACAGGGAGGACCGGGAAGGTTCAATCAGATGGGGTGGGGGTATGGTCATAGACCACCCCTACCTCCTCCGCAGCAGGCCATGGCCATCGGCCGAGGCAGAGGAAGGGGCCGGGAAAGAGGAAGAGGAGCAGGAGCAGGGAGAAGGAGGAACCCTCAGGAAGGGAGACCGGAGGGGGGGGGGGGGGGGGGGGGGTGCCGTTGCCATACTGTGACTTCCACGAGGAGGAAGGTCACGCAACGGCTACCTGCCCGGATTTCTTGGAGTTAAGGAGGACTCGAGGAGCTGAAGAACAGCCAAGGCCTGGTGCGGATAGAGGAAGTAACAATTGCAGGAGAAGAGGATCGATGTGTGGATCGTGCAGATGAAGGGGATCGCGGGCTGGTTGGGGTGATCAATGGGGGGTGGGGATAGAGGCGGCCCGAAAGGCGAGCCTTCACACTATGTACCGCCGAAGTGTCGCCTCGACGTCACAGTCCCCTCCTCCAGATGAAAAGATTACGTTTTCAAGAAAAGACATGCCCGACCATGAGGACCCCTTTTGTGACGCGCTGGTGATACGGACCGCCATCGAGAACTTCACGGTGTCGCGGATCCTAGTCGACAATGGGAGCTCGGTGAACGTGATTTTTAAGAAGGCATTCAATACAATGAGGGTGGAGGCACGGAGGGTACTGGCGGCGGATGGACCATTGTTTGGATTCTCAGGAGAAAGGAAAGAGGTCGAGGGGGGAGTGGGACTCCAAGTAACTCTGGGAGGGCTATCCCGAAATTGCCGTTTTGTCATAGTGGATGCCCCCAGTAGCTACAACGCTATCTTTGAGCGCCCCTTGATCAGCGCTTTCAGATGTGTTCCGTCGTCGTTTCACCAGTGCTTGAAGCTGAATTCTGGAGGTACTCAAATCAGGGTACGAGGAGATCCGAAGGCAGCAAGGGAATGCTACGTGACGGCAGTAAGCACAATCTCCTGGCAGGGGGACGCAGAGGAGTTGGAAAAGAGGATGTAGCGATTGCAACAAGAACAGGGAGGCGAAGAAGAGCGAGGAGAGGAAGGTGCTGGAGGAGAGGGAGAAGTAGTAGCGGTTGGAGGCATTGCGGGGGAGCCAGCGATGGCGGGAGAGAAGTTCGGGGAGACGGGGACGACAGAAGAAAGGGAGGAGGAAGGTGCTGGGGAGAGGGAGAAGTAGTAGTGGTTGGAGGCATTGCGGAGGAGCAAGGAATGGCGGGAGAGGAGTTCGGGGAGACGGAGATGGTAGAAGAAAGGGAGAGGGGAAGAGCTGGAGGTGAGGGAGAAGTGGCAAGGAACAAGGGTATGAGGGAGGAGCTAGAAATGGCTGGAGCGGAGGGAGGAGAGACGGAAGCGGCAGGGGAAGTGGGGCAAAAAGAAGAGGAAGGGAGGAAGGAGAAGAGGAAGACGGAAGAGGTGGGCGGATCACCCGGGGAGGGGACCCGTCCAGAAAAGAGAAGAGCCTCCTGGCAGGAAAAGGAGGGCGCGAGCAAGTGGGAGGCGGAGCAGCCGGGGGAAGAGAGAATGGTGGCCAACGTAGAAGACAAAGCCCAGCAGCAGGGTAAGCAGGCAGAGCAGGAAGGAGAGGAGGAGCCATCCAGGCTGAAAGCTGCGGTGGAGGTCCTGGAGGTAGAAATACGCACCAAGGAAGGCCGAGTAGAAAGGATAAAAATCAGTGGCGAGCTCAACCCGGAGGACCGAGAGAAGGTCAGAACCTGCGTGCAAAACAATATTGACGTCTTCGCGTGGAGCGCCGCGGACATGCCGGGGGTCGATGCAGACGTCGCCTGTCACCGCCTCAATCTAGACCCCAACACCCGCCCATACAACAGAAGAAGAGGGCCATCGCCTCCAAGATGGCCGGACCTATTAGAGAGGAAGTGGAAAAATTGCTTAAGGCAGGGTTTGTGTCCGCCTGTAAGTATCCGGGGTGGGTGAGTAATGTTGTAATGGTCAAAAAAGGGGGGGGGGGTAAGTGGAGGATGTGCGTAGATTTTTCTCTTTTAAATAAAGCATGCCCTAAGGATTATTATCCGCTGCCCCGAATCGACGCGCTGGTTGACTCAGCCGTCGGTTTCCCTTTTATGAGTTTCTTGGATGCGTTTTCTGGGTACCATCAAATACGCATGCATCCTCCGGACGTTAAGGACGTCACCTTCGTCACGGAGGATGGGTGCTCTTGCTTTAATATGATGCCCTTCGGTTTGAAAAATGCGGGCGCAACCTATCAAAGGATGATGGATCGAATTTTCCGAGAACAGAGAGGAAGGAATCTCGAGGTTTACGTAGACGACTTGATGATCAAAAGTAAGGACCTCGGGGCTCATGCCCTAGATCTGGAGGAAACCTTTAAGACCCTGAGGGAGTATAAAATGAGGCTCAACCCCTGAAATGCGTTTTCGGCGCTAGCAGAGGAAGATTCCTGGGGCATCTACTCACTCCATCTGGAGTGGAGCCCAACCCTGAAAAAGTGAGAGCAATCCTGGAACTGGAGTCCCCCCGGAATGTGAAGGAAGTCCAGCGTCTCACAGGAAAGTTGGCCGGGCTGAGCAGGTTCCTTTCCCGGGCGGGGGAGAGATGTTCGCCCTTCTTTCGAATGCTGCGAGGGGGTAAGGGCTTCGAGTGGACCGCGGAGTGCGAGACGGCTTTTCAGGCCATAAAGCAGCAGCTTACCCAGACGCCCTTACTCCAGGGACCAAGGGAAGCCGAAGACCTGTTCCTATATTTGGGGGTAGGAATGGAGGCGGTAAGCTCGGTTCTTGTGCGTGAAGAAGGAAAGAAACAATTCCCAATTTATTACGTAAGCAGGGTCCTGAAGAAGGCGGAACTCGGGTACCCCATCCTGGAAAAGTTAGCATTTGCGCTCATCATCTCGGCCCGAAAGCTCAGACCATATTTCCAAGCACACTCCATCCGAGTGGTGACCGACCACCCTCTCCGTAACATCTTGAGCGGGGTGGAGCATTCGGGAGGCTGGCAAAATGGTCAATAGAACTCAGCGAATTTGATCTCATCTTCGTTCCACGGCTCGCCATCAAGGCGCAGGCGGTGGCCGATTTCTTGGCAGACTATGTGGTTGAGGTCCGAGAAGCGGAGGCGTCCCCTCGAGCAACTTGGAAAATGTTAGTGGATGGAGCGTCAGGGAGAAACTCTTTTGGGGGGGGGAGTGGTTTTGACCAGCCCGGAGGGGACCCAGATTGAGCAAGCCTTGAAGATTCATTTTTCAGTCACCAACAACCAGGCGGAATATGAGGCGGTCATAGCAGGGCTTAGGTTAGCCCGGGAGCTGGGCATACAAGACATTGAGGCCTCGACGGACTCCATGGTGGTGGCAGGTCAGATCAAAGGAGAATTCGAGGCAAGGGAGCCAGCCCTCCAGCTGTATTTGGGAAAGGTCAAGGACATCATAGGGCAGTTCCGAAGTTTCTCAATTCAACACGTCCCGAGAGAGGAGAGCACCCAGGCCGACCAACTCGCCAAGCACGGCCCTCGAGCCGGGGGAACAGTGACGGAAGTCTTCAGACCGTCCATAGAGGAAGGAGAGCTTATGGAAGTGTGCCAACAAAGGTCGTGGATGGACCCCTTCATCATCTTTTTGGCATCGGGATAGTTACCCGCGACGGAACTCGACAAGAAGCGTACCAGATACAAGTCGGCATACTACCTATTGAAGGATGGAGTTTTATATCGCAAGACCTTGACAGGTTTGCTGCCCAGGTGTGTGTCGGAGGAAGAGGTTCCCAGGGTTCTGCAAGAGATCCACTCCGGAGAATGCGGAAGTCACTCGGGGAGCCGGACTTTAGAAGGGAGGGTGCTGAGGCAGGGGTACTTTTGGCCTACCCTCAGGAGAGATGCGGAGGAGTTTGCGAAAAAGTGCCAAAAATGCCAGGAGTTCGCCCCTCTTCAGCTCCTTCCGGCCCAGAGGTTGCGGACCATCACGGCTCCCTGGCCATTCGCTATATGGGGGCTAGATCTGGTGGGCCCCTTTCCCCAAGCAAGTGGCCAAAGGAAGTTCCTGATAGTCATGGTAGATTACTTTTCAAAATGGCTGGAGGTGAAAGCATTGGCTAAGGTAACCTCGCAGGTGGTCAAGAACTTCGTTTGGGGGGAGATCGTCTGCCGGCATGGGTTGCCCCTAGCCATTGTGACGGATAATGGACCCCAATTTGCAAGCAGGGAGTTCGTGGATTTCTGCATTCGTTTGGGGATAGATCTCTGCTTTGCCTCTGTTCATCATCCGCGGAGTAACGGACAGGTCGAAGCGGCCAATAAGGTCATTGTCAATTTGTTGAAGAAAAAGGTGGAGAATTTGAGAGGAAGCTGGGTGGAGCAATTACCTTCAGTACTGTGGGCCTTGAGAACTACACCAAACACAGCCACGGGAGAAACCCCGTTTAAGCTCTCTCATGGCTCAGAGGCCGTCATACCTGTCGAGTTCGAGGTCGCATCGCCAAGAGTAGTGGTTGCAAGGGAAGGAGCCGAAGGATGGAGAACAGAGAACGAAGAAGAGCAGAGACTTTCGTTGGATCTCGTGGAGGAGCTCCGGGATTTAGCAGTGGTCCGACAGGAGGAAGTCAAGCGCCGGATGGCGAGGTACTTCGACAAGCATGTAAGGGTCAAACAGTTTGTGAAAGGAGATTTGGTCCTAAAAAAGGTTGACGCGGCGGGTAGAGGAGCCTCTGTAGGAAAACTTAACCCAAATTGGGAGGGTCCTTTCGTAATAAAAGAAGTCTTAAAGTCAGGAGGGTACCACCTCCAGAATGTGGACGGGGTATCTCTCGAGCGAGCCCGGAGTGGGGATGATTTGAAAAGATTTTACCCGTAGCACTCTACTTCACAGTATCTTTCTATTGTTATTTGGAAATGCTTATCATCCCGATGTGCTCTTTTGGTGGAAGTGTGGGACCTCTGTGAGGCACCAGGGGCGAGATGATTTGTAGAAACAACCCCGAGCAGACCCGCTGACCAGGCTCCCATCTAGCTGGCAGGGCTGTAGGCTCACTCGGTGGTTGGTGGTGTTTTGGAGAGGAGACCCCGAGCAGATCCGCTGACCAGGCTCCCATCTAACTGGCAGGGCTGTAGGCTCACTCGGTGGTTGGTGGTGTTTTGGAGAGGAGACCCCGAGCAGACCCGCTGACCAGGCTCCCATCTAGCTGGCAGGGCTGTAGGCTCACTCGGTGGTTGGTGGTGTTTTGGAGAGGAGACCCCGAGCAGACCCGCTGACCAGGCTCCCATCTAGCTGGCAGGGCTGTAGGCTCACTCGGTGGTTGGTGGTGTTTTGGAGAGGAGACCCCGAGCAGACCCACTGACCAGGCTCCCATCTAGCTGGCAGGGCTGTAGGCTCACTCGGTGGTTGGTGGTGTTTTGGAGGGGAGACCCCGAGCAGACCCGCTGACCAGGCTCCCATCTAGCTGGCAGGGCTGTAGGCTCACTCGGTGGTTGGTGGTGTTTTGGAGAGGTGACCCCGAGCAGACCCGCTGACCAGGCTCCCATCTAGCTGGCAGGGCTGTAGGCTCACTCGGTGGTTGGTGGTGTTTTGGAGAGGAGACCCCGAGCAGACCCGCTGACCAGGCTCCCATCTAGCTGGCAGGGCTGTAGGCTCACTCGGTGGTTGGTGGTGTTTTGGAGAGGAGACCCCGAGCAGACCCGCTGACCAGGCTCCCATCTGGCTGGCAGGGCTGTAGGCTCACTCGGTGGTTGGTGGTGTTTTGGAGGGGAGACCCCGAGCAGACCCGCTGACCAGGCTCCCATCTAGCTGGCAGGGCTGTAGGCTCACTCGGTGGTTGAGGGTGTTTTGGGAGGACGGTGCTCACTTGGGGGAACAAGTCTAAGGGTAAGAATTCGCGTGGAGAAAAATCCATGACTCATCAAAAGGGGGATAGTCCCTGAAACAGAGAGTGACCAGGAATAGGGCCAGGGAAGAAGGTCCCTGGCCGGCACTCGCCATAGGGGGTCTCGCCACTGGCGAGAGGGTTTTCCTCGTCCCAGGATCAAGTGAGCTGAAGTGGCCGAAACCGACTGGCGAGACGACTGGACCCAGAAATTTTGTGGCGAGATGATCTCGCAGTGCAGCGCCGACGGAGGTAATCAAGACGGGTAAAAAGCGATAAAGGGGGGCCTCGCGCCGGTTTTAAGCGAAATGGAAGGCAATAAAAGTAGTGATTAAACAGCGTCCCAAAAAATAGCCATACACCTTGGACTAGTAGCTAAGCGAGAGGGTGGAAGATCAAACTGGCAATTAAAATAAACTCCTAAATAACTATTACACAGCACCCCAAAAGGGGAAGCGGCCGTCAGCATATAAAGAGTTTTAAACAAAAAATTAATGAGGCAGAGACACCTCGCTCTCCCTTTAAGAAAGGGAACCAGAATCATAAGTGTTAGGCAAAAAGATGAGGGCGAGAGGAAAACATTGAGAGGGATGGTGCACTACTCATTGTCAGAGGAGGCGCTGCCGTCCGACTCGTCGAACAAGCGCGGGACTAGGTCGCGGACGGTCACCGTCTCCGCATCAGCGCGCACCACTCCCAGCTCCTTCATCATCTTAAGGACAACCTCCGCTGTCTTGATGTTTGAGTCCCGACAGATGGCCTCCACCTCATCCACGGAATATCGGGAATAAATGGGAAACTGATCCGTGGGGGGCGTCGCGCTGCTCTGAAGGCGAAGGTTCTCGGCTTTCAGCTTCTTGTTTTCCCCCTCCAGCTCCTCGATACGCGAGCGCATCCTGTTCGCCGTCTCGGCATCCTGCGGGAGGGGTGAAAGTAAGAGGCTATAAGGGGCAAGGGCGAGGCGGGCAAGGCAAAGATAAGGAAACTTACCACGCCACCCTGGCTCTGTGCAAGGAGTTTGTCAGCGACATTCAACCGCTTCTCCAAGTCAATAGACTTCTCGCGCTCCGCGGCGAGACCGGTCTCCGCCTCTTTCCATTTCCGGTTGTTGAAGACAAGACGGCGCGAGACGCGATGCGCGAGCTCCAGGGAGCGAAACTGCGAGTGGACGCTTTCCAGAATGAGGTCCCGCGAGGCCTCGTTGTCAGCAGGTTCGGAGCCAAGACCGCCATAAAGCCCAAAACCTAGGGAAAAGGCGTGGCTGGTGGGGTGGTCCTGTTCCTTCCAGGAAGGGAGAAGGGTGGACACCGACACTCGATTGGAATCCTGCTCCCATATTAGAACCGGCTCGCCGGCGTCATCCTCCGTCGCGGGTCCCATATTGTAGTTAGGGTGCGAGGCAGGAGCCGGGCGGCTGGACGAGCCAGTTTCGCCAGGAGGAAGCTCAGGGGGCTGAGCACGACCGTGGGCGGCTGGTTCTGCAGAAATCGTTTCGCGGGTTGGCGAGACGGGCTGACGTGGAGGCGAGGGAGACGATAGGGTGATAGGGGAGAGAGACCCCGCGAGCTCTTCTCTTCTCTTGGCCGGCTTTTCCTTCTCGAAGGACACAGTCTTTTTCTTCTTCTTGGGGCTGAGGCGAGAGGCACCCTCGCCCGCAGGCCTCTTCTTGGCGACAGGGGTCAGCGTATCTTTCGCAGCCTCCGCCACCATATTTGCTAAAGCGAGAGCTCGATTGCTCTGGTAGGGGGGATGGACGGGAACGGTCCTTTCTCCTAGATAAGGTAACAGTTAGCGGGAGGAAAAAACATTTACGGGGACAGAAGGGAATAGAGGCTTACCTTCGCCCGGAAAAACGGCGGGGAGCGAGTCTAGGTCGCGCCGCAGGAATTGGACTTCAAAATTCTTCCCCACAAAGAAATCGCAGAGCTCTTTCTCGGCACCCCCACCTTGGGGGTTTCATAATAACACTCGGCGGGAGATACCGGGGCGAGAGGGACGCCTCCCAGATCCCCGCGTATGAAGACGAACCGCGTCAACCAATGGTGGTTTTTGTTCGGCGTCTCGCATACTTTGAGGCCCTGGCCTGTGAAGTAAGAGATGTCGTCGTCCTTGGCGTGGTAGACGAACAACTTGCGAAAGGCGGTTAGGCTAAACTCGATGCGCTCTCGCCGCAGGTAGCATGCGAAGGCGATCAACATGGAGATGGCATTGGGGTTAAATTGGGCCGGGACGACCCCGAAGTACATCAGCACCAATTTAACCTCCGGCCAGAGGGGAAGCCTCAGCCCCGCCTCAAAGTGCGAGACCGGGAAAGCCAACTCGTTGGGGTAGAAGGTGTTGATGCATTCGCCCACTTTGGGCGGGCGAGACGGATAACTATCGGAGAGGTATTCGCGGGCGAAGTGAGTGTGGTCTTCCTCTGGCAGTCTGCCGAGAGGGAAGTCATGGTCGACGAAGCGCTTCCCACAGCGACTGCGCCCCTCGCCCTCTTCGGTCTTCTTCTTTCCCATGGTTGGCGAGAAAGCGACGAAAGAAAGAGTGGAATGCCCCGAGAGAGACGCGAGATGACGAAGAAGCCGCGGGAACAGGGATCAGAGGAACAGCTTGGAACAGTGAGGGATAGTGGTGGCGGTTGAAGGTATTTATAAGGGGGAAGGGAAAAGGGCGGGAAAGTTAGGCGGCGGGAAAGGAGAGGACATCCCGGCGCCTCGTTCCTCCCCCCCCTCTCTCTCTCTCTCTCTCTCTCTCTTATCTATCTCTCTCTAGAACCCAAGAGGCGGGTGCGCCGCAGACATCCTTTCGAGGCAGGCCATCATTGCAGGATTAATAAAATAATAATAAAACGATATCTAATCATGGCAATAATGAAAAGACGGCATGATGCGACTCCGTGCGTGACCAAGAGTCAAAACAAAAATCGTTCCACAGGAGAGGGCGACCCGCCCTAATAAGCTTTTACAACAAGTCGGTAATAAAACAGCGAGATTAATAAACATGAGACCCAGAGAGGGCGAGACGGGACGGGGACAGTTTAGTTCCTCACCCACTGGCAGCGGCCATCCTTACCCCCCGCGCATGGCGGGCGGCCAGGAAGATGAAAGGCGCGAGCGACGATCACGCCGCGGCGCGCGAGACAGAGATGTTCATCCGTCTCGTTCAATATAGCCTGAGGGTCGGTCCCGTCTAGCACCCCGTCCGCTTCCACCATTGCGGAGAGGCGGTGGTGATCTGATTCCATCCACTCCATGCGCCGGTCGGAGGCTTGCTTCTCGAGCTCCATCTCGCGGATTATATGTGTATACTTGCGGAACATCCGGGCAGTCCTACGTTTCAACTCCAAAGGGTCCATGGGGTCACCTAGGTAGTCCTCGATCTCGCTTGGATGAGGAAGAGGCGAGAGGGGGGGCGACGCGGGAGCTTCCTCAGTATCAGAATCAAAGTGGATGCCTGCGAAAGTAAGCGAAAGACCACAAGCCAAGTGAGCCCGCGCAAGCCAGATAAAAGAGGGCGGAGCGACCGCGAGGCTAGAATGGAAGAGATCTTACTTGGGATTCGAGGGTTCCCCACAACTCGCGAGAGGTTTTCTCCCCGCAAGGGAGGAGGAGAGGCCACCTTGGGAACGTTCGCGCGCTGAGGAACTCGACTTACATTAGCCGGGGGATGGGCAGACACCGGTGAATCAGCAAGACTTCCCTGAGAAAGCATAGTCAGACAGGCGAAACCAGAAAAGGGAAAGATAAGGAGTTCACCTGCGTCCCTCCTAAAGAAGAGAAGGGATTGTCTGTCGGGTCGGCAGAAGAAGTTGCGCCCGCTGAGAGAGGGGCGCAGACCGCTTTCGCCTTCTTTATGCAAGAGGGCGGAGAGGCTGCGGGGGGAGTACGCCCCAGATCTGGAAAAAGGGCATCCGTGTGGGCTTTGTTTCGCCTTCGCACAATCGCAAGGCGCTCGCGAAAACTCTGACTATGAGACATTCCGAAAGAAGATGACAAAAGGGTTCCGAATGAAGGCTTTCTCCTCGTATTTATAGGCCGTATGGGGGGAGGGGGGCCCACCCAAGATTCTCTTGGAGGAATCTCAGCATCGCGAGCCGCGGTTGGACGTGTCTTTCCGAGGTTAGGGCAACCTCGCAAAGAGCGGGGATTGTGTACAACCTTGTGCTCGCGAGTAGGCCAACAAAGCAAGGGAAGAAGGGACAGCCCGCAAGATAAGGCGAGACCGGTTATCGGGAGAGATCTCGTTAAGCTAGGCGAGATCTCGCTAGGCAAGGTCTCGCTAGGCGAGATCTCGCTAGACGAGACCTTCGGGCGCGAGCGAGTAGCCCACAGGCGAGATCCTCTAAAGAGATTGGCGGGTCCCTCCCCACTCGCCGCAGGAAGGAAGACGGTTTTCATCTTTTTAACTATAAGGGGGATTTTACCTTTGGGCCCCAGATAGTTTTACATTTTTACCCCTGGAGGCCTGCGAATAGCTCTCCAGAACAGCGGAGTTGGGCTATTAGCAGACCCGGTCCAGGGTGTTTTGGTCATTTCAAGATGGTTTGGAAATGATATTTGCAGAACAGATTCAGAAACCTATAAATAGACCGATAAGGTGCCTGAAAAAAGGTTGTTGAACCTTCTCACTATTTTCTTCACAGGCACCTAGCTCAGCACTGGCTAGGGAGGGGAAGACTCTCAGTTCTTCCGGGTAAGAGGCGGGACCTCCAAGCTGAATCCCCTCGGTCTGTTTTCAGGTCGCTAACTCTCGTCAGGGCGGTAGCGCAGGGAGAGTACGTGTGGGCCGCATCCTGTTTCGAACTCTAGGAGGGATCAGAAAGCTGGTTCCAACACCCTACAAGGAGAACGTATCTTCATATTACTGGCGCGAGCTGTGGTACTGGAGCTGGCCTGGTCACTTGCTACGATGTTGGGGATGCTAGTGGGCTCCTATAAGGCTGCTTACGCTGCCTCTGTCTGCGCTCTCTCTCTCTGTTGGTGGGGAGCAGCACCTCTATCTTGTCCCTGACCTCGGGGGACCACAACCTGTCCCCGGCACTACTGGGCCACCATCCTCTAGTATAACTCCAACACAACAGTGTGAGTTGCTATAGTGTGGGAGGGGGACTGAGTGATCATGATCAAGACCTGTCTCAAGTCACCTCACAAGCCTCATAGAAGCGAGCAGCTCTATCTCTATTCGTGGCTGCTAGGTTCCCAACAAAACGTGCCAGGTGGTTAACTTTCTCTGATAGTCTGGCATCATCCGGTCAGCCTGACGGATGAAACACCCCTTATCCGTCGCATAACATATAGCAGTCGGTCCGGTCGGGGCCTGACGTCATATACTACAAACAGACCGGGCAGTTACTCAATGGAAACCATCCAACTAATAACCAACATCCTACACAGAGTCATTCTAGCGGAAGCAGTTTTTAAAGGTTGAAAATTAAAGAACCCAGCCACAAGCATGAATGTCCACTACTCAAAACAATAGGAATGTAGTACACCACACAAGTACTATGGCCTTATGGCCTTACAGCTGTTTACTCAAATAACATGTTTTCCAAATCTCGGCACACATGCATGTCACACATGAATAAAACAAGTAAACACTCAATTTAGGCCTTCGAGGGCCGGCTCAACAACTTTGGGCTTTAGCCCGCTATTTACCGCTCGGCTCCGCAGCACCTACAAGCAACAATCCACCGCAACGATGGCAAACAAAAGCAACGGTCAGCTATGCTGACCAAATTATAACGATCTCGCCCCCATAATCGGGGCGGCGATGCTCTTTCCCTGCACATTGTTAGCATAACCAAGCAGCATAGTGAATAAACACTTCATCACAGGTGTGGGCACGCATGGCCACACACCCCGTGCACTCAGGGCACATTTTCGGTGAACACGGTCAAGTCCGCTGACTCACCACCGCCCCCTGGACGGCAATACCTCGTGAGCACTTGGTATTTCTGGCCACTGCCTAAGACCCTCCATCTATGCCAACGGCGAGTACCACATACTTTAGGTCTCTCTAACCGAACCACATAGATTGGGTACGGTTCCGCCTAACCCGTTGCTCACACCATAACTTCAGTTTAAGTCATCTGCGCTGGTCAAGCTTCCTCGAGTCCCGTTCCCAACACACAATACATAACCCAGTTATGTTCAGGTCGGCTCCCAGGCCACCATGTTGGCAGAATCACGCATCTGCCCAGTTTTCCGGGTGCACCTTGGAGTTAATCATCAAGGCTCCCTGTTCCAATCTACCACGTAGAAAACCCAAAAAAACAAACATTTGAGTGGAGTCTTCTCCGGCCATTCAAGCAATGCAACATCACCGATCCAGACCAACTTGTCCGGGTAGGCTTCACACATCATATTTATATCCGTTCTCGATTACGGATTCTACATGTACACAATGGGTACTATTTATGTCTACCCGAAGGAACGCCTCAACTCACCGCAAACTCGCAAAAGCGGGCTTCCTATGCAAAGGAAAAGAGGACTTCACATGTCCTAGGATTTGAATCGTTACCCTAGCATTTTTCCTTGGCGCAATGGAAATGTATGCGGATGAAAAGCAGCGCAATCTCCTCGCCTCTGTAGATCCGAAGTCGGCACGCGATTTGGAGCCCCGAAGCTCCGCCGGTGACCGGATCTAGGCTCCTTCTTCTACCTTGCTCTCCCCGCTTTCTAGATCTTAGAAAGAGAACCACTCAAGTAAAATGAGGGTTTCAAAGGCCTATTCTCGGGTATATCTTTGGAGGAACAACACCCAGCCATCGGATCCCAAAATAATGAAACGAACGGCCACGATCCGGAGCTAAGAAGCAAAACCTGGGCCGAACACGGCCTGCGACATGCATGTGTCCAGGGCCGTGTTCCACATTTGCTGTCGAAACCAACGCGTCCCGAAATACACACGGGCACCCGACACGCCCGTGTTTGGCCTGACACGCCCATGTCATCCAGTACACGCCCGTATTCCCGGGCGTGTTCCTCCATCGATACAGGACCAACACCAACCCGAGACACACACGGGTCTTGGATACGCCCGTGTCCAATTTGACACGCCCGTGTCAAACCCGAACATGCCTGGGCTCCAGGCCGTGTTCATTGTCTCGACACTTTGTCGAGCGCAGTTCATCGACTACCCGACACGGCCTTGGACACGCCCGTGTCCTAGGCCGTGTTCCCTATCTCGACATTTCGTCAAGCGAAAATCATCGATCTCTCAGCCAGATCGTCGACCCAAACACGACACGCCCTGGGACACGCCCGTGTCACAGGCCGTGTGCCCCCTGCCAAATTCCAAACTTGGCTCAAAACGCCTCCCGTCGCTCTTTTGAGTTTCGGGGCGTTACAACTCTCCCCCTCTTAAAAGAATTTCGTCCCCGAAATTTCATAAAGGAAAGATAAAACAAAACTAACGGTACCTGAGTGGAATAACTCCGGGTACTCCTCACGCATGGTCTGCTCTCGCTCCCAAGAGAGCTCTTCCCGACCGTAATTGTCCCAACGGACCTTGACCATCCTGATCTCCTTATTGCATAGTCGCTTGACTTCTGAGTCCTCAATACGAACGGGCTTGACCTTCGTCATCAACCCATTATCCACCGGCACTTTATACACCGCGATCACATGCGAAGGCTCTTGCACCGCCTTCCGTAGCACAGATATATGGAATACATCGTGCAGACCACTAAGCTCCACTGATAGCTTCAACCGATATGCTGCTTCGCCAATCCGCTCCAGAACCTCAAACGGTCCAAGGTACCTCGGGCTTAGCTTCTTCAAGCGTCGCACCCGCGAGACGCCCTTGAACGGCTTGATCTTCAAGTACACCGAGTCGCAAATAGCGAACTCCACATTCCTGTGCATGGCATTATAGTACTTAGCCTGGCGGTTTTGAGCGATTAACAACCTTTCCTGAATCGTTCGAACCAACGACGTAGCATCTTCCACCTCTTGGTGTTTGTGCAACTTCGACTCACCCATTTCCAACCAGGACAACGACGTGCGACATCTTCTACAATAAAGGGCCTCGAAGGGCGCCATTTGATTGCTCGCCTGGTATCTCTTGTTGTACGCGAACTCCACCACGTATAAGTGGTCCTCCCACTGCTTCCCAAAGTCCAGGACGCACATGCGAAGAATGTCTTCCATTGTCCTATTGACCCTCTCGGTCTGCCCATCCGTCTGCGGATGAAAGGCTATGCTGTAACTCAGCTTTGTTCCCAACATCTGCTGCACCAGCCTCCAATCATTGGACTTGAACCGTCCATCACGGTCACTCACGATGCTGGGGGCACACCATGAAGCTGCACAATATTGTCCACATACAGCTTTGCTAATTTATCAACCAGATCATCCTTCCTATGCAAAATGAAGTGTGACATCTTCATTAGACGATCTACGACCACCCAAATGGCGTCGTTCCCCTTTTGCGACCTTGGCAACCCGTGCACAAAGTACATAGTAATGTCGTCAAACTTCCACTCCAGAATAGGCAAGGATTTCAAGAATCCTCCCAGCTTTTGGCACTTCGCCTTCACCAAGGCGCATGTCAGGCACTTCGCCACGTACAGTGCCACATCCTTCTTCAGTCCTGGCCACCAGAACAATTTCTTCACATCGCGGTACATCTTCATGCTCTCCGGGTGAATCGAGTACTTGGTATGATGCGCCTCGTACAACAATTCCACCCGCAAAGTGTCCACATTTGGGACGCACAGATGACCGTCTTTTCAAAGCAAACCTTCCACAACCTCATATTGGGAATTTGACCCATCCATAGCCTCTATCATGAGCTGCTTCATGTTGCTATCCACATCCAAAGCCTGTCGAATTCGATCAGCCAGGTCATACTGAACTTTCGTCCAATTCAATAGCGCTTCAGCACTGGACTGCTTGTCTATGCAAAAGATCTCCAACGCCTCCAACTCCCGAACCAACCGCTCGTCATGGACCGACAGCCAATTGGCTTGAGTTGGGGCCCTGCGGCTCAACGCGTCTACAACAACATTACCTTTACCAGGCACGTAATGGATCTTGAAAGTATAGTCACCCAGGAACTCCATCCATCTACGCTGCCGCATGTTTAGATCATTCTGATCCAACAAATATTTCAGGCTCTTGTGGTTGATATAGATATCGACCTTTACCTCATACAGATAGTGCCTCCACAGCTTCAAGACAAAAATCTCGGCTGCTAACTCCAAGTCATGGACCGGATAATTCCTCTCGTACACCTTCAGCTATCTCGAGCCATACGCTATCACACTTCCGTGCTGCAGTAGCACACAACCCAAGCCACTGCCCGAAGCATCGCTATAAATCTCAAAACCTTCGTTCCCACTCGGCGAACTCAGCACAGGCGCCGTGGTCAACCGACACTTCAACTCTTCAAAAGCTTGTGCGCACTACGGCGTCCAAACGAACTTCTGCTCCTTCCTTGTCAAAGTAGTGAGGGGTAACGCTATCCACGAGAAGTTCTCCACGAAGTGCCTGTAATAGCCGGCAAGCCCCAGAAAGCTCCGAACTTCCGCTACCGTAGAAAGCACAGGTGTAACGCCCCGAAAATTGTATTTGAGTTGGTCGCGTAAAAAGGGATTTTTGGTGCCTGTATAGGGGTACACAGCCTAGGACACGGGTGTGTCTAAGGCCGTGTCTGGCTGGTGTTTTGGTCGTTTTCATCCAGAGAAGGACACGACAAGTAACACGGGTTAATGACTCGGGCGTGTCATTTGAAATGGGCGTGTGCCTACCCATGAAAGTCCACCTAGTGTCAACTATGTGCACCTATGGGGGGGGGGGAATAGGTGACGTGTGGTTCTTTTACAGAATTTACGGATGTACCTGCACAATAAAATTAAAGAGCACAGCACACAGAATACACAGTAAATTTATAGTGGTTCCCCGACTTGGGTACATCCACTTTCCCCCTTCGACCTATCTCCCCAAACAAGGGACGACTCGGTCACTTCTCCAACGGGATTGAAATCCAATCCCCGCACTAACGGAAGGAGCCCTTCCACACGTGAGAGTCAATACTCCCACAAAACGGGTTGCACCCTACCCTTACAACACGGAACAAAAGTTCCTTTACAACGAAATTAAATGTAGAGTGTACACGTGATACAAACTTCTTTTGGAGACTACAGTGTTCCTCTTTGTCCGACGACGTGTTCTTGAAGTCGATGAAGAGTCTACAACCTTGGTCTCTCTTGGAGAGGATCTTCCAGAACTGGCGGCGGCAATCCGAGCGGCGGCTTGGTTCGGAGTCGGCGGCAACGAAGGTGCGCTGCTGCAGTGCTTTGAGATCCAAACTTCTTTGCGAAGCAAACTAGGTCTACCAACGGTCACTCTAGGATTGGTCGTCTCGATCGATTCGTACGGGGGAGTTTTTCCCGGTCAACAAATCGAGAGACAAGAGATCTCTGGATAGACACGTGAGACGCAAGCTTTGCTAAGCTTCTGTCGCCGGAGATCGGGAAGAGGAACGATCAGCAGCGGCGACGTATTTGCCCGAGCGCGACGGCGGCGGCGGAAGGAGTTCGCAAATTTAGGGTTTTTCTTGCTCGGCTTCTTTCTTGGTATCTATTCCGTTCAAAATACCTGTGTATAAATACTGTAGAATTCTCAAATATGACCGTTTGTGGGACCCACAAAAGAAATCCCCAAATCCCGGTCCAGGAAATTAACTGCGGCAGAATCCGGTTCAGGAAATTCCAGAGAAAACGCCAAGGAAAAATCGGCGAGAATTGCAGGCGATTCTCGACGAATCGGCGAGAATCACCAAGTGATTCTCGACGATTCGTCGAGAATCGTTTGTGATTCTCGTCGAATCACTTATTGACTCTCAACGAATTTTACTTTGTATACATGGGCTGCTTGGCCACTGGTTCGGCGGGAATTACTAGTGATTCTCGCCGAATCATACTTGGCACCATTTTGAGGTGGCCAGAAGGAGTCGGCGAGAATCACTAGTGATTCTCGCCGAATCGGCGAGAATCACTTGGTGATTCTCGTCGAATATGCCTTGGACGAATTTTCGTCTTCCACCCAGGAGCTGCTCCTTGATCCTCCATGCTCCTTGTCTTCTCTTGCATATGAACGGCCCTGTACTTGAGAGTAAGTGCACTCCAATAGAGAGAGTACACATAGGCCAACACACTGATCTGCTCAACGAGGGATTACGTCATGCAGACCCGTGTATATTGACCTACTGCACCCTGACATTGGTGTGCACTTAGCGTGGAGGAACTGCAAGCACACCTTGAAAAAGTTTATCAAATACATAGTCTATTGACCTTAGCTTGTCCAGGGGCTTCTTCAAATCAGGTACATTGTGGATACAATACCCAACAATCTCCCCCTATTTGAAGAAGCCTAAACCCTACAAGCTAAGGTGAATAGAACAAATGGAAATGAAAGCCAATGAAAGCCATAAACTTAACATCGAGTGGAGTCATCCCTTACCAATACCGATTGCTTGGGAGCAAGCTGGAGCCACCTTAGCCTTGACCCCGAGAGGGTAATCTCCCCCTTTTCGGCTTCGGCAAATCGGGGTCTGTAACCTTTGGCCCTTAGCTCCCCCTCAGTTCTTGCAGCTGTACTCACGCTGGAGTTCTCTGCTCCCCCTCAGATCATGTACGAGTCTGGAGCTTCTGAAGTCTTCATGCTTCATAATTGAGCATCCCCAATTCAGTCTTGAAAAGATTGAACTTGGCCTCGTCTAAGGGCTTTGTGAATATATCAGCAATCTGCTTATCCGTGGGGACATAACAGAGTGAGATGTCCTTGTTTTCCACGTGCTCCCGAATGAAGTGGTAGCGCACTTCAATATGCTTCGTTCTGTTGTGCGAGACAGGATTGTTGGCAATGGCAATCGCACTGGAGGAGTCGCAGTACATTGGAACTTCCTTGAACTGAAGGTTGTAGTCGGCCATCTGATTTCTGATCCAAAGGAGTTGCGCGCAACAGCTGCCTGCTGAGATGTACTCAGATTCTGCTGTGGAGGTAGCCACACAGTTCTGCTTCTTGCTGTTCCATGAGATAAGCCTTCTTCCGAGGAATTGACATGTCCCGGAAGTGCTTTTCCTGTCATCCCTACTCCCTGCAAAATCAGCATCTGAAAAGCCTATTAGCTCGACATCATTGTTTCTCGGGTACCACACGCCAAGATTAGGAGTACCTTTAAGGTATCTTAGAATTCGCTTTGCAGCGACATGATGAGATTCCTTAGTGTTCACCTGATATCTGGCACAGACACATGTGGAGAACATAATATCCGGTCTACTGGCAGTAAGGTAGAGCAGGGATCCAATGATGCTTCTGTATTTGGTTTCATCGAAAGGTTTACCTTTCTCATCCTTATCCAGAGACATGGTGGATCCCATTGGAGTCCTCATAGAGGTTGCACTCTCCATACCGAATTTCTTAAGGAGTTCATTTGTGAACTTCGTCTGAGAGATGAAGATTCCATTCTCAGACTGTTTCACTTGAAGTCCTAAGAAATACTTGAGCTCTCCCATACTGCTCATTTCAAACTTTCCTTGCATAAGTTTAGAAAACTTTTTGCAAAGATTGTTGTCCGTTGAGCCTGAATATTATGTCATCGACATAGATTTGCACCAGCAAAATCTTGCCTTTGACTTCCCTGAGAAACAATGTTTTATCTATTTTACCTCTAGAGAACTTGTTCTCAAGAAGAAACCTAGATAAAGTCTCATACCAAGCTCGTGGAGCTTGTTTTAACCCATATAACGCTTTATTAAGAAAGTAGACATGATTGAGAAAAGTAGGATCGACAAAACCTGGGGGTTGAGCGACGTATACTTCCTCTTTCAGTTCTCCGTTCAGGAATGCCGATTTCACATCCATTTGATAGACTGTGAATCCTTTGACTGCAGCATACGCCAGGAACAACCTGATTGCCTCGAGCCTTGCTACTGGTGCAAAGGTCTGGTCGAAATCAATCCCTTCCTCCTGTCTGTAACCTTGAGCCACCAGCCTAGCTTTGTTCTTTACGATGACACCATGTTCATCCAGCTTGTTTCTGAAGATCCACTTTGTGCCGATCACATTCTGCTTGTATGGTCTGGGAACCAGCGTCCAAACATTGCACCGGTCGAATTGATGTAGTTCCTCTTGCATGGCCAGAATCCATGCCGCATCCTTGTTCGCCTCGTCGAACTTCTTTGGCTCTACCTGCGACAAGAAGCTAAGATGCAATACTTTGTTAGTTGTACCTCTTTGAGTTCTGACGCCGACACGAGGATACCCGATGATCTGTTCTCTAGGATGATCCCTCACGTGACGGAGCTCTAGAAGTCTGGCGTCTGGTGCTTCAACTACTTCTTGGGCTTCTCTTTCTTCCAAGAGATTTGTTTCATCTTGATCTTCAACATTTTCAGATGATGTGGAGGTGGACACTTTGACGTACTTAGGAGTGTCATCTTTAGCGAGCTCATCCAGACTCAGCTGTTTCAATCGTGCACCTACATCTTCAAGAATACCACTGGAAGAGTTGCTGTGAAGCAAACTTCCTTCATCAAATACAACATTTATTGATTCTTCTACCACTAGGGTTTTCTTATTGAAGACCCTATATGCCCGACTATGGGAACTATAGCCCATGAATATGCCTTCGAAGCATTTTTCACCGAATTTAGTACGCGGGTACTTCCCATTATTTAGTACATAGCATCTGCAACCAAAAATCCTTAAGTAGGACATGGTTGGTTTCCTGCCTTTCAGTAGCTCGTAGGGCGTCTCACGATGATGCTTGTTGATCAATGTGCGGTTTTGTGCATGACAAGCTGTGTTGACAGCCTCTGCCCAGAAGTATTCCGGGAGAGAAGCGTCTTTCAACATTGTCGTGCAAGCTTCAATGAGAGTTCTATTTCTCCTCTCCACAACCCCATTTTGCTGAGGAGTGCGTGGGGAGGAAAACTCATGAAAGATACCTTGTTCTTCACAGAATTCTGTCATAGCACCAGATTCGAATTCTGTTCCATGGTCACTTCGGATTTTGACCACGGAGCAGTTAAATTCGTTCTGAACCTGCTTGACAAAATTAGTGAAGATGTCAAAAGTATCTGACTTTCGTTTCAAAAAGAACACCCATGTAAACCGAGAGTGATCATCAACTATCACTAGCGTATATGACTTGCCTCCCAAGCTATGAACTTGCATTGGGCCAAACAAGTCCATATGTAATAGGTAAAGACATCGGGAAGAGTCTTTGTCTGCAATGCTCTTAAAGGTAGCCCGAGTCTGTTTGCCCATCTGACATGCAGGACAGGGGCTATCTTTGATGCACTTGATACTGGGAGCATCTCTTACTAAGTTCTTAGAAAATAGCATACTAATTGTCTTGAAATTAATATGTGCCAATCTCTTGTGCATTGTTCACAAAGAGATGCACTGCCTGTTGCCACAAGGCATACAGGGGTAGATGAATCTACACTGAGAAAATCTAAGCAGAAGATATTTCTGCTCCTAATGCCTGATAATACCGTCTCAGAAGAGGTACGTGAAATTATCAGACATTTGTCCTTGCAGAACTTAACGTCATAACCTTTGTCACATAATTGACTTACGCTGATCAGGTTATGGTTTAACCCTTCAACATAAGCCACGTCGGTGATAGAGGTTATACCGTTGGAAATCATACCGTAACCCCTGGTGACTCCTCGATCTGACCCTCCGAAGATGACTTTGGGTCCATTCTCGACTGGAGTGTAATCACGCAGCAGGCTTCTTGTCCCAGTCATATGCCGGGAGCATCCATTGTCCAAATACCAGATCGACGTTTTGGTGGCCTTTGGACATTCCTTCAAAACAAAATTAATTTGCCTTAGGAACCCAATCGAACTTGGGTCCTAGATTCCTGGTTAGCACACTCCCCCTCGAAAGGTTAACCCTACGAGTGGTCGGCCTCGCATTGCTAACATGGGGAGTCTCGTAGTACCTTGGATTAAACCAACAATCCACGGCAAAGTGACCGACTTTGCCACAGCACCAACAGTCGAACCTGTTGTATCTCTTCCGAGGCTCCTGCTTTACCCTGGGAACAGCGGGTACAGCTGGGGCCTTGGATCTGGAGGTGGAGGCCTCATGGTGACGGCAGTCACATGACTTTGTCACCTTCTGTATAACAGGCTTGACTTTTGGTGCCTGCTTTCCATTATGGCCGCTAGAGAACGGACCATAATTTTCCATGTGGATTTCCTCATAAGGTGCCTTGAAGGCACTCTCACCGAAGTTCCGGGGAAAGTTCCAATCGTCATACCGGCTCTTTGGCTTTGCAACCGAGGGCCGGAAATGATGCCCAAATGTTGACTCAAAGTCATATTGGTTGCACGGAAAGCCAGGCTTTCTGAACGCAACAGGACTAAGAGGAGCCTTGCCCTTTTCACCAGCAGAGGCCTTCTTGGCGGCCTTATTCTTCCTCTGGTTCCTGTTTCTCCTGGAAGAGGAACCAGATACCCCTGCATGCCCCAAGCCAGCTCCTTTGGCCTGAGCAGAGAAGGTATCAACGACTGGAAGAACTGTTTTTGGCATGGAGAAGCTCTTGACGATCTTCTTTTCTGCCGCAAGTAGTTCTTCCAACTTGTTGACTTCCTCCTGCTTTAGATCAAGAAGCTTCAAAGACTCTGAATGCTTTGAGGTCAGGTCAAGGTGATCCTGTCGGAGAGAGATCAAACTAGTGACCTCTTCCCTTAGGGAAACACACTCGCCCTTAAGGAATTTTACTTTCTTTTTCTCAGCCTTCAGTCTCTTTCGGCACTCCTCGAAGGTGTTGAGCAGAAGCTCATACTTCTCGAGGAGCTCAGCTTCGCGGGCCGAAAGGCTATCCTCAGGTCCATCGTCCTGAGACTCAGGATCAGAGTCAGAGTCGGAGAGAGGGGTGTGAGCGTTTACCTTCCCAGAAAATGGGGGACATTCTCCTTCTGAGTCGGAGCGACCCACCAGCCCGAAGTAGGATTCTTCATCATCACTGGAGCCTGAGGAATCAGACTCACTTAGTGTCTTTGGCCTTCTGGCGATGTAGCTCCGCTCCTTCTTCTTATCTCTGGTGGATTTGAGCTCCTCACCATTTCCCTTTTCTCTTTTGCTTTGATAGCAGTCGGCCACGACGTGTCCTGGCTTATTACATCCAAAGCAAATAATGTCAGAAGAACGATGTTTGTTGGGTTTAGATGCATACCTGTCAGAAGAGTAGTTTTTCTTCTGATGTCTGGAAGAGGAGCCGTCTCTCTTTCTTTGATTCCTCATCTTGAGGAACTTCTTAAACTCTCGAGTGATGAGGGAGAAATCCTCCTCCGACAGTTCTGAGCTGGAGGAGCATGGATCGGAGTCCTCCTCCTCATCCTTTTTCCTGGCACGGTACGACACCGTACTCTTCCCTTTTCTGGAGTGACTGGCTTTTAGAGCCACAGTCTTTTCTTTTGCAGCAGCCTTTTCTGCTTCTTCCTCAGCTTTCCTGGTGTTCAGCTGAAGCTCATAGGACATCAGCTTCCCAAACAGAATTTGTGGATCAGTTTTTGCCAGTCTGCCAAATTCTCTGATGGCGCAGATCTTAGTGTCCCATTCCTTAGTAAGGGACCTAAGGAATTTTTCATTGAGTTCACCATTAGTGAACACTCTTCCGTACCCCTTGAGGGCGTTGACAATCTTTAGGAAGTTCTCGTAGGTGACCCCGATCTCTTCCTTCAGCCCTTGTCTGAAGGCCTCATACTTCTGGTTCAGGAGGGATCTCCGATCATCCCTCACTTCATATGTGCCCTCCATTAGAATGATCAGACACTGCCAGATCTCCTGAGCTGTCCTGCAGTTGCTGAAGTTCTGCATCATCGAGTCATCAACTGCGCTGACCAGGATGTTTCTTGCCTTCATGTCAAGGCCCACTAGGACCATCTCATCCTTATCCATTTCAGAGAGTGTCTTCGGCACTTTCTTGGTGGGATCAATGGTGGAGGCCTTAGTGGGGACATAAGGTCCCTCCAGCACAATCATGAAAAGTCGAGGGTCCACTGCTTCCATGTAGAACCTGATCCTTTCCTTCCAGATAGGAAAGTTGAGTCTGTTGCACACTGGGATCTTGCCGGAGTACTTGAGCCCGTCCATAGTAGATGTATGTCTCCTTGTCAACACTAGTGGCAGGATTCAACTCAAGGTGTTAACCTTTTTGCTGAGTAACCTGCCTCTGATACCACTTGAAAGTCCACCTAGTGTCAACTATGTGCACCTATGGGGGGGGGGGGGGGAATAGGTGACGTGTGGTTCTTTTGCGGAATTTACGGATGTACCTGCACAATAAAATTAAAGAGCACAGCACACAGAATACACAGCAAATTTATAGTGGTTCCCCGACTTGGGTACATCCACTTTCCCCCTTCGACCTATCTCCCCAAACAACGGACGACTCGGTCACTTCTCCAACGGGATTGAAATCCAATCCCCGCACTAACGGAAGGAGCCCTTCCACACGTGAGAGTCAATACTCCCACAAAACGGGTTGCACCCAACCCTTACAACACGGAACAAAAGTTCCTTTACAATGAAATTAAATGTAGAGTGTACACGTGATACAAACTTCTTTTGGAGACTACGGTGTTCCTCTTTGTCCGACGACGTGTTCTTGAAGTCGATGAAGAGTCTACAACCTTGGTCTCTCTTGGAGAGGATCTTCCGGAACCGTCGGCGGCAATCCGAGCGGCGGCTTGGTTCGGAGTCGGCAGCAACGAAGGTGCGCTGCTGCAGTGCTTTGAGATCCAAACTTCTTTGCGAAGCAAACTAGGTCTACCAACAGTCACTCTAGGATCGGTCGTCTCGATCGATTCGGACGGGGGAGTTTTTCCCGGTCAACAAATCGAGAGACAAGAGATCTCTGGATAGACACGTGAGACGCAAGCTTTGCTAAGCTTCTGTCGCCGGAGATCGGGAAGAGGAACGATCAGCAGCGGCGACGTATTTGCACGAGCGCGACGGCGGCGGCGGAAGGAGTTCGCGAATTTAGGGTTTTTCTTGCTCGGCTTCTTTCTTGGTATCTATTCCGTTCAAAATACCTGTGTATAAATACTGTAGAATTCTCAAATATGACCGTTTGTGGGACCCACAAAAGAAATCCCCAAATCCCGGTCCAGGAAATTAACTGCGGCAGAATCCGGTTCAAGAAATTCCAGAGAAAACGCCAAGGAAAAATCGGCGAGAATTGCAGGCGATTCTCGACGAATCGGCGAGAATCACCAAGTGATTCTCGACGATTCGTCGAGAATCGTTTGTGATTCTCGTCGAATCACTTATTGACTTTCAACGAATTTTACTTTGTATACATGGGCTGCTTGGCCACTGGTTTGGCGGGAATTACTAGTGATTCTCGCCGAATCATACTTGGCACCATTTTGAGGTGGCCAGAAGGAGTCGGCGAGAATCACTAATGATTCTCGTCGATTCGGCGAGAATCACTAGTGATTCTCGCCGAATCGGCGAGAATCACTTGGTGATTCTCGTCGAATATGCCTTGGACGAATTTTCGTCTTCCACCTAGGAGCTGCTCCTTGATCCTCCATGCTCCTTGTCTTCTCTTGCATATGAACGGCCCTGTACTTGAGAGTAAGTGCACTCCAATAGAGAGAGTACACATAGGCCAACACACTGATCTGCTCAACGAGGGATTACGTCATGCAGACCCGTGTATATTGACCTACTGCACCCTGACATTGGTGTGCACTTAGCGTGGAGGAACTGCAAGCACACCTTGAAAAAGTTTATCAAATACATAGTCTATTGACCTTAGCTTGTCCAGGGGCTTCTTCAAATCAGGTACATTGTGGATACAATACCCAACAACCCATGTCAGTATCCGTGTTCAGCAGGGTCATGTCGGTTGGCGTGGCAGTTATGTGTGACACGCCCCCGGTGACGTGCGTGTCGAGGGACCCGACACGGGCATGTCGAGGGACCCGACACGGGCGTGTCGAGGGACCCGACACGGGCGTGTCGAGTGAGACACGGGCGTGTCTCAACCCGTGTGAGTCTCTGGGTTCGACGATCGTGCCTCAATCAAGGCACACGGCATGGGACACGGCCGTGTGCGAGGCCGTGTTCGGCCTAGGTCTGGGGATTTTTGAGTGGATCAGAGCCGTTCGATTTCTTTATTTAAAATCCGACGGCCCAAGTTGTTTTCTGCTCTGTTAAGGCCGTGAATGGGAGTTGAATCCTTCATTTCTCTCCAAAGCTTTCTCTTTCCAAGGAGTTAGAGCAAGGAGGAAGAAGGAGGAGGATTCCGGCCACCGGAGGAGCAACGGAGCACCGTTTTGAGATCTGAGAGCGGATCCGTGGAGGAAAGTTTGTTGCGAAGATTTCCATCCGTGTAGTTTTTCCATGGCGCCAAAGCGTACTACAAGGGTAACGATTCTCCACTTGAGCATGTGAAGCTCTACCTTTCTGCATAGGGAAAACCCGCTCCCGCGAGCGTGCGGCGAGTGTGCGGTGTTCCTTGGGGTTGATGGGAAAAGTCCCCCTTGTGTTGCATATAGAGTCCGAAATCGAAATACGGGCATAGACATTGTGTGTGAAGCCTACCCGGACATGTTGGTCTGGATTGGTGAAGTTGCATTTATTGTGATTTTCCAGAGACGACTCCGTACTTTGGGTTTTCATTTTTCTACGCGGTAGATTGCAGCAGGGATCCGTGGAGATTAGCTCCAAGGCACACCCGGAAAACTGAGCAGAATCGTTGTTCTGCTAACTTGGCGGTCTGGGAACCGACCTTGAACATAACTGGGTTATGTGATTGATTGGAATATTAGGATCCGAGAGAAGCATGGCCCGTGCGTGCGTCTTAAGGTGAACTATGCGGTTGTGAGCAACGGGCATGTGGAATTGGACCTGGGCTGTGTGGTTTGGTGTGAGAGACCCGAAAAGGGGACTAGCCGTTGGCATAGTCGGGAGCCTTTGACAGTGGTCAGGAAGGCTGAAATGCTCACGTGGTTGCCATCTTGGTGGTGGTGGTGAAGATGCTGAAGTGTCAGGATTCACCGTTAATGTGCCCTGAGTGCACGGGGTGTTTGGCCGTCCGAGCCTACACATGCGGCGAAGTATGTTTTTACATAATTGTTTAGATGAGCTAATGTTATGCAGGGAAGGAGCACCGCCGTCCTGAGAAATGGACGGGGTCGTTATAATTTGGTCGGCTTTTGCTGACTGTTGCATTGTTTTCCACCGTGCGGTGGAATGTTGCTTGCAGGTGCTGCGGAGCCGAGTGCAAAATAGCGGGCTGGAGCCCATGTTGTCGTGCTGGCCCTCGAAGGCCGTATAGAATAGTTATTTTTATTTTGTCATGTGTGGCCGGCCTGCGAGCCGATGTATGTAAGACATTATTTGTTAAGTGAACTATTGTAAGGCCATAAGGCTGTGTTCCCTTTCGGTGTATTTGGTTTTCATTCCTGTTGTGTGGATGTGGACATTCATGATTATGGATTTAAGTTTTGGATTCTTTCAACTATTTAAAAGCTTCCGCTAGAATGCTCTGTGTAGGTCGAGTAGTCTTAATTAGATAGTTTGGATATTTTTATGTAACCCTTCCCACTGTCCTTGGTATATGGCGTCGGGTTCCAGCTGGACCTTCTGTTATATGCCATACGACGGATGGCGGTGTTACAATTTGGTATCAGAATTCTGGTTACGGTCAGGCTTAAATGAATTCGTGGGCGAATCCTTTTAAGGGGTGGTGAGCATATGTGTGCGCCATCGTTATAACATCAAAAAGAACCCATGAATATCCACGTAGGAATGAAAAATACACTTATTTTGTGGAATATGAGTGTTCCAATGATTGCTTTTAGCAAATTGGTTGTCGTCTAATCGCATGTCTTTTCTTTTATAGGCAGCTAGGAGCGGTGCTGGTCAATCAGAGCGTCCGCAATCGGCGGAAAGTAGTGCACCGAGAGACATGCCTACTACACCTCCTTCAGCGGAAACCATCAGGATGGTGGCTGAAGCCGTATTTGCGATGATTAATGCCCAACCTGTAGGGCAAAATGCACCGCGCACCTCCTGTCGTGGAGAAAGAATCGGTTAGGGCGGCAGAGCCGATAGTGGTGGAGCGCGCAGTAGTTGATCTGGTAGAGCCGAGGAGAGCTACAGAGAAGCAGCTTAAGCATGTAATGGGCTTTCATCCCCCAGTATTTGACGGGACTGGAACGCCAGCTCAAGCTGATGACTAGCTCTCTACGATAAAGAGGGTTTTGACAGCCACGTTAAATGAGGAGTGGCAGAAGACCATCATAGCGACTTTTCTTTTGGTGGGTGAAGCGAGGCTGAGGTGGGATGAGTTGGAGTTTCATCTCTTAGTGGGTAGGCAGCTTGCTGATGTGCCTTTGGAGGAATTTTCAAGATTGTTCATGGCCAGATATGTACCCTCTGCTCAGAAGCTTGAGGTGGAGAACCAATATCTTGGGTTGACTCAGGGATCCAGAAGCGTGGACGAGTACCTCCACGAGTTTACACGGTTGGGTCGGTATGCTGGGGCTATGTTTACGGAAGAGGATAGGAAGACCAACCGATTTTATGAGGGTCTTCGTGGTGACCTACAGTTACTCCTTGCTGGGCCTAAGGCGCAGGGCTTCCTAGCCTTGGTTAACTCGGCCCGGTCTTTGGAAAAGGTTGTGAAGAGGGTGCAAGAGATGAAGGACCCAGGAGAATAGAAGGCAGAGTTCAAAGTGCCTAATGCAAAGTCAGGTTTCCGCAGATGGAGCAAGAAGCAGAGGACTTCGAACTCAGCCCCTTCATCTCGTGTGTCAGGGGCAACCACAAGTCAAGTCCTAGTAGCTTGCTACAACTGTGGGAAGACGGGGCATTTTGCTCGTGAGTGTTGGAGCGGACGTGCAAAGTCCGCGAGGAAGTCTGGAGCGACTTATGAGGAGAAAGGGAAGGCGGTGGAGTCAACCGCGTCCCATCATGCTCCAGTACAGCCTAGAGTTTATAATCTTGGTCTTCAAGAGGCCATAAAGTAAGCTGACGTGGTGATAGGTATGAGTTAATTTATAGCATATTAACTTTTGTAGTTGTTACCTCTTTTATGTGTTAGCTTACTTCTGTTGTTGCTAGGATTTGTTTTGATTCTCGATTACCCGGCGAGAGCCTTGTTTGATACGGGAGCATCGCATTGCTTCTTGTCCGAAAGATTCATATTGCACGTCGGGGTCCCTTCCTCGATGGCAAAGGACAGGTTGGATGTGTTGTTGCCCAATGGGTGCTCAATGCACGCGGATAAGGTCTGTGTAGTCAACGTTCGGACTGGGGATCAAGAGTTTGATTTTCGAGCGTTGATTCTACCTTTAGTAGGGTTCGATGTAATCTTTGGTATGGACTGGCTCTCGGAGCAGCGAGCTTACATCGATTGCAACCGAAAGTAGGTTATGTTGGGACTGCATACTGAACGGGAGACTATGTTTGCGGGCATGAAGGGGTCGGGTAAAGTTTTGATGTCAGCCCTTCAAGTGATTAAGGCAGTTCGGTCTGGTGCAGAGCTGTTTGTCACTTTAGTGCAAGCTTCAACGCCTAGGCCAAGTCTGGACAGTATCCCAGTTGTGTCCGAGTATCCTGAAGTGTTCCCAGATGATCTACCAGGAGCCCCTCCTCAGCGGGAGATTGATTTTACCATTGAGCTGGTACCGGGTGCCAAACCAGTGTCACGCTCTCCGTATCGGATAGCGCCGCAAGAGATGGCGGAGTTGAAGGTGCAACTGCAGGAGTTGTTAGAGCAAGGTTATGTGCGTCCAAGTTCGTCGCCTTGGAGCGCACCGGTTCTCTTCATTAAGAAGAAAGATGGGAGCTTGCGGCTTTGTATCGACTACCGGGAATTAAACAAGCTTACGAAAAAGAATAAGTATCCGATCCGAGAATTGACGATCTATTTGATCAGTTGGTTGGGTCAACGGTATATTCAAAGTTAGATCTGAAGTCCAGTTACTACCAATTGAGGATAAGGGAGAGCGACATCCCAAAGACAGCATTCAGTACGCGGTTTGGGCATTACGAGTTCACAGTCATGCCATTTGGTTTGACCAATGCGCCATCCGTGTTTATGGATATGATGAACAGGACGTTCAGAGAGTACCTGGACTGTTTTGTGATAGTATTTATCGATGATATCCTGGTGTACACGCAGTGTGAAGAGGATCACTACAATCACCTGCACATGGTGTTGGAGACGTTGAGGAGAAACCAGTTGTATGCTAGGTTCTCCAAGTGTTAGTTCTGGTTATCCTCGATAGCGTTCCTTGGTCATGTTGTTAGTGGAGAAGGGATAGCTATGGATCCGGCGAAGATAGTGGCAATACGGGAGTGGCTTGCTTTGACTACAGTGGCGGAGGTCCGGAGCTTTCCGGGGCTTGCTGGCTACTACAGGCTCTTCATAGAGAACTTCTCGCGAATAGCGCTACCACTCACGACTTTGACTAGGAAGAATCAGAAGTTTGTGTGGTCTTTGGAGTGCGAACAGGCTTTTGAAGAGTTGAAGAGGCGGTTGACCACAACGCCTATTTTATGTTCCCCAAGTGGAACCGAAGGGTTCAAAATCTATAGTGATGCTTCGGGCAGTGGTTTGGGCTGTGTTCTGCTACAGTATGGGAGTGTGATAGCCTATGGTTCACGACCATTGAAGGCTCACGAGAGAAATTATCCGGTCCATGACTTGGAGTTAGCAGCCGTGATATTTGCTTTAAAGCTGTGGAGGCACTATCTGTACGGTGTAAAAGTCGATATATACACCGATCATAAGAGCTTGAAGTACCTGTTAGATCAAAAGGATTTGAACATGAGGCAGCGGAGGTGGATGGAGTTCCTAGGGGACTACACCTTCAAGATACATTATGTGTCAGGGAAAGGTAATGCAGTGGCGGATGCGTTGAGTCATAAGGTTCCTGCACATGCCAACTGGTTATAGGTACATGATGAGAGATTGGTCCGTGAGTTGGAGGCTTTGGAGATATCTTGCGTCGACAAGCAGTCTAGTACTGAGGCGAAACTGTTTTGGACCAAGGTGCAGTGTGACCTAGCTGATAGAGTTCGGCGAGCTTTGATTCAGGATAACAGCATGAAGTGGATCTTGGATGAATCATTGTATGGGTTAAATTCCCAGTTTGCTGTTGAGGATGGGTTGCTAAGGAAGGACGGTCTCCTATGCGTTCCTAGTGCGGATAATCTTCAGGAGGAGTTGATGTACGAGGCTCATCATACCAAGTACTCAATCCACCCGGGAAGCACGAAGATGTATAGAGACATGAAGAAATTATTTTGGTGGCCAGGATTGAAGAAAGAAGTAGCACTTTATGTGCCTAAGTGCCAAACTTGTGCCTTGGTTAAGGCGGAGTGCCAGAAGCCCGGAGGTTTCCTAAAGTCCTTGTCTATCCCGGAATGGAAATTTAACGACATATCTATGGATTTTGTGCATGGTTTGCCGAGGTCGCAGAAGGGAAACGTCGCCATCTGGGTAGTCATAGATAGGTTGACTAAGGTGTCGCACTTCATCCCGATCAGGAAGGAAGATCCGGTGGAAAGGTTGGCCAAACTCTATGTGGAGAATATTGTACGGCTGCATGGTGTGCCCCGCAGTATTGTTAGTGATCGAGATGGACGCTTCACGTCGAATGACTGAAAGTTGGTGCATAGTCTGTTGGGTACTAAGCTAAAGTTCAGCACAGCCTTTTATCCGCAGACGATAGCCAAACCGAGAGGGTCAACCAGACGTTGGAGGACATGCTTCGCATGTGCGTCCTAGATTTTGGAAAACAGTGGGAAGATGACCTGTACATGGTGGAGTTTGCGTATAACAACAGCTTTTAGGCGAGTATTGGAATGGCGCCTTTCGACGCCTTGTACGGGTGAAAGTGTCGCACACCATTGTCTTGGTTGGAGACGGGTGAGTCGAAGCTTTACAAACGTCAAGTGGTGGAAGATGCCACTTCAGTGATACGTACAATTTAGGAACGGTTGAAGATCGCTCAGGACAGACAGTTGAAGTACTATAACGCCAAATATAGGAACGTGGAGTTCAGTGTTGGCGACTGGGTGTACTTGAAAATCAAACCGTTCAAGGGTGTCTCGCAGGTTCGATGCTTGAAGAAGCTGAGTCCAAGATACCTTGGACCATTTGAGATCCTGGAGCGTGTTGGCGAAGCAGCGTATAGGTTGAAGCTGTCGGTGGAGTTGAATGAGCTACACGATGTGTTCCACGTATCGGTGTTGCGTAAGGCGGTGCAAGAGCCTTCGCAGATAGTTGCGGTTGATCAAGTGCCAGTTGATTACGAGTTGACGACAAAATTCAATCCTATACGTATAGAAGATGTTGAAGTCAAGCGACTCCGCAACAAGGATATCCGAATGGTTAAAGTCCGTTGGGATAATTGCGGATGTGAGGAGCTTTCTTGGGAACGAGAGCAAACTATGTTGGAAGAATTCCCCGAGTTGTTCCATTCAGGTAACTTGTAAATTTGAGTACCTTTACTTAATTTCGGGACGAAATTCCTTAAGTGGGGGAGATTTGTAACGCCCTGAAAATTGTATTTGAGTTGGTCGCGTAAAAAGGGATTTTTGGTGCCTGTATAGGGGTACACGACCTAGGACACGGGCGTGTCTAAGGCCGTGTTTGGCTGGTGTTTTGGCCGTTTTCATTCCTAGAAGGACACGGTAAGGAACACGGCTTAATGACACAGGCGTGTCATTTGACACGGGCGTGTGCCTACCCGTGTTCAGCAGGGTCGTGTCGGTTGGCGTGGCGGTTATGTATGACACGCCCCCGGTCACGGGCGTGTCGAGGGACCCGATACGAGTGTGTCGAGTGAGACACGGGCGTGTCTCAGCCCGTGTGAGTCTCTGGGTTCGATGATCGTGCCTCGATCAAGGCACATGGCATGGGACACAACCGTGTGCGAGGCCGTGTTCGGCCCAGGTCTGGGGATTTTTGAGCAGATTAGAGCCGTTCGATTTCTTTATTTAAAATCCGACGGCCCAGGTGGTTTCGTGCTCTATTAAGGTCGTGAATGTGAGTTGAATCCTTCATTTCTCTCCAAAGCTTTCTCTTTCCAAGGAGTTAGAGCAAGGATGAAGAAGGAGGAGGATTCCAGCTGCTGGCGGAGCAACGGAGCACCGTTTTGAGATCTGAGAGCGGATCCGTGCAGGAAAGTTCGTTGCGAAGATTTACATCAGTATAGTTTTTCCATGGCGCCAAAGTGTACTCCAAGGGTAACGATTCTCCACTTGAGCATGTGAAGCTCTTCCTTTCTGCATACGGAAAACCCGCTCCCACGAGTGTGCGGCGAGTGTGCGGTGTTCCTTGGGGTTGATGGGAATAGTCTGGATCGGTGATGTTGCATTTGTTGTGATTTGCCGGAGAAGACTCCGTGCTTTGGATTTTCGGGTTTCTACGCGGTAGATTGCAGCAGGGATCCTTGGAGGTTAGCTCCAAGGCGCACCCGGAAAACTGAGCGGAATCGTTGTTCTGCTAACTTGGCGGTCTGGGAACCGGCCTTGAACATAACTGGGTTATGTGATTGATTGGAATATTAGGATCCGAGAGAAGCTTGGCCCGTTCGTACGTCTTAAGGTGAACTACGCGGTTGTGAGCAACGGGCAAGTGGAATTGGACCTGGGCTGTGTGGTTCGGTGTGAGAGACCCGAAAAGGGGACTGCCCGTTGGCATAGTCGGGAGCCTTTGACAGTGGTCAGGAAGGCTGAAATGCTCACGTGGTTATCTTGGTGGTGGTGGTGAATACGCTGAAGTGTCAGGATTCACCGTTAATGTGCCCTGAGTGCACGTGGTGTTTGGTCGTCCGAGCCTACACCTGTGGCGCAGTATGTTTTTATATAATTGTTTAGCTGGGCTAATGTTATGCAGGGAACGAGCACCGCCGTCCCGAAAAAGGGACGGGGTCGTTATAATTTGGTCGGCTTTTGCTGACCGTTGTATTGTTTGCCACCGTGCGGTGGAATGTTGCTTGCAGGTGCTGCGGAGCCGAGTGCAAAATAGTGGGCTTGAGCCCATGTTGCCGTGCTGGCCGTTGAAGGCCGTATAGAATAATTGTTTTTATTTTGTCATGTGTGGCCGGCCTGCGAGCTGATGTATGTAAGACACTATTTGTTAAGTTAACAATTATAAGGCCATAAGGCCGTGTCCCCTTTCAGTGTATTTGATTTTCATTCCTGTTGTGTGGATGTGGACATTCATGATTATGGATTTAATTTTTGGGTTTTTCAACTATTAAAAAGCTTCCGCTAGAATGCTGTGTGTAGGACGAGTAGTGTTAATTAGATAGTTTGGATATTCTTATGTAACCATTCCGACTGTCCGTGGTATATGGGGTCGGGTTCCAGCTGGACCTTCTGTTATATGTCATATGACGTATGGGGGTGTTACAACAGGCCACTCCCGTATCGCAACAATCTTCGCCAGATGCACCGTAATGCCCTCTCCACTTACTATATGACCAAGGAATGCCACTGAGGATAACCAAAACTCGCATTTGGAGAACTTGGCGTACAATTGATTCCTCCTCAACGTCTCTAACACTAGATGCAGATGCTTAAAGTGATCCTCCTAACTCTACGAGTACACCAAAATGTCGTCGATGAAGACGCTCACAAAATGGTCCAAGTACTCCCTGAAAGTCCTGTTCATCAAATCCATGAACACCGACGGCACATTCGTCAGCCCAAACGGCATAACCGCAAACTCATAATGCCCGTATCTCGTACTGAACGCTGTCTTAGGGATATCATTCTCCCTTATCCTCAGCTGATAGTAACCGGACTTGAGATCCAACTTCGAGTACACCGTCGACCCGACTAACTGATCGAATAGATTATCAATCCTTGGGATCGGGTACTTGTTCTTTTCCATTAGCTTGTTTAGCTCTCGATAATCGATACATAGTCTCAAGCTTCCGTCCTTCTTTTTAACAAATAGGACCAGTGCGCTCCTAGGAGAAGAACTTGGACGCACATAACCTTGCTCCAACAACTCTTGAAGTTGCACCTTCAGCTCCGCCATTTCCTTAGGCGCTAGCCGATACGGAGATCGGGACACAGATTTTGCACCTGGCACTAGACTAATCGTGAAATAAATTTCCCGTTGAGGCAGGGCTCCAGGAAGATTGGCAGGGAACACATCAGGGTACTCAGCTACCACTGAAATACTATCCATCATAGGCTTAGGCTTTGCAACCTCCAATAGAGTAAAGAACAGCTCTGCACCAGCACGAATTGCCTTCACCACCTGAAGAGCAGACATCAACGTCTTGCTCGACCCTTTCAAGCCCGTAAAAGTCGTCTTGTGACCTGTTCCCAACTTGACTTCCTTGCGACCACAATCGATATAAGTTTGCTGCTCCGAGAGCCAGTCAATGCCAAATATTATGTCGAACTCCACCAGCGGTCGTAACGACTCTTGCAAATGGAACTTTTGACTCCCGATACGAATCTTAACGCCACAGATTCTATCCATGCGCATTGAACATCCATTGGGCAACAACACATCCAGTTTGTCCTTCGCCATCGAAGAAGGTACTCCGATGCGCGATATGAATCTTTCGGACAAAAAGGAGTGTGAAGCTCCCGTATCAAAGAGTGCTCTTTCCGGATTCTTACAGATCAAAACAAATCCTAAACAAGCAGTGTTAAGGTAACACACGCATAACAAGTATTTCAAAATTAACTTGCTATAAATTTAAACAGTACGTGTCACCATATCCGCTTGTTTGATGGCCTCCTGTTAGCCAAGATTATAAACTCTCGGTTGAGCCAGAGCATAATAAGACGCGGTTGACTCCACCACCATGCCGTTCTCTTCATATGTTGCTCCCGGCTTCCTCTTGGACTTGGGACGTCCGCTCCAGTAGTCACGGGCAAAGTACCCTGGCCTTCCATAGGTAAAACATGCACCTGGGGTCCGACCCGTAGTCGCCCCAGAAGCACCAGAAGAGAGGGCTGGACCAGAAGTCCTAGCCTTCTTGTTGAACTTGCGATACCCAAACTTCGCATTAGCCAACACTTTGAACTCTGACTTCTTATCACCAAAGCTTTTCTTCACTTGTACATTCTTCATGTCCTTCTCCAAAGACCGGGCCGTGTTGACCAGGGTCAAGAAGCCCTGCGTCATCGGCCACGAGAGCAGTAGCCTCAAGTCTTCTCTCAGACCTTCGTAGAAACGGTTCGTCTTGCGCTCCTCATCCGCGAATGTGGAGCTAGCGTACCGACCCAAACGAGTAAAATCATGGAGGTACTCATCCACGCTACTCTCTCCTTGCACCAATTTCAGGAACTCATTCTCCAAAGCTATCCTCCATCGAGACGTCCGTAAGTTGCCTGCCCCTCAAGTGATGTAGCTCCAAGCCTTCCCACCACAACCTAGAATCACCGTCCAGAAGGAACGTAGCTATAGTGGTCATCTGTCACTCCTCCGTTTCAGTAGCTGTCAGGACTCTCTTCACTGGGGAGAGCCAATCTTCAACTTGTGATGGGGTTCCCAACCCCAAGAACACAAGAGGATTAAAGCTCATAACATGCTTGAGCTGCCTTTCAGTTGATCGCCTCGGAACCAAAGGCTCCACCACTACCTGCTCCACTCTTATCGGTTCATCCCTTTGCAGCGGTACCTGCTCCATCGTAGGAGCGGGCTGGTGCATTTGCCTTGCAGGCTGCGCATTGATCATGGCAAACACTGCTTCGACAAGCAATCGTATGGTTTCAGCCGATGGAGGTGTTGCAGGAGCATCGTTTGGTTCACTACTAGCCTCAGAAACTCGGTGTTCTGACGGCCCAGCACCGCTTCTTGTCACCTATAGTTGTACAAAACCTCGTTAAGCGACCATACAAAATTGCAAAAAGCAATTATAGGAACACGCAGATTCCTCAAACACGTGTATTTTCATTCCTAAGTGGACATTCGTGGGTTCTTTTGATGATATAACAATGACGCACACACATGTGCTCACCACCCCTTAAAAAGAATTCGTCCACGAATTCATTTTAAGCCTGACCGAAACCAGTAGTCTGATACCAAATTATAATACCCCCTATCCGTCGCGTAGCATATAGTAGTAGGTCCAGCCGGGGCCCGACGTCATATAACACAGACAGACCGGGCGGTTACTCAATGGAAACCATCCAACTAATAACCAACGTCCTACATAGAGTCATTCTAGCGGAAGCAATTTTTAAAGGTTGCAAATTAAAGAACTCAGCCACAAGCATTATTGTCCACTACTCAAAACAATAGGAATGAAGTACAACACACAAGTACTATGGCCTTATGGCCTTACAGCTGTTTACTCAAATAACATGTTTTCCAAACCTTGGCACGCAGGCCGGTCACACATGAATAAAACAAGTAAACACTCAATTTAGGCCTTCGAGGGCCGGTTCAGCAACTTTGGGCTTTAGCCCGCTATTTACCGCTCGGCTCCGCAGCACCTGCATGCAACAATCCACCGCAACGGTGGCAAACAAAAGCAATGGTCAGCTATGTTGACCAAATTATAACGATCCTGCCCCCATAATTCGGGGCAGCGATGCTCTTTCGCTGCACATTGTTAGCATAACCAAGCAGCATAGTGAATAAACACTTCATCACAGGTGTGGGAACGCACGACCACACACCCCGTGCACTCAGGGCACATTCTTGGTGAACACGGTCAAAGTCTGCTGACTCACCACCGCCCCATGGACGGCAATACCTCGTGAGCACTTGGTCTTTCTGGCCACTACCTAAGACCCTCCATCTATGCCAACGGCAAGTACCACATACTTTAGGTCTCTCTAACCGAACCACATAGATAGGGTACAGTTCTGCCTATCCCGTTGCTCAAACCGCAACGTCAATTTAAGTCGTCTGTGCGGGTCAAGCTTCCCCGAGTCCCATTCCCAACACACAATACATAACCCAGTTATGTTCAGGTCGGCTCCTAGGCCACGAAGTTGGCAGAATCACACATCTGCCCAGTTTTCCATGTGCACCTTGAAGTTAATCCCCAAGGATCCCTGTTGCAATCTACCACGTAGAAAACCCGAAAAAGAAACATTTGCGCGGCGTCTTCTCCGGCCATTCATATAATGCAACATCACCGATCCAGACTAACTTGTCCTGGTAGGCTCCACACATCATGCCTATATACGTTCTCGATTACGGACTCTACATGTACACAATGTGGATTATTCATGTCTGCCCGAAGGAATGCCTCAACTCACCGCAAACTCGTGAGAGCGGGCGTCCTATGCAAAGGAAAAGAGGACTTCGCATGTCCTAGGATGAGAATCATTACCCTAGCATTTTTCCTTGGCGCCATGGAAATGTATGCGAATAAAAAGCAGCGCAATCTCCTCACCTCCGTAGATCTGAAGTCGGCTCGCGATTTGGATCCCCGAAGCTCCGTCGGTGACCGGATCTAGGCTCCTTCTTCTACCTTGCTCTCCCCTCTCTCTAGATCTTAGAAAGAGAACCACTCAAGTAAAATGAGGGTTTCAAAGGCCTATTCCCGGGTATGTCTTTGCAGGAACAACCCCCAGCTGTCGGATCCCAAAATAATGAAACGAACGGCCACAATCCGGAGCTAAAAAGTAAAACTTGGGCCGAACATGGCCTGTGACACGCTCGTGTCCAGGGCCATGTTCCCCATTCACTGTCGAAACCGACGTGTCCCAAAATACACACGGGCACCCGACATGCCCGTGTTTGGCTTGACACGCCCGTGTCATCCAGTACACGCACGTTTTCCCGGGCGTGTTCCTCCATCAATACAGGACCAACACCAACCCGAGACACACACGGGTCATGGAAACGCCCGTGTCCAATTTGACACGCCCGTGTCAAACCCGAACACGCCTGGGATCCAGGCCGTGTTTACTGTCTCGACACTTCGTCGAGCGCAGTTCGTCGACTACCCGACACGGCCTTGGACACACCCGTGTCCTAGGCCGTGTTCCCTGTCTCGACATTTTGTCGAGCGAAAATCGTTGACCTCTCGGCCAGATCGTCGACCCAAACACGACACGTCGTGGGACACGCCTGTGTCCCAGGCCGTGTGCCCTTGCCAAGTTCCAAACTTGGCTCAAAACGCCTCCCATCGCTCTTTTGATTTTCGGGGCGTTACAACGGATGTGCAAGAACCTCTCCTATAGTGCCTCTCTGTCGGATTCAGAGATGAAGTGCTCCAGGAAAGCCTCTGTAAACTCCCCCCACATGATTGTGCTCAACGATCATCCTCTGAACGTCGAGCGGCTGGCATCTCTCCACCAGTCTTTAGAATATCCCGCTAACATGGTCACCATTAGTGACACTATAGCTACTGTCGGGCACATCATTCCTACCAATAGCTCCTCTACGTGCTCAACCTACTATTCTGTCTGTATGATAGTCTTCGTGACTCTAAAGGTGGGAGGTCTTAGCCCCCAAAAGGTCATCAGTAGGTCAGTGGGTACCACCAACTGCTGTGGTGGTTGTGCCAAAGCTCTCCAGAAGGTCGCCAGGATAGCTGTCAATGTTTTCCCTAAGTTAGTGTCAACAAATGGTACAGCTGTAGGGATAACTGGGTCTGGAGGTGGGGTGGCAAGGACATATCCTCTGGAGGAGGATCTCCCGTTACTAGACTCCAGTATGTCTCGAGAAGCAACTGGAAAACAAGTGTCAGTATTTTGCAAAAGTAGGGGATATTTGCAAAAGACTAACAAAGCGGAAACAAAGGTGTGCGTGCATGCTATCACACAGTCTAGAATCCCTAAGACTCTACACTAAGGTCTACCAGGCTTTCACTGCATGGTTCATCCCGAACCGAAGAAGGAAGTGAGGGACAGAGGGATCCTAAGACTGCTCCACAAGGACAGATCATGATCGCTCTGATCCATTTGTAAGGTCCCGCCTCCCAACCTTTGCCCCGGGTCGGGCCGAAGGGGATCTTACTGCCCAAGGTGTCCACCCAGTGTTCCTTAAGGGATAATGACCCACTTTGCTAAGCACTAGTTGGTTGCCTTGCTCGGCTTAAATTACAACATTCACATTACATCACAGAGTATTGCGGAAGCATTAACAGGAAACAACAACAAATATATATAACATTGTATATTTAACAAAACGGCAAAAGGTCGTAGCCACGTTTTTTATAGAGCTCATAGGCTATACAGTACTTTAACTAACAACTGATGAGTGCGATTATGATAGGCTTTTCACTATCATAATTGTAATCATGTCTGCTATTCCTACCTCCTTTTGTAGTAATTTCGCGAGAAAAGTCAAAGAATTGTCTTATCATGATTAGGAGAGCACAGTTAGGATTTTTGTTATTCCTTTTAATCTCTCCTTTCTCTTGGTGATTCAAATTTGTTTATTCTTTAATTTGCATGAACTTATATTTGAACAATTTAGTAATCATGTATCGCTTTGTTTACATCAAATTCGTGATATTTTATTTGTATTTAGGCTTACAAACAATTGGTTTCATTTTCATTATGGATTGCTTCTTTCCCTTACAAAATTTGCAAATTTATAGATTGATAAATTTGTTGTTTGTGATGATATTTGTATGTCCATATTGTGGTGTTAACTTTATTTGTGAATCAAACTCCATGATCGAGAGATATGTTGTTTGGAAAATTGAAATACGAGTAAATGGATTCATGGTATTTTAGAGATAAGGTTTCATGAATGTGGGTAATAATTAGGGTGCTTTACTTAATGCGAACTTGAGTGTTGTAAATTGTTCGAGAGAAAATTTACTAACTTAGGTTTAGGATTGGAATTGCTCGAGAGAGAATTTGATGAACGTTAACCTTTACATTACAACGAATTTGATAATTTTACTTTCTTCATGATTACTTAGAATTGAGTTAATAAATGAGTTTGTTCATGTAAAAGCTCATAAGCTTCTCGCTTTTTACCATCTTTACTTCTTCAATATTGAATTATCCAAATAGTTATAGTTAGATCAATCTAGTTTAGATATCAATTTTACTTATAGGTATGATAATAGAGTGAGGGTGTGTATGAATACTTGAAATGAGCCTATGGAATACGACACAAGATGTAGATTTCTCCTATACTATGATTGATATGTGCACTTGCCTGAATGTTAATTCAATCTAGCTTATGTCCATCTACATAATTATACTAGAATGTAGAATGAAATTGCATTGAGTTATTACTTGTTAGCAAAACAATCATCAAGTTTTTGGCGTCGTTACCGGGGACGTTTTCAATATTTTGAAATTCTAAATTTATTAATCTACCATTTTTTGTTTAATAATAAATAGTTGTAGATTAGTATTTGAATAATTATATCGCTTAATCTCTGTTTTGTAGTCTGTTAATCTATGACCAGCGGCAGATCATCTTTTAGGTTTAGAAAATCCACTACGATCAATGTTAGATGAATCTGAAATTTCTGATACATTTCCTAAGGAATCACTATTTGTCATATCTACAAATATACATCTTGATTATTCATGGTTTGCGGATTATGCAAACTATCTTGTGGCTAAGGTTCTTACAAAAGAATTTTCATACAAGCAGAAAAAGAAATTTTTCTCTGATTTGAAATATTACTTTTGGGAGGACCCCTTTCTTTTTCGGATATGTGCAGATTCCATTATACGAAGGTGTGTATCATCGGAGGAAGGTTGGAAGATTTTGGAGCAGTGTCATTCAGGGTCTGCTGGTGGTCACTATGGAGCAAATCGCTCGGCAAAAAAGGTTCTTGATTCTGGTTTTTATTGACCCCTTCTATTCAGGGATGCCCAAAGGTATGTGCTTTCATGTGATTCTTGTCAAAAAGCAGGTAATATTTCTAAATTACATGAAATACCACAAAAAATTTATTCTTGAATGTGAAATATTTGATGTGTGGGGTATTGATTTTATGGGTCCATTTCCAGTTTCCTTTGGGAATAAATATATTTTAGTAGTTGTAGATTATGTATCGAAGTGGGTTGAAGCACAAGCTTTGCCTACTAATGATAGTAGGGTAGTAATCCGATTTTTAAAATCCTTATTTGCACGATTTGGCACACCACATGCACTTATTAGCGATAGGAGTTCCCATTTCTGTAATTCGCAGCTAGATAAAGTATTGGAAAAGTATGGAGTTACACATAGGATAGCCACTCCTTATCATCTGCAATCTAGTGGTCAAGTTGAAGTTTCCAATAGAGAGCTTAAGAGGATCCTAGAAAAATCTATAGAATGGAATAGGAAACAATGATCTAGGAAACTTAACGAGTGTTTGTGGGCTTATAGGACCGCCTTCAAAACACCTATAGGGACAACCCCCTTTAGATTAGTCTATGGCAAATCTTGTCACCTACCTATAGAATTAGAGCATAAGTCGTATTGGGCAATACGTTCTTTGAATTTTGACACTAGTTTTATAGGAGAGAAACGGAAGCTTCAACTTAACAAATTAGATGAGTGGAGAACCAGAAGCTTCAACGGAATTTTGATACTAGTTCTATTGGGCAATACATTCTTTGATTGGCAGACCGCCCAGACTGCAATCCGCCAGAACCAAACCGCCAGACTGCTCGGTCTCTATTCTGCAACAACTGGGCTTCATCCTGAACATTAGCTCATAAGGAGTCTTCATATAGATCGAACTAAGAGGCATCCAATTGATGACATGAGCAGCACAGGTCATCCCTTCCGCCCAAAGAGCCTTAGGAACGCCTTTACTCTGAAGCAAACAATTGCAGGTCTCCGTCAACCAACGGATCATCCAAGCTGCAACACCACCTTGCTGTGACGTATGTCCACAAGAAAGCTCCATCCGGATCCCATGCTTTTTGCAAAGGTTTGAGAACTCGGTTGAGCCAAACTCACCACCGATGCTTGTCCTCAATTTCTTGATCCGCAGGCCAAGCTAGCCTTCCACAAGCTTCATGAACTCCACAAACAAGTGCATCATGTTCGACTTCGCCTTCATGAAGTATACCCAACGATACCTTGAATAGTCATCAACCAATATCAGCATGTATCTACTGCCTCCAAGACAGGCGGTGACGGTCGGTCCAACCAGAGCACAATGGACAACCTCCAAAAGTGCATACATCTGGATTGTGCCTTATCAACCATAAAGCGATAAGCTTCACCATGCTGATATCCCGCACACCCCTGACCATCGCCATAGGATGACAATCTAGGCAATCCTCTTACGAGTCTTCTTACCGCCATTGCTTTCATCTTGTCCATCCCTACATGCCCCAGTCTTCCATGCCAAATAACTGCAATATCACTGCCTTCATCCGATCAGCACCTGAATTTGTTGAAGTCCTAACTAAGTTCTTCTCCTTACTTCCAACATGAACTACGTTCGCCGAGAGCAAGACAACCTTGCACTCTTTCCTGAGATGACCATGCTTCTTGCATTTATAGCACCTTGGTCCTTCCTTCCTCTTCCCATCATGCCTAGGATAAACACTCATCTCTTGCTGATATGAAGTAGAAGGACCATCATCTGCAACAACCTTCACCTCCTTCCTGAACGACCCATTAAGGGAAGTCCAAACCTCTGCAGTTGACCGACATCCACTGATGTGGTCCAATAGTTCCGATGAGATCACCTGCTTGAGAATAAACTCCGCTTTCACATTTGTCTCCTTCCAAGCCCAAGATATATGGGGCCTTATAGGATCCGGGAGCAGATCGATCCATTGACATACAGGCTGGAGCTGCCACCGGAGCTGGCTAGCCTACATGACGTGTTCCATGTATCCTCTCTTAGGAGGGCTCTACTACGCCCGGAGTAGCAGATTATGGCCACGGATGGGCCGGTAGCATCCGATCGGTCAGTTCACCTGGAACCGGTCCGGATTGATGACAAGGGAATACGAGTCTTGCGCCGCAAGAAGGTTCCATTGGTCAAGGTCCTATGGAGGAATCATGTATGAGAGGAGCACACATGGGATCCTCAGGACTTGATGCAATAGAGGTACACGGACCTTTTCAGTCAGGTACTATTCATAACCTCTCGGGATGTTACAATTTTCCTCTCATATTTGAAACCCCATAGGCCTAACTAGAATTTCGAGGACGAATTTTTTTTGTTTATATATTGGGATTTGTAACATCCCTCAAACAACTAGATCCATAGGAGTGGTTTTGTCATGACTAGGTCATGACAAAACCCTAGGAAGCCCAAGAAGGCCAAGTGAACCTAGGAATGCAGGTGTGATTACTATGGTCTGCAAATATTAGATTTCTAAACCCTAGTTTAAGATGACCATGAGGCTTACCATGACTCTAAGATCCCATCATGACCTAACCAATTCTTTGGGAGGTTCATTATAGCCCTAAGGGTCCATTGGAGTTGACCCAGGGTGGCCAAGTTGACTTAGAACCCCCTAGGCCTAAATTGGGCAAGGTGCCCTAACTAAGGGCAGTGTGCCCTAGTAAAGCCCAACTAACACTACCAGGGTCTTCCTAGACCTAAAGTGGGGTCAATGGGTCACTAAGGACCCATGGAGGGCAGTCAAAGTGGTTAAGTTGATCAAAGTTAACTCTAACCCTAAATGGGTCAAACTGACCTACATAGGGTCAACTGACCTCCCCTTAGCCAAGTGTATCCCACTCATGTCCCCCTAACCCTAGGGTGAGGCCAATAGGTCACTAAGGACCCAATGATGGTGACACAAAAGGTCAATTTGACCTAGGTCAACCCTAGTCAAGGTTAGGTCAAACCTAGCTCAAATGGGCTAACCCAAGCTCAAACCCATTTCCCCCACTTGGGCTAACCTCATTTTTATTATTAACATGAGTTAAGTGGGGTGCTAATAGGCTGGAAGAGAGATCGAAATCAGACTTGATGGGTAGGAGAGAGAAAGCTCAATTTTCTCCTTTAATGGAGGACAGAGAAAGAGGGTGAAAATGACCACTCATGGTGATTGAATGTCATTGACTCCTCATTTCCTCTCCCAATTGATGGAGATTCACTCCCTCTATCAGTTATGGGAGGTTTTCCTGATGGATTCATGCCTAGGGAAGGTGAAACCACCAGGACTTTAATTTTCCCTTTAGTGGTCATTAATGGTCATTCATGCTACACCCATCCTCTCTCCCATTTGAATATTTTAAAAGCTTACCTAGACTTAGGGCAGGAGTTTCCACCATTTTCCTGAAGAAACCGAGCCCTCTGGCTGCACATTTGTAGAGCACGGAAAAGCTCCACCACCGGGCATGGCAACTCGAAGATTGACCCGCCTCCAACCCTCCAATAAGGTCCTCCTCTACTCCTTCTATGGATAGATCTTAGGAATCTTTTAGGATGAGAATCGGGCTCAAATGAGTCAGATCAGGTGATGACTTTTCCATGGTTTTTTCCAAAAAATGGAGTGGTCGGGTTCACCGGAAACCACCCCTCTGGCGGCCATGCCGCCGCCCGGCGATAGGCCCACCTTAACGAAGGTGGTGGCGGTGGTGGCCGGCCAGGGAGGTGGCCAGGTGGCCGGGAAAATGGCTTGAAAGAAGCTCCAGGTCTAGCTGATCACAGCCCTTGGCTGGAGGAGGAAGATGACTAGGATGCGTTGGATTTGCTTTAAGATCCTGTGCTGGATCTTTTCTTTTATTTAGTTTTGATTTCTGATTTTCTGTCTTGATCTATGAGTCAACTTTAATTTGAAATTGGTTTTCTACCAATTTGGGTAAGTGGTTTGACCACAACACTCATTTTGGTGAGCACTATACATAGGCTAGACCAGAGACTATTTTGAGTGCCCCCAACAATCCATACATCCAAATGACTTGAACTGCTGGATGGGGATCACTCTTACCTATACCTAGAACATATCCAAAATTGGGAATTTTTGGAAAATATTTTCCTAAAGTTTTTAAAGGAATTTAATAATCCATGTAGAAATTATTTAATATGTCTAATGACCTCCAAACCCTACAAAATTTTGGTTAGTGGTCCTTAGGGTCTTCAGGAGGCTGTGTATATATTTTCATCTCATTTGGAGCTGATTTGGTTTGGAAATTAACAAACCCTAGCCTAGCCCTAATAAGGGGTATTTAGGTCAAAAGTGCACTTGTGGGTTTAGGTGACCAAACCACCTCAACAGAGGTTGAAATTTGGGTCACTGCCTTGGCATGACTTTTAACACCCTCCCAAGGAAGATGGGGTGGATTGGAACAGATTTGCCCTAAGATATAAGACCAAACCCTAAAGGATGGGCTTTTGTGTCTTGTGAAGGGCATGGGGTCAAAAGATCTTGTATGAACTTGAAATTTGGTAGGGAGGGTACTAGGGTAGCAAAAGCCCCCTGGTAAAAATCTTAGGGGATCTGGGAAAGGGTAGACCCCACAAAACCCTAACCCTAGTTTAGGGCACAAACTTTATAGTGATAGAATAGGGTATTAAAACTCTTTGAATAGTAATGAAACTTGGGTAGTGTGGTCATAGGGATAGAATGAACCTTTGGAAAGTTATTTGGGAATTTTGGATCAATACTCTTAGTACTTCCTTTGTAAGACATGTGTTAGCTCTACTTAAATATTTGGTTATTGTTAATTCACTGTCCATTAGAAAGTCATGAAAATTAGGCAGAGGGAGTTTTAGACTATTATTCTCATATATAAATTTTATTAGAATTTTTGAATACATATTTGCAATATCTACTTCACAAGCACATTAATTTGGAAACTTGTTCAATATTTTGTTTAGAACTCGTTATTTGTTGATAAATAACCTAGAGCATTTATATGTCCTTACAATCATCTTAGAATTTTCTCAGAATTTTTGAAAGTATTTTTGCTGTACTTATCTCTTAAAATGATTTATTGTAGGTTATTTTTAAAATTAGGATTAGGGGTTTAAACCATGCTGAAAAATTGAGTGACTTTGGAATCTGTGTTAGATAATCATCTTGTATTTAACATAAATTTTGTGGAGCACATGTTTGTTGGAAATTGGTACTTCATGTTCAAACTTGGGGTTTTATATTACTAGAATAATTAAATAAAATATCAGATAAATTAGGAAAATTATGAAATTCTGGATTTAGGCTAAAAACGTCATGATACACCCCCAATAATTATTATAGGGTTATCAGATGATTATTTTGAGTACTCCCATTTTACACACCATATAGCTTATGTTGGTCTGCATTTAGTAAAACTGCAGAACTTATGTTGGAATATGAATTGGGGCACATGAGTTGGGGTTAGATGTTTGCTGATTTGGATAAATAAAAATGAGTTCATCATTGGAAGTTAGGATGAGTAAAGTGTTGGATTGGCTAGTGTTAGGTGGTGTTCGGGATCGACGAAGGATCATTTTTCCCGTAGGAGAGAAAGTGTCAAATACTCTAGGGTTAGATCCAGTACAACAAGTGAGGGTTTCGGAAATTTGATAGCAACCAACAATAGTAAGTGCCTTACGAAAGGGAGCTTTGGGCGTAATCCCATCGTAGTTCCTAGTTCCCTCGAGAGCCCTTCACGGGGAATACCTTAGGCATTCCTGGGCTAACCAAAACTGTAGGTAAAACTGAATTGCAAGAGTAACTAGTATAACTAGGGATTCACGTACACTCACCTCGGTGTCTCGGGGTGGTAGTTTGGTCCACTCGGGAAGTAGGCTCATTGGATTTGGTGTTGGGCGGGTTGGCCCAGCGAGCTTTGGCTCGGTGGTTGTTAAGATGGGCAGGTTGGCCCGACGAGCTTTTGCTCAGTTGTTATTTGTGACGGACGGGATGGTCCGGGGAGCTTTGCCTCGGTGGTTATATATCAAGGTTGCATGTGCATAAAGTGTAAGGTGGTGGGTCTTCGGTATTGGAGAGTCGATGCAACGACGCCAATACGTTGACTCGGCAAGTGTGGTTTAGCACTTGGCCAAATTAAGTCCAGTGCGCCAGCCAGCAAGAGTATGTAGGAGCTCCGCTTAGTGCACCAGCGTTGAGGCGTATGATAGGTCTGACTAGTAGTGCAATTACCGGTTTAGAGGTGGGCGAGGCCCAACCCACTGCTTCCGTTTGCCACTACGGAGGTACTTGGGAGGTTCGGCTCCAAAATGGGGGGAACTAAAGGTCTGTGTACATAGAGTCGAGTGGGTGTGTTGTACTTGCATGTTCACATCATGGCATAATTGTATTTCATAGCATAACCATTGCATTCAACCCTGACACCTATTGTATAAGTGGTATGAGATGCTTTATACAATATTACCTACAAAACGACCCCTTGGTTTATAAGTTCGTGCGAGCGTCCTTATATGTTAAGGTTTATTTCAATATCTTTATTTGTATGCTTGTTATAAAACCGACACCCTATCGTATAAATTGGTATGGGACTTTTTATATGATAGGAGCCCCGCAAAAGATCCCTTGGCTTATGTGTTTTCATATAAGTTAAGGTTACTTCTCTTATTCATTCTTTATTACATTCACTCTGTCTTATATACTATAGAACTGCTAGATTAGTTCAGCCGCCATCTGCTTATTTGTTATTCTCCACTTTCATGTCCTCTCCTTTCCTTCTCCCTGCTCGGTGCCTAGGATCCATGGGGGAATGGGCGGGGGATGATAGGACTTAGTCTTGTAGACTAACGGTTTTTGAACCACATCGTTTTAGGGGACCGTGGAGCCCAGCATAGAGGAGCAGCCCCGGAGGTCGGCATGCTTGGAGATGGGGCAGTCTAGTACTGGAGTTCAGACGGCAGGGACTGTGAGTCCTGTTCGCTACTAGTTGTATTAGTTTTGCTTCCGTGATGAGAGATGTGTAGTGAGGACTTGATGTACTGGGCATGAGCCCAAGATTTAGTACTTTTATTATTTCTGTGGACACTCCCTTCGTTGAGTTTACTTACTATATATGTGATTTGTGTGGCCTTGCTTTATCATTTTGCTACAGTTATGATCGATTTGGCTGGCAGGATCGGCGTTTTATAGCGATGACCTTCCCAGGCGCGATGGTGTCACCGCAAAGCGGCGGTTCTGGGCCTCTGACCCCGGTGTTTCAAAAAAAGGGGGTCTTACAAGTGATATCAGTGCAGACCTCGATTGAGAAGTAGCAGTCCACAACCCCTTGGTCACCCCCGCGCGAGTTTAGTTTGGGGACAAACTAAGCAGCGGAAGCAGTGGTGTGCCCATATGGGGGATCACATGTAAACTATCCACTTTTAATTAGGTTTGAGTCGATTACTTACTAGTGGAGTTTGTTACGCAGCCCCCAGCACAGCCTACGCCACAGGGCCGAGTCTGGCAGACTCCGAATGTTGCACCACCACCCTCGGTCCCCACTCCATTCCTATAGTTAGAGATGGGGTAGACTCTGACAGCTATCCCGGAGGCTTTTAGGGCTCAACAGGTTCCGGCTCCACAGCCAAACCCGGGGGTCAACTGGCTGAGTATATTCCGAGGACTTTCACCCTCATCCTACTTGGGGACAAAGTCAGTCGTTTGGACGGAGGAGTGGCTGTACATCATGTATGAGATGCTGACTGGGATACAGTGCCCGTGGGAGGAGAGGGTGCCACTAGTTGTCTCTTTCTTAGAGTCTCATGCCAAGAGGTGGTGGAATACATCGCTGGACACGACGTTTACTGACAGAGAGGTTGCAGAAATTACTTGGGGGGAATTCAGGGCCGCAATGTTGGAGCATTTTGTTCCGCAGTCGGCTAGAGATGAGCTGGAGGATAAATTTCTACAGTTGAGACAGGGTAGCAAGATAGTGGTGGAGTATCATCGGGAGTTCAACGACCTAGCTCGGTTTGCGGATTCTTACCAGTTGGATGAGGCAGGTTACACTAAGAGGTTCTATAAGGGCCTGTGAGAGGATCTGAGGGAGGCTCTGTTGTTCGTGTCTGACGGGCCTATTCCTCGGATATTGGAGATGACGAAAATGATCGAGGCAGATTGGCATACTACCCGAGGCCGGAAGCGGCCAACTGAGGATCAAGGTCTGGGAGTTAGAAATGATCAGCGGTGGGGCCGCATCACAGATGGGAGAAGAGCAGAAGACTAGCCTCATCAGGAGGTGAGACAGGAGCAGAGGGAACCAGTAGTGGTGGCCCCTCAGCCACCCCAGATGTGGGAGGTGCAAAGAACCGGGGGTATGGCATATCCTCCGCCAGAGTGCTTCAACAGTCATCAGGTGGGGCATATCCGGAGGAACTGTCCCATCAGGGGGAGCCACCACCAGCACCCTCGGCTGCCCCACCAGCTCAGTATTTTGGAGGCTGAGGATGTGGCTGATGTAACACCCCCTATCCGTCGCATAGCATATAGCAGTAGGTCCGGCCGGGGCCCGACGCCATATACCACAGACAGACCGGGTGGTTACTCAATGGAAACCATCCAACCAATCATAATGTCCTACACAGAGCATTCTAGCGGAAGCAGTTTAAGTTGCAATAAATAACCCAGCACAAAGAGCATGAATGTCCACTAAACACCAAATAGGAATGTAGTACATACACTAGTACAAGCCTTAAGGCCTTACAAAATGGTTTACTTCAAATTACATGTTTTACAAACCACGGCACGCAGGCCGGTCATACATGAGTAAAAGCAGTAAACACTCCAATTAGGTCTTCGAGGGCCGGCTTCGCAATTTGGGCTTTAGCCCACTATTGACCGCTTAGTCCAGCAGCACCTGCAAGCAACAAAACCACTGCATGGTGGCAAACAAAGGCAACGGTCAGCAATGCTGACCAAATTATAACGATCCCGCCCCCAACTCGGGGCGGCGATTCTCCTTCCCTGCATTTCATTAGCATAAGCGAGCAATGTATCAATATTCATTTCATCACAGGCGTAGGCTCATACGGCCACACACCCCGTGCACTCAGGGCACATTCTCGGTGAACCGGCCAATGTCATGTCAATTTAAGCCATAGACATTCTGGACTCACCACCGCCACTTTGACGGCTAAGCATATGAGCAATTTGTCTTCCCGGCATGGGTCACGACAATTTAAGCCATAGACCGCCGAAGACCCTCATCTATGCCAACGGCTCTAACCGAACGACATAGAAATGGGTACGTTTCCATCTAACCCGTGCTCACATCGCAACGACAATTTAAGCCATATGCGCAGGTCAAACTTCTACCGAGTCCCATTTTCGTCACACAATTCACATAACTCGGTTATGTTCAAGTTGGCTCTCAGGCCTCCAAGTTGGCAAGATCACGCATCCGCCCAGTTTTCCGGGTGCACCTTAGGGTTAATCCCCAAGGCTCCCTGTTGCAATCTACCATGTAGAAAACCCGAAAAACAACCAATTGCACGGAGTCTTCTCCGGCATTTATGCAATGCAACATCACCGATCCAGACCAACATGTCCGAATAGGCTTCACACATCATGCCTATGTCCGTTCTCGCTTACGGACTCTATACAATGGGGACTTTACATATCTACCCGAAGGAACGCCTCCAACTCACCGCAAACTCGCGAGAGCGGGCTTCCTATGCAAAGAAGGAGAGCTTCACATGCTCAAGAAGAGAATCGTTACCCTAGCGTTCTTCCTTGGCTCCATGAAAAACTAAGCAGATGAAAAGCATCGCACTCTCTTCGCCTCCGTAGATCCGAAGTCGGCTCGCGATTTGGAGCTTCGAAGCTCCTCCAATGGCCGGATCTAGCTTCTTCTTCCTCCTTTGGCTCTCCTCTCTCTCCTGACTTAGAAAGAGAGGCACTCAAATAAAAGTGAGGGTTTCTAGGGTCCAATCCTGTGTATATCCAAGTACTAACAGCCCCCAGCCGTCGGATCCTGAATTAAAGAAACGAACGGCCACGATCCAGATCTAAACTGCAGAATCTGGGCCGAACACGGCCTGACAAACGCCCGTGTCCAGGGTCGTGTCCCTCATTCGCTGTCAAAATCGACGCGTCTAGAACAGCACACGGGCATCCGACATGCCTGTGTTCTACCTGACACGCCCGTGTTCCAGCTGACACGCCCGTGTTCCAGCTGACACGGCCGTGTGGTCGGCCGTGTGCCCCCATTGATACAGCCCAAAAACAACCCGAGACTCACATGGGTTCTTGGACACGCCCGTGTCCTAACCCGTGTCCACTCGAACATGCCTGGGCTCCAGGCCGTGTTCACGGTCTCGACACTTCGTCGAGTGAAGTTCGTCGACCACCCGACACGGCCTTGGACACGCTCGTGTCCTAGGCCGTGTGCCTTGTCTCGACACATCGTCGAGCGAAAATGTCGACACCCCGGGCCGGTTGTCGACACGGGCTCGACACGCCCTGAGACACGCCCGTGTCTCAGGCCGTGTGCCCCGTCTCGACACTTCGTCGAGCGCAAAATGTCGACTTCGTGGCCAAGTCGTCGACTCCAGCCTGACACGCCCTGGGATACACCCGTGTCCCAGGCCGTGTGCCTCCTGCCAGATTCTAACACTGGCCTAAAACGTCTCCCGTCGCTCTTTTGAGTTTCGTGGCATTACAACTCTCCCCCTCTTAAAAGAATTTCGTCCACGAAATTATATAAAGGAAAGACAAAGTACAGAATTTTAATTTTTCCTGAGCAGAACTCCGGATACTCGTCAAGCATGGTCTGCTCTCGCTCCGAAGAGAGCTCCTCTCGACCGCAATTGTCCCATCGGACCTTGACCATCCTGATCTCTTTATTGCATAGCCGCTTGACTTCCGAGTCTTCAATACGTACGGGCTTGACCTTTGTCGTCAACCCACTATCAATCGGCACTTGATCGACCGCGATCTCTTGCGTAGGCTCTTGCACCGCCTTCCGTAGCACCGAAATATGGAATACATCTTGTAGACCACTAAGCTCCACCGAAAGCTTCAACCGATAGGCTGCTTCACCAACCCGCTCCAGAACCTCAAACGGCCCAAGGTACCTCGGGCTTAGATTTTTCAATCGCAGCACCCGCGAGACACCCTTGAACGGCTTGATCTTTAAGTACACCCAGTCGCCCACAACGAACTCCACATTCCTGTGCTTAGCATTATAGTACTTCGCTTGCCGATCCTGAGCGAGAAGTAACCTTTCCCGAATGGTTCGCACCAACGAAGTAGCATCCTCCACTTCTAAGAGCTTATGAAACTTTGACTCGCCCGTGTCTAGCCAAGACAACAGCGTGCGACATCTACCACCATATAGGGCCTCGAAGGACGCCATTTAAATACTTGTCTGGTAGCTATTGTTGTACGCAAACTCCGCCAAATAAAGATGGTCTTCCCATTGCTTTCTAAAGTCCAAAACACACATGCGGAGCATGTTTCCATAGTTCTATTGACCCTCTCGGTCTGCCCATCCGTTTGCGGATGAAAGGCTGTGCTAAATTTTAATTTTGTTCCCAACATTTGCTGCACTAGCCTCCAATCATTGGACGTGACCGCCCATCTCGGTCACTCACGATGTTGCGGGTCACACCGTGAAGCCGTACTATATTATCCACATATAGTTTTGCCAACTTCTTCACCGGATCATCCTTCCTATGCGGAATGAAATGCGACACCTTCGTTATCCGATCTACGACCACCCAAATGGCGTCGTTCCCCTTTTGCGACCTTCGCAAACCGTGTACAAAGTCCATAAAGATGTCGTCGAATTTCCACTCCGGAATAAGCAAGGACTTAAGAAATCCTCCCGGCTTTTGGCATTCCGCCTTCACCAAGGCGCAAGTTTGGCACTTCGCCACGTACAGCGCCACATCTTTCTTCAAACCCGGCCACCAAAACAGTTTCTTTACATCGCGGTACATCTTGGTGCTCCCCGAGTGAATCGAGTACTTGGTATGGTGTGCCTCTTACAACAACTCCACCCGCAAATTGCCCACACTTGGGACGCACAGACGACCGTCTTTCCAAAGTAATCCGTCCTCCACAACGAATTGGGAATTTGACCCATCCAGAGCCTCTACCACGAACTGCTTCATGTGGTCATCCAAATTCAAAGCCTGCCGAATCCGATCAGCCAGGTCATATTGGACTTCAGTCCAATTCAGTACTGCTTCAGCACTTGATTGCTTATCCACACAAACAATCTCCAACGCCTCCAACTCCCGAACCAACCGCTCGTCATGGATCGACAGCCAATTGGCTTGAGCTGGGGCCCGACAACTCAACGCGACCGCAACCGCATTACCTTTACCATGCACGTAGTGGATCTTGAATGTATAGTCTCCCAGGAACTCCATCCATCTACGCTGCCGCATATTCAGATCCTTCTGATCGATCAAATACTTCAGGCTCTTGTGATCGGTGTAGATATCAATCTTCACAGCGTACAAATAATGTCTCCACAACTTCAAGGCAAAAATCACGGCCGCTAACACCAAGTCATGGACCGGATAATTCCTCTCGTGCACTTTTAGCTGTCTCGAGCCATAAGCTATTACACTTCCGTGTTGCAGTAGCACGCAACCCAAACCGCTGCCCGAAGCATCGCTATAAATCTCATATCCTGCGGTCCCACCCGGCGAACTCAGTACAGGCGTCGTGGTCAACCGACATTTCAACTCCTCAAAAGCTCGTGCGCACTCCGGCGTCCAAATGAACTTCTTCTCCTTCCTCGTCAAAGTAGTGAGAGGTAATGCTATCGGCGAGAAGTTCTCTACGAAGCGCCTATAATAGCAGGCAAGCCCCAGAAAGCTCCGGACTTCCGCTACCGTAGAAAGCTCAGGCCACTCTCGTATCGCAACAATCTTTGCCGGATCCACCACAATACCTTCCCCACTCACTATATGACCGAGGAACGCCACGGAGGACAACCAAAACTCGCACTTCGAGAACTTGGCATACAACTGATTCCTCCTTAGCGTCTCCAACACCAAATGAAGATGTTTGAAGTGATCTTCCTCACTCTGCGAGTACACCAATATATCGTTGATGAAGACGATCACAAAGTGGTCCAAGTACTCCCTGAAGGTCCTGTTCATCAAATCCATGAATACTGACGGCGCATTAGTCAGCCCAAAAGGCATGACCGTAAACTCGTAACGCCCGTATCTTGTACTGAATGTTGTCTTAGGGATAACGTTCTCCCTTATCCTCAACTGATAGTTACAGACTTGAGATCCAGCTTTGAGTACACCGTCGACCCGACCAACTGATCAAAATGATCATCGATCCGGGGGATCGGGTACTTGTTCTTTTCCGTCAACTTGTTGAGCTCCCGATAATCAATACATAACCTCAAGCTTCCATCCTTCTTCTTAACAAAGAGGACCGGCGCGCTCCAAGGCGAACAACTTGGGCGCACATACCCTTGCTCTCACAACTCTTGTAGTTGAACCTTCAGCTCCGCCATTTCCTTAGGCGCTAGCCAATAAAGAGGTCGTGGCACAGGCTTTGCACCTGGTACTAGCTCAATCGTGAAATCTATCTCCCGCTGCGGCGGGGCTCCAGGAAGATCTCTAGGGAAAACATCCGGGTATTCCGATACCACTGAAATATTATCCAATGCGGGCTTCGGCTTCGCAACCTCCACTAGTGTAAAGAACAGTTCTGCACCGGCACGAACCGCCTTCACCACATGAAGAGCAGACACCAACGTCTTGCTCGACCTCTTCGAGCCCGTAAAGGTCGTCTCATGACTTGCCCCCAGCTTGACTTCCTTGCTACCACAATCTATATAGGCTTGCTGCTCCGAGAGCCAGTCCATGCCAAATATAACGTCGAACTCCACCAACGGAAGTAACGACACTTGCAGATCGAACTCCTGATTCCCAATCCAAACCTAAGCGCAACTAATTCTACCCGCGCACAATGAGCACCATTGGACTATAACGCATCCAATTTGTCTCTTACCATCGAAGGAGGTACTCCGATGCACAATATAATTCCTAATAAAGGAATGTGAAGCTCCCTAAACGAACGGTGCTCTCGCCAGATAAAATAAAGTCGTAACAAAGCTTAGCACAAGTAGTTCTAAGCTAACATGCATAAGGGCGACAACTATTTAAGGCAAAACTATCTTTAAACCATACCTGTCCTCACGACGGCGTGCTTCCTCCAGGGCTTTAGGCACTCACGGGCATAGTGCCCCGACTCCTCGCATTTATAACATGCGCCCGGGGTTTGGCCTGTAGATTCCCCCGATGCACCGAGAGGAGGGACTAGACCCAAAGTCCTAGCCTTCTTAAACCATTTTCGATATACAGACTTTGAGGTGTTCGGCACTTTGAATGTCGTCTCCTTTTCACTAAAGTCCTCGACTGCTCCTGACATAGCTTTCTTGGCCTTCTGAGCACCTCTCAAACAGTCTCGGGCAAAGTGCCCTTTCTTTCCACAAGTAAAACATGTGTAAGTAGTTTTGCTAGTCGATGTCGTAGCCCCTTTCTCCAGCATTCTGCCGGATGCAACTCTTATGGGGCTTGCATAGTTCGATACGATGGTCGCTGGCATCGGGAGAGTCTTCCTCAAATCTGCCTCCAAAGATCTAGCTGATTCCACCAAGGCTCGGAATCCCAATAACTTTGGTCCTAGCAGTCGAACTCGTAACTCGGCGCGCAGGCCATTATAAAATCTATCGACTGTAGCTTGCTCATTATCCAACTCGAAGCATGGGTAGCGGCTTATCATAAGAAATGCTTGCAAATATTCCTCAACTGTGTGCGCTCCCTGCACTAAATGCATATTCAGCTGCTGCCCCGATGGTCTACCAAAGGTCATCTGCTCCATCACGCCAACCGGCGTTGAAGCCACAATAGGGGCGCAGGGTTGTACATTCCTTCCAAGCTGTGCACCCGTCACAGCGAACACCGCTTCAACGATCCTTCTAACGGTTTCATACGAAGGAGGAGTCTCATACACCTCACCAGGTGCACTATGCTCCTCAGAAACCGTACATTCTGGCAGTCCAGCACCGCTTCCGGTCACCTATAGTGGTACAAAACACCGTTAAGCGACAAAATAAAATTGCAAACAACAATTACAGGAACATGCAGGTTCCCCAAACACGTGTATTCTCATTCCTAAGTGGACATTCATGGGTTCTTTTGTTGTTATAACGATGACGCACACACATGTGCTCACCACCCCTTAAAAAGAATTCGTCCACGAATTCATTTGAAGTTTGACCGAAACCAGTAGTCTGATACCAAATTGTAACACCCCCTATCCGTCACATAGCATATAGCAGTAGGTCCAATCAGGGCCCGACGCCATATACCACAGACAAAACGAGTGGTTACTCAATGGAAACCATCCAACCAATCATAACGTCCTACACAGAGCATTCTAGCGGAAGCAGTTTAAGTTGCAATAAAGAACCCATCACAAAGAGCATGAATGTCCACTAAACACCAAATAGGAATGTAGTGCATACACTAGTACAAGCCTTAAGGCCTTACAAAATGGTTTACTTCAAATTACATGTTTTACAAACCACGGCACGCAGGCCGGTCATACATGAGTAAAAGCAGTAAACACTCCAATTAGGCCTTCGAGGGCCGGCTTCACAATTTGGGCTTTAGCCCACTATTGACCGCTTGGTCCAGCAGCACCTGCAAGCAACAAAACCACCGCACGGTGGCAAACAAAGGCAACGGTCAGTAATGCTGACCAAATTATAACGATCTCGCCCCCAACTCGGGGCGGCGATGCTCCTTCCCTGCATATCATTAACATAAGCGAGAAATGTATCAATATTCATTTCATCATAGGCGTAGGCTCATACGGCCACACACCCCGTGCACTCAGGGCACATTCTCGGTGAACCGGCCAATGTCACGTCAATTTAAGCCATAGACATTCCGGACTCACCACCGCCACTTTGACGGCTAAACATATGAGCAATTTGTCTTCCCGGCATGGGTCACGACAATTTAAGCCATAGACTGTCGAAGACCCTCATGTATGCCAACGGCTCTAACCGAACGACATAGAAATGGGTACGGTTCCATCTAACCCGAGCTCACATCGCAACGACAATTTAAGCCATATGCGCAGGTCAAACTTCTACCGAGTCCCATTTTCGTCACACAATTCACATAACTCGGTTATGTTCAAGTTGGCTCTCAGGCCTCCAAGTTGGCAAGATCACGCATCCGCCCAGTTTTCCGGGTGCACCTTAAGGTTAATCCCCAAGGCACCCTGTTGCAATCTACCATGTAGAAAACCCGAAAAAAAACCAATCGCACGGAGTCTTCTCCGGCATTTATGCAATGCAACATCACCGATCCAGACCAACATGTCTGAATAGGCTTCACACATCATGCCTATGTCCGTTCTCGCTTACGGACTCTATACAACGGGAACTTTACATATCTACCCGAAGGAACGCCTCCAACTCACCGCAAACTCACGAGAGCGGGCTTCCTATGCAAAGAAGGAGAGCTTCACATGCTCAAGAAGAGAATCGCTACCCTAGCGTTCTTCCTTGGCGCCATGGAAAAGTAAGCGGATGAAAAGCACTGCACTCTCTTCGCCTCCGTAGATCCGAAGTCGGCTCGCGATTTGGAGCTTCGAAGCTCCTCCAATGGCCGGATCTAGCTTCTTCCTCCTCCTTTGGCTCTCCTCTCTCTCTTGACTTAGAAAGAGAACCACTCAAATAAAAGTGAGGGTTTCTATGGTCCAATCCCGTGTATATCCAAGTACTAACAGCCCCCAGCCGTCGGATCCTGAATTAAAGAAACGAACGGCCACAATCCAGATCTAAACTGCAGAATCTGGGCCGAACACGGCCTGGCACACGCCCGTATCCAGGGCCGTGTCCCTCCTTCGCCGTCAAAATCAACGCATCTGGAACATCACACGGGCATCCTACATGCCCGTGTTCTACCTGACACACCCGTGTTCCAGCTGACACGGCCGTGTGGTCGGTCGTGTGCCCCCATTGATACAGCCCGAAAACAACCCGAGACTCACACGGGTTCTTGGACACGCCCGTGTCCTAACCCGTGTCCAGTCGAACATGCCTGGGCTCCAGGCCATGTTCACGATCTCGACACTTCGTCGAGTGAAGTTCGTCGACCACCCAACACGACCTTGGACATGCCCGTGTCCTAGGTCGTGTACCTTGTCTCGACACATCGTCGAGCGAAAATGTCGACACCCAGGGCCGGTTGTCGACACGGGCTCGACACGCCCGGATACACGCCCGTGTCTCAGGCCGTGTGCCCCGTCTCGACACTTCGTCGAGCGCAAAATGTCGACTTCATGGCCAAGTCATCGACTCTAGCCTGACACGCCCTAGGACATGCCCGTCTCCCAGGCTGTGTGCCTCCTGCCAGATTCCAACTCTGGCCCAAAACATCTCCCATCGCTCTTTTGAGTTTCGGGGAGTTACAGCCGAGGTCGTGGATTCCAGGGTAGAGACCGCAGGAAGGAGAGGGAGCAAGTATATGCATTGGATCTGACTCAACAACGAAATCTGGGGCAAGTGATCATAGGTACGCCAGTTAATTTTAAGTTTTCTCCTTCCTAAATAATTAGATTTATGGATATAGAGCTGATAAACTAGGAAAGAAAACCATAATTAGATTTTTAAGACTTTAAACTACCCCAGGCATAGTCTTCAACAGCGGCAAGCCCGCCTATACATTGTTCGATACGGGTGTTTCGCACTCGTTCGTGTCGGAAGCCTTCATGGAAGGGTTGGAAGGCGTGGAGCGATTCACAGGCCTAATGATGAGGATACGGCTACCAGACGTATCAGAGTTATTCACCACCACCCTCTGCAACATGGAGGCGGAGATTGGCAGAAAGACATTTGAAGCACCAGCGACGGTCCTGAAGATTCCAGTCTTTGATTTGATCCTGGGCATGACATGGTTGCATTGGAACCATGCTCAGATTGACTGCCTATCAAAGAGGATCACCGTGAGGCATGGGGATTCCTACATCATCATCGAAGGTATAAGACCTATCCCCCCTCTCTTGTTGTCATCTTTGTAGGCCATCAAGGCCCACTTGCAGGGGGAGGAAGTCTATGAAGTGCTGTTTGAAATGGCTGAGGCCAAGGTTTCCATCTCGGATATCCCGGTGGTGCGAGATTTTGTTGACGTATTCCCAGAGAAGCTGTCAGGGCTACCTCCGCACCGGGAACAGGATTTTCGGATACAGCTGGTGCCGGGGGCTAAGCCGATATCTAGAGCCCCTTACCGGATGGCCCCGAATGAGTTGACAGAGTTTTGATGCCAGTTCCAGGAACTAGTGGAAGCCGGATTTGTCCGGCCAAGCTCTTCACCATGGGGAGCCCCGGTATTGTTCGTCAAGAAGAAGGACGGGACACTTAGATTGTGCATAGATTACTGAGCACTGAACCGACTGACAGTCCGGAATACCTATCCGTTGCCAAGGATAGATGAGCTATTTGATCAGCTGGAGGCGGCGCATTTCTTTTCAAAATTGGATTTGAGGTCGGGCTACTACCAGCTGTGGATCCAGGAGGAGGACATTCCGAAGACTGCCTTCAGTAGCAGATATAGGCTGTTCGAGTTTACCGTGATGCCCTTCGGGCTCACGAATACACCGTCGACATTTATGAGCCTCATGAATCGGGTGTTCGAGGCATATTTGGATGTGTTCGTCATCGTGTTTATTGATGACATCCTCATCTACTCGAGGACAAGGGAGGAGCACACACGACATCTGACGCCATCCCTGGAAAGACTGTGGGAGCACCGGCTTTATGCGAAGTTCAGCAAATGCCGGTTCTGGTTGAGGGAGGTGGCTTTCCTAAGCCATATCATCATTGGTGCTGGGTTGGTAGTAGACCCGGCCAAGATTCAGGCAGTTAGGGATTGGCCGCAGCTGAAGTCGGCCACAGACGTGCAGAGTTTTCTAGGACTTGTCGGTTACTACCGGAAGTTTGTGGAGGGATTTTTTTGTATTGCCCTTCCACTCAAATCACTGACGAGGAAAGATGTGCCCTTTGTCTGGACCCCGCAGTGCGAGGTGGCCTTCCAGGAGCTAAAGGATCGACTAACCTTGGCTCCTATACTTGCCCTTCCTTCGGGGAAAGAAGGATTCCAGGTCTACACCGACGCTTCCTACCAAAGCATGGGTACAGTGCTGATGCAGAATAGTCATGTGATAGTGTATGCCTCATGACAACTGAATAAGCATGAGCAGAACTACCCTGTTCATGGCTAGAGATGGGAGCGGTCATATTTTCTCTGAAAGTCTGGCGACACTATCTGTATGGTGTCCACTGCGATATATACTCTGACCACAAAAATTTGAGGTATGTGGACACACAGAAAGTGCTAAATATCAGGCAGAGACGGTGGGTGGAGTTCCTAGCAGATTACCAGTACGAGATGCACTACCACCCTGGGAAGGCAAATGTGGTGGCAGATGCGCTGAGCCGGAAGGCCACAAACTCTGGAGCAGGACCGCAGTTTATGGACTTGGAGTTGGTCCAGATGTTGGAAAAGATGCAGATATCCTTGGTGTATGAGGATCACCCTGAGCTGTACCGGGAATACCTATCATCGTTGGTTGCCACAGATGACATACGAGACCGAGTCAGAGATGGGCAGAGGCAGGATGCCAAGCTAGAGCCTATATTCCGGGCCTTAGAAGAAGGCTATACTGGAGATTACACACTGAAGGATGGTCTAGTGTGCTTCAGAGGACAGGTTTACATACCAAAGGGAGGCCGGGTCCGGGAGGATATTATGACGGAGGCTCAGTGAAACCGGTATTCGGTTCACCCTGGGATTACAAAGATGACTGCGGATCTGAAGAATACCATGTACTGGCCAGGCATGAAGAAGGATATCACCTACTTCGTGACCCACTGCGAGGCATGCCAGCTGGTGAAGGCAGAATACAGAAACCCCGCAAGATTGTTGCAGCAACTCCCAGTGTCAGAGTGAAAGTTCGATGATATCGCGATGGACTTTATACATGGGCTTCCCCGATCGCGGACGGGAAACGATTCAATCTGGGTGATCGTCGACCGGCTGACAAAGGTAGCCAGATTTATTCCGATCAGGAAGGATGACTCAGTTGGTGTGCTGGTTCGGAAGTTTGTGGAATAGTTCATCCGTTATCATGGCGTAACCAGGTCGATTGTATCGGATCGGGATGGACGGTTCATGTCCAGGGAGTGGAGATAAATGCAGACATACTTGGGCACCCGACTGACATTCAGTACAACATTTCATCCCCAGACTGATGGACAGACGGAATGCACCAATCGGACCTTGGAAGATCTGTTGTGACTTTGCATACTGGATCGCGGTGAGCACTGGGAGAAGCTATTGCCACTTATCGAGTTCACATATAATAACAGCTACTAGTCCAACATAAGGATGGCCCCTTATGAGGCCCTGTACGGATGGAGATGTAGGACTCCGCTGTCGTGGATACAGGACGAAGAACCGAAGGCTTTGGGTTCGGAGTTTGTTGAAGACACCGAGGCTCAGGTGAGATTGATATGGGATAGGATGCTAGAGGCACAGAGCCGACAGGCTAAGTATTATGACACTCGGCATCGTCAGGTGGAGTTCCAGGTGGTGGACCAGGTGTTCTTGAAAATCCGACCAATGCATGGGGTTTCACGGGTGTGCGGTCGGAAGAAGAAGCTCAGCCCAAGATATATGGGGCCTTATAAGATCCAAGAGCGGATCGGTCCCTTGGCATACAGGCTGGAGCTGCCACCGGAGATGGCAAGCCTGTACAACGTATTCCATGTATCCTCACTCAGGAGGGCTCTACTATACTCGGAGCAGCAGATTATGGTCACGGATGGGCCAGTAGCCTCTGATCGATCAGTTCACCTGCAACCGGTCCGGATTGACGACAGGGGAATACGAGTCTTGCATCGCAAGAAGATTCCATTAGTCAAGGTCCTGTGGAGGAATCACGGGCGAGTGGAGTACACCTGGGAGCCCCAGGACTTGATGCAACAAAGATACCCGGAGCTTTTCAGTCAGGTATTACTCACAACCTCTCGGGATGCTATAATTTTCCTTTCATATTTGAAACCCCGTAGGCCTAACTAGAATTTCGAGGACGAAATTTTTTTGTTTATATATTAGGATTTGTAACATCCCTCAAACAACTAAACCTCTAGGAGTGGTTTTATCCTGACTAGGTCATGACAAAACCATAGGAAGCCCAAGAAGGCCAAGTGAACCTGGGAATGTAGGTGAGATTACTATGGTTTGCAAATAGTAAATTTCTAAATCCTAGTTTAAGATGACCATGAGGCTTACCATGACTCTAAGATCCCACTATGACCTCACCAATCCTTTGGGAGGTTCATTAGAGCCCTAAGGGTCCATTGGAGTCGACCCAGGGTGGCCAAGTTGACCTAGAACCACCCTAGGCCTAAATTGGGTATGGTGCCCTAACTAAGGGCAGTTTGCCCTACTAAAGCCCAACTAACCCTACCAGGGTCTTCCTAGACCTAAAGTGGGGTTAATGGGTCACTAAGGACCCATGGAGGGCAGTCAAAGTGGTTAAGTTGACCAAAGTCAACTCTAACCCTAAATGGGTCAAACTAACCTGCATAGGGTCAACTGACCTCCCCTTAGCCAAGTGGAACCCACTCATGTCCCCCTAACTCTAGGGTGAGGCCAATAGGTCACCAAGGATCCAATGATGGTGACACAAAAGGTCAATTTGACCTAGGTCAACCCTAGTCAAGGTTAGGTAAAACCTAGCTCAAATGGGCTAACTCAAGCTCAAACCCATTTCCCCACTTGAGCTAACCTCATTTTTATTATTAACATGAGTTAGTGGGGTGCTAATAGGCTGGAAGAGAGATCAAAATCAGCCTTGATGGGTAGGAGAGAGAAAGTTCCATTTTCTCCTTTAACGGAAGAGAGAGAAAGAGGGAGAAAATGACCATTCATGGTGATTAAATGGCATTAACTCCTCATTTCCTCTCCCAATTAATGGAGATTCACTCTCTCTATCAGTTATGGGAGGTTTTCTGATGGATTCATGCCTAGGGAAGGTGAAACCACCATGACTTTAATTTTCCGTTTAGTGGCCATTAATGGCCATTGATGTCACACCCATCCTCTCTCCCATTTGAATGTTTTAAAAGCTTACCTAGACTTAGGGCAGGAGTTTCCACCATTTTCCTGAAGAAACCGAGCCCTCTGGCTGCACAGTTGTAGAGCACGGAAAAGCTCCACCACCGACCCTGGCAACTCGAAGATCGACCCGCCTCCAGCCCTCCAATAAGGTCCTCCTCTACTCCTTCTTCTATGGATAGATCTTAGGAATCTTTTAGGATGAGAATCGGGCTCAAATGAGTCAGATCAGGTGATGACTTTTCCATGGTTTTTCCAAAAAAATGGAGTGGTCAGGTTCGCCGGAAATCACCCCTCTGGCGGCCGTGCCGCCGCCCGGCGATACCCCCTACCTCAACGAAGGTGGTGGCAGTGGTGGCCGGCCAGGGAGGTGGCCGGGTGGCCGGGAAAATGGCTTGAAAGAAGCTCCAGGTCGGGCTGATCACAGCGCTTGGCTGGAGGAGGAAGATGACCAGGATGCGTTGGATTTTCTTTAAGATCCGTGCTGGATCATTTCTTTTATTTAGTTTTGATTTCTGAATTTTTTGTCCTATTTACTGGGCTATATTAAATTAAATATTAAAAATAATTAGGGGTCGTTTCAGAAAAAGTTGTAAACATGAAAATTGTAGATCTATGAGTCTAATTTAATTTAAAATTGGTTTCAACCAAGTTGGGTAAGTGGTTTGACCACAACACTCATTTTGGTGAGCACTATACCTAGGCTAGATCAGAGGCTATTTTGAGTGCCCCCAACAATCCATCCATCCAAATGACCTAAAATTTGGATGGGGATCATTCTTACCTATACCTAGAACATATCTAAAATTGGGAATGTTTGGAAAACATTTTCCTAAAGTTTTTGTAGGGATGTAATAATCAATGTTGGAATTATATAATATGTCTAATGACCTCCAAACCCTAACAAATTTTGGTTTGTGGTCCTTAGGGTCTTCAGGAGGCTGTATATAAATTATCATCTCATTTGGAGCTGATTTGGTTGGGAAATGAACAAACCCTTGCCTAGCCCTAATGAGGGTATTTAGGTCAAAAGTGCACTTGTTGGTGTAGGTGACCAAACCACCTCAACAGAGGTTGAAATTTGGGCCACTGACTTGGCATGACTTTTAACACCCTCCCATAGAAGATGGGGTGGATTGGAATAGATTTGCCATAGGATCTAAGACCAAACCCTAAGGATGGGCTTTTGTGTCTTATGAAGGGTATGGGGTCAAAAGACCTTGTATGGACTTGAAATTTGGTTGGGATGGTACTAGGGTAGCTAAAGCCCTCTGGTAAAAATATTAGGGGATTTGGGAAAGGGTTGGCCACACAAAACCCTAACCCTAGTTTAGGGCACAAACTTTGTAGTGATGGAATAGGGTATTAAAACTCTTGGAACAGTAATGAAACTTGGGTAGTGTGGTCATAAGGGTAGAATGAACCTCTGGAAATTAATTTGGGAATTTTGGATCAATACTCTTAGTACTTCCTTTGTAAGGCATGTGTTAGCTCTACTTAAATATTTAGTTATTGTGAATTCACAGTCCATTGGAAAGTCATGAAAATTAGGCAGAGGGAGTTTTAGACTATTATTCTAATGTATGAATTTTATTAGAATTTTTGAATACATATTTGCAGTACCTTTTTCACAAGCTCATTAATTTGTAAACTTGTTCAGTATTTTGTTTAGAGTTCATTATTTGTTGATAAATTATGAAACTTGACCTAGAGCATTTATACGTCCTTACAATCATCCTAGAATTTTCTCATAATTTTTGGAAATATTCTTGCTGTACTTATCTCTTAAAATGATTTATTGTAGGCTATATTTAAAAATAGGATTAGGGGTCTAAACCATGTTGAAAAATTGAGAGAATTTGGAATCTGTGTTAGATAATCATCTTGTATTTAACATAAAGTTTGTGGAGCATTTGATCGCTGGTACTTCATGTTCAAACTTTTGGTTTTGGATTACTAGAATAATTAAATAAATTATCAGATAAATTAGGAAAATTATAAAATTCCGAATTTAGGCTACAATGGTCATGATAGACTCCCAATAATTATTATAGGATTATCAGATGATATTTTTGAGTAGCTCCCATTTTACACACCATATAGTATATGTTGGTCTGCATTTAGTAAAACTGCAGAAGTTATGTTGGAATATGAATTTGGGCACATGAGTTGGGGTTAGATGTTTGCTGGTTTGGATAAATAAAAATGAGTTCATCATTGGAAGTTAGGATGAGTAGAGTGTTGGATTGACTAGTGTTAAGTGGTGCTCGGGATCGACGAAGGATCGTTTTTCCCGTAGGAGAGAAAGTGTCAAATACTCTAGGGTTCGATCTAGTACAATAAGTGAGGCTTTGGGAAATTTGATAGCAACCAACAATAGTAATTGCCTTGCGAAAAGGAGCTTTGGGCATAATCCCATCGTACTTCCTAGTGCCCTCGAGAGCCCTTCACGGGGAATACCTTGGGCAGTCCTGGGCTAACCAAAACTATAGGTAAAACTAAATTGCAAGAGTAACTAGTATAACTAGGGATTCACTTACACTCACCTCGGTGTCTCGGGGTGGTAGGTTGGGTCACTCGGGCAGTAGGCTCAGTGGATTTGGTGATGGGCAGGTTGGCCCGACGAGCTTTGGCTCGGTGGTTGTTAAGATGGGCAGATTGGCCCGGCGAGCTTTGGCTCGGTTATTGTTTGTGACAGACAGGATGGTCCGGGGAGCTTTGGCTCTGTGGTTATATATCAAGGTTGCATGTGTATAAAGTATAAGGTGGTGGGTCTTCGGTATTGGAGAGTCGATGCACCGATGCTAATACGTTGAATCGGCAAGTGTGGTTTAGCACTTGGCCAAATTAAGTCTGGTGCGCCAGCCGACAAGAGTACGCAGGAGCTCCGCTTAGTGCACCAGTGTTGAGGCGTACGATAGGTCTAACTAGTAGTGCAATTGCCGGTTTAGAGGTGGGCGAGGCCCAACCCATCGCTTCAGTTTGGCACTACGGAGGTATCCTGGGAGGTTCAGCTCCAGAAAGGGGGAACTAAAGGTCTGTGTACACAGAGTTGATTGGGTGTGTTGCACTTGCATGTTTACATCATAGCATAATTGTATTTCATAGCATAACCATTGCATTCAACCCCGACACCTATTGTATAAGTGGTATGGGACGCTTTATACAATAGGCCCTGCAAAACGACTCCTTGGTTTATAAGTTCGTGCGAGCGTGCTTATAAGTTAAGTTTTATTTCAGTATCTTTATATGTATGCTTGTTAGAAAACTGACACCCTGTTGTATAAATTAGTATGAGACTTTTTATACGATAGGAGCCCCGCAAAAGATCCCTTGGCTTATGTGTTTTCATATAAGTTAAGGTTAATTCTCTTGTTCAGTCTTTCTTACCTCCACACTGTCTTATATACTATAGAACTGCTAGATTAGTTCCGCCTCCATCTGCTTATTTGTTATTCTCCACTTTCATGTTCTCTCCTTTCCTTCTCCCCGCTCGGTGCCTAGGAACCATGGTGGAAGGTGTAACATCCCAATTTCAACTAGACCCCCCCTAAGGGTGATTTTGGGCAAGGCTAGGTCAGGACCAACCCTAGGAAGACCTTGGGGGACCAAGTGGGCCTAGGTAGGAGGATGAAAGCTACCATGGTCTGCAAATAGTAAAATTCAAAACAATAATTTAGAAGGACATTAGGGCTTCACCATGACTCCATGACCCCATCACAACATTATTAACCTAGCAAAGGGGGAAACTGACCCAAGTCAACTCTAGCTTAGAGTTGGTCAACTTAATCCAAAGGGGGGGGTCAACCCAAGCTCAACCCCTTTTTCCTTTTAAGTTAACCACAATATAATGAAATATTATGGGTGGAAAGGGCTGCCAATAGGCTGGGGAAGTCAGCATGGTCAGCTTTGGTGACTAGGAAAGAGAGAGAAAGCTTCATTCCATACTAATGGAGGAGAGAGAAAAGGGGAAAGAGAGTTGAAGGAGGAGATTGGCCAAGGAAAGGCCAATGGTCCCCATTGATGGCAGCATTCATCTCCTCCAGTGAAGGGGAGGAGTTTCCAGCCGTTTTCCTGGCTGTCAAGGGGCTGTTACAGCCTCCACCATCATGGCCGAAACAAGCCTTTAATGGCCATGATGGCCATGGCAGTTTCTTCCATTCTTCTCCCCCTCTGATGTTTTAAACATCATCAGTGAGCTTGGAGAAGAATTCCCCAATCCTTAACTGAAGAAATCCGGCGAGTTTACTGGGAGATTGCAGAATTCCGATCGGCGGCGCCACCACCATGTCAACCCGCAGATCCGCTCGTCTCCAGGCCGCCAACAAGGTCCTCCTCCTCCTCTTTTCTCATGGGTAGATCTTAGGTTTCATTAGGGCCAAGGTTCGGGCACAATTGAGCCCGATCCAATTCGCAAAATTCATGGCTTTCGGCCGAAAATTTTATTGGTTGGATCGCCGGAATCCGCCCCTCCGGCGGCTGTGCCGCCGTCTGGCGATAGCCACCACCTCAACGGAGGTGATGGTGGCGGTGGCCGGCCGGGGAAGGGACTGGGTGGCCGGCGGCAGACGCTTGAAGTCGGCACAGGAAGAAGCAATCCTGGCCGTTGGCTCATCGGGGACGATAACCCAGCGCCGTCGATCTGCGCCAAGATTCGCGCGGCATCAAATCAGATACCTTAGGATTTAAATAAATATCATTTCATTTCTGTCACATTAGATGTATTTAATGTATTTAATTTTTAAAAATACTTAGGGACTCTGAATGGAAATCTGCCCAACATGAAAATTGTAGCTTAGGGTGTCTAGTTTGTAGCAAAAATTGCTTGGACCCTTTTGGGCCACTGGTTAGACCAGGGTACCCTTTTTGGTAGGACCTATACCTAGGCCTAAACAGGAATTATGTTTGGTGCCCACACTTCATTCCTTGTCCAAACAAGTTGAAATTTGGGCAGTGAGAAAGTCTTAGTCATATCTAGAACCTTTCCAAAATTTAGAATTTTTGGAGAATATTTTTCTATAGTATTTAGAAAAATTTAATAAATCATGATTAATTTAATTATGTGACCTAATTAATTTAAAACTCCCCCAAATTTTGGTGGGTGGTCTTAGATGTCATGATAGGTATAGGGTTAAAACTTTAGCTCATTTGGAGATGTTTAGGATAGGTAATTTACCCACCCTATATATGACCTTATAAGGGTATTTTGGTCAAAAGCCACTATTTGATGGTTGAGTGGCCAAATTCCCTCATCAGAGGCTGAGATTTTGGCCACTGATATAATTTGACTTTTTACACTCACTTATGAAGTTTGGAATGGTTTGGACTAGGGTAGCCCTAGAATTTTAGGGTAGGCCCTTTAGGGTAAATTTCTAGGGTTTGAAGAATTTGGGGTAAAAGGACCTTGGATGGACTTGAAACTTGGGAATGATGTCCATAGGGTTACTATGGTCCTGTGGTTAAAATGTTAGGGCATTTGGAAGAATTTAAACCCCTTAAATCTATAACCCTAGTTTAGGGCACTAGCTTTGAAATCATAAGCTCTAATACCAAAACTTTCTGAAAAGGGCTGAGTTTTTGAATGGGTAGTTGTTTAGGGTATATATATCTCTGGAAATTTTATAATAAATTTTGGATGAATATTTTTGGTACTTTATTCACAAAGTCAAGTTTTACAATTTTCACTTAGGAATTTTTGGAGACAAATATACTTGATTAAATCTGATGAAACTTAGCAAAGGGGCTTGTAATCATGGTACCCATCTCTGTAAAGTTTTTTGAAATTTTTGAAGAATGATATTTAGTAGTTGCTTCTTTAATTATTTAATTCTATGGAACTTTGGTAAATTTAATAATGACATTTAAATTGTCTAAAAAATTTTAATTTCTTCATCATGATGTTTCTAGTTCCTTATGAAGCCCTAGTAATTTTTACATAATTATTGGAGACATATTTGTGGCACTTCCTTCATTATATTTGATCTTAGGAATTATTTTTAATAAATCCTTTAGAGGTCAAGAACTATCTGGAAAATTATGAAAATTGGCAACCAATACTATTTCTCTGTTATTTAGTGAATAAAAATTTTAGGAGGCCATTACCTGAGAAAATCATATAGTTCATGTTCAGATTGACTATGGCCTAGTTTTGAGGAAAATTCAATAAATAGTAGATTAATTGGGAAAAATATGATTTTCTGAATTTAGACTATATTTATCATAATAGACCTCTGGTAAAATTTGTAGAGTTATTGGAGGAGAATTTAGAGTATCACCTATTGAGTACATCATATTAGCTTAGGGAGGTCTGCAATTAGTAAAAACAGCAGAAATCAAATTAAAGTGCACAATGAGTTTAGGAAGTTGGAATAATGGGGCATTAGTCTGGTAGGTGAATTAGGTTTGTCATCAGAAGTGTAGATGAGTAGTGGAGGTTGGTTAGAGTTGTGTGGGGTTCGGGATCGACAAAGTATCACTCATCCTCGTTGAAAAGAAGGAGTCATATACACTTGGGTTAGAATTCAATTATAACCCTAAGGGATTGAGAGATTTGTGTAGTAACCAATAATAATAAGTGCCTTGCGAAAGGGAGCTTTGGGCGTAATCCCATCGTAGTTCCTAGTGCCTTCGAGAGCCCTTCACGGGGAATACCTTGGGCAGTCCTGGGCTAACGCAACTCATAGGAATAATGAAACTTCAAGAGTAACTAGAATAATTAGGGTTTCACTCTCACACACCCCGAGGTTACGGGAAGTAGTTTTGGCTAGATCATCAAGCAGTAGGCTCGGTCGTTGTGGTAAGAGGGCAGGATGGCCCGGTGAGCTTCGGCTCGGTGTTGGTACGTAAATTTGCATGTGCATAAAAGGAATGAAATTAAGGTGGTGGGTCTTCGGTATTGGAGGATCTTAGCACAGACACCAATACGTTGACTCGGCAAGTGTTGTGGTAGCACTTCGCCAACAGAAGTCCGGTGCGCCAGCCGGCAAGAGTACGCAGGAGTCCGCTTAGTGCACCAGCGTTGAGGCGTACGATAGGTCTGACCAGTAGTGCTATACTGGTTTAGAGGTGGGCGAGGCCCAACCCACGGCTTCCGTCTGCCACTACGGAGGTATCCTGGGAGGTGAGGCTCCAGAAAGGGGGAACTAAAGGTCTGTGTGCACAGAGTCGGGTGTGTGTGTTGCACTTGCTTGATCCATCATACCCACTTGCATGTCATAACATAAGCGATTCATTTAACCTTGACACCTAAAATATAAGTGGTATGGGACACTTATACATTAGGCCCTGCAAAACGACCCCTTGGTCTATAAGCTTGTGTGGGCAAGCTTATAAATTAAGGTTAATTTTCTTTACATATATATATTGCTGTTAATAACCGACACCCCAACGTATAAATTGGTATGGGACTCTTTATACGATGGGAGCCTTGCAAAAGACCCCTTGCTTATATGTACCCATATAAGTTAAGGTTACTTTACTTTACTTGTTTACAAATATGTTTAGTTACTATATAAATTGCTAGTTTTAGGTCCACCGTCACCTGCATTTGATATACTCTCCACTTTCAAGTCCTCCCTTTCTTCCTCTCCGCTCGGTGCCTAGGAGCCATGGGGGAAGGGGTGGGGGATGATAGGACTTAGTCTTTTAGACTAACGGTTTTCGAACCACATCATTTAGGGGATCGCGGAGCCCAGATTGGAGGAGCAGCCCCAGAGGTCGACACGCTTGGAGATAGGGCAGTCTAGCACAGGAGTTCAGACAGCTGGGACCGTGAGGCCCTTACTCTAGTAGTGTTTATTTTATTTCCACATGAGAGATCTTGTGGTGAGGAATTGTTGTATCGGGCATAAGCCCTTATTTACAGTGCTTGGTTTTGTGGACTCTCCCATCGTGGAGATATTTTACTTGATGTGATATTTCTGTGGACTTTTACTTAGAGTTTTGCTTCGCATGTTATTACTCTAATTTTGTTACTATGCTGCGATCGAATTGGCCGGCAGAAACGGCGTTTTGTGGTGATGACGCTTCCGGGCGGGAAGGTGTCACCGCAATGCGGCGGTTCTGGGCATAAGACCCTGTGTTTTTATTTTAAAAAAAAATGGGGTCTTACAGAAGGGGCGGGGGATGATAGGACTTAGTCTTGTAGACTAACAGTTTTCGAACCACATCATTTTAGGGGACCATGGAGCCCAGCATTGAGGAGCAGCCCCGGAGGTCATCACGCTTGGAGATGGGGCAGTCTAGTACCAGAGTTCAGACGGCAGGGACTGTGAGTCCTTTTCGCTACTAGTTGTTTTAGTTTTGCTTCTGCGATGAGAGATATGTAGTGAGGACTTGATGTACTGGGCATGAGCCCAAGATTTAGTACTTTTGTTATTTATGTGGACACTCCCTTAATGGAGTTTACTTACTATATATGTGATTTTCGTGGACTTTCTTTATCATTTTACTATAGTTATGATCTATTTGGCCGGCAGGATCAGCGTTTTGTAGTGATGACCTTCCCGGACGTGAAGGTGTCACGGCAAAGCGGCGGTTCTGGGCCTAAGACCCCGGTGTTTCAAAAAAAAGGGGGGTCTTACATGAGGCAACATGTGATGGTTATGTAGTATGGGATGCATAACCATCACCACATGGGTGCTCATTAGCACGTTTTCTTTTCTCGTTGCATGCGATGTTATGTAGTATGGGATGCATAACATTTCATGTGTATGCCGCTCATGTATGCATTAAGGCCTTTTTAGAATGCATAACACTGTATGCATAGCATATCATCGCATAAGCACACGTGCTAAGTTAAGGTTTACATTATGACACATGCACACACATGATTTTAAAGGAGAATAAAGAACTCATGCATTCATATCATAGGCACATGAGTAAATAGGATGAGAGTATATCATCCTAACTAGGACATAACATCATGATAAAATCTCACAGCAAGATGCAGCATAAGCAAGTGTCTAAGTATGGTCTGAAGTAGTTGTGTGGCCTAGTTATGGACTGTGACTGTTTTTGACGAGTCGTTTGCTACCTTTTCTAGAATGTCGAGACGTCCTACGATGAGGTAGACTCCCCTATCAGATGGCGAGTCGTCTGGTGCTCAGAACGAGGCTGTGATTGAAGGATTGCTACAGAGCATTGAAGCTTTGTCTAAGCAAATGTTGGAGATGTAGTCGTAGATCCAAACCTTGTTGACTATCATTGTAGGACAACCGCTTAGAGTTCAGGACCCGACCGTGGGTCAAGCCATTCCAGTTCCTCCTGCTCCTCTAGTGCCACCAGCTATGTTGCCGCCAGAGATGAACTTCATCTCGCACTTCCAGTGATTGGAACCCCCTACCTATGATGGTAGGGCAGACTTTATGGCTTTGGATGACTGGATTATAGCCATCGAGGAGATGTTCTCTTACTCCAGAATTTCAACAGACCAGAGATTAATGGTTGCTTCCTACCAGCTCAAGGGTTTTACAAAGAGTTGGTGGCTAACGGAGAAGGAAAACTTGAAGGATGGATGTTCTTGGGAAGTTTTCAAGGAGCTTTTGATGAAGAAGCTAGTTTCTGCCATCGGCCGAGCGAGACCGTTTGTTAAATGAATTCCTGCACTTAAAGCAAAGGAAACTCATGGTGAGCGAGTATGAGGTGGAGTTTAGCAAGTTGAGTCAGTTCGCCTCAGATTTAGTAGTTTCTGAAGATAGCAGGATCAAGCGTTTTCTAGGTGGTCTGAAGAGTGACATCCAGCAGTTTGCAAGTGCTTATAAATCAGGGAGTTATGCTGAAGCAGGTCGATTATCAGTTCATAAGGTTGAGGCAATTGACCATGCCAAGAACTAAGGACAATAAATGAGAAGGGATAAAAGGAAGACTGGTGAGAGTAAGAGTTTTCAGGAATCCGATGCTGCTTCGATGAAGAGGAGCAAAGAAATGTGCAGTTTCTGTGGCCGACCAGACCACCCATTTGAGAAATGTTTCTAGAGGATAGGAGCTCAGAAGCAGGAGCAGGTCCATGCGATCCAGGGTGCTCCTAAGGGAGATTTGGTTTGTACTTTGTGCAAACGGAAGGGGCATAATGCTGCCCACTATTGGGATAAGGTCCGAGTCTGCTTTCAGTGTGGACAGAAAGGACACATCAAGTCAAAGTGCCCGCAGTCTCAGCCTGCGCTGCAGCCAGTGCCGCTTCGGGCCTTGCCACCGCCGCAGCCTGTAGATAAAGGGAAGGGAAAGCTGAACGTGCTGTATCAGGAGGAGGCCCAGACTTCTACCCAAGTGATTTCAGGTTAGTTTCTAACCTGGTTTTGTTTCTGTATTAGCTTGTAGATGTAGTTTCGATGTAATTCGATTAGTTATGTAAGTGTTTTATAGGGAAATTTAATGTAAAGAACCGTTGGGCGCGTGTTCTCTTTGATTCTGGTGCTACCCACTCATTTGTGGCTAGGGCATTTGTTGAGTGTCATCATTTGACTATCGATCAAGTCGGCGATGTGTTTCAAGTCAAGTTTCCTTCCGGTGATTCGGTGGTGTCAGACCAGGGTATCCGGAGTTGTCCGATTTTGTTAGGTGATTTTCTAGCAATTGCTGACTTGAAGATGATAGACTTGGAAGATTTTGATGTGATCTTGGGCATGGACTGGTTGGCCAACTATGATGCGGTTATCCAGTGCAAGGTTAAGCGCTTGGACTTCAAGATGGACAATGGTAAACCCTGGAGTATTTATGGTTTTGTGCACCAAGTTTCTCTGATTATATCTATGGTACGTGCTCGGAAGTTGGTAAATTCCGGATGTTTTACTTGTTTGGTTTCAGTCGTGGAGACCGTTGTTAGCTTACAGCATATATAGGAGATTTCGGTGGTGTGTGAGTTTCTATATGTTTTTCTAGCTAATCTTCCTGGTCTCCCGCCTGAGAGGGACGTGGATTTTGTCATAGATATGGAGTCGGGTACCCGTCCTATTGCTAAGGCGCCGTACCGGATGGCCCTACGTGAGTTGGAGGAGTTACGTACTGAGTTAGATGAGTTTCCCCAGAATGGTTTTATTAGGCCGAGTTCTTCGACTTGGGGTGTTCTCGTCTTGTTTGTAAAGAAAAAGGCCAGATCAATGAGGCTGTGTATTGATTATAGAGAGTTGAATAAAGTCACCATTAAGAATAGATATCCCCTTCCTAGGATTGATGATCTATTTGATTAGTTGCATGGTAGCTCTATGTTTTCAAAGATTGATCTTCATTCAGGCTACCACCAGTTGAGGATTCATGAGGCAGATATTCCACGGACTGCCTTCTGTTCATGGCATGGGCGTTTTCAGTTTCTGGTAATGTCCTTTGGTTTGACCAATTCTCCCTCTGCCTTTATGGATATGATGAACCGTGTGTTCAAGGATTTTCTGGACCGTTTCATGGTCGTATTTATAGATGACATTTTGGTGTATTCCCACAGTGCTGATGAGTATGCCCAGCACTTGCGTTTAGTTTTGTCTACTTTGAGGGAGCATAAGCTATATGCCAAGCTAAGTAAGTGTGAGTTCTGGTTGTCTCAGGTTTCCTTCTTGGGTCATGTGGTAAATAAAGATGGAATTTTGGTTGACCCTGTGAAGGTGACTGTTGTTATGGATTGGGATAGGCCTACCACCACCAAGGAGATAAGGAGATTCCTAGGGTTGGATGGCTATTATAGGAGGTTTGTAGAGGGTTTCTCTACGTTATTTGCGCCTTTGACTAAACTGATGCAAAGGAACGCAACTTTTATTTGGAGCGATAAGTGCGAGGAAGCTTTTTTGGAATTGAAGAGAAGATTGGGTACTCCTCCATTTTTGTCTCTGCCTACTGAAGGGTTAGAATATACGGTGTATGTAGACGCATCTCATGTTAGTCTGGGTTGTGTGTTGATGCAGGAAGGCAAAGTAATTGTGTATGGGTCGAGAAAGCTAAAGGTACATGAAAAGAACTACCCTACACATAATCTAGAGTTCGCAACAGTGATTTATGCCCTAAAATTGTGGAGGCACTTGTTGTATGGCGCAATATGCAAGATTTATACCGATCATAAAAGCTTAAAGTACGTTTTCACTCAAAGAGAGTTGAATCTGCGCCAACGAAGATGGTTAGAGTATGTTGCTTATTATGATGTTGAGATCCAGTACCATCCGGGCAAAGCTAATGTAGTAGCCAATGCCCTGAGTAGAAAGATGGGGAAAATTTTTAATATTTCTGTGGATTATTATGATGTTTAGAGTATGTTGCTTATTATGATGTTGAGATACAGTACCATCCGGGCAAAGCTAATGTAGTAGCCAACGCCCTGAGTAGAAAGATGGGGAAAATTTTTAATATTTCTGTGGATTCGCTGGTAGAAGAATTTCTCTTGATGAATATTTCTGTTGGGAGTTGTAATTTGTCAAATAGTTTGGAGATAGTTGAGCCTTCATGGATTGCACTCACAAGATTGCATCAGAAGGAACACCCTGAGTTGTTGCACCTTCACAAGAGAACTGAGAAGGGAGAGTTGTCAGATTTTTCGATCGATGATGCGGGTACCTTGAAGTACCGTGGTAGATTTTGCATCCCCAATGTTGACGATATTCGAGTTAAGTTGTGCAGTGAGGCTCATGGTTCCAATGTTTCCTACCACCCAGGTTCAACCAAGATGTACCAGATTTGAAGCAAATCGCCTGGTGGTTCGGAATGAAATGTGATGTAGCGAAGTTCGTTTCAGGATGTTTTACATGCAAGCGAGTAAAGGCCGACCAAGGCAGACCTGGTGGTAAGCTAACGCCCTTAGAAATTCCGAGTTGGAAGTGGGAGAGTATCTAAATGGATTTCATTACTGGGTTACCGAGATCTCCCCGAGGACACGATTCAGTATGGGTTATTGTTGATAGACTAACGAAGTGTGCTCACTTCGTGCCTTTTAATATTGATTACCCCATGAAGAAGATAGCTGAGCTCTATTTAAACGAAGTCATTAGATTACATGGAGTGCCAATTAGTATTGTATCTGATCGAGACTCCAGGTTTACGTCTCGCTTTTGGAAGAGTTTACAGGAAGGTATGGGTACTGATCTGTGGTATTCCACAGCCTATCATCCGTAGACAAATGGTCAAACGGAAAGAGTGAACCAAATCGTGGAGGATATGATCAGATGTTACATTTTGGACCACAGAGGAGCGTAGGATGAGCAACTCAGATTGATGGAGTTTGCATACAATAATAGTTATCAAGAAAGTTTGCAGATGACCCCATTTGAGGCCTTGTATGGGAGGCGATGCAGAACTCCCTTGTTTTGGGCCGAGGTCAGTGAAAAACCATTGCTGGGTCATGAAGTGTTAGAAGAAATGAACGTTTCTGTGATGATTATTCGGGAAAAGCTTCGAATAGCGCAGGAACTATATGAGAAGAATGCCAATCGGCGTAGGACTGATTTAGAGTTTGTTGTAGGTGATATGATGTTTCTCAAAGTTTCCCCGATGTCTAGAGTTAAGAGGTTTGGAAAGGATCATAAGTTGGACCCAAGATATGTGGGACCTTTTAAGGTTGTCGAGCGTATTAGTGTATCAGCTTATAGGCTGGATTTGTCGCAAATTTTCCTGGTGTGCATGACGTGTTTCATGTGAGCCAGTTGCAGAAATGTGTGCTCAGCGACCGACAGATTCTTGATGTTGTGCCCCAGTTGGAGCCCAATATTTCCTATGTTGAGATGCTTGTTCATATTTTGGATTCTCAAGATCGAGTGTTGCAGAGAAAGACCATCCCCATGGTTAAAGTTCTCTGGCGAAATCAAGACGTCGAGAGCGCGACGTGGGAATTGGATTCAGTGATGAGAGAATCTCATCCGCATCTTTTCCCTTAGTTTAGGTATGTCTTTAGATTTTTGATAATAATTGGGTTTTGGTGTGGGTTTGATTTCAAGGTTGGGTTAATATGTGGGTTTGTCGTGTTGAATTGTTCTTAAAGCTGTGGTAAGTTTCAGGACGAAACTTCTTTTAGGGGGTGTGACTGTAATGCCCCGATTTTTCGATGTTTTTTGTTTGTCGACGTCATAATTATGTCGTCAGGGCGTTACCCTTTTTCGTTTTGATATCGGCGTTGCACCGTTTGTGCATTTTCACGTCCATTGGGCTTGTTTGACCAGATTTTGGGATTCTGTTGGGTTGAATATCTTCCTTGATTTAAAGGATGAGGTTTTGAGGCCTTGGGCTTGTCCAATTCTGTTGCTTTCCGATCATTTTGGAGTCTCGGCGCGTGTTTGGATCCTTGTGAGGATTTTCTTTGCTTGTGTAAGCTTTTGATGATAGTGTCTCAAGAATGATATGTTGGATTCTAGGGTTGTTGTCGTTGTTGAATTCGTTTAAATTCAACGCGCGTTTGGACCCCTGTTTGAACTCACATTTCTCTATTCAAACACTTGAATATGATTATTTACTGTTGATGATATGCAAGCTTTAAGCATTGTTTTGATTTTTGGTTAGCCCTCTTCTTGATCCTTTTGAAGCCCTATAGGGTTCTCTTCTTTTTTTTCGTCGTCAATCAGAGGCAGGAGATAGATTTTTCTGTGCACTGTTTTGAGCTTGACGAAGTATCGAGACGAGCTCGACGAAGCGTCGAGCGGTCCTTTGTTCTAAGTTCGACGAATTGTCAAGCGGAATTCGTCGACCGCGAATTTCGAAATGACTTCGTCGAGCTGGTTTCCCCTTTGCATTCGACGAATTTCGAACTGATTTCGTCGAACGGAGTTGTTCCCTTTGTGATCGACGAATTTCGAACTGATTTCATTGAACTGAGTTGTTCCCTTTGCGTTCGACGAATTTTGAACTGAATTTGTCGAACGGAGTTGTTCCCTTTGTGTTTGACGATGTTCGAACTGATTTCGTCGAACGGCCTTTGCGTTCGACGAAAATCAAACTAAGTTCGACGATTTTGTGGTTTCCTTCCTACTTCTCGAGTTGTTTTCCAGCTCCCGAGATCTTTACCTTTCTGGTACTCGAGAACTGCTCTAGTTCCTGAGAGGTATGGTTCCTGTTCTCGAGTTGTGCTTCCCAGTTCTCGGGAATTACAGCGTGGTTCTCGATATAAGCTTCCTGTTCTCGAGAAATTCTTTTCTTGTACTCGAGAACTGCTCTAATTCCCGAGAGGTATGGTTCTTGTTCTCGAGTTGAGCTTCCCAGTTCTCGGGAATTTGCAGTTTGGTTCTCGAGATAAGCTTCTGTTCTCGAGAAATTGTTTTCTGCTTGTTCTAGAGATGTTCCCCTACTTCCTCTCGAGAAGTACGGTTCAACTCCCTGATTCTTCTCTTAAGTGTGGTTATCTTAATTACCCTTAGAATATAAATACCCATTTCTTCTTCCTCCTTCTATTTTTAGACCGATTTCTTGTTCGTCTTCCGAACTAGAGCGGCGTGAGAAAGAGTTTTTTGTTTCGTGATTCTTCTGGTGGCCTCCGACGGTGCTCCGGTGCTCAAAAACTTCAACCGAATATAGATTCGGAAAGCTCTCGACGAGAGCTACGCCATCGTGGTAAAATCTTCCCCTTTCCTTAAGATTTTCTCTCTAGGGTTTTTGGCCCTAACTCCAATTTTTGACCCTTTCTTGTTAGATTTCGACTTCCCTCGTCATCTTTGGCCCCGATCTACGTCAAGGAGTGATTTGGTGAACTTTTTCGGTAAAATTAAGGCAAGTGATAGTTTTCTCCTTCCCTTCCCTTCTTTATCCAGATTTGTAGAAGTTTTTAATTTCTTGCTATCATGGTTAATAAATAACTTGCTGGTTTTTAAGTGTTGACGAGATCTCTGTCTATTTCCATTTTACTTTCCATGTTCTTGATCTTGGTTACCTAACCTTGTAGTGCTATATGTTTTGATGATGATATTAAATATCACTTTTATTACCATTCTGTAACTTTCTCGTAGAATGCATTGGAAGTTATTTAGGGTTGTAAATTCCTCCTAAATGGTGATCAACCGCTTCGAATCTAGAATTGTTTAGTAGAATCCGATGTGTCATTGTTGTCTTGAGATTTCTATCATGGTTTTTCTACGTGGCGATGTCGTGGGGCGAGACAAGCTGTATGTTTTTATGGGCCTCTAAGCTCTAAACCCGGAATGTTACGGTGTTTTTCTTCCCTATTAGTACTTTGTGGGGCTCTACCGGGTGTTTGGGGCATTTGCGGTGAATGGTGGAGTTTTTAGTCTCCCCTGCATTTAGACGAATAATTTTATTTGGGATTGTGTCTGGCTGAGTTGACCACCCTGCCCGTTTCGAATTGTTTGGTGGAGTTGACCACAGGTAATTAATAAGAGTTTGTTTCTTTCCGGATGATTTAATCATGACCTTTTCCCCTTATAGTCTTGTTCATTTGGGGTGCTTTGTGGCACGCGATGCTTCACGTAAGTGTTTCTTTTTGGCTTTGTACATTTCTACTGTACTTTAATTAAGTATTTTCCTTTGGTCTTGGGTTGGTACCCCTCGACTTTGTTTACTTTTGACTTACTTTCCACCATTACTTGTACATTCTTTCTGAGATGTTATGTCTTTGGAATGCCTCAGGTTCAGAGCTATAGCTGGTAGCCGTGCTAGTTTTTGGAGTTTCTGAGCAGCAGTGTTGGCTATGTTCTTTGCCTCGCCAAAGTGAGGTAGTTTGTTGTTTTTGTTTATTAATTATTTCAAACATACTTTCCTTTTGTGGGTTCGTGTCAGTTTGTTGATGCCCACATGATTGTTATTTTTGGATACTTGCTAGCTGCTTAGATTTCTTTCTGTGTGTTTGAGATACTTGCTCTTTGGGATGTTTTATGTTAGGACTGCATGTTAGATATTTTTAACTTATAAAACCCTATTATTAGTACATCATACATATCTCTTTCAAAATTAAGTCACTACTTTCTGGTTAGAGTAAAGACTTTTAGCTAAACTCATTATAAATCTAGGGTCTTGCATATCATGAGTTATTCCCTAGGGGACGTTTACACTTATGTAGGATGTTTAATCTTATAAAAGAAGTATTTTCTGCAGCATATAACTACTTTCTTTGTGCATTAGATGAGCCACTAAGCTGAGGGATACGGCTAACTACTATGCTTAAAATTGATTTTAACTCTAAATAACTTAAAGAACCTTTCTTAATGTCTGAGTAGGAGTTTTGCCTGAGCGTCCGCAGTTATCCCCTGCTGACGTGGCATCATGACGCACATTTTTTCCTTACTCTGATATACTTATTTGGCGGTGAAAATGCGGGTTGTGACACCCTCTCTCACTCAACTCTGCTTGCTAGTGTTAACGTCTCGAAACTCTAGAGACGACAGGGGTGCCTCTGCTTGAGTAGTCCTATCAGCTGGCGTAACGTCCTACAGCAGCTAGCTGCCACGTTGCTCCATCTCCTGTGATTGGTTATTTAAATAACTGTTAGCCACAGAGCTAAGTAGAAATAAATATCCTCCCCGGATCCATATACTTGGGACGAGTACACACCCACCCAATCAAAAGTAGATAGCCAAAGCAAGGGTGAGTTAGTACAACATTTCATATATATATGTTAGGAGCAATTATAAAGATGTGCAATATAGTATAGCTGGAAAAGCAGCAGCAATGTATATCAGTTATAAATAAGGCTCCACAAGCACATCAACACATCAGGTGTTCACAACATGTACCCTATCGCGGGCATTCTTAGTCGCGCACATACCGCAGGCATTTACAGTCGCGCACATACCGCAAGCATTCACAGTCGCGCACATACCGCAGTATTCACAGCAGCGCACATATCGCAGACATTGACAGCCGCGCACACAACGCAGTTATTCACAGTCACACACACACCGCAGGCATTCACAGACGCGCACACACCACAGACATTCACAGCCGTGCACACACCGTAGGCATTCACAGCCGCGCACACAATCCTATGTCGACATAGTATGGACCGCTTTTGTTCCAGCATGCTAGCGAGCCCCGCGGGCCTCACCGATGTGGCTGTTGGTGATAGTGGCCAGCCCTGCCACTTCTGGGAGTGGTCATACTGCAAAGCCCAGGCCCAAACGTACGTCCCCGGGTACTCTTGGATGTGTGTGACATCTGATGATTCATTTCGGCCGACCAGTGGAGGAAAACCCAACAGGGAAAAACATAACGGCCGGTCACCCGGGGTACACATATCCCTGTCGCCTTGAGTCGTCAACCTTCCCGCACCGGTACGAACGGTCTGTGAAAGGGACTGACCCGCCACAATTTACCACAAGAAATTCACAAGCAATCAATCATACAATCATGCTAATACACACTGGGTCTGCGGCAGCATGCCCTACTATACGTTAACCTTCAGGCAACGATGCTCAGCTCAACTTTCGACAAGGAGCATAGGAGCCTTTATTTGAGACTAAACCCGAAGGAACACCTCAACTCCAGTTATCCTCAACTAAGGCTCAACCTTAACCAACAACTGCTCGTTTAAGCAGGACACATACATATAATAGTAAATTATGGTAACGAGAATGCAGTGATTTAAACTGATGATAATAAACTATGCATAATGAGATGCGAACAGTACGAAACTGGAGTAGTACTGAAATGGAAGTACTGAACTGAAATGAACTTGACCAGTACGATACTGGAGTAGTACTGAATTGAAAGTACTGAACTGAACTGAACTTGACCAGTACATGACTGGAGTAGTACTGAATTGAAAGTACTGAACTGAAATGAACTTGACCAGTACGGGACTGGAGTAGAGCTGAATTGAAAGTACTGAACTGAAATGAACTTGACCAGTACGAGACTGGAGTAGTAATAAATTGAAAGTACTGAATTGAACTTGACCAGTACGGGACTGGAGTGATAAAGAACTAAAGGTACTGAACTGAAATGAACTTGACCAGTACGAGACTGGAGTAGTACTGAATTGAAAGTACTGAACCGAAATAAATAAAGGAACTGGAGTAGAGCTGAATTGAAAGTACTGAACTGAAATGAACTTGACCAGTACGAGACTGGAGTAATACTAAATTGAAAGTACTGAATTGAACTTGACCAGTATGGGACTAGAGTGATAATGAAATAAAGGTACTGAACTGAAATGAACTTGACCAGTACGAGATTGGAGTAGTACTGAATTAAAAGTACTGAACTGAAATAAATAAAGGAACTGGACCAGTGCAAGACTGGAATAATCATAAAGAAAATGGTTAGTAGTCCAATCACTCCTTTAAGGAGGCTTCAGTTTCATCTCCGTTCTCAGGAGGTATTTTCAGTTTCTTCTCCATTCTCAGGAGACATTTTCAGTTCCTTCTCCATTCTCAGGAGGCATTCATAATTTCTTCTCCATTCTCAGGAGGTGTATTCAGTCCCTTTTCAGTTTTCAAGATTTCCTTGGGTTACACCCATTATTAAGATCGATAACAATTCAGTTGCGCCCTTTTTAATCACGACTTAATTGGATTAGGGGAAGCTTATTATGAGTTATATCTTTATAATTCATCCGAGAATAAATATCAATTCGATTTCTTGCGTCTGATCGAATCCGAAAATCTCGTTAGAGGGAACATTCTTCCTTGAATTTCAACCTCAAAAATAATTTTTAACACATGAGGGAAATTCTTCACATAGAACGAGGTTGTGAATTATTTTTCTTGACACTCATATTTTCATCTTTCGAGTCCACTAAAAATGTCTGAGAGTTATTTTAAAAAAACAAGTCGTTCTGTGGTTTTGCAAAAACCTCGAAATACTCATAGTTGGAAATCTTTCCTTGATAACGCTCATTGATTACTCAATTTGAACTTAATATCCAATATATAGAGTGGTTGCGTGATTCAATTTTCATTTTCGAAGAATTTGAGCGCATAAATTTCCGAGCACGACCCTACACTCCAAGAAATGGGAAAATCTTCAATTTTTACCCCAAGGTTTCCAAATTTTAATATAACATTTAAGAAGGCATAAAAAGAGCATAGTACTTTTTTCAAAATTTTCCGAGCTATTTTGGGCCTCTAAATTGGCCAAATAGTTCTTATTTAGGCTTTTTAAAATACTATATTAATTCCAAAAATTCCCATAATTTTTGTGTAGATTGCCCTCGTCAAGGGGAACAACTTTCATGTTAAAAGCTTTTTTTTCTGGGAGCCTAGATTAGTCTCCAAAAAATATATACAAATTTTAATTATAATATTATAATATTTATAATATTATAATAATTATAATATTATATATATATATATTTATCTTCTTCTCTCCCACCACCCCAATGCCTATACAGGAACCCGACACTGCGTGTCTTCCCCGCTGCCGGTTGGTCGCCGGCCGGCCGTGACTCCACCCCCGGCCGACTGCTCGGGGCTGGGCTCTCCCTTCGGCGATGGTCCGGCAGCCTGCCACCGCTGACCGCTGCCGAAGCTATATTTTTTTATATTTGAAGGGGAGAGGCTGACGGTGGCGGCGCTCCGACCGCCGGAGCTCGCATGACACCCGTCTAGAAGATAGGGAGGAAGGAGAGTGGAAGGTTTCTATCTTGTTTGGGGTCTCTGGCGACATCCAGTGAGTTTCACCATTAATGGTGGTGGAAGGTGGTGGAGCACGGGTGGGCTGTTTCCGGCGAGCTGGAGCTCCGACCAGGTGGGGGAAGCTCGTTCTTTGCTGGTGTGAGGAAGGGCTGAGGGGTCATGACCTTATTTAGGCAAGGGGGAGGAGCCTTTTGGCTTGGGGATGAGTGGGATTAATCCCCTTAAGGGAGAAGAGCTCTTCTCCGCTCCAGCTGGCTGGGACACTTGGCAGACATCGAAAGGTGGAGGTACATCCATGTGTTAAAATCATGGAGGCTTGGAGCTTAGTTTGGGGAGGAGGGGTATATGGAGGCTTAGGATTGGTTCCCTCCTTGGTTTGACTCCCAAAGAATACAAGGCTTGCTGGTTTAGGATACCTGGTGGCCTCCTAATGGATGGTTGTACACCCTATAAGCCTAGCTAGGCTATAAGCCATGTGGAGGATAGGGGAGAAAGAGAGAAAGAGAGAGAGAGAAAGAGGAGAATGGGCTTGACTTCTTGATTTGGCCCAAGGGCCATCCTCCTTGATGGAATCCAAGGCCCATATGGGGTTGAGATTGTGCCCAAAGGTGGCCTACATGAGTGACCTCAAGTGGGGGTAACACAGAATTAAATTCCCTTAAGAAAATTGGATTTTTAGGAAGTTTCACCAAAGTCAACCATGGGGTGGGTCCCCCATACTGGTCAAAGTAAAAATAGGTCCAAATCACCAGGGTTGGGTCAAATTTGGGGTATCGTGTCACAATTCATGTGCGCACGCTTTTCGGTGCACAATTATGCTTGATTTGACCACAGTTTGAGCACCTGTCATCGAAACTGATCGGGACCAATTCCGTTGACTTTATATTGACCATAAAAATCCAATGTCACTGACCGAGCTCAAATCAGAGTTCATTTGATAAGTATTCAAAATCTGCGCGTCGCGACGCGCTAAAATGGTCAAAATGCTCATAGTCATCATTATGCTTCGAATCGCGACGCGATGAGTTCCTATGCGTTCGTATCGACTATACAAAGTCATAGGAACTGACACAACTCAAATCGGAGTTCTCTAGTCAATATTCAAATTTCTCGTATTTGCGATGTTCTATGAGCAACAGTCGTATTCACCATATGACTTTGGTTTGCAACGAAACGAGTTTGGTTGCATGAGTACCGGTTATATGAGTTCAAAGCAACAAATAGAACTCGAATCAGAGCTCATTAGCTCAAAATCCCCAAAATAGGGTCATCTCCTACCCATTATGAGTCTCGGGTAAAGATTCAGGTCACTTTTATTGGGTCCACTAGGGTTCTAGTGACCCAATAAAAGTCGGGATGTTACTCTCGGCCAATGGAATTCTCCTCCCCTAGTCACTGCCATTGCCGGGAAAACCCTCTGGTCTTCTCCTAACTAACCAGAGGAGATGAATCTATCCATGGAAATTGAGTGGAGAGGCTCTCGGCCTCCCTTGGCCATGAATGGCCTCTCTTTCTCACTTTCTCTCTCCTCCATTATGGAACAAATGGAGCTCTCTCTCTCCTAGTCATCATTTACAGAAATTAGGTGGTATTTTAGGTAAATATCAGCCCCTAAGGCTGATGGGCCATTCCAATTTGGCTTAGCCCAAGTGGATTGAGCTAGGTTAGGTCAACTTGAACTAACTTGACCTAAACCTAGGTTGAGTTGACTTTGGTCAAATTGGCCTTTTAGGTTGATGCCTTTAGGTCCTTTGTGACTCATTGGCCTCCCCTAAGATCTAGGAAGGGTTGGGTAGGTTTGGCTTGGCACCTTGGAGGTCACTTGACCCTTAATTAGGGCACTTTGACCATTTTAGGGCTATGGTTGACTTTTGTCAACTTAGCCACTTTGGTTGACCAATGGGTCCTTGGTGACCCATAGGCCTCCCTTAGTGCTTAGGAAGGTCTAGGTGGGTCCCTTTGGCTAAGGGGAGGTCAATTGACCATGAGTGAGATTAGTTTGACCTAATTAGGGTTTGGATTGACTTTGATCAACTTGCCCCTTCTGGTTGATCCCAATGGGTCCTTGGTGACCCAAGGGTCCTTGGTGACCCAAGGGTCCTTGGTGACCCTAGGGTCCTCTTAAATGGTTAGGGGTGTTATGGTGGAGTCATGGAGTCGAGTTGAATCCCTAAAGTCTAGCCTTATGGTGGGGTAATTGAAAATTACTATTTGTCGCCCAAGGTAGTTTTCTCCTTCATGCCTAAGTTCATTTGGTCTTCTTAGGCTTCTTAGGGATTTTTCATGACCTAGTTCTGACAAAACCACTCTTAGGGGTCTCGAAGTTTGAGGGATGTTACAAAAAATCTCACACAGACTACTACTACACTTACTCATGAGGCATATCTGGTACAAGATATTTTGAGAAACACTATATTATTAAAGGCAGGCGTTACGAGAAAGATTAGGGCCCAATTAAGCCTAATCACCTATCTAGTATTAGAAAAAGAGCAATTTGATGTAGCGTACTTAGTGTTATTGATGATCCAATACACTTTCAAAATGAAGGATCCTTTGAGAAGGAAATTGAACACACTTCAATTAGGAAGTATCATCAAGCGGGTAGTGTATCAAAAGTACCAATGGATCCACCAAGATCTATACATCAATGATTGTATTCCTCCTATTTATAGTTCATAGACAACACGATACCCTTCAGGACGGGGTAAAACATCTTCATCCGCTAGACCTACATGAGGAGAAGCCTCCACTTCCACTAGACAACCACTTCCTCGAGGAGGGTCTCTTTGAGAGAGGGTAGACGAGCTTTATGACTTAGTGGAAGAGCATAAGGTGGAAACAAAAGTGAGGTTGACTTATTTAAAGAAATTCATGAAGTACATTGCAAAAGGTTTGAACTTGAACCCGACCCCAGAAGAAGAAAAAGACTAGGAGAGTCCAGTGGCGGATCCTCCTCTTCATTCTATACGAACGCGTTAGACGACCGCGGGAAAGAGGACAAAGTTCAAGTGATGACTAGCCACCAACAAGTGAAGATTGGGACTTTTGATTGTGTTTATTATAGGGTTACTGGAATGAAGATATCGCCTGACAGGTAGTTATCGTCTAGCGATAAGAAATATTTAAAATTATCGTGTTGCTGCTTATTTTTTGTATTATTATGGTGATGAAGACAATTGGTTGCATTTATTTAATCATTCTATAAAATTAATTAACGTTGAACTTAGATTTTCATTAGCTGAAGTTTTAATTAATTTGGTTATTTGACTATTATTGAGCTTTTGGTAATTTACATCATTTTTCTAATTAAATGATTAAAACTTTTAATTTGAAATGTATAAGACTCCTAATTCCAATCTTGGTGAAGAAAATCGTGAATAAGTAAGTGGTTTGGTGAAACTATCTGCTATTTGTGACTCGGTTCTTATAAAGTTGATTGTAATATTGTCCTTTTTATGTGATCTTTAATAAAATGATGACGAACGACTATATATTTAGATTGTGAATGATGTACTGGATTATAAGTAAGATCAATTGCACTCTTATTGTCGCACCTTAATTCAATGGTTTGTTGATGTATTCCAAAATCTTCTAAGTTTGTTTCATCCATAAAGCATGTGCACAACAACTACCTGGCGCAATATATTCGGTCTTGGTGATGGAGAGGGCAACAAAATTCTGTTTTCTACTCACCATGAAATAAGTAAAGGGTCTAAAAAATGACAAGTGAGACTTGTGCTTTTATGATCTAACGAACAACCAGCATAATCAGAATCGGAATAACCATATAAAACAAAGTCATCATTATGAGGATACCACAGTCCTAGTTTAGAAGTACCAATAATATATATAAAGATTCATTTAACCACTTTTCAATGTGATTATTTAGGATTAGCCTGAAACCTAGCACACAAATAAACAACAAAGATAATATCAGGTCAGGATGCAATTAAGTATAATAAAGAATCTATCATCCCTCTATGTAAAGTTTGATTAATTGATATTCCACTTTCATCTTTTCCTAATTTTAATGAAACAGACATGGGAGTACTAGCTTGCTTAAGATTTTCAAATCTAAATCTTTTAAGAACAACATGAATATTGAAAGTATCTAGTGTCTACCTAAATCACTTATAGGGGGTGAATAGGTGATGTTTGTCTCTTTTAACGGAATAAAAATCACTTTAATAAATAAGCGCACAAATACAGAGTTTTATAGTGGTTCCCGAGTTGGATACGTCCACTTTCCTGTCTTGCCTATCTACCACAAAGGGCTAGATTCGGCTACTTCACCAATCTCAGATTTCCACAATCTTACACCTCGGAGCCGCAACTCCTACAACTTGATCCATAACCTGTTGGAACCCCTAGTTTGGATTCGGGTTAAGGTTCACTATTAGGATGTTTGACCCACCTTATATAGCCAGGGTCAAGTTTGTTAGTCCTATAGTTTAGGCTAGTCATTAGAATCAATCTTCATGGACCAGCCTGCAGTGAACTTCAGGAGACTCAAGACTTAGAAGAATTTAGAGTTCAGATTATTAGCTCGAAGTTCTTCGAACTCAGCTCGACGATTGTCGATCGCAGATCAATGAACTCAGAGTTCTTTCTCTGAGTTGAGCTCGACGATATTCGAGCTCAGGTCGACAATTTCTTCCCTCAAGATAGATTCTCTAATCGACGAACTTGGAGCTCAGAATTAACAAGATATTTCCAGATTGAGGTTCGCTGAGCTCAGGTCGGTGAAGAGGATTTCTCAGCTTGACGAAATTGGAGTCCAGGTCAACGAAATCTGCCCTAAGATCGACAAAATCTGTTATGAGCCTAAATGTTAAGTTTTCCTTATCTGTCCCTCTCTTCATTCCATCCTAAGTCAATAATTCTCTGAGTAATTAATGCTTAAATTCTCTAAGAATATAGCCGTTGAAGGCAGCATTAATTATGGTTTTCATCAGAGTAATTACTTGACTTATTCTCGGGATAGTTAGGGAAATACAATTAAAGTCAGATATTCAGTCGTTCTCCTTCCCAGATTTCCTGCAATAATTAACGGACTCATTTCAAATTCTGAAGGAGAGTTGCAGCAACATATATAAAGAAAATTTCTTTTCTTCTGAAAATACACAGACAACAAATACAACACACAAAATAGAGGGAGTCGACTAACAGAGAGATACTAAGATTCTGACCTTCACTCTGAAAGAAAAGTTCTGTTTGCTCCTGCACATTCAAGAAGACTGAAGAAGAACATCATCTACAAAATCAAGAGTCTTCTTCAACTTCTGATCCAGGAATCTTCAGAGACAATTATTCAACATCTGTCTACAAGTTCCTGGACATCTTCAAGACAAGGCTGAAAACCTACACCCTGAGCAAAGCTCCAATCTTCCTAAACATTTCAACATCTCAGGGGGAGCTTTGACACCAGCAATCCACTAAAGTCTTCTCTATTGTTTAGAGAAAGAGAAGACAACATCACCTTCTTAACCTCATGTATAAAGGGTTTATTAACTCCCTTCAAAAGTTTTTGTTGGTTTTTGGGCACCTGATCAAAAGCCTAAAGGGTTGTCAGATCTCCCTGTAAATAGATCTTGTGCTGACAGGGTACCTGAGCAAAAACCTGTGGTGGCAGTCACCTGATCAAAAACTGCTAGTGGATTCCTACCAGGGTGGTAGAAGAGTGGATGTATCCAGATTTGGGGAACCATTATAAATTCTTGTGTTGTTTGTGTGTTCATTCTTCTTTGTTTTGTTATGTTGTGGTTGTGTAGTTTAGCTTAGTCCCTTTTTCATTTTATATAACTACTGTTATCACTAATTTACTAATAGATTTTAAAAACAGTAAAAAGATTTTAAATTACTCTATTCACCCCCCCCCCCCCTCTAGAGCTAATTAGATCTATCCCCATTTATTTCATTGGTATTAGAGATTTACCATTTCTTTCAATTGGTATTAGAGGAAGGTCTATTTGGTTGTACAAGGTAACACTTGAACCAATAGATCCTTCTAAGATCTAAATTTCTCTAGCATATTACTTATACCATGGCACAGAACAAGGACTATGTAAGCACCAGACCTCCAGTTTGTAACTTGAACAAGTTTGCTATCTAGAAGGCAAGAATTAAATTATATATGAACTCCATTGATGAGGATATTTTCAATTTTATCTTGATAGGTCCACCAACTCCAGTGGCTACATCTACTACAACTTCCAGCACTCATGCAGTTTCACCACCTGAGTAGACAGATGCACAGAAGAAGGCCAAGATAGTTGATGCCAAGGCTATGAACATTCTGGCTCAGACAATGTCAGATGACATTTTCCAGATAGTGGCAGAGTGCACCTCATCTAAATCCATCTGGGATTCCCTAAACCAGATGGTTGCTGGATCTGTAGATGAGAGAAAAGATAGGAGATCAAATCTCATCTCCCAATATGAGAATTTTAAGAAAGAAGAATCTGAGTCAGTGGGTGATATGTATAATAGACTTAGCTCAATTGTTAATTAGCTAAAAACCTTGGACAATGTCATAACCCTGACTGAGATCAATGAGAAGATTCTCATGTACTTCCCCAGCTCATGGGATTCCAGGATCTAGCCAATCAAGGAGGCCAAAAAGTCTGAATGAGATCACTACTGAGTCTCTATTGGGAAAGCTCGAATCTTATGAGCAGCTGATGAAGACCAAGCTGCTAAGCAGAAAACCTCCACACCAGGGAGAAAAGAGCCAAGCATTGCCTTCAAAGCAGTTGAAGGATCAGAAGCTCCACCTGCTAATGATGAGCTTATAGCTCTTCTGGCAAGAAGATTCTACAAGATAGCAAGAAAGGATTTCAGAAGAAAATCATCCAGACAGGATGACAAACCAAGGTATGACAAAACACCTACTAAAGAGATTGTGTGTTTTGGATACAGGAAACCTGGACATATCATTTCAGAGTGTCCATAGAATAAGAATAAGAAGAAAAGGAGAGAAAAGGAATCCAAAAGGCATTACAGCAAGACCTCCTCCAGCAAGTACAAAAGAAAGGAAAAGGGCTTTGTTGTTGAAAGCTAGAGTGATTCAGAAGAAGAATCCTCGTCTTCCTGCTCAAGTGAAGAAGAAGAGGAAGCAAAAGCAAGAGAAGTTTGCTTGATGGATATCAATGCATCAGACAGCCTTTCTGAAGATGAGCAATCTAAAAAAGAATCAGAATCTGAAGAGGATCAGGTAATCTCCTCATTTGATTTTAATTCAGATAGCTTTAGAACTGAATTCAAACTATAATGTAATGATTTGATTAATTCTGAGAAGGAAATTAAAATACTCAGAGATAAGATAACTGAACAAGACAATCTTCTATCTGAAACCATCAAATTAAAGGATGAACTAACTATTGCAACTGAACAAATCATGGCACTAAAATCAGAATTAGCCGAGGCAAGGCAACTTGAAGAATCCCTAAATGGGAGAAGCATCAAGTTGATAAACATCACAAGCACAGTAAATGACAGACTTAATGGCAAGCTGGGCTTATGTGCTTCATCAAGCCAACCCTCATTAATTCAGAAAAATATAATGTCAACTCCAATCAAATTTGTTTTTGAAAAGGGAAAGAATAGGTAGATGACCATAGTACTAAGCAAATAGAATTAAAACAAAAAAAATAAGAAAAAGAGAAATAAAAATAAGAAATCTTATAAAAACTATGTTCAACAGTTTTCGTCGAACTCAGACCGATGAAATGCTTACAGTTCGTCGAACTCCAATCGACGAACTTTGAACGCAGAATTGTCTTATAATTATTCGTCGAACTACGATCAACAAAACCAATACAGTTCTTCGAACTGTGATCGACGATATTGGGGCACAGAAAATGAATACCTTCATTCTCTGAGCGGAGTTCGACGAACTCATCCCTTTTCATCGAACACAGGTCGACGAACTTATCAAGATTCGTCGATCCCAGTTCAATTTAAAAGAAACTCAAATTTTCCTAAAACTTATAATCAACCAAGATCTTTAATTAACCAATTTAATCAGTGGATAATTCCACTAAGAAAATTTCATCCCCTAGGATATAAGAACCAACCTGAATATTCTTATATTTCCAGTTTTAATTATGAAAAGAAATAAGGACCCAAGGTAACCTGGGTCAATAATATATAATCTGTTTAAATGCAGGTGAAAGACTATCCCACGATAGAGGAACAGTGGTACCTGGATAGTGGCTGTTCAAAGCACATGACTGGCAGCAAGAACAACCAAATCAACTATAAGTCCAAGCTAGGTCCAAAAGTAATATTTGGTGACACCAACTATGGCCAAACTGAAGGCTATGGGAAGGTTAAAATTGGAGCTGTCACTTTCAGGAAGGTAGCATATATAAGTGGACTGAAGCACAACCTTATATCCATAAGTCAATTATGTGATGAAAGGATTAAAGTATCATTTAATCAATCCTCCTGTATTATTACTTCAGTAGATAACTAAGTTGTATTAACTGGAACTAGAGTAGGGAATATTTATGTAGTGAACTTTAAGTCTGCTAAGTCAGAAATATGTCTGTTTAATCAAACTAGCAACAACCATGAACTTTGGCATAAGATATTAGGACATGTTAATCTGAAAAATATTACTAAACTCTCTAGGGACAACCTTGTTAGAGGATTGCCTTCTTGCCCTTATAAGAAGGAAAACCATTGCATGGCTTGTCAATTAGGCAAGCAAACCAAAAATAGTTTTAAGTCACTTAATAAAAGTGATTCACCTAGTGTTAATGCGCGAAAACGGCACCGTCTAGTTAACATGGAGGGAGGTGTTTGATCTCACAAGCTAGGAGAGGAAGAAGATGAAGGTTGTGGGGAAAGAGGAAGCTTCTAAGTGCTCAAGAGTGGAGCAAGCGCTTGTTCGAGGGTTGCGGGGATAGAGGAGAGGTTTGATGAGAGCAGCGGAGGTGGTTGATCAGGAGCTGTCGAGCAGACATTTACTTGGATGATTGTGCTTGCAGGTTGACTCCGAGGGAGCTGAGTTGAGCTAAGAAGAAGAGAGAGGGGCCGCTAGCAGCGGCAACAGCAGACTTCATCAGCCGCGGCTTGAATGTCACTCTTGCGACGAGATTTCCTTTGATTAATATCGAATTATTACAACTTGCTAATATACCTTTACAAGAAAGCAATAAAGGGGTACAAAGAGGAAGCTGGCGGTTAAGGAAGGAGTGCCAGAAGAGGCCGCGCGGACTGAGGAGCCAGGTCGGCAGGTTGCACGGTTAAGGGAAAAATAGAGACCACACGGTCTGGGAACTGAGGCTGGCTGGCCGCGCACGGCTAAGAGAAGAGAAGCAGCGGACTGGGAAAAGGAGTCCGCAGGGGTTGCTGGCTTGAGCTTGTTATGGGATGACTTCGAGCATGAGCACCTTGGCGATGATGATACCTCTCTCAAATGAGAGGTATGGGGGTCTATTTATAGGACCGAGGAGGTAACGGCTTCCGGTGATATTACCACTGGTGAGACGGTAACTGGAGCGAGAAGAGGAAGGAGTCCGCCGAGTCCGCCACAAACCGCGCGGACTGGAACTTGCTTCTGGAGCTGTTGCTGCTGATGGAGAATTGGGAGACTGAGTGGTGGACTGTGAGGAGTGTCCGCGGAGTCCGCTATTGCTGAGCTGAGATTGTCCGCCAGCTGCTAGGGTGTCGGATGATGGAGGCTAAGTGGCAGACTGCGAGGGGAATCCACAGAGTCCGCCACTGCTGAACAGGGCATGCGCTAAGGGTGCAAGCTGAGGAGTGCCCACTGAGTCCGCTGAGTCCGGACGAGGCTGTGCGGTCTGGGACTGCCTTAAGGAGGTTCTGCTGCTTGGCGGATTGGGAGGAGTCCGCCACTACTGGTCGATCCCGCGCCAAACTATGCGGGCTGAGGAGGTTGGCCCTACTGCTGGAGAGAAGCGGGTGCTGGGGATGAGGAATGACGGGCTGCATGGCGAGTCCGCTGAGTCCGCGGAGTCTGCCCCTGCTAACAATCTGAGTCCGCCAAAAATGAGGATTGTTGTGGCTGAGGAGCTGGGGTTCATTAACATAGGCGGACTCGAAGGCTTGACTGCACTTCAAGTCCGCCCAGCTCGCGATGAATTGGATGTTGCTGTTGCTCTTTGCGGGTAGCCGGGGAGCTGGACCGTCTGCACTCCGCAGACGGACTGAAGAAGCTGGCTGCCCATGCTGCTGGGTGACAAGGGATGAGTAACCTACCAGACTGATGAGGCAGGCCGCATGTGTCGGCGAAGTGAAAGCTGAGGTAGCTGGCTGGCGACCTGAGGGTAGGTCGCCACTCTTGTTTGGCGGTTTGAGCGGTCTGGTGTTCTTGAAGAGTGACCTGCAGGAGCGGGCTGGAAGAGCCCAATTCCTGCAAAGGACGCGGCTTGGTGCCGACCTGGGCGGATAGGCATCCGAGTACGGCAAAGAGATTCCTGTTGAGACAAGCTGCGATTAAGCTGACAGGGCGCGGCCTGCAGGGGAAGACTGTAGGAGCAGTCTACGGCCCCTGCCGACCATGGGAAGGCGCACATCTTGGGCAGTCAGACCGCTAAGACCGTCCAAGTGGTGCGGCCTGAGCGGACAGAAAATTCTGTCCGCCCACCCTAAGGCATCGCGACCTCCAGGAGGAACCCGGGGCAGGCCGCGACTAGCAAGCTAGCTGCCTTGGGAAGGATCGCCAATTTCGGGGTTAACATAATCCCCACATTTTTTTAAGTTCAGAAGAGAACTTTGAAAAAGTTGGAGACCCACGAAAATCGTCATCTACCCCAAAGGAAATGAAAGGCGCAATGAGAGATAGAACCTGATGTCTCTCCATAGGAGTTTGGTGCTGCCTGTCTTTTCCCTGTAAGGGGAAAGTTAGTGTAGGCATATATAGGAGGTACACCTTGTGTGTACCTGGGTTTGCCTTTGTAAAATGAGGAAGATGTGTCTTCTGTTGAGTTCTGCAAAATGAAGGTGAAAGGAAAACATAGTAGCATAATAACTTGCAAGTACCTGATGGAGGCTTGCAAGCGTTTGCTGCTTTCTACAAAAGAGATGTTAGAAGCAAATTTGGAATATAAAAGTAGCTTGCAAGTTCCTATGAAGAGACTTGCAAGTGTTTGTTGTTCTCTACAAGAAAAGGGTTAGGAGCAGGTAAAACATGTGAAAGTGGCTTGCAAGTACCTGTGAAGAAACTTGCAAGTGTCTGCTAATCTCTGCAAGACAAGAGTTAGGAGCAGACAAAACATGTGAAAGTAGCTTGCAAGTACCTGTGAAGAAACTTGCAAGTGTCTGCTGATCTTTGCAAGACAAAAGTTAGGATCAGACAAAACATTTGAAAGTAGCTTGCAAGTACCTGTGAAGAAACTTGCAAGTGTCTGCTGATCTATGCTAGACAAGAGTTAGTAGCAGACAAAACATGTAAAAGTTGCAAGTACCTGTGAAGAGACTTGCATGCATCTACTGTTCTCTGCAAAATGAGAGTTAGAAGCAGATATGGTATATAAAGACAAAGCTGCAAGTACCTGGATATGACTTGCAGGTGCCCGCTAACCACTGCAAAGAGAATATTGAGCAGCAGACATAACATAATTAGCTAAGCTGCAAGTACCTGAGATTAGGCTTGCAAATGCTAATTGTTGATAGGATAAGGTCGATATGACCATATAGCAAAGGAAATGCCTGATACACTCTGCTGATAATTGAAGGAAGATTAAACCAGAGTAGTGATCTTCTTGCTATATTAGAGATTTCTTCAGCATGAAGTCCAGATCAGCAAGTCAAGTGTTGACTGTTGATATACTAGGATAGATATGATCACATAAGCAGAGAAAGAGCTTGACAAATTCTGCCAATCTGGACTAGATTCCAATAGTATTGCTTAATGATCAAAGAGAGTTAGATTCCTTAATCAATGTTTGATGTCATTAGTGTTTGATAAGAGTAATTAATAGCTTTGTGAATCATCATCTGATAGAGCTTAAGCAAGCAGTGAATAAAAGATGAGAGTAAGCAAAATGAATGTTGTAAATACTTTTGGTAGGTCAGATTAACCTGTTCACCTGTGAAAAAGGCAGTTAATAATAAAGAGGATTAGCTATACTCCCTTGATAGAGCACAAAAGGGAGACATGCGCAAAATTCCTAAGAAGGAAGCGGTAGATGCACTGTTCTCTTGCCTCGGGTACAATCATCACTGATCCATGAGACTAGTTGTGCCAAGTGGCCTAAAGCATTGCTTGTCTGTGGAAAGATTAGTGGAATTGTGGGATCCTGCAAAGGCACAGATCGAGAGTACCATAGAGTGTTCGGCCATCACAGTCATGAGATGATCGAAAAGACAAGGCTACTACGCTTGGTCACCATTGCTTGTCAAGCAAAGATCACCGTAACTATAATGTATCCTTTGCGAAGCATAGCAGAGCTAACACATGGGGCTCCCCTAGCACACACTCTGTGTCAGATGCCGGCTAGGATCCGAAGTTTGAAGCCCAACATCATAGATCGAATGGCTCCCACTACACATACGTGTATACTCCCCACTTTATGTGGTCGTAGCGGTTGTGTCAGAGAACAATCTACGGAGGGAGGGATCAAGACTTGGTGATATCTCATTGGTGTAGTGATCTCTTTGGCAAAGAGAAAAATAGAGGAGGAAGCATTAAAAGAAGGGAACTGTGTCAGTACGGTATCCCTGATGTAAACTTTATTGAAAAGCATGAAAAAGCACTTAGAAGCGCTTTGTAAAGAAAATGTTTGAAAGAGTAAGAGTAAGAGAAACCAGTCACGGTTATGAAAAAACGTTGAAGAACTATGAAGTCCTTTGCCATCTTAGAATAGTCTTCCAAGAGCTCCCTCGTCATCGGCATCGAAGGTTTTAATGACTTTGGGAACAACGAGGAGAGGGGGCTCTTCGAATAGGCTCACCCCTCTTGAGCTACAAGGAATGTCTGCAACTTCTTTGCCCTTTGAGGTTGTTGGATCAGGGAGATCATATTTGGGGAACAGGTCACGCATCTTACCCTGCTGGAGCATCCTTTGCACCAGTTGGCGGAGTGCTTGGCAGTTCTCAGTCAGGTGGCCTGACTCTTTGTGGAATTCGCAATATGGATCAGAGTCTCTAGATCTTTGATCAGCTGGTCAATAAGGCCTTTTATAGTTAGCCCTATCCTTCATGACTTTGGCTTACTTGCAGCATGACTTCATCTAGTTCGGACTCATGCAAGTCATTGCCTTGCTGTTGATAAACTGCAGTTGTTTGAGAAGATGTAGCTGGTGGTGGTAGCAGTTGATCTTGAGCATGATCATGGTTCGGGAAAGGATATCGATGGCGTTGAAATCTTCTTTCCCTCCTTGAGTGAGTTGGGAAATATTTGCGGGGTGATCTCGGAGGCTGCTTGTGAGAAGGAGATTCGTTCTCTGATAGAAGCCTGGAAACAAAACCTTGGTTGCTCTTTTCTCCTCGAATGTATGAGTTTGCTAAGGCGATCAACTCTTGGTACGTTCTCGGTGCACGGACATTGGCTTCAAACTTGAGCGGCCCTTCACGAAGACCGTGGATAAGAGCCACTCGATACATTTCTTGGTCAGCAATCTCGATGTCCAAGATTTCTCTTTGGAATCGATCAACGAACTGAGACCAAGTTTTGTTCCCACGTTGCTTGATCTCAAAGAGGGCTTCTGGACCTCCCTTTCTCTTAGTTGAAGTAGAGAATCTGAGAAAGAACTCCCTTTGCAGATCAGCAAAGGAAGTGATGGAGTGAGGGCGAAGACCATAGAGCCAGTCCCTCACTTGTCCATCAAAAGTTGTGACAAGTAACTTGCACTTAGTTGCATCTGAAATAGTTTTGAGAGCAACGGCCGATTCGAAGGCTTGGAGTTGCTTTACTGGATCAGTCTCTCCAGTGTAGATCGGTAACTGGGGCTCTCTGAAGTTTGCTGGAGTAGGTTCATGATGAACATTCTCTGTAAAGGGTGACGACTCTTCATGTTCTCCTACAGCATAAGGATGAAAGGGAGCATAAGCTGCAGCTATAAAAGAAGCAGGAGGATAAAAGGGAAAAGTTGTTGCAGGAGCAAAGGCAGGAGCTAAAGGGTAAGGATGACTTCCCTGAAAGTTGAGAAATCTAGCGGGACTTCCCCGGGCTGCTTCCCAAAAGAAGTTTTGACGAGCTGCAAACTCATCATCTTAAGGTCGCAAAGGGGCTGCAGGCCCTTGTGGAAAGGTTACTATATGCGGAGGAGGATAGACTGGTGGGCAAGCTTGAGGATAAGCTTGTTGATGCTCCAGTGTTGGTGCTGGATTGATCGGAGTAGCTGGGGCAACTGGAGCTGCTGCAGGTTGAGTCTACAACAGCTGGGTGATTGCAGCAAGTATTTGGTTGATGGCTTGGAACTGCTGAGCATTCTCACGACGTGATTGCTCGAAGGCTTCCTAGAGAGGGTCATCTCTGGGACTTGATTGATCAAGGTTCTCGGCTGAACGATGATCTGACATGGCTAACTGTCATTGTTCACCGTCTGTTCGGATCTGAAGGTCGCGTGTTAACTATTGATGCGTGAAAACAACACCGCCTAGTTAACACGGAGGGAGGTGTTCGATCTCACAAGCTAGGAGAGGAAGAGGATGAAAGTTGCGGGGAAAGAGGAAGCTTCTGAGTGCTCGAGAGTGGAGCAAGCGCTTGTTCGAGTGTTGTGGGGATAGAGGAGAGGTTTGCTGAGAGAAGTGGAGGAGGTTGATCAGGAGCTATCGAGCAGACGGTTACTTGGACGGTTGTGCTTGCAGGTTGACGCCGAGGGAGCTGAGCTGAGCTAAGAAGAAGAGAGAGGGGCCGCTAGCAGCGACAACAGCAAACTTTGCCCGCCGCGGCTTGAATATCACTCTTGCGACGGGCTTTCCTTTGATTAAAATCGAGTTATTACAGCTTGCTAATACACCTTTACAAGAAAGCAATAAAGGGGTACAAAGAGGAAGTTGGAGGCTAAGAATGGAGTGCCAGAAGAGGCCGCACGGACTGAGGAGCCAGGTCGGCAGGCCGCGCGGTTAAGGGAAAAACGGAGACCACGCAGACTAGGAACTGAGGCCGGCAGGCCGCGCGCATCTAAGAGAAGAGAAGCGGCGGACTGGGAAAAGGAATCCGCAGGGGTTGCTGGCTTGAGCTTGTTGTGGGCTGACTTCGAGCATCAACACCATGGAGATGATGAGATCTCTCTCAAATGAGAGGTATGGGGGTCTATTTATAGGCCCGAGGAGGTAACGTCTTCCGGTGACATTACCCCCAGTAAGATGGTAACTAGAGCGAGAAGAGGAAGGAGTCCGTCGAGTCTGCCACAAGCCGCGCGGACTGGAACTTGATTCTAGAGCTGGTGCTGCTGATGGCGAACTGGGAGACTAAGTGGTGGACTGCGAGGAGAGTATGCGGAGTCCGCTGCTGATGAGCTGAGATTGTCCGCCAGCTACTGGGGTGGCGGATGCTAGAGGCTAAGTGGCGGACTGCGAGGGGAATCCGCGGAGTCCGCCACTGCTGAACTGGGCATGCGCTAAGGGTGCGATCTGAGGAGTGCCCGCTGAGTTCGCACAAGGCTGTATGATCTGGGACTGCCTTGAGGAGGTTCTGCTGCTTGGCGGATTGGGAGCAGTCTGCCACTACTGGTCGAGCCCGTACCAAATTGTGCGGGCTGAGGAGGTTGGCCCTGCTGCTGGAGAGAAGCGGGTGCTGGGGATGAGGAATGGCGGGCTACATGGCGAGTATGCTGAGTCCGCGGAGTCCGCCCCTGCTGACAAGATGAGTCCGCCAAAGACGAGGACTGTTGTTGCTGAGGAGCTGGGGTTCATTAACATAGGCGGACTGGAAGGCTTAACTGCACTTCGAGTTCGCCCAGCTCGCGATGAACTAGATGTTGCTGTTGCTCTTTGCGGGTAGCCGGGGATCTGGAGCGTCCGCACTCCGCAGGCGGACTGAAGAAGCTGGCTGCCCACACTGCTGGGTGATAAGGGCTGAGCGACTTGCCGGACTAATGAGGCAGGCAGCGCTTGTCAGTAAAGTGGAAGCTGAGGTAGCTGGCTGGCGGCCTCGGGGCAGGTCACCACTCTTGTTTGGCGGTTTGATCGGTCTGGTGTTCTTGAAGAGCGACCTGCAGGAGCGGGCTATAAGAGCCCAATTCCTGCAAAGGATGCAGCTTGTTGCCGACCTGGGCAGATAGGCATCCGAGTACGGCAAAGGGATTCCTGTTGAGACAAGCTGCGATTAAGCTGACAGGGCGCGGCCTGTAGGGGCAGACTGTAGGAGTAGTCTGCGGCCCCTACCGACCATGGGAAGGCGCACATCCTGGGCAGTCAGACCGCTGAGACCGTCCAAGTGGTGCGGCCTGAGCGGACAGAAAATTCTGTCCGCCCACCCTAAGGCGTCGCGACCTCCAGGAGGAACCCGGGGCAGGCCGCGACTAGCAAGCTGGCTGCCTTGGGAAGGATCACCGATTTCGGGGTTAACACCTAGGATTCTGTATTTGCTCCATATGGATCTTTTTGGACCCATTGTTGTACAGAGCCTGGGAGGGAAGTCTTATACCTTAGTGATTGTTGATGACTTCTCAAGGTTCACTTAGGTGTTCTTCTTGAGGAACAAGTCTGATAACTTTAAGGTTCTTACAGATTTTCTTAAGAGCATAAGGATTGAGTATTCTACTCTAGTTGCATTGATCAGAAGTGGACATGGTACTGAGTTTGAGTCTTTTACCATGCAAGAATTCTGTGAGAAGGAAGGTATCAGGCATTGTTTCTCTACTCCTAGAACTCCTCAACAAAATGGGGTAGCAGAAAGGAAAAACAGGACCCTGATTGAAGCTGCAGGCACATTACTTACAGATGCTTACTTGACACTATCCCTTTGGGCAGAGGCTGTAAGCACAACAAATTATGTACTGAATAGGAGCCTGATACATAAGCTTAAGGGCAAGTCTCCCTATGAATTGCTTAAAGGGAAGCAACCTAAAGTAGATTACTTTAGAATTTTTGGTTATTTATGCTACATTCATAACAATGACAAGAAATATCTTAGAAAGTTTGAAGCCAAGGCTGTAATGAGAATTTTTCTAGGATATTCCCAAGTCAGTAAGGCATATAGGGTATATAATAAATCTACTATGAAAATGGAAGAGACGGTGCATATATCATGTTATGAAACTAACATATCTTGCAAGGAGAAGAATCCTTCTACTAGTGAAATTTTGCAGGTACCACACTTGTGTGAGAAGTTGGATAAGTTGACCCTCATAAATGAGACTGTTGCACATCCCACTCCACATATAAATGAAGGCAGTGAAGATGAATCCACTAAAGTGGATGTTGAACCAACAATAGCTCCCATAATTCCATAAGAGGAATTAATTCCCCAAGCTGTTGCTGAACAACCTCCATCTACTGAGTTTGACATACTTAGAGATCATCTTGTATCTCAGGTGAATGGAGACATGTCAGTAGGTGTACAGACGAGGCATCAACTTAACCAAGACTTGATGCATTCCTGCTTCATATCTCAAACTGAGCCCCAATCCATAACAGATGTTGAGCATGATCCACACTGGATTATTGTAATGCAAGAGGAGCTCAACTAGATTGAGAGATATAGAGTTTGGGATTTAGTTCCAAGACCCAAAGACTACCCAGTCATTGGAACTAAATGGGTATTCAAAAATAAACTAGATGCCTAAGGTATTATTATCGGGAACAAGGCAAGGCTAGTTGCTCAAGGCTATAGACAAGAGAAAGGCATTGACTATAACCAGACATTTGCACCTGTTGCAAGGCTGGAAGCAATCAGAATCTTCCTTCCTTTTATTATCTATAAGAAGTTCAAAGTATATCAAATGGATGTCAAGAGTGCATTCTTAAATGGTGACCTTAAAGAAGAGGTTTATGTGGAGCAACCACAAGGTTTTATTTCTCCAACCCAACCTTCTTATGTCTTTAAATTACATAAGGCTCTCTATGATCTAAATCAAGTTCCAAGAGCTTGGTATGAAAACTTAGCTAGCTTTCTTCTAGAGCATAAATTATCTAGGGGCATAGTACATAAGACATTGTTCACTAGACATCCTAAGGATCAAATCTTATTAGTACAAATTTATGTAGATGACATTATTTTTGGCTTTACTGATTTCAAACTATGCAAGAGGTTCTCTGACCTAATGCATTCCAAGTTTTAAATGAGTAGCCTGGGTGAGCTCTCTTACTTTCTTGGCCTCCAAGTAAAGCAACTGCCTGATGGCATCTTCATATCCTAGTCCAAGTCTGCTAAGGAGCTAATCAAAAAGTTTAGGATGTCAGATGTCTCAGCAAAGAAAACACTCATGGCTTCTAATGTTGTGATTGACTCTGATAACATGAGAAGCCTATTGATCAGAAACTATATAGGGGCATGTTGGGTCCCTTTTATATCTCATAGAAAGTTGGCCAGACATAATGTTTGTTACATGCCTTTGTGCTAGGTTCCAGGTGAACCCTAAAGAATCTCACCTTATTTTTCTAAAAAGGATTTTAAGATATATAAAGGGTTGTCCTAATCTAGGACTCTGGTATCCGACTGAGTAAGAGTTTGAGTTGACTGGATACTTAGATGTTGACTTTACTGGATGTAGAGTGGACAGAAAAAGCACCTCAGGGATATGCCAGTTCCTTGGTGCTAGACTAGTGTCCTGGTTTTGCAAAAAGCAGACATCTGTGTCTACTTTAACTGCAGAAGCAGAATACATAGCAGCTGACAGTTATTGTTCCCTTGTACTATAGATTCAGAACCAACACCTAGATTATGGTTTCAACTTAAATAATTCAATTTTACTATGTGATAATACAAGTGCAATTTCCATTGCAAGAAATCCAGTGCATCATACTAGAGCTAAGCATATAGAAATAAGACATCATTTCATTAGAGATTGTGTGGACAAAAATAAAATTAAGCTTGTCTATATACACTGATTTGCAAAAAGCAGGCATCTTCACCAAACCCTTGGATAAGAGGCACCATCTGTTCTTTATGAATCAGCTAGGAATGATAAATGGAGAGGCTTTAATTTAATTTCTATCTGTTGTTGTAGAATTTTTCAAAGTTCGTCGAGCGGAGATCGACAAGTTGAGAAATCTTCTTGAGATTTTTCGTCGACTTGAGATCGACGATGTCTCAATATGAAGTCTTTTTTGTCGACCTGAGATCGACGAACTTTCCTCCGAAAATATTTCGTCAACCTAAGATCGACGAACTATTTTCCATCCTCTTCAAACTGAGATCGACGAATTTTCCGCATTCGTCAACCTGAGATTGAAGAATTTTTATTTTCACCGGACAGAACCCGACGCTTCACATTCTGAAAACTTTATAACTAGGTTTTCTTCGAGCTCTATCTCGCGCTTTCTGTTCTTTTGCACTTGATCTCTCTTTCTTTTTGCAGGAAACCATGGAGATTTCAGCGATCTCTCTGTCTGGGATGAAATATGACACAGGGTTCGATATAAACTTCGACTCCTTCGATGATTCAGACAAGATCTTCAAGGATATTCTAAAACTATTCGAAGATCAACAGTTGAAAAAGTTTATGACAACCAGAATCAAACTACCTGCGGCTGAGATCAAAGAATGGGTATATTCTTCAACCGCTTCTGATGCTGAGAAGATGACCAGAACAATTTCAGGAACTCAGGACTCCCTAACTCCTGTCATCTTATCTGAGATTTTTGGTTTTGTGAATGGGGAAGAAGATATTGAAATAGATAGCTCTGAATTTAATGAGATGTTGCTGAAAATGAGTCACTCTGAAGGAAACCCAAACAAGTTATTGAAGAAGAATTTATCGGCTGAATATAAATTCTTAGCTGATGTAGTGGGCAAAGTCCTGGTGGGCAAGCACACCGCTCACGACTACATCACGAGGCACCAGTTTCTAGTTATGAGTGCCTTGGTGGATAAGAAAAAGGTTAACTGGGGTCAGTTTTATTTGACTTAATCAGGAAGAAGAACTCCAAGAAGGAAGTTTGTTTTGCAAGGATACTTAGAATCTTTCTGCAGGAGAAGGCAAATGATTTACTGGTCTATCAGATAGTTTTCATTAATGCTTCTAAAATGTTAACCTCTGCTCTCTTTGGCAGATGGGAGAGGACTATTATCAAGCCATCCAGAGCTTCATCCTCTTCCACAGCTTCTGAGAGCACTAGGGAAGTAATCGCCACTCCACCTCCAGAAGATGTCCTTCCCTCCACCAGAATCCCTTCACCTCCTCCACAACAACAACCACCCTCAATTATCCCTCCTACTTCACCTCTTCCACCACACTCTCCCATAGTTATTCATGAGGATATTCCCTCTTCACCTCCTCACCTCCTCCCTACTTCACCTCTTTAATTTTCTTCCAGACTTGATCCAAGATCAGTCTAAAGCTTTGGTTTGTTATACTCCTCCCATTAGCCCTGAGGTTATAAAGCTACTGAAGGCCAGTTTTGCAGTCATTGAGCTAGTCACAGAATCATCTCCCAAGGCTATCTCTCGTCCAACTTACAAAATGGATGACAGTCTTATACCAAACTTGGATGATATCATGCTTGCAAATATAGAAGAAGAAAATCAGACTGTTTTTGAAAGTGTTATAGAGCCAGAAATTCCAGATCAACCTCAGCTTGAGAAGCAGATCTCTAAAGAAATTCTGAAAGAGATTGATGATCTATATGCAATCCTCCTGGTTTATTTGATGATGATGATGATAATAATGATGATTCTGATGAATCAAATTCTAAAAAGGCAAAATCTAAGAAGAGGAAAGCTCCTGCTAAGGCTGTTCCTAAGCCTAATCCCAATGCAGACACTCCCTATTACATTTTGAACAAAATAACTCCATATAAAGGGATGCCTAACTGGATGTGGCTATCAAAGAATTAGAAAAAATCAAGGAAGAAGAGCAGAAGGTACTCTCCTCCTCCTCCTTCTAAAAGGAACTAGAGAGTTCCTCCTCCTCCTCCTCCAGCAGCAGGTACTTCAGGAAATGTATCTCAGAGATCTACCTCATACATCCAAACATACCAAAGGCAAGATAGATCTTCAAGATCCTATTTTCAAGGAAGCAGTCATCATCAACATCATAAATCTTCAAGAAGCAGTTCTCATATTCTTCCAAAACCAGCAAGTCCTCCAAAAGCTCCAGTTGAACATGAAAAAGAGAATAGTCCTGAAAGGTCTTTGTCTCCTGCTTATGATCCAGAGATGGATACAAATTCTAGAATGGCCAAATTTAATGAATTAATTACTCTATCTCAGATTAAAAAAGCAAAGGAAGAAGGTAAAGACTCCTCTCAATTCTCAACTATGTCATCCTATAGGAAGAAGGAACTTGAGAAGTACCAAGTGGGCAAACTTTTCAATTCTGACACTTATATGAACTTGTACCCTAAAGCAGTGGTCCCCAGGGCTGTATCTTAGAAAACAATTGGTGACTCAGACATGAAGATGACTTTAAGAGAAGCAGCTTGAAAGAATTAGTACCTAAACACCTAGAGGGGGGGTGAATAGGTGTAATATTTCTTTTGCTTTAAAGGCGGACAATCTATTCTGAAATTTAAACAACAATTACAAATTCTACAGCTATCAGCACAGCAATCACAGAAACAATCATTCACAGAGTGCACATAGTATTTATAGTGGTTCCCCAAGGTCTGGGTACATCCACTTTCCCCCTTCTCCTATCTAGCAGTGTACTAGATTCGGCCTAACTTCTGCACTTCACCTCAGATCCTCAGATCCTCAGATCTTACAGCAGCTCAGAACCCAAACCAGGTTCCTACAACTCAGAGTGTCCCCACTCCTACAACTCAGGCAAACAGCCCTACCTCAGCCTTCACCAAGGCCTACACTCTGAGAACACACAGTCTCCTACAACTCAGACACAAAGCCCTACCTCAGTCCTCAACAAGACTTACACTCAGAGATCTAAATCTTCTACACTCAGCCTTTATAAAATAGGCTTACAGCTCAGATCTATACAAGATCCTACAGAAAATAATGTTTTCAAAGTAATTAACCACAACCCAGATAGAGAGAGAAGGGTTGGCTGGCTTCTTGATGAGTTCTTGGAAGAACTTGGCAGAGATCAACCTCTCTTAGCTTTCTTCAAAGCTTCTTGAATCTGAACTCAGTATGGTTGAATCTTCTATGAAGATGATCTTCAATCAGCTTCCTTCTTGATATTCAGATCATAATCTGAATTCTTCTTAGCAGCCTGGTTCAGCAACTACTCTTCTTAGATGGAGCTCTCTCTCTCCAACTTCTTCTAGATCTTCTGTCGAAAATCTTCTGTATAATTACTTCTCTCTAGGTTGTTGTTAGTTGGTTGTGATTGATCATCCCTTTCTATTGAAGGAGATAGCCTTTATATAGACTTCCTCCATGGTAACCGGCTGATTCGGTTTCTAACAACCTTCTGATAGCTCTGACAGTAGTAGTTGACCGGTTAGAAATGGCAGCTGTCAAGTCATCCAGTCACTTCTTGAAATCACTGTCTCTGTCTGAAAGTGTCGAGACTGATCTTCATTATGTGTCGACACAATTAGACTAAGTGTCGACACAAGTGGACTAAGTGTCGAAACTAGCCTTGGTGGTGTCGACACAACTCCTTGTGTTGTTGTAACAGCTTCTCGACACTGCTTCTTTAGAATGTGTCGACACTAATTGAGTGTGTCGACACAAACACTTCTTCATTTTAACTTTGCTGAGACTTGTTGTGTGTCGACACATCTCCATTGTGTCGACACAAGTACTTCTTTACTTTTAACTTTGTTGAAACTTGATGTGTGTCGACATAAGTCCTGTGTGTCGACACAGTTGATGTTTGACAAATACTTCAGAGTGTCGACACAGCCTCCTAGTGTCGACACATTTGATGTCGACTAAGCTTCTCTGGGTGTCGACACTGCCTCTAAGTGTCGACATGATTTATGTCGACTATTCTTCACAGTGTGTCGACACTGTCTGTATGTGTCGACACATTTCTTCTGGTGTCGACTCTGCCTTTCCTGGTGTCGACACAATTTACTCCAAGTGTTGACACAGCTTTTCTCCAGTGTCGACACAAGTCTTCATAAGTGTCGACACTGCTTCTCTAGGTGTCGACACATTGCTGGAACACCCTGTTGGAACATGGTTTCACACTCCTTAGGTTTGAGAATATCAACTCCCTGCTTGTATTTGATGAGATTGGTTGTGTGATAGAGTGTGCAGGCTGATAGGTGAAAGGAAAGGAGAAGAGCTTCAAAAGGTTACTACCGCCCGGCGACAACCTTATCGCAGCGCGGTAACCATCTCGATCGACGCATATCGGTTCGATGGTCGACAGCCCATTTATCAGCTAAGGAAGGATCGTCGACAATCAAAAGCTACCGCCCGGCGACAGGACGCTACCGCCGGCGGTATCCGGTCGACGTGCATCGAGGGGACGATCGTCGACGATGGTACCTACCGCTCAGGCGATAGTCTTATCGCAGGCGGTAGAATTATCTGGCGAAATGGCGCTATCGCTCTGACTGGGCGCGGTAACCTTTACCGCCCGGCGATAGCTCTTTTGAAACGGCAGTCTCCTTAATGAGCAGTTATAGTTGCCGTTTCGGGAGACGTGTGGAGACAGCTGGCAGGCGTTACGCGCGAACCTACCACCCGGCGATAGAGTTATCGCAGGCGGTAGTCTATTTTCTCCAAGACGTATAAAAAGCAGCGCCGTTTCCTCAAGACCTAAGCCTCCAGAGATTATTGACGAAGTGCTCCAGGAATACTAAGTTCGGCCGTCTTCCTACGTCCGTTCTACTCGTCTTCGTCAAAGAAAAAGCAAGGTTTCTTCCTCCCGTTCGAGATCGAAGAACTCCGGAGATCTAGGCTTCGCATCGTCTACGTCTAGCGACCGGGTGCTTTCCATCGAAGATCACAAGCACCGGCCGTAGATCTATCCGGAGAACTTCTCAAGAGGGAGAACCTAAACTTTAACGAATATATTTTTGTAATCTCGTTTTGTATCTTTTTCTTCTTCTATTGTTGTAAGTGGTAAGGGAAATCGACCGGGGAAGGTCGTCGGGATCCGGGTTGGATTCCGTGGAAAATCGTCCCGGGATTTGGGGCGTCTAGATCGGGGATCTAGCGGTGCTCTAAGACCCTTCCGGTTGTGGAGGTGAAGAGCGGCTCTAAGACCTTTCGGGGAGAAAGTGAAGAGCGGCTCTAAGACCCTTCCGGGTGTGGAGGTGAAGAGCGGCTCTAAGACCTTTCGGGGAGAAAGTGAAGAGCCAACCGGTCCGGGTTTTGGGTCGGTATAGAAAACCCAAGAGTTTTATTCACCGCCTCTGACCTCCGGCGTCATGGAGATCCATGTTGTATGTATTGTGTGTAAACATGTTTTAAATCAATCCTAATTACAAGTGTAACATTGTGTGTGACTAAATGATTCATATGAGATATTGTCTTCATATCATTGCCTCTTATGTTTACTTGTGAATGATAAGTCTAGTTTCACGTGTGTGCGCACAAGCTAAATTCAAGCTAAATTTGTACAGGAAAAGAGTGAATAACGTACCGCAGAACATTGGTTACCCAACGCTATGTAGTAGTTTCCTATGCTCTGGTTCTGTGGACAAATTAACGCTTAAATTTCAAGAAACGCGTCGAACCTTATTCACCCCCCCCCCCCCCTCTAAGGTTGGCTACAAGATCCAACAAGTGGTATCAGAGGGAGGTTATTCCAAAACGGTTTCACTACCGGGAATAATGGCCAACCTCCATCATGGACTGATGAGTGGGGATGAAAAATTGTACACCGAAAATGTGTTTGCACCACCTCTCTTTATAGGAGTGAACTATAACGAATGGAGAACTCTAATGAGAAAATTCCTTATGCTAACGGATGTAGAAGTTTGGAACATTACTTGTACCAAGCCCCCTTATAGCCTAAATAAGCACGAGTGTTATTTAAATGCCAAGGCTATGAACAGTTTGTTTTGTGGGCTTAGTCAAGAAATTTTTAAACGCATTCACATGTGTTCCACTGCATATGAGATATGGGAATATCTTGAGTCTACTTATAGTTCTCATCTTGCAGATAATGACTTCGAGCAGTTTCTTATAGATCCAAGTGACGAGTCAAATGGAGATGCACTCTTGGAGGAAGTCAAGACAGACACGTCAAGCAAGAGGGGAGATGAACATCTGTCACTGGACGAGAAGAGCCAAGGGGAAGATGATAAAGGAACCTTGTGTTCAAATCTTGCCTCGTCCAAGAGCGCTGTAAGAAACTCAAACTCTCTCCGTGTATACAAGTCTGTTTATACACTGAATATGCTGAATATGAATAGGCGTAGACTTAAGAAACTGAAAAATATTATTTCAAAACTACGCTTGGAAAATAACCTTTTAAAAGCAAATGTTAGTGTAGAATCTTCCACTGTCGTGTCTAGTTCTCCTGTATACTCTTTAGAGGACAACTCTACACTTTGTATAAATTGTGAGAAGTTAAAAGAGAAACGTGAGGAGGAAGAGAAAGAGTGCATTTCTCTAAGAGAACAAAATGAGAAACTGTTTCTAGAAAACTTAGCGTCAAAGGGGGAGTGTGCTAAGTGTGTGGACTATAGAGTTGAAATCACTGAGATGAGTGAGGTCTTCGAAGAATATAGAAATAAGTATGAAGCCCACATTAACTCAATAGTCGCAATACTCAAGAATAGCACAACTGCCTACACCAAAGCGAGAACAAATCTCAAACAGAGAAATGAAGATTTGGAAACGAAAATCAACGTGCTTAAGGAAATTTTAAAGAAAAATTCTCAACACATAAACGTGCAATATCAAGAAAATTCCAAACGCACGTTGAACACAAGCTCACTCACGTCAGTTAGGAAAATCAAAGGGAGCAGTAAACTTCAAGCCAACGCGAGTGAAAACCTCAAATATGAAAATCATATCCACTGGCGAAAACCAACTACTCCATTTACAAAACTAATTGAACGCAGATATCCTTCAAAAAGACTTTATGCTATGAGTCAGTATGGTAACAAGAAGTATTTCATGTCAGAAAGTAATCTCAACATGATTAATTCACAAAGACAATTGTGCCCAACCACAATCTCTCACGTAAGGACTCCTAGACATCCAAAAGAGAATCTGCAACATAAGAAAAACATCAAACCAAGGTATGAATGGAGACCAGTCACGCGACGTAGCACGCCCAGTCCGACGGACCGGGCGAACCCTCCTTCACCGGGTTCAACTGTATCACAACATCGTTGGGTTCCCAAAAGGAAAGTCATTTTCGGCTCCTTCTGGATACCCAAACCTCTCAACTCCTAAGTATGTCCCGTTAGTGAAGTAGAATGACACACTTGATCATGTCATGACTATCTCCTACTTCACATCGTACGTCTGATTTAGTTGTGCGGGACTCAAAGAGCTTAGGAGCAAATTAATACTGATCAAAATCCACTTTTCATGCATAATCAAGTGATAACAAAATAGAGATTAAATTGCCCACATAAAATGAAACCAAAAACATTCAAGAAAAATGTTCGGGCCGGTACCTGTATTATTACATCAATTTTTTAATTGTTCATAAATCTAAAAACTCGAAAGGGTACAAAGAAAAAATGGGATCACGCCTGTTCATCAGAGGATGTTGAAGAAATGCTGAGCTTCCTCATGATCTTCTTAAGCATCTTCTTCATGCCTTTGATCTCCTTTCCCTGCTCCTCCATGAGGCTATGAATTCCACGACTTGCCTCGCGAAGAGATCCCGACCGGGGTACCGATGGCTCCGGAGGTGGCACCTGTGGTCGCACCCGTGAAGCAGCCGGTATCTCTCCTACATGATAGACCTGCGGAAAGAGGTCAATGGGATAGGAGGTCCAGTCGATGGTCGGGTACTTGATCTTCAGGATGGTCTGGATGACTCCTCCCAAAGGGAGTGTATTTACCCGCTGACGATCGGGGGACTTGAGGCGAAAAGTATACCTCATGATCGACAGGATGAGATCTGAAACGCTGAATGGCTTCTGCGCTATAATGTGATAGGTCACCATGGATAGCTGAGCCGTGATCTTTCGAGTATCTCCTGCCTTGAACATCAGCGAATGGCGGAGGATATCCTGAATTATCCGAGCAACTGGTGTGAGTGTGTCCACCGAAGTGAAAAAGTCAGGACGCCCCTCCGCTCCATGGAGAACCTCGTTCATCACTCTCCAATCCCGTGCTGTCCTGAAGGATTCTACAACATCCAAGTATGGAAGGTTGGATGGCCACACGTACTTCGTCTCCAGGTCGGCATGGGTGATAGTAACTATCTCATCCCCGATGCAAGACTGAACTCCTCCTCCCAGACGCATCAGAGATGGATCCCTCAAGTTGTTGTAGAACTCTCGAACGAGAGCGGAGGAAAAGGAACACCCATCTGATATCACCGCCAACACGCCCGATTCTTCGAGATACTCATAGATATGAGTATACCGATCATCAATTTCTATGAGCATAGGAATGCTCACAGTGGCGTTGTCTATAGCGGGGTACGTAGTCTCTCCACGGTTTCGTTTTGAAATACTTCGACGTCCAGAGTGTGCGCTCGAGGAGGCCATTTCCTGCATGAAACAACATTCAAAAACTCAAATCAGGAACCGGGATCCAAAACTGAAAATTCACAAAAATTGAGTGAAATCTGGGAGCTATCGCAGGCGATAATTAGCTATCACCGGCGGTAGCTCGACGGACTGCACTTCACCTCTTTCCCCCGTTTTGAGCTAAAAATCGATTTCTTTTGTAAAACCCACTCCAATCTCCATGTTCTTCATAGATCTATATATGAACTTCGTAGATCTTGAAAGAGGAGATGAGATCCGACAATAAACATCTAAAAATGAAACATGTGAAAGTATCTCTTTTTACTCCTCCGCATTTCGGATCCTTTACAAACAATGGCAATATTTTTCACCTCTTAAAGCGTAGATCCGAAATAGACTAAAACAATGGCAATATGTTTCAAAAAGGGGGATATGTGAGAGGAGATCCGTGAAGAAGTGGATATAAAAATGCCATGAGAGAACACATCTACTCCACAAAGACATCTCATATGGATCCTAAAAACAAGAAATCAAGCAAAAATGAGAAAGGATAGAGCATTACCTGGAATCAAAGGAGATCTGTAGGGCTGGAGAAGCTTCTTTCCAAAAGGGGATGCAAGGTGAGAATGAGTGTGGGCGGATCTGAAATAACCTACAGCATGTTTATTCCGGAGTTACCGCGGCGCGGTAGTACTACCGACAGGCGATAGTACTCTGACTCGCATATAAGTACACATGAAAATCATGCTTATCCAACCTGCTTTGACAAGGCTAGGGAATATCTTAAGGTGTCCATATAGTAGACAAATGGTGGTCGTTTTAGGGCCAAAGTGCGTTTTTTTTATCTCATGGGGGCTCATATGACCGAGTCGTGGTATATTTTCAAGTATATACAATGTTTGCTAATCTTTTTGTCAATTTGTACGGCACATTGGTATCCTGTCATGATGAGCGAAGTTAAATTTTTGTCTAGCTATTGAGTGCGAAAATTAATGTGGGTGTACGTTGTCTATGCCTCTAAGTATGTGTGAGGATTTATTTACGATAATGATTACACCTCTCACACACCACTTGATCATGCACTCAACCTGAGATAATAAGCTGACATGCTATAAATCGTGACACTAACTTTAACATATTTGATATATCTTGAACAATCAATGTCATAAAATCAAATTGCGCGTGTCTATGCTAATTAAATCTTTGGGCCAAAACTAGAAAGGCATATGTCCAATGTAAACAAGTTAAAGTGGATCTACCTATGTGGGTAGATTTCGATTGACTTGGGGTCTTGTTCTGCTTTGATTATGTATAAAGTTGATGGCCTAACTCCAAAATAAAATGATGGCCATCAAATCCCGCTTACAGACCCCCCAAGCACTACTCATCCCTCCTGATAAGTCTTCATAAGCGTTGTGAGGGTGAGCACCTTGGATTAAAAAGTCGTTTCGATCTTGTGCATGGACTACACTTTATGATTTGTGCCCTTGATTTAATTTCTTTATGCCGCACTATGTCATGTGACGTGATTTTTCACTATATCTCTTTGGTGTTAGCATCGTTAGTTTGCTTGATATAAAACATGTCTGCCTGATATCTCTATTGAATGTTTTGTCTCTTGGTGCTACACGTGCACATGTCATTATCTTATTTAAATCTTCCGCGCATAAGAATTGGACCTCAACTACATTCGATGCTTTTCGCACAATACGTACTGGCACATTTTTTTTCTCTCATGACGATATTTGTGTTTGCCTATTTTTCTCTCTATTTATCTAAACCCTGCAAACATTCATGTCATACTTGATGTGTGCTATGTCTCGTGCATATAGTCCATTTTCTTCACTCTGATTTGCGTTTGCTCCTGATTTTGACCCTGTTTTACAACTCTCTGATTTCAAGTGCTTTGTAGGTCTATATTACGTTATCTCTCGCCTACAATTTTCATCCTCCTTGGTCGGTTGGCCTCGCCCATTCTTTTGATATTATCAAAGGGGGAGAAGGTATTGGAGGTAGTGTTCATGATAGGGGGAGCGTATTGAGGTGTGTGTGTGCTCATAGATAGGGGGAGCGTCCCACCGATAGGGGGAGTATGTAGTAGGATAGAACAGGATTGAACGGGATCGATATAGGTGTGTATTGCTTATTTGTTCAATATCATTTTACTCTGATACTCTACTTTATACTGTTCTACGTTGCTACATACATCTATTCTGGCACTCTATCTACTTGATTTTGGTTTATCATGAACGGGATTGATATTATCAAAAGGGGGAGTTTGTTGGAACATGGTTTCACACTCCTTAGGTTTGAGAATATCAACTCCCTGCTTGTATTTGATGAGATTGGTTGTGTGATAGAGTGTGCAGGCTGATAGGTGAAAGGAAAGGAGAAGAGCTTCAAAAGGTTACTACCGCCCGGCGACAACCTTATCGCAGCGCGGTAACCATCTCGATCGACGCATATCGGTTCGATGGTCGACAGCCCATTTATCAGCTAAGGAAGGATCGTCGACAATCAAAAGCTACCGCCCGGCGACAGGACTCTACCGCCGGCGGTATCCGGTCGACGTGCATCGAGGGGACGATCGTCGACGATGGTACCTACCGCTCAGGCGATAGTCTTATCGCAGGCGGTAGAATTATCTGGCGAAATGGCGCTATCGCTCTGACTGGGCGCGGTAACCTTTACCGCCCGGCGATAGCTCTTTTGAAACGGCAGTCTCCTTAATGAGCAGTTATAGTTGCCGTTTCGGGAGACGTGTGGAGACAGCTGGCAGGCGTTACGCGCGAACCTACCGCCCGGCGATAGAGTTATCGCAGGCGGTAGTCTATTTTCTCCAAGACGTATAAAAAGCAGCGCCGTTTCCTCAAGACCTAAGCCTCCAGAGATTATTGACGAAGTGCTCCAGGAATACTAAGTTCGGCCGTCTTCCTACGTCCGTTCTACTCGTCTTCGTCAAAGAAAAAGCAAGGTTTCTTCCTCCCGTTCGAGATCGAAGAACTCCGGAGATCTAGGCTTCGCATCGTCTACGTCTAGCGACCGGGTGCTTTCCATCGAAGATCACAAGCACCGGCCGTAGATCTATCCGGAGAACTTCTCAAGAGGGAGAACCTAAACTTTAACGAATATATTTTTGTAATCTCGTTTTGTATCTTTTTCTTCTTCTATTGTTGTAAGTGGTAAGGGAAATCGACCGGGGAAGGTCGTCGGGATCCGGGTTGGATTCCGTGGAAAATCGTCCCGGGATTTGGGGCGTCTAGATCGGGGATCTAGCGGTGCTCTAAGACCCTTCCGGTTGTGGAGGTGAAGAGCGGCTCTAAGACCTTTCGGGGAGAAAGTGAAGAGCGGCTCTAAGACCCTTTCGGGTGTGGAGGTGAAGAGCGGCTCTAAGACCTTTCGGGGAGAAAGTGAAGAGCCAACCGGTCCGGGTTTTGGGTCGGTATAGAAAACCCAAGAGTTTTATTCACCGCCTCTGACCTCCGGCGTCATGGAGATCCATGTTGTATGTATTGTGTGTAAACATGTTTTAAATCAATCCTAATTACAAGTGTAACATTGTGTGTGACTAAATGATTCATATGAGATATTGTCTTCATATCATTGCCTCTTATGTTTACTTGTGAATGATAAGTCTAGTTTCACGTGTGTGCGCACAAGCTAAATTCAAGCTAAATTTGTACAGGAAAAGAGTGAATAACGTACCGCAGAACATTGGTTACCCAACGCTCTGCAGTAGTTTCCTATGCTCTGGTTCTGTGGACAAATTAACGCTTAAATTTCAAGAAACGCGTCGAACCTTATTCACCCCCCCCTCTAAGGTTGGCTACAAGATCCAACACACCCTATTACTAATTTGGGTCAGGATCACTATGTCTCTAGGAAACCTATTTTTGACCTCATTGTATAGATCTAAAGGTCAATTAGGATTGAGTCTAAGGGTTAGTAGTTAGGTTTGGAAGCTGCCCTCAAGACCAAGGTTTTTCTGTTTGGAGACTAAGTCATTTCATCGAGCTCAGTACGACGAATCGTCCAACTCCAATCGACGATCGTCTAGCTCAACTTCGACGGATCGTCGAACTCCATTCGACGATCGCTGAGCTCAACTTCAACAAATCGTCGAACTCCATTCGACGATCTTCGAGCTCAGTTCGACGATCTTGACTCCAGTATTGATTCTCTATCTCTGAGCTCAATTCGACGATAGTTGAGCTCAGATCGACGATCTCTGTTGCTGTCTAAATCCAAATCGCTGAGCTCAGTTCGACGATAGCAGAGCTCAGTTCGACATTTTTTTGATAAGTTAAATGGTTTTCAAGATTCAAATTCAGAACAGTTAAGGAGTTATTGTCAGCAATTAATTCAGAAGATTTGCTAGTCGTTTTCATTTATTCTGGACCAAGTTTCAAGGGATTATCAAGGAATGTTTCTTTGGACTTCCCCCTAGAAGACAATTACAATTAAGGAGTCAATTAATGACAGGCTAACGGCTATTCTTGATAGAGGATCATTTTCTATTCAGAACTAGGGAATAAAACACAAGATTTTTGAATCTCTCAAAAAACACAGACAAGAAGAACAAGAAAAAATATTCTCTAGACAACATCTTTCTCAACACCAACTGTTCACAATAGAAAAAGAGAAAGAGTCGTAGACATTCTCTGTCTAAAAGAATTCATACAAGAACACATAACCAAAAGGAGATCAACAATCTCAAATCTTTAGATCTCTGTTGATGCAAGTGTTCAAGGCCAACATCATTCAAGACTCCAGACACCTAACATTTCAGCTGTTGCTGAAATTATCATTTGCTGGAAATCAACTTCTGAAGGCCTATCACCCTACAGCAAAGCTTCATTTCCTGAACATCTCAAGAACTCAGGGGGAGCTTTGACAACATCAAAATCCACATAGTCTACTCAGCTGCTTTGAGAAAGAGAAGACTTCCATCACTCTCTCATCCCCATCTCTGTAAAGGGTTTTTCAAACTCCCTTCAAAAGTTTGTGCTTGGTTTTTGAGCACCTTATCAAAAGCTCATTGGTGGCAAGACACCTGATCAAAAAATCTGATTTGGTTTTTGAGCACCTTATCAAAAGCTCATTGGTGCCCAGGACACCTGATCAACTCATCCTGCAGTGGATTTCTACCTAGGGTGGTAGAAGAGTGGATGTACCCAAGTTTAGGGGAACCACTATAGCTCCTTGTGTCTTCTGGCTTGCTTGTCTTTATTTTTGTTTCTGGCTGTGATTGATCTGTGATTAGTTTCTTTTGTAGATTGTGATTAGATTTAATATTTGCTTCCCTGTTCACTCAGATTACAACAATTGTTGTAAAAAGTTTTTAAGCACCATACTCTATTCACCCCCCCTCTAGAGTATATCAGATCTAGCTCACACTTTCAATTGGTATCAGAGGGAGGTTGGTTAAAAATACCACATCTTCCAGGTTGGTTAAATATATCACACCTTGGTGGTTACACAAGCTAACACTTGAACCCAAAGATTCCTAGTTAGATCTGTTTTCTTTTGATTTTATTGTTAGATTATTTCTTCACAAATCATGGCCCAAAATAAAGATTATGCTAGCACCAGACCTCCAGTGTGCAATCTGTCTAAGTTTGCACTTTGGAAAGCAAGGATTAGATTATACATGAATTCTATTGACGAGGATATTTTTAATTCTGTTTTGACAGTTTGTCCAAGACCTCTAGAGAACACAAGCACAAATGTTGTTCCACCTCCATCAGGAACAGATGCTGATATCAAGAAGTGGAAGGTAGCTGATGCAAAGGCTATGAATATCTTATCCCAGACCATGTCTGATGATATCTTTCAAAAGGCGGCTGAATGTAATTCAGCAAAGGAAATCTGGGATAAACTCTCTGAAATAGTCTCAGGCTCAGCTGATGAAAGAAAGGACAGGAGATCTCACCTCATATCTCAATATGAGAATTTCAAGAAGGGAGAAGCTGAGTAATTTGCAGATATGTACAATAGACTCAGTTTGATAGTCAATGAACTCAAGACTTTGGATAAGGAGATCTCACTGACTGAACTTAATGACAAAATCCTAATGTGCTTCCCAAGCACTTGGGATTCAAGAATCTGGCCAATCAAGGATGCCAGAAGTCTGAATGAGATCACCACAGAAGCTCTTTTGGGTAAGCTCAAATCTTATGAGCTGCTCATTAAGAACAGAGAAAAAGAGCAGAAGGCTGCCTCACCAGCCACAAGAAAAGAAAAGACAATAGCTTTCAAAGCAACTGAAGATCAGCCTGAAGACAAAGTCACAGGCAATGATGAGCTGCTTAGTCTATTGGCCAAAAGATTTTACAAGATAGCCAGAAAGGACTTTAGAAAGAGATCATACAAGGAGCATGATATGCCAAGGTATGACAAGTCAAATAATAAAGAAATTGTTTGCTTTGGTTGCAGGAAACCAGGGCACATTATACCTGACTGTCCAGAGAACTAAAACAAGGACAGAAGGGATAAGAAAGAAAGAAGAAGAGATAAGGACTTCAAGAAGAATGGTAATGGCAAACCCTCCTCAAGCAAGAACAAACACACAAGGAAGGGATTTGTTGCTGAATCCTGGAGTGAAACTGAAGAGGAATCAGAAGCTTCATCCAGCTCCAGTGATGATGAAGATGATGCAGAAGAGAAGGAGTTTTGCATGATGGCAATCAATGCCTCTCAACACAATTCAGATGCAGAAGAGTCAGAGTCAGATTCAGAGACTCAACTTGAAGAAGACCAGGTAATTAGTTCATTTGATTTCAATTCAGAGGACTTTAAATCTGAGTTTAAAGCATTATGTTTAGACTTACTAAAATCTGAGAAGGAAATTATCTCTCTCAGAAATCAATTGTCTGAACATAGTTCCTTAAAATCAGAAAACCTCAAACTCTCTGAGGAGTTGGACTGTTGTAGGGAGCAGATAGCTTCACTGAAAGGTGAGCTATCTGAGGCCAAGAAGCTTGAAGAATCCCTTAATGGGAGAAGTATCAAGCTGATGGACATCACAAGCACAGTGAACTCCAGATTCAATAGTACACTGGGCTTGGGTGCTTCATCCAGCCAACCTATAGTTCTAACAACCCCAATCAAGTTTATTTCTGATAAAGGGAAGGGAGTTGTAGAGGTAGCTAGGAAAAATTCTGATCAGCCTAAGAAAACTATGTTCCAGCAGAAATCGTCGAACGGAGCTCGACGATCGCCGAACGTAGATCGACGATCTCAGGCAAAATCGTCGAACTCAGGTCGACGATCTCTAATTCCTGAACTCTGCCACAGTCGACCGTCGAACGGAGCTCGACGATCTGACCCAAGATTGTCGAACGCAGCTCCACGATCGTCGAACAGAGATCAGAGCTCTGGAAATTCCTTCAAGGGCAAATCAAAATTCAATCCTAGGGGTCCTTCATCCCAAAGCTTTAACCCTTATACTGAATGGATAATACCTCCAAGGAGATATCATCCTGAAGGTTATAAGAGTCAACCTGGGATGTCTTTTATTTCTGAGTTTAAAGGTTATCAACCTAGACCCAAGGTAAACTGGGTCAAAAACAAATGAATTATTTTATGTGCAGGTGAAGACCTATCCAACATCAAACCAACAATGGTATTTGGATAGTGGGTGCTCAAAGCACATGACAGGAAACAAGGACAACCTCACATCCTTTAAAGCCAAGCTTGGACCCAAAGTCATATTTGGTGATTCAAACTTTGGACAAACTAAAGGATATGGTGCAGTCCAGATTGGGACAGTAACATTCAAGAAGTTAGCTTATGTGGAAGGACTGAAGCACAATTTGATAAGCATCAGTCAGCTATGTGATGAAGGCTACCAGGTGACTTTCAACAAAGCATTATGCAAGATCAAGTCAGAGGACAACACAACTGTGTTGACAGGTAAAAGGAAAGGTAACATCTATCTAGTAGATTTTCTTTCAACAGATGTAGACATTTGCCTATTTAATTCTGTCTGTAGACCAAATGTTTTATGGCATAAGAGACTAAGACATTTAAACCTTATAACCATTGCTAAGCTATCCAAGGACAACCTTGTTAGAGGACTACCTTCTGGCTCCTACAACAAGGAAGGACTCTGCAAGGCTTGTCAATTAGGCAAGCAAACTAAAAATAGTTTCAAGTCACTTAATAAGAGTGATTCACCTAGGATCTTGTATCTGTTACACATGGATCTTTTTGGACCCATTACAGTACAAAGCCTAGGAGGGAAATCTTACACCTTAGTAGTTGTAGATGACTTCTCTAGATTCACATGGGTGTTCTTTCTAAGGAAGAAGTCTGATAACTTTAAGTGTTTGACAGAGTTTCTCAAATGTATACAGATTGAGTTCAATACTCACATTGCCCTGATCAGAAGTGATCATGGGACAGAGTTTGATTCTCTTCTTATGCAAGAGTTCTGTCAGAGTGAAGGGATCAGGCATACTTTCTCAGCTCCTAGAACTCCTCAACAAAATGGGGTAGCTGAAAGGAAAAATAGAACCCTTATTGAATCTGCCACAACATTGTTGTCAGATGCTCACCTTCCTCTATCCTTTTGGGCAGAGGCAGTGAACACCTCCAACTATGTGCTGAACAGAAGTTTAATACATAAACTAAAGGGCAAGACTCCCTATGAATTACTCAAAGGGAAGAAACCTAAAGTTGATTATTTTAGGATTTTTGGCTGTATTTGTTATATACACAATAATGACAAGAGATATTTAGCAAAATTTCAAGCTAAAGCTGATGAAGGAGTGTTTCTGGGATACTCCATGATCAGTAAGGCTTATAGGATTTATAATAAATCAACTCTTAAAATTGAAGAATCTGTTCACATATCATTTGATGAATCTAACATGTCTTTCAAGGAGAAGAACACTTTTACCATAGAACCCTTGCAGGTACACTCTCTTGTTGAAGATTTGAACAAGTTACAGGTTACTCAAAAAGAGGAAAGCAGTGAAGATGAAGAAAGCATTCAACATATTGAAGAGAAACAACTTGAAGAGCCAGTTGTTGTACCACAAGAGGAAACAACAACACAGGTTGGTGAACAATCAACACCCCCTGTTGATTTAGTAACATCAAGAGACCATCCAATTTCTCAAGTAATTGGAGACATCTCAGCTGGTGTGCAAACCAGAAATCAAGTCAACCAAAACCTGTTGCACACTTGCTTCCTATCTCAAATTGAACCTCAGTCCATTCAAGATGAAGAGCAAGATCCACACTGGATCATTGCAATGCAAGAAGAGTTGCATCAATTTGAAAGGAACAATGTTTGGGAACTAGTACCAAAGCCTAAGGATCACTTCATTGTTGGAACAAAGTGGGTGTTCAGAAACAAATTGGATGATCAAGGAGTAATTGTAAGGAACAAGGAAAGACTAGTTGCTCAAGGATACTCTCAAGAAGAAGGAATAGACTATGACCAGACTTTTGCACCAGTTGCAAGATTGGAAGACATCAGAATCTTCTTAGCTTATGCAGCACACAAAGGCTTCAAGGTATATCAGATGGATGTAAAGAGTGCATTTCTCAATGGAGACATCAAAGAAGAAGTCTATGTCAGACAACCTCCAGGTTTTATCTCTCCAACTTATCCTGATTATATTTTTAAGTTGAACAAAGCATTATATGGTCTCAAGCAAGCTCCTAGAGCATGGTATGAGACCCTAGCATGCTTCCTTCTGGAAAATGGATTTATAAGGGGTAGAGCAGACCAAACTCTTTTCATTAGAACCCATAAGTCTCATACCCTACTAGTGCAGATTTATGTAGATGATATTATTTTTGGCTCTACTGATTTAAAATTGTGCAAAAGGTTCTCCAACCTAATGCATTCTAAATTTGAAATGAGTAGCATGGGTGAGCTATCCTTCTTCCTAGGATTGCAAGTCAAACAACATGCTGAAGGCATCTTTATTTCTCAAACCAAGTATGCAAATGAATTGGTTAAGAAATTTGGTATGTCTGAAGCATCTTGCATGAAAACACCCATGCCTACTAATGCTGTATTGGATGTTGATGAACATGGGAAACCTGTTGATCAGACAACATATAGAGCAATGATTGGCTCTTTACTGTACCTTACAGCTAGTAGACCTGATATAATGTTTGCTACATGCATATGTGCTAGATTCCAAGTAAGCCCTAGAGAGTCACACCTAACATTAGTTAAAAGGATTCTCAGGTATGTTAAAAGTTGTCCAAATCTAGGTCTCTGGTATCCAAAAGATTCAACATTTGACTTAACTGGATTTTCTGATGCTGATTATGCTGGATGCAGAATTGACAGGAAAAGCACCAGTGGAACTTGTCAGTTTCTTGGTGATAGACTTGTCTCCTGGTTTTGTAAGAAACAAACATCTGTGTCAACTTCAACTGCTAAAGCTGAATATATGGCCGCAGGCAGTTGTTGTTCACAAATATTGTGGATTCAAAACCAACTTCTAGACTATGGCTACAACTTAGAGAAGTCTAAAATCTTTTGTGATAACACCAGTGCTATTTCTATAGCTCAAAATCCAGTCCTCCATAATAGGACAAAACACATAGAAATTAGGCATCACTTTTTAAGGGATAATGTTGAGAAGAATAAAATTGAACTTCAATATATCCCAACTGATTTGCAAAGGGGAGATATTTTCACCAAACACTTGGATGAAAAGAAACACATCTTCTTCCAAAATCAGTTAGGAATGTTAGATGGACGAAGTCTAAAATAATGACCAAGATCTTAAAACTTTAAAAATTGACCAAGACTAGGCAAACATCTTGATTTTTCTAAGTGTCTAGAGTGTATTTCTTGTCTCTGAACTGCGCTCGACGATTTTCCCCCAGATCGTCGAACGGAGATCGACGATTTCTGAAATCGTCGACCTGAGTTTAGCGCTTCTCCGATAGTCTGAACTATCTCTTCCGGTCAACGATCGTCGAACGGTGCTCGACGATTATTCTTTCTGCACTATCGTCGAACGGAGCTCGACGCTCTCTAATATCGTCGAACGGAGATCGACGATATTGCAGACCTTTCAGATTCCTTTAGAAGCCCCGATCGTCGAACTGAGTTCAACGATCTTTCCTTTTCTGCGTCGAACCCTAATATAAAATTCATTTTTCGGCCGTCGTTCTCATTTTGCACTTTCAATCTCTCTGCAAAAATTTCTCTTTCCCTCCAAACATCTCTACACTTGGTCGTTTTGTTTGTTGATTTTTGCAGGTACCATGGCCGTCTTTGTTGCCATTCTAGCCGCAATGAAATTCGATGCTGGATTTGATATAGACATGGAGTCCTTCAACACCACAGATCAGGTTTTTCAAGATATTCTGGAACTGTTCAAGGAGCAGAAGCTTGTTACCATCATGTCGACAAGAATCAAGTTGGCTGCTGATGAGATTAAGGAGTGGGTCTACACTGCCCACAACCAGGACCAAAATACAGTGGTTGGTTCCATTTCTGGAACCCAGGTACCTTTGACTCCAGCTATTCTGACAGAAGTTTTTGAACTAAGTTCTGGAAAAGATTCTGCTGAGTTATCTGGAGAGGAATTTTCTGATTTACTTGCAAGAATGGGTCACTCTGATGCTAACCCTAGCAAGCTGTTGAAGAAGAACCTAGCTGTGGAATACAGGTTCTTAGCTGATGTACTAGAAAAGGTTTTGCTGGCCAAGCATTCAGCACATGATACTATCTCTAGGTATCAGCTGTGCTTGATGGGAGCCATTGTGGATAAGAAACAGTTGAATTGGGGAGAGGTCTTCTTTGACCTGATCAAGAAGAAAATAAACAAGAATTTTGTGAATTTTGGGAGGATCCCAGGGCTCTTTCACCACAACAGATGCCCTGCACTGCTTGTATCATCTAGGATGCATATCAATGCTTTAAAGAGGCTGTCTTGTGCCCTCTTTGGCAAATGGGACAGGCAGATAACAAAGCCCGTCAGGCCTTCTGCAAGCACAACTTCAGGCACAAGGACTGTAATAGTCTCTTCCCCTCAAGTCTCTGCCCCTGCAGATGACTTGCCTGCTGCTGCTTCTCCTCCTCCTCCTCCTATTCCATCTCTACCAGTTCCATCCACCATTCCAGTTTCATCCACCATTCCAATTTCATCCACTATCATCATTTCTAGCTCATCTCCAACATCAATTCCATCTCCAATTCCTACTCTTCCAATTACAGAGGAAATTTTCCATCCCTTACACCACTACCCTCAACCAGACATTGATACATCATCCAACAATCCCTCATTCAATCTTCTTGATGATTCCTTCATGGATGATTCACCTTTATCCCCTCCTGAGCCACCCTCCTCATCCACCTCATACCAATAGCTTCTACAAGACATCATTGATCAACCCTCTTTCACACCCTCTATCTCCATACCACTGTCTTCCATCTCCACAATCCCCACACCTCAACCTTCACTTCTCCCATCCACCAGCTCTCCACCAACATCACCTGTTGCTCCACCTCCATCCTCTACCTCTGCTCAAGTGCCTACTGAGCATGTAGATATTCCAGCCCTAGCTGACCAGCTGTATGAACTGATAGCTCCCATGTTTTCACTTCTATTGGAGACCTCCTTGGCTCCACTATTCAAGTCAGTTGCAGAACTTTCTACAAGGCTATCTTCTCTCATTCCTCAGGCAATCCCTTCATCAGTGTGCCTTGATCCAGCTTTCTCTAAATCTAGGCAGGGGGAGATGCCTAATGAACAACATAAATTTGCAAAATTATTAGTTTTGATTTGCTTAATGAAGAGTGTAGAATCAACACTACCCATTTTATAATCATTTTTAACAAATATAAAATAAATTTATCATACCATGCACGAGACGCTTATTTTAAATCATAAAGTGTTTTTTTTAATTTATAGACATGATTTGGAACTTTTTCATTCACAAAACCAGGGGATTGTTCTACGTATACTTCTTCCTTAATATACTCGTTTAAAAAAGTAGTTTTCACATCCATTTGAAATAATTAATTTTTTGTAAAACTAGCAAATGCAAGGAAAATCCTAACTGCTTCAAGACGTGCTGCGGGTGCAAAAGTTTCATCAAAATCTACTCCTTCAATTTGAGCATAACCTTTTGCTACAAGCCTAGCCTTGTTTCTAGTGATCCTAAACTCACTATCTAATTTATTTTTGAATATCCACTTAACTCCTACAACGGGATGATCAGAAGGTCTTTCAACAAGATTCCAAACCTTATTACGTACAAATTGAGTAAGTTCATCTACCATAGCTAAAAACCAAGATTCATCATTTAAAGTAGTTGAAATATCTTTTGGTTCGATATTGGAAACAAAACAAAGGTTTGAAAATAAATCATGTAAAGACGAATGAGTACTTACCCCTCTTGATGGTTCTCCAATGACCAAATCTTGTGGATGATCTTTTGAAAATCGTAGTTCACTTAGAGGCATATATTCTTCCACTTCTTCTCCTTCTCTTTCTTCTTTATCTTTTTCTTGATCTCCAAGTATTTCATCATCATCCGATTTTAATGGGGAAAGTGGCTCTTCATTATTACCTGTAGGGTTAGTTTCTACACAAGAAAAAAGTTCATCAAATTTAACATGAATTGATTCTTCAACTATTTTTGTCCTTTTATTATAAACTCTATAAGCTTTACTAGTTTAAGAATAATCAATAAATATACCTTCATCACATTTTTCATCACATTTTCCTAATGTCCTTAGTGTTCAAAATGAAATATTTGCAACCAAAAACCTTGAAATAAGATACATTCAGTTTCTTTTGAAAATATAGTTCATATGATGTTAATTTCAAAAATGAACGAATCATAACATGAATAATAACATAGCATGCAGTATTTATAATTTTCCGCTCGACCACACCATTTTGTTTCGGTGTGTAAGGAGCGGAAAATTTATGCTTAATTCCTAACTCATTAAAAAAAGAAACAAATCAATAATTATCAAATTCACCTCTAGGATTTGAACGAATGCATTTTATTTTTAATTCAAACTCATTTTGAATACATATACATAATTTAATAAATTCTAGGACTTTACAACAGACTTTGAAGTTAAGAAAATTGTCCAACAAAAACGTATAATCATCAATCAAAATAAAAGTGTATTTTCTATCTCCTAAATTTTGTATAGTAATTGGACCAAGCAATCCATATGAATCAATTGTAAAGGTCTATTAGTAGAAATAACATTTTTTCTTTTGAACGAAGACTCTGAAAATTTTTCTTTTTGACATGGAGAACATAAAGAAGATAAACAACCACTTAAAATACGTAAGCCTTTAATTAATTTATCTCTTGACAATTTCAAAATTAACTTGGCACTAGAATGACCAAGTCGCCTATGCCATAAATTTAACTCCTTATTTTTGGGCATAAAACATTTTAAAGACGAATGTGATAGATCATAAAATGTTATCATATAGATATTTTGAGACCTTGGTGCAGTAAGAACAACATCATTTGTTTTAGAATCAAAAATTTTGCAAAGGTTTGTGGAAGAGTCAAATAAAATATTTAGACCTATATCACATAATTGACTTATAGAAATCAAATTAACATACAAAACATTTGATATAGTAAAGGAATCGTAACATACTACTTCAGTGCCAATGATCCTTCCTTTACTATTGTCGTCAAAAGTAACTACTCCACCTCTCTTTATTTCTACGCTAAGGAACTTTGACTTGTTGCTCGTCATGTGCAATGAACATCCTGAGTTCAAGTACCACACGCCTTCCTTGTCCTTAGCCTGCCAACACACCTAGAAAGAAAATAAGAGTAAAGATCTGGTTACCCAAGTAGTTTCTCTCATAGTGTAAGTGGAAGCCTTAGGTACCCAGACTTGTTTAACAAAACACTGGCATGTCTTCCTACAAGTGTGAGTGGCGTGACCAAACTTATTACATTCGGCACACAAGATAAATTAGGTTGAAGGATTTTTCAAAACGTTTTTAGAATTTTCGTTGGAAGTAGTGGTGATAATAGATTTAGTGTTTTTATTTGGAAAAGTTGAATTTTTGAACTTTTTGCTACCGCCAAAATCATATCCAGTGATTTTTGGCCCACTCCAAATTTTTTAATGGTCATTTCTAAATCACGAACTCAGGCTTTCAAAGCAGTATTTTCAGCGACTAATATACCACACTGGTTTGCAAAGGCCTTCTTACCACCTACGTGAGATTGAGAAAATTTTAGAGATCTTTATAAATCCCTTTTTTCTTTGTAAGAGAATCAACATGAGATTGAGACTTAGCACGATCCTTTTCTAATTCTAGTATTAGTGTCAAAGAGTGATACTCCTCTCGACAAGTCACTTTCTCTATCCCAAGTCCTTTTAATTCAGTGGTTAATTTTTTATTTTCTTTTAGCACTATTTTGTTTTCTGATTCAAGTAACTCCATATCTTTTAAAATTTTATCAAAATATTTACAAATTTTTAAAAATTCAGAATATAACACATCATAAGTTGGAGGAGTTACCTCAGTGTCGCTTTGGACACTACACTCGTCATTAGATGGTGAGATGCTCTTTCCCATCAAGCACATGTTGGACTCCTCGTCAGATTCTGAACTTGATCCACTCGACTCCTCAAATGTGATGTCATCACAGGTTTCAGCCTAAAGAACTTTCTTCTTATTCTTCTTCTTGTGCCTCTTCTCTTTCAGCTCTTTCAAATATTATGGGCACTTGCTCCTGATATGTCTGATTCTTCTGCAATGATAGCATTCAGGCGGTGGACGCTCTTCATCAACCTCCGCATCAGCTCTTTCTTTTCCTTTATTGTATCCAGATTCTTTCTTATTGAAAAACTTTTTGAAGGGATTTCTTCTTTCAAGATTTCTCATAAACCTCTTAAACTTCTTAACGAACAAGCTCTCCTCATCTTCTTCATCATTCTCATCAGATTCACTTCCCTCTTCCTTCTTGGATTTCAACGCCAATGCTTTTTTTCTTGGCTCCAAATTATACTCTTGTTGTTGAATCCTTAGTTCCACCTCAAGAGTTTTCAGATTCCCGATGAGATTCTCAATTTGAAGAGTCTTTAGATCGTGTGACTCTGAGATGACAGTCACTTTCGGGTTGAATTTTGGGGGAAGGGATCTAAGAATCTTCCTCACTAAATCACCATTTGAAAAACTCTTTCCAAGAACCTTTGAGTCATTCACAATTTTGTTGAATCCCGTGTGCAAGGAGTCTATCTTCATCAACCTCCATCTTGAACTTTTTAAATTCTGACCCTAATTAGAATAACTTTGATTCCTTCACCTGTCATGTACCTTCATGAGTTTTCAAGTAAATTCTAAATATCATACGGAGTTTCACATGCACACACTTGATAAAACTCAGTTCTATCTAATGCATGGAATAAACTGTTCATTGCATTAGCGTTATTTTTACTCCTTAGTTTATCAGTGTCATCCCATTTGTCCTTAGGTTTTTCCATAATGACACTTCCAACTACCGTTGTAGGTGGAGTGTAGCATTGTTCTATCATGCCCCATGCTTCAATATCTATGGCAATTAGAAAACATCGCATTCGAGTTTTCCAATAGTTATAATCCGTGTCAGAGAATAAGGGAGGTCTAATAATCCCTTGCCCCTTAGAAAATGCGTGATCGTTATACGCCATTACTCCCGGTGATGAAACCATTTTAGAGTAACCTTCCTCTGATACCAAGTATTGGATCTTGCGATGCCCTTAGAGGGCGGGTGAATAAGGGCAAATAAAACTTTTTCTAAACGAAAAATTTAAGGAAAAACTTAACACAAATGTTAAGACAATATTTTTCATAACCCAAAAGATATTCCAAACACTTAGAAATTTAATGAAGATGAATACAAAATTTTATTTCTTAAGTGATGAAAAACATAAATAAAGATTTCAATAGAGCTTGAAATCAAGGTTGTAAATGAAAAAATATCTTTTGAGTTTTCATCGGTCCTTCTCCCAAGGACCGATAGTCTAAAGCCTATCACTCCCTAGATATAGCTAATAGACTTCCCCTAGATCACGTCATGACCCAGTCGCTGCACACAAGGCAGTGATTTCCCCCTAAGCCACACACGGACCTAGTCGTTACTCACAAGGCGACGATTTCTCTAACAAATACAAGAATAAAAAGAACGATCAAAATATAAATCTAAATGAAAACTCTCTCTGGTGTAGAGCACTTAAAGAAGACGATGAACCCTTGAAAAGATCATCTGAATTGTAACGAACGAACGGTCTCTTCCCTGCCCTTCAACTTAATTGCACACTGGGGAATTTCTCTGGTTCAATGGAGTTATCAGGATGGGAAATGTCAACACAAATGCTCCCGGAGTTGTTGTCATGAAATGCATAAAAATAGCCTTTTATGCAATCTAAGCTATCGCCCCGCGATAGCACGATATCTCCTGCGCGATATCACCCCAGCCTTCCACATGACCCACTTTGATGTAATTGTGCAGGAATGGTGGTGATCATGCTGGATCATGCGCTATCGCCCGCGATAGCCAGATATCGCCCGGCGATATTAGTGTATAATGTGTTGCGTTGGAACCATTGAGAACATGACTGACGTCATCAAGTTGCTATCGCCCGACAATAGATAGTTATCGCCGGCGATATCTCCCGTCTTTGAAAATTCTGCAGCTCAATGTCACTTTAAAATAATTAGAGTTTACCTGGAGATATCTGCACACCATAAACATAGAATAATCAAATACACACTGGATTTGTTATTTTCAAACAAAGGAATGCATAACACATGCTCCAACAGCGGGAAGGCAGCCCGAAGGCAGCCGCTCCCTTCTATCGCCCGTCGGGTCATTGCTAGGAATTCACCGCCTATCCCGTCGCCAAATTTTTGCTTGAGTTAGATCAGAAAGGTATGCCCCTCCTGCCTCTTGGCGACTTGGCCCTATTTTCTCCCCTCTCCTCTTCTCTAGCTATAGAAACATTGACTGTAAATATCATTTTTTAAGATAATGTTTGCTCTTTATTTTATCATTTTTTCATATTTGCACAATCTTATTATCAGTATTTTAGTTCGCTATTCTGAACTCTAGAGCGCTTCTTGTCTCCCCTCTCCTCTTCTCTGATTATGATAATGTTTGTTCTTTATTTTTTTGCTTAGCTATGGAGCGTTCTTTTAGAAAATTTTCAACAACACCTTCGAGCGCACAGCTTAAAATTGCAACTCAACTCGAAAAAGGAGAATCAAGTTGTAAAAGATTTTGCTTAGAACTTGATCCTAAAAATCCACCTGTAGATCCTGGGTTGTGTAGGCCGATCATAGACTATCAACTTAAGGATAGAGAGAAAGAAGAATAAACTTATTAAGAGGTCCTTGCCAACCAACTAAGCATCAATTTCCACAAGTTTTGCAAGGAGAATCATTGAGGCAATTTAATCCAAAATGTTTTTATGATCATCCAACTTGATTAGAGTATCACTACAAGAAAACAGACTTTTAGCCACGGCAGATGTCGTGGCTAAAAGTCCAAAACCGTGGCTAAAACCTTTTAGCCAAGGCCTACCTACGGCAAATGGGCGTGAGAAATACGAGCGTGGCTAATAGTATTATCCATGCTGAATCCGTGGCAAATACGTTTTATCCACGAATTAAAATCGTGGCTAAAGGGCCTGTTTTCAGCAATTATTAGTCACGATTCAATTGTCGTGACTAAAAGCTCTTTCTTTGCCACGTTTCAATTGTCGTGGCTAAAGGGCCTGTAACAAACGATAATTCCTCACATAAAAATGATTCCGTTGGCGCGGCCCGCCGCCGCCCGCCGCCCGCCGCCCACGCCGCCGCAAGCGAGCCCGCCCGCGAGCCCAGCTTAATTCAAACATTCATTGCGGAATGGGCAATATAAACCCAAAATTGATGTTTTAATTGGCGGTGTGGGACTAAAAATACCCCTTTTTGCGACGAATTAGGCTTCAATGGCTAATACTAGTTTATTAGCCACGAAATAGGCAAACAATGGCAAAACCTTTTTTATTTGCCACGAATTAGTCATCCGTGGCTAATACTAACTTATTAGCCACGAAATAGGTATCGTGGTTAATACTTCATTATTAGCCACGGTTTTCCCCCGTGGCAAAAAAAACTGTGGCTAAAGGTCATTTTTCTAATAGTGTATAGCATAAAAAAAGATGTTGTTTATTGCCTATGTTGTTATCTTTTCAAATCTGAAAACAATGAGCATGTTGGAAGTAGTTATGCTTTTGTTATAAAAGGATTTAGAAATTGAAAAAGAAAGATAAACTTCAATTACACGTTGGGGGACCTAATAGCATTCATAATAATGCATTGAAGAGTTGTGAAGATTTGATGAAACATGATCAACATATTGAGACAATAATGAATAAACATACTGATCAAGATCGTAGTGACTATAAACTTCATTTGAAAGCTTCAACAATTGATGCGCAATTTTATTACAGCAAGGACTGGCATTTTAGGGGCATGATGAATCTTTTGATTCACATAATCAAGGAAATTTTTTGGAAATGAAACTAATGACGAGCTTAAATGAAGAAATGAAAAGAGATTATTTAGACAATAGTCCCAGTAAACTAAAGTTAATTTCATCGGATATTCAAAGAGATATTATCTCTGCTTGTGGAATTGAGACTACTAATTTGATAATTAAAGATCTTGGAGATGCTTTGTTTTCTATTCTGGTCGATGAAGCTCACGATGTGTCTACAAAAGAGTAGGTGGCAGTTGTAAAACGTTATGTTAATAGACATGGCCAAGTGGTTGAACGTTTATTGGGAATTACTCATATTGTTGATACAGCATCGAAATCACTACTATCAGAAGTTAAAGCACTATTAATGAAACATAATTTGAGTTTGTCAATAATCCATGGTCAAGGTTATGATAGATCTAGTAACATGCACGGAGAGTGTAATGGCCTTGAAGCACTAATTTTAAAAAGAATTAACAAGCACATTATATTCATTATTTTGCATATCAACTTCAATCAGAACTTGTCTCTATTATAAAAAAACATGAATATAACATTTGTCTTTGAATTGGTGACTAATTTAGTGAATCTGGTGGGTGGATCATGTAAATGTCGTGATATTTTGCAAGAACAACAATAAGCAACAACATTCAAACCTTTATCCCACTATAGTAGGGTAGGCTATATGGATTCTTTGTCGTCATTGTGCCCTATCTTTTGTTATAATCTCATTAATGCCTAAGCACATCATGTCTTTCCTTACAGTTTCATTCCAAATCTCTATTGGTCTACCCCTCCCTCGTTTAACATGCCTAGTGACTAGACTCTCACAACGCCTAACATGTGCCTCTAATGGTCTCCTTTGTACGTGTCCAAACCATCTAAGATGAGCTTCTCGCATCTTCTCTGCAATTGGTGCTACTCCTGTCTTATCCCTGATACTTTCATTCCTAATTTTATCCAAACTCGTGTGTCCACAAATCCACTTAAGCATTCTCATCTCTACAACTCCCATTTTTTGCTCGTGTACACAATTCACTGGCCAACACTCAGAACCATAGAGCATCGCGGGTCTAATTGCAGTACAGTAAAACTTGCCCTTAAGTTTTAGTGGTAATTTACGATCACATAAGATCCCTGACGCGGCTCTCCACTTCAACCAACCCGCTTGGATTCTATGTGTGACATCTTTATCAATACCTCTGTCTTTTTGAACTATTGATCCAAGAAATTTAAAACACTCAATACGAGAAATATATTGATCACCCAACTTAATAACGAAGTCATCTGTCCTTCTTGAACTGCTAAATTTAAGCTCCATATACTCCGTCTTTTCCCTGCTCAACCTAAAACCCTTATTTTCTAAAGTATCTCACCAAGATTCAATTTTTACGTTTACACCCTCACGCGTCTCATAAACCAAAATGATATCATTCACAAACAATAAACACCAAGGTATTGCTTGGTGGATATGTCTAGTGAGCTCATCTAAGATAAGGGTAAAGAGATAAGGGCTTAAAGCTAAACCTTGATGTAAGCCAACAGTGATACGAAATTCCTGTGTTAATCCTCTAGCTGTCCTCACCCTTATCACTGAATTTGCATACATATCTTTGATTGTGTCAATATATGATATATTTACACCTTTCTTTCCTAAGACTCTCCATAAGATACCTCCTGCAACTCTATCATAAGCCTTCTCAAGATCAATAAACAACATATGTAAATCTTATTTTCTCTCCTGATGGTTGTCAATGAGTCTCCTCAAGAGATGTATAACTTCCATGGTCAACCTCCCTGATATGAATCCAAATTGATTCTCGGAGATGTTAGTCTCTTGTCTTAATCTTCTTTCTATTACACGTTCTCATAGTTTCATGGTATGACTCATCAATTTAATTCCTTTATAATTAACACAATTTTATATATTCTCTTTATTCTTATACAAAGGTATCAAGATACTTTTTGTCTATTGGTCTGGCATCCTCTTTGACTTCAGTATCTTTTTGAAAAAATATGTAAGACATAAAATTCCTTCATTTTCTAGACATTTTCATACTTCGATTGGTATATCATCTGGCCCAACTGCCTTTCTAATTTTCATCTTATTTAGAGTATCTTTTACCTCTAATACTTGAATTTATGATAAAACGTTATATTCTTATACTTCTCTGATTTACTTAACTCTTCCAAGTTCAATTCATTGTCCTTTATTTCAATATAGAGTTGATAAAAAATATTTTTTTCATCGCTCTTTAATATCCACATCAACTGTCAAAACTGTATCTGTCTCATCCTTTATGCATTTTATTTGACTTAAATCTCTTATTTTTTTCTCTAGCTCGTGCAATTTTATATATGTCACGCTCTCCATCTTTGATATTTAGTCGCTTATAAAATTCTTCATAAGCTTGACTTCTTGTTTTACTTCCTATTTAGCTTCTTTTTTGGCGACTTTATACCTGGCTAAGTTTTCATCATTCCTACAAGCGTAAAGTGATTTATAGCTAGCCCTCTTTGCCCTCACTTTGTCTTGCAGTTCCTCTTTCCACCACCAAGATTCTTTATTTAGGGGTGCAAGACCTTTTGATACTCCAAGTAAGTTTTTTACACCTATCCTTAAATGTGAAGACATAACTTTCCATGAGACATTAAGATCAATATAAGAGTCATCAACTAGCCGTTCCATAACTACCTTCTTGAGAGCAACTTGTTTTTCCATCTTCAAGTTCCACCACCAAATTTTTTGCAATATTTTTGTTCTTGTCTTAAATTTATTATATTTAATTTGTACATCTAACACTACAAATCATTTTATCTATTTTGCGAGTCATAAAATAATCAATTTGTTATTTATTTGATCCGCTTTTAAACCTAATTAAATGTACTTCCCTCTTTATGAAAAGCGCATTTGATACGATTAGCTCATGTGCTACGACAAAGTCTAAAATGGTTCGTCCTTTTTCATTCCTTTCTCCATATTTGTATCCTCTATGAATGGCTGTGTAATGTACATTTTTCCTTATATATCCATTTAAGTCTCCTTCTATAAAAATATTTTCTCTTTGTGAGATTTCTCTTACTAAATCATCTAAATTTTCACAAAATTGCACTTTAATAGCTTCACTTAATTCTACTTGTGGCGCATAAGCACTGATTATATTAATAGTTTCTTTTCCTATGACCAATTTAAGAGATAAGATTCTATCACTTGTTCTACTTATCCCAAAAACTTCAACCTTCCAAGTAGTATCCATAATAATATATACTTAACTACTTGTTTTATTTTTTCATGTGTACCATAATTTAAAACCTGAATTATCTAAAAATTTAGCTTTCTCACCCACCCATCTAGTCTCTTGCAGCCATAAAATATTTATCCTTCTCCTAATCATTGAATGCACTACTTTCACCGCTTTCCTCATTAGCGTACCTATATTCCAACTTCCAAACCTAAGTCGATCACAATTTCTACGACATACTACCCCAGGATGTCTAATATGTGAAGATTTTTGCCTATTTAACACTACACCCAAGCCCTCCTGAAAGTGCAGCGGTCCTTGCCAAAATACCGCATTCGGACCAAACGACGAGGACTCTTGCAAATTTAACACTACACCCAAGCCTTGGAGATGCAGCGGTCCTTGCCAAGACATTGCATTCGGACCATGTGACGTGTTCCTTAAGGGGAACAACCTAGCTTTTGCACAATTTCTCAAATGATCCATATTCATAAGGATGACTAAATTTTATGTTGGTCGTCTACCTAACACAACCCTCACCATTTATCATCTGGGCTTGGGACCGATATAAGCTGGTTTAAAGAAGGGCTTCAGAATATCAAACATGCTAGTGGTCAAGGCTTAAATCAATCAACTAATTTAAAATGAGTTGGAGATACATGTTAGAATTCACATTACAATACTTTTATTAGCTTGACAAATATGTTCTCTGCAAGTATTGATGTTCTTGACATTATTGACAATGATAAGAAATTAATATCAAATCAAAGATTGGAAACGCACACTCTTCTAAAGTCAATACAAACTTTTGATTCTATATTTTCACTTCATGTGATGATCAAAATATTAGAGATCACAAATGAATTATCTCAGACATTACAAATGAGAGATCAAGATATCGTTAATGCTATGACATTAATTAAGATATCAAAATATTGACTGCAACTGATGAGAGATAATGGATGCAATTCTTTGATAACAAAAGTTTCTTCATTTTATATGAAGCATAATATAGAGATTATAAACATGGATGTTACTCATGTTATTCCGGGATGATCATGTCATAATGTTGAGACAACAACTACTTTGCATCATTTTTGAGTTGCTTTATTCTATCCAGCAATAGATTTACAACTTCAAGAACTCAACAGTCAATTCAATGAAACCAATACTGAGTTGCTAATTTGTGTATCTTGCTTAAGTCCACTGATTCATTTGCTGCTTTTGACAAAAAGAAGTTGATTCAACTAGCTTTGATGTATCCAAAGAAATTTCTAACTGTACAACTTTCTACAATTCAGCTTGACAACCAACTAGAAACTTACATCAAGATATGAGATCAAATGATGATTTTATAAATTTGAAAAGTATTGAAGAACTTGCTGAAAAGTTAGTTGAGAAGAAAAATATATATTATATTCTCATGTCTATATTCTTAAAACTCTTGCATGTATATTACTCGTTGCAATAACGACAATTGAAAGCGTGTTTTCTGCAATGAAGATTATCAAGAATCGACTCTGTAATAGAATATCAAATCAGTTTATGATAGATTGTTTGATCACATATATAGAAAAAAAAGCATTTAATTCTATCAATGATGAGAAGATCATGCTTTGTTTTCAGAATATAAAGTCTCGATGAAAAATACTATAAATGTTTCATCTGATGTTGAAGTATTTTGGCTGAATTTTAAAATTTGAAAGTTATTATGTATGCAATTTTGTAAAAAACTTTGAAAGTATTTCATAATACAAAGTTTGCCCACCTTATACTTTAATTCTGGCTTCGCCACTGTCGTCAATCGGTCTGTCATATCTACCCTCCCGACCACACTTCCCCGTTGTTGACACTGACCAAGAACATTTAGGCCCTCCTGATCTCACTTCCCTGTTGTTGGCCTCCCTCAATCAATCCTAGTCAGCAAGCACCATACAGTGCAAACAATGTAGTTCTTCTTGCAATAGCAGAGAATAGGATGATCCCATGAAGAACAGAGCTTTTTTATTTTATCTGCTAAGTTTTAATTACATAGAATTCTATTTATAACACTTATGACTCTTATCCTTGAAAATCGCTTAAGAGAGAGCATAAAGACACATATGCCCCTTAGCATTTACCCACATATACTACATTGTATAGTTCTTTTATAGATGTACATATGACATCATAATACTCCAAGACCTATTCTTCTTAGAGTTTGTTGTAGGTACATTGCATAGTTCTTTTACAGATGTACATATGACAACATAATACTCCAAGACCTATTCTTCTTAGACTTTGTTGTAGGTACGGGCTGCCTCAGATTACTGCCTCCAACATCCCCCCCCCCCCCCCCGAATTGGAGGGTGGCCCAATCCCTAACTTGCCCTATTAATTTTATGAATCTGGCTTTTGGTAAGGGTTTGGTCTTAATATCGGCCACTTGTTCCTCCGAGGGGCAATATAGAAGTATTAATTTGTCGTTATCAACCTTTAATCGAACAAAATAATATCGAATTTCTATGTGTTTATTGCGGTTATGAAATATTGCATTCTTTGCCAATGCAATCGCAAATGTATTATCACATAGAAATGGCATATATGCTTTGCTTTCCCCCTTTCAGTTCTGCTTCTTCCATCTTGTCTGAAATTCTTTTTTTAATTGTTAGAGCCAAAAGGTTTCACTAGCTGTTGCACTCAATGCCATATACTCTACTTCAGTGGATGATAATACAACAGTTTGTTGCTTCCTCAGGCTCCATGAAATGGTTTTAGTGCCTAATCGGAATATATACCCTCAGGTACTTTTCCGATCTTCTTGATTACCTGCCCAATTTGCATCACAGAAACTATGGAGGATCCCTTCTTCATGTTGTTAATAAATAAGACCATAGCTTTTGGACCCTTATAAATACCGCATAATTCTCTTTACTGCATTAACATGTAGTGGACTGGGATCAGATACATACCTGGACACCTTGTTCACAACATATTCAATATCGGGTATCGTATGAGTAATGTACAGGAGTGAACCAATTAAAGATCGAAATGAGTCTGCATCAGCTTTAGGTTCATTCTCTGTTCGTTTATGCAAACATATGTTAATCTCCATTGGCATAACAGATGCATTACACTGCATCATATTATACTTCTTCAACAGTCCAATAATGTATTTTGCTTGAGAAATATGAATAACTTGAGTTGTATGCTTGATCTCTAATCCCAGGAAATATCTCAGATTTCCTAAATCAGTCTTTGCATAATATTTTTGCATATTATTTTTAAAGCCCGCCAACTTTTTTTCAGAACTCCTTTAATATATGATATCATCGACGTATACACGGAGAACTAGAATATGTTGATCTCCCCTTTTTGTGTATAATGAGGTTTCAATCTGACATCTCTGAAAGTTAGCCTTGAGGATGTTGGACTTTGACTTTGTTAACCGGGTCAATACTTGTTTGTTAATATTATTTTATGTATGAGTGAGTAATAGGAGAGAGAGTGTGCATTAATGGAGGGAGAAGGTGGTTGGTTTTGTTTGTCTATATATAGGCATGTCGAAGTTCATTTACAAGTTGATGAGAGTAAAAATTTGTCTCCTTCCTATTGTGGAGTGCTGCAACGCCAGAAGTATTTGGACTTGTACGTTTTCTCTGATTTTGATTCTCCAACCGTAGGAGGTGAGTGAGACAGAGTGTGTGAGCTGCCCGAGATTTGATCTTGCCGTGAGTGTGGGTGGTCTCTCTAGGTCCCCTCTCGGCGGGATCGTCTCGCCCGTGATAACTCGTCGGGAGGCTCTCGCCACCCGTCTCGTCGTGGTCTTCTCGTCATGCCCGTCTCGCCCGCGCCAAGGGGAGGGTGCTCGCCATGAACGTCCTGAGCCCGTCTCGTCGGAGCCGTCTGTCTCGTCGGGGTGTCTCACGCGTTTCCAACAAGTGGTATTAGAGCTAGGTTGGACCCCCTTGGAAGAGTTAGTGATAAGTGGAGATGGAGATGGGAAGTGACATGTCGGGGCAAGTCCCCAAGTTGACGAAGACAAATTATGGTAACTGGAGTATCCAGATGAAGGTGTTACTCTCCTCGAAGGAGTTATGGGAGATAGTCGAGGATGGCTATGAGGAGCTTACCGCAGAAGCAGAGGAGACGTTGACTAACTCGCAAAGGACGGCGTTGAGAGAGTCAAAGAAGAGGGATAAGAAGGCATTGTTCTTACTATACCAAGGCGTCAATGAGGCGACCTTTGAGAAAATCTCAGAAGCGAGGAGTTCGAAGGAGGCATGAGAGGTGTTGCAACACTCCATGCAAGGAGTTGATAAGGCCAAGAAGGTGAAACTACAGTCCCTTAGAACCGAGTATGAAGTGTTGATAATGCAGAGTGCTAAGAAGGTTGGATACTATGTGACACGTCTACGGACGCTCACAAATGAGATGAAGCACAATGACGAGGCGATAGATGACGTGAGCCTCATGGAGAAGCTCTTGCACTCTATATCAAAGAAGTCCTGTCATGTGGTGGTGGCAATTGAAGAGTCAAAAGATCTCACCCTGATGTCCGTGGATGAGCTTGTTGGCTCCCTACAAGCCCATGAGTATCGAATGCTACAGGATGAAGAAGAGTCAAGTGGCTTGGGTAAATCACTTCAAATGCAGTTGAACTTTGGAGAGAGCTCTGTGAAAGGTGGAGGCCAGCGTGCCAGAGGCTATCAAGGAAGAGGTAGAGGAGGAAGAGATCAGGGAAGAAATCATTACCACTAGAGAGAGGCGGAGCAACCTCAAGGTGGGAGGCAAGAAGTGAGAGGAAGAGGAATAGGCCAAGGAAGAGGCCAAGGAAGAGGTCAAGGAAGAGGTCGAGGCGATATGTCACATATACAGTGTTACAACTGTAACAAGTTTGGGCATATGAGCTATGATTGTTGGGCCCCAAGGAAGAAAGAGGAGACGAACCACTATGCAGAAGCAAGCAATATTGGTGGCGATCTGATGATGTTCCTGACCTATAGAGGAGCTGAGGGAGGAAAGAATGGAGTATGCTACTTGGACACAGGCGCGAGTAACCACATGTGTGGAGAGAAAGATTTGTTCACTAGCCTCGAACCAAATGGTGGTGAGGTCAGTTTTGGCAGCGCTTCGAAGATCTCAGTGGAAGGAAGAAGGGTGATCGTGGTCACCTTAAATGGTAAGGAGGTGCACCTCAATGATGTGTTCTATGTAGAGCTGTCACGGTTCCGGTTCTACTAAAACCATGAACCGAACCGCTAAGATACGGTTCTTCAAGTTAGAACCAAAACCTTATTTGGTTTGACCGGTTCTGGTTCCGGTTTCGGTTCCATCATAATTTTTGGAACCGTCGTGTCAACGGTTCCGGTTACGGTTTAACAAGAATCAAAACCAAACCAGGTACTAACGGTTCAGTCCGATTCTATGCGGTTCGGTCCGGTTCCAATCGGTTCCAACTAAAACTAAAACCCAATTTAACAGAATGAAATAAAAGCAGTCTGCAAAAAACTTAAAACACCTTCAAAATAGAAATAATTAAGTTGCACACTCCTCAACGTTCTCTTCCATGATCGGTGGGCTAGTATATGTCGCCTTTCTACGCGTGTAGACTTGCTATGACGTCTAGTTGGCTTGTGCGCGTCTCGTCGACATGCTTCTATGTGGTTCGGTCCGATTCAAATGGATTCTAACTAAAACAAAACCAAACTTGACGTAGTGAAATAAAAACAGTCTGCAAATAGTTAAACTCAAAACAACAATGAAATAAAAATAATTAAGTTGTGCACTCCTCGACGGAGTGCGTGCATCTCACCAACTTGCGCAACCGTAATAATCGGCTACGATTAGTTGTGTTTTTCATGATTACTATTTAATAGTAATTGTATAGCTTCTATATTTTTAAAATACAATATTTCATAAAAATATGTAAGTAAAATTGAAAATATATTATATAACTGTATAAAAATAAAATTGTACTGTAAAAACCGATTTAAAACCGCACCAATGTCAAACCATACCACACGGTTTTTGTGCGGTTTTGTTCAGTCCAAAACCGACCCATTTTGGTGCGATTACAATTTGGGTCCAAACCGCACCAGTTTCACCCATGATAGTAAGTATAAATATTATAGATAGATTATAAAATTATAATAATATTATAATAAATTAATAAAAATAAATGGGTTGCGGTTCGGTTCTACTTTGCTCCGGTTCTGATCGGGTCCAAAAATCTTAAAACCGCTTGAGACTTGTATGTTGTTGTTCTGGTTCCGGTTCCGATTCCGGTCCGGATAATAAAATGTAAGAACCACACCCGAACCAAAGTTGTTCACGGTTCCAAAATTCAAACCAGAACCCGAATAATTTGTAAACGGTTCAGTCCGGTTATTTGCGGTTCCGGTTCGGTTTACGGTTTTCGATTTTAAATGACAACTCTAGTTCTATGTATCAGGCTTGAAGAGTAACATCTTAAGTCTTGGGTAGTTGGTCGAAAAGGGTTATTGTGTTCAGTTGAGAGATGGCATGTTGGCCATGAAGGATCATGAAGGAAGAGAGATAGTGAAGGTAAAGATGATGACGAATCGTCTCTTTACGCTGAGAATGGATGCAAAGGAGATGGTGTGCTTTGTGAGGACCGAGGAAGAAGAAGAGGCGTGGTTATGGCATCACAGGATGGGCCATTTGGGTTTCACAGGGTTGAAGCTCTTATCTCATTCCAAGATGGTGGAAGGCCTACCCATGCTCTCACCCCCACAGAAGGTCTGTGAGGCATGTACGAGAGGAAAGCAGAAGAGGTTAACGTTTGAAGGTGGCAAGTCTAGAAGAGCGAGTAGATAACTTGAACTGATCCACTCGGACATAGCTGGTCCGTTTGAGACCACCTCAGTAGGCGGAAGCAGGTACTATATTACCTTCACCGATGATTTCAGTTGGAAGTGTTGGGTATATTTCTTAAGAGAGAAGGCTGAGGCCCTTGACAAGTTCAAGGAGTTCAAGGCGATGGTGGAGAAGGAAAGCGGAGAACCACTAAGGTGTTGAGGACAGATAGAGGTGGGGAGTACACCTCTAGGCTATTTGATGATTTCTGCAGAGAATAGGTGATCTCACATCAGTTGACGGTGGCGTACTCACCTCAGCATAATGGAGTCGCGGAAAGGAAGAACTTGACCATTTTAAACATGGCAAGGAGCATGGTGAAGGGCAAGGGGTTGCCAAAGATGTTCTGGGCGGAGGCGGTACAATGCGCGGTGTACTTACTAAACTGGTGCCCAACGAAGAGTGTGAAGTTTATGACACCATTCGAAGCCTATAGTGGATGGAAGCCGAATGTGAAGCACTTGAGGGTCTTCGGATGTGTAGCTTACGCTCATGTCCCGGACAAGAGGAGGAAGAAGCTTGACGACAAGAGTGAGAAATGCATCTTTGTGGGTTACGCTCTAATGAGCAAGGCTTACAAGCTATATAACCCAGTGACAGAGAAGGCTATAATCTCAAGGGACGTTGTGTTTGAGGAGCATAGTCGCTGGAGCTGGGATGATGAGGTGAGAAGCATCAAGGGGATGTTCTTTGATGATGATGAAGATGGTGGAAAGGAAGCTGAAGCCGAGATTGGTGGAGTTGAGCCAGCATCACCCCCTAGTGGAGAGTTAGGGGGAGCTCTTACTCCCTACTCTAGCGAAGCAAGTACCAGTGGAGGAAGTTCTGGTGAGGCTAGCAGTAGCCGGGGCAAATCTGATCGTCCTCAACCTAGGATAAGGAGGTTGGAGGAAATCTACGAGGAGACGACACCGACACTTAACAATTTTTCTTTATATTGTCTCTTAGCAGATTGCGAGCCGCACTTGTACGAGGAAGCTTCCCAAGAAAAGACCTGGAGGAAATCTATGTATATGGAGATGACATCCACAAAGAAAAATGATACATGGAAGTTGGTTGACCCACCAGCTGGCCACAAAGCCCTCGGGGTGAAGTGGGTCTACAAGTTGAAGAGGAACAAGGATGGAGGTGTAGAGAAGCACAAAGAAAGGTTAGTTGTAAAGGGTTACAAGCAAGTCCAAGGAGTGAACTATGATGAAGTCTTCGCTCCAGTGGTGCGGATTGACACCATTCGATTGATCATCGCACTGGCAGCCCACTATGGGTGGAAGATCCTGCAGATGGATGCTTTGTCCGCCTATCTGAATGGTTATTTGGAGGAATATGTGTACATCGAGCAGGCTCCCGGATATGTTGTGAAGGGCCAGGAGAGGAAGGTGTGCAAACTAGACAAAGCACTGTATAGACTGAAGCAAGGTGCTCGTGCCTGGAATGTGAGGATAGATGCATACCTCCAAAAGCATGGCTACATGAAGTGTCCTCACGAATATGCCCTCTACAGGAAGGTTGAGAAGAACGATGACATGATGATCATATGTCTATACGTAGACGATATGATATTCACTAGCAACAACCTTACTTTGTTTGAAGACTTCAAGAGAATGATGATGAAGGAGTTTGAGATGACGGATCTGGGAGAGCTTGACTACTTCTTAAGTGTGAAGGTGCAGCAGAGAGGAGATGGTATCTTCATTTTACAGAGGAAATATGCAAAAGAAATTTTGAAGAAGTTCAGAATGGAGAATAGCAAGCCTATCTCCACTCCTGCTGATCCTGGACTAAAGTTGAGGAAGGAGTCAAATGAAGGAGTTGTCGACTCCACTTTATTCAAGAGCTTGGTGGGAAGTCTACGTTACCTTAATTTCACCAGACCTGATATCATGTACGTTGTTGGGGTGGTAAGCAGGTATATGGAGGAACCGAAGCAGGACCACTTCATGGCTGTGAAGAGGATCCTGAGATATGTGAATGGAACGAGAGGCCATGGACTGAAGTATACTACAGGAGAGGAGCTAAAGTTGGTTAGGTACTCAGACAGTGACTAAGGCGGTGACGTGAATGATCGGAAGAGTACTTCCGGGTATGCTTTCCATGTGGGAATAGGAGTGTTCTCATGGAGCTCGAATAAGCAGACAACCATTGCCTTGTCATCATGTGAAGTGAAGTATATAGCAACAGCAGCTTGCACCTGCCAAGTGATTTGGTTAAGGAACCTCTTGGAGGAGCTACATCATCCGCAGGATGGGCCTATGATGATGTATGTTGATAACATGTCAGTCATCCAGCTTGTGAAGAATCCTGTACTACATGGGCGTAGCAAGCACATCGAGCCGAGGTACTATTCTCCGTAAGCAGGTGGAGCTGAAGACGGTTGAAGTGGTGTATTGCCCCACCAGAGAGCAGATTGCGAACTTCTTCACAAAAGCTTTGAAGGTGGAGACGTTTCTAAGGCTCAAAGGCAAACTCGGCATGTGCTGCCAAGTTTGAGGGGGAGTGTGTTGGACTTTTACTTTGTTGACCGGGTTAATACTTATTTTTAATATTATTTTATGTATGAGTGATTAATAGGAGAGAGTGTGTGCATTAATGGAGGGAGAAGGTGGTTGGTTTTGTTTATCTATAAATAGACATGTTGTAGTTCATTTACAAGTTGATGAGAGTAAAAATTTGTCTCCTTCCTATTGTGGAGTGTTGCAGCACCAGAAGTATTTGGACTTGTACGTTTTCTCTGATTTTGATTCTCCCAACCGTAGGAGGGGAGTGAGACGGAGTGTGTGAGCTGCCCGAGATTTGATCTTGTCGTGAGTGTGGGTGGTCTCGCCAGGTCCCCTCTCGGCGGTATCGTCTCGCCCGTTACAACTCGTCGGGAGGCTCTCGCCGCCCGTCTCGTCGTGGTCTTCTCGTCGTGCCTGTCTCGCTCGCGCCAAGGGGAGGGTGCTCGCCGTGAACATCCTGAGCCCGTCTCGCCGGAGCCGTCCGTCTCGCCGGAGCCGTCCGTCTCGCCGGAGCCGTCCGTCTCGTCGGGGCGTCTCGCGCGTTTCCAACAGAGGAGATATAGGTCTAAATTTTCCTTCCATGCTCAGGGGCTTGTCGAAGGCCATGGAGGGCCTTTTGTAATCCTTAGACCTTATCTTCTTCACCACGGATTTCAAAGCCTCTCGAATGTTCAACAAATAGTTCTTCTGTGATAGTGTCATTCAGTAATGCAAGTTTTTGTTGAAATTTGTGAAGTGGTAGTGGGTGATGGGCAGACCGGGTGGATTGTGCGGCCTGAGCGGTCTGAGTCCGCAGCCTGGGTGGATTGCTGGTTGCAGCCTGGGTGACCTTGGCTGTCTTGGTGGCTTGGCTGTTGAGCAGCCTGTGCGGCCTGAGCAGTCTGGTGTGCGGCATGGTCGACCTATGGCCAAGGAAATCGGGCTTCTAGCGAAGCGGACTGCGGTTTGCGGGTTGTTGGCAGTTCTTAGTTGATATGCGGCTTGTAGATTTGCAAGCTTGTTAACCGGCAGATTGGGAGTTCTATCCGCGGGAGGCTTTGCAGACTGGTTGAGTCTGTGGTGTTCGCTGTTGCGGATAGGCCTTGGAGTTTGGCTGTGGCCTTTGCCATGCTCTGGTGGTGCAGCGGGCGTTAGTTGCTGTGGAGGATTGTGCGGACTGGTGTCGATGTCCGGTAGTTGGTCGTTGTCTTGGCAGCTGTGCGAGTAGGGATTGCGAGCTTTGCCTTATGGTGGTGTGATTGGCGATCTGCCTTGGGGCAGGCGGACTGGGCCTTGTCCGCCGAGGTCGCGCTTGCTCTTGGTGGTTTTCTGGACTTGGTCACATTCAGTGACAAGTACAGTGTGTCCGCGGTATCCACCGAGTCCGTAGTTGACTGGGCGGACTGCCTGTTGCTCGTGCACTCGTGGCGTATGTTGGCTTTGTTCTTGAGCTGTGTGGGTTGCCTCCTTGTCCGCATATAGTGTGCGGACTGTCGCTGTAGTGGTGGCTGTCGTGCGATGTTTGAGGGCTACGCGGGCTGGTGCCTTGTCCGCATAGCATGGGCGGACTGGTGCGAGTTCGCCTGATGGTGAACATCGTTATTGCTCCTGGCGGTTTCTCTTGGAATCCGGCTAAGTCCTTGCGGACTCAGCGGACGGGTGTTTTGCTAGTGCGCGGGCTGGGGTGGTGATTCTATTCACTAGGGTGGTGACCACACTCCTCACCTCGCCTATAAATAGACCCCCCCCCCCCCCCGCTGTAACGACCCCAATTTCTTTTTGATGATTTTATTTGAATGGGCAACGTCATATTTATGACGTCGTGACGTTACTTTTAACATCGAGTTGACGGCGCAATGCTGTTAAGGCATTTTCGCATCCGTGCGGTCGAGTCGGCCGAATTCTTGTTGTAATGGGAAAATTTTGCATTTGGAATTTAAGTTATGTAATTTTGGACTTGCTCGTCAAGTTTCGTCGCAATCCGAGCATTTTTGGAGTCTCGACGCGCGATTGAAGTTTTGCATTGTTTATGTTCGCCGTATACTTTGAAGATTAATATCTCGGGAATGGCTCGTCGGATTTTGATTTTGACTTCGTCATTGCGTTGGTAGCGTCAGTGTTCACCTACGGTGAGAATTTCATTTAATTCGGCTCGCGTTCGGACCTCCGCTTTGAACTCGTGTTTCATTATTCAAAATATATAAATATGATTATTTTAATATTATAGTACTATTCAAAAATGTCTTTTACTATTCATTCATATAGTTTGATCAAAATGTTATATTTGCAAAGAAATTGTTTTTCCTGCAAAGTTTGACTCGAGTGAATTCCTGAGTCTCGTGTAGGTATACTGTTCATGCAAAAAAAAATTCTGCTTCTTCTCGAGTGAATTCTGGATCTACTCGAGTAACGTTTTCTTCTCTCGAGTACCGCCTAATTCGACTCGAGTACCTGTATTTTCATCTCAAGTAGCTGTTTTCTTCTCTCGAGTACCTGTATTTTCCTCCCGAGTAGCTATTTTCTCCTCTCGAGTACCTGTATTTCTCTCTCGAGTACCTGTTCATTCATCCCGAGTGGTTCATTTCAGGTTGTGTTCGGGAGCCTTTTTGAGGGTCAAAACGGCATCGTATGGAAAAATGGTGAATATCGCATTTGTTCGCTCGACGAGATCTACAACTTTCATGTTGGGCACTTTTTGATTCGAAGCCATCTTCAATGTCTACTTTCGATTTTCCCAAAACTGCTCGTAAATAAGCCGTATTATTGATTTCGACTCGAGTACCTTTGATCTACTCGAGTACTATTGGTTTATCTCGTGTATAATTGTTGTTTTTATCTAGTAATATTGAATTCTCTCGAGTCCTACTGATTTTACTCGACTAGTTTAAGTTCCTCTCGAGTACTTTGCCCTCATTCTCAAGTAGCTTTATTCATCTCGAGTAGTTCCCTGTTGTTTACGTTCGGGCGCCATTTTGAGGTTCAAAACGGTGTCGTATAAAACAATGGTCAGCATAAATTTGTTCGTCCCGACGAGATCTACAACTTTCATGTTGGACACTTTTCGATTTGGAGTCATCCTAGACCTCTATTTTTGATTCCCGCGAATCCGCTCGTAATAACCCGTTTTTGACAAAACTTTTTATAAACATGTATATATATATATATATATATATATATATATATATATATATATATATATATATATATATATATATATATATTCTTGTACTTAGGTTTTAAAACCAAACTTCATCTTCGCCGTTATTTTTCTCCCGAACCAGAACAACGAGCGAGAGAGAGAGTTTCTTTTTCGTGAATCTTCCGGTGGCCGCCGACGGTACTCCGGTGCTCGAAATTTTCAACCGAACATAGATCTGGAAAGCTCTCGCCGAGAGCTACGCTATCGTGGTAAATGTTTTCCCATTCCTTGAGTTTTCTTGTTAGGGTTTTTCGGCCCTAACCTCTTTTTCGGCCGTTATTCTTCAGATTTCAACTCCTCCTGCATCCTTTTTGCCTCGATCTATGACGTGGAGTGATTCGAAGGACTTTTCCGGTAAAACCAAGGCAAGTGGTGGTTTCCCCTCGTTTCTCCTTGTCCGATTTGATGGTAACGGCTATGTTTTCATATTTCTTAAAATTTTCTACACTTATTCTTCCAAATTATTGTTATGATTAATCTTCTCAATGATCACATGATGTTGTAACGTTTTGTCATGGTGAACCCGATTTTGTCCGGATATGTTTGATCGTTCTTGAAGTGTCTTATTGATGGCTTTAAACGTCTTGGTTTTCGTTATTGCACGGATTAGAGTTATCTAGGATTGTAAATCGTTCCTGAGGTTTGATCAATCATGTCTTGAAACTAGAAGTGTCAAGTAGAATCTGACGAGCCAAATCTCGAGATATATGTGTTGTGGTTTATTTGGGCTTCTTAATTGCGGGAGTTAGTGGACGAAACTACCTCCGCAATGTTTGTTGTCTTTATTAGTACCTTGTGGAAGTCTACCAGGTTTTTGGGCGTCTGCGGTGTATGGTGGAGAGTATGAGACTCCCTCGCAGTTAGACGGATTTTATATTTGTGAGGGTGTGTCCACGAGTGACCACCTCGCCCGTGTTTTGGGTAGAGTCGACTGCAGGTGCCTAATAAAGGTTTTGTATTTCTTCCTTATGAATTATTCATGTAGTCACCTTATGTCCTCGTGCGTCCGGTGTACTCTTGTTGAACGTGACGAATCACGTATGAGTTCTTTTCCGGTTGATGCCGTGTTTCTTTTTGTACTTTACTTCAGTACTTTTGGTCTCGGGTTGGTACCCCTTTTGATCTTTATTTATTTTGGCTTATTCCTTTTTCTGCCACTATTTTTACCTCCTTGCTGAGGTGTTCTGTCTTTGGAATGTCTCAGGTTCAGAGCAGTAGTAGATATCAAAGCTAGTTTTTGGAGTTTCTGGGCGGCAGTGTTGGCCGTGGTTGTTACCTCACCTCAGCGAGGTAAATTGTGGTTTATTTAGTTACTGGTTCAGACTTACTTTTCTGTTAGTGGGTTCGTGTCAGTTTGTTGGCACCCACAGAATTATTATTTTTAGATACTTGCTAGCTGCTTTGTTTTCTATATGAGAATGTAGACTACTTGCTCTCTGGGAGGATTTATGCTAGGAACGCATGTTAGGTATTTTCAACTATAAAATCTATTACTACTACTTCATGCACTGCATAATTAAAAAACTCTAACTTGTTATATTTAGCGACCGTAAAAGCTATCCTTACTACTATTATAAATTTAGAGTTTTGCACAGCATGAGTCGTCCTTGGAGACGTTTATACTCATGTAGGATGTTAGAGTCAATCTAAATAAGTATTTTTCTGCAGCGTATAATTATATTTTGATTCATGTACTAAGCCGAGGGATACGGCTAACTAATGCACTTAAACTGATTTTTTCCCTTAAAATAACTTAAAGAATCTTTCTTCATGATTAAGTAGGTGTCTTCCTGAGCGTCCGCAGTTATCCCCTACTGACGTGGCATCATGACGCGCATTTTCCCTTACTCTGATAAGTTATTATATGTGGTGAAAATGCGGGTTGTGACACCCCCCGGCACGTCTACAGTAACTGAGTGAACAGTAAGTGAGGGCTTGGTTAACTGTTGCGGTCTGGTTTTTTCTGTCCGCGCGGGTTGAGCAGAGTTAACTATTTGTTGTTGCAGGTTGTGCGGCTAACACTGAGGAGCCAGGGGTTTGGCTTTGACTACAATCAGCATCAGTGAAGTTGCGGTTTCAATCAGCGGTTTCAGCAGGTCGTATGCGGCATGTCAGTTTCTCTGCTTCAGCGTTTCCAAGTTCCAATAATATGTCCGCTATACTCGGCGGACTAGGCGGACTGCTCCTCAGTTTGGCAGCGGCTTGTAGCAGTCGGCGAATAACGGTGTGTCTGCGCGACCTCGCGGTTTCGGCGGACTCCGTGTTCTATTCGGATTCTAGCAGCAGCAGTTCGGGCGGCTTCGGCGACTTGGCGGACTAGGCGGTCTCGGCGGTCTGTAGTTCTGTCTGCACGATCTGTTTGAGTGGTATTATTTCTTGTTTTCCTGTGTACTGGCGAAATCATGTCTCGCCATGTATATCTCGCATTGTAAAGAAGAATAAAAGAATATATGATCTGCTTGCCCCTTGTGATTGCTTTGGTTGATTAAGCTTGCTTTCCTGATTTCCGCATGATCAAGGTGTGATCTTGATAGTCCTGAGGATATTAATTTGACATTAGGCTATCTTGGTGACCACTTTGAGAAAATTCAACAGTTTTATATCTAATTGATATAATGGAAACGCATACTGAGCGGCAAATGCAATCACAAAACAAATAATCTCCATTCTAGCCACAGTAGCAAAAGTTTCAATAAAATCCTTGCCTGGAATTTATGTAAAGCGCTTAGCCACGAGAAGAGCTTTAAGCTTTACAAGTGTTGAAATTTGTGAAGTGGAAAGTGGTTGACGGGACAGGTCGGGCGGCCTGGGCGGACTGCGTTGGCGGACTAGGCGGACTGGGCGGACTGCTGTGTGCGGCCTGGTGGAATGTCTAGTGGAAGCCGGCTGTTCTTCTGAGCGGATTATATGCAAGTAGTCCGCGGACTGTGCGGCTGGTATCTGCGGATAGGGCATTGGCTGATTGGTTTAGCCAAGGAGCGGCCTGAGCGGATAGAGGCTTGCGGACTGGTGCATTGCTCTGGTCGTGGTGCAAGCTTGTGCTGATTGGTGGTTTGGCTCATGTCCGCGGGAAGCTTGCGGACTGGCATATCCGCGGTATGGGCTGTTGCGGAATGGGCTTAGAGCTTGGCTGAGGCCTTGTCGAGCTCTGGTGATACAGTAGGTGTTTGATGTGGAGGTCGTTGGCGGACTGGTGTGTGGAGTCCGGGAGATGGCTGCTGCGTTGGGCAGATGTGCGAGTAGCCTGCGGACTGCTGGCGGTCTGTGTGCTAGGGTGTTTGGCGTACGGGAGTTTATGTCTGCCATGCTCGCATTGGCCTTTGATGGTTTTGGACTTGGTCACACTCTGTGCCAAGACCATGGTGTCTGCAGTATCCGCCAAGTCTGCTGTTGACCGGGCGGACTTGCTTTATGCCTTTGGTCGTGGTCTTGTGGCGGATTGAGGCTTGAGTCTTTCGGACTGCCTCGGGTTTGTGCGGACAGCCATTGAAGGGGGTTGTTGTCCTGCAGTGGTCGGAGGCTTTGTGGGCTGGTGCCTTGTCCGCATAGCTTAGGTGGACTGAAGTGGGTTCGCCAATGTTGTCTTGCTCCTGGCGGTTTTCCTTGGTATCCGGCTAAGTCCTTGCGGACTCGGCGGACGGTGTTTTGCTATCGTGGGGGCTGGGGCGGTGTCGCTATCTCTTGGGCGGTGACCACACTCCTCACCTCGCCTATAAATAGGACCCCCCTGGCACATCTACAGTAATTGAGTGAACAGTAAGTTGGGTTAGGCGAGTTGCTGCGGTCTCAGTTTTTCTGTCCGCGCGGATTGATTCAGAGTTAACTGTGTGTTGTGTGCAGGTCACGCGGGTAGCTTCAAGGAGCCAGGAGTTTGGCTGTGACTTCGGTCAAGAACTTGGAAGTTGTGCGGTCTCTGCGGTTTCAGCAGGAGATCGTTCTGCGGCTTGTCAGCTCTATTTCAACTTTGCCAGCTTCAATAACCTGTCCGCCGGTCTCAGGCGGCTAGGCGGTCTGTTCCTCAGTTCATCAGCAGGAGGCGAATAACGGTGTGTCCGCGCGGCCTCGCGGCTTCACCGGACTCCGTGGCTATTCGGCGGATTGCAGCTTAAGTTCGGGCGCTCTCAGCGGACTCGGCGACCTCGGCGACCTCGGCGGTCTCGGCGGACTCCGGTGCTGTCCGCCCGGCTTGATTTTTGGTGCTTTCTTTTTACAGCTGTTTATACTAGCGAAATCATGTCTCGCTATGTATACCTCGTTTTGTAAAGAAGTTAAATGAATATAAGATCTGTTTGTTCTTCCATGTGCTTGGTGTGTTGAGTCTGCTTCCTGAGTTTTCTGCTGGTTCAATGTGTGAACTGGATAGTTCCGAAGATATTAATTTGGCGTTTGGGCTATCTTGCTGACCACCTTGAGAAAATTTAACATGGTATCAGAGGGAGGTTCAGTTGCTTGAGCGGTCTTCAACCAGTGTTGTGCTCTGTGTTTGAGTGGTGATCAACCTGTGTTGGTGCTCTGTGCTTCTGAAGGCTTATCCAAGCAGGCATTGTAATGGAAGGGAGCTTTGCAAGTGGTCTTGGGATTGAACTCTTAACGCCGACTAACTTTAAGAAGTGGAAGTCGTGCATGAAGAGTTATCTTCTTGGCGAGGAGCTGTGGGAAGTCATCGGTGGTGACGACAGACAGGAAGTGACTGCTGCGTTCGGTACTGCTGAGCAGGTTAGGCTCTGGAGGAAAATAAATGCTAAGGCGGAGTTTATCCTCAAAAGGGCCGTGTCTCTGGAACTGTTTGATCGCATCATTGGATGTGAGTCGGCTGCTGATATTTGGATAACCATTGATGAGTTGTTCAATAGGAAGAATGTGGCGCGGCTTCAGTTTCTGGAGAATGAGTTGGCCAGGGCAACTCAGGGAGACATTTCCATCTCAAAGTACTTCTTAAAGATGAAGAGCTTGTGTGTTGAGCTGTCGGCACTGGATCTTGATGAGCCTATATCTGAGGCTAAGATGAAAAGGCACATTATCCGCGGCTTGCGGAAGGAGTATGTGGCCTTTGTGACATTTGTTCAAGGGTGGGCTACTCAGCTATCTTTGCTGGAGCTGGAGAATCTGCTTGCATCGCAGGAGAGCTTGGCAAGGCAGATGGCTGGAGTTAATCTTAATCAGGAAGGCAGCGAAGCTCTCTTCTCAGGCAAGAAGAAAGGATGGGAAGGGAAGAAGAAGAAGAAGGTGCAGGTCGCTGGTGAGAAGGAGACTTCAACTTCATATCAGCCGGAGAGGAGCAATGCTCCTAAGGACTGGAAGAAGAATTTGAAGTGCTACCGGTGTCATCAGCGAGGGCACTTCAAGCGGGACTGCAAGGTCAAACTGCAGCCTGGGCATGCTGCGGGAAAGGAAGAAGCTTGCTCGAGAAGTGAAGAAGCAGAATGGGGCGGAATTTTTATGACGGGCACTTGTGTCCGGGCCTTGTCTGCTGAGGACTTCAACGGCGAGTGGATCATGGACTCCGGGTGTGGTCATCACCTCACCGGAGACAAGTCGAAGTTCACCTCCATGCAGGCTTACTCAGGTAATGAAGCTATTATCATTGCCGATAATACTGTTTATGCAGTAGAGAAAGAGGGGGTCGTGTCTTTGGGTAGTGATCAGGGGCCACTCACGTTAAGGAGTGTGTATCACGTGTCGGGCATGAAGAAAAACCTCTTCTCGGTGACCAATGCGGTGGACGCTAGTTATCACGTTCTGTTTGGGCCAACAGACGTGAGGTTCCTTCGCAACTTATCAGCAGTGAAGGCTGATGTTGCTCATGTTGGAAGGAGGGTGAAGAACTTGTTTGTTCTTGCCACCAACTATTATGTTGATCGTATGAGGGTCAATGATAGCGCTTTTATTTGGCATGAGAGGCTGGGGCATGTTGGCATGGACAAGCTGAAGGCGATGGCTAGTAGAAGTTTGGTGAAGGGGTTGCCTAAGTTGTCCTCCTTTGGTGACGGGCATGTTTGTGTGGGCTGTTAATACGGTAAGGCACATCGCCTTCTGTTTGATAAATCACAAACAAGGAGCAAGAAACCATTGGAGTGCATTCATGGCGACCTGATGGGACCGACGGTTACTGCCAGCCTTGGTGGAAGCAGATACATACTTGTCTTGGTTGATGACTACTCAAGGTATACTTGGGTGTACTTCTTAAAGGAGAAGTCGGAAGCCTTCCGTTTGTTTGTGGAGTTTAAGGAGTTGGTAGAAGGCCGACTTGGCTTGCGGATTAAGAAGCTTAGAACTGATAATGGGGGTGAGTTTGTTTCCTCCGAGTTTTCTAACTTCTGCAGGAAGCACGGGATCCAACGAGAGCTTACTTGTGCTCACACTCCACAACAAAATGGGGTAGCAGAGCGGAAGATCCGTCATCTGACGGAGACCTGCAAATGCTGGCTTCATGCGAAAGATATCCCAAGGTCCTTTTGGGTAGAGGGGATGTCTTGTGCTGCTTATGTCATCAACCGGATGCCACTCAGCCCTATTAACATGAAGACTCCTTTTGAGTTGTTGCTGAAGGAGAAGCCGAGTGTGGGACACCTTCAGGTGTTCGGTTCAACTTGCTACGTGCATGTCCCGGATGCTTCACAGACTAAGTTGGATGCAAAGGCAAGGAAGCTTGTCTTTATTGGCTACGATGAGCGGAAGAAGGGATGGAAATGCATGGACCCTGCGACGAAGAAGTTCGTGGTGTCAAGAGACGTTGTCTTTGACGAGCTGATGTCGTATGGAGGTGGCTCGGTTGAGCTAACCGGAAGTAGCAAAGTTGATGAAGCACCGGTGGTGGCTGCTGAAGGCTTGGAAGAGGAGCTTGCTGTTTCACCAGCAGCTCATGTTGCTTCTAACTCCGAGGCTGAGCCTTCTGGATCAGGAAGCAGGGGGGGCACTGCTCAATGCTTGCCCCAGGTATGAGTTGAGCCCGAAGAAGCAATGGAAGCAGTGAGCAAGGAGCCGACCCTTCGGAGATTGAAGAGGGTTGTTAAGCCACCGGCTCGGTACTGTGATGGGATTACAATGAGCTTTGTCTCCTGCTTCTTTGCAGGTCCTCTGGATGAGCGAGATCCTGCAACCTTCAACGGGGCCACTGGAGTGAAGGAGTGGGAAGGTGTCATGAAAGAAGAGATTGATGCTCTGAAGAAGAATGAAACCTGGGACCTTGTGCCCAAGGTTGATGGCATTACTCCGGTTACTTGCAAGTGGGTGTATAAGTTGAAGAAGAAGGCTGATTGGAGCATTGATAGGTTCAAAGCTCGCTTGGTCGCTAGAGGATTCTCACAGCAGTATGGAGAAGACTATGAGGAGACATTCAGTCCGGTTGCGAAGATGACTTTAGTTAGAGTGGTGATCGCCTTAGTTGCTAGCAAGGGATGGAGGTTGTGGCAACTCGATGTGAAAATGCCTTTCTTTACAGAGAGATTGATAAGGACATTTTCATGTATCAACCGCTTGGTTTTGTCTCTGAAAAGCATCCGGACTATGTCTGCAAACTCAGGATGGCTCTCTATGGGTTGAAGCAAGCTCCTAGAGCATGGTATGGGAAGATTACAGAGTACTTGCAATTCTGTGGATACCGTGCTTCCAACTCGGATTCAAGCTTGTTCGTCAAGAAGAAGGGGGATCTACAAGTCTTGGTCCTGCTGTATGTGGATGACATGATCATCACAGGAAATTCGGAGGGGGAAGTAGCAAGGATCAGGGTTGAGCTTGCAATACGCTTCGAGATGAAAGACTTGGGAGAGTTTCATCACTTTCTCGGTCTTGAAGTGGAGAGGAAGGAGTGCTGGATTCTCATTTGCCAGAAAGGGTATGCAGATCGCATTGTGAAGCGGTTCGGCATGCGCGAAGGGAAGAAGTGCTCTACTCCACTGGAACCTGGGCTGAAGCTTCGACGGGATGAGGGAAGGGTTCTTCATGATCCCTTGGTGTTCAAGGCTCTTGTTGGGAGCTTGATTTACCTGACGATTACAAGGCCGGACATTGCTTATGTTGTTGGCCAAGTAAGTCAATTTATGGCTGAACCAAGGAAATCTCATCTAGTGGCAGCGAAGGGTATTCTGAAGTATGTCAAGGCGACTTCTGACATGGGACTCCTCTATGGAAGGGACTCGGAGTTTGCGTTGCTTGGGTACACGGATGCTGACTATGGCGGTGATTCGGATGATCAGAGGTCTACTTCAGGTTATGTGTTCACTTGCGGTTCAGCTAGCATCTCGTGGTGTAGCAAGAAGCAAGACTCAGTGTCAGTCTCAACTACGGAGGCTGAGTATAAGGCTTCGGCCTTGTCAGCTCGGGAAGCCATCTGGTTGAGGAGGCTTATAGAGGATGTTCATGAAGAAGTGCAAGGGCCTACTTTACTCCGGGGTGATAATGAGAGTGCTCTCAAGCTGGTTAATAATCCAGTGTGTCAGGCCAGGACCAAGCATATAGAGATTGATCACCACTTCAACGGGGAGAAGGTGTTGGAGGGGTCTCTGCTGGTCGGGCATGTTCGGAGTGAAGATAATCTTGCTGACATCTTCACGAAGCCACTGTCGAAGGGGCCCTTTGAGCGCTTGCGCAGCTTGCTGGGCTTGGTCACCACTTCCCACTTCAAGGGGGAGTGTTGAAATTTGTGAAGTGGAAAGTGGTTGACGGGACAGGCCGGGCGGCCTGGGCGGACAGCGTAGTCGGACTAGGCAGACTGGGCGGACTGCTGTGTGCGGCCTGGTGGAAAGTCTAGTGGAAGCCGGCTGTTCTTCTGAGCGAGTTATATGCAAGTAGTCTGTGGACTATGCGGCTGGTATCTGCGGATAGGGCGTTGGCTGATTGGTTTAGCCAAGGAGCGGCCTGAGCGGATAGAGGCTTGCGGACTAGTGCATTGCTCTGGCCGTGGTGCAAGCTTGTGCTGATTGGAGGTTTGGCTCATGTCCGCGGGAAGCTTGCGAACTGGCGTATCCGCGGTATAGGTTGTTGCGGACTGGGCTTAGAGCTTGCCTGAGGCCATGTCGAGCTCTGGTGATACAGTAGGTGTTTGCTGTGGAGGTCATTGGCGGACTGGTGTGTGGAGTCCGGGAGATGGCTGCTGCGTTGGGCAGGTGTGCGAGTAGCCTGCGGACTGCTTGCGGTCTGTGTGCTAGGGTGTTTGGCGGACGGAAGTTTATGTCCGCCATGCTCGCATTGGCATTTGATGGTTTTGGACTTGGTCACACTCTGTGTCAAGACCATGGTGTCCGCAGTATCCGCCAAGTCCGTTGTTGACCGGGCGGACTTGCTTTATGTCTTTGGTCGTGGTCTTGTGGCGGATTGAGGCTTGAGTCTTGCGGACTGCCTCGGGTTTGTGCGGACAGCCATTGAAGGGGGTTGCTGTCCTGCAGTGGTCAGAGGCTTTGCGGGCTGGTGCCTTGTCCGCATAGCTTAGGCGGACTGAAGTGAGTTCGCCAATGTTGTCTTGCTCCTGGCGGTTTTCCTTGGTATCCGGCTAAGTCCTTGCAAACTCGGCGGACGGTGTTTTGCTATCGCGCGGGCTGGGGCGGTGTCGCTATCTCTTGGGAGGTGACCACACTTCTCACCTCTCCTATAAATAGGACCCCCTGGCACATCTACAGTAACTGAGTGAACAGTAAGTTGAGTTAGGCGAGGTGCTACGGTCTCAGTTTTTCTGTCCGCGCGGATTGATTCAGAGTTAACTGTGTGCTGTGTGCAGGTCGCGCGGGTAGCTTCAAGGAGCTAGGAGTTTGGCTGTGACTTTGGTCAAGTACTTGGAAGTTGTGCGGTCTCTGCGATTTCAGCAGGAGGTCGTTCTGCGGCTTGTCAGCTCTATTTCAACTTTGCCAGCTTCAATAACATGTCCGCCAGTCTCAGGCGGGTAGGCGGTCTGTTCCTCAGTTCATCAGCAGGAGGCGAATAACGGTGTGTCCGCGCGGCCTCGCGGCTTCGGCGGACTCCGTGGCTATTCGGCGGATTGCAGCTTAAGTTCGGGCGTCTCAGCGGACTCGGCGACCTCGGCGACCTCGGCGACCTCGGCGGTCTCGGCGGACTCCGGTGCTGTCCGCCCGGCTTGGTTTTTGGTGCTTTCTGTTTACAGCTGTTTATACTAGCGAAATCATGTCTCGCTATGTATACCTCGTTTTGTAAAGAAGTTAAATGAATATAAGATCTGTTTGTTCTTTCATGTGCTTGGTGTGTTGAGCCTGCTTCCTGAGTTTTCCGCTGTTTCAAGGTGTGAACTGGATAGTTCCGAAGATATTAATTTGGCGTTTGGGCTATCTTGCTGACCACCTTGAGAAAATTTAACAACAAGTTCTCCAGCTTCATTCGTTTTACATTTAAAAATTCACCTAAGACCTACAACTGTTTTATTTTGAGGTCTTTCAGTGAGCTTCCAGTTTGAATTTTAATGATAGTATTCATTTCTTCATTCATTGCATCTTGCCATATTTTAATCACAGAACTTGTATAAATCTTCAACAGTTCGAATCTTTAGAGCAGGAAATTCTGGACTGCTAGGCATAGAATGTGATAATTCTGAGCTGCTAGGCAGGGAATGTGATGACTCTGGACTGCTACTAAATGGATCATGACCAGATTGCTTTACTATATCACGTGGATGGTTGGAGCTGGATGGTTAGTCATCTAGATCAATCACATTTTGATAAGGATTTTAATGAACCTTTGAGTTTGATTCCCATGGCCAAGCTTGCTGCTCATTAAAGATATCATTCGTGGAGATCATCAACTTCTTGGTTTGAGGGTTAATCAGTTTGTAAGCTTTTGTTTCTGTATTATAACCCAAAAATAGAAGCTTCTCTGTTTTCTCATCTAGTTTGCCTTGCTTTCTTTTAGAGCGTATGCAACACATCCAAAAGTTTTTAGATGAGCAAGAGAGGGTTTTCTTTTATACAACATTTCAAATGAAGTAGATAGCGCCACTACCTTTGGAGCTCGATTATAAGATAAACTGTTGTATTAGAAGGAGGCTGATGTTTTTGATAACTAGTTTCCGGGTTCAATAAGTCGTCTGCTTTAGGCGGCCTGTTTAGTTCGGCATCAGCAGCTTGTGCGGTCAGGCGGCTAGGTGACCTCGCGGTTAGACGGCTTGCAGATCGGCGGCTAGAGCTCAACATTGGAATAACGGGCAGTCCGCGCGGCTTGGTTTGCGGTCTGGCGACCTGGTGGCCTGTGCGGACTCCGTAGTGTAGCAGTAGATCCGGCGGCTACTTGATCAGTCCGCGCGGTTTGGTTTGACTTATAATTGTTTCTGCTTTTCCTGTGGTTGTTTTGGCAAATCATGTCTCGTCATGTATGTCTCGCCTTGTAAGAATACTGTTGTTATCAATAAAGACTCTTGTTGATGCATGTGTCTCTGGAAGTGATCTAACTTCTAGTTGATATAACTCCTGCTCATTCCAAGATTCGGAAAACTCAACATGGTATCAAAGGTGGAGGTTGGAGTGGATAAGCAGTGATCAACTAGAAGTTGTTGTTGCTCTTGTGAAGAGGGAACCAGTGTGCCATGGAAGCAGGATTTGCAAGAGGTCTTGGTATTGATCTCCTAACACAGACTAACTTTAAGAAGTTGAAGTCTTGTATGGAGTGCTATCTTCTTGGCGAGGACCTTTGGGAGGCGGTGTGCCGAGTAGAAAGACAAGAGGTTATTGCTGGCAATGTTGAAGCGATGAGAGCTTGGAAGGAGACAAATGCGAGGGCAGAGTCTATTCTCAAGCAGGTAATCTCATCGTAGCTCTTGGACCACATCAGCGGATGTCGGTCAGCTGCGGAGGTTTGGACTTCTCTTGTTGGGTTGTTCAAGGAGGAGGTGAAGGTGGCTGCTGAGGATGGTCCTACTTCATATGAGCAAGAGAGGAGTGGTTCTCCTAGGCGTGATGGGAAGAGTAAGGAAGTACCAAGGTGGTATAGATGCAAGCAGTCTGGTCACCTCAAGAAGGAGTGTAAGGTTTCCTTACACTCGGTGAACGTTGCTCATACTGGGAGTAAAGAGAAAAACTTTGTTGGGTCATCAACAAGTTCTGATGCTGATCGGATGAAGGCCAGTGATAGTGCAGTTGTCTGGCATGAAAGACCGGGGCATGTGGGGATGAACAAGCTGAAAGCAATGGCGGTAAGGAGACTCGTGAGAGACTTGCCCAGATTGTCATCCTACAACGACGGTAAAGCATGAGCAAGATATCAACACAGTGAAGCTTATCGCTTTATATTTTATAAGGCTCGGTCCAGATGCAAAGCACCTTTGGAGGTTGTCCATTGTGATCTGGTGGGACCGACCATCACCGCCAGTCTTGGAGGCAGCAGGAACATGCTGATTTTGGTTGATGACTATATGAGATATACTTGGGTATACTTCATGAAGGAGAATTCGAACATGTTCCGTTTGTTTGTAAAGTTCAAGAAGCTTGTGGAGGGTTAGCTTGGCCTACGGATCAAGAAGTTGAGGACGGGCAACGGAGGTGAGTTCGGCTTAATCGTGTTCTCAAACTTTTACAGGAAGCATGGGATCTGAAGGGAGCTCTCTCATAGACATACTTCACAGCAAGGTGGTGTTGCAGATCGAATGATTCGTCTGTTGACGGAGACCTGCAAGTTTTGGCTTCAGTGCAAAGGCATTTCTAAGGCCTTTTGGGAGGAAGGGATAGCCTGTGCAGCACATGTCATCAATTGGATGCCTATTAGTCCGATCAATGTGAAGACTCCGTATGAGCTAATGTTCAGGGTGAAGCCCAGTGTGAAGCACCTACGGGTGTTTGGTTCTACATGCTACGTACACGCTCCGGATGCTCTCAAGACGAAGCTAGTGTTTTTTGGGTATGCTGAGCAGAAGAGGAGATGAAGGTGTATGGATCCTGCGACGAAGAGGTTCATCGTGTCGAGAGACGTTGTCTTCGATGAGCTGACGTCGTATTGGGGTAGCTCATGCGTGGAGCTGGAGGAGAGTAGGTCAGCAGAAGGAAGCTGCTGCTAAGGTTCAGATGGAGCTGTCTGTGTCACCAGGAGCTCCAGGTTGTTCTAGCTCCGGGGCAGAGGCGTCTGGGTTAGGAAGCAGGAGGAGCGATGCTCCAGGTGCTTCTGGCTCGAAGACGGTTGATTCTGATTCAGGAAGCAGGGGGGGGCGTTACTCCAGGTGCTTCTTGTTCAGGTAGCAAGGGAAGCGATGTTGTAGGCAGTTCTTGTTCAAGAGCTGAGGCTCTGGTTTAGGTAGAAGGGGGAGCGTTACTCCAGGTGCTTCTGGTTCTAGTGCGGTGGCTTCTTGTTCAGGAAGTAAGGAGAGCATTGTTCCGGTTTTTCCCTGGAACGGAGCTGGTTCAGAAGGAGCAGCGGAGGTGGTTAGCCATGATCAAGGTCTTCGGAGGTCGAAGAGGATCATCAACCCACCAGCTCGATATAGCGGAGGAAATGCGGTGAGCTTGGTCTCATGTTTCCTTGCAGGCCCTCAATTCGAGCGAGTACCTTCTAGTTGTGATGACACCACTGGTGTCAAGGAGGTGGTTGACGCCAAGGTTGGGGAGGTGACTACCGTCAGAGGAGACGGGGCTTGGGATCTTGAGCCTAGGGTTATTGGTGATACTCCTGTGACGCACAAGTGGAGGTCAAAGCTGAAGAAGATGGCAGAGGGAAGCATGACTCCTTTTGGGAGATGTTGGAGGGATCCCTTATGGTCCAGGATAGGCGGGGCGAGGACCATGTCTCAGACATCTTCTCGATGGCGCTATCGGAGGGACCAGGTGCAAGGTTACGCGAGCTGCTAGGGTTGCTCACTACTTGTCACTTCAAGGGGGAGTGTTGAAAATGGTGAAGTGAAAGTGGGTGATTTGGCGACCTGGGCGACCTGTGCGCGCAGACTATGCGGACATGACTGACGGATATCCAGTTCGGCAGAGTTGTTGCAGACAGCTTGTTCTTTGGCAGCCTGGGCGGTCTGTTCGCGCGGACTACGCGAACAGAGGCGGCGGCCAGCCAGGTCGGCGTATGCTCAGAAGGCAACTAGTCCCCAAAAGGTAACCAGGTGGATAGCTCTCTCTATCTGCGGACTCCGACAAGAAGCAGACTGAACTGGAGCTCGGTAGACTAGCTTGGCAGATGCCTTGGTCTAGCTCTGGTGGCGCGGCAAGCGGAAGTCGCGGACGTCTCCAGTTAGTACGGACAGGTGCTGGAGTTCGCCAGGGTAGGCGGACTGGATCTAGTGTCCCCCAATAAGCGCGGGCTGGCCCTTGTGGCCAGTGGAGTGGACTTGGTTGGTTTTGAACCAAGTCCAGATTTGGCTCAGTCCGAGGAGATTGTGCAGTTAAGCGCGGACTGCTTCTCAGACCGCGGAGCTCGACAGCAGTGTCGTGTGTCTTGGTTGTGAGCTTGGGGAATGCGGACTGGAGTTGCGTCTGCAAGGCGTGCGGACTGATGTTGTGACCGCAAAGTTTGGCAGCTTGGCTGATGTGCCTTGGTTGCAAACTTGGAGTGCAGACTGGAGCTGTATCCGCGGATTGGCGGACAAGGTGTTGCTGCAGAGTTGGGCGGGTGGCGGCGTCCTGGCTTTGCCTTTGGCTACAAGGAGGACTGGGTTGATGTTCGGCCTTGGTTAAGCTTAGGCGGTCTAGCTATCTTGCACATGTCGCGACGGACTGGATGAGTATCCGCAGCTTGCGGATACACTTGCTCTTGGTGCGGGATGAGGCGGTGATCCTATCGACTAAGGCGGTGACCACACTCCTCATCATGCCTATAAATAGGACCTTTCGTCACATCAATTATATGCGCGAATGAACAGTAAGTGAACTCGTGAATAGTTGTTGCGAACTGGATTTTGGTATCCGCGCGGGTTGAATGAGTTGACCGGTTTTTGCTGTGCATGTTATGCGGATAGCGCTGGAAAGCCAGGACTTGGTTCTGACTGCGGTCAAGGACAGTGCGGACTCTGCGGTTAGCAACAGGCGGAAAACAGCAGGTCTCGAACAGCGATCAGGCGGTTTTCTATTTGGCAACTAGTTTCTTGGTTCAATAAGTCGTCTGCTTCAGGCGGCCTGCTCAGTTCGGCATCAGCAGCTTGTGCGGTCTGGCGGCTAGGCGACCTCACTGTTAGGCGGCTTGTAGATCGGCAGCTAGAGCTCAGCATTGGAATAACGGGTAGTCCGCGCGTCTTGGTTTGCGGTCTAGCGAACTGGCGGTCTGTGCGGACTTCGTTGTGTAGCAGTAGATCCGGCGGCTACTTAATCAGTCCGTGCGGTTTGTTTTGCCTTGTAATTGTTCTATTTTTCCTTTGGTTGTCTTGGCGAATCATATCTCGTCATGTATGTCTGTCCTTGTAAGAAGACTGTTGTTATCAATAAAAACTCTTATTGCAGCATGTGTCTCTGGCTGTGATCTAACTTATAGTTGATATAACCTCTGCTCATTCCAAGATCCAGAAAACTCAACATGTTGAAAATGGTGAAGTGAAAGTGGGTGATTGGCGACCTGGCGACCTGGGCGTGCGGACTATGCGGACAGTATTGGCGGATAGCCAGGTCGGCAGAGCTGTTTCAGACAGCTTGTTCTTTAGCGGCGTGGCGGTCTGTTCGCGCGGACTATGTGAACAGAGACGGCGGCCAGCCAGGCCGGCTTATGCGCAGAAGGCAGCTTGTTCACAAAAGGTAACCAGGCGGATAGCTTCTCTATCCGCAGAGTCCGGCAAGAAGCGGACTGGACTGGAGCTCGGCCGACCGGCTTGGCAGATGCCTTGGTATAGCTCTGGTGGCGGGCAAGCGGAAGTCGCAGAGGTCGCCAGTTAGTGCGGACAGGTGTTGGTGTTCGTCGGGGAAGGCGGACTGGATCCAGTGTACGCCAGTAAGGTGGCGTTTGGTTGGGCTTTTTGCCTGCGGAGCGGTGAAAACGGACCGGTGTTTTGATAAAAAGCAGCGTTTGTTTTCACTTATTTTCCAATCTCCGTTTATTTATTTCCGCCGTTTTTAGTTTATACCTAGCCGCAAATTTTTTCAGCGGTCAACCGCAGACGCTCCCCGCTCCCGATCTTCTTCTTCCTGACCAAAAATCCCGCTCGCGATCTTCTTCTCCACAAATAGTCGTGTAGCACTCACCCTAAATATTGCACGCCTGCCGCCTCGCGCGAATCCTCCTCTCCTGCGAAACCGGCGACCCTCTCGCGATTCTTCCTCGCCTGCGAAACCGGCGACCCTCTCGCGATTCTTCCTCGCCTGCTACACCAACGGCCCAAGTGATCTTTCCAAAAAGCGATGACGAATCCTGCTGGCGAACCTGACGCCGGAACCCTGCCTCGCAGTCGGAACCCTGCCTCGCAGTCAGAACCCTACCTCCACGCATCCAGCCGCCTGGATCGACGCTGAAATCCTGCCTCGACGTCGGCTTGCAAGATCGACACCGGTCACCTCGCCGCAAGCCTCACTCGACGACGGATTAGTTCAGGTGCGTTTTATGTTTCGATTTAGGTCAAATGTTTCCCTAGTAATGGATTATCTTGGTTTAAGATAACATGGTAGTAATTGATTATTTATGATTCAAGAGAATGTGGGATGTTCTTTGATTATCCTTATCAGCATAATAAGGATCAACCATTGCAATCCAGGCACAAACACCAATCAGGTTAATATCATTCCATATATGTGTGTATTATATATATGTGTGTGTTATTATATATGTGTATGTGTATGTATGTGTGTATGTTGTTCTATATGTGTGTGTTATATATATGTGTGTATGTTATTATATATGTGTATGTGTGTATGTTGTTCTATATGTGTATGTGTATGTATGTGTGTATCTTGTGTTATTATTCCATATATGTTATTTCAATGAAAAAAGTTTAATTTCTCATAAATTAAATGGTTGGTATTTAAATTTTTTTAAAAAAAATTTTACTAAAAACTTCGTTTTGTATCCAAACAACTTCTCGAAAACTCCGTTTTGTAAACTCTGTTTCATCCCAACAGTTTTTTAACAAAACTGTGTTTTCCAGAATCAGCACTTTTTCAATCAGCAACAGTTCATCAGCAGCTTACCATCAGCAACAGCCCAACCAAACAGAGCCTAAGTGCGGACTGGCCCTTGTGGGCAGTGGAGTGGACTTGGTTGGTTCTGAACCAAGTCCAGGTTTGGCTCAGTCCGAGGAGATCGCGCAGTTAAGCGCGGACTGATTCTCAGTCTGCCGAGCTCGGCAGCAGTGCCGTGTGCCTTGGTTGCGAGCTTGGGGAATTCGGACTGGAATTACGTCTGCAAGGCGTGCACACTGATGCTGTGTCCACAAAGTTTGGCAGTTTTGCTGATGCGCCTTGGTTGCAAACTTGGAGTGCGGATTGGAGCTGTATCCGCAGATTGGCGGACAAGGTGTTGTTGCATAGTTCGGCTGGTGGTGGCGTCCTGGCTTGGCCTTTGACGACATGGCGGACTGGGTTGATGTCCGTCCTTGGTTAAGCTTAGGCGGTCTGGCTATCTTGCACAGGTCACGGCAGACTAGATGAGTATCTGCGGCTTACGGATACACATGCTCTTGCTGCGGGATGAGGCGGTGATCCTATCGGCTAGGGCGGTGACCACACTCCTCATTGTGCCTATAAATAGGACCTTCTGTTACATCAATTATATGCGCGAATGAACAGTAAGTGAACTCGCGAATAGTTATTGAGAACTGGATTTTGGTATCCGCGCGGGTTGAAGGAGTTGACCGATTTGTGTTGTGCAAGTTGTGCGGATAATGCTGGAAAGCTAGGACTTGGTTCTGACTGCGGTCAGGGACAGTGCGGACTCTGCGGTTAGCAACAGGCGGTAAACAGCAGATCGCGGACAGCGATCAGGCGGTTTTCTCTTTGGCAATTAGTTTTCCGGTTCAATAAGTCGTCTGCTTCAGGCGGCCTGTTCAGTTCGGCATCAACAGCTTGTGCGGTCGGGCAGCTAGGCGACCTCGCGGTTAGGCGGCTTGTAGATCGGCGGCTAGAGCTCAGCATTGGAATAACGGGCAGTCCGCGCGGCTTGGTTTGCGGTCTGGCGACCTGACGGTCTGTGCGGACTCCGTAGTGTAGCAGTAGATCCGGCGGCTACTTGATCAGTCCGCGCGGTTTGGTTTGCCTTGTAATTGTTCTGCTTTTCCTTTGGTTGTTTTGCCGAATCATGTCTCGCCATGTATGTCTCGCCTTGTATGAAGACTGTTGTTATCAATAAAGACTATTGTTGTTTCATGTGTCTCTGGTTGTGATCTAACTTCTAGTTGATATAACCCTTGCTCATTCCAAGATTCGGAAAACTCAACAGCTTCTCCCCGGTATGCTTTAGGAACATTCATATGAAGCATTAAAGTCCTTCCCGTTTCTAAAATGGTGCAATTTTTTCTTTCTTCCACGCCATTCTGTTGAGAGGTTCTCGGCGCTGTCAGTTCCCTTTTTATCCCATGGTTTCTACATAATGCTACCATTTCATAGGATAGGAACTCACCTCCTCTGTCAGTTCTAAAACATTTGACTGGCAGATTTAGCTGTTTCTCAATCATAGTTACAAAGTCTTTAAATACTTCATATGCATCTGATTTTTGTTGTCGATAAAAAATCCACGAATAACGTGAGTAGTCACCTACAAGTAAGAGAAAGTAACTTTTCTTTCCAATCTGTCTCCACTTCTGCTGGTCCCCATAGATCACCATGAAGTAGTTCCAATGGTTCAACTCTTCGCCTTTTGGAAACACTTGGAAAAGGTAATCTGCATGCTTTGCTAATTGTGCAGCTTTCACAAAACATATGTTTAGGTGTTGTGTTGACATCAATCTCATAGCCGTCGTATTAATATGTTCAAGCCGATGATGCCAACGTTTAAATTCTGCATCTCGATCTTTCTTTATTATCATGGAGTTATTGCAAACCTGATGAGTATCCAACTGGAACACTTTATTCCCTTGCACAGGGGCTGAGGCTATCACCTGGTCACTTGCATCCTCTATAATCAGATATTGATGTTTAGAGAATATCACAGTAGTATACCCTTTTGTTGCAACTGCCCAACACTTAGCAAATTTTGTTGTAGACTGGGAACCCCGTTGACATCAATGATGTGTTTAATATTTCCTTGTTTAGTTAATATGGAAACTGTTCCTCTACCGTCAATCTTCAGTGGTTGTCCATTGCCCAAATACACTTCTGATTTATATGACTCATTCAGTTCTGTGAAATGGGATTTGGTCATGGGCGTACCCACGCCCAGACACACCCGGGCACGTGCCCGGGTGTGTTTTCGCTAATTTTAGGCGCGGTTTAGGTCATTTCGCGAAATTCCGTCCCCATCTCTGCTGCTACCGACTGCTTGTGAAGTGCGAATCTCTACTCCCTCTTTGACGTTGCCTCCTGCCTACGAAGTGCGAAGCCCGTCTCTTTCTTTGACGATGTCGCCTGCCTGCAAAGTGCGAAGCTCGACTCCCTCTTTTTCGTTGTTGCCTGCCGCCTTCCTGTCGAATCTCTACCTGGACGGCAATGAGCAGCGAGCATCGACGACCTCAAATAGCGATTTCTACCTCAGCTCGACGACGAGACTCGCAGCCAGCAGCCCGCAGGGGCACTGGAGTAGTGGAGCGGCGATTGATTCTTCCTGCAAGACTGAGCCGTGCAACTCAATGCGAGGCTACCCTGATTTTCTAGATTTCGGGTAAGTGAGCCATGTTAGTTCTTTACTTAGGATTTCTGCTAACTGAGATTGTTTAGGTCTTATTGAGGTAGATCCATTACTCTCTAGTCGATCCATTCCTCTCTTGCCCTATTTCTGTTGAGTTCTGATTTCTGAACATTGTAACCAACCAATGATCTGTTATAGCTTGTTTATTTCATTGATCCTTCTTTTATGAATGTCTATCTCAATTTTTCATCATGGAGGATGCGGGTCACCATCCCATTCATCCTTAAGCCCACAAATTGCTATCTCAGCTATTCATTATAGAACAGACTGATCAATACAATGTATTTTGTAGATTTATTAGTAATGAAATTATCTTCTTAAATCTTAATGTTTGAGAATCAAAATTAAATTGTATAAAGCACCAATTAGTTTGGGCATGAGGCAAGAATTCAAGAGTATAAGGAGCATTAAAATTTTCGGAGTAAAGATGGTTATCAAGTTTCAATTTAATTTAAGTTTGTGCACAATTGTGATTATCTACATTGAAATGGAGAAATATTTTTCAAAATAAATGTTTTTAAAATAATTATTTTATGAATAAATAGAATCTTAAAACCCTAAACCCTAAAAACCCGAAATAATTATTTAAGTTTTGCATTTAATTATTTATTTTAAAATTGTGTCCGGGTTAAGAAAAATTTTTAGTTCCGCCCCTGAATTTGGTACCACTAAAATGATTGGAGCAACCACTATCGATGAACCAGCAAACACTACGTGCATAACACTACGTGCATTAACATTGTCTTCACCGACACAAGCGAGCAATAAAAAATCTGATGGATCCTTTTCTGCAAAATGAGCATCTTGTTTTTGCTTAAACCAACAATCCTTATCAAGATGAGTTGACTTTTTACATTGCTTGCACTTATAAAAAAAATTCCATGGGGGTATGATTGTTCGGATGACATAAAGAACAACTCACTGATTGTTGCAGCCTGACACGTGGAGGAGCCAGATCTACTTTACTCCAGGAAAGCCTTTTCGGATTGCTACAGGTGTCAACCATCTGTTTACATGACTATCAGATCGAAACATCAGCTCTGCCGCAGGATTTGATATTTTTGGTTTTATTAATTCCTTAGGCTAAAATTGTAATTATCTTGTAAGCTGGCAACGGTCAAATTAATTGACCTTTAAATACACTTCATCCTGTAATTGCTAGGCATGCATGAAATAAGAAGTAATTGTATCTCTGTCCGATTCTTTCTCTCTCTCTCTCTCTCCCTCTCTCTCTCCTCTCTCTCCTTCTCTCTGGCGCCGCCCTGCTTGGCAATTTCATCCCTTCCTCCTCCGAGCCGTTATATTTGGTGCTCTTGTTCTCAACCTCCTCAATGGCAGACCACAACACCCGGTCAAAATACCTCCAAAATCAATTTCTTGACCTTCAACGCGCTTTTCAAGCAGATCGTGAAGCCCAAGCATTACAACTAGCAAAAATCCGGGAAGAAATGCAGTCCAAGGAATCGTTCTAGGCCCATCAAATCGTGGAAACACGAACTGACGCTACCGAACAAAGCAATGCCCTACGTGCGGACATGATGGCCCAATTCCGGAACCTCCAGCAGTCAATTGACTGTTTGCAATCCGGCACGACGCCTACAGATTGCGGACAACCTTCCAGTTCAAACGGCGTTCTTGGACACTCGCCTTCATCCACTCCTCACCAGGTCGTTTCTTTACAATCAGATTACAAGTTTCAATGTCAAGGATTTAGTGAGGGCGACCTAACTGATTGGTTATATAATTTACACTTATATTTCCAATTTCATAACACAAACCCACGAGATTTCTTGTTAATCGCCGCTTGTCATCTGGACGCACCAGCGTCCCGCTGGTACCAAGCGACATTAAGAGATAATCCCCACATCACTTTTCCGTTCTTTGTTGAAGCAATTAACAAACGATTTGGCCCCTCCGCCTATGAAGATGCGGCAGGTTCACTCACAAAATTACACCAAACCACCACAGTTATCGAGTACAAAACAAATTTGAAGATCTTCTTACACGCGTTCCGGGCTTACCCCCAAGAATCACCAAGAGTATTTTCATATCTGGCTTAAAAACAAGTATACGCGGAACAGTCAAAATGCAACGTCCTACCGATTTACACGACGCTTACGCTTTGGCTCGCATGATAGAAGACCAGGAACTGGAAACACACACTATCCCTACTACTAACACCAAAACTGAATATGCACATATGCCTAAATTACTGGATAATAACCAACACTCTTTTCCTACCAAATTTCATTGGCGCCCAACCAATTCAACACACCCAGTGTCCCCCCCACAATCCCAGCAACCAAAGTATCTGCTACGCCGCCTCTCAGCGGCTGAGAGACAGAGACGACGCGAACAGGGTTTGTGTTACAGTTGTAACGAAAAATACTCGTTTGGCCATCGTTGTAAGGGCTCTGGCACTTTTCTTTATTTTCAAGGAACGGACGAACCCGACGACACAGACGACAACGACGAACCTATACAGGAAGCAGTGGATCACACAGGAGCCATCTATTTTTACGCTCTGACAGGGGACTCACCTAGCCATTGCCTCCGTGTCACATCATTTATCGGCCACCACCCTCTTGAAACATTAATTGATAGTGGTAGTTCCCATGATTTTATATCTGAACGTTTCGCAACCTACTTACAGCTTCCTGTCCTCGCCATTCACCCATTCAAAGTCTATGGGAAATGGCATGTCCATCACATGTTAGGGCAAGTGCTTAAACGTTACTTTGCTCATCCAAACACGCAAATATAAACTATCATCATATGTCCTTGCACTCCAAGGGACGGACATCGTACTGGGAGTACGATGGCTGCGGTCATTAGGACCGGTCACCACCGATTACTCAACCCTTACAATGTCTTATAATTCTGATCAGGGACTAATCACTTTTCAAGGACACTCACCCAATACGGATCTAGTGATTTCATCATCGCAGATTGCACGTTTAATGACACTACAGGCCTCAGCATTGTATATGGACTTAGATGTCATTCAGGAACCCGAACTCCCGGCCTCTTCAATTCCTACAGACTCATCCTTACATCCACAAATTAAGGATTTATTACATCAATACCAGGATTTGTCCCAGCAGAACACATCCCTTCCGCCACAGCGTTCCATAGATCACTTTATTCCCCTAATACCTAATACACCCGCCATAAATGTTAGACTTGAAAGATATGGTACCTAAACACCTAGAGGGGGGTGAATAGGTGACCTAATCCTTTTCTAACTTTGTTGGCAGCCAAACAGTTATATCACAGATTTCTGACTACTTTTGCACAGCAAACAGCAATAACAAAACATACACAGCTAATCCACAGCACAATCACAGCACAGCACACAGTGTTTTATAGTGGTTCCCCAAGATATGGGTACATCCACTTTCCCCTTTCGCCTATCTAGCAGTGTACTAGATTCGACCAAACTTCTCCACTGTCTCAGAACCCAAATTGGTTCCTACACCTCAGGCCCAAAGCCTTACAACTCAGCTTTATCCCAAAGCCTACACTCAGCCAATCAAGGCCTACACTCAGCCAACCAAGGCCTACACTCAGCCAACAAGGCCTACACTCAGAGATCTCTATCTCCTACACTCAGGCTAACAAGCCCTACCCTCAGCCTTTATAAATACAGGCTTACAATTTACTCAGATCCAATGGATCCTACAAGTTAAAAATGTAATACAAATAATAACTCTACAACTCAGAATTAAAGGAGGGGAGTTGAGAGATTCTTGATGAGTTCTTGGAAGAACTCAGCTGGATTCACCCTGACTTAGCTTTCTTCAAAGCTTCTTGAGTAGAACTGAATAAGACTGAATCCTCTGCAGTTGTTCCTTGACCTCTGCCACTTAAGATCCAGACTGAATCTGAATCCTTCTTCTCAGCCTAGTTCCAAAGGCTGATTTCTTGGATGGAGCCCTCTCTCTCCAACTTCTTAGATCTGCACTTGAACTGCTACATCTTCTTGTGTTGATACTCTTTGTACCACTATAATAATTACTTCAACAATAATCTGATCAACAACTTCAACAACTCTGAACAACAGTTTCTGTAAACTGTAGGTGCCTATTTATAGGCTTTCTTCATGGTAACCGGCTGGACCGGTCCATAACTGACTTCTGATATCTCTGACAGGTGTTGTAGACCGGCTGGAATGGCAGCTGTCAAATCATCCAGTCATTTCTTGAAATTCTCTAACTGTTTGAAAGTGTCGAGACTTTCTGTCTTTAAGTGTCGACACTTATAGTCCAAGTGTCGACACATGTTGTGTAAGTGTCGACACAAGTCTACAAGGTGTCGACACAACTCCTTGTATGTCTCGACACAAATTCTTCTGCATGTGTCGACACTGAAATGGAGTGTCGACACAAGTACTTGTTCTTCTAGCTTTTGCTGAATTCTTCTATGTGTCGACACATCTTCTTTGTGTCGACACATCTTCTTGTGTTGAATCTGTCAAGTGTCGACACTGCTTCTTGGTGTCGACACATAGTCTTCTATGTTGAATCTTGCTGAGTGTCGACACAGCTCCTTGTGTCGACACACCTTCTTGTTGTTGAGACTTCAGCTGAGTGTCGACACATTCCCATAGTGTCGACACTTGTACTTAGAATAATTTGTTGTTCTTTCTGTTCTTTGCTAAGTGTCGACACAGCTCCATGTGTCGACACTTTCTTCCAGTGTTGAGTCTTCAGCTGTGTGTCGACACATTGTTCTGGGTGTCGACACATACTTCAAATGCTGACTCTTCTGTTGAGTGTCGACACATTGTGCTGGGTGTCGAAACTTACTTCAAGTGCTGACTCTTCTGCATAGTGTCGACACATTGTGTTGGGTGTCGACACTTTAACTTAGTCTCTGCAGACTTTTGCTGAGTGTCGACACAGCTTCAAGTGTCGACACTTTCTGGTGTAGACACATCTTCACTGGGTGTCAACACAGCTCCTTGTGTCGACACTTTCTGTCTGCACTTTTCTTCACTGAGTGTCGACACAGCTCTAAGTGTCGACACTTTCTGTCTGGTGTCGACTCTGCATCCCAGGTGTCGACACAATGACTCCAAGTGTCGACACTGCTTGTCTGGGTGTCGACACAAGCTTTCTTAAGTGTCGACACTTTCCCTCTGGGTGTCGACACATGGACTTAGAAACTTTTTGCTTCAGTCCAGTGATTTCTTAACCTGCACAAGTAACTCAAACATACATCAAATACATTATGATGTATATCATTGAGTTGGGTGAGGCTTCTTCAAATCAGGTACATTTGACCAATGTACCCAACAATCTCCCCCTATTTGGAGAAGTCATAACCCTTAGTCAATGATATACACCATTCATAATTAAAAATTATAGAATGATGTAAAGCAGATTATAAACAGCAGGGTAGACATAAACATGTAATATTTCACACATGTATACACATTCAACATTGCAGAACAAACAAGAAATAGACATATTCTCAGAACAATCATGAAATATATTTATCATATATTATTCTAACATTTTTCTAATACATCTTCAATGGTTTACACAAATGTTTTTCATTCAAAAGATTACAACAATCTTCAAGTCAATTTCTAATCTATTTCTGGTCTGGTTCTTTGATAACAATGCCTTTGCCAGATTGGACTTGAGCTTTGACAGTGGCTTCAGCAGTTTCAGCAACAGCAGGCTTCTTGCCTTTTAAGTCCTTCTTCTTCAGCTCTTCTGCTTTGATTTTCTGCCTTTCAAAATAGTGGTATGGCTTGGGGAAGTATTTGCTAGGCTCCACTGCAGTAGGAGGTAGCTTTCCCATCTTTGCCTTTCTTCTATATTGAACAATGGCCTCCTGTCTTATTTCATGTTTCCTCCATTCTGCTTCAGAGAACCACTTGTTCCTTTCATGAGCATTGTCCTTGGCAGCTTTCCAGGCAGTTAAAATTATATTCCTAGAGGTAGGGCTCCACTGTTCAAAGTCTGGCCTTTGTTCTGCTTGTTCCCTAAACCTCTTCTTTGACAACCTTGCCTCTTTTTCTTTCTGTAGAGCCTCTTGCATAGCTTCAGATATAGGTTGAACAACCTTGTCAATGTGGACATTGTCCTTGCCCTCAAGTGGGCTATACATTGTGCTTACATTTGCTTGAACCATGTCAAAATCTGGAGGTGGATAAATCACTTGAGCTACCTCTGGTTGCTCACCTCCAAGATATGCAGTTTGAATCCCTGATTCAGCAACATTATCATCATCACAGAGTGGAGGATAGCCCAGTGTAGCTCTGATGGAGTTAGATATCCATTTGGCATGGTCAGAGCTAGCTTTGACTAATACTCTCTCCCCCTTTATGACTTCTCTAGCCATATGGTCTCTGACATCATCCTTTTGAAATCTTATTTGACTATCCAAATACCTGATTCCCTCTTTAAAGAATGGTTTCAGCTTTGTAAGTTGTTCAGAGATGACTTTCTGGGAATCTTGAATTGCAGTCTTGACAGCAGTAATCTCAGCTTGAAATACTTTATCAAAGTCAGCCTTAACGGCAGCAGCAGATGTAGAAGGTTCAGCAGTCTTATTCTTCAATTCAGTGACTATAGCATTGTGAGATTGTGTGAGATTGTCATTCATTCTGAGTTGGTTTTCCAGCACATATCCTTGCTTCAATGCTATATCATCTACTTGGGTTTTGATCTTCTCCTGGTGTGTTGCTAGATAGACCACTGCATTCCCACCCTTGTGGAAGCAGTCAGTCATCTCCTTCTTGTTCAGGTTCATCTCAAACCTTATTGACTTTATATCTTGAGCAAGATCAAATTGAAGTGATTTCTGCCCTTCATCTACATACTTCTCTATTGCCTGTCTTTGCTCATCCAATTTTATCTGTAGAGCAACCATTAATGCACTATAATCAGCAGTTGGAGCTTGCTGAACTATAGGCTGTGGGGCAATGGATTGCAAAGCTTTCTTATAACTCTGGCTTCTCCTCTTGAAGACATAGAGTTTCTTCTTCTTGGCCCTAGCACTCTCCTCATCTTCAGAGGCAGAAGTGCTGGCAATATCAACCCTGTCCTTAGGGTTTTGAGGCTTCTCAGTTTGCACATCAGGTGCTTTCTCAGTTTCCAGCCTAATAGGCTCTTCCAGAACTATCAGTTGCTCCCCCTCAGCAGCAGCACTCTTATCTTCAGCAGCAGCATCCTTGTCCATGTTAAAATCTTCTTGATCTAAATTTAGAAACAAATCTTCCATTGTATATTCAGGTGAAGACTGTGCAGGAGAAGTTCTTGGTTCTTCAACCACTTGAGAAGTATCATCTTGAACTACAGCAGATGTGTCTTCTAAAACAACATCTGGAACTTGACTGTCTAGCTGAGTTTGCTGATGTACATCAGACAAATCAGAATCTACTATAGAAAAATTCAATGTATTTAGGTCAGTGAGTACCTCTTGGATAATGATGGTGGCTTGCCCACTGTCCAGAGTAGAGGGTTCTTCCACTACTGGAGGCTCCCCCTGGCTGTGATCCCTATGGATGGGGCTAGCTTGAGGCAGCTCCCCCTGGATATCAGCTATATCTTGAGCAGCAGGGGTCTTCTCTGCAGCCACTTCCTCTTGGTCATCAGGAGTGAAAACAACTTGTTCTTCACTCCCTGAACTGCTGGAGGACTCCTGTGCCACAGGAGCTGTCTTCCTTTTCTTCCTTGGAGGAGAATCTTTCTTAGTAACTGTCTTCTCTGGGGTAGGCATTTCCTTGGACAATACCCTGTCCCATCTGGAAAAGATCCTTAGATCCATCTTCCTCATGTGGTTTATCTTACTTCCTGCAGCTGTATTCATTACCTCTGGTATGGTACCAGCTAGGTAGAGACTAAGTATTCTGCCCAGGTTGGGCTTCTTCAGACTCTCCTTGATTTTCTCATACACCACTTGAGACCAATCTGTTTTCAGAGTGAAGATTATTCTTGTCATGATTTCAAACATGTAGGCAGACACTCTGGCATGCCCTCCAGTCTTGCTGAGTAAGACTTTTCCTACTATCTCAGACATGAACTTTCCTTGGTTATTCATGCCTTTTCTGTTGAATACAGATCCTATCTTCATCTTAGAATCAAGACCACACCAGGTTAAAGCTTCCCTGGTCTTTGAAGCAGTAACCTCTTCTTCATCTTGAATTTTGGGTAGCTGGAGCACCTTCCTCAGATGCTTTGGTGAAACCTTGACCTTAGTCCCATGAACTCTGGATTTGATTCTGAATCCAGATTCATCGACTGCAGCTCCATTAAGGAATTCAAGAACTTCCTTTTTCCAAATCTTTGTTGGTTCTGAAACAAAGTATTCTAGTCCAGAATTGGCGACTAGGGTTACCACCGACTTGATTTCTTGATCAGCTTCATCGAACGCGCCTCGCACTAGCTCATAGCCCTCGTTAACATTCTCCTCAAGCTTAGGAGCCATTAGGGTTTGGAGAATTAGTCTTTAGAAAAGAGAGATGTCGACACAGTAGTTTTGGTCTCGAAACTTTGAAAGCGTGTCGACAAACAAAGACAGAACCATATTTATACCTTTCTGATTTTGAAGATGAACAGGCGGGACAGCTAGCTTAAAATGTGTCGACACTGGCAATAAGTGTCGACACTGACTTATAATGTCTCGACACATATGTGTCGACACAAGTTTAGTCAACAGATTTTATGTGTCGACACTTGGTTATGTGTCGACACAACATAACTCGACACATTGTCGAGACTTTACTTAGAAAAATTCGGAGTAAAACTTAAGTGTCGACACCATATTGGATGTGTCGACACCTACTTGACATGTGTCGACACTAACATTCTGAAGTGTCGACACCAACATCCTAGATGTGTCGACACCTTTTTCCTGAAGTATCGACACCACTATTCTGTGTCGACATAAACTTGTCTATGTGTCGACACCTTTTTACTTAGCCAATTTTCTATTCTGTAAACTTAGTCTAAGTTTATCATTCCTAGTTCAATTTTGAATCTATTGAACTTAGCTTCTTATAGGGGCTTAGTAAACATGTCAGCTATCTGATTATCAGTTTTAACATATTCAAGTGAAATATCTTCTCTTTCTACATGTTCTCTAAGAAAGTGATATTTAATCTCAATATGTTTTGTTCTACTATGAGATACATGGTTATTAGCTATTGAAATAGCACTTGTAGAATCACAGTAAAGTGGAGTTCTACTTGTTGGGTTTCTCTATAGGGTTGGCACAACACTTGTGCACGCAGCGGAAAAGTAAAACATCAAGAAAGACCCAAAGAGATGTGGATCGGGCCATGAACAGTTGAATCAAGAAGTTAACAAAACTAGGCAAAAATTACCTCGGTGGCGTTGAGTCACAACTCAACGGAGGAGCTCCAAACTTTATTTTCTTGCTAGTGGCGAGTTCTACGTGGAATAGTATCCACGTTTCTGCAGAAGTCCACACGAGCGGGAGAACGCCGAGCTTTCCGTCACACGGAAGATCGGGAAGGAGAAGACCGCACCTCGGCTAATCCACGGACTGCTAGGTCCGCGCCAGGAAGAGCAGCACCAGCGACAGTCGCCGGAGAAGAGGTGGCAGCGGAGCGAACGCGGCGGCGGAACACTTTCCGGCGGCGGGATCGGGATCGACGGAACGATCGAGCGGAACCTTTCCGTCGGGGTCGATTCGTACAGTAGCCAAAGGGATATGCCCGATAAAACCTAAGTGTTCTATTTATACTAGAGGTATAAATAAACCCAGGAAAATCGCTATCCGCAGACCACCCAGAACTAGGGTTCAGAATCGGCGAGTATGAATCGGTGAGAATCGGCGACAATCGGTGAGAATCACTGAGCAGGTTCGGTGAGAATCATTCGACGAGTATCACATTGGATCGGCGAGAATCAGAGTACAATACTCGACGATTCTCGCCGATCATCGAGCCATGCTCGACGACACATAATGATACTCGACGATCGTCGAGCCGCGGTCGACGACAATTGTCAAGGTAGTCGATCGTCGAGAATCAACAATTGATTCTCGACGATTCTCGTCGATCGGCGAGAATCAGGGAGACGATTCTCGCCGATCGGCGGGAATCAGAAGACCATTCTCGACTAATGTATTTGACCCTCGGACGACGAACCTAACCAGCCCTTCAAGGCAACCTTTGCCCAACCCGATGATCCTATAAGACAACACTTTGCCCATAACCCTATTCAGGTCGGTGATTGGTAACCTTTACCAACACAGTCAGTCATCCAACTTCTCCACATCTCTTATGTGTGACCCTGCAGGCTCATATTGCGTTGGCAGTGAGATTACATGTTTGACCACTTCCAGATCATCATGGTAACTCCAACAGACTCCCACTTGATCTCGAAAGTATCAAACCAAAAACCTCACAAACAATGAGCGGCATCTAGCAATGCATCATTGCTCCCCAAGCAATAAGAGTTAATAACTCATAAGCCTTTATGACCAATGTATCAGCGTTGTCTTTGTCCCTTTGTCCCTTACATCCGGAAAGAACTAGAGGCATGGACCGTGTCACCCTCGTAATAGCTCAATCCAAGTTTTCTTGATCCAGGACGGACTTTCAGAGAATGGTGAGTCCAATATCACATATTGACTCAACCAAGCATGGCCATGCATTTCTCAGTCCAGTTCCATCAAGGGGCCCATGGATGCAACTTCTGTCATACAGGAGGACAAATTCCATATCTGCTCACACACAAACACCCAAATGATTCGTAACATGCCCAACAACCACCCTTATCATCAACCTTTCTCAAGGAAGACTTTAGATGGCATCAAAGCACGCTCTTCCTCACTTGATGAATGTTGTGACTTCAGGTCAAAGGACCACAACACCATTGTCAATTGAGACCTACTCGTGACACTATTGGATGACAATCCACAGAGTAGTCTCAGGTTGGGTCTGTCCAGTACAACTTGTTCACTAACAAGTACCCACGTGATGACTTGATATCACAATATCATGACCTGTGAGAACCAGTCATCAGTCAACACACGTGCTAGCCTTCATGTATCATCATCACCCTTAGCTTCTATGATGATACTCGACCAGGGACTTTTAAGAATGAAGCTTCAAATAAATCATAGGCTCTCACATTCAAGTCACGTACTTGATGTCCTATGGAAGCGAACATTCTAAGGGTATCTATTATGTTAACATTTAACTATCATATATAGAAAAATTCATAATAAAAGAATTTGCCATTAATTATAAAAGGAAAAACTAGGTACATAGTTCATCATATGAACAAACAGCCAACAAAATACATATTTACATGCAATCCACAAGATCCTCGCTAGAGTTGATCGTTTAGGTATCGCATACCCATCGATCTAGTATGACCATCATGCTTTCTCTGCGCGAGAGGCTTTGTCAGCGGATCCGCAATATTTTCCTCAGTCGGCACTCTGCAAATGTTTACATCTCCTCGTTCGACAATCTCATGAATAAGATGAAACCGCCGAAGTATGTGCTTGGAGCGCTGATGAGATCTAGGTTCCTTAGATTGTGCAATTGCACCATTGTTATCACAGTAGAGAACTACGGGACCAACAATGCTAGGAACTACATCAAGCTCGCCGATGAATTTCCTAATCCATACAGCCTCCTTCGCTGCATTAGCTGCTGCGATATACTCGGCCTCTGTTGTAGAATCAGCAACTGTCTCTTGCTTGGAACTCTTCCAGCTCACAGCTCCTCCATTCAGGCAAAACACAAAACCTGACTGAGACTTGGAGTCGTCTCTATCAGTTTGGAAGCTAGCATCCGTGTAACCGCTTACAACGAGCTCTTCCTCTCCACCATACACCAAGAACACGTCCTTAGTCCTTCTCAAGTACTTCAGGACATTCTTGACTGCAATCCAGTGACACTCACCGGGGTCTGACTGATACCTGCTAGTCATGCTCAAAGCAAAGGAGACATCGGGTCGAGTACATAACATCGCGTACATGATTGATCCAATTGCCGAAGCATATGGAATCAACTTCATGCGGTCCTTGTCTTCACAAGACTTTGGACATTGGTCCTTAGAGAGATTCACACCATGAGACATGGGCAAAAATCCTTTCTTGGACTCAAGCATGTTGAACCGCTTCAACACCTTTTCGATGTACGTACTCTGGGTCAAACCCAGAAACTTCTTCGATCTATCTCTATAGATCTTAATACCAAGTATATAAGTCACTTCACCCAAATCCTTCATTGAAAAGCAGTTCCCTAGGTTGTTCTTAACAACTTTCAGGGTAGGAATGTCATTCCCAATCAACAGTATGTCATCTACATAAAATATCAGGAAGACAACAATGCTTCCACTGATTCGCTTCTAAACACAAGGCTCATCTTCATTCTTGATGAAACCAAACTCTTTGATTTTCTCATCAAAACGAAGATTCCAACTTCGAGAGGCCTGTTTCAGTCCATAAATAGACTTATTCAGCTTGCATATTTTAGTGGCTTCATCTGGTGATACAAAACCCTCGGGTTGTGTCATATACACTTCCTCAAGGAGGTTTCCATTAAGGAAAGCCGTTTTGACATCCATCTGCCAGATCTCGTAGTCATAATACGCAGCAATAGCAAGCAATATCCTAATGGACTTTACCATGGCAACAGGGGAAAGGTCTCATCATAGTCAATACCATGAATTTGCTTGAAACCTTTAGCCACCAGTCGCCCTTTGAATGTCTGTACATTCCCATCCATGTCGGTCTTCTTCTTGAAGACCCACTTGCACCCTATGGGTCGTACCCCTTCAGGTGGTTCCACCAAGTTCCAAACTTGGTTTGCATACATGGAGTCCATTTCGGATTTCATAGCCTCAAGCCATTTGTCGGAGTCCGGTCCATTCATAGCCTCTTGGTAGGTTGCTGGCTCATCATCATGATCCATAAGCAACACATTACCTATTTGAGACACGAGAAATCCATATCTCTCAGGCTCAAACCTCGGTCTACCAGATCTATGTAGGACTTGTGTTCCTGAGCAGGTTCTCTAGCTACAACATCTTGCAGTCCTGTCTCAGAATCCAATTCCGGTTCATTCACTACATGTGGTTCTTGAACTTCTTCAAGCTCTACCTTTTCAGTCTTTCTTGATAAGAACTCTTTCTCCAAGAAGACACCAGTCCTTGCGACAAACACTTTGCCCTCAAACGGTAGGTAAAAGTAATACCCTTTCGTTTCCTTAGGATATCCCACCAGATAACATTTATCCGATTTGGGTTCCAGCTTGTCAGGCATTTGACGTCTCACGTATGCCTCACAGCCCCAAATTTTAATGAACGACATACTAGGACGCTTCCCAGTCCATATCTCATATGGTGTCTTCAGAACCGTTTTCATTGGAGCGCGATTCAATGTCATTGCAGCAGTCTCTAAAGCAAAACCCCAAAAGGAAACAGGCAAGTCTGCATGACTCATCATCGAACGTACCATGTCTAACAAAGTACGATTTCTCCTCTCAGATACACCATTATGTTGTGGCGTTCTTGGTGGAGTGAGCTGTGATACAATACCACACTCTTTCAGATGATCACGGAACTCATGACTCAGGTATTCGCCACCTCGATCAGATCGGAGTGCTTTAACCCTTTTACACAACTGGTTTTCTACTTCATTTTTGAACTCTTTGAACTTTTCAAAGGTCTCGGATTTGCACTTCATAAGATACACATATCCGTATCTACTGAAATCATCAGTAAACGTAACAAAGTAGAAATACCCACCTCTAGCCATGGAACTCATGGGTCCGCATACATCACTATGTACAACACCCAAGAGATCCTCAGCCCTCTCAGTATAACCAGTGAAAGGAGCTTTAGTCATCTTGCATAACAAACAAGATTTGCATCGCTCAAATGATTCATAATCAAATGAGTCCAAAAGTCCATCTCTATGGAGTTTGGATATGCGCTTCTCGTTGATATGGCCCAAACGACAATGCCAGAGAAAAGTAGGGTTCGAGTCATTTGTTCTTAGTCTTTTATTATTTTCTACATTATAGATCAGATGGTACAAGTTCAAAACATAAAGACCATTAAACAATTGGGCTACAGCATAACAAACATCATTCTTAAATATAGAACAACAATTGTTCTTAATTATAAAAGAAAATCCAATCATGTCCAAACATGAAATAGATATAATGTTTCTAGTTATCGCCGGAACAAAATAACAGTTATCTAGTTCTATTACAAGCCCACTGGGCAAAGAAAGACGGTAAACTCCTACGGCTACAGCAGCAACTCTTGCTCCATTGCCGACGCGGAGGTCCACCTCCCCTTTACTCAGCAATCTTCTCCTTCCCAGTTCCTGCACATTTGTACAAATGTGAGAACCACATCCGGTATCCAATACCCAAGATGAAGGAGCAGAAAGGTTTATCTCTATAACGTAAACATTAGAAGCGGAAGTCATACCTCCCCTCAATTTCTGCAGACCCTCAATATACGAAGGACAGTTCCTCCGCCAATGACCAGCCTTGCCACAGTGGTGGCATTTCCCTTCCTTCATCGTGCTCTTCTTCTTGATCAGTGCTGAAGACTTGGGCTCAAGATATGACTTAGGTCCTACCTTCGTCTTCTTAGAGCCCTTGGCTTTGCCCTTGCCCTTATGCACCATCAGTATGGGGCTGGCAGGCTTGGCCTTCTTCATGTTGATCTCGGCAGTTCTTAACATGCCTAGGAGTTCGGGCAGTATCTTGTCTATCTCATTCATGTTGTAGTTCAAGACGAACTACTCATAACTGTCCGGCAACGATTGCAGGATCAGATCCGTGGCCAACTCTTGACCAAGAGGAAAACCCAGCCTTTCAAGGTTCTCTATATACCCAATCATCTTGAGTACGTGAGTCCCTACTGAGTCTCGAACTCCCATCTTGCACTGAAACAACGCTTTAGTTATGTCGAACCTCTCTTGACGAGCCTTCCCTTGAAACATTTTCTTGAGATGCTCGTCAATCTCCTTGCACCCCATGCTCTTATGTTGCTTCTGAAGCTCAGAGTTCATAGTGGCAAGCATAAGGCACTCGACATCTAAAGCATCATCAGTATACTTCTTATAAGTATCTTTCTCAGCACGGGAAGAATTCCCGGTCAGCACCTCGGGGGCTTCTTCTTCCAAGACATAGAGCTTTCGCTCTTGCTTGAGAACAATTCTCAGGTTCCGATACCAGTCCATATAGTTTGTCCCGCTGAGCTTATCCTTCTCAAGGATGGCTCTCATAGACAGCGTGGAGTGTGAAAAACTTGCCATGGAATTCTACAAGAATTTATGCAGAATAAAATCAGTACCTAAATTTCAATTACAATTTATTCTAATTAGGACTTCAATTAAAATACTCCCACTATTTTATTCGAAATGATAGCCCTCACTAACAATTCGGAGAGTTCATGCGAGCTACTCTCTTAGTGGACAAGATCCGTATTTCACCAACATAATGAGTTCGCTTTGGCGTTCCTCTCACGATGTGGTTATTTAGGTAGGCAACGCTTGCCAATTGCATCCTCATGCAATTCTTGTATGGTTGGTGAATAACTCCTTATTCGCATCCATCATATGGTGCATGCCAACCCTATGCCTCTAGGCACTCAACCTTTGAGGTCACCTAGTTAAGCTGGACCCGATGTCGACAGTGGGATATCACAATTATCCGCTCGCACCCTTTCCAAGATAGATTAATGCACCTTGCTTTGGCAAGCCCACATTTCATCGATTGAGGCAGGAAGAGTGTCTTCCATCGGAAGGCATCCGAACACTTAATATTAAAAGAAGGGATTTCAATTTTAGGTTAACAGTTAACCATGATCAACATTTGATCTATGTGTACATCCAAAGAAAAACAATTCTACACCACATGCATCCCTTATGTGCACATCCTTACACCATCAACAATTTGATAGAAGGAAGGGGTAAATCTGAACATCCGGAAATTTCCAAATCCTCAGATTTACATGCATTGGACAGAAGGCAAAGACAACTCAACTTAAGCAGTAGACAAGCTCATCTCTCTATGTTGGATTCAAAATCCAAAACATACTCGAGGGATGGTTACTGCTAAGGAGACAACAATTTCCAACACTTAGAAATTCCACCGAAATTCCAATCGTTCTTGGCGAAGTGCCAAGACTAAATCTAGACATTTAGAACGCTTCTAAATCTCTAGGTTTACACACACTGGAATGACCAAACTTCCAAAACAACAGTCATGGCCGAACCTGCCTCTGATACCATTGTTGGGTTTCTCTATAGGGTTGGCACAACACTTGTGCACGCGGCGGAAAAGTAAAACATCAAGAAAGACCCAAAGAGATGTGGATCGGGCCATGAACAGTTGAATCAAGAAGTTAACAAAACTAGGCAAAAATTACCTCGGTGGCGTTGAGTCACAACTCAACGGAGGAGCTCCAAACTTTATTTTCTTGCTAGTGGCGAGTTCTACGTGGAATAGTATCCACGTTTCTGCAGAAGTCCACACGAGCGGGAGAACGCCGAGCTTTCCGTCACACGGAAGATCGGGAAGGAGAAGACCGCACCTCGGCTAATCCACGGACTGCTAGGTCCGCGCCAGGAAGAGCAGCACCAACGACAGTCGCCGGAGAAGAGGTGGCAGCGGAGCGAACGCGGCGGCGGAACACTTTCCGGCGGCGGGATCGGGATCGGCGGAACGATCGAGCGGAACCTTTCCGTCGGGGTCGATTCGCACAGTAGCCAAAGGGATATGCCCGATAAAACCTAAGTGTTCTATTTATACTAGAGGTATAAATAAACCCAGGAAAATCGCTATCCGCAGACCACCCAGAACTAGGGTTCAGAATCGGCGAGTATGAATCGGTGAGAATCGGCGACAATCGGCGAGAATCACTGAGCAGGTTCGGTGAGAATCATTCGACGAGTATCACATTGGATCGGCGAGAATCAGAGTACAATACTCGACGATTCTCGCCGATCGTCGAGCCATGCTCGACGACACATAATGATACTCGACGATCGTCGAGCCGCGGTCGACGACAATTGTCAAGGTAGTCGATCGTCGAGAATCAACAATTGATTCTCGACGATTCTCGTCGATCGGCGAGAATCAGGGAGACGATTCTCGCCGATCGGCGGGAATCAGAAGACCATTCTCGACTAATGTCTTTGACCCTCGGACGACGAACCTAACCAGCCCTTCAAGGCAACCTTTGCCCAGCCCGATGATCCTATAAGGCAACACTTTGCCCATAACCATATTCAGGTCGGTGATTGGTAACCTTTACCAACACAGTCAGTCATCCAACTTCTCCACATCTCTTATGTGTGACCTTGCAGGCTCATATTGCGTTGGCAGTGAGATTACATGTTTGACCACTTCCAGATCATCATGGTAACTCCAACACTACTTACCTGAAATCCATAGTCCTCTAGCTGATGTTGAATCCACAGAAGTTGAGCACAACAACTTCCTGCAACCACATACTCTGACTCTGCTGTGGAGATAGCCACACTGGTTTGCTTCTTGCTACTCCATGAAATTAGTCTCTCACCTAGGAATTGACAGGTTCCAGTAGTGCTCTTCCTATCCTCTTTGCATCCTGCAAAGTCTGCATCTGAATAACCTGTTAGATCAAAATCTCCATTCCTAGGGTACCAGAGGCCTAGATAGGGAGTGCCCTTTAGATATCTCAATATTCTTTTGACTGCAGTCAAATGAGACTCTTTAGGGCAGGCTTGATACCTTGCACAAACACATGTAGCATACATGATGTCTGGTCTACTAGCAGTCAAGTATAATAGGGAGCCAACTATCCCTTTATACAAGGTTTCATCTACAGGTTTCCCTGTATCATCCTTGCTAAGAGACATACTTGACCCCATAGGAGTCTTCATGGTACTGGATGAATCCATACCATACTTCCTTATGAGTTCTAGGGTGAACTTTGACTGACAAATGGACAAACCACTCTCAGTCTGTTTAACTTGGAGACCCAAGAAAAACTTCAGCTCTCCCATACTACTCATCTCAAACTGACCTTGCATAAGTTTTGCAAACTTTTTGCAAAGGCTGCTTTCAGTAGACCCAAATATAATGTCATCTACATATATTTGGACAAGTATGACTTTGCCTCTAGATTCCCTAAGGAATAGAGTCTTATCTATTTTCCCCCTTGAAAACTTGTTCTCAATGAGGAAACTAGATAGGGTTTCATACCAAGCTCTAGGAGCTTGCTTTAACCCATACAAAGCTTTCCTAAGTCTATAGACATGATGAGGTAGAGTTGGATCAACAAAACCTGACGGCTGCTCCACATAGACTTCTTCTTTCAAATTACCATTTAGGAATGCTGACTTGACATCCATTTGGTATACCTTGAATCCTTGATAGGTTGCATAGGCCAAGAACATTCTTATGGCTTCCAGTCTGGCTACTGGAGCAAAGGTTTGATCAAAGTCAATACCTTCTTCTTGCCTATATCCTTTAGCAACCAGTCTAGCTTTATTCTTAATGATGACCCCTTGTTCATCCATCTTATTCCTGTAGATCCACTTAACTCATATTATATTGTGGTCTTTAAGTTTAGGAACAAGTTCCCAAACCTTGCACCTCTTGAACTGATTAAGCTCTTCTTGCATTGCTTTAGTCCATTGTGGATCTTGTATTGCTTCTTCAAATCTTTTAGGTTCAACTTGAGACAAAAAGCTGGAATAGATTGCAGCATTCATGTTTCTACTCCTAGTTTGTACTCCTTGTCTTGGATCTCCAATAATTAGCTCTACTGGATGATCTCTAAGATGCATGTGGGCTGGAGGCATCCTCACTTCAGGTTGAACCACTTCAGCATCTGCATCATGCCGTATATCTTGGATTTCTTCAGCAACTGGCACATGTAGTTCTCCCCCTGGACAGCAGCTACTCTCCTCTCCTTGTCGTCTTGCAGCAAGCACTTCTTCTATAGTAAGCTTGTCCATTTTCTTTGACAAACCTGTGGAGCTGCATACATTGCTAGACAACTCATTATTAATAAGTTTAGTCTCATCAAAAACTACATGCACTGATTCTTCTTCAACGTGTGTAGTCAAGTTGTAGACTCTATAAGCCTTACTATTATTGCTGTACCCAACAAAAATTCCCTCTTGGCACTTTGCAGCAAACTTAGTTAAGTAAGACTTCCCATTGTTAAGTATGAAGCATTTGCAACCAAAGATCCTGAAGTAGGATATGTTTGGTTTCCTGCCTTTCACAACTTCATAGGGGGTCTTGTTTAGCCCTTTAGTGATGGTAGCCCTATTTATAACATGGCATGCAGTGTTAACTGCTTCAGCCCAGAAATACTCTGGCAGTGATGTATCACTTAGTAGGGTTCTACTAGCCTCTATCAAGGTACTATTTTTCCTTTCAGCAATGCCATTTTGCTGAGGTGTTCTAGGTGAAGAGAATTCTTGAAATATCCCAAAGTCTTCACACAGTTTTGTCATGCTATCAGACTGAAATTCAGTACCATGGTCACTTCTAATTCTGACCACAGTACTATTTAGTTCATTCTGAATTTGCTTGACAAAGCTGTAGAAGACACTAGGTGTTTCAGATTTCTGTCTTAAGAAGAACACCCAGGAAAACCTTGAGTAGTCATCTACAACTACAAGGGTATAGACCTTCCTACCTAAGCTGTGAACTGGCATTGGACCAAAGAGATCCAAATGCAAGAGGTACAAACACCTCACAGCATCTTTGTTTTCTATGCTTTTAAAGGTGGATTTAGTCTGCTTGCCCTTTTGACAAGCTGAGCAAATACCATCTTTGACACACTTAACTTGAGAACCATTCCTCACTAACTCTTTGCTAAAAAGTTTGCTAATAGTCTTGTAGTTAAGATGGGCTAACCTCTTGTGCCATTTGACACAATGAGAGACTGTCTCATCTGCTACAAGACAAACTGGAGAACCATTGTTCTCAATCATAATGTCTAGGCAGTAGACATTCCTCTTCCTATATCCTGTCAAAATGATCTCTTGATCACTTGACCTCTTGATATGACAACCATTTTTAACAAATGAGATGTCATACCCTACATCACTTAATTGACTTATACTTATTAGGTTGTGTTTCAACCCTTTAACATAAGCCACTTGAGTAATGGTAACTAAGTTTGAAGAAATGTTACCAAACCCTTTGATGATTCCTTTTTCAGAACCACCAAAGGTCACTTTAGGACCATTTTTGATTGGAATGTAGTCCTTTAGTAGTCCCCTAGTTCCAGTCATATGTCTGGAACATCCACTGTCCAAGTACCATGTAGGGGTATGGCCACTTGGACTCACCTGCAAAACAAATTAGTGAACCTTAGAACCCAAAGTATTCTTGGGTCCTTGGTGATTGTTAGTTTGCAATTTGACAAACCTACCTACTGGCTTTCCAACAGGTAGTTTGGAACTCACTTTGGCACTCACATTGTGCCAACAGTCTACTGCAAAATGGCCAACTTTGCCACAGCACCAGCATTCAAACTTATTGTACCTTTGCTTAGGTACTGCCTTGGCTGTCTTGACTACAGCAGGCTTGTTGAATGTTGGGGCTTTGCCCTTGGACTTATACTTGGACTGCTCAGTCCCTGCAGGTCTAATAAAGCTCAGTCCAGCTTTACCCTTGTGATGAACAAATTCATCAATTATGGGTAACACTGACTTAGGTTTAGAAAACCTAGCAACCAAGTCCTTCTCCTTCTGAAGATTGTTCTCCAGACACTTAATTTGATCATTCTTAAAAGTAATAGTTCTCATTTGAATCACTGTTATGTGTTTCAGTCTGGCTATCTCATTCAGTTTTTGATCAAATTGCTTCTCAAAATCTGTTGCAGCAGCTTTAAGATCAGCAATTTCCTTTGCCTGACTTTTGGCAAGGGACTTGCTTTTCTTTTAAGCTTGCAACAACACTCTATATTCATCTATAAGTTGATGAATATCATCCTCAGACTCAGATACATTCTCATCACTTGATGAAGAAGAATCTGAATCTGAACTAGAACAAGTGACTGAATTTAAACTTGAACTTTGTACCTGACTGGGTCCTGGCTGCTCCAGGATTTTGGCACTGTCTGTCAAAGCCATTAGCCCTTGGCAATGACTGTCTTCTTGTTCATAAATTGACTCCAAGATCTGCATGAATTCTTCCTCTTCTTCTTCAGCAAACAGCCCTATGTAGGCTTCAGCCTCAGACTCAGTTTCTGAAGAAGAGATATCTGATAGAGTCTTCTCCTTCTTAGCAACAAAAGACTTTTCTTTCTTCCCTTTGAAGTGAGTCTTTTTCCTGTCACCAGATTCCTTTCTCTTCTCTGGACAATCTGCAATAACATGGCCCTGTCTATTGCAGTAATAGCAAACAATCTTTGAACCAGTTGTCTTGCTTGATTTTGTCCTTTTTCTTGTCATTCTTTGAAGACCTCTTTTTCTGATAAGAGTCTTCCTTTCCTTGTGATGTAGAAGGCCTTGACCTCCACTGTTTCTTTTTCAAAAACTTCTGAAAGTGTCTAGTGAAAGCAGTAAAGTCTTCATCACTTTCACTGCTCTTATACTTTGTGCTGACAGACTCATCAGACTCTGATTCAACTACCTCTGGAGGTGGAGTTAAAGACTTATTCCTGCACTTTCTGGGAACTTCTGTCTTGAAAGCAACAGTTCTTTCTTTGTGCTCAGTCCTTGTTGATTTCTCCTCCTCTTTTCTCACTATTAACTGCATTTCATAAGACAATAGCTTGCCAAATAGTGTGGGAGGAGGAATTTCCCCCAACTTAGCCATTTCTCTTATGGCACAGATCTTGGTGTCCCAATATTTGGTTAGGGACCTTAGGAACTTGTCATTTAGTTCATAGTTACTGAACTCTCTTCCATAAGACATGAGTTCATTAACTATTCTGTAAAATTTCTTATAGCACTCAGTGATGCTATCACCCTTTACTTGCCTAAAGCTTTCATACTCCTGATTTAGCAAGGACTTCCTATCTTGCCTAAATTCTTCAGAACCTTCCATATAGACAATGAGAGTATCTCACATCTCTTTTGCTGTTTTATAGTGAATTAAGTTCTGAAAAGTTGCATCATCAATGGCACTCACTATTATGTTCTGTGCCCTCTTGTCCATGGTGGCTAGGACAATTTCATCCTTAGTCATCTCAGAGAAATCCTTTGGAGTTCTCTGGTTTGCATCTAGAACTGAAATCTTCATAGGCACATAAGGCCCTTCCTTTACTGTGATGTAGATTCTAGGATCTGAGGCTTCCATAAATAGCCTTACCCTTTCTTTCCAGATCCCAAATATCTCTTTCCTGCATATGGGTAATTTCATGGAACCCAATTCCTTGTGATTCTCATAAGAACCCATGTTTCTTGATTTTCTTGAATTTCTTGAATCTGTGTTTTGCAAACACTGAATCTGCCAAACAGGATCTCCTCAGACTGTTAGTCCTTATTTTGAGGAACCTCCCTCTGATACCACTTGAAAGATATGGTACCTAAACACCTAGAGGGGGGGTGAATAGGTGACCTAATCCTTTTCTAACTTTGTTGGCAGCCAAACAGTTATATCACAGATTCCTGACTACTTTTGCACAGCAAACAGCAATAGCAAAACATACACAGCTAATTCACAGCACAATCACAGCACAGCACACAGTGTTTTATAGTGGTTCCCCAAGATATGGGTACATCCACTTTCCCCCTTCGCCTATCTAGCAGTGTACTAGATTCGTCCAAACTTCTCCACTGTCTCAGAACCCAAATTGGTTCCTACACCTCAGGCCCAAAGCCTTACAACTCAGCTTTATCCCAAAGCCTACACTCAGCCAATCAAGGCCTACACTCAGCCAACCAAGGCCTACACTCAGCCAACAAGGCCTACACTCAGAGATCTCTATCTCCTACACTCAGGCTAACAAGCCCTACCCTCAGCCTTTATAAATACAGGCTTACAATTTACTCAGATCCAATGGATCCTACAAGTTAAAAATGTAATAAAAATAATAACTCTACAACTCAGAATTAAAGGAGGGGAGTTGAGAGATTCTTGATGAGTTCTTGGAAGAACTCAGCTGGATTCACCCTGACTTAGCTTTCTTCAAAGCTTCTTGAGTAGAACTGAATAAGACTGAATCCTCTGCAGCTGTTCCTTGACCTCTGCCACTTAAGATCCAGACTGAATCTGAATCCTCCTTCTCAGCCTAGTTCCAAAGGCTGATTTCTTGGATGGAGCCCTCTCTCTCCAACTTCTTAGATCTGCACTTGAACTGCTAGATCTTCTTGTGTTGATACTCTTTGTACCACTATAATAATTACTTCAACAATAATCTGATCAACAACTTCAACAACTCTGAACAACAGTTTCTGTAAACTGTAGGTGCCTATTTATAGGCTTTCTTCATGGTAACCGGCTGGACCGGTCCATAACTGACTTCTGATATCTCTGACAGGTGCTGTAGACCGGCTGGAATGGCAGCTGTCAAATCATCCAGTCATTTCTTGAAATTCTCTAACTGTCTGAAAGTTTCGAGACTTTCTGTCTTTAAGTGTCGACACTTATAGTCCAAGTGTCGACACATGTTGTGTAAGTGTCGACACAAGTCTACAAGGTGTCAACACAACTCCTTGTATGTCTCGACACAGATTCTTCTGCATGTGTCGACACTGAAATGGAGTGTCGACACAAGTACTTGTTCTTCTAGCTTTTGCTGAATTCTTCTATGTGTCGACACATCTCCTTTGTGTCGACACATCTTCTTGTGTTAAATCTGTCAAGTGTCGACACTGCTTCTTGGTGTCGACACATAGTCTTCTATGTTGAATCTTGCTGAGTGTCGACACAGCTCCTTGTGTCGACATACCTTCTTGTTGTTGAGACTTCAGCTGAGTGTCGACACATTCCCATAGTGTCGACACTTGTACTTAGAATAATTTGTTGTTCTTTCTGTTCTTTGCTAAGTATCTACACAGCTCCATGTGTCGACACTTTCTTCCAGTGTTGAGTCTTCAGCTGTGTGTCGACACATTGTTCTGGGTGTCGACACATACTTCAAATGCTGACTCTTCTGTTGAGTGTCGACACATTGTGCTGGTTGTCGACACTTACTTCAAGTGCTGACTCTTCTGCATAGTGTCGACACATTGTGTTGGGTGTCGACACTTTAACATAGTCTCTGCAGACTTTTGCTGAGTGTCGACACAGCTCCAAGTGTCGACACTTTCTGGTGTAGACACAGCTTCACTGGGTGTCGACACAGCTCCTTGTGTCGACACTTTCTGTCAGCACTTTTCTTCACTGAGTGTCGACACAGCTCCAAGTGTCGACACTTTCTGTCTGGTGTCGACTCTGCATCCCAGGTGTCGACACAATGACTCCACGTGTCGACACTGCTTGTCTGGGTGTCGACACAAGCTTTCTTAAGTGTCGACACTTTCCCTCTGTGTGTCGACACATGGACTTAGAAACTTTTTGCTTCAGTCCAGTGATTTCTTAACCTGCACAAGTAACTCAAACATACATCAAATACATTATGATGTATATCATTAAGTTGGGTGAGGCTTCTTCAAATCAGGTACATTTGACCAATGTACCCAACAAGACTGTATCGTTACCCCCACTATCAAAAGAATGAAATTGAGCGACTTGTTATTGAAATGTTACAATTAGGACATATACGACCCAGCACGTCGAGTTTCAGCTCACCAGTGATTTTGGTCAAAAAAAAGATGGAGCATGGCGCTTTTGTGTTGACTATCGAATGTTAAATAAATATACGATTAAGGATCGATTTCTCATTCCAACAATAGATGAACTCTTGAACGAACTTTTCCACACTCGAATTTTTACTAAATTAGACCTTAGGGCGGGTTACCACCAAATAAGAATGGCTGAGGGGAGACATACATAAAACGGCATTCCGTACACACCACGGCCACTACGAATTCACGGTAATGCCATTTGGGTTTACCAACGCTCCTTCCACTTTTCAATCCCTGATGAACACAATTTTCAGACCATATTTACGAAGATTCATCGTGGTTTTTTTTGACGATATCCTGATTTTTAGTAAAACAGTAGATGAACATCTTAACCATATCACTATAGTATTTGAAACACTGTGTAAACATGTTTTAACCATAAAATTATCAAAATATTTTTTTCTCCAAACTGAGATAGAATTTTTGGGGCATTGTATCTCAAATGGTACGGTGTTTCCCAATAACACCAACACTAAGGCAATCCAGCAATACCCAATCTCCACCACGCAGAAAGAGGTCCGAGCTTTTTTAGGATTAGCGCAATTTTATAGAAAATTCATCAAAAAAAATTCAATTATTGCGGGACCATTATCAAACTTGCTGCAAAAAAATAATTTTATTTGGACCTCAGCGGCTCAAGAAGCATTTCAGATTTTAAAACACCAATTGATTTCAAAGCCAATACTAGGATTACCAAACTTTGATGAACCGTTTACCATCGAAACTGACGCCTCGGAAATTGGCAGAGGGGCAGTATTAATACAAAACGCCAAGCCAATTGCTTTTTATAGCAAAACGTTATCTCCCCTCATGCAACAGAAATCAACTTACATACGAGAGATGTATGCGGTGACATCAACCGTTGCAAAGTGGCGACAATACCTGCTTGGCCACCCATTCATAATCCTCACGGATTACCAAAGTTTGCACAATTTGCTTACACAAGACCTACATACTCCGGAGCAACAAGTTTTTTTAGCAAAATTAATAGGCTATAACTATACGATTAAGTACAAAACCGGTAGATCAAACATCGTTGCGGACGCCCTTTCCAGATCACACAACAAGGAATCAGAACTAAGCTCACCACTCACCACAAGCACACTATCAACACAATCAGGATTGAGCCCACCACATACCACAAGCACATTACCACAGCTCAATCAGCTCACCATTTCAGGCCCACAATCAGCATTACTCAAGGACTTACTGTAAAGGTATATTCGGATGAATAACGGGCTCGGGGGCTTTGCGCGTGGAAACCCTAGGAATTGTTCTATATATTCCTAGCTGGGGGCAACGGGGAGAGGGTTCCACTTTGAATCTCCTTCGGATGTTTCGAGCGCCTTTCACATTCTCGAAACAGTCCTCGTCGCCCTCTCGCGCTCGATCGCAGATTTAGGGCTCGCCATCGCGCTCGATTGCGGAACAAGGGGCTCGTCGTCGCCATTCTCTCTTCCCCGAAGTCGATCGCTCCTTCGCCATCGCTAGGTCGCCGCTATAGCCGAAGCAACGTCGCGTCCTCTTCGAAGCCGCCTACTAGGGCTCGTCGTTCGCGTCTTCCCCGTCAGCTGCTGCCTGTACAGGACCACCGCAACAGAGCCAGAGCCATCTAGTGAAGCTGATCCAAGTGTGTTCTTCAGTGGTAGCCGTATTCTCTTCCGGCAGATTCAGTGTTAGGATTTGCAAGCAAGTGAAGGGATGAGGAACTCCAGCTTCTCCTCTACATTACCCATGAACAAATTGGAGAAATTCACGGCCATAGAGTTCAACGACTGGAAGTTGAACACCCAATTCGGGATGACATACCTGAACGTCTTCTACACCATCAAGACTGCTCGTGCTGACGTTGCTGGGACTGAAGACGAGGCACATTGGATCGAAGACGAGAACTTCTGCAGGGATTACCTGCTGAATTGCCTCTCCTCCAGCTTGGCCAAGAACTACATCAAGATGCAGTCTACTAAAGAGATCTGGGAGGCACTGGAGGAGCACTTCAAGCAAGAGGAGGACCTTTCAAAGGCTCATCTGGTGGACAAATTCCACTCGTTCAGCTTCGACGAGGATAAAGCCATTCTCCTTCAGGTATCGGAATTTGAAAATTTAGTTGATTCCTTGCATAGTGAGTCTATTAGTCTGCCAGATAGCTTTGTTGCGAGCACGATTGTGTATAAGTTGTCCTCCTCGTGGTACAATTTCAAAACGGAAATGTACCGCAAGAAGATGCAGGTTGGTCTGAACGACCTCAAGCGTTTCATACGCATTGAGGACGAGAACAGGACGAAGCACGCCTTGGAAGCTGTTGGCAAGCATAAGGTTGATGCCAACATGATTTCATGCTCTAAGCGTGCTCCTCCCCCTCAGAAGACCAAAACGTCTTGTAGTAGCCCCCAGGTTGCAGGACCGAGTAGACCCTCTAAAAATTTAAGGGTAAATGTTTTAACTGCAACAAGTGGTGACACTGCGCATCTAACTGCAAGTTACCGAGGAAAGAAAGAACTAAAGCACCACAGGAGGGCAACTAGGCCCATCTGGTTAGTCAAGCTGAGCCATCCGACTTTGTTGCCATGGTCGGACACGAGCAGGCCAGCACAGAGTGGTTCCTGGATTCTGGGGCAACGTGTCACATTTACAACAATGCTAATCTTTTGACAGAGCTGAAGAATGTAAAAGAATCAGTGACCGTGGCCAATGGAGGAACAGCTGACGTATTGAAGGTGGGGAACGCAACTCTGATGCTCTCCTCAGGTAAGTCTTTAATTTTAAAAACGTAAAACTTATTCCTTCTTTATCTATTAACTTAGTGTTTATTAGTTTATTGTGTGATGTTGGTATGTCAGTTAACTTCTGTAGCAGTAGAGTGACTCTGTCAGTTAACTCTCACTACTTTGGATGTGCTTACATCCAAAATAGGATGTACCGTCTGAGTCTAGCAAATGAAGTAGTGCAACAAGTTCAATTGAATTTAGTTAGTACTAGGACTCTACATGAGAGACTAGGACATGTAAACTACAGGAAAATGTTCCAAGTAGCTAGAACTCACAAGATCACTTTAAACACTAAGTCTCCACTTGGAAAATGTGAAGTGTGTACTCAGACTAAGATCACTAGGAAACCTTTTAGCACGGTTACTTTTGTGACTTTAAGAGTTTTGTCACTAGAGGTGGAAGGAAGTATATGATCACATTCATAGATGATTGCACAAGGTTTTGTCATATTTCGTTGCTTAAAACTAAAGACGAAGCAGTTGAAAAGTTTTGCTTTTTCAAAACCAGGGTAGAAAACCAATTAAGCATGAAAATAAAGAGATTTAGAAGTGATAGAGGAGAAGAATATATGTCTAGTGAGTTCAGATGCTTGCTTGCTTCACAGGGCATCATAGCAGAAACCACTGCTCCTTACTCCCCCCAATCTAATGGCATAGCCGAGCACAAGAATAGAACGTTAGCAAAGATGTTGAACTCTATGCTGCTCACTGCAGGCATGCCTTCCACTTATTGGGGAGAAGCAGTCTTGACTGCGAATCACATTCTGAATAAATTTCATCATGCTAAGTTAGAGGTTACACCCTACGAGCTTTGGTTTAAGAGACCCCCGTCTTTAACTAGACTTAAGACCTGGGGCTGTATAGCCTATGTCAGGGTTTCTAACCCTAGACAGTCTAAGGTTAAACCTATGACCAATACGTGTGTCTACTTAGGTTGTGCTGCAGATAGATTCTTAGACCTATCTAATAATATAATTATTGAATCTAGGGATGCAGTGTTCTTCGAGGATAAATTCCTCAAAGATACGAACTTAACGATCTCAGGTATGCAAGCAACTATTACTGAGGAAGATCCTGAATCAGTACCAAGCACCTCCTATTCCGTTCCGGTAGATAACTCTGGCCTAGAGTCTAGGAGGACTTCAGTGAGAGAGAGAACCCCCCCCCCCCCCCCCAGAACCTTCGGTAGTGATTTTGTCACTTACCACGTTGAGGATGATCCATCTACCCTTACGGAAGCGATGAGATCAAGGGATTTCCTACTCTGGAAAGAAGCCATTGAGGATGAGATGAACTCACTCCTTCAGAACGGCACCTGGACGTTAGTTGATAAACCAAAAGTGGCTAAAACTGTAGGGTGCAAGTGGGTTCTGAAAAAGAAGCTAAATCCCGATGGTAGCGTAGCTAAGTATAAAGCACGTCTGGTGGCTAAAGGCTTCACACAAGTAAGCGGAGTAGACTATTTTGATGTATACTCACCCGTGTGTCACTTAGAAACCATTAGGTTTCTTCTTGCTATTTCGGCCATTGAGAACTTTATTGTTCATCAAATGGATGTTAATAATGTGTTCTTGAATGGAGATCGGACCAAAGAGATCTATATGAGTCAACCTGAAGGTTTCATTGTAGACGGTCACGAAAACAAGGTCTGTAAGCTATTAAAATCACTATACGGATTAAAACAAGCACCGAAATTATGACATGAGAAGTTTGACTATACTTTAAAGAATATGGGCTTCATGTCGAGTCATTCGGACAAATGTCTTTACATACGTCATATGTCAGACAAAGTCGTCATAATATGCTTGTACGTGGATGATATGCTCATTCTTGGATCTGATCAATCCGAAGTGGATGACGTAAAGTCAGGTCTAATTAAAGAATTTAGCATGACAGACCTCGGTGTAGTTGACACTATACTAGGTATGCAAGTGAGCTTTGGGAAACATGGCATTTCACTAAATCAAAGCCACTACATCCAGTCCATGTTGGAAACATGGGGATACAGTGAACGTAAAGCGGATGAGACACCATACGATTATTCTAACCGCTTAAAGCCCAATAATGGAGCTGCGGTTCGACAGTTAGATTATGTTGGATCCCTAGTTGATTTGGGCTAAGTTCACTGACTTAGGATGTGACCCATCATGTATAGCCAGGGTCATTTTGTGTCCTAGAGTCTAGGTTAAGTCCTTAGGCTCAACTCCAGATGGACTAGCTTTCATCAAGACCCTCAGAGACTCCAGACTCACAAGTTTTTCAAGACTAAGTAAAGTGAGTTCGACGTTCGTCGAACTCAGCTCGACGAAAGGAATTCTGCGCTCGACGATCGTGACACAATTCTTTGTGCTGAGCTCGACGATCTATGTTCTCTGTTCGACGAAAACTCAGTTTCTGCTTCAAACCAAAGTCAGGAGGACTTCAAATTTTTCTAAGTCCAGCTTCATGCTTCGGTCGACGAATTATATTCTGAGTTCGACGAACTTGGACCTCAAGTTCACAGCTTCTCAGGTCGACGAAGTCAGCTTCTCAGGTCGATGAATGCTATTCTCTACTCAACGATTTCTGGACTCAGAGAATCTGTGTCGACACTTAGGGTTTGTGTCGACACCAGTCAGCTTGTGTCGACACCAGGATTTCAGTCGACACTAACTTGTGTCGACACCAGGATTTCAGTCGACACCATCTTATGTCGACACCAGAGGATTTGTGTCGAAACCAAGATCAATCTGTCGACACCAGCTTATGTCGACACAGCATTTCAGCAGATGCAGGATATTTTGTCCAAGTCCAAAACTTTTCTCAGATCAACGATTTTGATTCTTAGCTCGACGAATGAAGAATGTCTGTCAGATTAATGAAGATTGTCTGGTCGACGAACTCTATCAAGCTCAGCTCGACGAACACAAGGTCAGCTCGACTAATTGTGTTCTTTGTTCGACGAATCCAGATTAGGTTTTCTTCAAGGCTCCCGTCCCGTTTCTTGGTGCTGATTCCTAAACATTTAATGTCAGATCTTCTCGGAATGTTACCGTTAGAACGTGCATTGACTATGGACGATTACATGCTGTTTTTTCATTAGACAGTTAGGAAAGTTATTGATTGCTGATTCTTTCCAAGGCTGACTGTAATTACGGCTCGACAATTCAAAAAGTTTGAATATCCCTCAGTCAGTCACAGACACAGACAGACACAAGAAAATACAGAATCAAGCAGAGTTCAAGAATTACAGTACAGAATATACTCAAAAGTTGCAGAAGAACAAACATTCTTAAAGCTAAAGTTCTTGACTGCAATCAGCTTTGACCAGAGGACTTTTGGAGAAGAAGAAGAACAACTAAATTCAATCAAGAGTCTTCTTCTCTCTATTTACAGGATAACTTCAAAGGACAACATTCAATCTATCTGTCAAAGAAGTTCCTGAAGCAGTTCTGGTCCAGGCATTTTAGGTCATTGAAGGCCTATCACCCTGAAGCAGTGCTCCAGCATTCCTGACCAATTCAAGATCTCAGGGGGAGCAAGAGCTGCTACATCAATCCACAAGTCTTCTCTCTGACTATTGACAGAGAAGACTCTATCACCCTCTCTCTAATTCCTGTACAGGGTTTTAAATCCCTTCAAAACTATTCTGGTTGCAAGTCTCCTTCCAAAAGACTTGAGGGTTTGGTTTTTGGGGACCTGATCAAAACTCATTGGTGCCCAGGACACCTGATCAACTCATCCTGCAGTGGATTCCTACCTAGGGTAGTAGAAGAGTGGATGTACCCAGATTGATTGGGGAACCACTATAGCTCCTTGTGTCTTCTGTTTGCTTATTTTCTTTTGTTTTCTGTCTATGGTTTGTGATTGTTCTGTGATTGCTTTTTGATTAGGTAGTTGCTGTGTTTACTTTATGTTATTTGCTTCCCTTTTCACTTAGGAATACAACAAGAGTTGTAAAAAGTTTTTAGCAAGCACCATACTCTATTCACCCCCCCCCCCCCCGCTAGCGTATATCAGATCTAACTTGCACTTTCAATTGGTATCTGAAGGAGGTTGGTTAAAATACCACACCTTAGTGGTTGCACAGGCTAACACCTGAACCCAAAGATCCCTCTAGTTAGATCTGCTTGTTTTACATTTTGTTATTAGAATTATTTCTTCACAGAACATGGCCCAAAACAAAGATTATGCTAGCACCAGACCTCCAGTGTGCAATCTATCTAAGTTTGCACTTTGGAAAGCAAGGATTAGACTGTACATGAACTCTATTGATGAAGACATTTTAAATTCTGTTTTGACAGTGTGTCCAAGACCCCCAGAGAATACAAGTACAAGTGTTGTTCCACCTCTTTCAGGAACAGATACAGAAATTAAGAAATTGAAAGTTGCAGATGCTAAGGCTATGAACATTCTAGCCCAGACTATGTCTGATGAAATATTCCAAAAGGTAGCTGAATGCAACTCAGCAAAGGACATCTGGGACAAGCTATCTGAGATAGTCTCAGGATCTACTGATGAGAGAAAAGATAGAAGATCTCATCTCATAACCCAGTATGAGAACTTCAAGAAAGGAGAAGCTGAGTCAGTAGCAGATATGTATAATAGACTCAGTCTTATAGTCAATGAACTGAAGACTTTCGACGAGGAGATCTCATTGACTGAGCTCAATGATAAAATCCTAATGTACTTCCCAAGCACTTGGGACTCAAGGATCTGGTCAATCAAGGATATCAGAAGACTAAATGAGATCACAACTAAGGCTCTTTTGGGCAAGCTCAAGTCTTATGAGCTGCTCATCAAGAATAGAGAAGAAGAGCAGAAGGCTGTTTCACTAGCAGTCAGAAAAGAGAAGTCAATAGCTTTCAAAGCCATTGAAGATCAGCCTGAAGACAAAGTCACAGGCAATGAAGAACTGCTAAGCCTACTGGCCAAAAGATTTTACAAAATGGTCAGGAAAGATTTCAGGAAAACGTCTGCCAAAGGGCATGACAAGCCAAGGTATGACAAATCAAATAACAAAGAGATTATTTGTTTTGGATGCAGGAAACCAGGCCACATGGTGTCTGACTGTCCAGAAAATCAGTATAAGGACAGAAATGACAGGAAAGAGAGAAGAAAAGATAAAGACTTCAGGAAGAACAGCAATGACAAATCCTCCTCCAGCAAGAACAAACACACCAAGAAGGGGTTTGTAGCTGAATCTTGGAGTGAGACAGAAGAAGAATCTGAAGATTCATCCAGCTCAAGTGATGATGAGGATGATGCTGAAGAAAAAGAATTCTGCATGATGGCTATCAATGCCTCTCAACAAAATTCTGATGCAGAAGAGTCAGAATCTGAATCAGGGACTCAATCTGAAGAGGACCAGGTAATAAACTCTTTTGATTTTAATTCAGATGACTTTAAGTGTGAGTTTAAAGCACTGTGTTTAGATTTACTAAAATCTGAGAAGGATATCATTTCTCTCAGAAATCAGTTATCTGAACACAGTACTTTAAAATCAGAAAACCTCAAACTCTCTAAGGAGTTGGAATGTTGCAGGGAGCAGATAGCCTCACTGAAAAGTGAACTATCAGAGGCCAAGAAGTTTGAAGAATCCCTCAATGGAAGAAGTATCAAACTAATGGACATCACAAGCACAGTGAACTCAAGATTTAATAGTACACTGGGCTTGGGTGCTTCATCCAGCCAACCTATAGTATTATCAACCCCAATTAAATTTATCTCTGATAAAGGGAAGGGAGTTGTGGAGGTAGCTAGGAAGAATTCTGATCTACCTAAAAAAACCAAAGTTCAACAGAAATCGTCGAACGGAGCTAGACGATCGTCGAATGAATATTAACGATCTCAGGCTAAATCGTCAAACTCAAGTCGACGATCTCTAAACCATGAACTCTGGCACAGTCGATCTTCGAACGGAGCTCGACGATCTGACCCAAGATCGTCGAACTCAGCTCAGAGATCGTCGAACAGAGCTCAGAGTTTTGAAAACTCTTTCAAAGGCAAATCAAAGTTCAATCCTAGAGGTTCTACATCTCAATGGTTTAACCCTTATACTGAATGGATAATATCTCCTAGGAGATATCATCTTGAAGGTTATAAGAGTCAACCAGAGATATCTTTTATTTCTGAATTCAAAGGTTATCAATCTAGGCCCAAGGTAAACTGGGTCAAAAACAAGAAAATTGTTTTATGTGCAAGTGAAGACTTATCCAACATCAAACCAGCAATGGTATCTGGATAGTGGGTGCTCAAAGCACATGACAGGAAACAAGGACAATTTCATATCCTTCAAAGCCAAGCTTGGACCCAAAGTAATATTTGGTGATTAAAACTTTGGACTAACAAAAGGATATGGTGCAGTCCAGATTGGCACAGTCACATTCAAGAAAGTAGCCTATGTGGAAGGACTGAAGCACAATTTAATCAGTATCAGTCAACTATGTGATGAAGGTTACCAAGTGACTTTCAGCAAATCCTTATGCAAGATCAAATCAGAGGACAACACAACTGTATTGACAGGTAAAAGGAAAGGTAACATCTATCTTGTAGATTTTCTTTCAACCAAGGTAGATATTTGCCTGTTTAACTCTATTTGTAGACCTAATGAACTATGGCATAAGAGATTAGGACATATAAACCTTAGAACCATTGCTAGACTATCCTAGGACAACCTTGTTAGAAGACTACCTTCTGGCCCCTACAAGAAGGAAGGACTCTGCAGGGCTTGTCAATTAGGCAAGCAAACCAAAAATAGTGTCAAGTCACTTAATAAGAGTGATTCACGTAGGATTTTGTATCTGTTACACATGGATATTTTTGGACCCATTACAGTACAAAGCTTAGGAGGGAAACCTTATACTTTAGTGGTTGTAGATGACTTCTCTAGATTCACATGGGTGTTCTTTCTGAGGAAGAAGTCTGATAACTTTAAGTGTTTGACAGAGTTTCTCAAATGCATACAGACTGAGTTCAACACTCACATTGCCCTGATCAGAAGTGATCATGGGACAGAGTTTGATTCTCTTCTTATGCAAGAGTTCTGTCAAAGTGAAGGGATCAGGCATACTTTCTCAGCTCCTAGAACTCCTTAACAAAATGGGGTAGCTGAAAGGAAAAATAGAACCCTTATTGAATCTGCTACTACATTGTTGTCAGATGCTCATCTTCCTCTATCCTTTTGGGCAGAGGCAGTGAACACCTCCAACTATGTGTTGAATAGAAGCTTGATACATAAACTGAAGGGTAAGACTCCCTATGAATTACTCAAAAGGAAGAAACCTAAAGTAGACTATTTTAGAATCTTTGGTTGTATTTGTTACATTCACAATAATGACAAGAGATACATAGCAAAATTTCAAGCTAAAGCTGATGAAGGAGTGTTTCTGGGATACTCCATGGTCAGTAAAGCTTATAGGGTGTATAATAAATCAACTCTTGAAATTGAAGAATTTGTTCATGTATCTTTTGATGAGACTAACATGTCATACAAGGAGAAAGAGATTTCTACCATAAGCTCTTTGCAGGTTCCACCATTATGTGAGTGTATGGACGGACTGAACCTTACCCAAGAGGTATCAAACCATCCCACTCCACAGAATGTTGAAGATAGTGATGAGTAAAGTCAAGAGGAAGTGGCTGACCTTCCCCCAACAGCCAGTATCATTCCCCAAGAGGAATTAAATACTGAAGCTGTTGCTCAACCAACTCCACCAACTGATCTTGTCACACTTAGAGATCACCCCAGATTTCAAGTGATTGGAGACATCTCAGTAGGTGTACAGACAAGGCATCAACTCAACCAAGACTTGATGCATGCTTGTTTTCTCTCTCAAATTGAACCTCTCACCATACATAAAGCAGAGCAAGATCCCCACTGGATCATTGCAATGTAAGAGGAACTCAATCTGTTTGAGAGATGTAGAGTTTGAGATTTGGTTCCAAGACCCCATAACTACCCAGTTATTGGAACTAAATGGGTCTACAGGAACAAGTTGGATGCTCAAGACAACATAGTGAGGAACAAGACTAGGCTTGTTGCTCAAGGCTACAGACAAGAGGAAGGAATAGACTATGACCAAACCTTTGCCCCTGTTGCAAGGTTAGAGGCCATTAGGATATTCCTTGTCTATGCAGCTTACAAGAGATTCAAGATCTACCAAATGGATGTCAAAAGTACATTTCTGAATGAAATACTTCAAGAAGAGATTTATGTAGAACAACCTCCGGGTTTTATCTCTCCTACTCAACCCTCTTTTGTTTTTAAATTGCATAAAGCTCTCTATGGTCTAAAGCAAGCTCCAAGAGATTGGTATGAGACTCTAGCAAGCTTTCTCTTAGAGCATGAATTTACAAGAGAAACCATAGATAAAACACTTTTCACTAGACATCATAAGGACCAAATACTGTTAGTACAAATTTATGTGGATGACATTATTTTTAGGTCTACTGATCCCAAATTGTGCAAGAGGTTTGCTGACCTCATGCATTCAAAATTTGAGATGAGTAGCATGGGTGAGATTTCCTACTTCCTTGGTCTCCAAGTGAAGCAGCTCCCAGATGGTATCTTCCTCTCCCAAGCTAAGTATGCTAAAGAGCTTATCAAAAAGTTTGGGATGGGTGATGCTTCAGGGATGAAAACCCCTATGGCTACAAATGCTGTTGTGGATTCTGATGCAGCAGGGAAACCAGTCGATCAGAAAAATTATAGGGCAATTGTTGGATCCCTATTATACCTAACAGCTAGCAGACCTGATATAATGTTTGTCACATGCCTTTGTGCTAGGTTCCAAGTGAACCCTAAATAATCTCACCTTATTTTCCTAAAAAGAATTTTGAGATATATAAAGAGTTGCCTTAATCTAGGACTCTGGTATCCTGTAGAGTCAGAGTTTGAGTTAACTGGATACTCAGATGCTGACTATGCTGGATGTAGAGTGGATAGGAAAAGTACCTCTGGAACATGCCAGTTCCTTGGTATGAGACTTGTCTCCTGGTTTTGTAAAAAGCAGACATCTGTGTCTACATCAACTACAGAAGCAGAATACATGGTTGTTGGTAGTTGCTGTTCACAAATGCTATGGATACAAAACCGACTCTTAGATTATGGTGTCAACTTAAATAATTCAACTTTATTTTGTGATAAAACTAGTGTTATTGCTATAGCACAAAATCCAGTTCACCATTCTAGGACTAAACATATTGAAATAAGACATCATTTCATTAGAGATAATGTGGACAAAAAGAAAATTAACTTGATCCACATTCCTACTGATCTACAGAGAGCAGATATTTTCACCAAGTTATTGAATGAGAAAACTCATCTGTTCTTTATAAATCAACTGGGAATGATTGATGGAGAAGAGTTAACTTAATTTCTGTCTGCATTCGACGAATTTTTCAGAGTTCGTCGAACGGAGTTCGACGAATTAGGGAAAGTTTGAGAGATTCTCGTCGAACGGCGATCGACGAATTCTCTGTGTAAGGAAACAATTTTTGTCGACCAGAGATCAACGAACTTTGCTTCAAGAAGACATTTTGTCGAACGAAATTCGACGAACTGTTTTCATTTCTTCTGGATGAGATCGATGAATTATCTGTCTATAATTTATTTCGTCGAGCTCAGTTCGAAGAATTTTTCTTTTTCGTGGAACGGAGTTTGTCGATTCATATTCTGAAAATCTTATATCTAGATTTTCTTCGACCTCCGTCCCGCGCTTTCAGTTCCCTTGCTCTTGATCGCCGTTTTTCTCTGTGTTTTTCTTGCAGGACATCAATGACGATTCCCTCAGGTGCTTTGGTTACAATGAAGTTTGACAAAGGATTCGACATAGACTTTGAGTCGTTTCAACATTCTGACCCCATCTTTTTATATATCTTAGAACTACTGGAAGAACTAAGTTTAAAGGACTTCATGACCAGGCTCATCAAACTTCATGGAACGGAAATACGGGAATGGGTATATACATCTACTGTTTCTGAAGAAGATGTTTTGACTGGTAATATAGGGAACACTACTGTTTCTCTCTCTCCCGCAGTTCTATCTGAGATATTTGGATTAGTGAATGGTGAAGACAATATGGAAATGGATTCTGAGGAATCGATGATATGCTGAAGCTAATGGGTTTCTCTAGAAACAACCCTAATAAGTTGTTGAAAAAGCAATTATCCGCCGCCTATCAATTTCTGGCAGATATTACGGGAAAGATTCTGATGGCCAAGCACTCTGCTCACGACTATATCACCCGTCATCAATTTTTGATAATGTGTGCCGTAGTGAATAAGCGACAGGTTGATTGGAGTAAGGTGTTCTTTGAATTGATCAGAAAGAAGAACAGCAAGAAGAAAGTCTGCTTTGGCAAAATTCTGGGCATATTTCTTAAAGAGAAGGCTGCTGAATGTATTGTCTCCCCGACCATCTTCATAAACGCCAGCAAGCGCCTCACTTGCGCTCTGTTTGGCAGGTGGGAGAGGACCATCTCCAAGCCCTCAAAGGCTTCCTCCTCCTCCCTCCAAACTTCTGAGAGCACAAGGGCTGTAAAGGCCGCTCCCCACCCTGTTGAAGAGGTTCCTCCATCTCAACCATCTATTCCAGCACATCTTCCTCCAAAGAAGCCTCCTCTTGCACCTACCCCTCCTTCATCTCCACCACTTGACCTGACAAGCATTCCATCTCCACCTCCATCTTCCCCCTTGCCAGTTGATCATCAACCCACTCCTCCAGCTTCCCCTCAGGACATTCCTATTCCTACACCCCCACAGTCTCCTCTTCCCCCACACTTATCCACCATTCCATCTTACATTATACCATCAGATATACTCATGCAAGATGCCCCCACTCCATCTGTTATTCCTTCTCCCATTCCATCCTCTTCCCCTTCCCTATTTGATCCATCTACCCTCATTCCTTTGCTCACACCTCTCATTAAATATTTGATCCAAGAGGCCATTTCACCTCTTGTGACCTCCATTAATTCCTGATCTGCCCAGATCTCTCTTCTCTCTACTGCCCCCTCTTCATCTAGGGGTCTGGCTCTAGGTCTTCCTGAACCCAGGCAGGGGGAGATGCTCTGTGATGAAGTTGCAGCAGATGCAGATACAGCAGCAGCAGTAGCAGTCACAGAAGTTCCCTCTCCAGCAGATTCAGATAAGGATGCACCAGTTTTGACAGACCTTGATGCTGAAATGTCTGAGTTAATTCAATTCATGGATACTGATATTGATTTGGATGAGTCAGTTGCTCAAATAACTCATGTTGGTGATTTCTGTTTAAATCCCACAGTGCCTTTATCAGCTTTGTTGAGAAGTTTTGACACTGTACATATGCAATTCCCTCCATCAAAATTCTCTAAGCCTTATTTAGCTATGGTACCATATACCTCTCCAGCCAGTCCAGCAGTTGTCAAGCAACTCTGTGACAATTTTGTTCTCTCAGCTTCAGCCTCCTTCTCAGCTTCTAGCCCAGAGGTCATTCCAGAAGATACTCTAGTGCCAGTTTCAGCACCAGACTTTATTATGGATGACTCTCCAATGCCTACTCTAGATGAGCTTATTCAGGCAGACATTGAAGAAGAGAATAAGGCAGTAGCTGATAGCTCTGTCTCTTTTGTTTCTGATTCTTGTACAGTTGTTTCTTCTCATGTTGCTGAAAATCTTATTCCTGAACCTTCTGTCCCTCCTCCAGCAAAGGCTGTTGTTTCTGTTAAAGCCTTAAAAGCTTTGGATGCATTGTATGATACCCCTCAGGATTCAGAATTTGATGATGATGAAATTGATTCTGATGAGGATGCAGCTAGCAGGAAAAAGAGATTGTTGGCAAAGAAGAGAAAGGTTGCTCCTCCTCCCAAGCCAAATCCCACTACAGACACTCCCTACTATATTCTGCATAATGTGACTCCATATAAGGGAATGCCAGCATGGATGCGGCTCTCCAAAAACCAGCAGAAAGATAGAAAGAGAAGCAGGAGATACTCCCCTCCTCCAATACACAGATACAGGAAGGATCCTCCTCCTCCTCCTCCTCCTCCAGCAGCTGGTGCCAGTGGCTCTAGCTCCCAGAGATCTGCCCCAATGCAAACTTATCAAAGACAATCAGGGAGATCTTCTGGAAGCAGCCAGCAGAGGCCATCCTCCTCAGGTAGTCAGCATAAGCAGCAGCAACAACAAAGTTCTAAAGTACAAAAAGCTGAAAGCCCAAAGAAGCCAGACTCCACTCCAATTTCATTTGAAGATCCAGAGACTGCTAATACAGCAAGAATGGCTAGATACGAAGAGCTGATTGGTCTATCATTGATAAATAAAGCCAAAGCAGAAGGAAAAGATATTTCTGGTCTTTCAACAATGTCAAAGTATAGAAAGAAAGAACTGAAAAGATTTGACAAAGGCAACAAATTATTTAATGTTGAAGACTATATGAAACTTCATCCAGAAGCAGTTGTCCCCAGGGCTACATCATTGAAAATTATTGGGGCAGTTGATATGACCATGACAGTGGCTCAAGCTCAAAATCCTAACAGAGAAATCATTTTCAAGAAGCCAGGAGAAAAGAAAGCAGAAGACAAACCTCAGCAGAAGAAGCCAAAGAAGTAATTTTTCTTGTTGATTCTTTTCTGTCTGCTATTTGTTTTTAAACTGTGCTATCTAATAAACAAAGCTATGTGTATATATATATCAGTTACATGTGTTATAATTCTCTGCCAGATATATCTCTTTTCTTGCTTTGTTTTTTCTGTTTTGAGTCTCTATTAGTGACCTCACCCAAATAGGGGGAGATTGTTGGATCCCTATTTGATTTGGGCTAAGTTCACTGACTTAGGATGTGACCCATCATGTATAGCCAGGGTCATTTTGTGTCTTAGAGTCTAATTTAAGTCCTTAGGCTCAACTCCAGATGGACCAGCTTTCATCAAGACCCTCAGAGACTCCAGACTCACAAGTTTTTCAAGACTAAGTAAAGTGAGTTCGACGTTCATCGAACTCAGTTCGACGAAAGGAATTCTGCGCTCGACTATCGTGAGACAATTCTTTGTGCTGAGCTCGACGATCTATATTCTCTGTTCGACGAAAACTCAGTTTCTGCTTCAAACCAAAGTCAGGAGGACTTCAAATTTTTCTAAGTCCAGCTTCATGCTTCGGTCGACGAATTATATTCTGAGCTCGACGAACTTGGACCTCAAGTTCACAGCTTCTCAGATCGATGAAGTCAGCTTCTTAGGTCGACGAATGCTATTCTCTACTCAACGATTTCTGGACTCAGAGAATCTATGTCGACACTTAGGGTTTGTGTCGATACCAGTCAGCTTGTGTCGACACCAGGATTTCAGTCGACACTAACTTGTGTCGACACCAGGATTTCAGTCGACACCAGCTTATGTCGACACCAGAGGATTTGTGTCGACACCAAGATCAATCTGTCGACACCAGCTTATGTCGACACAGCATTTCAGCAGATGCAGGATATTTTGTCTAAGTCCAAAACTTTTCTCAGATCGACAATTTTGATTCTTAGCTCGACGAATGAAGAATGTCTGTCAGATGAATGAAGATTGTCTGGTCGACGAACTCTATCAAGCTCAGCTCGACGAACACAAGGTCAGCTCGACGAATTGTGTTCTTTGTTCGACGAATCCAGATTAGGTTTTCTTCAAGGCTCCCGTCCCGTTTCTTAGCGCTGATTCCTGAACATTTAATGCCAGATCTTCTCGGAATGTTACCGTTAGAACGTACATTGACTATGGACGATTACATGCCGTTTTTCCATAGGACAGTTAGGAAAGTCATTGATTGTTGATTCATTCCAAGGCCGACTGTAATTACTGCTCGACAATTCAAAAAGTTTGAATATCCCTCAGTCAGTCACAGACACAAACAGACACAAGAAAATACAGAATCAAGCAGAGTTCAAGAATTACAGTACAGAACATACTCAAAAGTTGCAGAAGAACAAACATTCTCAAAGCTAAAGTTCTTGACTACAATCAGCCTTGACCAGAGGACTTTTGGAGAAGAAGAAGAACAACTAAATTCAATCAAGAGTTTTCTTCTCTCTATTTATAGGATAACTTCAAAGGACAACATTCAATCTATTTGTCAAAGAAGTTCCTGAAGCAGTTCTGGTCCAGGCATTCTAAGTCATTGAAGGTCTATCACCCTGAAGCAGTGCTCCAGCATTCCTGACCAATTTAAGATCTCAGGGGGAGCAAGAGCTGCTACATCAATCCACAAGTCTTCTCTCTGACTGTTGACAGAAAAGACTCTATCACCCTCTCTCTAACTCCTGTACAGGGTTTTAAATCCCTTCAAAATTATTTTGGTTGCAAGTTTCCTTCCAAAAGACTTGAGGGTTTGGTTTTTGGGGACCTGATCTAAACTCATTGGTGCCCAGGACACCTGATCAACTCATCCTGCAGTGGATTCCTAGCTAGGTTGGTAGAAGAGTTGATGTACCTAGATTGGTTGGGGAACCACTATAGCTCCTTGTGTCTTCTGATTGCTTATTTTCTTTTGTTTTCTGGCTGTGCTTTGTGATTGTTCTGTGATTGCTTTTTGATTAGGTAGTTGCTGTGTTTACTTTATGTTATTTGCTTCCCTGTTCACTTAGAAATACAACAAGAGTTGTAAAAAGTTTTTAGCATGCACAATACTCTATTCACCCCCCCCCCCTCTAGAGTATATCAGATCTAACTTGCACTTTCAGATTATTCTAAACTGCTTGGTAGCCTCATGTACGCTATGGTTTGTACGAGACCTGACATAGCTTTTACGGTCGGCATGTTAAGTAGGTTCACTAGCAATCCTGGCTAAGACCATTGGGATGCCCTTAATAGGCTGATGAGATACTTAAAGCACACCCGACAGTATGCTTTATGTTATAGTGGTCATCCTCCAGTTCTGAAAGGATATTCTGATGCATCTTGGTACTCAGAAGTAAATGACAGCAAGTTCACTAGTGGATTCCTCTTCACACTAGGTGGAGCAGCTGTAGCCTGGAAGTCCAAGAGACAGTCGTGCATTGCACTCTCATCCATGGAATCCAAACTCTATGATCTAGCTTCAGCAGGTGACGAGGCAGAGTGGATAAGAGATTTGGTGATGGACATTCCACTGTCGATCCTGAAACTGAGTTCTGTTGCAGTTTACTGCGACAATCAGGCTACTAAAACGATTGCCACGAACACTTTGTTTAATGGCAAAAGAAGGCAACTTAGGATGAAACAGGTATGGTTGACCTCTCTCACAAGTCAAGGGATTATGACCCTGGTTGATGTGAGATCGAAAGATAATGTTGCAGACACCTTGACTAAAGAATTAAATAAAGCTCTCATAATCAAAACATCGGGGGAAATGAGATTAAAGTTCATAAAAATATGAAACTTTCCTCCAACGTTTATGTTTTGATACGTACGAGCATATAGCTGCCACCATTCAAGCATCTAATAAGTAACAGACTGAAAACTCCAAATAACTTCTTGTTGAAAACCCAAGATAGTTGGATGCTGGTTATTCCACACTTGATAACCTAACGTCCTCTCATTGTAAGTTGATTCAAGAATTATTCAACTGGGAATTGAAAGTCGTTGTAAATGTTAATCTAAACATTATTGGTCATAACACATTATTCCACACAGGATAATGTTGCACATGATGTCTGCCCACATGTGTTGGTGAGGCACATAGTGATCAGCAATGAGTAAGATAACATGACTGGTCTAGTTAGACTGGATGAGATGCTGACAGAGTTACTTCACCGTTGGTAGAAGTGCTAAGCTCATTTATTAAGAGCTAGTTTACTTTAAATGTTACTGCATATGTTTATGAATTCATAGAGTCTGACTCATGAAATTCCTTGCAGGCTACGATGGAGATTATGGAGGAGCTGTAGACCTGGACATGGATGACGATGATCTACTAGATGAGTAGAATCATCAAACGTTTAATTCATGTTTTGTTTTGTTTTGTAATAACTATTCAGACTATATTTTTTGGGATAGAATCTGTGTGATGGTTTGCTGTTTAGGCAAAACCCTTTTATTTTGATTAATTAGTATGATCTGTCCTGAATGTTTTGTTTAGTTTGAATTATTATTTTTGTCTACTCTCCAGCATCCTGAAACGTCACCGTTATTTATCACGAATATAGGAGGAGATTGTAAAGGTATATTCGGACGAATAACGGGCTCGGGGGCTTTGCGCGTGGAAACCCTAGGAATTGTTTTATATATTCCTAGCTTGGGGCAACGGGGAGAGGGTTCCACTTTGACTCTCCTCTGGATGTTTCGAGCGCCTTTCACACTTACTGCAAGAGTATGCTTCTGATCCGTATACCCAACAATTGTTGGAGGATCTCACTAATATCCCACAATCTCGACCCAATTGGGCCCAGAAGGGACATTATATTTTTTACAAGCATAGATTATATATACCCAAGGAATCGCCAATAACACAACAAATAATCAGAGAGTCCCATAACAGCTACTATGGCGGGCATTCTAGGATCAATGCCACACTGCACCGAATTCAACAGCAATTCCATTGGCCACAAATGAAAAAAGATATCACCAACTATATCACACAATGTGAGCTATGCCAAAAGGCAAAGCCCTCAAACCACCTGCCTTATGGGTTATTGCAACCTCTTCCGATCCCAGAACAACTATGGACAGACTTGACTATGGACTTTATCACACAACTACCATCCTCTAATCATTATACCAATATTATGGTTACGGTAGACCGCCTTTCTAGGGCCGTCCACTTTGCCCCGCTAACTTCACCACTTACGGGGCCTAAGGCGGCTGCAGCCTTTTGGGAATCGGAGGGAAAAATTCACGGCTTACCAACTTCCATAGTCTCAGACCGTGACATCATATTCCTGAGTAATTTTTGGAAAGACCTATTTAAACTACAAGGCACAACATTGCATTATAGTAATGTGTATCACCCACAAACTGATGGACTCACTGAACGAACTAATCGATGCCTACAACAATATTTATGCATGTTTAATCATGACAGCCCAAAAAAATGGTCAGACTGTCTTAGTTTAGCTGAATATCATTTCAACACATCCGTTAATTCCTCGACCGGCATGTCTCCGTTCGAAGCCATGTTCGGTCGGCCCCCACCGAGACTTCTTCCTTATTGTGCAGGACAATCCAAGAATGAAGCTGTAGAGCGCACCTTGCAAACTCGGGACGAAATTTTGAATCACTTAAAGGAAAACCTGCACCATACTCAACAACGAATGAAGACGCAAGCGGATAAGCATCGGACAGAAATCAGTTTCCAAGCAGGGGACTGGGTGTTACTCAAGCAACACCGATTTCAACAGATTTCTCTTCGACGGTCACACTGCAAAAAGCTGGCTCTACGTTTTTTCGGCCCCTTCCAGATTGCGGAAGTCGTCGGATCGACAGCATACCGTTTACGATTACCAGAGGGCAACAAGATACATCCCGTGTTTCATGTATCATTACTCAAGCCTTTCAGGGGAGAGGCTGAGACACAAATCACTACTCTCCCTGACCTCGGCTACAAAAGTATGCCGGTGCATACCCCTCTAGCTATCATCGAGGTACAACAACTGGTACGCCAAAATCAGCCGGTGGTGCAAGGTTTGGTCCAGTGGAAGGATCTTCCACCCAAAGACAGTACTTGGGAAGACTTCAAAGACCTACCCACGACATTACAGAACTTGGTACCGAACGAACTAACGACTACTCCAAAACATAAGAGCAAACTTGTGCTTACAAGCGACGCAGATCAACAGGATCTGCCCACTCCGAGAGGGATCGAGAAGGGGAAACGCTCACAGAAGAAAACTACCCTACCACTACATCAGCAGCATACAAACAACACAGAGAAAAGTTACCACCAAAACCACAGATCATAGATGGAAGCCGCAGGGGATCAATCACAGCGGCAGAAGCCGCCGGCCTCCTCCAGTTCAGCATCACCAGCTCATTTAAACACCACCGCCGTTTCCAGCCCTGCAAACCGTAAACAAATTTTGGAAGGAGGAAGAGATAAGGCAACGATGCGATCATCGTTTAAATAAAGGGGAGAGTATTGTTGCAGCCTGACACGTGGAGGAGTCAGATCTACTTTACTCCAGGAAAGCCTCTTCGGATTGCTACAGGTGTCAACCATCTGTTTAAATGGCTATCAGATCGAGACATCAGCTCTCCCGCAGGATTTGATATTTTTGGTTTTGTTAATTTCTTAGGGTAAAATTATAATTATCTTGTTAGCTGGCAACGGTCAAATTAATTGACCTTTAAATACACTTCATCGTGTAATTGCTAGGCATGCATGAAATAAAAAGTAATTGTTTCTCTTCCCGATTCTCTCTCCCTCTCTCTCTCTCCTCTCTCACCTTCTCTCCCGCGCCGCCCTGCTTGGCGATTTCATCCCTTCCTCCTCCGAGCCCTTACACTGATTTAGTTGATTCTTTAACAGTCTCCTTTCCCTTTACAACTGCTGAACTTTGTTTTCCATGAAGTGGCTGCAGCTTTATACCTATATTTTTGTCCGATTTAACGAACTTGAGTTTTGCTTGTAAAGCCTGTTCAATTAGAGGATGCTTATGCTTCCTGCGACTGTAAGGACCCCATGAGTTCTGGAATCGTCAAAATATCCATGTCTTTGGACCCTTCGATTGCGGTGACAACATGATCAAAGCTATTCGGTAAACTGAGCATAATTTTAAACACAATCTGTTGATCGTCCACAACCTTGCCAAAATTACGGATCCGATTGACTATATTAGCAACTCCAGCATGGAATTCTTGAATTGTCTCATCCTCTTTCATGCTAAGTGCATCAAGCTGACGCCATAAGGTATGCACTTTGATAGAGATTATCTTCTTTGTTCTTTTAAACTCCTCTTTTAAAGTGTCCCGCGCTTTTGTTTGTGCTTCCTTCTGGCTTCTCAAGATCTCATCAGCTGTTTTTCTAGTAGTCGTTTTTCAACTATGTCGAAAAAGGTCCTGTGAATCAAGGAGTGTAAGCATCCTGATGCTTCAAAACTCATACATCTCTCCATCAAAATTAAGAACACCGCTTTTATTGGTGTAATTTTGGAAGTTGACCGAAGTCAAATGATGGGATATAAAAATATATGTGTGTGATAATATATATATATATATTTATACATTAATATATTCTAGTGAAACGGTGCATGGCGGAAACGTGAAAGGCAAGCATTTAATCGGTGGTGCACGTGGCGTTTTATGATTTGATGATAATGCCTATATATAGGTATTAATGGCTAAGCAGAAAAGTTAGAGAGCGGAAGCCTTGCAAGAAATTCCGCGTGAATAGAAGCATCTGTAGCGGCTACAAGTTTCGGACAGAACAATAGGACCTGCGAACAGGAATTTGCTATTGGCGAATAGGAACTTGCATGCAAAGTTGGCGGACTGCAATTTCAGAATTGTGAACGACTGTAGGCGGACAACTTGTAAAAGAATAGCTTGTGGACTGCCAGCTTGTGTTTTTGTCGGACTTGGCGATTACCTCTTGCAAGGGGGTCTGACCAGCTTGTGTTTTTGTGTATATGAGATCTAGTAATGCAATTCCTTGTGGTGACGTTGTAGTGTTGCGTTGTAGCAGTGAAGTCCAGTTTTTGTAACCTCTTACTGTTGAAATCGATAAGTTATTTGCTCCTTTATCTTGTGTTGTGCCCATTATAAATGTTTCCAACAGTGGTATCAGAGCGAGGTTGCGAATCTTGAAAGTCACTCAGAAGAAGTGAAGAGATCACAACAATGGAAATGGTAAATGTTATGCCGGGTCAAGTTCCCAAGTTGACAAAGACGAACTATGGGAACTGGATCATTCAGATGAGCGTGCTGCTAGCATCAAAGGAGCTTTGCGAGATAGTTGATGATGGGTATGAAGAGCAGACTACTGAGCAAGAGGCGGTGTTGACTAACGCACAAAGGACGGCACTGAGAGAGGCAAGAAAAAGAGACAAGAAGGCATTGTTCTTGTTATATCAAGGGGTTAATGAACCAACCTTTGAGAAGATCTCGGATGCTAGAACTTCTAAAGAAGCATGGGAAACTTTGCAACGCTCCTTGCAAGGAGTTGACAAGGCAAAGAAGGTGAAGCTACAATCTCTCCGAGCAGAGTATGAAGTTATGAAGATGCAAAACTCTGAGAAAGTTAGTGACTATGTGACTCGTCTGCGGACGCTTACAAACGAAATGAAGCGCAACGGAGAGACAATTGATGATGTGAGTTTCATGGAGAAACTACTACGATCGATGTCAAAGAAGTTTAACTACATAGTAGTGGCAATAGAAGAGTCGAAGGATCTCACTCAGATATCTGTTGATGAACTCATATGCTCTCTGCAAGTCCATGAATACCGCATGTTACAAGATGAAGAGTCAAGTGGCTTAGAAAAAGCACTTCAGACTCAGCTGAATTTTGGAGAGAGTTCAGGAAGAGGAGGTGGTCAGCGAGGTAGAGGCTACCAAGGCAGAGGCAGAGGAAGAAGAGGAGGAAGACATCAGAACTTTCAGAAAGAGGCAGAGCAACCTCAAGGTAGAGAGCAAGAAGGAAGAGGAAGAGGCCGTGGAAGAGGCCGAGGTAGAGGCCGTGGTGGAATGACCCAAGTCCAATGTTACAACTGTAACAGGTTTGGGCACATGAGTTATGACTGCAGACTTCCGAGGAGGAATGAGGTGACCAACCACTATGCTGAAGCAAGAAACACTGATGGTGATCCAATGATGTTCTTGACTTACAGAGGAACTGAAGGAGGAAGAAATGAAGTCTGGTACTTGGACAAAGGAGCCAGCAATCACATGTGTGGTGAGAAGGAGATATTCACTAACCTTGAACCAAGTGTTGGTGAGGTTAGTTTTGGTTATGCTTCAAAGATCTCGGTAGAAGGCAAAGGGTTGATAGTGGTCACCTTAAATGGTGAGAAGGTGCATCTCAATGATGTGTTTTATGTTCCTGATTTGAAGAGTAACATCTTAAGCCTTGGACAGTTGGTGGAGAAAGGCTACTGCATTCAGTTGAAGGATGGTTTGTTGGCTATGAAAAACCAGCAAGGAAAAGAGGTGGTGAAAGTAAAGATGACGACGAATCGTCTCTTTACGTTGAAGATGGATGCCGAGGAGACGGCATGCCTAGCAAGAACTGATGAGGAAGAATAAGCCTGGTTGTGGCACCATAGGATGGGTCACTTAGGCTTCAGTGGTATGAAGCTTCTGTCACATGCAAAGATGGTGGAAGGATTGCCTAAGATCTTACCACCACAGAAGATTTGTGAAGCTTGTACAAAGGGAAAGCAGAAGCGGCAGAGTTTTGAAGGAGGAAAGTCTTGTAGAGCAAGGAGATTGCTTGAACTGGTTCATTCGGACATTGCTGGTCCGTTTGATATTGCCTCAGTTAGAGGAAGCAAATACTATATTACCTTCACTGATGAATTTAGTAGGAAGTGTTGGGTTTACTTCTTGAATGAGAAGTCTGAGGCCCTTGACAAGTTCAAGGAGTTCAAGGAGATGACAAAAAAGAAGAGTGGACAACCACTGAAGGTGCTCAGGACTGATAGAGGTGGGGAGTACACCTCTAAGTTATTTGATGCTTTCTGCAAAGAGCATGGGATTGCTCATCAGTTGACTGCAGCATACTCACCTCAGCAGAACGGAGTTGCTGAGAGAAAGAACTTGACGATTCAGAACATGGCAAGGAGTATGATAAAGGGCAAGAAGTTACCGAAGATGTTCTGGGCTGAAGCAGTACAATGTGCTGTGTACTTGTTGAACAGATGTCCAACGAAGAGTGTGAAGTTCAAGACTCCATATGAGGCATGAAGTGGATGGAAGCCAAGTGTGCAACACTTGAGAGTGTTTGGGTGTGTAGCTTATGCTCACATCCATGAGCAGAAGAGGAAGAAGTTGGATGATAAGAGTGAGAAGTGTATATTTGTAGGCTACGCTCCGATGAGTAAAGCTTATAAGTTATACAACCCAGTGACGAAGAAGGCAATCATCTCTAGAGATGTGTTGTTTGAAGAAGATAGCTGCTAGAGCTGGGATGAGAAGGAAAGAAGCGTCAAAGGAATGTTTTATGACGATGATGATGAAGAAGGTGGTCACGAAGCTGAAGTTAATGATGGTGGAGCTGAACCACCATCACCACCGAGCAGAGATTCAGGGGGAGCTTCGACTCCCTACTCTAGTGGAGTAAGCACCAACAGATGCAGTTCTGATACAGCAAGCACCAGCAAGAGCATCTCTGATGGTTCTCAACCTAGGATGAGAAGGTTGGAGGAGATCTACGAGGAGACAGAGCCAATTCATGCTAACTTTTCTTTATATTGTCTTTTAGCAGATTGTGAGCCATACTCGTATGATGAAGCTTCTCAAGAGAAGACTTGGAGGAAAGCAATGGATGAAGAGATGACATCCATCAAAAGGAATGATACTTGGGAGTTGGTCACTCTGTCGGCAGGTCATAAGCTCATTGGTGTGAAATGGGTATATAGAGTGAAGAAGAACAAGGATGGAGAAGTGGAGAAGCACAAGGCAAGACTCGTCGCTAAAGGCTACCGACAAGTCCAAGGTGTGGACTACAACGAGGTGTTTGCTTCAGTGGTGCAGATAGACACTATCAGATTGATCATTGCACTAGCTGCCCAACATAAGTGAAAGATCTATCAGATGGACGTCAAGTCCGCATTTCTCAATGGTTATTTGGAAGAAGATGTGTACGTCCAGCAGCCTCCTGGATATGAAGTGAAAGGCCAAGAGAGGAAGGTCTACAAATTGAAGAAGGCGTTGTACGGGTTGAATCAAGCGCCTCGTGTTTGGAATGAAAGAATAGATGCATACTTTCAGAAGAACGGGTACATGAAGAGCCCGTATGAGTATGCACTCTATACGAAGGTGGAGAATAACGGTGATATCATGGTAGTATGTTTGTATGTTGACTACATGATATTCACAGGCAACAACTCTCTCATGTTCGAGGAATTTAGGAAGACAATGAAGAAGGAGTTTGAGATGACAGATTTGGGTGAACTCACTTACTTCTTGGGCATAGAAGTGCAACAGAGTGAAGAAGGGATCTTCATATCTCAGAAGAAGTATGCGGAGGAGATTTTGAATAAGTTCCGGATGGAGAACAGCAAGGTTATCTCTACTCCTGCAGATCCGAGAGTGAAGCTGAGGAAGGATTCAAAGGAAGAAGCAGTTGACTCAACGTTGTTCAAGAGTCTAGTTGGAAGTCTACGCTACCTGACTTTCACTAGGCCTGATATTATGTATGCGGTTGGAGTTGTTGGTAGATATATGGAGGAGCCAAAGCAAGATCACTTCACAGCAGCAAAGAGGATCTTGAGTTATGTGAATGGAACAAGAGATCATGGTTTGATGTACTCCACTGCAGAAGAGTTGAAGCTGGCCGGGTACTCCGACAGTGACTATGGCGGTGATGTAAATGACCAAAAAAGCACTTTCGGGTATGCTTTTCATATTGGAACAGCTGTGTTCTCATGGAGTTCGAAGAAGCAGGCAACGATTGTCTTGTCTACCTGTGAAGCTAAATACATTGCAGCGGCAGCATGTACGTGTCAGGCGATTTGGTTGAAAAATCTCTGCATGAGTTACATCATCCACAGGAGAGTCCTGTGACATTTTTTGTCGACAACATGTCAGCGATTCAACTTGCAAAGAACCCAGTGCTGCATGGGCGCAGTAAACATATAGAGACGAAGTATCATTTCCTTCGAGAGCAGGTGCAGCAGAAGGTGGTGGAGTTAGTTTACTGCCCCACGGGAGAACAGATGGCAGACATCTTCACAAAAGCGTTAAAGACAGAGGCGTTTCTGAAGTGCAAGTGCAAACTCGGCATGTGCTGCCGTGTTTGAGGGGGAGATTGTTGGTGTAATTTTGGAAGTTGACCGAAGTCAAACGATGGGATATAAATATATATGTGTGTGATATATATATATATATATATATATATATATATATATATATATATATATATATATATATATATATATATATTTATACATTAATATATTCTAGTGAAACGGTGCATGGCGGAAACGTGAAAGGCAAGCATTTAATCGGTGGTCCACGTGGCGTTTTATGGTTTGATGATAATGCCTATATATAGGCATTAATGGCTAAGCGGAAAAGTTAGAGAGCGGAAAGCCTTGCAAGAAATTGCGCGTGAATCGGAGCATCTGCAGCGGCTACAAGTTTCGGACAGAACAATAGGACCTGCGAACAGGAATTTGCTATTGGCGAATAGGAACTTGCATGCAAAGTTGGCGGACTGCAATTTCAGAGTTGTGAACGACTGTAGGCGGACAACTTGTAAAAGAATAGCTTACGGACTGCCAGCTTGTGTTTTTGTCGGACTTGGCGATTACCTCTTGCAAGGGGGTGTGACCAGCTTGTGTTTTTGTGTATATGAGATCTAGTAATGCAAGTCCTTGTGGTGACGTTGTAGTGTTGCGTTGTAATAGTGAAGTCCAGTTTTTGTAACCTCTTACTGTTGAAATCGATAAGTTATTTGCTCTTTTATCTTGTGTTGTGCCCATTATAAACGTTTCCAACAGCTTTGACTGTACTGAAGGATAGAACTGGAAGATGATGATGACATCATCTCTCACCTTTCTCTTCTACAATCGTCTAATCCTTTTCAACCCCTTCGTCTACTGTAGAACAACTGCTGCTCTGATACGAAGTGTAGTTCTTGCAATAGCGGAGAATAGGATGGAGAATAGGATGATCCGATGAAAAACAGAGCTTTTTTAATTTATCTGCTAAGTTTTAATTACATAAACTTCTATTTATAACACTTTCGGCTCTTCTCCAGAGCACCGCTTACGAGAGAGCATAAAGACACATATGCCCCTTATCATTTACCCACATATATTACATTACATAGTTCTTTTACAGATGTACATATGACATCACCTCAGATTACTGCCTCCAACAAAAAGACTGGATCTACCCGCGCACTAAAATCATTCTAAAACTCAGAACTTCCATCAGAGCGAGACATTTTATGCAAAATCAAAGTAAAAAAACTAAAATTCAACTTACCTAGATGACAGAAAGAACTCAGCGATACAATCAATTCGAGCGAAGAAGACTGATGGGGTTAACCCCAATTTATAGGAAAATCGGGAAGTAGCAGTACATAGCCGGTTTATCCACTCCTCCACTAAAGTCATGAGAAGTTACATGTGTAACCACCGCACACGCGAACCACGCGCCCAATCATCGCAGTAACCGTTGTGCGCCTATCCCAAATGTGGTGCCCCCGACACCGACCGGCGGCGTCGCCGCCCGCGCCCTCTTCCTCTCCTCGGCCGCACGTTCCCGGGCGGCCTCGCCGGAGCCAGCCCCCCGTGAGGGCCGGCTGAGGCCACCCGACCACGGGCGGTCTCGCCCCGGCAGCCCCCGCACGGGCCGGCTAGGGCCGCCAGGATCAGTGCGGCCTCGCCGCAGCCGGCCCCCGAGATGGCCGACCAAGGCCGACCGAGCCCGGATGGCCTCGTCGCGGCCGGCCCTCGCGAGGGCCGGCTAAGGCTGCCTCGTCGCGGCCGGCTAAGGCTGCCCGTTACCGGCCGCAACCTTGCCGCGGCCGGCCCCCGCTTGGGCCGACCGAGGACGCTCGACCCCGGGCGGCCTCGCCGCGGCCGGCCCCCCCGGCCGCTCGTAGGGCGTGGGGATGACAGTCTAGGAAGCACTGGTACGGGTACGGGTACGGGTACCGGGTACGATACGTACCTGGTACGTCGGTATGCCATATATATATATATATATATATATATATATATATATATATATATATATATATATATATATATATATATATATATATCACAAGTGCAATAAATAGTTCTCAAAACATCGAAACATCAAACAAAAATCATAACTTGGAGTACAAGTCTACAAATCAATGCAACATAACATGAAGTTTTCAAACATTAAGCACTCGTAAATATTGCAAAATTTAACATATTATATGTTTAATCTAAAGAGATCAAATTAAACTCAAGTCTGCTCGTCAGTATTTTTTTCTTCTCTATTGTTGGATATCAACTTCATTGTTGGAGATCAACATCTTCAATTTCCGGTTAATCTAGAGACAAGTTAGTCGTTTTGTTAATAACTTGCGTCGTATCAACACGTTCAATACACGTACTTGTAATAGAAACGTACCAGCACCATAGACATACTCCTACAAATACACAACTTAATTGGGCATACCAACGCTTCCTAGTATAGAGCAAACATTAGTTTACTATAAAAAAATAGACTCTTATCACAATATGCAGAATGATATGTTAAGTCCAAGTGTGTCCACATAGGTGTATCCGTCGAGTATCGGGTACGTGCCGGTACCGGATACGTATCCGGTATGGGTACGTTGCCTTCAGGGAAATATATGTGCTTCATAGATGGCAGTCCTCTCCCCCGCCGTCATCGTTGGGCCGCCAGTCTTGGCGAGCGGGCTCTCCTTTGGCCCATGGGTGGGATTGTCATTTTCCAAAAAATGGTGAACCGCGTGCTTCCTTTTGAGTGATGTGATTAGCCAATCCAAAAATAGTTAAGCAAAATTACTGTACCGCTCTCTTAAAATTCTATAAACAGGCCAGAATTCACTTAAAGAGGACCCGTTTTTGAACTCTGACTCCACTCCTCTTTTCACTCTGCAGGATTTCCACCCAAGACCACTTCCGCAAGGCTCCGCCAATGTCTCAAAGCCAAGATAAAGTTGGAGAGAAAGCAAGACAAGTACGGGATGCACACACTTTTCGAGAACAACATCTCAGGCTGTCAGCATCACAAAGGAACGAAATACGGGTCGCATAATGCCATCCCCGCCAACACGTCAAGTCGACTCTAAAGGCAAGGCAATGCCCGCACCCTGGAGAAGCGGCCAGCGGAGGGCCGTTAGAGCAATACGGCTACCAACAGTGCTCGTCGTCTATTCTCCCTCATCTCATTAAATGTAACGAGGCGCGGTCTGTCTCCCTCGCTCTCCTCCTGAAAGCTCAGTAATAAACTCTGATATAGTGAAAGTTAGGTCGACACTGTACCGACCGCATGGTTTTTCACCCCAATTGCAGGTTTTTCATATCATCAAGTCCCCATCTCAACACTCAGTGAAACTTTGACTGAGGGTACGCTCGACCGCTCTGTGGGCTAGGACGGTTCATAAGGTCTGGTTTACCAAGAGCGACGTGCGGACCCCAATTTTTTGGCGCTGTCTGTGGGAACACAGTTCCCAGTAGCTCCAAGGAGGCACGAAGGATAAGCACACCCCGCACCGCCACACAAGAGAGAGGAAGTTATGGTCGGGCGGAGCACACGAACGACTTGAGGATCAGCCCACCAGGAGCACACCGATCCTGACCAGTTTCATTCCCTCGTCAACGCGCCACAGCAAGAGGATGACATCGTCATACCGGATACTGCCCTTGTCGGAGGGTTTGCCCACATAGAGGAGCGTCATGCAGGAGTGCTCGCCCTCCTCAAAGGCATGACAGTAGCCCAGACACCCGTAAAAGTACCAACCACAGAGAATATACCACCACCACAAGCTCAGAAGATGAGGATTCTGAATCCTCCCAAGAAGCAAGCACAGAGCATCCAGACCGCCAGGCTAGGGCCACCAAAACCGACCCACTTCACCAGTGCCAACGGACGGGATCCCTCGAAGACTTAGCAAGAGGAATGACCCGATAGGAGATAAGAGGATTGTTCGAGTAACAATTTGGCTAGATCGGCCGTCGAGCAGCGCAAGTCCACCTCCCAATAAGAAATGGGTCGCCGCTAGCACCAGAAGTGTTGGCATATCTGATCCCAATGATACTCAAGCTCCCATGTATTGAGTCATATGACGGAGCTAAGGATCCCTTAAAGCATGTGAATCACTTCACCATAATTCATCACATCTACAACGCGCCTAATCAGTTGCTTTGTCAGGTCTTCCTAGCAATATGAAGGGGCAGACAATGACGTGATAACACTCGCTTAGAGAGGGAACCGTCTGAAACTTCACTCAGCTCACCCAGCAGTTCTTGGACCAATTCATCGTCAACCGTCATATTGCAAAATATCCCTCCCATATCTCTGGAATCCGCCAGAATGATGGAGAAACCCTTAAGGAATTCTTCTGCAGATTCACCACAGAAGCCAGACAGATCCCATGGGTGGACCTGAAACTCCTATGTTGAGTCTTCCTCGGGGGGATCCGACCTGGAGAGTCCTACTTCACCTTAATGAAGGAGACGAGCCCCAGTTACCAAGACCTTGTGCATCGGGTTGAAGCCCAAATCGCAACCGACAAGGTGATCGTGGCTCATCGATGACAGTTGTTGGGTACATTGAAAAATATGTACCTGATTTGAAGAAGCCTCACCCTACTCAATGATATACATCAAGGTGTATTTGATGTATTTTGAGTTACCTTGTGCAGGTTAAGTAATTGCAGGGAAAGCATGAAAAGTTTCTAAGTCCATGTGTCGACACCCAGAACAAAAGTGTCGACACTTAAGAAGACTTGTGTCGGCACCCAGAGAAGCAGTGTCGACACTTGGAGTAATTGTGTTGACACCAGGAATGCAGAGTCGACACCAGAAGGAAAGTGTCGACACATACAGGCTGTGTCGACACTCAATGAAGAAATGTCTAGAGAATCAGTGTCGACACTTAAAAGCAGTGTCGACACCCAGAGGAACTTTGTCGACATCAGAAAGTATCGACACTAGGAGGCTGTGTCGACACTCAGCAAAACATCAACAAAGTTCAAGTACAAGTGTCGACACTAGGAGGCTGTGTCGACACTCAGCAAACTTCAACAAAGTTTAAGTACAAGTGTTGACATAATGAAGAATGTGTCGACACATAGCAAAAGTCTCAACACATGAAGAAAGTGTCGACACTAGGAGGTTGTGTCGACACTCAGCAAATTTCAATGAAGTCTAAGTATAAGTGTCGACACAAAGGAGATGTGTCGACACACAGCAAAAGTATCAACACAGAAGGCATGTGTCGACACTAAGAAAATGTGTCTACACTTAGCAAGTATCAACACAAGAAGATGTGTCGACACAAAGGAGTTGTGTCGACACTTAGCAGAAATCAACCAAGTACTAAAGAAGGAGGACTTGTGTCGACACACAATATCAGTGTCGACACATGTTGAAGAAGCAGTGTCGAGAAGCAGAGTCTACAACACAAGGAGTTGTGTTGACACCATGAAGACTAGTGTCGACACTTAGTCTACTTGTGTCGACACTTGGTCTATCAGTGTCGACACTTAAAGACTGACTGTCTCGACACTTTCAGACAGTTACAGAAAATTCAAGAAGTGACTGGATGACTTGACAGCTGCCATTCCAGCCGGCCTACTGCAACTGTCAGAGCTGTCAGAAAGTTGTTAGAAACCGGATCAGCCGGTCACCATGAAGAAAGCCTATATAAAGGCTTATTCTGTCAACAGAAGAAGATGTTGAACAACAATCAGATTGAAGATCTAACAACACTAAAAGAAGAATACCTTCAAGTGAAGATCTAAGAAGTTGGAGAGAGAGAGCTCCTTCTAAGAAGACAGCTGTAGAACCAGGCTGTGAAGAAAGTTTCAGATTGAGATCTGATTCTTAAGTCAGTAGTGATTGAAGATTATCTGCATAGAGACTCAACCCTACTATGTTCTAAATTCAAGAAGCTTTGAAGGAAGCCAAGGGAGGTTGATCTCAGCAAAGTTCTTCCAAGAACTCTTCAAGAAACCAGACAACTCTTCTCTCTCAATCTGAGTTGTGGTTATATTCATTGTAATTTTAATTTCTTGTAGGATCCTAAAGGATCTGAGTTGTAAGCCTGAAATTATAAAGGCTGAGTGGTAGGGCATGTGTGGCTGAGTGTAGGAGATCCATTTCTCTGAGTATAGGCCTTATTGAGGGCTGAGTGTAGGCCTTGTTGGAGGCTGAGTGTAGGTCTTGGTGAAGACTGAGTGGTAGGGCTTTGAGCCTGAGTTGTAGGAACCTGTTTGGGGTTCTGAGTGTAAGATCTGAGGATCTGAGGAATAGTGGAGGAGTTTGGACAAATCTAGTATACTACTAGATAGGCGAAGGGGGAAAGTGGATGTATCCAGACCTTGGGGAACCACTATAAATCCTATGTACTCTGTGTGTGACTGATTCTGTGTATGTTGTTTTAAGTTCTGTGAATGCTGTGATTAATTCTGCCTAAAAGTTAAAAAGATAAGGTCACCTATTCACCCCCCCCCCTATAGGTGGTTAGGTACAATTTCTTTCAAGTGGTATCAGAGTCGGGTTACTCAAAAAGGACATAACAGTCTGAGTAAAAGATCTTGTAGGCAGACTCAGCATAATCAAGAAAATCAAGAACATGGGTTCAACAGAGAATCACAAAGAACTAGAATCCATGAAGTTGCCAATCTGCAGAAAGGAGATCTTTGGTATTTGGAAAGAAAGGGTTAGACTATTTATGGAAGCCTCTGACCCTAGAATCTATATCACAGTCAAAGAAGGGTCATATGTGCCAATGAAAGTATCTGTGTTAGATGCAAATCAGAGAACTCCAAAAGACTATTCTGAAATGACCAAGGATGAGATTATTCTGGCCACTATGGACAAGAGGGCCCACAATATAATTGTAAGTGCAATAGATGATGCCACATTTCAGAATCTGATTCATTGTAAAACATCAAAGGAAATGTGGGACACACTGATAGTTTACATGGAGGGATCTGAAAAGGTTAGACGGGACAGGAAGTCTTTGTTAAACCAAGAGTATGAAAGTTTCAGACAAGGCAGGTCTGATAGCATAACTAAGTGCTACAAGAAATTCTATAGGATAGTCAATGAGTTGATGTCTTATGGAAGAGAGTTCAGCAATTATGAATTGAATGATAAGTTCTTGAGATCCCTAACTAAAGACTGGGATACCAAGATTTGTGTCATAAGGGAAATGGCCAAATTAGCAGACATTCCTCCTCCAACATTGTTTGGAAAACTGTTATCATATGAGATGCAGTTAATGGTAAGGAAGGAGGAGGAGAAGACTACAAGAGTTGAGCACAAAGAAAGAGCTGTGGCTTTGAAAACAGAAGCTACTAGGAAATATAAAAGTAAGTCCCCATCTCCACCTCCAAAAGTTGTTGAGACTGAGACAGATGAGTCAGAAAGCAAGAATTCTGAAAGCAGTGAAAGTGATGAAGATTTTGCAGCTTTCACTAGACATTTTCAGAAGTTTCTTAAGAAGAAACAGTGGAGTTCTAAGCCATCCACTTCACAGAAGTCATCAAAGAATGAAAGAAGAAAGTCCAGGCAAAGAAAAACAACATCCTCAAAGATAGTTTGTTATTGTTGTAACAGACAGGGACATGTTGTTGCTGACTGTCCAGAGAAAATAAAAGAGTCAACTGATAAGAAGAAGACTCAAATCAAGGGCAAAAAGGAAAGGTACTTTGTTGCTAAGAAGGACAAAAGTCTGTCTGACATGTCTTCTTCAGAAATTGATTCAGAAGCTGAAGCTTATATTGGACTGTTCGCTGAAGAAGAGGAAGAGGAGTTCATCCAGTTAATGAACTCTATATATGGGCATGAGGACAATCAGTGTCAGGGACTGATGGCCTTATCACGAGGAGACAAAATCCAGGATCAGCCTGGACCAAGTAAGGTATAAAATTGCTCTGTTAGTTCAATTTCTTGTACTGAGTCAGATTCAGATACATCAGCATCAAGTGATGTTAATGGATCTGAATCTGAAGGAGACATTCATCAATTAATTGATGAATATAGAGTAGTGTTGCAAGCTTTGAAGAAAAGCAAATCCTTGGTCAAGAGTCAGGCTAAGGAGATTGTTAATCTTAAAGTTGCTGCAACAGATTTTGACAAGTTGCTTGATCAGAAATTAAAAGAAATAGCCAGACTGAAGCACATTACTGTTATTCAGATGGGAACTATAACATTTAAAAATGATCAAATTAGAAATCTGGAGATTAGTCTTCAGAAAGAGAGAGATATAGTAGCAAGGTTTTCTAAACCAAAGTCTGTTCTACCTTTGATAGATGAGTTCATTTCTCAAAAGGGTAAAACTGGATTGGGGTTTACTAAACCTGCCAGGACTGTACAATCTAAGTCTAAGGGCAAAGCCCCAGTACTCAACAAGGAGCCTGTTGTAGACAAAACAGCCAGGGTTGTACCTAAACAAAGGTACAACAAATTTGAGTGCTGGTGTTGTGGCAAGGTAGGCCACTTTGCCATAGACTGTTGGCATAATTCTAATGCCAAGATGGGTAGCAAACTGCCTGCTCGAAAAGCTACAGGTAGTTTTGTTAAGAGGCAAACTAACCAGCACCAAGGACCCAAGAATTCTTTGGGTTCTAAGATTAACTAATCTGTTTTGCAGGTGAGTCCAAGTGACCATGCCCCAATATGGTACTTGGACAGTGGATGTTCAGGCACATGACTGGAACTAAGGGATTACTGAAGGACTATACACCAATCAAGGATGGTCCTAAAGTCACCTTTTGTGGTTCTGAAAAAGGAATCATCAAAGGCTTTGGTAACATTTCTAGCAACCTTATTACAGTTACTCAAGTGGCTTATGTTAAAGGTTTGAAACACAACCTCATTAGTATAAGTCAGCTGAGTGATTTACGATATGACATCTCATTTGTCAAAGATGGTTGTCATATCAGGAGGTCAAATGATCAAAAGATCATTCTGACAGGCTATAGGAAGAGAAATGTCTATTGTTTAGACATTATGTGTGAGAACAATGTTTCTCCTGTGTGTCTTGTAGCTAATGAGAAAGTCTCTCATTGTGTCAAATGGTACAAGAGGCTAGCCCATCTTAACTACAAGACAATTGGTCAACTTTATAGTAAAGAGTTAGTGAGGAATGGTCCTCAAGTTAAGTGTAAAAAGGTTGGGATATGCTCAGCTTGTCAAAAGGGCAAGCAGACCAAATCCACCTTTAATAGCATTGAGAACAAAGATGCTGTGAGGTGTTTATACCTCTTGCATATGGATCTATTTGGTCCTATGCCAGTTCACAGCCTAGATAGGAAGGTCTATACATTTGTGATAGTTGATGACTACTCAAGGTATTTCTGGGTATTCTTCCTAAGGCAAAAGTCTGAAACACCTAGTATCTTTTATAGTTTTGTCAAACAAATTCAGAATGAGTTAGACAGTACAGTGGTCAAAATAAGAAGTGACCATGGTACTGAATTCCAGTCTGATAGTATGACAAAGCTATGTGAAGAGTTTGGGATATTTCAGGAATTTTCCTCACCAAGAACACCTCAGCAAAATGGTATTGCTGAAAGGAAAAATAGGACCTTGATAGAGGCTGGTAGAACCCTATTAAGTGACACATCTCTCCCTGAATATTTCTGGGCTGAGACAGTTAATATTGCATGTCATGTGATTAATAGGGCTACTATCACCAAGAGCTACAATAAGACCCCCTATGAGATTGTGAAAGCAGAAAACCAAATCTATCCTATTTCAGGATCTTTGATTGTAAATGTTATATACTTAACAATGGTAAGTCTTACTTAACTAAGTTTGCTGCCAAATTCCAAGAGGGGATCTTTGTTGGGTATAGCAACAACAGTAAGGCTTATAGGGTCTACAACTTGACTACTCAAGTTGTAGAAGAGTCAGAACATATAGTGTTTGATGAAGCTAGACTCATTAACAATGAATTGTCTAGAAGTATTTGCAGCTCCACAGGTGTGATTGAGAAGATGGACAAGCTTACTATTGAGGAAGGTCCTTCTACAAGTCAGCAAGTAGAAGAAGGTGGCTGCTATCCAGGGGGAGTACAAGTTACTCATGTTGCTGAAGAAGACCAAGAGGAGCTGCTGAATGAAGAAGCAGAAGCTGAAGGTGTACAACCAGAAAATAGGATGCCTCCAGCAAATAGACATCTAAAAGATCATCCAGCCAATCAAATTATTGGTGATCTCAGATAAGGGGTACAAACAAGGAGCAGAAATCTAAGTTCAGTACTCTACTCTAGCTTTCTATCCCAGGTAGTGCCAAAGAAATTTGAAGAAGCCATCCTAGACCCTCATTGGATTGAGGCAATGCAAGAGGAGCTGAACCAGTTCAAAAGATGCAAAGTCTGGGAGCTTGTTCCTAAACCAAAAGACCACAATATAATTGGAACCAAGTGAATCTTTAGGAACAAGTTGGATGAACATGGAGTGATTATAAAGAACAAAGCAAGGCTGGTTGCAAAAGGTTATAGGCAGGAAGAAGGTATTGACTTTGATCAAACCTTTGCTCCAGTAGCCAGACTAGAAGCCATAAGGATGTTTCTTGCCTATGCAACCTATCAAGGGTTTAAAGTATACCAAATGGATGTTAAGTTAGCTTTTCTGAATGGAAATCTGAAGGAAGAAGTCTATGTAGAACAGCCATCAGGTTTTGTTGATTCAACTAAACCTAATTATGTTTATATACTTAGGAAAGCTTTGTATGGGTTAAAACAATCCCCTAGGGCTTGGTATGAAACTCTGTCTAGTTTCCTCATTGAGAATAAATTCACAAGGGGGAAAATAGACAAGACACTATTCCTTAGGGAATCCAGAGGCAAGATCATTCTAGTCCAAATATATGTAGATGACATCATATTTGGTTCTACAGAAAATAGTCTTTGCAGAACGTTTGCAAAACTTATGCAAGGACAATTTGAAATGAGCAATATGAGGGAACTTAAGTTCTTCTTGGGTCTCCAAGTTAGACAGACTGAGGATGGTTTATCCATATGACAGTCTAAATTTACCCTAGAGTTGATAAGGAAGTATGGTATGGAATCATCCAGTACCATGAAAACTCCTATGGGGTCAAGCATGTCTCTAAGCAAAGATGATGCAGGGAAACCTGTAGATGAGACTTTGTATAGAGGGATAGTTGGCTCCCTATTGTATTTGACTGCTAGTAGATCAGATATCATGTATGCTACATGTGTCTGTGCTAGGTACCAAGCTTGCCCTAAAGAATCTCACTTGACAGCAGTCAAAAGAATTTTGAGATATCTTAAGGGCACTCCTTATCTAGGCCTTTGGTACCCTAGGAATGGAGACTTTGAACTGACAGGTTATTCAGATGCAGACTTTGCAGGCTGCAAGGAAGATAGGAAAAGTACAATAGGTACCTGTCAATTCCTAGGTGGAAGGATGATATCATGGAGTAGCAAGAAGCAAACAAGTGTGGCTATCTCCACAGCAGAATCAGAGTATGTTGCTGCAGGAAGTTGTTGTGCTCAACTTCTATGGATACAACACCAACTGGAAGATTATGGTATTCAAGTAAGTAGAACACCTCTATTTTGTGATTCTACTAGTGCTATTTCTATTGCAAACAATCCTGTCTCCCATAGTAGGACTAAGAACATAGAAATAAAATACCATTTTCTAAGAGAACATGTGGAAAAAGGAGACATTTCACTAGAGTATATTAATACAGATAATCAGCTAGCTGACATGTATACTAAGCCTTTAGATGAAACCAAATTCAATAAATTTAAAATTGAATTAGGGATGATCAACTTAGAATAAGTTTTCAAAATTGGCTAAGTAAAAAGGTGTCGACACACAGAGTTGTCTGTGTCGACACATAGAAGTGGTGTAGACATTTCAGAGAAATGGTGTCGACACATCTAGACAGTCAGTGTCGACACTTAATAGAATTAGTGTCGACACATGCAGTGTAGGTGTCGATACATCCAAAGTGGTGTCGACACTTAGGATTTACTCAGAATTAGTCTGGTAAAGTCTCGACTAAGTGTCGAGCTAAGCGGTGTCGACACATAAACAAGTGTCGACACATATATTCTATCGACTATACTTGTGTCGACACATAGTTGTCGAGACATTATAAGTAAGTGTCAACACTTTTCAACAGTGTCGACACAATTTAAGTATTTTGACGCGCCCTTTCATCTTCGATTCTAGAAAGGTATAAATAGGTTTTCGCCATTGTTTGTCGACACGCTCACCAAAGTTTCGAGACCAAACTTGTGTGTCGACATCTCTCTTCTCTACATTCAAATTTCTTCAAACCCTAATGGCGTCCAAGCTAGAAGAGAATGTGAATGAAGGATATGAACTCGTGCGACACGCATTTGATGACGCGGAACCTAAGATCAAAGGCGTGATAACCCTAATAGCAGAGACCGGGTTAGAATTTATTGTTTCTGAACCAATTAAGATATGGAAGAAGGAGGTCCTGGAGTTTCTGAATTCAGCAAATCTAGATGAATCTGGACTCAAGATTAAGTCCAGAGTTCATGGGGCAAAGGTGAAAGTCTCTCCTAAGAGTCTGAGAAAGGTACTGCAACTACCAAGAACTAAGGAGGAAGAAGATGTTTCAGCTTCTAAGACTAGAGAAGCATTGACATGGTGTGGACTGGACTCCAAAATGAAAATTGGATCTGTTTTCAACAGAAAGGGAATGAATATGCAAGGCAAGTTTCTATCTGAGATTGTGGGCAAAGTCATCTTAAGCAAGCCTGGAGGCCATGACAGAATCTCAGCTCATATGTTTAGTCTCATGACAAGGATTATATTCAAACTAGATACTGACTGGTCTATAGTTGTGTTTGATAAAATTAAAGAAAGTATGAAGAAGCCCAATCTGGGTAGAATACTAAGTCTTTACCTAGTTGGCAGTATACCAGCTGTGATGAATCAAGCAGCTGGATCTAAGATTAACCACATGAGGAGAATGGATTTGAGAATCTTCTCTAGGTGGGATAGAGTACTTACCAAAGAACGGCCATCTCCAGTGAAGGAAACACCCCAGAAAAAGAAGAAGAAGACAGCCCCTGTGGCTCAGGAATCCTCAAGCAGCTCTGAAGAGCAAGTTGTCTTCACTCCTGATGATGAAGAGACAGGAAATGTTGGACAGTCTCCAGCAAGACAAGAAGAAGTACAAAGGCAGGGGGAGCTACCCTCAGCAAGCCCAATTCACCTGGATTCAATCTAGGGGGAGCCTCTACTTGTGATAGAGCCAACTCAACTAGAGAGTGAAAGGGCTACCCAGACCATACTTGAGGTAATAACTGACATCAACCAATTAGATTTCCCTATTGAGAATAATGTTATGACTGACACATTATCTGATGTTAATCAGCAACCTCAGATTCTTAGTCAACCTCAGGATGTTGTCATGGAGGACACATCTGTTGCTGATCAAGTGGTTGATGATATAAGAGATTCTCCACCCCATCCTCAACAAGAGTTTACACTGGAAGAGCTGTTCCCAGACTTAATACAGACTGACTTTGAAGTGGAAAAAGCAGCTGTTGAGGGGGAGCAGGTAGATCTTTAGGGGGAGCAAGTTAGGTCTCATAAAGAGACAACAAGGCAAGAACCTGAGATGCAAAAGCATGCTGAGGAGTTACCTAGGAAGGATTTACCTCCTAGCCCAAAAGAAAGAGTTGAAATAGCCAGCACATCTGCTTCAGAGGATTAAGAGGCTGCAAGAGCCAAGAAGAGGAAATTTCAAGTCTTTAAGAGGAGGAGCCAGACTTATAAGAAAGCCCTACAAACAATTGTTCCACAGCCAGCCCCATTTACTGATTACAGTTCATTAATGGTGGCTTTCCAGATCAAGCTTGATGAGCAAAGACAAGCTCTGAAAAAGTATGTGGATGAAGGGAATAAGTCACTGCAGTTTGATCTGTCCCAAGACATTAAGTCAATCAGATTTGAAATGAATCTGAATAAGAAAGAAATGACTGACTGCTTCCATAAGGGAGGAAATGCAGTAGTCTATCTGGCCACACATCAAGAGAAACTAAAGACAAAACTTGATGAGCTAGAAGTAAAGCAAGGCTATGTTCTGGAGAATCAGATAAGGAACAATGATAATTTGACAGCTTCACACAATGCCATTGTAACTGAACTGAAGAATATAGCAACTGCCCAGAATGCAGCCCTGACCACTGTCAAAGAACAATTTGGCAAAGCATTGCAAGAGATTCTAACTGCTGTTACTTCTGCACTTCAGGATTCTCAGAAGCTAATAACTGAAAAGCTTCAAAGGTTGAAACATTTCTACAAAGATGGAGTAAACTATCTGAATGCCCAGATAAGATTTCAGAAAGATGATCTTAGGGATCACATTGAGCGAGAAGTCGTAAAGGGGAAGAGGGTATTAGTCAAGGCAGGCTCTGATCATGCCAAATGGATTTCTAATTCCATCAGAGCCACCCTTGGATATCCACCCTTATGTGATGATGACAATGTTACAGAGTCTGGAATTAATCATGCATATCTTGGAGGAGAGCAAGCTAAAGTGGCTCAAGTAATATACCCTCCACCAGACTTTGATATGATACATCAAGAAATACAATCTATGTATAGTCCTCCTGAGGGCAATCAGAATGTCATCATTGAGAAAGTAGTTCAGCATGTGCCAGAGGCAATACTGAAAGAACAAGAGGCTTTGCTAAAAGAACAAGAGACTCAATTGTCTAAGAAGAGATTCAGAGAGCAAGCTGAACTAAGGCCTGATTTTGAACAATGGAGCCCCACTTCCAGGAATATCATTTTAACTGCATGGAAGGCTGTCAAGGACAATATCCAGGATAGAAACAAGTGGTATTCTGAACTGGAGTGGAGGAAGCATGAGACAAGGCAAGAGGCCATTGTGCAGTATAGAAGAAAGGCTAAGATGGTAAAGCTACCTCCTAATGCACAGAGCCTAGCAAGTACTTTCCTAAGCCTTATCATTATTTTGAAAGGCAAAAGATCAAGGCAGAAGAGTTGAAAAAGAAAGACCTTAAAGGGAAGAAGTCTGCTGCTGATGATGATAATGAAGCCCCAGTTCAAGCAAAGATACAATCTGGAAAGGGGATTGTAATCAAAGAACCAGAGCAGCAATAGGATAGACATTTACTTAAGTTTATAAGTTGTAATCATTTGTAGTAAACTCAATGTAAACTGTTGATTAATGTACATGTTGGATTTTGAAAGAACAATGTTATATGTTCATCTATTACATTAATTGTTCTGAGCTATGTGTATATACATGTTTTGTTCATGCATGTTTATGTACTTACCCTGTCATTTAATATTGTTTTACATCATACTGTGAATTTGTTATGTATGGTGTATATCATTGACTAAGGGTTATGACTTCTCCAAATAGGGGGAGATTGTTGGGTATATTGGAAAATATGTACCTGATTTGAAGAAGCCTCGCCCTACTCAATGATATACATCAAGGTGTATTTGATGTATTTTGAGTTACCTTGTGCAGGTTAAGTAATTGCAGGGAAAGCATGAAAAGTTTCTAAGTCCATGTGTCGACACCCAGAAGAAAAGTGTCGACACTTAAGAAGACTTGTGTCGGCACCCAGAGAAGCAGTGTCGACACTTGGAGTAATTGTGTCGACACCAGGAATGCAGAGTCGACACCAGAAGGAAAGTGTCGACACATACAGGCTGTGTCGACACTCAATGAAGTAATGTCTAGAGAATCAGTGTCGACACTTAAAAGCAGTGTCGACACCCAGAGGAACTTTGTCGACATCAGAAAGTATCGACACTAGAAGGCTGTGTCGACACTCAGCAAAACGTCAACAAAGTTCAAGTACAAGTGTCGACACTAGGAGGCTGTGTCGACACTCAGCAAACTTCAACAGAGTTTAAGTACAAGTGTCGACATAATGAAGAATGTGTCGATACACAGCAAAAGTCTCAACACATGAAGAAAGTGTCGACACTAGGAGGCTGTGTCGACACTCAGCAAATTTCAATGAAGTCTAAGTACAAGTGTCGACACAAAGGAGATGTGTCGACACACAGCAAAAGTATCAACACAGAAGGCATGTGTCAACACTAAGAAAATGTGTCGACACTTAGCAAGTATCAACACAAGAAGATGTGTTGACACAAAGGAGTTGTGTCGACACTTAGCAGAAATCAACCAAGTACTAAAGAAGAAGGACTTGTGTCGACACACAATATCAGTGTCGACACATGTTGAAGAAGCAGTGTCAAGAAGCAGAGTCTACAACACAAGGAGTTGTGTCGACACCATGAAGACTAGTGTCGATACTTAGTCTACTTGTGTCGACACTTGGTCTATCAGTGTCGACACTTAAAGACTGACTGTCTCGACACTTTCAGACAGTTACAGAAAATTCAAGAAGTGACTGGATGACTTGACAGTTGTCATTCCAGCCGGTCTACTGCAACTGTCAGGGCTGTCAGAAAGTTGTTAGAAACCGGATCAGCCGGTCACCATGAAGAAAGCCTATATAAAGGCTTATTCTGTCAACAGAAGAAGATGTTGAACAACAATCAGATTGAAGATCTAACAACACTAAAAGAAGAAGACCTTCAAGTGAAGATCTAAGAAGTTGGAGAGAGAGAGCTCCTTCTAAGAAGACAGCTGTAGAACCAGGCTGTGAAGAAAGTTTCAGATTGAGATCTGATTCTTAAGTCAGCAATGATTGAAGATTATCTGCATAGAGACTCAACCCTACTGTGTTCTAAATTCAAGAAGCTTTGAAGGAAGCCAAGGGAGGTTGATCTCAGCAAAGTTCTTCCAAGAACTCTTCAAGAAACCAGACAACTCTTCTCTCTCAATCTGAGTTGTGGTTATATTCATTGTAATTTTAATTTCTTGTGGGATCCTAAGGGATCTGAGTTGTAAGCCTGAAATTATAAAGGATGAGTGGTAGGGCCTGTGTTCCTGAGTGTAGGAGATCCATTTCTCTGAGTGTAGGCCTTGTTGAGGGCTGAGTGTAGGCCTTGTTGGAGGATGAGTGTAGGTCTTGGTGAAGACTGAGTGGTAGGGCTTTGAGCCTGAGTTGTAGGAACCTGTTTGGGGTTCTGAGTGTAAGATCTGAGGATTTGAGGAATAGTGGAGGAGTTTGGCCGAATCTAGTACACTACTAGATAGGCGAAGGGGGAAAGTGGATGTACCCAGACCTTGGGGAATCAATATAAATCCTGTGTACTCTGTGTGTGACTGATTCTGTGTATGTTGTTTTAAGTTCTGTGAATGCTGTGATTAATTCTGCCTAAAAGTTAAAAAGATAAGGTCACCTATTCACCCCCCCCCCCCCCTCTAGGTGGTTAGGTACAATTTCTTTCAAAAGTTCGGAGGAGGAGTTAAGAGGAAGAGAGAAAAACCACCCCCAAGGCATCAAGAGGAGCGCAGGGGCAACGTCCACCAGTAGGATCGTCATGAAGACTGCCCCCCAGACGGTATCAGGAGTACATGTCGCTCAACACTTCAGGTGCAAACTTTCTTTATGCAATCCAAGATGACCCAACACTACGGATGTCACGAGAGGTTCCCGTTGGCAAGGGGGATCGATCAAAATACTGTGAATTCCACAAGGGGACGGGGCATTCCACTGAAGAGTGTGTCTAGCTAAAGGATTAGATTGAGTGACTCATCTGACATGGGGTCCTCAGAAGTTTCCTTCAGGACCAAGCAAGAGGCCGGCCCATCATAGGAGGGAGCAACCAACTGTGAATTAAGAAGCACAAGGGGCAGACAAGTTGTGGGGACAGTCAAGACCAAAGTTGTGTCTCCATGTACCACTATAAACTCGATTGCGCAAGACGAGACCTGGCGAAGTAGACCAGCGAAGGAGAAGATTAGCTTCAGCGATGAGGATCTCGAGGAACTGCTGATACCGCACCAGGACCCACTAGTTATAATTGCCAAAATCAGTGACTCAAGCTTCCACGTCAAGCGGATATTGGTAGATAATGGAAGTTCGATCAACGTACTGTTCATGCCAACTCTTCGAGGAATGCACATCCCCAAGGAAAGGCTTCAGCCGGTGACTGTTAAATTTTCTCAACGTGGTCAGCAAGATAGCCCAAACGCCAAATTAATATCTTCGGAACTACCCAGTTCGCACGTTGAACCAGCGGAAACCAAGGACTAGAGGTACAAAGGTAAATCCCAACAAACAATGGAAGCACAAGCAGGTCTATTATTCATTCACTTCTTTACAATGCGAGGCATACATAGCGAGACATGATTTCTCTAGTATAACAGCTGAAAACAGAAGCACCAAAAAACAAGCCGGGCGGACAGCACCCGAGTCTGCCGAGACCGCGAGGTCACCGAGGTCGCCGAGTTCGCTGAGCTCGCCCAAGCTATACTGCAATCCGCCGAATAGACACGGAGTCCACCGAAGCCGTGAGGCCGCGCGGACACACCATTATTCGCCTCCTGCTGAACCTGAACTGAGGAACACCCCTACCCGCCTGACACCGGCGGACAGGTTATTGAAGCTGGCAAAGTTGAAACAGAACTGACAAGCCGCAGAGCGACCTCCTGCTGAGTCCGCAGAGACCGCACACTTCCAAGCACTTGACCGAGGTCACAGCCAAACTCCTGGCTCCTTGAAGCTATCCGCGCGACCTGCACACAGCAAACCGTCAGCCTGAAACAATCCGCGCGGACTGGAAAACACAGACCGCAGCTCCTTGCACACCCCAACTTACTGTTCACTCAAGTTATTTAGGTTATGCCAGGGGGGTCCTATTTATAGGCAAGGTGAGGAGTGTGGTCACAGCCCAAGAGATAGCGTCACCACCCCAGCCCGCGCGATAGCAAAAACACCGTCCGCCGAGTCCGCGTGGACTTAGCCGGATACCAAGGAAAACCGCCAGGAGCAAGGCAACCATTGGCGAACCCTCTCCAGTCCGCCCAAGCTATGCGGACAAGGCGTCAGCCCGCAAAGCTCCAACCACTGCAAGACAGCAACCCCCTTCAATGGCAGTCCGCATCAACCCGAGGCAGTACGCAAGACTCACACCTCAATTCGCCACAAGTCCACGACCAAAGGAAGACATCAACAGTCCGCCCGGTCACAGCGGACTTGGCGGATACCGCGGACACCATGGCCTTGGCACAAAGTGTGACCAAGTCCAAAACCATCAAGATCCAATGCGAGCATGGCGGACTCAAATTCCCGTCCGCCAAACACCCTAACACAGACCGCCATCAGTCCGCGAGCTCCTCGCACTTCTGTCCAACGCAGCAGCCAACCCCGGACTCCAAAACACAGTCCGCCAATCGACCTCCACAGCAATTCGCCTGCTGTGCCACCAGAGCTCGACAAGGCCTCAGCCAAGCTCTAAGCCCAGTCCGCACCAGCTCACACCGCGGACACACCAGTCCGCAAGCTACCCGCGGACACGAGCCAAACCGCCTATCAGCACAAACTTGCACCCGCAGCCACTGAGCAATGCACCAGTCCGCAAGCCTCCATCCGCTCAGGCCGCTCCTTGGCAAAGCCAATCAGCAAACACCCTATCCGCAGAAGCCAGGCCGCATAGTCCGCGGACTCAACCCGTGCAAACCGCCCAGAAGAACAACTGGCTTCCCACTAGACCTTCCACCAGGCCGCACATCTCAGTCCGCCCAGTCCGCCTAGTCCGCCAAAACTGTCCGCCACAGGCCGCCCGGCCTGTCCCGTCACCCACTTCCACTTCACAAATTTCAACACTCCCCCTTGAAGTGGGAAGTGGTGACCAAGCCCAGCAAGCTGCGCAAGCGTTCAAAGGGCCCCTTCGACAGTGGCTTCGTGAAGATGTCAGCAAGATTATCTTCACTCCGAACATGCTCGACCAGCAGAGACCCCTCCAACACCTTCTCCCTGATGAAGTGGTGATCAATCTCTATATGCTTGGTCCTGACGTGACACGCTGGAATGTTAACCAGTTTGAGAGCACTCTCATTGTCACCCCGGAGTAAAGTAGGCCCTTGCACTTCTTCATGAACATCCTCTATAAGCCTCCTCAACCAAACGGCTTCCCGAGCAGCCAAGGCCGAAGCCTTATACTCCGCCTCCGTGGTTGAAACCGACACCGAGTCCTGCTTCTTGCTACACCACGAGATGCTAGCTGAACCGCAAGTGAACACATAACCTGAAGTAGACCTTCGATCATCCGAATCACCGCCATAGTCAGCATCCGTGTAACCGAGCAACGCAACCTCCGCGCCCCTTCTATAGAGGAGTCCCATGTCAAAAGAAGCCTTGACATACTTCAGAATTCCCTTCGCCGCCACTAGATGAGATTGCCTTGGTTCAGCCATATACCGACTTACTCGGCCAACAGCATACGCGATATCCGGCCTTGTAATCGTCAGATAAATCAAGCTCCCAACAAGAGCCCTGAACACCAAGGGATCATAAAGAACCCTTCCCTCATCTCGTCGAAGCTTCAGCCCAGATTCCAGTGGAGTAGAGCACTTCTTCCCTTCGCCCATGCCAAACCGCTTCACAATGCAATCAGCATACCCTTTCTGGCTAATGAGAACCCCGCACTCCTTCCTCTCCACTTCCAGACCAAGAAAGTGATGCAACTCTCCCAAGTCTTTCATCTCGAAGCGTATAGCAAGCTCTGCCCTGAGCCTTGCTACTTCCCCCTCCGAGTTCCCTGTGATGATCATGTCATCCACATACAGCAGGACCAAGACTTGTAGCTCTCCCTTCTTCTTGACGAACAAGCTTGAATCCGAGTTAGAAGCAAGGTATCCACAGAATTGCAAGTACTCTGCAATCTTCCCATACCACGCTCTAGGAGCTTGCTTCAACCCATAGAGAGCCTTCCTGAGTTTGCAGACATAGTCCGGATGCTTCTCAGAGACAAAACCAAGCGGTTGATCCATGAAGATATCCTTGTCAATCTCTCCATAAATAAAGGCATTCTTCACATCGAGTTGCCACAACCTCCATCCCTTGCTAGCAGCCAAGGCGATCACCACTCTTACAGAAGTCATCTTCGCAACTGGACTGAATGTCTCCTCATAGTCTTCTCCATACTGCTGTGAGAATCCTCTAGCGACCAGGCGAGCCTTGAACCGATCAATGCTCCCATCAGCCTTCTTCTTCAACTTATACACCCACTTGCAAGTAACCGGAGTAACGCCATCAACCTTGGGCACAAGGTCCCAGGTTTCATTCTTCTTCAGAGCATCAATCTCTTCCTTCATGGCATCATCCCACTCCTTTACTCCAGTGGCCTCGTTGAAGTTTGCAGGCTCTCGCTCATCCAGAGGACCTGCAAAGAAGCAGGAGACGAAGCTCACTGCATTCCCATCACAGTACCGAGTCGGTGGCTTAACCACCCTCTTCGATCTCCGAAGAACCGGCTCCTTGCTCACGACTTCTGTTGCTTCTTCGGGCTCCACTCCTACCTGGGGCAAGCATTGAGCAGTGCTCCCCCTGCTTCCTGAGCCAGAAGGCTCAGCCTCGGAGTTCGAAGCAACCGGAGCTGCTGGTGAAACAGCAAGCTCCTCTTCCAAGCCTTCAGCAGCCTCCACCGGTGCTCCATCAACCTTGCTACTTCCGGTTAGCTCCACCGAGCCACCTCCATATGACGTCAGCTCGTCAAATACAACGTCTCTTGACACCACGAACTTCTTCGTCACAGGGTCCATGCACTTCCATCCCTTCTTCTGCTCATCATAGCCAACAAAGACAAGTTTCCTTGCCTTCGCATCCAGCTTTGTCCGTGAAGCATCCGGGACATGCACGTAGCAAGTTGAACCGAACACCCTAAGATGTTCAACACTCGGCTTCTCCTTCAGTAATAGCTCAACAGGAGTCTTCATGTTGATAGGGCTGAGTGGCATCCGGTTGATAACATAAGCAGCACAAGACATTCCCTCCGCCCAAAAGGACCTTGGGATATCTTTCGCATGAAGCCAGCATTTGCAGGTTTCCGTCAAATGACGGATCTTCCGCTCCGCTACCCCATTTTGTTGTGGAGTGTGAGCACAAGTAAGCTCCCGTTGGATCTCGTGCTTCCTGCAGAAGTTAGAAAACTCGGAGGAGACAAACTCCCCCCCCCCCCCCGTTATCAGTTCTAAGCTCCTTAACCCGCAAGCCAAGCCGGACTTCTACCAAGTCCTTGAACTCCACGAACAAACGGAAGGCTTCCGACTTCTCCTTTAAGAAGTACACCCAAGTATACCTTGAGTAATCATCAACCAAGACAAGCATGTATCTGCTTCCGCCAAGGCTGGCAGTAACCGTTGGTCCCATCAGGTCGCCATGAATACACTCCAGTGGCTTCTTGCTCCTTGTTTGTGATTTATCAAACGGAAGGCGATGTGCCTTACCGTATTGACATCCCGCACAAACATGCCCATCACCAAAGGAGGACAACTTCGGCAACCCCCTCACCAAACTTCTACTCGTCATTGCCTTTAGCTTGTCCATGCCAACATGCCCCAGCCTCTCATGCCAGATAGCCGCACTATCATTGGCTCTCATTTTATCAACATAAGCACTGGTGGAAAGAACAAATAAGTTCTTCACCCTCCTCCCAACATGAGCAACATCAGCCTTCACCGCTGATACGTTGCGAAGGAACCTCACGTCTGTTGGCCCAAACAGAACGTGATACCCAGCATCCACCGCATTGGTCACCGAGAAGAGGTTTTTCTTCATGCCCGGCACGTGATACACACTCCTTAACGTGAGTGGCCCCTGATCACTACCCAATGACACGACCCCCTCTTTCTCTACTGCATAAACAGTATTATCAGCAGTGATAATAGCTTCATTACCTGAGTAAGCCTGCATGGAGGTGAACTTCGATTTGTCTCCGGTGAGGTGATGACCACACCCGGAGTCCACGATCCACTCGCTGTTGAAGTCCTCAGCAGACAAGGCCCGGACACAAGTGCCCGTCATGAAAGCTCCGCCCCATTCTGCTTCTTCACTTCTCGAGCAAGCTTCCTCCTTTCCCGCAGCATGCCCAGGCTGCAGTTTGACCTTGCAGTCCCGCTTGAAGTGCCCTCGCTGATGACACCGGTAGCACTTCAGATTCTTCTTCCAGTCCTTAGGAGCATTGCTCCTCTCCGGCGGATATGAAGTTGAAGTCTCCTTCTCAATAGCGGCCTGCACCTTCTTCTTCTTCTTCCCTTCCCATCCTTTCTTCTTTCCTGAGAAGAGAGCTTCGCTGCCTTCCTGATTCAGGTTCACTCCAGCCATCTGCCTTGCTAAGCTCTCCTGCGAGGCAAGAAGATTCTCCAGCTCCAGCAACGACGGCTGAGTAGCCCACCCTTGAACAGATGTAACAAAGGTCACATACTCCTTCCGCAAGCCGCGGATAATGTGCCTTTTCATCTTTGCCTCAGAGATAGTCTCATCAGGATCCAGTGCCGACAGCTCAGCACACAAGCTCTTCATCTTTAAGAAGTACTTGGAGATGGAAAGGTCTCCCTGAGTTGCCCTGGCCAACTCATTCTCCAGGAACTGAAGCCGCGCCACATTCTTCCTATTGAACAACTCATCAATGGTTGTCCAAATATCAGCAGCCGACTCACACCCTACGATGTGATCAAACAGTTCCGGAGACACGTCTCTCTTCATAATGTGTTGGAGTTACCATGATGATCTGGAAGTGATCAAACATGTAATCTCACTGCCAACGCGATATGAGCCTGCAGGGTCGCACATAAGAGATGTGGAGAAGTTGGATAACTGACTGTGTTGGTAAAGGTTGCCAATCACCGACCTGAATGGGGGTTGTGGGCAAAGTGTTGCCTTAAAAGGATCGTCGGGTTGGGCAAATGTTGCCTTGGAGGGCTGGTTAGATTGTCGTGCGAGGGTCGATGGCATTCGTCGATAATTGTCTTTCTGATTCCCGCCGATCGGCGATAATCGTCTCTTTGATTCTCGCCGATCGACGAGAATCGTCGAGAATCAATATGTTGATTCTCGACGATCGACGGCTTCGACAAGTATCGTCGACCGCGGCTCGACGGTCGACGAGATTCGACGTGTATCGTCAAGTGATGCTCGACGATCGGGGAGAATCGTCGAGTATTGTACTCTGATTCTCGCTGATCCATGGTGATGCTCGCTGATCGATTCTCACCGATTCTCGCCGACTCTCGCCGATTGATACTCGCCGATTCTGAACCCTATCTCGGGGTGGTCTGCGGATAGCGATTTTCCTGGGTTTATTTATACCTTTGGTATAAATAGGACACTTAGGGTTTTCGGGAAAGAGCTCGCGATTTTCTCCTGTAGCAGATCGAAACCCGCGACGGAAGAGTTCCGTTCCGCGATCGTTCCGCCGATCCCGAATCCCGCCGCCGACGGAAGGGTTCCGCCGCCGCCGTGTTCGCTCCGTCGACCCCCTCTTCTCCGGCGATCGTCGCTGGCGCTGCAATCCCTGGCGCGGACCTAGCAGTCCGTGGGAAAGCAAGGTGCGGTCTTCTCCTTCCCGATAATCCGTGCGACGGATAGATCGGCGTTCTCCCGCTCGTGTGGACTTCTGCAGAAACGTGGACATTATTCCACGTAGAACTCGCCGCTAGCAGGAAGAAGAAATTTGGAGCATCTCCGTTGAGTTGTGACTCAACGCCACCGAGGTAATTTTTTCCTAGTTTTTGCTAACTTCTTGATTCAACGTTCATAGCCCGATCCACATCTCTTTGGGTTTTTCTGGATGTTTATTTTTCCGCTGTGTGCACAAGCGTTGTGCCATCCTCATAGAGAAACCCAACAGTGGTATCAGAGGGAGGTTTCGGCCATGATCGTTGTTTTGGAAGTTTGTTATTCCAGTGCGTGTAAACCTAGGGATTTAGAAGTGTTCTAAGTGCCTAGATTTAGTCTTGGTACCCTGCCAAGAACGTCTGGAATTGCATGGGAATTTCTAAGTGTTAGAAATTGTTGTCTCCTTAGCAGTAACCATCCCTCGAGTATGTTTTGGATTGTGAATCCAACATAGAGAGATGAGCTTGTCTACTGCTTTAAGTTGAGTTGTCTTTGCCTTTGTCCAATGCATGTAAATCTGAGGATTTGGAAATTTCCGGATGTTCAGATTTAGCCTTTCCTTCTATCAAATGTTGATGGTGACAGGATGTGCACATAAGGGATGCATGTGGTTTTAGAAATTTTGTTTTTCTTTGGATGTGCACATTGATCAAATGTTGATCATGGTTAATTGTTAACCTATAATTGAAAAATCTCTTCATCTAATATTAAGTGTTCGGATGCCTTCCGATGGATGACACTCTTCCTGCCTCGATCGATGAAGTGTGGGCTTGCCAAAGCAAGGTGCATTAATCTATCTTGGTAAGGGTGCGAGCGGATAATTGTGATATCCCACTGTCGACATCGGGTCATACTTAACTAGGTGACCTCAAAGGTTGAGTGCCTAGAGGCATAGGGTTGGCATGCACCATATGTTGGATGCGAATAAGGAGTTATTCACCAACTATACAAGAATTGCATGAGGATGCAATTGGAAAGTGTTGCCTACCTAAATAACCGCATCGTGAGAGGAACGCCAAAGCGGACTCATAGTGTTGGTGAAATACGGATCTTGTCCACTAAGAGATTAGCTCGCATGAACTCTCCGAATTGTTAGTGAGGGCTATCATTTCGAATAAAATAGTGGGAGTATTTTAATTGAAGTCCAAATTAAAATAAATTGTATTTGAAATTTGGTACTGATTTTATTCTGCATAAATTCTTGTAGAATTCCATGGCAAGTGTTTCACACTCCACGTTGTCTCTGAGAGCCATCCTTGAGAAGGATAAGCTCAGTGGGACAAATTACATGGACTGGTACAGGAACCTGAGAATTGTTCTCAGGCAGGAGCGAAAGCTCTATGTCTTGGAAGAAGAAGCCCCCGAGGTGCCGACCGGGAACTCTTCCCGTGCTGAGAAGGATACTTATAAGAAGTATACTGACGATGCTTTGGATGTCGAATGCCTTATGCTTGCCACCATGAACTCTGAGCTTCAGAAGCAACATGAGAACATGGGGTGCAAGGAGATTGACGAGCATCTCAAGAAAATGTTTCAAGGGCAGGCTCGTCAAGAGAGGTTCGACATCACGAAAGCGTTGTTTCAGTGCAAGATGGGAGTTCGAGACTCAGTAGGGACTCACGTACTCAAGATGATTGGGTATATCGAGAACCTTGAAAGGCTGGGTTTTCCTCTTGGTCAAGAGTTGGCCACAGATCTGATCCTGCAATCGTTGCCGGACAGTTATGAGCAGTTCGTCTTGAACTACAACATGAATGAGATAGACAAGACATTGCCCGAACTCCTAGGCATGTTGAGAACTGCCGAAATCAACATGAAGAAGGCCAAGCCTGCCAGCCCCATACTGATGGTGCATAAGGGCAAGGGCAAAGCCAAGGGTTCCAAGAAGACGAAGGTGGGACCTAAGTCATATCTTGAGCCCAAGTCTTCAGCACTGATGAAAAAGAAAAGCACGATGAAGGAAGGGAAATGCCACCACTGTGGCAAGGCTGGTCATTGGAGGAGGAACTGTCCTTCATACATTGAGGGTCTGCAGAAATTGAGGGGAGGTATGACTTCCGCTTCATATGTTTACGTTATAGAGATAAACCTTTCTGCTCCTTCATCTTGGGTATTGGATACCGGATGTGGTTCTCACATTTGTACAAATGTGCAGGAACTGGGAAGGAGAAGATTGCTGAGTAAAGGGGAGGTGGACCTCCGCGTCGGCAATGGAGCAAGAGTTGCTGCTGTAGCCGTAGGGGTTTATCGTCTTTCTTTGCCCAGTGGGCTTGTAATAGAACTTGATAATTGTTATTTCGTTCCGGACATAACTAGAAACATTATATTTATTTCATGTTTGGACATGATTGGATTTTCTTTTATAATTAAGAACAACTGTTGTTCTATATTTAAGAATGATGTTTGTTATGCTGTAGCCCAATTGTTTAATGGTCTTTATGTTTTGAACTTGGACCATCTGATCTGTAATGTAGATAATAATAAAAGACTAAGAACAAATGACTCGAACCCTACTTTTCTCTGGCATTGTCGTTTGGGCCATATCAACGAGAAGCGCATATCCAAGCTCCATAGAGATGGACTTTTGGACTCATTTGATTATGAATCATTTGAGCGATGCGAATCTTGTTTGTTAGGCAAGATGACTAAAGCTCCTTTCACTGGTTATACTGAGAGGGCTGAGGATCTCTTGGGTGTTGTACATAGTGATGTATGCGGACCCATGAGTTCCATGGCTAGAGGAGGGTATTTCTACTTTGTTACATTTACTGATGATTTCAGTAGATACGGATATGTGTATCTTATGAAGTGCAAATCCGAGACCTTTGAAAAGTTCAAAGAGTTCAAGAATGAAGTAGAAAACCAGTTGGGTAAAAGGGTTAAAGCACTCCAATCTGATCGAGGTGGCGAATACCTGAGTCATGAGTTCCGTGATCATCTGAAAGAGTGTGGTATTGTATCACAGCTCACTCCACCTAGAACACCACAACATAATGGTGTGTCTGAGAGGAGAAATCGTACTCTGTTAGACATGGTACGTTCGATGATGAGTCATGCAGACTTGCCTGTTTCCTTTTGGGGTTTTGCTTTAGAGACTGCTGCAATGACATTGAATCGCGATCCAACTAAAACGGTTCTGAAGACACCATATGAGATATGGACTGGGAAGCGTCCTAGTATGTCGTTCATTAAAATTTGGGGCTGTGAGGCATACGTGATATGTCAAATGCCTGACAAGCTGGAACCCAAATCGGATAAATGTTATCTGGTGGGATATCCTAAGGAAACGAAAGGGTATTACTTTTACCTACCGTCTGAGGGCAAAGTGTTTGTCGCAAGGACTGGTGTATTCTTGGAGAAAGAGTTCTTATCAAGAAAGACTGAAAAGGTAGAGCTTGAAGAAGATCAAGTACCACATGTAGTGCATGAACCAGAGTTGGATTCTGAGACAGGACTACAAGATGTTGTAGCTAGAGAACCTGCTCAGGGAACACAAGTCCTACGTAGATCTGGTAGACCGAGGTTTGAGCCTGAGAGATATGGATTTCTCGTGTCTCAAATAGGTAATGTATTCCTTATGGATCATGATGATGAACCAGCAACCTACCAAGAGGCTATGAATGGACCGGACTCCGACAAATGGCTTGAGGCTATGAAATCCGAAATGGACTCCATGTATCTAAACCAAGTTTGGAACTTGGTGGAACCACCTGAAGGGGTACGACCCATAGGATGCAAGTGGGTCTTCAAGAAGAAGACCGACATGGATGGGAATGTACAGACATTCAAAGGGCGACTGGTGGCTAAGGGTTTCAAGCAAATTCATGGTATTGACTATGATGAGACCTTTTCCCCTGTTGCTTTGGTGAAGTCCATTAGGATATTGCTTGCTATTGCTGCGTATTATGACTACGAGATATGGCAGATGGATGTCAAAACGGCTTTCCTTAATGGAAACCTCCTTGAGGAAGTGTATATGACACAACCCGAGGGTTTTGTATCCCCAGATGAAGCCACTAAAATATGCAAGCTGAATAAGTCCATTTATGGACTGAAACAGGCCTCTCGAAGTTGGAATCTTCGTTTTGATGAGAAAATCAAAGAGTTTGGTTTCATCAAGAATGAAGATGAGCCTTGTGTTTACAAGCGAATCAGTGGGAGCATTGTTGTCTTCCTGATATTGTATGTAGATGACATACTGTTGATTGGGAATGACATTCCTACCCTGAAAGTTGTTAAGAACAACCTAGGGAACTGCTTTTCAATGAAGGATTTGGGTGAAGCAACTTATATACTCGGTATTAAGATCTATAGAGATAGATCGAAGAAGTTGATGGGTTTGACCCAGAGTACGTACATCGAAAAGGTGTTGAAGCGGTTCAACATGCTTGAGTCCAAGAAAGGATTTTTGCCCATGTCTCATGGTGTGAATCTCTCTAAGGACCAGTGTCCAAAATCTTGTGAAGATAAGGACCGCATGAAGTTGATTCCATATGCTTCGGCGATTGGATCAATCATGTACGTGATGTTATGTACTCGACCCGATGTCTCCTTTGCTTTGAGCATGACTAGCAGGTATCAGTCAGACCCCGGTGAGTGTCACTGGATTGCATTCAAGAATATCCTGAAGTACTTGAGAAGGACTAAGGACGTGTTCTTGGTGTATGGTGGAGAGGAAGAGCTCGTTGTAAGTGGTTACACGGATGCTAGCTTCCAAACTGATCGAGACGACTCCAAGTCTCAGTCAGGTTTTGTGTTTTGCCTGAATGGAGGAGCTGTGAGCTGGAAGAGTTCCAAGCAAGAGACAGTTGCTGATTCTACAACAGAGGCCGAGTATATCGCAGCAGCTAATGCGGCGAAGGAGGCTATATGGATTAGGAAATTCATCGGCGAGCTTGATGTAGTTCCTAGCATTGTTGGTCCCGTAGTTCTCTACTGTGATAACAATGGTGCAATTGCACAATCTAAGGAACCTAGATCTCATCAGTGCTCCAAGCACATACTCCGACGGTTTCATCTTATTCGTGAGATTGTCGAACGAGGAGATGTAAACATTTGCAGAGTGCCGACTGAGGAAAATATTGCGGATCCGCTGACAAAGCCTCTCGCGCAGAGAAAGCATGATGGTCATACTAGATCGATGGGTATACGATACCTAAATAATCAACTCTAGCGAGAATCTTGTGGGTTGCATGTAATCTTGTATTTTGTTGGCTGTTTGTTCATATGATGAACTGTGTACCTAATTTTTCTCTTATAATTAATGGCAAATTCTTTTATTATGTTTTTCTATATGATAGTTAAATGTTAACATAATAGATACCCTTAGAATGTTCGCTTCCATGGGACATCAAGTACGTGACTTGAATGTGAGAGCCCATGATTTATTTGAAGCTTCATTCTTAAAGGTCCCTGGTCGAGTATCATCATAGAAGCTAAGGGTGATGATGATACATGAAGGCTAGCACGTGCGTTGACTGATGACCGGTTCTCACAGGTCATGATATTGTGATATCAAGTCATCACGTGGGTACTTGTTAGTGAACAAGTTGTACTGGACGGACCCAACCTGAGACAGCTCTGTGGATTGTCATCCAATCGTGTCACGAGTAGGTCTCAATTGACAATGGTGTTGTAGTCCTTTAACCTGAAGTCACAGCATTCATCAAGTGAGGAAGAGCGTGCTTTGATGCCATCTAAAGTCTTCCTTGAGAAAGGTTGATGATAAGGGTGGTTGTTGGGCATGTTACGAATCACTTGGGTGTTTGTGTGTGAGCAGATATGGGATTTGTCCTCCTGTATGACAGGAGTTGCATCCATGGGCCCCTTGATGGAACTGGACTGAGAAATGCATGGCCATGCTTGGTTGAGTCAATATGTGATATTGGACTCACCATTCTCTGGAAGTCCGTCCTGGATCAAGAAACTTGGATTAAGCTATTACAAGGGTGACACGGTCCATGCCTCTAGTTCTTTCCGGATGTAAGGGACAAAGGGACAAAGACAACGCTGATACATTGGTCATAAAGGCTTATGAGTTATGAACTCTTATTGCTTGGGGAGCAATGATGCATTGCTAGATGTCGCTCATTGTTTGTGAGGTTTTTGCTTTGATACTTTCGAGATCAAGTGGGAGTCTGTTGGAGTTACCATGATGATCTGGAAGTGATCAAACATGTAATCTCACTGCCAACGCGATATGAGCCTGCAGGGTCGCACATAAGAGATGTGGAGAAGTTGGATAACTGACTGTGTTGGTAAAGGTTGTCAATCACCGACCTGAATGGGGGTTGTGGGCAAAGTGTTGCCTTAAAAGGATCGTCGGGTTGGGCAAATGTTGCCTTGGAGGGCTGGTTAGATTGTCGTGCGAGGGTCGATGGCATTCGTCGATAATTGTCTTTCTGATTCCCGCCGATCGGCGAGAATCGTCTCTTTGATTCTCGCCGATCGACGAGAATCGTCGAGAATCAATATGTTGATTCTCGACGATCGACGACTTCGACAAGTATCGTCGACCGCGGCTCGACGGTCGACGAGATTCGACGTGTATCGTCAAGTGATGCTCGACGATCGGGGAGAATCGTCGAGTATTGTACTCTGATTCTCGCCGATCCATGGTGATGCTCGCTGATCGATTCTCGCCGATTCTCGCCGACTCTCGCCGATTGATACTCGCCAATTCTGAACCCTATCTCGGGGTGGTCTGCGGATAGCGATTTTCCTGGGTTTATTTATACCTTTGGTATAAATAGGACACTTAGGGTTTTCGGGAAAGAGCTCGCGATTTTCTCCTGTAGCAGATCGAAACCCGCGACGGAAGAGTTCCGTTCCGCGATCGTTCCGCCGATCCCGAATCCCGCCGCCGACGGAAGGGTTCCGCCGCCGCCGTGTTCGCTCCGTCGACCCCCTCTTCTCCGGCGATCGTCGCTGGCGCTGCAATCCCTGGCGCGGACCTAGCAGTCCGTGGGAAAGCAAGGTGCGGTCTTCTCCTTCCCGATAATCCGTGCGACGGATAGATCGGCGTTCTCCCGCTCGTGTGGACTTCTGCAGAAACGTGGACATTATTCCACGTAGAACTTGCCGCTAGCAGGAAGAAGAAATTTGGAGCATCTCCGTTGAGTTGTGACTCAACGCCACCGAGGTAATTTTTGCCTAGTTTTTGCTAACTTCTTGATTCAACGTTCATAGCCCGATCCACATCTCTTTAGGTTTTTCTTGATGTTTATTTTTCCGCTGCGTGCACAAGCGTTGTGCCATCCTCATAGAGAAACCCAACATAATGAACTCCGCCTTAGCATTTGTTCTTCTCCAGAGCCTCACCTGCTCAGCAGTACCGAAAGCAGCAGTGACTTCCTGCCTGTCGTCTCCACCGACGACTTCCCACAGCTCCTCGCCAAGAAGATAACTCTTCATGCACGACTTCCACTTCTTGAAGTTAGTCGGCGTTAAGAGTTCAATGCCCAGACCTCTTGCAAAGCTCCCTTCCATTGCAACACCTGTTGGCAACCTTTCAGCAGCTCCGAGCAACAACACAGGTTGATCACCACTCAATCACTGAGTAACAACACTGGCTGACTCCCGCTCACGCAACTGAACCTCAGAAACCTCCCTCTGATACCATGTTAAATTTTCTCAACGTGGTCAGCAAGATAGCCCAAACGCCAAATTAATATCTTCGGAACTACCCAGTTCGCACGTTGAACTAGCGGAAACCAAGGACTAGAGGTACAAAGGTAAATCCCAACAAACAATGGAAGCACAAGCAGGTCTATTATTCATTCACTTCTTTACAATGCGAGGCATACATAGCGAGACATGATTTCGCTAGTATAACAGCTGAAAACAGAAGCACCAAAAAACAAGCCGGGCGGACAGCACCCGAGTCCGCCGAGACCGCGAGGTCGCCGAGGTCGCCGAGTCCGCTGAGCTCACCCAAGCTATGCTGCAATCCGCCGAATAGACACGGAGTCCGCCGAAGCCGCGAGGCCGCGCGGACACACCGTTATTCGCCTCCTGCTGAACCTGAACTGAGGAACACCCCTACCCGCCTGACACCGGCGGACAGGTTATTGAAGCTGGCAAAGTAGAAACAGAACTGACAAGCCGCAGAGCGACTCCTGCTGAGTCCGCAGAGACCGCACACTTCCAAGCACTTGACCGAGGTCACAGCCAAACTCCTGGCTCCTTGAAGCTATCCGCGCGACCTGCACACAGCAAACCGTCAGCCTAAAACAATCCGCGCGGACTGGAAAACACAGACCGCAGCTCCTTGCACACCCCAACTTACTGTTCACTCAAGTTATTTAGGTTATGCCAGGGGGGTCCTATTTATAGGCAAGGTGAGGAGTGTGGTCACCGCCCAAGAGATAGCGTCACCACCCCAGCCCGCGCGATAGCAAAAACACCGTCCGCCGAGTCCGCGTGGACTTAGCCGGATACCAAGGAAAACCGCCAGGAGCAAGGCAACCATTGGCGAACGCTCTCCAGTCCGCCCAAGCTATGCGGACAAGGCATCAGCCCGCAAAGCTCCAACCACTGCAAGACAGCAACCCCCTTCAATGGCAGTCCGCATCAACCCGAGGCAGTCCGCAAGACTCACACCTCAATCCGCCACAAGTCCACGACCAAAGGAAGACATCAACAGTCCGCCCGGTCACAGCGGACTTGGCGGATACCGCGGACACCATGGCCTTGGCACAAAGTGTGACCAAGTCCAAAACCATCAAGAGCCAATGCGAGCATGGCGGACTCAAATTCCCGTCCGCCAAACACCCTAGCACAGACCGCCATCAGTCCGCGAGCTCCTCGCACTTCTGTCCAACGCAGCAGCCAACCCCGGACTCCAAAACACAGTCCGCCAATCGACCTCCACAGCAATTCGCCTGCTGTGCCACCAGAGCTCGACAAGGCCTCAGCCAAGCTCTAAGCCCAGTCCGCACCAGCTCACACCGCGGACACACCAGTCCGCAAGCTACCCGCGGACACGAGCCAAACCGCCTATCAGCACAAACTTGCACCCGCGGCCACTGAGCAATGCACCAGTCCGCAAGCCTCCATCCGCTCAGGCCGCTCCTTGGCAAAGCCAATCAGCAAACACCCTATCCGCAGAAGCCAGGCCGCATAGTCCGCGGACTCAACCCGTGCAAACCGCCCAGAAGAACAACTGGCTTCCCACTAGACCTTCCACCAGGCCGCACATCTCAGTCCGCCCAGTCCGCCTAGTCCGCCAAAACTGTCCGCCACAGGCCGCCCGGCCTGTCCCGTCACCCACTTCCACTTCACAAATTTCAACAGTGACAGGCCCGATCTACAGCTTCAATGGGGACCACTGCCGGTCGAGGGAACAATTACCCTCCCAATTACCTTAGGGGAATTCCCAAAGAAAGAAACTCACCAGGTTCAGTTCGTGGCCGCGGAGACAGAATCGCCATACAACGCAATTTTCGGTCTCCCTCTCCAGATTATGTCCGGGGTAATTCCTTCAATTCCCCATCTCTCTATGAAGTTTATTACGCCGACAGGGATTGGAGTCACAAAAGAGAACCAGCAGGCAGCTTGGACATGCTACCTGCAGCAGATGCGCCCCGAACAAGGTGCAACTCTGTACATCACCAGGGGACGGGCAAGCGGGTCAGGAGGGCCCTAGAAGAAACCCCCAGGACAGGAAGAATACATCAGTGCCCTACTATGTTATGTTTTTTGAACATCACAAAAACATTTTCTTTTAAGCAGCCGAGAACTAACTTTATAAGGTCACGAGTGTGTACTTGTGCATGAAATATTTTGTTTCATATGAATGTTAATTGTTATGACGGTTTTAACACCGCTCTTACAGGGATACATCAGGGGCCTGCCCCTCGGCGCAGCTCATGGGATGATCCCCCGCGAACTACCCGCTGCCACAGATCGAAGGCTTGTCCTTATCCCACTCAGTTGGTCGAAACAAATGCTAGGGTTCGCCCCTGCCATCTCTTCAGGACCATATCCCTGTGGTGCCTCACTGTCGACGATCAAAGGGTTGCCCTTCTCTCCGTAGTAGGCTACGACATCGCCAGGGAGTCACCTCCCACGCATTCGCCATCGGTTCAAAGGTATGATCTTCATCATCTATCAGGGACCACGTCCTTGCCGCCTCCAACTATCGAAGATCGAAGGTCTGCCCTTCTCTCCACAGTAGGTCGCGGCGTCGCCAGGGCCTTCCCTCCTCGCGCTCGCCACTAGTTCAAAGGTTTGCCCTTCACCGTCTCTCCGGGACCACGTCCCAGCGGCCTCCCACTGCAGACGATCGAAGGTCTGCCCTTCTCTCCGCAGTAGGTCGCGACATCGTCGGGGCCTGCCCCCCTTGCGCTCCTCACCGGTTCGAAGGTTTTCCCTTCACCGTCTCTCCGGGACCACGTCCTTGCGGCCTTCCACTATCGATGATCGAAGGTCTGCCCTTCTCTCCACAGTAGATTGCGGCGTCGCCAGGGCATTTCCCCCTCACGCTTGCCACCGGTTCGAAGGTCTGCCCTTCACCGCCTCACTGAGACCACGTCCATATGACCTCCCACCGCCAGTGATTGATGGTCTGCCATCTCCTGCAGTTGGTCGCGACACCGCTAGTTCCTGCCCCCTCGCGGTATCCTAGGTTCGAAGGTCCGTCCTTTTCTGCCAACTGCTCAACGACACCCCCCTGACCGATAAACCCAACCAAGCACTACCTGGTTAGAAGCGTTCGTCCTTCGTCCTGGTAGTAGGTTGTGGAACCATCTGGGTTTCTTCCTTCAAGTGATGAACCACTCAAAGACATCCTCAGGATAATAAACATGACCTTGCACTATCTGGCTATAAGTGTTTTCCCTTCGCCCTGGTAGTAGTTTACGGAATAATTCAGGTCTCATCCTTCAACCGTCGCGCACACTCAGCAACACCAGTCAGCTCGAAGCATCCACCCTTCACCCTAGCAGTAGATCCTGATGTCATCTGGGTCTCTCCCTCCAACGATCAACCTCAAGAAAGCACATCAAAGTCACCCGCACGAAGATAGCGGGGCCAATAATGTGAACTTGTCTAAAGGAGCTCAAACCCACAGTAAAACAATCACTTAAAAGAAAGGCAAAACAAACAAAGCTGTTATAATCAAAGTGAGAGTACAAAGTCCAATCACAGATACACATCAAATACAAGCAAATACAAAGAAAGTAAAATCTATACCTCTTGAATATCGCAAAGCTCAGGCTCTACCTCTCTCATTCACACTTCCTTGTGAATCTCCTCAGACAGCAAGCAACGATCTTGTTTAAAGGTAACCGAGTTCTTGTACTTTTTCACCCCAACCGCCTTCAGCTCGGAAAGCTGCTCCTCTGAAGAAAGACGTCTCACCTAAGACTCTAAGCGAGCAACGTCCCCCAGCATAATCTTCGCCAAGGACTTCTTAGTCAGGAGCTCCTCCTTAAGCCGCGCCCCCTCAGCCTAAAAGTTTGACTCGACCTGTCGAAAGTGAGATAGGTCGCGCTCGCGCCTCCCCTTCAAATCCAAAAAGGAAGTTTTCATGCCTCAAAGCATCTCCTGAAGGTAGAGGTACGAGTCCTTTAAACCAACATAACAATCATTCCAAAGAAGAGCCATTTGGGCTTGCGCGCCAATCTGCAATGAAGAGCGGAGCGAGGTAAGATAAGAGAAACAAGAACACGACAATGCACAAAGGTGAAATCACCGCGGACAAGGAAGAAGGGACATGTTTCCCCTTCACTTGGGCAGAAGCAGGTGCCTCCTCGACCGGAACCTGAGGGGTAGAAGAGCCTAGAACCTCAACATCCTGGTCGTCAACAAACGGAGTCCCGTCCACTCGGGAACCGCAAGGGGCCGCTCCCAGACGCCCCTTCAGTAGGTTAGCAGGGTGGCGTGCAGTGGACTAGTCAACATGGCCCTCGAACAATAATTTTATTTTCCGATCACAGCCCAACGGAGCAGTGACAGAACTCTCCGGATCAGCAGAAAGCCACACAGCAACAGACACTTTTATTCAACAAATAGAGAAATGCTATAAAGATGGTTCTCCAATTCATGGGGCGCCTCGAATCCAAGCATTGGAGGAAAATCACGCTCGCGACCCTTCATTTGACGACACCAGTTTGGAAGAGAGCTATAAAGCTCGGGCCATTCCCAACAATTACGCATATAGCCATACACAGTGTTCTCGTGTCATCTTCGTCAAGATCTCAAATACAAATCAAATGAACCTCGATACGACCACTGCCATCGGAACACACGGCACACCATTTCCTGAAAAGCTCCACTGAGAACTTCGAAACATGTTTGCGGAAGAAGACAATCAGACTCATAATGGGTGTCACACTAAAGGGGTAAACTGTGACGTCGGAACACCACAATGCTTCAAGATCTTTGTAACTTCTTCACACAACGGAAATTGAAGCCCGAGTTTAAAGACAACTCGCATAAAGTCATCCAGCCCACCGGGGGGACTCTGCACCCGCTACTCACTGTGAGGAATCTTCATTTCAAGATCAGGAGGAATGTTGTAATGCCTCCTCCAAGAAGCAATCTACTCCGCGGTAAGGGTGGAGTACATACACATCAGCCTACCATGAACAACATGTTGCAGAGCCTGGAAAAACGCACAAAGGACAAGTTAAAATCCAAGCAAGAGGCACGTTAGGAACCACGTCCCACATACCATGTACAGGGACTCTCCCGCACACATACACATATACAGAGAACACAAGGAACAAACCACTAGCAAGCACGACATGCCAAACCAATACGTACGGGGACACACTCCGCGCGGGGGGCACTCTGTATGAACACGCACCGCGCGCGGGGGCGCTGAGCGCATCTCGCACACGTGCACCGCACGCAGGGGCATACCTCGCACGAGCGCGCGCGCTGCTTGCAGGGCAGGCTCCGCCCGCGCGCGCACACTGCGCGCCGGCGGCACCCCGCGCGCATGCACGTTGCGTGCGAAATCGCACCCCGTGCGGGGCGCACCGCGCCCGCCCGCACCCTCGTGGGTGCGCCCCGTTTCGGTCGGTCCCATCCTCACATGCTGAGATCGCACACCCGACAGGGTTCTTCCCACGTTTCTCTCACTCAACATACCTTCCCGGACTCGATCGCGCCATTGTACCCATCTTTAGTTATCTCCGCCATTGAGATCCATATCAGCACAAGGATAAAAGCCCACGAACTCCGCTCGCTACGACTTCCGACTCCGAGCGCTTTGGGGATAAATGATGGGGTTAACCTCAATTTATAGGAAAACTGGGCTGCACATAGCCAGTTTACCCACTCCCCCACTAAAGTCATCGGAAGTTACACGCGTAATCACTGCACGTGCGATCCACGCGCCCAATTTTCGCAGTAACCACCGCGCGCCGGATCCCAAATGTGGTGAACCCGACGTCGAACGACGGAGCCACCGCTCGCGCCCTCTCCATCTCCTCGACCGCCTGTTCTTGGCAGACCTCGCCGCAGCCATCCCCCGCGAAGGCCAACTAAGGCCACACGACGTCGGGCAGCCTCGCCGCGGCCAGCCCCTGCAAGGGACGGCCAGGGCCACCCGGATCCAGGCGGCCTCACCGCGGACGGCCCCCACGAGGGCCAACTAAGGTCGACCGAGCCTAAGCGGTCTCGCCATGGCCGGCCCACGCAAGGGCTTCCCGAGACCTCCCATTCTAGGGCAGCCTCGGGTAGCCAGCCCCCGCGAGGGCTGCTCGAGGACGTTGACCCTGGGTTGCCTCATCGCTGCCAGCCCCTGCAAGGGCTGGCCAGGACCTCCCGAATCCGGGTGGCCTTGTCGTGGTCGGCCACCGCGAGGGCTGACCGGGGCCACCCGAGCCCGGGAAGCCTCGCCACAGCCGGCCCCCGCGAGGGATGTCCAAGGCCGCTCGTTCCCGGGAGGCCTCGCCACGGTCGGCCCCTGCGAGGGCCGGCCGACGTCGTGGCCGCCCGATCCTTGGTGGCCTCGCTACGAGGGTCGGCTAGGGCCGCCCCAATCCGGGCGGTCTCGCAGCGGCCTTCCCCCGCAAGGGCCAGCTGAGGTCGGCAGACCTCGGGTAGCCTTGATGCGGCAGGCACTTGCGAGGGCCCGGTGAGGCCGCCTGGATCTGGGCGGGCTCGCAGCGGCCGGCCGATCGGCCGCTCGCCGGGCGTGGGGATGGCAGTTGCCGCCCCCGTCTTCGTCACTGTGCCGCCAGTCTTGGCAGGCGGGCTCTACTTTGGCCCATGGGTGGGATCATCATTTTCCAAAAATGATGATCCGCGTGCTGCATTTCGAGCGATCCAATTGGCCGGTCCGGAAATAGTTAAGCGAAATTACCCGACCGCCCCTCTTAAAATTCTATAAATAGGTCGGATTTCATTAAAAGAGGGGCCTTTTTTGAACTCAAGATTTCCACCCAAGACCACTTCTGCAAGGCTCTGTTAAGGTCGCAAAGCCAAGACAAAGTTGAAGAGAAAGCAAGTCAAGTACGGGACGCACGCACGCTCCAAAAATAATGCATCAGGCTGTCGGCATCACGAAGGATGAAAGACGGGACGTGTAGTGTCATCCTGTCAACGCGTCAAGTTGACTCCGAAGGTAAGGCAATGCTTGCACCCTCGAGAAGCGACCATCGAAGGGATGTTAGAGCAATTCGGCCACCAGCAGCACTCGTCGTCTATTGTCCCTCATCTCATTAAGTGTAACGAGGCGCGGACTGTCGTCCTCGCTCTCCTCCTAAAAGCTCTGATACAGTGGAAGTTAAATTGGCACTGTGTCGACCGCGTGGTTTTCACCCCGATTGCAGGTTTTCCACATCATCAAGCCCTCGTCTCAACACTTAATGAATCTTTAACTGTTGGTACGCTCAACCGCTCTGCGGGCTAGGACAGTTCAGAAGGCCCGGTCTACCAAAAGCGACATGCGAACCCCAACAAAGACGATGTCGAACAAAGCAGCTTTTCCATTGATATCCCGGAAGATGCCGAACAATGTTACGGCGTGGGCTACCCCCCTATTATATTAGGCTGCAGCCCAGCGGGGGACCCCGCCGTCGCTTCATTAACAGGGTCGCGGCCCATGCACCCCAACCCTGGCCCCATCTGTTCTCAGTGTGGCTGGTTGTTGTCTCCGCGATTTGAACCCGAGACCTTGAGAAGAAGCACTTAACGCTTGCCCTCATCACCAACTGAGCCGCGGATCAGTTGGTGATGAGGGCAAGCGTTAAGTGCTTCTTGTCAAGGTCACGGGTTCAAATCGCGGAGACAACAACCAGCCACTCTGAGAATAGGTGGGGCCAGGGTTGGGATGCATGGGCCGCGGCCCTGTTAATGAAGCGACGGCTGGGTCCCCCGCTGGGCTGCGGCCCAGTATAATAAGGGGTTAATCCACGCTGTAACATAAAAGAGCATCCCGGGTTCAAATCGCGGAGACAACAACCATCCACACTGAGAAAAGGTGGGGCCAGGGTTGGGGTGCATGGGCCGCGGCCCTGTTAATGAAGCGACGGCTGGGTCCCCCACTGGGCTGCGGCCCAGTATAATAGGGGGGTAGCCCACGCTGTAACAAACAAAGCAGTTTTTCCATTGATATCCCTGAAGATGCTTCTCCATTGATCTGTAGGTCTCACGCAATTTTCTTTGGCTCAAGTCTGCATCATTCAGAACAGCTCCATCGGAACGGAGGTGGATGCCATTGAGGTGGATCCGGGGAAGAAAGTTATGATAAGGGATTGGCCAGTTTTGTCTTCTGTGGCTGAATTCCTGAGTTTCCTTGGACTTCCGGGCTACTACAGGCACTTTGTAGAGAACTTCTTACGGATAGCCCTGCCTCTCACCACACTAACGAGGAAAGATCAGAAGTTCGTTTGGACGTCGGAGTGCGCGCGAGCTTTTGAGGAGCTGAAAAGCGTTTGAATACGGCGTCAATCTTGACGTCGTCATGTGGTTCGGACGACTATGAAATTTATAGTGATGCATCAGGTAGCTGCTTAGGCTGCTTTCTTCTTCAATTTGGAAAGGTGATGGCTTATGACTCACGCCAGTTGAAAGTGCATGAGCGGAACTATCCCGTCCACGACTTGGAGTTCACGGCGGTGATATTTGCACTTAAGCTGTGACGTCATTACTTATATGACATGAAAATTGACATCTTCACGGGCCATAAGAGCCTTAAGTATCTCTTGGATCAAAATGAGCTAAATATGCGACAAAGGAGGTGGATGAAGTTCCTCGGGGACTACACCTTTGATATTCATTATACTCCCGGGAAGGAAAATGTGGTCGTAGATGCCTTAAGTCGTAGGACTCCGACAAGGGCAAGTTGGTTGCAGATACATGATGAGCGTCTGATCCCGAAGTTGGAGTCCCTCGAGATTTCTTGTGTTGACAAGAATGCTACTTTAAGTGCGTTGTTGGGTATTATATCCACAATAACCTGAATTTGTATGAAGTCACCCTTGAACTAAGATGAATTAAGTTTGTATTTGATGTTTTTTCAAGTTCAGTGCTTGCAAGTTATAATTGTCAGGTGTAGACCAATGTCAGTTTACAATGGGTCACCAAACACAGGACCATACAATGTAATCCCTCATTTTGTGATCCATGGTATTGAGTCATGTGTAACCTCTCTATTGGGACACACTTTATATTCAAGTACTAAAGTCATGGGAGAAAGACTGGTTGTTGGCTTCATAGAAGAAAATTAATTTTTAGTTCACAAAATTTTTTTTAAGTGTTTTACCGGACAAACTTCAATTATTACACGAGTAAGATTAGAGTTTTTACTCGAGTTAGCTGAGTCAGATACTCGAGTAGCAGAAGCTGTTCTCGGGAAAGCCATGCAGTACTCGAGTAGGTATTGACTCCTCCAGTAATCTTAAAATTGAAGTCAAAATTTTTCTAAGTTATTTTCTCGAGAAAGCCGAAGACTTTTCTCGAGAAGGCCATAAATAGTTCTTGATAACCAGAAATGTTTTCTCGAGAACCAGAAATCTTTTCTCGAGAAACATAAATCTTTTCTCGAGATACTTACATGTTCTCGAGTAACAGAAGAATTTTTCTCGAGTAATATAAATCTATGTTTCTCGAGTAAGTATATTTTTTCTCGAGAAACCAGTATTCATTTTCTACACTTTCCTTAAGTATTTCTTCATGAAAACTTTATATCTTTTCTCGAGAAACAAAAACTACTCTCGAGTAATACTTACCTCTCTCGAGAAATGGAGTTCAGGATTTTGAATTTTCGTTAAGTATCAGACGGATTCTATTCCAAATATCATTAACTTTTGATTGGTCCACGTGGATTGTAATTAATGTAATTGGATTGTTATGTTTGACCTATAAAAGGTCTTGTCAGATTCGACAAAATCCTAAAAAGATTTCTTACAGAGTTCTGAATTAGTTTCTACTTTCTAAATCGAGAAGCGCCGCCGCTCTGTTCTTCATCGCCGATTTTCTCGATCCTAAAGATTCAGACAAGAAGGATTCATTCGATCAAGCTTTTCGACCTACTGCAAATCTTCTCCTTGATCATGCTGATTCCAACTGTTGAGATTATATTAGCCAGCATGACACGTGTGTGTGGGACCGCATGTTTGGGCTTTCCCCATCGCGTTCCTGGTCTGGGTGTTGACCCCGGTGGGCCCCCTTGTGTGGCGGAATATCCCCGCGGTCATGTGGTTGGGGTTAATCTCACACCGCCTGCAGACTTCTCCCCTTTGTGTTCATGTACCCCGCCACCCTTCATCTCAACACCTGGGTTTTGAGATGAACTAATGGGTTGGCGGGTTCTAACTTGGTATCAGAAGGAGGTTGTCATGCTGCGGGGGTGTGTTGAGATTATATTAGCCAGCATGACACGTGTGTGTGGGACCGCATGTTTGGGCTTTCCCCATCGCGTTCCTGGTCTGGGTGTTGACCCCGGTGGGCCCCCTTGTGTGGCGGAATATCCCTGCGGTCATGTGGTTGGGGTTAATCCCACACCGCCTGCAGACTTCTCCCCTTTGTGTTCATGTACCCCGCCACCCTTCATCTCAACACCTGGGTTTTGAGATGAACTAATGGGTTGGCGGATTCTAACTTGGTATCAGAGGAGGTTGTCATGCTGCGGGGGTGTGTTGAGATTATATTAGCCACCATGACACGTGTGTGTGGGACCGCATGTTTGGGCTTTCCCCATCGCGTTCCTGGTCTGGGTGTTGACCCCGGTGGGCCCCCTTGTGTGGCGGAATATCCCCGCGGTCATGTGGTTGGGGTTAATCCCACACCGCCTGCAGACTTCTCCCCTTTGTGTTCATGTACCCCGCCACCCTTCATCTCAACACCTGGGTATTGAGATGAACTAATGGGTTGGCGGGTTCTAACTCCAACGTTCTCAGATCGAAGAGTTCTCCGATTTCTTTCTCGATTTTTCTGACAAAGCCTTACAACTTTTCAAGAAGGAAGAAGCCGAGATTCAGTCAGATCTGTGAAGACAAATTTGTGTATTTCAATTTAAAATCATTTTATTATTATAGGAGTTATTCTACGAGATTGTAGGAGTTATTCTCTGAGTTGTATAAGTTATTCTCCGATTTGTTGTAGGAGTGGTTGTACTCCTATATTGTAGGAACTTTGTTCTGATTTGTAGGACTGTTTTTAATCCGAGAGAATAGTGAAGTAGCCAAGTCTAGTGTGTTGCTAGATCGGTGAGGTGGAGAGTGGATGTACCCAAGGTTGGAGAACCACTATAATTTGTGGTGTCGTCTGTGATTTGCTTGTTTATTTTCCGCTCATCGCTCGTACAATTTTTATTCCGCAAAAAGACGCAGAACTCACATATTCACCCCCCCTCTATGTGATTTAGGTAGACAACTAAATATTTTCAATTGATATCAAAGCGAGGTTGTTCATCAAAAGGTTAACACCTTGAACAGATTTGCCCCTAGTTGTCTTAAGAGTATACATGCATGGACAGAGTCAAGGATTTTGCTAAGCTTTTCATATGCACTAAGACAAACTTCCCCATGTGGAAAGAAAGGGTGAAGTTCTGCATGGAAGCAGTGGATCCAAGGATCTTTATGATAGTTGAAGAAGGCCTGGCGACTGGAAAATCATCGGAGGGGCATCTTAAGAAAATTGAATTTTAATTGATATTTTCGATCTGCGTGTAGTCAAAAGCGGTCCGCCTATAACATCACTCTACAAAAAACTTTCAAAATAATATACCCTCGTGTCATCTCACGACCTAGACTTCCTCTACCAGCCCGAAAACTTCTTCTCTCCCCACAAAACCCGCGGGATATTGCGTGCCTGATTCCTTCCCCCCCCCCCCCCCCCCCAAATTTCGACGGCTTCACCCGCGCCAACAGAAAGACCTACAGCTTCAGAAGCTCTCCACGACCGGAAGCCCTCCTCCACCGGAAGCACCTTTGGTTTGTAGCAAGGAAAGAGGTTATTCTTTGATCTGATATTTAGGCAGCACTCCCAAACCTCACTCTACTTCTCCATCTCCCTTCTCTTGCCATTGCTGGTGTAGTTTTGGATCCCACGGCCTCAGATTTTCAAACTTCATCCAAGGTTCAGGATGTTGACAACTGTCAATATATCAAACAGCAAATATCCAAGCTCAAATCTTCATCAGCCATCAGATGGTCATGATTCAGCGAAGAAAATCAACACACTATGGTTCTATTTGGGGGAACTTATTTTCACCGGTCAAGTGGTTACGAAAATAAGTCCCCCCAAACGAAGCCTATATTTACTCTCGTTCTCCAAGGATTAAATCCAGGCGCATACCCAAATTATTGTAATAAGGTTATGTAGAATAATCATGATGTTTATTTTTTTCTCAATTCCCCCTTGAATTCGTCTCTCGCCCCTCCGGCCACCTCCTGAGGCCCTTCTCTGCTCTTGTATTGTCCATACTCCGACATAATTGTAACATTTGATGATCTCGTAGAGATATGAAAAACAATCTTGTCGTATACAAGATGAGTGAAGGTTTAAGATCCATCATAAAATTCAAGACCGCACTACAAATCGAAGAAGCTAAGAGCTTCACAAATCGAAGAATTACAACAACAATTCTTGTCCGAAATGGAGCAAACGACCCATCAAATTAGGCAACAATTTACAACAGAATTACAAACAAAGGAGTGTCTTCTTGCACAACAAATTTTAGAGATCAGTGATAAATCATCGGATCAATTGGCCGATCAAATCGCAACATTAAGGCGCAAAATGATGGCCGGATTTGATAACCTACAGAAATCCATGAACAAGAGGACTCATAATGATCATCATTGTCCACTAGGCAATGAAGAGACTCATAATGATCATCCCCACTAATTGGATCGACACCTTACGGACCCAGGTTATTTCTTTTCGACCCGATAATTTAGATATTCAATGTCCTCATTTTTTTTAGAAGGAGATCAAACCAACTGGTTGTACGAAGTTAAAAATAATTCAAATATAATAATATACCAACACAAGATATTTTGCTAGCTAATAAACTCTTTGCATTTAGATAAATTTGAATCAAAGTGACTCTTAAAGATCACCCATCGCGCTTTCTTTTACATTATTTGTGGCTGTTATAACAAAATGATTTGAATCCTCATTATATATAAAACCAACCGGGTTATTAACGAAATTACCAACAGGGTTATCACTCATCTTAACGGTCTCCTGCACCTTGACGTGGTTGCTGGAGAAGTAGGCGGTCTCGTCTTTGTTCGCCCGGAAGGAGAACAGCTGGCGGAAGACCGCGAGGCTGAACTCGATCCGCTCTTCCCGCAGGAAGCACGTGAACCCGATCACCACCGCGATAGAGTTAGGGGTCATCTGGACGGGGACGACCCCGAAGTATTTCAGTATTTGGCGGACCTCCGGCCATAGGGGAAGCCGGAGACCCTCCTCGAAATGGGTCGTGTGGATGGCGAGCTCCTCTACTGAGAGGTCGTTGATCTTCTCCCCTTCCCCAGGTCGCCTCGCCACGAAGCCCGGCGGGATGTAGTCGCCTATCGCGTCGAAGAACTAACTCCCAGAAATGGCGGCTGAGGAGAAATTGTGCTCGGAGAAAGTCCAAGCGCACTTGCTCCGCCCGTCCGCATCGCCGCTGCCACCACCCATCTCGAGGGAAGCTTGTTAAGCGGGACGAAGTAGTTCTCACCGGAAGTAAGCGAGTCGGTGGTCACAGGAAGTAGAGAAGAAGGAGAAATCTTAAATGCGGTAGGTAAGAAATGGTCGGCAGGGCCTATTTATAGAAAGAAAAAGGGCACGAAAATGTTCTGCCTGCGGGAAAAGTGCGGATAGCAAAATGCGCCCCGACGCTTCCACTTCCGTACCCACCACGTATTAATATTAGCTCGTCGATGTGCCGCAAAGACTATTCGGCAGCAAGCCGCGTTCACCCGCGTCCGCCCAAGAAACGAGCGAGCCGTGATTCGCACCCGCCAAAAGCGATAGGCGGGCCGCTTAGGCTCGCGATCGGCAAACGCTCAGCTCACTCACGCCAAGACTAAGCAGGCGGGCTGGGCGAGCCGATTCAATAATCTAGCGACCGCTTAAAGAAGGGATAGGCAAGTAAGAGCGCTTCATCCGCATTCACCTAGAGAAAACTAAACAACAACAATAAAAGTAGCATCCAGCAAATATGAGGCTATTAGCGGGCGAAAAGTCTCAAATTATTACAAACAGATTGAATGTCCCGAGGAAAGAAACTTCGTACGCGAGTTGGTCTAGGATGCGGGTGCGACCCGGGCCTGACAGTCAATAGCGGGGAGGGGGCAGGCGGCTTAGTACTGGATCCACTTCCACCTGCCCCGCCTCCCCGTCCCAGATCGGGGGGGGTGCACGCGTGGGTAATGGTACTCGCAAACCCCAAACAGCTCCCGCTGGGCCAGGTCGATCTGCTCTGTGGCATGCCTAAGCCGCTCCTCGGCCCGCGTGATGTGCACCCCCGGAGAAGTAACTCTGTCCCTGTCAGCTGGACGCCTCATTCCCTCCAAAACTACGAACCGCTCCTCCGCCTCGGCCTTGTCCTCGTCTACCCTGTTGCAGACCTCCTGTAGCAACAGGGATTGTTTTTGAAACAGCCGCGTCACCTGCTTCTTCATCCTCTCAGCATCCAGCGAGTCGCCCAGATACTCCGAAATACGATATGTATCAGGGGGAGGCGAATACCCCTCGCTCATGTCGACGTCGGAGGAGGAAATCACGTTAAAGTCTACAGAAGGAAAGGTCAGAAGAAGCGAGCAGTAATAAATGAGCAAAGGTACAAGCTTACCAGGGGTCGGCACGTCGCCCACACCGACAGATTACTGGGAGGTGCCCGTCTGACCCTGAAAGAGCCCTCCTTCAAGAACTGTGAAGGATTTCCCCAGCCCAGGGGGAATTGGCGACTGGGAAATCATCGGAGAGGCATTCCCCTGGCCCAAAGGGCTGGCGGACTGCTCGGTTATCAATGGGAGGGAACGACCCCGCTCCCCTCCACCTCTGTCTTCACGAGGTGCCTCCTGCAAAAAGAGGAAATCAGAAACAGAGTAACGAACCAACAGGAGGGTTTGCATACCTCTTGGGCGACCTCTGCACCGGCCGCCGAGCTGGACCCCGGGAGGTCGTTTGCAGGAGACCGCCTGACAATTTTCCCTTTCATCGTCCTGAAAAGGGGACCGGGCGATCCGCGCACCAACCATGGGGCGGCATCAAGAGCTTGCTCCCTAGTCCCCTCCCTCGCGGCCGCCAGGCGCGCTCGCATCTTCTCGGACACAGGAATCGTTCAGCTATAGCTCACAAGGAAGGTGAGAAGAGGGCGAGATTTTTCCAAAGGTCCGATGACATATTTATAGCATGATGGTGGGACTCACCAAAAGATTCTTTCCAGCTCAGCAAAGCACTCACCGAACACGTGGGATGGATGATTTTTTCCGAGCTTTGCCAAGCTCAAAAAGAGCGTGGATTGTATACAACCCCGTGTTCGTCGAGTGGGTCCACCAGGTCAGGAGTGTCGACTAGGGCAACCTGCCCGCTCCAGAAGAGCATGCGGGCGAACTCAGAACGGTCAGTTCGCTCTCGGCAAAGCTAGGCAGGAGAGTTGCGCGAGCTGGCCCACCCAACCCGCGCCCTCCTGTAGTTCGTCAAACTGAGCTTGAGTTGAGATGAGAGTTCGTCGAACAGAGCTCGGCGTTCGTTGAACGGAGTTCGGCGTTCGTCGAGCGGAGCTCAGCGTTTTTCGAGCTAAACTCAGGAGTTAAAAACCTGAGTTCGTCGAACTAAGCTCGGCGAACTCAATTCCTCTGGAATTCCTCCTATAGTAACAATCCCAGACCAGCCAGCCCGCTCTACCATAGGCGACCTAGCCGCCAGCCTGCCTCAGAACAAGGGTCGGCGGACTGCGACGACCTGGCTCGTGCTCGCCTAAGGAGGGAAGGCGAGCTGCGGGTGCCAGGTCGCGTCTGCCCCAGCGGGATGGTGAGTTGTGGCGAGCCGACCTCCAGACCCTTGGAATCTGCCCAGTGGGGCCGATAGGCAAAATTACCTGGGTGCCCTTGCTGGGGGTGTAGATAACTTATTAGAACACTGGAGTTACGTTGTTGGCAGACCCAGTTAGGCTGCACATAGTTGTTCAGAACAACGGAGGTTGGCTATTTGCAGACCGTCTTCAGAAATCTATAAATAGACCCAAGAGGGCACCTCAGAAGGCATGGTTACTTGCTCACAGATCTTCTTACGCTTTCTGAGGTAGCCTTAGCACGGCTTTTGGCTAAGGGAGGAGAAGCGCTCTAAGATCTTTTGGGTGTGTGGTGGGACCTCCACGCCGAGCCCTTGGGTCAGTCCCTTTTTCTTTTCCTTTGTTATTTGGCTTGCAGGAGAGAAGTAAGTGCGTGATCACCCCTTCGCCAAGGGTGAACTCCACGGAGACCGAATTTTCGGTTTCAACACCACTTATTGGAATTTCTGGTCGCGGAAGGGGAATCCTTAGGACCAACGAAATACAGAGTCACAAGAAAATATATACTTCGCATAATTTTATTAGCAAAATAAAATTAGTAAGTACTCAAATTAAAAGATACAAATCCAAAAAAAATACTGCAAAAGAACTCGGACTACGAAAATCCTAAGGAGTAATATAAATTTGACTGCAATCCGTAAAACAGACGCAAAATATTTGTACCAGAATGAACCTTCGTCGTCGTCATACAACCAACCACCGCCACCACCTCCACCAAGAAGAGATACAAGTCAGGACTTGTCCTTGTCGTGAATGCGCAACCTGCCAACGTCACCACTTGTGCACAACCACTACCGCATGCATGCAACCATCGAGCATTGCACACCTTGCCGCAGCCCGTGAACCTGACGTCTTGCCCCTACCTGCACACTTTCACTCTACGTTGCTGGTGCAGCCAACAATTGGATGTTGACGCTCGCCGTCCTCATCGATCCTGCACTACAGTTCTCCTCTACAAGACTTTACCTATTTTAAATTTGGCTTTCGGTGTGTCATTCATAGTTTGTCATCCTCCCCTTTTATAGAGTCATTTCACATGTCTTGGCCTCTTTCCAAGAAACTTCTCTGCATGTGCTCATTCAAAGCACATGGGCGGCTTGAAGAAAAGTTCGCATTGGTGGCCGATAGGTGGGGATGATGAAACATGTGGGTTTGAAAGTTCAAAACCAACTTAACATCTCGCTCGCTCTGTGTTCTGTTAATTTTTATTGCAGAGCAAATATTTGAGAAAAAATCTTGTCCATAACCGTAAAAAATAAAAGCGATTATTAACCACAATCAGTTTTTGGCTAACCGCACCACAAAATTTTTTAAAAAATATCTATTTTCTATGTGGTTAACTACAACCCGACACCATGTTCTTTGAAGCTAAGAAGACCTGCCCGTTCCACTGGACGGAGCGTCACCGTGGTTTACCTTGCTCACATATGAAGATTTGTGTGGATAGATAATCTCTGTTTACCGCATTATAAACTATAGCAGCTCGCAATAGAGGGTTGCTGATTTGCATGGCGCAGGTCAGCCGGACCAATTGTCGACGGCATCTTCTAGGTCACAATGGGCAGCAACGACTGCTTCAACAACTACCTCATGCTGAACGACTGCTTCAACAACTACCTCATGCTGAACGACTGCTTCAACAACTACCTCATGCCGAACTACAACACCCGCAACATATACAACTCTGACCTGTTTTCAACACTCCTAGTCCAGCAGTATACACTTCAGCTCTGCTGAAGTTGATCAGGAGCTTGATCTTCCCTTCAATAGGGAGGTGAATAAAATGGTTAATAGCCTCAACAATAATCTTTCTGCGGCTAAGTTCACCTAATATCAACAGCTACAAAATGATCATTGACATCATCAACCATGAAAATTACGGTAAGAGGGCAGTAAAAGCGCTGTTTTTTTTCTTCTGAAATTTGCACGTATCAATCAACACAACAATTTGTTTTGCTGGTTTCAAGGTTATAAACAACGGTTGCTGTGGCATCGGGCGCAACCGAGGCCAAACAATATGCCTTCCGTTCCAGACGCCGTGCCCGAACAGAGAGGAGTATGTTTTCTGGGATGCTTTCCATGTGACGGAGAAGGTGAACGTCATTCTGGTGACGAGGGCATTTAACGGCAGCGGTGACGTTGTGTATCTCATCAACATACAGCTGCTCGCAATAGCGGAGCCACCGAGGAAGGAGGCGGGAAAGCCCAAAATGAGTTACGGCAATTAAAAAATTGGGTTGCGGAAAACATTTTGGGTTGCGATTAACATTGTGGTGCGACAAGCTAAATACGGGTTGCAGTTAACAATCGTCAAAATAAATCTTCTAAACATAACTCCATTCATAAACCGCAGTCCATGACCACTCCATAGTCCATTCATAAACCATAATTCATGACCATCCTATTCATGACTTCCACTACCGCACCAAACTAGGCCAATAATTCTCTTTCAATATGATGAGAATATTTGTAATCTACAATTGCATTACAATCACATCGTCTCCTAAAATATAATCATTTTACGACATTTTTTTAATAAATAATCATTTTTATGATTTTATAACCCATAATATTCAAGATATTGTTCCAATTTGATTCACCCCAACCCGTATTAAATTGAATCACAAGATTTTTTTTAGATGACTTTTGAAGACTTCACATTAATCCACTAATTCCACAATTGTTCCATCCTAAAACTCACTTGCCTAGGCAGTTTTTAACAGAATTTCAGCACTTGCTCTAAAAAAACATATTCCTTGTCAAAATTACTGTGTAACCACAATAACATTTTTTTAAAAAACTATATTCAACATTTTGTTCATTCTTGCACTTTTCTCCATCCTTAATCTTATCGTCTTAGAAGCATGCAAAGAGTAGCCTCTGTCTCACGAATTTGATATGTTTACTTATAAGCCCACGAACCAACCCCAAAACAAATGATCATAGACATTCTCTTGGGTGCTTCAAGGCACAAATCCAATAATATTATTAACATTATCAGCCCCAAGTCTACTAATAAAGATAGATCTATGGAGGAGGGTATTGATAATTTATTATAAGGACCATTTAACAGGACTTTTCCTCTAAGTTTGCTAAATTAGAAGCTGCACCCTTCTACTGAAATTACAAAAATCTCTCCTGAAAGAATATATTTCATAACATCCATGAACAAAAAAATCATCATGAAATTTTTATAATTTCATGTAAACTTACAGAAAAAAAGTTTTTATAATTTCCAAAATAGGAGGGATGTTATGAAATTTGTTTGTCAAGATCTACAGTTGTCATGTGGAAAAATGATGACTAAGAGAGAAATTAGTACAAAATGGGAGATGAAAAAAGTAAACAGAGAAAATAAATAGGGGAGAAGTGAAGAGAAATAATAGAGTAGATGCCAATGGAAATGCGTGCGGTTTCGTGCGGCAGCTCACGAAAACCATGAATTTCCATGACAACTCACAATGTCCGTGCATTTTGGTCGATGGTTTTCGTATGCACGAGTTTGTCTATGTGCTCGCGAGAATACAAAGAGCTCGGGAATGAGACGTAAATCCACAAGATTTTTTCAGGGGCAGTCAACCGTGATGGCACCAATGGGCGGGTATGGAACATGTGAAATAAAACATGCGAAAATTTTGGGGCCGTATCCCAAACATAAATAAGGGTCCAGGACACCGGAGATTGGGTCCCCTGCTCAATTTTACGCGAATTCTGGCAAAAAGAAAATAATATCTCTGGAAGATCAAAATGGTCATATGAGATCACAGATGAAAGAGAGAGATCTTCCTCTCTTTAGGCTTCGTTTGGCACGGCTTATTTGTTCCGGTGAGTTTGATCAAAAAACATCATTATCCTCGAATGTATGTTTGGCAAGACAAAGGTTATGATCATTACCAAGAAAATAAACTAGTTTTGAGCATAACATGCATGAATTTTTTTAGGTGAGGTCAGGCGTTCACGAACGACAGTTCATGACCATCACCACCGCGTCAAAAGAAGCCTTAATCTTAAGAACAAGCATTTGTATCTCTAAGACAGATCACTTTGATCTCCCAGAGAGATTTTAAACTTCCACAAAAACTATTTTTCTTTTGTGGATTTTGCAAATTTTGCCTAAAATAAATCAATATCAACAAATATTAGTTTAGACTCTAAATCCTAAACCATAAACCACTTCAATTGAAAAACTCTTCCTTACTCTGTAATGTCAAAACAAAGCTTAGCTTCGTCCCAGGGACCATTGATCTCAAACTTATACTCCTGTATCCGAATGAGCCAGTAAGGGCAGATGACCGAAACAAACACGAGAAGAACTAGTAAGAGGACGAATAGCACCGGGCGCAAAGCATACACGATACACAACGTCATGAACATCAACATGAAGGAGAACCACAGATGTGCCCTGAAGGAGTATCTCTTGATGCTGAAAACAACCAAGGGAGCAAAAAGGAATACCTGGAGCGAAAACAACAATACTGAGAATACGTGAAGCCTGGATGGAAGGCGAGACGCTACGAGAACGGAAGCTACAATCGACGCATTCAACGAGATACTGTTAGACAGAGTCGGATGATTACGAGCCCCTGGCGGTCTAATCGCGCTGCCCGAATAGTCATGTAGGAAGAGATGGATTAGCAGCAGTGAAACCGAGAGCGCCCATATGGTGTCCGAGCTGATCGACCGGGTGAGAGTGTGGTAAACTGGTGCCAAAATGTATAGCCCACTGATGAAGAAGGAGATCTTGAGAAGGTAATGGAGGAATAGCTGAAGGGAGATCTGGCTTGCAGTGAGCAAGATTATTGAGAAACCCAAGGCGAGAAGACCGGTATCCAGGCAGAGGAGAGAGGTTTCTCCGATGACGGAGTGGAGCGTCTGTATCCAAATGACCACAACGAGAGCGGCGACGCAGAGATATTGAGATATGGAAACAGAATCCAGCATCACTTTGAGAAAATCCCTCTTCACCACATTGGCATTCATGACCATGCCTTCCAAGAAGGATTCATCCGTGTAATTGTCATCGTAGCCCGGCTGGATCCCTCCGTAGGCGACTTTCCGCCATTTTTGCTTGCCGGAATTCTTGGTGGGCACGCTCTCCATATTCATATTCTTGCTTCAAAGGTTTAAGAGCTTGTGCTTCACCTTCAGACCCTCCAAGCACCTGGTTATGTTGCATACCATGCGTTAGAGCTTTTATAATCAGATGAAATAAATGGTTTCAATGCACATTCAAAATCTACAAATATAATGTGAACTGAATGTTAGTATTCATTCAGAAACCCAATACCACAAGAATACAACAAGAATTACATTTGAGATAAAAGCTAATGATGATAATCTACATTATACTACGCTCACTAGGCCACAGAGATCCATTTATTCAGTAGGTTCTGTGATGTGATCTTGATAGGGCTAACTGCAGACCGCTAATCATACAATTAATATGAAATAAATGGTTTCATATTTTGAACGTGCCCACTTTGACTTGACATTGACTTGAAATCCGGTTTGAGTTTGAATCGATTAAAATTGAGTAGAATCATTTAAAGTCGATTCAGAATTGATTAAAATTTCCAGTGACTTTTGAGCTTCCATTCTTATGCTTGGACCTAGTTCAATCCGATTTGACATAGATATAATGTATGATGAAGTCGACTTTAGATTTTTATGATCGACCCTAGTTTTATCCCCATTTGACAGTCAGAAATAATGTACAATGAGGTTATTCGAATACGATTCCATGAAATTTGCATTGTAAAGTTCATAGCAGGCCGTGAAATCCATGTCAAAACAAACAAAGCCACCTCCAATTCTCCAAATAGCTAGGATAAGGCTGCTAATGATAATAACGAGCATGCCCTCATGACTGTTGTCAATACTTGCGGCCTTAAGGAAGGTAGACTAACCATTTTTGTTAGCATTCTTCGGCTCCATTTGGCACGGTGGTGTCGGTCATGAACATGAAGGTTAAATTGTCATTCGTTAACGCGTACCTAAGGAACTTCTTCCACTTTTATGTTCAAACGGATGATGTTTGTTAGCTGATCATTAACGAATGACGGTTTAACCCATGCGTTTACAACGGGCACCACCGTGCCAAACGGAGCCGAAGCATATTGATAGGGTCCATAGGGACGTCCTGCATAGGGTTCAGGTGGAGAGGGGAGATGCGACTGGTGGTCCTATACTCCTATATATAGGCTTTAATGATACAATTACACCTAAATAAATATGCTAACTAGATAATTAAATTTCCTGCATCGGGCTTAATTCTATGTCAGTTAAGGAGATGGGGCAATCTCTAATTGTTCCTATGGAAGGAACGGAGGAAGTCATGTTTGATAGAAAATCTCTCCTCAATCAGGAGTATGAGACCTTCAAGCAAGATGGTCGGGCTCATTTGTCTTCAATCACTGTGAACAGAAGCTGGATTTGTGATGTAGACAAAAATTAGCATTGACATTTTTAAAAGGTCGCCATCTCTTTCCAATTTATGCAGCACAACTGCACAAGCGAAACTTTCACGAACAGTGATTGCATCTAACAATCACTCATAAACATCTAACAATCACTCATAAACATCTAACAATCGAACGTTGGATATAACATGGCAATACATTCCACAAGCATTAATATGATAGACAAACACGAAGATTTAAAATTAATGGCAAATAGGCAAGATGAAATTAGGGCAAACTCTAATTTTTTAGCTCATGTAAATATAAACCCAAGATTAATGCCAACATGAATTAAGAAAGTAGATAGGAAGGGGTATATACCAGCAGGAGACAGGCAGGGTTTGTCTTTGGGCAATGGCAGGAGGGGAAAAAGTCATCGAGGGCCTGACGAACTCGTACGAGGAAGGCCAAGGAGGGACAGACAGCGTGCGAGAACCGTCGGGAAAAGGTGGGATGAGCTTCAATGGTGGATCGAAGGAGATCGAACCCAGGGCAGGATTCAGGCGCTCACGGGTTCGGTAAATCCACCGGTAGACATCGCCAGAGGTGAAAGGGAACGACGGAGCTAACGGAGGCAGGCGGAGGCGGCGTAGAGGCGAGGCGGATCATAGGCAGAGGTAGAGGCTCGAATGGGAGAGTTAGGGCCGGCACTACCTTCATCCTGCCTTTCCAAGGGAAAAATTTTTGGTCAGATCGGCGGACCAGAAGAAGGTCCCAGGAGGTCCGCCCATCTCACCAAAAATTAAGGGATATAAAATATTAGGGCCCGTTCGTTTCCATTGTTTTTAAGGTTTGTTTTCGTTTTCAGTTTTTGCGATCTGAATGTAGGTGTTCGTTTGGCTATGTTTTGCACGGTTTTAGTTTTGAGTTGAAAACAGACCTCGCGAGGTCGGTTTTGAGAATAGACCGTCACTTGTTCCCTTCTTCCCTGGCGGGTGCGGGAGATTTTCCACCGAGATCTTCCTCCCTAATCGTGGATCTTCCTCCCTTCTTCCTCCAGCTAAGTTGCGGTTATGGCCGGCGACGATCAAAGCAGCCGCAACAATGGCGATTATGGTTGATACCTGCTTTATTTTTCGGTGCACAGGAGAAAGTCATGACCGATTTCGTCGCTGCTCGAGGAGAAAGTCATGGCCTCTGCGCTGTTTGAAATTTCTCACCGATTGAGCTTCCATGAGATATTGAAGATCATCTCCTTACAGATACCATGGTCGGTACCTGTTTGAAAGCCATGGCTGGTACCTATTTTAACGATTGAGCTTCCATGAAATTTCTCACTTATTTCTCACGGATTGAGCTTTCATGAGAAAGGCATGGCTGGTACGTTTTTGAAATTTCTGTTGCACCCCTAGTTGGATTTGCGCTAGGTTCACTAAGATAGGATGTTTGACTCAACATGTATAGTCAGGGTAATGATTGTGTCCTAGAGTCTAGGTCATACCCTTAGAATCAGCACTGCTTGAACCAGCCATCAACAGACTGCAAAAGACTCCAGACTTAGAGAAATATCACTCAGAAAATGAGTTCGACGTTCGTCGAACTCAGGTCGACGAAAGTCGTGCTCAGCTCGACAAACTTAGAGAAAATTCTCTGAGCTGAGCGCGACGAACTTGACTCTCAGGTCGACGATTTCCAGAGTATACTTCAACATTACAAGTCCAGAATTCTTCTCACTAAACTTCAGTCGACGAAGTTAGAATATCAGCTCGACGAACTTGGATCTTAGGTCAACGATTTCTGGGTATTCTACTTCAACATGTTATTCCAGAAACATCAAAGTATTCTAAGTCCAGAATCATGCTCTAGTCGACGAATTCATTTTCTCAACTCGACGAACTTAGACCACAATCCTGACAAGCTTTTGTCAAGTAGTAGTTAGCAGTTCTCAGCTCGACGGAACTAGTTCTCAGGTCGACGGAACTAGTTCTCAGGTCGACGAACCTACTTCTCAGGTCGACGAACCTAATTCTCAGGACGACGATTTCTGGATACTTCAATATTCTAGTCCAAGAACCATTTCTCTGAACACTGGTCGACGAAGTTATATTCTCAGCTCGACGATCTTGATGCACGGAATTAGCATGCTTCCAGAGAAAGCAGTTAACTATCCTCAGGTCGACGATCTTGGATCTCAGCTCGATGAACAAAGATTATCTGGTCGACGAACTTGACTTCTCAGCTCGACGAACTCTGGACCCAGCTCGACGAATTCTGTTATCTGTTCGACGATTTCTTTGCAGTTCCAGACTTAGAAATTTCCATCCCTCTGTCCCTTTTCTATTGCAATAATTCCTGAGTAATTATTGCTTAAATATTCTCTGAATATTACCGTTAGAAGCAAGCATTGATTACGGTCTTCATCGGGATTATTACTTGCCGTTTTTCAATGGGACAGTTGGGGAAATCAATCAATGCAAATATTCTCCAGGCCGTCAGCATTGAATGAAGGAAGAAATTCAAAATTCAGAAGGAAAATTACACAGAAATATAAAAAGGATTTTTCTTTTTCTTCCTTCAGCAATAGAGACAACAACACAGTGCATAGGCCTTTCTTCTTCCTTCTCGTATAAATACAGTGAACAAAAATACACAGGGCAATAACACAGCAAAATCAGAAGCCCTAGACCAGAGAAAGAACACCAAGCTGAAGAAGAAGAAGAACAATCATTTAAATCAAGAGTCTTCTTCTGTCTTCATCCCAGAATTCTTCAAAGGACAACAATTACTGTATCAGTCAAGAAGCACCTGGATACCTACTGGTCAAGGCTGAAACATTGAAGGTCTACTCACTCTGAAGCAAAGCTCCATCCTTCCTGAACAAATCTATATCTCAGGGGGAGCTTTGTCAAAATCAAGATCCACTAAAGTCTTCTCAGTTGTATTTGAGAAAGAGAAGACATAATCACTCTCTCATCCCCCACTGTATAAAGGATTCTTAACTCCCTTCAAAAGTTATTCCTGGTTGCAAGTCACTTGATCAAAAAACTTGAGAATTGATTTTTGAGCACCTAATCAAAAGCTCATTGGTGACAGTCACCTGATCAAAAACCTGAGTGGATTCCTACCAGGGTGGTAGAAGAGTGGATGTACCCAGATTGGGGAACTACTATAAAATTCTTGTGTTGTCTGGTTGCACTTTTTCTTTTGTTCTTGCTGTGGCTGTGTGGCTTAGGTTTGCTGTGTTTGTGCTATTTAATTTAATTTCTGCAGCACCAGTCATAGATTGAATTATCTTAGGACTGATTTGTTAATTAGCAAAAAGTTTTATAAACCCTAAATACTCTATTCACCCCCCCCCCTCTAGAGTATTTCAAATCTAACTGTTACTTTCAATTGGTATCAAAGCAAGTTTCCTTTGGTTGTACAAGCTAACACTTGAACTAAAAGATCCTTTATTAGATCTGACCTTTACTTCTATTAAGTTTATATTCACAGCATGGCACAGAACAAAGACTATGCAAACACCAGACCTCCAGTGTGCAACCTAAATAGGTTTGTCATCTGGAAGGCAAGAATAAAATTATATATGAATTCTATTGATGAGGATATCTACAATTCCATCTTGGCAGGTTCTCCTCAATCTACTGCCTCTACATCTACAGCAGCTTCAAGCACTAATGCAGTTCCACCACCTGAGTGGACTGAAGCACAGAAGAAAGCCAAAGTTGCTGATGTCAAAGTCATGAACATTCTGGCTCAAACAATGTTAGATGACATCTTCCAGAAAGTGGCTGAATGCACATCAGCCAAAGCCATTTGGGATTCCCTTAATCAAATGGTGGCTGGATCTGCTGATGAAAGAAAAGACAGAAGATTCAATCTCATATCACAATATGAGAACTTCAAGAAGGAGGAAGCAGAATCTGTAGCAGACATGTACAACAGGCTGAGCTCAATCATCAATGAGCTGAAAACCTTGGACAAGGACATCACCCTCACTGAGGTGAATGACAAAATCCTCATATGCTTCCCAAGCTCATGGGATTCAAGGATCTGGTCAATCAAGGAGGCCAGAAGCTTAAAAGAGATTTCCACAGAATCTCTTTTAGGAAAGCTCAAATCTTATGAGTAGCTCATTAAATCCAGAGAAGCAGCAAAGCAAAGGACACCTCCACCAGCCAGGAAGGAACACAACCTGGCATTCAAGGTTGTTGAAGAATCTGAAGCCTCAATAGTGAATGAAGAGTTAATAAGTCAACTAGCCAAAATATTTTATAAGATGGCAAGCAAGGACTTTAGAAGAAAGTCATCCAGGCAGGATGACAAGCCAAGGTATGACAAAACCCCTACTAAAGAGGTAGTTTGCTTTGGCTGCAGGAAACCTGGACACTTCATCTCAGAATGTCCAGAGAATCAGAAGAAAGAGAAAAGAAGAGAGAAGGATACAAGAAGATAACAGAGTTCAAGACCTTCCTCCAGCAAATATAAAAAGAAGGAGAAAGGCTTTGTAGCTGAAAGCTGGAGTGAAACTGAAAATGAGTCCACATCTTCAAGTTCCAGTGAAGAAGAAGAAGAGACAAGGGCCAAAGAAGTCTGGCTCATGGCCATTGATGCCTCCAGAAGTCAATCAGATGAAGATGCATCTGAAAATGAAGAAGCTTAAGAAACAGAAGCTGATCAGGTACTTCTATCCTTTGACTATAATTCTGATGCTTTCAAATTTGAATTTAAAACCATGTGTATTGATTTAATAAATTTTGAAAAGGAAATCAAAACACTTAGGGAAAAATTAGCTAATCAAGAAACTCTAGGGGTGAGGAGTGAAAACCGAAAACCGACTAAACCGATCAAACCGACCAAACCGCACCGATTTTGAAACCGAACCGCCCGGTCCGGTGTCGGTTCAGTCTGGAGCTTTTGAAAACCGAAGGACTATCGGTTCGGGTCGATTTTCAGGTTGTGAAAACCGATCAAACCGAACCGAACCGAGTTTTTTGTTTAACATAATTTAAAGTTTAAGTATTTAACTAATTAACTTTTTAATTTTAAAGTCAGCCACATTTTGTCATTCCGATTTAGCATATAAGTATATAACTGTATAACTGAAACTGTATAAGCATATTATTATTTTTATGCTTGCATGCCTAGTCACGAACAGCGGACAGCGGTGTCAAAGAGTCAAAGTTAATATCTTATATTCTTATTTGAGTGATTGGGTTTCGGCCTTCGGGTTTCTAGTTTTATTAAGTTCATTTTTTTTCTCTTTTTCATTTTTTCGAGATAGCAGCTGATAGGGTTTTGTCGGGTCTCCACTCTCCAGTTTCCTACTTTCCAGTTTCCTGATTTCCTCCCAATTTCCGGCAGTTCGTATATCGCAAATCGCAATCGCAGACTCGCATTGGCGACGAAGACGAGACCGTCGAGGGCAATGACGAGACCGTCGAGAGCAATGACTGCGGCGACGGAAGACGACTGAATGCTTCAGATCTCTCATTATTGGCAGTGTTTGGCCGTGCGGCGGGCGGCAACTCCAGCTGTTCATCTTCCTATTCCCTTTTATTGCTTCAGATACTTTTGCTGTCACAATAAATTGGGTGTAAAAAAACAGACACTCATATCAAGTAGGTGATTACTAAGTCATTTAAATTCATTAAATCAATCTATCATTGTCTTATACTTTATCTCAATGCTGGATCAGCAGAAAGTGGTCTGACATTTGTTGCGCCAAGATATGGAGGAACCCAAGGAGACACTATATCTAGTGGAGGACTGCTATGATATAAAACATTTGCTTTAATGAGTTGATAGCATAACTGTATCCTAATTCCTACACGGGCAAAAAAAAATTAAAACAAATAAAAAATATGGGTTTAATATTAACTATTATATGTTTGTTCACAAAAAACCGACATCAAACCGAAAAAAACCGACTGAAAACCGAACCGACTTTGAACTGAACCGACCGGATTCGATTCGGGTCGGTTTGGACAAGCCAAAAACCGAGGCATGTCGGCTCGGTTTCGGTTTGGGTCCAAACCGACCCAAACCGAACCGCTCGCAGGCCTAAGAAACTCTGATTACTGAAAACACTAAGCTAATAGATGAACTTACACTAGCTAATGAACAAATTATTGCTTTAAAAACTGAACTACGTGAGGTCAAACAACTTGAGGAATCTCTCAATGGGAGAAGTCTTAGGCTGATGGACATCACAAGCACAGTCAATGCCAGACTAAATGGCAAACTGGGCTTGGGTGCATCAGCAATTTTACCCCTCATTCTCAAAAAGAACATATTATCAACCCCCATTAAATTTGTGTCAGCCAAGAATAAAGAAGTAATGAACAACAATCAAACTGAAATCACACATAAAAACAAGAAAAATCAGAAAATCTTAGACAAAAACAAAGTTCAGCAGATTTCGTCGAACTCAGATCGACGAAATGTGGCAAGTTCGTCGAACTCCAGTCAACGAACTCTGAATGCAAATCTATATAATAATTATTCGTCTTACTGCGATCGACGAACTCTGTATGGCTCATCGAGCAGAGGTCGACGAACTTGGGGCACAGAAAATGAACATGTTCATTCTTTGAGCAGAGATCGACGATCTCATCCCGTTTTGTCGAACTCTGGTCGACGAACTCACAACATTTTGTCGAACCCAGTCAGACTTGGTAAAAATGATAATTATGAGAACAACTCTAATCAAACTAAGAAACCATTTAACCCGCTTGCTGATTGGGTAATTCCACCTAGAAGATATCACCCATTAGGATATAAATCACAACCTGAATTTTCTGTGATTTCAAGTTTTTCCTATCAGCAAAACAAAGGACCCAAGGTAACCTGGGTCAAGAACAATTAATTATTTTCTCTGCAGGTGAAGAGTTGTCCAGCAAGTAATCAGAAATGATATCTGGACAGTGGGTGCTCCAAGCACATGACTGGCAGCAAGAACATCTTACACAACTATAAGTCCAAGCTGGAACCAAAGGTTATCTTTGGTGATTCAAAGTGTGGTCAGTCTGAAGGCTCTGGACAAGTAAAAATTGGAGCAGTCAGATTCAAGAAGGTGACTTATGTAAGAGAACTCAAGCATAACCTCATCTCTATAAGTCAATTATGTGATGAAGGTTTTCAGGTACACTTTAACTCTACATCCTGCATTATTTCTAATAAAGAAAAACAAAATGTTTTAATTGGAAATAGACAAGGAAACATATACTTAGTTGATTTTCTTTCTGCCAATTCAGACATCTGTTTGCTTAACATTGTTAGCAATCAAAATGAATTATGTCATAAAAGACTAGGACATGTAAACATGAAAAATATTGCTAGGCTATATAAAGACAGTCTTGTAATAGACTTACCTTCTGGTCCCTACAAGAAGGAAGGCCTTTGCAGGGCTTGTCAACTAGGCAAGCAAACTAAATCTAGCTTTAAGTCAGTTAATAAAACTGATTCACCTAGGATTTTGTACTTGCTACATATGGATCTCTTTGGACCCATTGTTGTACAAAGTCTAGGAGAGAAATCCTATACTCTAGTCATTGTAGATGACTTCTTAAGATTCACTTGGGTGTTCTTTATGAGATCTAATTCAGCTACCTTTAAGGTTTTTACAGATTTTCTCAGGACCATACAGATTGAGTACTCTACTCATGTTGCATTGATCAGAAGTGATCATGGTACAGAGTTTGAGTCTCTTCTTATGCATGAGTTCTGTGAGAAGAAAGGTATCAGACACTGTTTCTCAGCTCCTAGAACTCTCCAACAAGATGGGGTATCTGAAAGGAAGAATAGAACCCTGATTGAAGCTGCAGACACATTACTTGCAGATGCTTATATGTCATTATCCTTTTGGGCAGAGGCTGTAAGCACAGCAAATTATGTACTGAACAGAAGTTTGATACATAAACTTAAGAATAGAACTCTCTATGAATTACTTAAAGGAAAGAAACCTAAAATCACATATTTTAAAGTATTTGGATGTGTATGCTATATACATAATAACAATAAGAAATATATTAAAAAGTTTGAAGCTAAAACTGAAGAGGGAATTTTTCTAGGATATTCCCAAGTAAGCAAAGCTTATAGGGTGTTTAACAAATCAACTCTAAAAATTGAAGAATCAATTCATGTTACCTTTGATGAAACTAACATGTCTTATAAGTAGAAAGAGATTTCTACCAGTAACACTTTACAGGTACCTCACTTGTCTGAGAAAATGGGTGAATTAAACCTTCCACAAGAAGCTATAACACCCTCTCCTCCACAAGTTGTTGAAGACAGTGAAGATGAATCTTTGGAAGAGGCTGAACCTCATTCAACAACAAGCATAATTCCACAAGAGGAATTAAACCCAAATCCTGTTGCTGAACCAACTCCACCCACTGATCTTGTCACGCTAAGGGATCACTCTAGATCCCAAGTGATTGGAGACATAACAGTAGGTGTACACACAAGGCATCAACTCAACCAAGATGTGATGCATGTCTGTTTTCTCTCTCAAGTTGAACCTCAATCCATAAAAGATGTTGAGCAAGATCCTCACTGAATCATTGCAATGCAAGAGGAACTCAACCAATTTGAGAGATGTAGAGTTTGGGATTTGGTTCCAAGACCCAAAGATTACTCAGCCATTGGAACCAAATGGAAACAACTTGATGCTCATGGTGCAATTGTGAGGAACAAGGCTAGGCTTGTTGCTCAAGGTTACAGGCAAGAAGAAGGTATAGACTATGATCAAACCTTTGCACCAGTTGCAAGGTTAGAAGCAATCAGAATCTTCTTTGCCTATGCTGTCTACAATAAGTTTAAGGTCTACCAGATGGATGTGAAAAATGTCTTTCTAAATGGAGTGCTAAAAGAAGAGATTTATGTTGAACAACCTCCAGGTTTTATCTCTTCAACCCATCCTTCTTATGTATTTAGATTGCATAAAGCTCTCTATGGTCTAAAGCAAGCTCCAAGAGCTTGGTATGAGACCTTAGCTAGCTTTCTGATAGAGCATGAATTCACTAGAGGCATAGTAGATAAAACATTATTCACTAGGCACCATAAGGATAAAATCTTGTTAGTACAAATCTATGTGGATGACATCATATTTGGGTCTACTGACTCTAAACTATGCAAGAGGTTTTCTGCTCTCATGCATTCTAAGTTTGAGATGAGTAGCATGGGTGAGCTCTTCTACTTCTTTGGTCTCCAAGTGAAGCAGCTATCTGATGACATCTTCATCTCTCAGGCTAAATATGCTAAAGAGCTTCTTAAAAAGTTTGGGATGGTTGATGGCTCAGCTAAGAAAACACCTATGACTACTAATGTTGTAATAGACACTGATGAACATGGGAAACCAGTTGATCAAAAACTATATAGGGGCATTGTTGGGTCCCTATTATATCTAACAGCTAGCAGACCTGATATAATGTTTGTCACATGTCTTTGTGTTAGGTTCCAATTGAACCCTAAAGAATCTCACCTAGTTTTTCTAAAAAGAATTTTGAGATATATAAAGAGTTGTCCTAGTCTAGGCCTTTGGTATGCTACAGAGCCAGAATTCGATTTAACTGGATATTCAGATGCTGACTTTGCTGGATGCGGGGTTGACAGGAAAAGTAACTCAGGAACTTGTCAGTTCCTTGGTATGAGACTAGTGTCTTGGTTCTGTAAGAAACAATCATCTGTGTCTACATCAACTGCTAAAGCAGAATACATAGTAGCTGGCAGTTGTTGTTCTCAGATGTTGTGGATTCAAAACCAACTCCTAGACTATGGTTTCAACTTAAATAATTCAACTCTACTATGTGATAACACAAGTGTTATATCCATAGCACAGAATCTAGTCCATCACAGTAGGATTAAGCATATAGATATTAGGCATCATTTCATTAGAGAGTGTGTAGACAAAAACAAAATCAAACTTGTCTATATCTACACTGATTTACAAAAAACTGATATTTTCACTAAACCCTTGGATGAAAGGAATTACTTGTTCTTTATAAATCAGCTGTGCATGATCAATGGAGAAGTTTTGATTTAACTTCTGTCTGCACTCGACGAATTCTTCAAAGTTCGTCGAACGGAGCATGACGAACTGGGAAGAGTTCTTGAGATATTCGTCGAACGGAGATCGACGAACTCTCTGTGAGTGAAGTTATTTTCGTTGAACGGAGATCGACGAACTCTCTGTGAGTGAAGTTGTTTTCGTCGAACGGAGATCGACGAATCTACTTTAGAAAACTTTCGTCGAACGGAGCTCGATGAAATGTCCTCAAATCTTCAGACTGAGCTCGACGAATTATTTAACTACAAATTATTTTGTCGTTATCAGATCGAAGAATTATTTATTTTTCATGGAACGGAGTTTGTCGATTCATATTCCGGAAAATCTTATATCTAGATTTTTTTCGAGCTCCGTCCCGCGCTTTCAGTTCTCTTGCACTTGATCTTTGTTTTTCTCTGGCAGGTGAACTAATGGCGATTCCAGCGGGCAGTCTTGCAGCGATGAAGTTCGATACAGGATTTGATGTGGACTTTGATTCTTTTCAACATTCAGACCCTATCTTTCTGGACATCCTGCAACTCCTTGAAAAACAGCAGTTGAAGAATTTGTTGTCCACCTGGATGAAGATATCTGGCGCTGAGATCAGAGAATGGGTCTATACTTATTCCACCACAAATGAGAACTCTATGACTGGCACAATCTCTAGTAATGTTGTTCCACTTACTCCCGCCGTTCTAACAGAAATTTTTGGATTAATTAACGGTGAAGAAGAGTTAGAAATTGATACTGAGGAATTTGATGTGATGCTGAGTATGATGGGGTATACTGGAGAAACCCCAAATAAATTGTTGAAGAAACACCTGTCTGCCGAGTTCAAATTTCTAACAGACATTGTGGGGAAAGTGTTGCTGGGCAAACACACTACACATGATTACATAATCAGGCACCAATTCCTGGTAATGTGTGTTGTGGTAAACAAGAAGGTGAACTGGGCTCAGATTCTATTTGAGCTGATTAAGAAGAAAAACAATAAAAAGAAGGTCTGTTTTGGAAGAATTCTGGGAATCTTCCTGAAGGAAAAGGCTGCTGAATCACTGGTCTCCCCGACCATATTCATCAATGCCTCCAAGAGGCTCACCTGTGCCCTATTTGGCAGGTGGGAGAGGAGCATCACCAAGCACTCTAAGGCTTCCTCCTCCTCCATCAGGCCTTCTGAGAGCACTAGGGCTGCTCCAGCCACTTCCCAACCTGCTGAAGATATCCCTCCTCCACCTCCATCACCTCCAGCCATCCCACCTCAACCTCAGATAGTACAACAACTACCCTCCACAGTTCAAACCACCATTCACACTCTTACACCTCCCCCATCCCCGGTACATCTATCCCCCACTCATTTTCCTAACTCACCTCTCTCCCAACATGATACACCAGTTCCATCACCACCCTCATCTCCACTCCCACCCCATTTGGCTGTCATTCCCCCCTCCAATATCTCCTCCCTCCCTTCCTTTAATCTGCTTACTTCCCCTCCTCATACTTCTTCTATTCTAGATGTTCACATGATAGATGCTTTACCTCCTCCTCCACCATCAGCTTCCATCCCTCCCTCTGTTTCCATTGAAACACCTTCTGCCACACCCTCTGCCTCTCTGCCATTGGACCCCTCCATTATTCCATCTCTCATTGCACTTCTTACTCCCCTCCTCAAAACAATTAGAGCAGAGGCTATTACACCTCTTGCTTCTTCCATATCCTCTCTTGCTGATAAAATATTTGCTTTCTCTGCTCCTCCATCTTCAGTCAGGGGCCTGGCTCCAGTTCCCACTGAAACCAGGCAGAGGGAGATACACTATGAAGAAGTAGCAGCAGAAGCAGCAGCAATAACAGAAGTAGCAGTAACAGCAGCAGTAACAGCAACAGCAGAAGCAGCAGTAATAACAGTAGCAGACACAGCAGAAAAAGCAGCAACAGAAGCAGATGTAGATGCTGATCAAGATTTATTTAATTTAATTCATTTTATTGAATCTGATATGGAAATAAATGAGCAGGTCCCAGAGGAAATAACATCTGCTGGTGATTTTATTATAAATCACACAGTTGATCTTTTAAATTTATTGGGTAGTTTTGATACAACTTATTTTAATAATTTCCAGAGTACAGCATCAAACCATCTTTGGCTATAGTCTCGTACACCTCTCCCATAAGCCCCAAGGTTGCCAAGCAACTAAAGGCTAGTTTTGTTACAACAGAGGTTCCATCTATAGAGGTTCCAGCTATTCCATCTCCTCCCAGAGTTGTTTCCCACATTATCTCATCTCCTCCTGCTCCAGTTTTTGTTATGGATGATTCACTCATGCCTGATCTTGATGCATTGATCATGGCTGATATAGAAGAAGAAAATAAAACAGTGGCTGAAAGCACTGTTCTGTATAGCCCTCCTGTTCCAGTTTCAGCTCCTCCTCCAGCTCCTATTCAGGCTGAAAAGCCCATTGACAAATTAGTACTAAAAGTTATTGATGCTTTGTATGATACTCCTCAGGATTCTGATGATGAGGATGATGATGAAGAGGACTCGGATGATGAGGCTAAGAAAAAGAAAGTATCTAAGAAGAGGAAAGCTCCTCCACCTCCTGCCCCAAAACCAAATCCAGCAAATGACACTCCATACTATACACTCCAGAAGATCACACCCTATAAGGGCATGCCAGCATGGATGTGGCTGTCCAAAAATCAACAGAAAGAAAGGAAGAAAAGCAGGAGATATTCCCCACCTCCTCAAAGATACAAAAAGGATCCTCCTCCTCCTCCACCTGCTACTGGTGCTTCCAGTTCTTCAACTCAGAGGACAACCCAGTTTCAAACCTATCAAAGACATCAGGGTAGGTCCTCCTCTTCAGAAAGCAGCCAGCAAAGGCATTATTCATCTGGAAAACAGCAGCATCAACCACATCAACAGCAATAATTCACTGAACATCAAAAGGCTGAAAGCCCCAACAGACCTGCTTCCCCTCCTTTACCCTTTGAAGATCTTGAGACAGCTACAACTGCTAGGATGGCCAGATTCCAGGAATTGGTTGGCCTATCCATGATCAACAAAGCAAGAGTTGAAAGAAAGGATTCATCTGAATATACTACAATGTCCAAGTACAGAAAGGAAGAACTTAACAGATTTGCTAAGGCTAACAAATTTTTCAATGTTGATGATTATATGAAAATTACATCCTGAAGCTGTAGTGGCAAGGGCTACCTCCCCGAATATCATTGGAGTTGCTGACATGACAATGACAATGACAAAAGCTCAAGCAGCTGATCCTAACAGGGAAATTAAGTTTACTCAACCAGGTGACAAAGCTAAGGAGGATAAGCCAAAGGAGCCCAAGAAGAAGAAATGAACTTTAAACTGTTTAAGTCTTTTGATTATTTTAAAACTGTCTGTTTATATTCTGATACAAAGCTCTTTGCATATATATATCTGCTGCATATGTTAAAATTCCTGCCAGATATATTTTTCTTTCTTTGTTATTAATGTGAGTCTGTAATTATGGATCCTCATAGGAAACAACATGTGACTGTTATATAGTATGAGATGCATAACAATCATCACATGGATGTCCATTGGATTCTACTTTCGTTACATGTGATATTATGTAGTATGTGATGCATAATATTTCATATGTACACCGCTCATAACATGCATTGAGGTCTTTATTAGAATGCATAACACTGCATGCATAACATAACATAGCCAACTGATGTAGGGTAGGCTGTGTAGTGATGTCCTAAGACGCCCGCTAGTGTCGTGAGGGGTGGACTCACCCTAAGCAATGTTTATATGCCGACACGATATTGATCAAGCGAGCTAATCAAGTTAAGCAACAAAATATTAAATTAAACATGACATTTATTCATTAGGCGGCAGAGCAATTTCCTTAGGCGTTAGGCAAAAGCACTCCTCCGCACGGAGGCCTAAAATTAGCGCGCGGCGAGTTAAGCGACCTGCAAGTTAGAGATCTTCATAAGCAAATGATAACGGGCTGTAATTCCAATACGGCACAAACTCCACAGAGCATACAATATTCCAAAACCAAATAACACATATAAATCCCAAAGGAAATAACAAAATTCTGAATTAAAAGTTAGGACTGCAGGAAATCAGTATAGATCTGAAATTTTGGAGGCTAGGAGGGGCTTCCGGGTGGTGGCGAGACGAGATCGGGCTGGATCCCGCCGGAACCGGTCCGACAACCCCTAACAGCCCACCCCCACCCTTCAGTTGCTGGAAGAGTTGCGCACCCAACTAGATGAACTGCTACAGTGTGGATTTATTAGGCCAAGTTCTTCGCCTTGGGGTGCTCTCATCTTATTTGTGAAAAATAAGAATGGTTCTATGAGGTTGTGCATTGATTATAGGGAATTGAATATGGTAATCATCAAGAACAGGTATCTTTTGTCGCAGACAGATGATTTGTTTGATCAGTTGTATGGTAGTACTGTGTTCTCAAAGATTGATCTTTGTTCTGACTACCATGAGATGAGAATCTGTGAGTCGGACGAACCGCTTTTCGTTCCCGGCATGGACATTTTGAGTTCTTAGTAATGTTCTTTGGACTGACAAATACACCCTCTGCTTTCATGGACATGATGAATAGAGTGTTTAAATATTTCCTGGATCATTTTGTGGTCGTTTTCATTGACGATGTTCTGGTATATTCCCGGAGTGCTGAGGAGCATGTCCAACACTTGCGTTTAGTTATGTTTACTTTAAGAAAGCATAAGTTGTATGCGAAGTTGAGTAAGCGTGAGTTTTGGCTTTCTCAAGTGTCATTTTTGGATCATGTTGTGAATAAAGATGGAATTTTTGTTGACTAGAAAAGATAGCTGCTGTGATAGATTGGAAAAGACCTACCACACCCAAGGAGATAAGAAGCTTCCTAAGATTGGCAGGCTATTATAGAAAGTTTATGAAAGGATTCTCTATTTTGACCGCACCTTTGACTATGCTTACGCAGAAGAACACATCGTTTTGTGGAGCGATGGGTGCAAAGGAGATTTTCAAGAATTGAAAAAGAGATTGTGCACTGCTCCAGTGTTGACTTTACCTACCGAGGGGGTGGAGTATACTATTTATGTGGATGCATCGCACGTCGGACTTGGATGTGTCTTGATGCAAGAAGGAAAAGTAATTGCGTATGGGTCAAGGCAATTGAAGGTTCATGAAAAGAATTATCCTACGCATAATTTAACATTTGCGGCAGTGATCTATGCCCTGAAGCTTTGGAGAAATTTGTTGTATGACGCGATGTGCAAGATTTACACAGACCATGAGAGTTTGAAGTATATCTTCACTCAAAAAGAGTTAAATTTGCATCAGCGTAGTGATAACTTCTCAGAAAGAAGTTATCTTGTGCTTTAAATACTACTATTTTGATGAAAAAATTTAGCAAATTTGTATAAAAAAGTATTGTATTTAAATATATTGATATCTTGTAAAATTGAGGGTATTAATGTCATTTCAATATGTTTTTATCATAGGAAACCCGAAGTATTCACCTCGATGCGGCACAGGTCAAGTACACGGGAAATCCAGAAAGATGTTACAACATTGTTGCAACAGTTTCAAGGCTGTTTGGTGCAGTTTATTTTTTTCGGACAGCAAGAAATTTCTTATAACAAATTTCTGTAGTTTAGAAAATTTGTTATAACAAGTTGCGAAAATTCAAATTTTGAATTCTGAATTTCTTCATATTTTTGACAGTTTCAATTGCATAGATGACAACCTTTCAACAATTAAAATATTCCTTTTACAGGGAAGGAGTATAAAGAGGGGGTGTGAGAGAAAATGAGATTCTCTTCATAATTTTGAATTCCTACAACTAGATCGAGTTTTTGGGGAAGAAGAGAAGAAGGCTTCACTGGATCTTCATCAAGAAGGAAGTAGACGGGATTTTCCTGCATTATTTAGATCTATAAACATCATGATTAGTAAGATCTTTCTAATTTGTAGTGGTATTTCTACAAGCATGAACTAATTCTCAAAGTTTTTTATTTTGAAAGTACTTTGTTTTATGTGATGAGATCTTTGTTTTTATTTTAATTTATGAGAAAATTGATGTTATTTCTTTATTTAGTTGATGATCTTGTAGTAAAACTTTTGGATTAATTATTTCATTTGATGCTTCATTTCGAGATTTGAGAGAGGAGAATTGTGAGTGTTTGAATGAAACATATTTTACTACGTGGCGAGATTCGAGAGAGAAGTCATGTAAATTTTTAACCGAAGTTTTCAGATCGTTTTACTGTGCTTCGAGATTCGAGAGAGGAGAGGCACAAGTGTATCATCAACTCGATATAGCAGAAAGGGAGAGAGATTTCACCTTTCCGTTAACAACTTCGATTTTTATTTTTAATCATATTCTTTGTTCGCCTGTGTTAGAGATGACAAGGGAACAGGTGGTATAATGATTTTCGATATCGAGAGATACAGATCTCTAACATAAAATTGTTGCAGGAAAGCGCACCTAGATTTCTCGTAAACATCTTCTTTTGATCCATTATCATAGACTTAGGAAATCAAAATACAAGACCGTTTTCCCCAAAATTTGATAAAAAGTAATTTTAGAAAGTATTAGTAATTTTTCTTTAGAATTTTATTTATCTTTATCATTCAAATCATCTAACTTGGATTTAAGGAAAAGGACTAGCTAGTTTTTGTGAGCCTTAGATTAATCACCTCTCCGTGGGAACGATTTTCACTCACTTTTTATTACTTGATCTGGCACGTGCATTTGCGTAATTTACGTATACCTATTTTGGGCGCATCACACAGATGGCTGGAGTACATTGTGGATTATGATGTTGATATCCTTTATCATCCGGGCAAAGCTAACATGGTAGTCGACGTCTTGAGTAGAAAGACCTCGCAAATCTTTAACTTTTTTGTGCAATCCTTGGTGGAGTTCTTATTAATGAACATAATTGCTGGGAGTAGTGACTCGCCGAGTAGGTTGGAAGTGACAGAGCCTTCATGGATTACACTTATAAGGCTGCATCAAAAGGACGATCCCGAATTGCAGCATATCCGGAGTAGAACTAAAAAAGGGGAATTTCCGCTTGATGATGTGGGTACCTTAAAGCACTGCGACAGATATTATATTCTAGATGTTGGTGATATTCGGGCAATGATTTGCAGTGAAGCGCATGGTTCTGGCATGGCCTACCACCTTGGCTATACAAAGATGTATAGAGGTCTGAAGCAGATCATTTGGTGGTATGAGATGAAGAACGATATAACTAAGTTAGTGTCCGAGTGCTTCACCTGCAAGCATGTTAAGGCAGATCATAAAAGGTCTGGTGGCAAGCTGACGCCTTTAGATATTCCAAGTTGGAAATGGGAGAGCATCTCTATAGATTTTATTAACGGTTTGTCGAGGTCTCCCCGAGGGCATGATTCTATGTGAGTCATAGTTAATAGATTGACGAAGTGTGCTCACTTCGTGCCTTTTAAGATTGATTATTCCAGAAAAAAGATAGCAGAGTTATATTTGGATAAAGTCATCAGATTGTATAGAGTGCCGGTAAGTATTGTGTCAGATCGGGACTCCGGGTTTATGTCGCATTTATGACAAAGTTTGTAGCAAGGGTTGGGCACTGATCTCACGTATTCAACTGCTTACCACTCGCAGACGAATGGTCAAACGGAAAGAGTTAATCAAATTTTGGAGGATATGATCAGATGTTATATTTTGGACCGTGGTGGAGCATGAGATCAACATCTTAGACTTCATTTAGTTTAGCATTTTCGGGCGGCGTTTGGAGCAAACGCCACAAAACGGAGGGTAACCAAACTAAACTCCATCTCCGTTTGCACCCGCAGCAAAGAGGAAACGCACCCCCCCCCCCCCCCCCCCCCCGCTCCGTTTCGACCCCCACCTCCCCCTCCGGTTCGAAAGCTCCGTTTGGACTCGCTTGCTCCTCCCGCCACCGCTAAACCAAATGAAGCCTTAGACTAATGGAATTTGCCTATAATAACAGTTATCAAGAGAGTTTGCAAATGCCCCCCTTTGAGTCTTTGTATGGGAGGCGTTGCAGAACTCCATTGTTTTGGGCTGAGGTTGGTGAGATACCATTGTTGGCTCTGGAAGCCTTGGAAGAAATGAGTATTTTTGTAACACATATTCGTGAAAAGCTTCGTGTAGCCCAGAAGCGTTAGGAGAAGCATGCAAATCGACGAAGCGTTGATCTGGTGTTTGCAGTCGTGGAAATGGTTTGTTTTGAAGGTTTCTCCGATTGAAAAATAAATCTATGGATAGTTAATCACCTAGAGGAGGGGGGGCTGAATATGTGTCTTTTAAAATTCTTTGTCACTTATAGCATATGTTTAACAAATACTTTGATAAATCTATGGGTAGTTAATCGCAAGATCACAACCCAAACAATCCACACAGCACAGAAAAATCAATCCACAGTACACAGAAATTTTATAGTGATTCCCCAACCTTGGGTACATCCACTTTCCCCCTTCTTCCTCACTAGCAATGTGCTAGATAAGGTTATATCTCCTCCTCTTCAACTTAGATCAAAAGATCTTACAGGCTCAGTTTCTGTTAAGAAACCTACACTCAGACCAACAAGTCCTACCTCAGAGATTCACCCAATCTCCTACCTTAGGTCCATCAAGAACCCTATCTCAGTCTTTATAACACATGCTTACACCTTAGTGATCCCACTCAAATCACTCATCTCATGTCCCTCAAGAACCCTACCTCAGTCTTTATAAATCAGGCTTACAACTCAGAGATTTTATCTACTACCCACTCAGATCTCAAAAAGATCTTACAAAATTAAGAGGTAAATAAAAATAATATCCTCGAAAAACAACAATTCTGTAATCTGACTTATCTGAAAGAATTCAGATTCTTCAATTCAGCTGCACTGGATCGATTCTTGAAAAACAAGCTACCTGAAATGATTCTTCCCTGGATCAGTAAGTTTTTGATGTTGATTAGCTTGATTTCCATGAAGAACTTGTACAACAGATCCGCCTTAATCTTCTGATCAACTTGATGAAAGAATCTGAAGATCTTCTTGAAGACCTTCGTCTTCCTTCTTCTCGGGATTGTTGTCCTACCCTGACTTGGAAGAAATTAGAATGAGAAAATTTTTTATTGTTGAATTCTGTGTAGACAGCCCCTCTATTTATAGACTTCACGGATTGCTGGCTTCTGATTGATGACGTCATCATTATGCCATCATACTTCAAGTTCTCTTCTAAACTGTTTATGTTGAGATATCACGTTACTGTAGCTGATGTGACATTTCTGACTTGACTTGACACTTCTGTGTTGACTCTGTTCAGCTTCAGGATCAAAAGAGTTGAGATGTCTCAAGTGTCTCGACACAATATTACTTAGTGTTCTTAGAAGGTGTCGAGACATTTTAGCAGTCTCGACACAATATTACTTAGCAGAATTTTCAGTCTTGAACTTGTTTTAATTCTTTACTGTGTCGAGACAGTTGAATTGTCTCGACACTTTAGTCTGCCGGGTGTCAACACTTATTTTAATTCTTCACTGTGTCGAGACAGTTGAATTATCTCGACACTTCAGTCTGTCGGGTGTCGACACTTGTTTAAGTCTACACTTCAGTCTTCATCGTGTCAAGATAGTTGCATTGTCTCGACACTACTGTCTTAAGGTGTCAAGATATCTGACTAGTCTCGACACAGCTGTCTTTATCTTCAAATTGTCGAGATAACTGACTTGTCTCGACACTGCTGACATAAACTTCAAGGTGTCGAGATAACTGACTTGTCTCGACACTGCTGTCTTGAAACTTCAAGGTGTCGAGATAACAGACTTGTCTCGACACTGCTATCTTGAAACTTCATGGTGTTGAGATAACTGACTTGTCTCGACACAGCTATCTTAAAACTTCATGGTGTCGAGATAACTGACATGTCTCGACACAGCCAACTTGAAACTTCAAGATATTGAGTTAACTGACTTGTCTCGACACAGCTATTGTAAAGGTGTCGATATAGTTGAAGTGTGTCGATACTTTTATACTTAGCCATCTCTCTGTACTGTAATTTGCTAGGTGTCGATTGTCCTGACTTCACTCAACACTTTTAGATGTATAGCGTTGAGTGAACTTGCTTCACTCGATGCTTTTGGACTTAGGCAATTTTCTGCCTTTCCAGTCAGCTTCTTTGAATCTACCTGTCAACATAACTTGGACCACATGTCCAATCAATGTTTTATAGATAACCTGCATGCATGAACTGAAACATACATGAAATACATACTTGTGTATATCATTGTGTTGAAAGGGCTTCTTCAAATCAAGTACATTGTCTCCAATGTACCCAATAATCTACCTCTATTTGGAGAAGTCATAATCTCAATTCAATGATATACACCACAATACAAAAATATGATAATTAAGATGTACATGAAAGGTACTGAACAAAATTATAAAGAACACAACAATGATAACACATATATCACAAAGTGCAATCAAACTTTTTCATTTAAATTTGTTCAAAGATTACACTTTTCAAATTTGTTACACTGTTCTTAAAGACAAATTACATAGTTTTTAGAAAAGAAAAATAAACTAAGAATCCTCTGGCTCTTTGATGAGAATGTCTTTTTCTGATTGTACTTTAGCTTTAACTTCAGGCACCTTATCATCATCAACCTTCTTCTTTCCTTTGACATCTTTGGCCTTTAAGATTTCTTCTTCCTTTAGACTTTGACTTTCAAAATAATGATAGAGTTTAGGGAAATTGAAAGAATTGGTTTCAAGATGACCTAAACACCTAGAATGGGGGTGAATAGGTACAAAACTTTTTATTGCTTAGGCAGACAAATTTATAACAATACGACCTGTTATGCACACTGTCACAGAACAGATAAAAATAAACACAGCACACACAGAATACACACAGTTTTATAGTGGTTCCCCAAGTGATGGGTACATCTACTTTCCCTCTTCGCCTATCTAGCAGTATACTAGATTCGGTCAAACTTCCTTCTTCCTTCTCAGATCCTCAGATCTTACAACTCACAACCCTGAATGGTTCCTACAACTCAGACTTCAGCAAGTACTACAGCTCAGATTCTCTCAAAGAATCCTACCTCAGAGTGAGTCCACACTCCTACAACTCAAGCACACAGGCCCTACCTCAGCCTATTCCACAGGCCTACAACTCAGAGATATTAATCCCGTAACTCAGGCACTCAGCCCTACCTCAGCCTTTATAATTTAGGCTTACAACTCAGATCTATAATAGATCCTACAGTAAATTGATAATAGAAAAGAATAAATCTTTCACCCAAGTAAAGAGAGAAATGGATGAAGGTTTCTTGATCAGTTCTTGATAGAACAGATAACTTTAGAATCAACCTATTTTATCTTCTTCAAAGCTTCTTGAATTTGAACAAAGTAGGGTTGATCTTCTTGTGAAGTGTAGTTGATCCTCAATCCAGTTTCCTTCTTCTTTTCAGAATTAAATCTGAATTTTTCTTGCAGACTTGTTCAGAATCTGCTAGAGACTTGATGACTTCTGGATGAAGACTTCTCTTCTTCTTTTTAGATTGGTTCTGTCTTTTTATGCTTCAAGCTCTCTCGCTATATGATGATAGACCATGTATTTATATAGGCTTCATCCAAGGTTACCGGCTGATCCGGTTCATAACAATCTTCTGACAGCACTAACAGATGCAACAGCCGTGTTGGTCATGACAGCTGTCAAGTCACCAGTTACTTCATTATACTTTGTCTCAGTCAGCAAAGTGTCGAGAGATTCCTTTAAATGTGTCGACACAAATAGACTATGTGTCGACACAATCCTTGGTGATGTCGACACAGCTTCCATAATGTCGACATAGCACTTCTCTATCTTCTTGACATAGCTTCTGCAGAATGTGTCGACACAAGTCCTGTGTGTCGACACAATCACTTCTTGTCTTGATATAGTTGACTTCAACAAAAAATTCTGGTATGTGTCGACACAAGTCCTGTGTGTCGACACAGTTGTTGTTGACTGAGTTTTCTGTGTGTCGACACAAGTCCTGTGTGTCGACACAGCTGTTGTCGACTAAGCTTTCTGTGTGTCGACACAAGTCCTGTGTGTCGACACAGTTGTTGTCGACTAAGCTTTCTGTGTGTCGACACAAGTCCTGTGTGTCGACACAGTTGTTATCGACTAAGCTTTCTGTATGTCGACACAAGTCCAGTGTGTCGACACAGTTGTTGTCGACTAAGCTTTCTGTGTGTCGACATAAGTCCTGTGTGTTGACACAAACTGACTCCTGCTGTCGACACAGCATTTCCCATGTGCCGACACAATGCTTCTCAAGTGTCGACACTTGTACTTAGAAAATTTTACTTGCAATTTCTTAACCTGCACAATGAAACTCAAAACATCACATCAAATACACCTTAATGAATATCATTGAGTTAGGTGAGCCTTCTCCAAATCTAGTACACATTTTCCAATGTACCCAACAATCTCCCCCTATTTGGAGAAGTCATAACTCTTAGTCAATGATACACATCACTTATAATAAAACACATAATATGATGTGTATAAAAGAAAATATTTCTTAGACAGGGTAATTCATAGCCATAAACAAAATACTATATCAACACAAAGTATGATAACATGTAATGAACAAGAATCAAAGTGTTGTTGAATTACAAAAGTGTTTAACCTTCAAATGGTTACATAGATTTCCACATTGTTAAAATCTAATAAAACTATCATAAGGCTGATCAGGCTCCTTGATCACTATTCCTTTGCCAGATTGAACTTTTGCTTGTACATTAGTTCCAGTGTCTTCAGCTGGCTTCTTTCCTTTAAAATCTTTCTTCTTAAGCTCTTCAGCCTTGATCTCCTGCCTTTCAAAATAATGGTAAGGCTTAGGGAAGTATTTACTTGGCTCCACAGCAGTAGCAGGTACCTTCCCAGCTTTTTGATCTCTACTAAACTGATATATGGCATCTTGCCTCTGTTGATACTTGTTCCACTCTAGTTCAGAATACCACTTGCCTCTATTATGCATTTTATCTTTCACAGCTTGTCAGGCAGTGAGTATTATGTTCCTTGAAGTGGGACTCTATCTTTCAAAATCTGGCTTTGATTCAGCCTGCTCTCTAAATCTTTTCTTGAAAAGTTGAGCTTCTTGCTCTCTCTTTAATGCAGCCTCAGACATTTCCACTTTCTCAATTATAATATTCTTAGCAGCTTCTGGAGGGCTATACATCTGTTGAACCAGTTGTTGAATTCCCTCAAAGTTAGAAGGGGGTATATGATTTGAGCTACCTCCTGCTGACCCCCTTCATTTCCTGCAGCTTGAATGTCTGACTCAGCTGTATTATCATCATCACACAAGGGTGGATATCCAAGAGTTGCTCTGATAGAATTAGTTATCCATTTGGCATGATCAGAGTCTGCGGTGACTAACAACCTCTCCCCTTTTATGACTTCTCTCTCAACATGATCCCTGAGATCATCCTTTTGGAATCTTATCTGATTAACTAGATAATTGGTTCCTTACTTGTAGAATGCTCTGAACTTCAGCAGCTGATCAGAGATTATCTTCTGAGATTCTTGAATAGCAATGCTAACATTTGTCAAGTTTTCTTTGAGAAGTGTATCAAACTCAGTCTTGTCTTTAACAATTTTTGCAGTTAAAACAGTTGTTGTATTCTGAAGTTCCGTGACAATCACATTATGAGATTCAGTAAGATTGTCATTCATTCTAATTTGATTTTCTAGGACATACCCTTGCTTTACCACTATATCATCAATATGTGTCCTTACCTCTTGTTGTTGCTTGGCTAGATAAACTACAGCATTACCTCTCTTATGGAAGCAATTTGTCATCTCATTCTTATTCTGATTGACTTCAAATCTTATTGATTTAATGTCTTGAGCCAAAGTAAACTGGAGGTCTTTGTGACTTTCATCTATATATTTCTCCATGGCTGTTCTTTGTTCATCCAGTTTAACTTGCAGATCCACCAACAATGAGTTGTAGTCAACTGCTGGGGCTGGTTGTTGAGTGACTGTTTGCAAAGCCCTCTTGTAGCTTAAGCTCTTCTTCTTGACAACCATAAGTTTCATTTTCTTGGCTTTGGAGGCCTCATCATCTTCAGAAGTTGAGGAACTGTCTATATCAACTGGCTCTTTAGGACTAGAGTGCAGCTCCTTCTCAGTCCTAGTCAACTCCCCCTCAGTCCTTGCCTCCTGAATATCAGGAAATAACTCTTCAAGAGTGAATTCTTGTTGAGTTTGTACAGGTAGAACATCTGTATCTTGTACAGTTAATGGTGCATCATCTAATGCAGATGTATCATGCATTGTTATATCATGTGCATGGATGTTGTCATGGTTTGTCTGTTCAACATCAGTTAGAAGTACAATTAGTGTATCTGGCTCAGTATCTAGTGTAGTTTGATTAATATCATGTATTACCTCAAGGATAGTTTGAGTGGTTGTTTCACTCTCTAAACTGATATATGGCATCTTGCCTCTGTTGATACTTGTTCCACTCTAGTTCAGAATACCACTTGCCTCTATTATGCATTTTATCTTTCACAGCTTGTCAGGCAGTGAGTATTATGTTCCTTGAAGTGGGACTCTATCTTTCAAAATCTGGCTTTGATTCAGCCTGCTCTCTAAATCTTTTCTTGAAAAGTTGAGCTTCTTGCTCTCTCTTTAATGCAGCCTCAGACATTTCCACTTTCTCAATTATAATATTCTTAGCAGCTTCTGGAGGGCTATACATCTGTTGAACCAGTTGTTGAATTCCCTCAAAGTTAGAAGGGGGTATATGATTTGAGCTACCTCCTGCTGACCCCCTTCATTTCCTGCAGCTTGAATGTCTGACTCAGCTGTATTATCATCATCACACAAGGGTGGATATCCAAGAGTTGCTCTGATAGAATTAGTTATCCATTTGGCATGATCAGAGTCTGCGGTGACTAACAACCTCTCCCCTTTTATGACTTCTCTCTCAACATGATCCCTGAGATCATCCTTTTGGAATCTTATCTGATTAACTAGATAATTGGTTCCTTACTTGTAGAATGCTCTGAACTTCAGCAGCTGATCAGAGATTATCTTCTGAGATTCTTGAATAGCAATGCTAACATTTGTCAAGTTTTCTTTGAGAAGTGTATCAAACTCAGTCTTGTCTTTAACAATTTTTGCAGTTAAAACAGTTGTTGTATTCTGAAGTTCCGTGACAATCACATTATGAGATTCAGTAAGATTGTCATTCATTCTAATTTGATTTTCTAGGACATACCCTTGCTTTACCACTATATCATCAATATGTGTCCTTACCTCTTGTTGTTGCTTGGCTAGATAAACTACAGCATTACCTCTCTTATGGAAGCAATTTGTCATCTCATTCTTATTCTGATTGACTTCAAATCTTATTGATTTAATGTCTTGAGCCAAAGTAAACTGGAGGTCTTTGTGACTTTCATCTATATATTTCTCCATGGCTGCTCTTTGTTCATCCAGTTTAACTTGCAGATCCACCAACAATGAGTTGTAGTCAACTGCTGGGGCTGGTTGTTGAGTGACTGTTTGCAAAGCCCTCTTGTAGCTTAAGCTCTTCTTCTTGACAACCATAAGTTTCATTTTCTTGGCTTTGGAGGCCTCATCATCTTCAGAAGTTGAGGAACTGTCTATATCAACTGGCTCTTTAGGACTAGAGTGCAGCTCCTTCTCAGTCCTAGTCAACTCCCCCTCAGTCCTTGCCTCCTGAATATCAGGAAATAACTCTTCAAGAGTGAATTCTTGTTGAGTTTGTACAGGTAGAACATCTGTATCTTGTACAGTTAATGGTGCATCATCTAATGCAGATGTATCATGCATTGTTATATCATGTGCATGGATGTTGTCATGGTTTGTCTGTTCAACATCAGTTAGAAGTACAATTAGTGTATCTGGCTCAGTATCTAGTGTAGTTTGATTAATATCATGTATTACCTCAAGGATAGTTTGAGTGGTTGTTTCACTCTCTAAACTGATATATGGCATCTTGCCTCTGTTGATACTTGTTCCACTCTAGTTCAGAATACCACTTGCCTCTATTATGCATTTTATCTTTCACAGCTTGTCAGGCAGTGAGTATTATGTTCCTTGAAGTGGGACTCTATCTTTCAAAATCTGGCTTTGATTCAGCCTGCTCTCTAAATCTTTTCTTGAAAAGTTGAGCTTCTTGCTCTCTCTTTAATGCAGCCTCAGACATTTCCACTTTCTCAATTATAATATTCTTAGCAGCTTCTGGAGGGCTATACATCTGTTGAACCAGTTGTTGAATTCCCTCAAAGTTAGAAGGGGGTATATGATTTGAGCTACCTCCTGCTGACCCCCTTCATTTCCTGCAGCTTGAATGTCTGACTCAGCTGTATTATCATCATCACACAAGGGTGGATATCCAAGAGTTGCTCTGATAGAATTAGTTATCCATTTGGCATGATCAGAGTCTGCGGTGACTAACAACCTCTCCCCTTTTATGACTTCTCTCTCAACATGATCCCTGAGATCATCCTTTTGGAATCTTATCTGATTAACTAGATAATTGGTTCCTTACTTGTAGAATGCTCTGAACTTCAGCAGCTGATCAGAGATTATCTTCTGAGATTCTTGAATAGCAATGCTAACATTTGTCAAGTTTTCTTTGAGAAGTGTATCAAACTCAGTCTTGTCTTTAACAATTTTTGCAGTTAAAACAGTTGTTGTATTCTGAAGTTCCGTGACAATCACATTATGAGATTCAGTAAGATTGTCATTCATTCTAATTTGATTTTCTAGGACATACCCTTGCTTTACCACTATATCATCAATATGTGTCCTTACCTCTTGTTGTTGCTTGGCTAGATAAACTACAGCATTACCTCTCTTATGGAAGCAATTTGTCATCTCATTCTTATTCTGATTGACTTCAAATCTTATTGATTTAATGTCTTGAGTCAAAGTAAACTGGAGGTCTTTGTGACTTTCATCTATATATTTCTACATGGCTGCTCTTTGTTCATCCAGTTTAACTTGCAGATCCACCAACAATGAGTTGTAGTCAACTGCTGGGGCTGGTTGTTGAGTGACTGTTTGCAAAGCCCTCTTGTAGCTTAAGCTCTTCTTCTTGACAACCATAAGTTTCATTTTCTTGGCTTTGGAGGCCTCATCATCTTCAGAAGTTGAGGAACTGTCTATATCAACTGGCTCTTTAGGACTAGAGTGCAGCTCCTTCTCAGTCCTAGTCAACTCCCCCTCAGTCCTTGCCTCCTGAATATCAGGAAATAACTCTTCAAGAGTGAATTCTTGTTGAGTTTGTACAGGTAGAACATTTGTATCTTGTACAGTTAATGGTGCATCATCTAATGCAGATGTATCATGCATTGTTATATCATGTGCATGGATGTTGTCATGGTTTGTCTGTTCAACATCAGTTAGAAGTACAATTAGTGTATCTGGCTCAGTATCTAGTGTAGTTTGATTAATATCATGTATTACCTCAAGGATAGTTTGAGTGGTTGTTTCACTCTCTAATGCAGCTTGCTCTTTCTCATGAGCAACTTCTGAAGGTAATGCCTCTTGTTGAGCTGGAGAAAGCTCATTGACTCCCCCCTAGATGAGGCACTTCCTGAACTTGATCCAGTTGGATGGTGCTTCTGGAATCTGCTCCCCCTGCATCTGACTATCATCTACATTCTTAGGGGTAGGTGATTTCCGTGTAGATTCTTGGTGTTCTTCATCTGAACTGAAGGTCACTTGTTCTTCTGAATCACTAGAAGATTCAGGTTTCCTGGGGGTTTGTTTCTTCCTTTTCTGTGGTAGTTGTTTTTGTGGAGTAGGAAGATCTTTTGTTAGCACCATTTCTCATCTGGAGAGTATTCTTAAATCCATCCTTCTCATGTGGTTGATCTTAGATCCTGCTGTCTGGTGCATCAACTCAGGTATAGTCTCAGCCAGATATAGACTTAGTATTCTTCCTAGGTTTGGTTTCTTGAAGCTTTCTTTTATCTTCTCAAATATTACTGCTGACCAGTTAGTGTTAATCTTGAAGATGACTCTGGTCATGAGGTTGAACATGTAGGCAGATATCCTATCATGTCCTCCTGGTTTGCATAAAATCACTTTTCCAACTATTTCAGAAAGAAATTTTCCTTGTGAGTTCATCCTCTTTCTATTCATAGATGATCCAATCTTGGTGGTGGGATCCAGTCCACACCATTGAAGAGCTTCCTTGGTCTTGGAAGATGCAACCTTATCTACTTCTTGAACTCTGGGCAGGTGTAGAGTCTTTCTTAAACTCTTCAAGGTGAGTTTGACCTTTGTGCCTTGAACTGAGAACCTAATCTTTAGTCTTGTTGAATCCAGAGATGCTGCTGCATAAAACTCAAGGATCTTCTTCCAAATCTTTGTCGGTTCTGACACCGGGTATTCTAATCCATTGACTGTGATTAGGGTAATCACAGCTTTGATTTCGGGATCTGCACTGTCAAAGGCATCACGAACGAGTTCATAGCCCTCGTTAATGTTGTCGTCTTGTTTGGGCGCCATTGGGAATGAGAGAAATTTTGGATTAGGAAGAGGAAGAATTTGTCGACACAAGGATTTTGTCTCGAGAATTTGGAGAGCGTGTCGACAGGGTTTGTTTTCGACCTATTTATATGTTTCTAATCACAGAAGGTCAAAAGGCGTGTGGAAATACACTTAATGTGTCGACACTGTTGAGATGGTGTTGACACAGACTACTAAGGTCTCGATAGAGGTATTTACTACTATGTGTCGACACCAAACTGAGTGTCGACACAACTTTCTTAATATGTCGACACAATTTACTTCATGTGTCGACACCAAACCAAGTGTCAGAAATTTTCTGTGTCGACACCAAATTCCAAGTGTCGACACCAAATTCTAAGTGTCGACACCAAATTCTAAGTGTCGACACAACTTTCTGGATGTGTCGACACAACTTTTTGGATGTGTCGACACAACTTTCTTGAAGTGTTGACACCAACTACTAAGTGTCGACACAGACTTCTTTATGTGTCGACACAGAATTACCTAGTCAAATTTGTCATACTATTCTATGTTCAGCATTTCTAATTCAATTTTGAAATTATTGAATTTAGTTTCATCGAGTGGTTTGGTGAACATGTCAGCAATTTGATAATTAGTATTGACAAATTCTAAACATATATCTTCTTTTTCTACATGATCTCTAATGAAGTGGAATCTGATTTCTATATACTTAGTTCTGCTATATGAAACAGGATTTTTAGCAATAGAAATAGCACTTGTAGAATCACAAAATAATGGAGTTCTACTTACCTTGAGACCATAGTCTTCAAGTTGATGTTGAATCCATAATAACTGAGCACAGCAGCTGCATGCAGCAACATATTCTGACTCAGCAGTGGATATTGACACACTAGTCTGCTTTTTACTGCTCCAGGATATCAATCTTCCACCTAAAAACGGACATGTGTCAGTTGTGCTTTTCCTATCTACTTTGCATCACGCAAAGTCTACATCTGAATAACCTGTCAGTAGAAAGTCTCTATTCTTAGGATACCAAAGGCCAAGATTAAGTGTTCCCTTGAGATTTCTCAAAATTCTTTTAACTGCAGTATAATGAGATTCTTTAGGGCTTGTTTGATACCTAGCACAGACACATGTTGCATACATGATGTCTGGTCTACTAGCAGTTAAGTATAAAAGGGAGCCAATTATCCATCTATACAAAGATTCATCTACAGGTTTTCCTGCATCATCTTTGTCTATAGGCATACTTGACCCCATAGGAGTTCTCATGGTGGAGGCTGACTTCATGTCATACTTCTTAATCAACTCATTGGTGAACTTAGACTGAGATATGGACAAATCATCATCAGTCTGTCTAACTTAGAGTCCCAAGAAGAATTTAAGCTCACTCATACTGCTCATCTAAAACTTCTCTTGCATAAGTTTGGCAAACTTTCTAAAAAGGTTGTTTTCTGTTGATCCAAAGATAATATCATCAACATATATCTGAACTAGGATCATCTTGCCTTTTATATTCCCTAAGAAATAGAGTCTTGTCTATTTTCCCCCTTGAGAATTTGTTCTCAATGAGAAAAGTAGACAAAGTTTCATATCACGCCTTAGGAGCTTGCTCCAGCCCATATAGGGCTTTCTTAAGCCTATAAACATAATTAGGATAAAGAGGATCTACAAAACCTGAGTGTTGTTCAACATAGACTTCCTCTTTTAAGTTATCATTCAGAAATGTTGACTTGACATACATTTGAAATACCTTGAACCCCTGGTAAGCTGCATAGGCAAGGAATAGCCTTATTGCTTCCAATCTTGCCACTGGAGCAAATGTCTGATCAAAGTCTATTCTTTCTTCCTGCATATAGCCCTTGACAACTAATCTTGTTTTGTTCTTGACTATGATGTCATTTTCATCTAGTTTGTTTCTGTAGATTCACTTAGTCTCAATCACATTGTGATTCTTTGGTTTTAGGACCAGCTCTCATACTTTACATCTCCTGAATTGATTCAACTCCTTCTGCATTGCATCAATTCAGTTTGAATCCTTTATGGCTTCTTCAAATCTTTTGGGTTCCAACTGAGACAGGAAGCTTGAACAAAGGACTGTGTTCATGTTCTTGCATCTGTTTTGAACATCATGTCTTGGATCACCAATGATTTGGTGTGTTGCATGATCCTTTAGATGTCTTATTACTGGAGGCAATCCTTCTACAGTTTGAACCTCTCCATTCTCCCCATCATGTTGTACTTCATTATCTTCATCAGCAACTTGTGAGTCTTGTACCCCCTGGACAGTAACTAACATTTTCCTCATTCTGCCTTGTAGTTTGGTCTTCACTAACAGTTAGCATGTCCATCTTTTCTTTTAAACCTGTAGAGCTATAAGAATTGCTAGACAACTCATAGTTAATTAGCTTATATTCATCAAATACTACATGAACAGATTCTTCTACAACTTGTGTAGTCAAGTTGTAGACCATGTATGCCCTACTATAGTTGTTGTACCCAACAAATATCTCATCTTGGGATTTGGCAGTAAACTTAGTTAGGTGAGTCTTGTCATTGTTAAGTATATAGCACTTGCTACCAAAGATCCTAAAATAGGATATATTTGATTTTCTTCCTTTCATAATCTCATCGGGTGTCTTTTTGTGGCTTTTGGTGATGGAAGCTCTATTGAGAACATGACATGCAGTATTTATTGCCTCAGCCCAGAAATATTCTGGGAGAAAAGTGTCACTCAGTAGTGTTCTTCCAGCCTCAATAAGTGTCATATTCTTTCTTTCAGCAATACCATTTTGCTGAGTAGTTCTAAGTGAGGAGAATTCTTGATGAATCCTTAGTTCTTCACAAAACTTTGTCATACTTTCAGACTGAAATTCAGTTTCATGGTCACTTCTGATTTTGACCACTGAATTGTTAAGTTCATTCTGAATTTGTTTAACAAAATTGTGGAAGATAGTTGGGATTTCAGATTTCTGCCTCAGGAAGAAAACTCATGTAAATCTAGAATAGTCATCCACAAGCACAAAGGTATAGACTTTCCTACCTATACTATGAACTGGCATAGGACCAAATAGATCCATATGCAAGAGGTACAAACACCTCAATGAGTCTTTGGTATCAAGACTGTGAAAGGAGGATTTGGTCTGCTTGCCTTTTTGATAAGCTGAACATATACCACCCTTAATGCACTTAACTTGAGGATCATTGCTCACTAACTCTTTACTAAAGAGTTGTCCAATAGTCTTGTAATTAAGATGAGCTAGCTTCTTGTGTCATTTGACACAATGAGAGGCTTTCTCATCAGCAACAAGACAAACAGGAGAATCATTATTCTCACTCACAAAATTTAAGCAATAAACATTTCCTTTTCTATAACCAGACAAGATGACCTTCTGATCACTTGTCATTTTAATCTGACACTCATTCTTAATAAATGAAGTGTCATAATCAAGATCACTCAGTTAGCTTATGCTTATTGGGTTATGTTTCAGACCCTTCACATAAGTCACTTGAGTGATAGTGATGAAACTATTAGAAATGTTACCAAACCCTTTGATGACCCCTTTTTCAGATCCACAAAAGATCACTTTGGGTCCATTCTCTATAGGAGTGTAGTCTTTCAGCATTCTTCTTGTTCCAGTCATGTGCCTGGAACATCTACTGTCCAAGTATCATATAGGGGTATGGTCACTTGTACTCACCTGCATCAAATAAAATTACTTAACCTTAGAACCCCAATAATTATTGGGTCCTAGGTTCAGGTTAGACTGAAACCTGTCAAACTTACCAGCAGTCTTTTTGACAGGTAAGCTGACATTCTTCCTGACAGTTATGTGCTACAGATTTTGAGTGCTACAGATTTTGAAGTATAATGGATCTAAGCTTACCTTCACAGTTGTTGTCGACTAAGCTTTCTGTGTGTCAACACAAGTCCAGTGTGTCGACACAGTTGTTGTCGACTAAGCTTTATGTGTGTCGACACAAGTCCTGTATGTCGACACAAACTGACTCCTGGTGTCGACACAGCCTTTCTCATGTGTCGACACAATGCTTCTCAAGTGTCGACACTTGTACTTAGGAAATTTTCCTTGCAATTTCTTAACGTGCACAATGAAACCCAAAACACCACATCAAATACACCTTGATGAATATCATTGAGTTAGGTGAGGCTTCTTCAAATCTGGTACATATTTTCCAATGTACCCAACAGAAATATTTGATGGGTTCAATAGAATCAGCTAGGATCTTCCCTGCCTTCAGATCTTTTTTGAATTTTTAGAGAATCTCCTGCTGCTTTGTGTGCTTGACCCATTCTTGTTCTGAATACCATTTACCCCTATCAGATATATTGTTATTGACTGCTTTCCATGCAGTGAGTATAATGGATCTAGAAGTTAGACTTCATTGCTCAAAATCTGGCTTAGCTTCAGCCTGCTCCCTGAATTATTTTTTAGACAATTGAGCTCCATTCTCTTTGAGAAATGCAGAAGCAGTCATCTCCACCTCCTCATATAATATATTTTGAATCTGTGGTGGACTATACATGGACTGTACTGCAGTTTTAATGGCCTCAAAATGAGCTGGTTGGCAGTCAGACTCAGCAGTTTGATCTTCATCATACCTTAAGGGAGGATGGCCTAGAGTTTCTCTGATGCTATTGGAGGTCCAAATAGCATGCTCAGAGCTTGCATTTATCATTACTCCCCCCCCCCCTTATGACTTCTCTTTTTATATGATCCCTTAAGTTATTTTTTGTGAAATCTGACTTGACCATCCAGATAATTAATCTCTGAGGACAAAAGATTCTTTACTTTGAGCAAATGTTCATCTAGTTCTTTGTCAAAAGCCTTGATATCCTTAATCAAAGAGGCTGAGTGAGTAGATAGCTGAGTTTCAATATCTTTGGAGGTAGAGGCTATCTTTGTTTCTAGAGCTGTAGATTGCTCAGCCATCTTTACCAATATCTTTGGAGGTAGCATCATGCATTACTATCATGTTCTCATTCATTCTAGTCTGATTTTCAATGACATAGCATTGTTTAACAGCTATTTCATCTTCTATTTTCTTTAATTCTTGTTGTTGTTTAGCAATGTACACTACAACATTAGCTCCTCTTTCAAAGAAATCAATCATATCTTTCTTTAACAGATTCATCTCAAATCTAATGGATTTGATTTCTTGTGCAATCTGAAACTACAACTCCTTATTACTTTCTTCTACATATTTTTCCAGTTGATTTATTTATTTATCTAGCATTATCTGCATTTGAACTAGAAGTGAGCTTAAATCCACAGCAAGAGCAGGAGTTGTGCCAGACTGAATGGTTTTCTTATAACTTCTACTCCTCTTCTTGAGTTTAGTTAATTTCTTTTTCTTTATCTGAGAGGCTTCTTGCTCCTCAAATTCTGAAAAACTAACTACTTCAACAGATTTTGGCTCTTTAGCTTCTTCAGTATTTGGGGCCAGATCTGCCAACTCCCCCTCAACCCTTGCACCCTCTTCACCAATATTGTTGTTTTCTAGGTTAACCTCATCTTGCTGAGCTACAACATCAGGAACAAGGTCCTCTAGAAGTGCAGTCATCTCCCCCTGGATATCTGTATCTTGATTCAGAATGATTTCTTCTTCAGTCTCCTTGGAGACTGCATTCTCAATCTCTCTGTCAGGCATTTCCTGTTCACGAACCTCTATATGTTTTAAAACAGTATCTAGCTCTTGGACTACTTCCATTACTATTATGTTTACATAATCTTGTACTATTTCAGGCATAGTATTGAGGTTCTCCCCCTCAATGTAATCCATCTCTTGTATTGTCTCCCCCTGCACCTGTTCACCAGTTCCAGGTGAGGGCCTTGAAAATTTTCAGCTACTGTATCATCCTGTTTTTCTGAGCTAAAACTTTCATGTACTTCAGAATCACTGGAAGATTCTTCTGCCACAACAACAACTTTCTTCTTTTTCTCCTTATCCTTCTCGACTACAGGTGTTTCCATGGATAGTACTCTATCCACCTTGTTAATATTCTCATATTCATTTTTGTCATATGATTGATCTTAGATCCAATTTGTAGATTGATACTGTCAGGAATGGTTTGTACCAAGTATAGGCTTATACTTTTGCCCATATTTGGCTTCTTGATGTTTTTTGTAATTTTGTCAATGACTAATTTGCTCCAATTAGTCTTAACTTTGAAGATAATTCTTGCCATCAGCTCAAACATATATGCAGAAATCCTGTCATGTGCTACTGTTTTACACAGCAACACCTTCACTATTATTTCAGACAGGAATTTGCCTTGAGAATTCATACCCTTCCTGTTCAGGGTGCTTCCAATCTTAGTGGTTGGGACTAATCCATACCATTCCAATGATTCTGTAGTCTTGGCCGAATCTAAGTCGTCTTCTTGATCAATTCTTGGTAAGTGAAATATTCTGGCCAGTCTTTTTGTTGTGATTTTGACTTTTGTTCCACTTACTTTAGACTTAATCTTTTCAGTGTTTAAATCCAGATGAGCATTTGAGAAGAATTCTGAAACTTCACGTTTCTATACATTTGAAGGTTCAGAGAGCAGATATTCCAAACTTGCTCCATTGATTAGGGTTATTACATTCGTAATATCTTCAGACGCTGAGTCGAATCCATTACGAACAAGTTCATAACCTTCAAAGATGTTATCATCATTCTTGGGTGTCATGAGAGTGGAGAGAAATGGTTGACGAGTGTCGACTGATCACGGTTCTAGGTCTCAACACTCAGGAATCAACAGTTCACAAAATCAAGAAAGTGTAGTCGACTTCTACTTTCACACCCTATTTATAGTCTAATCTTTCTTGAAGATAAAAGGGTGCACTGCATGTAGATTGTTCTAAACTTTTAGGTAAATACTTAGTGTCGACATAGGGAAAAACTGTCTATCGAGATGTGTCGACCCAAGTCGACACAAGTATTATGTCTCTCGACACATACCTTAGGGTCTCAACATCCTTAATATCTCGACACTTACTTTGGTGTCTCGACATATTACAGTATACAGTGTCAACACATTTCTGGTATCTCGACACATCCTCTTTGATGTCTCGACACTTTCTCTGGTGTCTCCACACAACTTTTGGCTTAGTCAAAATTTTGTTTTCTAAGTTATAGATACTTGATATTTTTGAGGTCTATTCTTAATATTCATATAATTAAACTTAATTACTGATTAATATTTTATTCTTATTTTATATTAGTTTTTATATATGCATGAATTATTCTAGATTCAACATGTCAAGTTCAAACTTAAAGAAATTGAATTTCTCTTCATCTAGTGGCTTAGTGAAAATATCAGCAATTTGTTTATTTGTTGAAATAAATTCTAGAATAATATCTAATTTCTCTTCAACACTCACAACGCTTTCCATCAATGCCTAGTTTCGATGAAACATGGCTATCACCGGGCGATAGCTACCTATCGCCTCGCGATAGCTCCCTGAGGCTAAAGTTCCGGAAAAACTGGGGTGCTACACCGGCAGCCATTTCGGGAGCTCCGGTGGGCGAAATCTTCAGCGGGGCATAGATCCAGAAAGCTCTCGCTGACATCTACGTGTTGGTGGTAGTTATTTTTTTCGTGGGCTTTTGGCGTTGGGGTGTGTGGCCCTAAACTTTCATTTTTTTCCAAATCTCTCCAAATTTCGTTGTCGCACTTTCTTTTTCGGTCGATCTGTGTCGTAGAGTGTTCAGGAGATTGAGATAAGGAGGTTTAAGGCAAGTGGTGGTTTCCCCCCTTTGAGTAGTTTTCATTCCGTTCTTTCTCCTCCTAAATTTTGAGGAATATTTTTATGCTGTAGTTATATCTTGTGATTGTCAATCCCGGGTTGTATTATGGAATTTTGTTAGGTTAATCCTTGCCCAGGTTAGTCTGGAACCAGGTCCTTTCCTCCTTATACATTGAAGTCCTGATCATACTTTCTCGTCAAGTGAATTCAGTGTTGGCGTCGAGTGATGCCTTGGCATCGAGTGAAGTAGAAAGGCGTCGAGTGGCTACAATGTTGGCATCGAGTGAAGCAGAAAGGCGTCGAGTGCCTACAATGCTGGCGTCGAGTGCCTACAGTGTTGGCGTCGAGTGAAGCAGAAAGGCGTCGAGTGGCTACAGTGTTGGAGTCAAGTGAAGCAGAAAGGCATCGAGTGGCTTCAATGTTGGCGCCAAGTGATGCCTTGGCATCGAGTGATTTCAGTGTTGGCGTCGAGTGATGCCTTGGCATCAAGTGAATCCAGTGTTGGCGTCGAGTGGTGCCTTAACATCGATTGAAGAAGAAAGACGTCGAGTGGTTACAATGTTGGCGTCGAGTGAAGCAGAAAGGCGTCGAGTGGCTACAATATTGGCATCGAGTGAAGGAAAAAGGCGTCGAGTGAAGGAAAAAGGCGTCGAGTGGCTACAGTGTTGGCGTCGAGTGAAGCAGATAGGCGTCGAGTGGCTATAGTGTTGGCGTCGAATGATGCCTAGGCGTCGAGTGATTTTAGAATTGGCGTCGAGTGTTGCCTTGGCGTCGAGTGATTTCAGAGTTGACGTCAAGTGATTTTAGTGTATTCGTCGAGTGACCTTCCAATTCGTCGAGTGAACAATAATTCGTCGAGTATACCATAGGAAATTCTTCTGGGTTTTCTTCCCATTGCGTCGTTGTGGAAATCCAATGCTAAGTCTGGAGTTTCTTTTCGTTTATTAGTATATGTTGTATGATTATTTGTCTTTTGGTTGACAGTGGATAAAGAACCACCACCTCAGTGCAAGTTTGTTAATCATTATACCTGGTGGGTTTTCTTTTTTTCTTATGGACTGTTGGGTCATGTTGGATAGATAGCCACCGTCATAGTGCCTTTTTGAGATGTTTGATCTGATGATTTGTGTTGGACAAGTGGCCACTGCCTTAGTACCGTGTTTCTTTTACCGATGTTAATGATTCACGCTTTAAAACTGATCAATCTTTTCTTATATATATATATATACATATATTTACATTCAAACTCTCGCAGATGTTAATGAAGTTTGGCTCTAAAGCGCACTTGGTGCAACTTCCCATATTTAAACTTCGTTGAACTCTTCTATTCTTACTATTTTATGATTTAGATACTGTGATTTGACAGCTATTCTGTTTTGGTTGGTAACCCTCTTAACTTGTCAATTTACTCAATTTTAATCTTCGTCGTCACTTGTACATTCTTGCTAAGTCATTCTTCTCTTTTGAATGTCTCGGGCTCGGAGCAGTAGCGATTTGAGTAGCTAAAGTTGGTGACCTCAGGCTTTCTGTAGTAGTAACAGTGGTCCTTCCCTCACCTCTGTGATGTAGTTTTGTTGTTCTTACTTTGGTTCATACATACATATTGTTTTGTGGGTTCGTGTCAGGTTGTTGACGCGCACAATGAATTATTGTAGATTTTAGACTATTTGCTAGTTGTTATGTTATTATTGGTTTGTTTTACCAACTTGCTCTATTGGAAGGATTTATGCTATATTGCATGTTAGTTTCAAAATATAAAAAGATCAATATTCTTATCTCATACTCATAACATCCTTTTAAGTCAAATGTCACTCTATTTTAACAAACGTAAAAGCTTTTTTAATACTTATATTAAATCTAGAGGTATGCATATCATGAATTGTTCTAATAGATTTTCATGCTCATACAGGTTAACAAATGAACAAAATAAAGTATTTTTCGCTGTATATATGTACATTTTACCCGTAGACCAGTTGATCCACTGAGTCAAGGGATACAACCATCAAAACTTAAACTCAAACTATATTTTTATCATAACAAACTTGAGGATTTCATGAAAAGTAATAGGAGTAGGTTCTTGCCTGAGAGTCTGCAGTTGTCCCTTGCATGACGTGACATCACGAACTGTATTTTCTCTCACTCTGATATATATTATTTAATGCTGAGAAAATGAGAGTTGTGATAGCCTGCCCCTGTCCACGACCTCTAGGGTAGCGACTGTTGAAACCGAAATCTCGGTCTCCGTGGAGTTCGCCCTCGGGGAAGGGGTGATCGCGCGGTTACTTCACTCCTGCAAGCCAAACAACAAAAGAGACAAGGGAAGAATTGACTCAAGGGCTCGGTGGGGAGGACCCACCACACACCCGGAAGATCTGAGAGCGCTTCCCCTCCTTAGCCAAAGGCCGAGCTAAGGTACCCTCAGAAAGCACTTGAAAACTGGAGCAAAAGAGCATAGGAAGCATGCCTTCTGGGGTACCCCTTGGGTCCTATTTATAGTTTTCAAAATTTGAACTGTCAATAACCAAAATGAACTGACCTGAAGTTACCAAAAAACCCTTGGTTGGGTCTGCCAACAGCCAAACTCCGTTGTTCTGAAGGGCTATGGGCAAACCAGCGGGGGCAAAACAGTAAAGAGTACCTCATGGATCCAGGAGAGCTAGGGAGCCTGGCCACCTCGGCAGATCCGTCTCGCCCACTGTTGCCGAGCTTCGTTGTGAGAGTGCGAGCTGGGACGGCGAGCAGGCCCATCCGTCGACTTCCATTAGTCGATCTCTGCCCGACGAATCTTGTCTTGGCTCGGCGAGTACCGAGCTCGCGGTCGACGAATGCCGAGCTCGGGCTCGAGTTTTCTCTGCCGAGCTCGCCTGGGACCTGGATGATCTGAGCCGGCCGGTCTGGTTCTTGGCTCTCCCCACTCGCCGGATACGGGGTTGTACAGCGACCACCAGTCTACGGCGGTAAATAGCTCGGTCGCCTTGTTTCCGGATCTCTCGTCGAGCTCTCCGGCGGGATCCTAGGGATCATAGTTTCAGGGAAGATTTCAGGGAGAGCTTCATTGATCGGCGACAGAGGAGGCGGTGGAGGAAGAGGAGTGCTTGCCCTCGGTTGTGGTGAGCTCACTGGAGAAAGAGGCGGCGGTAGAGGAGTACTCGTCGTCGGCAGCATCGAGATGGTTGCAGGGTGAGGGGCTTTACTCGCCCTGGGTTGCGAGGTCTTCAACGCCGGGATATCCTTTCTCCTCGCCTCAAGAACAGGTTTTTAGGCCCCTTCTTGGGACCGACGTTGATCCGAACAGTGTGCCCGGATTGAGGTTATGGACGAGCTTCGAGGGCGACCAATAAAACTGCTCGCAGAGGAGCGACATCCAGGTGCTCGCCAATGGAAGTCGGCGGAGGAGCTACGAGTACATAATAAAAGTCAGTCAGGAATAAAAAAGGTTAATCAACAATTTATACAATCTTCTACATGATAGCAACCTTGCGAGGCAGCGAGATCTGCCTGCAGTTGTGCCTGGGACCCGACGAGTTCCGAGGCAGGTGGAGAAGATGGCGAAGAGCGGAGAGAAAAGTCAGGAGCAGATGGCTCGGGAATGGCGCTCAACCTGAGATCGTCGAGGAGCTTCTAGGTGTGTGTTAGAAGTTCGGGATGGTCGGCCGGGGGGACGACATCCTCGGTAGGCGGAGGCAAGTTGGCAGACTTGGAGGCAAACGACTTCTTCAACTTCTTGTTCAGTTTCCTCTTCTTAAGGGAGGAAGATCAACAACGACCTTGCCATCTTGCGACCTTTTTGGCCTTGTTGGCTTAAGGAATCAGGACAAAGCCGCAAGGCTCGCTTGGTAGACTTCATCGGCAAACTTCGACATCGCGTGCGAGTTCAAAAGGTATGCCTCAAAGACCAGCCACCTCTTATTTATAGAGTTCAACAGTCATCCATCAATCGCGAGTAATTCAGATACTCCCTCAAGCACCACGTCTAATAAGTGTTGGATGTTTCTTTCTGAGCTCCTACGTCGCTCAAAAAGAGCTGGGATTGTGTACAACTCATATTGATCGAGGGTGGACCCCTTCAAAATCAGGTCAGCAAGAGTCAAAGTCAGCAAGTCAAGACAAGAGTCAAAGTCAACGCGTAAGACGGTAGAAGGCCTAGGTGAGTATGGTGAGCTCTACTCGCATACTCGCCAGGTAAGCGACTAGGCCGGTTACTCGCCCAGCTGAGTGAGCTCCCCCAAGAAGTTGTCTAATCGTCAGGGGTGGGGCTATAAATAAGACCCCCCCACACACACACACTCTCTTTGGATTTTCCTATAAATATGACCCCAGGGGTACAAGGAGACGGACTTCAGAATCTCGTAAAAGATCTCGACCACCTTTTTCCTTAGACTTTGAGCTGAGCTTTTGAATCCTTTATTCAGAGAGACAGGTTGCGAGCTAGCGATTTTCCCTCTTAGTTGTCGTAACTTGGTTGTCATCCAGTCTACCTCGTAACATGTTGAACATCTTTGGTTGTGGAGGGGAAACTTCTTCTAAGCATCCAGATACGTGGTGGGACCTCCCTGCTGCAGCGTCTGGGATCCTTTTTGTTGTCTGACTGTTTTTGCATCCTAGCCCGTTAGCCGTCGAGACCGACCGTTGAACCGGTAACCTCAGACTGCCTTGATCCGAATTTTGGAGTAGGGATTTTCCCGGTTTCAACACTTACAATATGATTTTTTGAGTCAAATTAGTCCAAATTAAAGATGCGTGAAGCTACAAACCTCATACAACTAGAGGTTCATCATGGGATTGGAAATCATTACGATATGAAGGCGATCCAATGCTAGATAGTTTTAAATAAGTGACTCAGTCACATAAGTAATTCCAGAATTTAATAGTAAATTAGTTTCCAAGGAGGTTTTTTAGGACGATATAGCATTTGCAGGGTTATCTTTGGGGCTATTTGATTTCCTACAGTTATGATTTGAAAAGCAAAAAGGAGTATGGGCGGATCTAGGGGTGAGCTGCGGCCCGAGCCCTCCCAAGAATTTTGCAAAATGAATAGTTGGATTTGAATTCCTCTTGTCGAGACAATTAATTTTTCAAAAAATTTGCTGAAGAAGACAATGTTTGACCCCCTAATTAAAATTCCTAAATTCGCCACTGGAAAGGATATATGTGGGACAACCTAGCTGATTGATTGACCAGGAATGGTGGAAGAGATTTCTTATGTGGTACATAAATATTGGGCAATTTATTGGGTCCTCTAGTTCAATTTTGCATAATTACAAGGATCACTCATCTAATTTTTAAAAATATCAAAACCACTCCTTTAATTTTTATATTGTCAGCACATGTATATATTTTTGCACATGTACACAAAGTAAACAAAGAAGGGGGGACTTGACAATTTAAAAAGTAGAGGACAGGTCTCTGTGATTTTGTAAATTAGCAGAGTCGGGTTTCATAATTGTATATAATTACTTCACAATGTAAAGGTTCACAATGAAACATACCCATAAACCAAGTACTTAAATCAACACATTAGCTATCCATGTATCAAATGATAAAATATCTAATCAAATAATGTAAAGGTTCGACCTCTTGTCTATATATTTGCTGAGCAGATAAAGGGTCTGTTTGACATGATAGTAGCGAACCAAATACTTAAATCAACAGATTAGATCTCCATGTATCAAATGATAAAATGTCTAATCAACTAATGTAAAGGTTCGACCTCTCATCTATATATTTGTTGAGCAGATAAAGGGTCTGTTTGGCACGGCAGTAGCGATTGTGAAAGCGGTGGTTATGAAACGCTGTCTGTTTGGCGCGACATTTTTGCTTCGATGAGCTTGGACAAAAACGCCATAGTTATGAATGTCATCAACATTACAATTGTTACGGATGCCACTAGGAAAAATAAAAATTGTTAAACATAAGAAATGAATGAAGTTCCTTACGTGAGGTACATTGTTCACAATGACGGTTCATAACCACTACGTTCACGGCCACCACCGCCGTGCCATACAGACCCAAAGTGCAATCAAACCAAACCAACCAGTAATCCTAACTTAGATTACTACAATTAGACCATCTAATATTGTGCATGCCCAACACCTTATATAAGCATATCTAATTCTTCTATACAACAACACTCAAGCCTTTATTCGACTATAATGGGGTCGGCTATATAGATCCTTTGTCACCATTGTGCCCTATCTAATACTTCTATTACATTGCAAAAATAGAAATGAATTGAGGATTTCAAAATAGAAATGTTAAAATTGATGTAGGTTGAGTTTAATGCCGACTAATTAATTGTGTTGTAGCATCCCCAAAAGTTGATCACTCAGAAGGAAGCATATCAAAGGCCTAAATCAAGTTGTAGCATATTGTAAAGTTGATAACATAGAAGGAATCTAATGGAGATTTAAATTGCAGAAAGTTCAGTGGATGTTTGCTCTTATCATTGTAAGTTAAAAATGAGTAAAATTGAAGCATCCAAGGTCTAACAGCAGTATCTTTTTTTGTCTAAAATGGAAAATAAAATCATGATAACATAGAAGGAAGCTTAATGATTTCAAAGCATCCAAGGTGTTGTTTCACTAACAAATTGATGAAAATAAAAAATTCAAAGAACAAGTAAAAACTGCATTGGTTTGATTCTGACAGGAAAATATGATTTTTATTCTAAAGTAATTTGCGATCAAATTAAATTATGTGGCAGGCCGGCACATGACTCAACTCAATGAGAAAGAGAAAAGTATTGTTAACTCTCGGTTCATATGAATCACAAAAAACATCTAAAATGCAAACACAATCAACATTATGAAATGATTTATCCACAAGTTTATTAGGCAAATAATGCTAAAGGCCCGTTTGGTTAGAGAGTTTTAGGCTTCATTTGGCTTAGCGGTGGCGGTTGTAAAAGGAGCTGTTGTAAAGGCAGATTTGTAAAGGGAGCTGTTGGAAACTGAATGTTAGAAATGGAGATCTGTTTGGATAGTCTGTGTTTGCAGAGCTGTTCCAAACAAAGAATCGTTTGGCAAAACCGCGGTGGAGTTTTGGATTTTTTAAAAAAAAAATTGGTTTAAATTTTTAAAAATATGTCTGTAATATACTTTAATAGATTACCCAGTTGAAACATATAAAGGTACTCCAAATACTCCAATATGCTGTTAAACATTAAAATTTTGAAAACTCGAAATACAACAGCTTTGTATGCGGATACAGCAAACACGTTCAAGCTCTGAGCAGTTGATCGGCAATGGAGTCACGCAACGTCATCATCTCATCCACCCCTACTCGAATGCCTCTAACATGGTCTCCACTTGAGGTTTCGTTTATCTGTCTTGTTCTTCTTTGAAGACCCGCCGGGTAAATAAATTGCTCGTCTTCATCGCAAGCACGAAAATGAGTGTCTGAGCGGGATAGATGCCTGCGAATGTAGTTATGCAATGTCATTATTGCAATCACAATATCTCTTTGCTTTGACAAATTGTATGGTGGCATATCTCTGAGAATCTTCCACTTCTTTTTCCAAACTCTGAATGAACGTTCAATGACACTCCGTAAAGACGAGTGAGCCTGGTTGAATATTTCTCGGCATCCTTGTATAGGTCGACTGCCCCTTCTAAAATCTGGTAAATGATACCGTGTACCTGAATATGGTTTTAAAAAATCACGTTGAAGTGGATATCCGGCATTTACCAGATAATATTTGCCTGCAACATTGATGACCGTTTATTGATGTGAATAATAATGAATCTTACGAATTCGTAATAAGAAATGGTCTGAAGATATAAAAGGCTCACCTGACGGTGGATACGGAAAATTATAACTCGTGTTGATAAGAGCACTCTGGAAAATACGGCTATCATGGGTAGAACCCTCCCAACCTGCTAATGCGAATGTGAAACACATGTTGAAATCACAAACCGTCATCACATTTTGCGTTGTTGTGTCATGCCGACCAATGTAGAAAACCAGTAGATCAGCTGGAACTCGAGCATCCACATGTGTTCCATCAATAACTCATATGCAGTCTTTAAAGAAAGGCATGTATCGAGAATCATTTAGAATTTTTGGAATAGTAGTGAAAAAATGATCTACATGCCTGATGACATCAGAAGAGAGACTCTTAATTGCAGTGATACCCTTTGAGAAGAATCTACTTATCGTTTCTGTAGAATGTTGAAAGCGTTCACTTGCAAGTTGCATGGATATATTGTGTCCCAAAATATACAGTGCAACTGCAAGCATCTCACGTGGTAGAGTTCTCCTGGAACCTTGAAATCCATAATGAAGTGTGAGTAGTGAAAGCAAATCACCAAAAACTACCTTCGACATTCTGAAGGCACTAAAAAACCTTGTCGGGTGGGCATCTAGAAGTTCAGCTACCAATCTAGCCCCTGTCTACCCAGATGTCATGCATGCTCTACTATTTGATATAGCAGTCCTATTTATTTGAAAAGCTGAAGTTGTTACAAACTGATGCCCATCGACTCCTCTATTATGATACGTCAAATCAACTACTTGTTGTTGAATTTCCTCATTATAACTGTCTGAGGATGACATTGTATATCTGCAACAAAAATATAAGAATTCAATATTATATCATTTGCTTTGAAATAAACATAAGTCTGAAATAATTAAAGTATCATCGCAGCAAATTAGCAAATAGACATCCTGCTCCAAAATAAGCAAAATAGTAAATGAACAAATGAACATAAGTCCCAAACTTGAAAAACAAAACACACAACACAGACATAATAATATTCAGTCCGAGCAGAGGGACAAAACACAAACTAATCCGCTCGTTTTTCATAACGAGCCTGCAACCACCTAAGACGTCTGTCCTTGCGTATGCTCATAAAATTTCTCGATTTTGCTTATCCTTCAGAAGCAGGATGGAATAATCGTAGAAATCAAACTGGGACTCATCCATAACCTCTGACATACTCTCTAGCTTTGAAATGGCCTCAGGAATGGTGAATAACACTGAAGATATTTGGATGCGAGGCGGCTCTTGCATGCATTGTCTAATAATGCATGATGTTTCAACCAGCTCATCTAATGCCGAACTTTTTGCCTTTTTCGCAGTAATCTTTCTTTTGCCCTTACCTGTCCGTTTTTCCTTAGCTGCGGTGGAATGTGGAGACTCGTTGATGTTTTGTGTACCATCTCCAGCAGAAACATCATGTTCATCGACTGATTCGAGTTCAAAGTTTCTAGAGTTTGGGGTTCATGCTAGATCTCCAGTTGCAACGACTTGGCTAAACATCATATGAAGTTTCTTCTCTAACTCAGGAGATATACCAGAAAACTGAAACTTCCTTGCAGTAGGAAGAACCTATAATAAGAAGAAAAGAAAGGATTAGACAAATAATCCAGCAAAGAATTGAAAAAGTGTTGTTTCAACTCTGAATAATTTACTTACTTTCAAACGTTCTTTCCACCAGTCTTCCGAAGCAGCTATAGTTTTGCGGATTGGATCCCAGCCAAGACCCGTCTCACGCCCGTTTAGCTCTCTCCATAATTTCCAATCTTTCTTTAGCTGATCACACTTATTCTTCATTTGATTTCGATCATATGACTTTCTCGTACGTACCAAAAACCCTGTTGTTAGATTTGTCCACCCATCCCTGCTAAAATGTGTGGTTGGGCGATTACCTAGCTCATTCTCTTTGAGACATAGGTCACAAAAAATCATAACATCATTGGTCTCCCAATTTGCACTAACACCACCTTCTTTATGTTTACTTATAACACGAACTGAATAAAAGAAAAATAAAACTAAACATAAATAATCATCACATATGTACACATAAATAAGCACACATACAAAATTCAGACACAAACACACACACAACACATACATACAAACTCACACAACACAAACACACAACACCATGCATACAACACATACACGCACACACCCAAAAGACACACACCATTCACACAACACATAGCACAAACACACACACACAGCACACACACACAACACATACACACAACACCATGCATACAACACATACACACACACACAACCAAAAGACACACACCATTCACACAGCACATAGCCCAAACAAACACACGCACATCACACACACACACACACAACATAAACACACAGCATAGCACAAAATTCACACACACGCACTGACGCAGCACATACAGACAAACTCACACAACACACACACACAACACAAACACACAACACAGTGCGTACAATAGACACATACACCCAAAACACACACACCACACACACAGCACATAGCAAAAACACACACACAGTACAAACACACACCACACCCCACAAACACACAACACAACACAAAATTCACAAACACACGCACACACACATACAAACACATACTAGACACACCACACCACACACACCACACAACACACAGCCCAAACACACACCACACACACAGCACACACACACACCACGCACACCACACACAACACAAACACACACCACACACACATACACTATACACAGCCGAAGCACACACGCAGCAACACAATCAATGCATACACACAACACATACGCACATACAACATAGACGCACATATACACACACAATACACACCAACCTCTTGAGCATTACCATAAACTGAAACAAGCCAACTTTCACCAAAAACAAAATTAGAAGGGGAAGGAAAGGTATACCAGCTGAAATCGTCGAGCCGTCGGAGAGGAATGAGCACACAGTCGGAGAAGAAGCTGTCGATTCGATCAGGAACTTTGTCGTCGTCGTCGCTGGAACGTTGCCGTCGGAGAAGGAAGCAGGCGCCGCCAGAAATCTGGCACGGGAAGCGACTGTGCGGCGAAGAAGAAGAGGAGGCGTGATCGACTCCAATCGACGACGAGAGATGAAGGAGGTGGGATCTACTATGCCGCCGGAGGAGAAGAGGAGGTCGGAGAAGAAGGAGGCGGGATCGACTCCAATCGGCGACGGGAGAAGGACGCGGGATCTACTATGCCGCCGGATGAGAAGAGGAGGTCGGAGAATGAGGCAATGTCGACGGGAGATGGAGGCGGGATCTACTGTGCCGCCGGAGGAGAAGAGGAGAGGTCGGAGAAGGAGGAGGCGGAATCGACTCCTATCGGCGACGGGAGAAGAGAAGCGGGATGGATCGAATCGGCGACGGGAGAAAGCGCTGCCCCTTTTTTCCGCCCTAAACGCGATAAAACAAAGCAAAAAAGGGGGGTTTCCTCACGCGATGTTTTGAGCCGGGAGAAACGGAGCGGGGATCGAAACAGAGGCGGAAAAACAAATGAATTTTGCATGCTAACGTTTCGTTTTGTCCAAACGTGATGGCCAAAACGCTAAACGAAATGGGGCCTTAGTAAGGAGAAATTGAAATTGGGAGTTAATAATTTATTTGAGGGGTGTTCGGTTGGAGGGAATTGAGGACGGAGACTGGCCAAAATCTTTGATTTTCAAAATAGCCTAAGAACATATCTTCTCTCCAAGGCTTCGTTTTGCGAGACTTATTTTCACCGGTCAAGTGGTTACGACCGCATGAACCGGATCTTAATTTGTAACTGTTACGACCGTATGAACCGGATCTCTAAGGATCTGTTTGACTCAGCTTAAGCGACTGGAGAAGCAGCTGATTTGCAGAATGGTGGGAAAATCTGCTGATTTGCAGCGACTGGAGAATCAGTAAAACTATTTGGAAGATATATTTTTCTAGTGCTGTTTGAACAGAGAATCTGTCAAAACTGTTTGGCAGAGTAACTGTTTGGTGGCTTATTCAAAACAAAAGTAATTGCGAGCAGAATATGAAATTTTAATGTTTTGTCAAATATTATTATTATATAATCAAATTATCTAGACATCATAAAAATAAACTTTAGCTAATTTTTTGGTTGCTTCATTGGACCCTCTCGCTTCTGCACCGATGATGTTTACCTGCACAATGAAAAAATATATGATCACTGATTTTGATGTTAAATTTTCTTTTTGACTACTAAAAAATATTATACTTGTGATCATTTTGTAACTGATCGGCTATAAAATCTCGTAATGCAGACATTTCATTAGCTCCAATTCCTTCAATTGTTACTGGATCAATGTTTGGATTTACATTCGTGGTTCTTCGGTTACCAGTAGCTCAAAGCTCATACGAATGTTGATGAACAAAGTTAGCATCCATATCAGATGCATTAAACTCTCGGTCCACGCGTGAGGGTGTCTCCGAATATAATTATGTAGGGTCATTGTTGCCACCACAATGTCACACTGTTTGGAAAATGTGTATTGTGACATCTTTCTCAGTATGCCTCACTTCTTCTTCCAGACACCAAAGGTTCTCTCAATCGCACTGCGAAGTGATGAGTGAGCCTTATTGAAAATTTCACGCCATCCTGAAATCGGTCGATTACCCCTTGCAAAATCAGGTAAGTGATAGCGAGTCTCCGGATATGGCTTCAAAATTCCACGCTGAAGTGGATATTCAGCATCTACCAAATAATATTTACTTATATAAGAAATTTATTAATTTTAAAATGAAGTGAAGCATTTTTTGAATACCAAAAAATTTACATACCTGGAGGTGGGTGGGGAAATTCACAACTTGGATCGTTAACTGCACGTTGAAAGATCCGACTGTCATGAGCTAAACCTTCCCATCATGGGACCACATAAGTAAAGCACATATTGAAGTCGCATATGGCTATTATATTTTGAGTTGGTTTACCATGACGTCCTAGATATTGCACTTGATCATCCACCGAAACACAGGCATTTACATGAGTTCCATCTATGGCTCAAATACAATCTTTAAAGTAAGGCATGTATCGGTCATCATTCAAAATTTTTGCAGGTATATTCATAAATTGCGGGTCTAGTGGTTTTATCATTTCAACAGCAAGGAGGGTCAATGCATCCAGACCTATCGCAAAAAATTACTTATAGTTTTGGTGGAATGCTGAAAACGTTCACTTGTGAACCTCAATGACCCTTTATGCGCTAAAGTATATATGGTAATAGTCAATACCTCTCTCGCAGTTGTTCTTTGTGAGCCATGTAAGCCATAAGATGTCTGAAGTAGATATAACAAATTCATTAATATTTGAGGTGACATCCTGAATGCAATGTGGAACCTCGTTGGATGACCAGCTAACAACTCACCAACCCACTTATCTCCAGTCTGTGTAGATGTCATGCATGGTATTTTATCATTGTATGCCGACATGTATTCACAGACCACAATCACTGTCGTGGAAACTATATTGTTGAACAATACAAAACGACGTTGTCGATCAAAATCAACAGCTGAAATTTGCTCGTCATCATCAAGAGCAAATTCGTCGCTATCATCCGTCATTGCAAACTACCTATAATCACATCAAACATATTTCTTTTTTTATAATCTGAATATGTAAATTACATCTTAAACGTATAAGATAGTAAAACATGCAACATGGTTAAGCATAGAAACAAAATGTAAGTACTGGCAAAAAAGAGAATACACAACAAAATAAGTACTCGCAAATAAGAGAATACACAACAAAAAGTAAGTACTGGCAAATAAGACAAAATGTAAGTATTGGCATATGGATTTGCAAAACATGTAAGATAGTGCACATTCGATTCAAGAGCTGCTATGCATGTAGCGATTTTTCAGTCACTGAAGTCTTTTGTCACTTGGAATGCCCAAAAAAGTAGCTCTATTGATCATCGACATTAGGAAAACTGTAGCTCAATCATAGAACCTTGAATCTTCATAAATCTCGGGATATTTCACAAGCTTTTCCAATGCTTCATTCAACAAATAAACATTTGGTGGTTTAACGGCCATACAGAAAGAACTAGCAACACTCTTGGAGGACTCCACTAGCTTCTCAACATGTGATTTCATTGCTTGTTTTTTACCCTTGTCTTTGAAGCTCCTCTCATTGTGTGATCTCTTGGAACCTTGTGAACTTATACTACTATTCGGATCCTTCGGCCTACTAGAACAAATATAATCAAGAGCAGGTGGTGGCGTATTTAAATCCTCTACAACATGCTCATCGTTAGACCCAATATTATTAGAAATATGGTCATGTTGATCAAATGCAGATGGCATAGCTCCCGTAGAAGGGATCCATACATTCTCACCAGTAGCAACAACCTGACTAAACATTTGATCAAGTTTCTCCTCAAGTTCGGGAGCAATCCCTGTGAATCTAAATTTTTTGGCGGCAGACAACATTTGAAATAAATGATTTAAGTTAATTTTAAAAAAAACATTAACAAAATTAACTTCATATAACGAATTATTCTTGACCTCTATTCTTTTTTTCCACCATTCATCTGAGGCATCAATGATCTTCTTAATTGGATTCCACCCTAACTCAGTCTCCTCTCTTTTTAGATCACGTCATACTTCCAATCCCTCTTTAATTAGTCGCATTTGTTTTTTAACTGTGTCTGATCATATGTTAATCTCGTGTGTGCTTTGAAATTATCTATTACGTTTTTTCAACCCTCTTTGTTGAAGTGAGTGGCTGGCCGATTTCCCAAGTCGATTTCTCGGATACATATATCACAAAATACATGAACTTAGGCATTCTCCCATGAGGATGAAACACCGACTGTTTTTTATTTACCCATCTAGAAACACCCTAATAGCAAGGACACCGGAAACATAACAGATTTTTCATTAGCAAGCGAATCCACACAATGCTACTTCATGAACGAACAAGACTGAGATCAGAAAAACGACAAAAAAATGTGAACTTTTGGGACCAAATTGGACTTCGATCCACCCACCGACAACAACTTGATAAAATATACAAGAAAGCAAAGAATTTTTTTTTGCTCATACACATGGCCTGGACAGATCAAAAAAAGCATGGCTCAAACACATGGCTCAAAGAGATCAATTGCCAAATGCACAAAAATAATATTGGCCTGGACATATCGAAACAATACTGCCTCAAACACATGGCCAAACACAGAAATAATACTTGCCTGCACAGAAATAACACTGACGCACAGAAAAACGCATGGCTCAAACACATTCCTTAAACGCATGTCCTAGATCGAAAAAAAAACAAATATGGAGCTCGGAAGAGAAGAGACCTGCTAGGAAAAAGCTGAATGTTGCCGGACCGACGGAAGGAGCGCCTCTGTGCGTCGCCGGAGACTGGCTGGGAGATCAATGTGAAGGGCTGAAACACTAGTCGCGCGAGAAAAATGGAGAGGAAGGAACTCTGTGCGTCGCCGGAGACTGGCCGGGAGATCGATAAAAATCGCAGAAACCCTAGTCGCGCGAGGAAGATGACTGGAAAATTTCGCTGTCGCTGGGGAAAGATCGCGATTTGGGGCTTTTAAGCGGCTTTCAACGGTGGGAGTAGAGGGCCGAGATTTTTGTTTGGCGCGGACTTTTGAGAAGTAGCTGGGTGGAGCTCTCAATAATCCGCGGCAAATAGGGTTTAAGGGTCTCTTTGGAACAGCTCTAGCGGATTGAAAATCTCTTTTTCAGCCGTCAGAGCTGTTATTGTCACTGTTTAGGACAGCTTTTAAATGAAATCGTTTTTTGAAAAACTGCTCCCAGAGCTCTTTTCCGGAAGTCCCTCCCCCCTGCGTTCAGCGCCTAAAAATCGCTTCTCGATTTTTTTGTCACCCCTGCGGTTCTTCTCCCGATCCCCAGACGTACAGCAGGCCCGTTCCACGCTGGGAAAAGCCACGCTCGCGAGCTTCGGCTCTGCTATTTCCCCGTAGAGGTGCTCAAGGGTTTCTCTCGATCGTCTCCGCTGCAACCGGAAGAACCTATGTCGCCGGCAGCAAAACCACCTCCTCGGCCGCCGGCGCTGGTGCCTGAAGGCTTCTTCTTCCTTGACGCCCGCTCAGATTCTCCAATCGGTCTCCTTGAAGGCGTCAGAGACAGTTTCGTGCAGAAGTTTTCTCGGTCACTGCCGCGTGCAAAAGCGCCATCTCGGACGCCGTCGTTGCTGCTCGATTCCTCCCGGAACGTCGGCACATCCCCGCCAATCGGACGCTTCAAAGTCATGGAAGGCGTTCCCGAAAAAAGCAGCGCCCAAGAAACCGAAAAAGACGAACAAGCCAATAATGCGAACAAGGATGATGATAAGACCTCCGTCAACAAGCCTCAATTGGCGGATGAGTTTTTAGACAAGGAACTGCTGCAGGTCATTTTGTTCTTCTCTCATTACACTAGTCGTTTTTTAGATGGATGATTTGAGATGCTTGCTCCATGTTCTCGGCAAGTTTCATTCCCACAGAGATGTCAAGGTTAGATTTCTGCCTCTGCCTTTCTCATGTTATTTTTGGTTTGTTATGTTCTATTACTTCTGTTGTTGGATATTTCCTTTTACTTCTCTCTAACCTTCTTTATTGAGAGAGGAAGTGGCAATTTGGGAGGGAGGGATGCTAGTGTCAACATTCTAGTGGTGTCTTTGTTGCAGATAACATGGAACAGGTGATCGGAAGGAGTGGAAAAAACAGTTGCCGGATGTTGGAAGACTTTTTTTTCTATTTTCTAGAACTATGTAAAAAACTCAAGTTAACAGTTATTTTTATATATTTATATATTTTAGTTTTAAAAAAAACAGCTTCCAAAAGTTGTTTCTCCAAACACTGCAGTTTTTCAAAACTGCTCCACAGAGATCTATTTTAAAACAGCACTATCCGAACAGCAGTTTTTCAATCCGCGTGAGCTGTCCCAAACAGACCCTAAGTTTCCCCAAACGGAGCCTAAATTGTGGTTTTCAAAAGTCCTGGCGAGCTCCTTCCTCGCACGTCCTTCATGCCACGACTCCTTCTCGTCGCCCGATCAACTTATATCCGCTCCTACTCTTCTTCTTCTTCATCTTCGTTCTCTACTTCATTTTTTTATTCGCGTAGCCCTAGCTAGGGTTTGTGGGTTCGAATCCCTTCCCCGTCAATGAAGAGTAAACATTTTGACGTGCTATATGAAGGCTTGAGGGCGGAAGATTTGCTTGAGATCTAATATCAATGAAGAAGAAATGAAGTGAAAGAAATAGTGTCTAACCACCAAGAGGTGGGGTGAATAGGTGAACTTTTTCTTTTTTACTTTAAAGGCAGACAAATTGTTTTGTACTTTAAGCAGCAAATGCAAATTCTACAGCTATCACAACACAGCAACCACAGAAACAAACATTCACAGAGTGCACACAGTGTTTATGGTGGTTCCCCAAGGTCTGGGTACATCCACTTTCCCTCTTCGTCTATCTAGTAGTGTACTAGATTCGGCCTAACTTCTGCACTTCTCCTCAGATCCTCAGATCCTACAGCTCAGAACCTCAAACAGGTTCCTACAACTCAGAGTGTCCTCACTCCTACAACTCAGGCACAAAGCCCTACCACACAGTCTTCAATAAGACCTACACTCAGGCTAAGCAACCCTACCTCAGCCTTCAACAAGGCCTATACTCAGAGAATTGATTCTCCTACACTCAGGCTCAAAAGCCCTACCTCAGCCTTTATAAATTTAGGCTTACAACTCAGATCCCTTAGGATCCTACAAAAAGATAATAAAAAGTTTTTAGATCACCACTCAGTTTGAGAAAATGAAGAGGGCAACCTTCTTGATCAGTTCTTGATAGCACTGTTTCCTGAGATCAACTTTGTCTTTGTTTTTTTCAAGACTTCTTGAGTCTGAACTCAGTAAAATTGATCTTCTTGAAGTAGGCCGGCTGGCAACTTCCTTCTTAGGATGGAGAATTAAATCTGGATCCTACTTTGCAGTCTGGTTCAAAACCACCTTCTTAAGAGATTTGATTAACAAGTCTCTTTCTTGATTTCAGATACTGGAGTTCTCTCTCTCCAAGTAAATCTGAAATATCTTCAAAATACTAATTTACAGTTTTCTCTGGATCTGTCTTTTTTTTTTAAATTTTAATCTTCTGATTGATTGATGATTGATTGATTCTCTTCTGTTGAAGGAGAAAGGCTTTTATATAGTCTTCCTCCAAGGTAACCGACTGATCTGGTTTCTAACGAACTGCTGACAGCTCTGACAGTTGCAGTAGACCGGTTGAAATGGCAGCTGTCAAGTCATCCAGTCACTTCTTAAAATCACTGTCTCTGTCTGAAAGTGTCGAGACTGATCTTCATTATGTGTCGACACAAATAGACTAAGTGTCGACACAAGTGAACTAAGTGTCGACACAAGTGAACTAAGTGTCGACACATGCCTTGGTGGTGTCGACACAACTTCTTCTGTTATTTTAATAGCTTCTCGACACTGCTTCTGTTGAATGTGTCGACACTGATTGAGTGTGTCGACACAAGTACTTCTTCTTTAGAACTTAGTTGAATTCTATTGTGTGTCGACACATCTCCTTTATGTCGACACAACTTCTTTTCTTGTTGATACTAGCTGAGTGTCGACACATTTCCTTTGTGTCGACACAACTACTTCTTTACTTTAACTGTGTTGAAACTTGCTGTGTGTCGACACAAGTCCTGTGTGTCGACACAGTTGATGTCGACAATGCCTTCAGTGTGTTGACACAGCTTCCCGGTGTCGACACATTGGATGTTGACTAAGCTTCTCTGGGTGTCGACATTGTCTCTAAGTGTCGACATGATATATGTTGAGTATTCTTCATAGTGTGTCGACACTGCATGTATGTGTCGACACTTTTCTTCTGGTGTCGACTCTGCCTTTCCTGGTGTCGACACAAATACTCCAAGTGTCGACACAGTTTCTCTAGGTGACGACACAAGCCTTCATAAAGTGTCGACACTGCATCTCTAGGTGTCAACACATGGACTTAGAAACTTTTCTGCATTTCCTGCAATTACTTAACCTGCACATATAAACTCAAAGCACATCAAATACACCTTGATGTATATCATTGAGTAGGGTGAGGCTTCTTTAAATCTGGTACACATTTTCAATGTACCCAACAATCTCCCCCTATTTGGAGAAGTCATAACTCTTAGTCAATGATATACACCATTTATAACAAATACTCAATATGATGTATAACAGTATTATATGACAGGGTAAATACTTAACAAAACATGTATAAACAATCTTCTTAGAATAACAATGTAATAGATTGAACATTAAACATTGTTTTGTTACAACTTCCAATAGTTTCATTAATCAAAAGTTTACATGTATTTTAATGCAAATGATTACAAAGTTGTAAACTTAATAAAATTCTATTCTATGGTTGCTCTGGCTCCTTGATGACAATACCCTTGCCAGATTGAATCTTGGCTTGAACTGGAGCATCAGTGTCATCAGCAGGCTTCTTGCCCTTAAGATCTTTCGTCTTCTGTTCTTCAGCCCTTATCTTTTGTCTCTCAAAATAATGATAAGGCTTAGGGAAATACTTGCTAGGCTCATGTGCATTAGGAGGTAGCTTCCCTAGTTTAGCCTTTCTTTTGTACTGTACAATAGCCTCTTGCCTGGCTTCATGTTTTCTCCATTCTTGGTCAGAGTACCATTTACCCCTCTCTAGGAAATTATCCTTTGCAGCCTTCCAAGCAGTCAGAATAATATTTCTAGAAGTTGGGCTCCACTGTTCAAAATCAGGCCTTAACTCTGCCTGTTCTCTGAACCTCTTCTTAGATAATTGAGCTTCTTGCTCTTTCAAAACTTCCTCAGGCACAGGCTTATCTACTTTCTCAAAAATAATATTTTTATTACCATCAGGAGGGCTATACATAGATTGTACCTCCTGATGTATCATCTCAAAATCTGCTGGAGGGTAGATTACTTGTGCAACTTCAGCTGGCTCACCTCCAAAATATGCAGGATTTAACCCAGATTCTGCTACATTATCATCATCACACAATGGTGGATATCCAAGGGTAGCTCTGATGCTGTTTGAAATCCATTTAGCATGGTGAGAGCCTGCTTTGACTAATATTGTACAACCTTGGGCTCGCGAGAGGTGATCCAGCAAGCGAGAAAGGGGAACTGGTGAGATGGGAGGGGGCCCACCTGCAAGAGGCGAGAGGTGCGGACCGCCCCCAGAAGTAGGCGGGACCTCTTAGTAGGCGAGACCTCCTAGGGGGCGAGATGGCCCACCAGGCGAGTAGCTGGCGAGATGGGAGGGGGCCCACCTGCAAGAGGAGAGAGGTGCGGACCGCCCCCAGAAGTAGGCGGCACCTCTTAGTAGGCGAGACCTCCTAGGGGGCGAGATGGCCCACCAGGCGAGTAGCTGGCGAGATGGGCAGGGTGGTCGTCTCGCCCATCAGCCTCTTCCCCACTCGCCACATGTGAAAAGAGATGTCTTTACCTTTCTACCCACAAGGAGGATTTTACCTTTGTGCCCCAGGTAGTTTTACATTTTTACACCTGGAGGTCTGCGTATAGCTCTCCAGAACAGCGGAGTTCGGCTGTTGGCAGACCCGGCCCAGGGTGTTTTGGTCTTTCCAGGATGATTTAAAAGTGATATTTGCAGAGCAGATTCAGAGGCCTATAAATAGACCGGTAGAGGTGCCTGAGAAGGTTGTTGAACCTTTCCACTATCTTCCTCACAGGCACCTAGCTCAGCACTGGCTAGGGAGGGGAAGACTCTCAGTTCTTCCGGGTAAGAGGCGGGACCTCCGAGCTGGGCCCCCTCGGTCTGTTTTCAGGTCACTGACTCTCGTCAGGAGGGTAGCGCAGGGAGAGTACGTGTGGGCTGCATCCTGTTCGAACATTAGGAGGGATCAGAAAGCTGGTTCCAACATTTTTGGTGCGGTGAGCGTGGAACGCAGCCCTCAGAGAAGAACCTTGAGCAACCACATGGCGGGAGATCACGGAGAAGGAGAAGGAGGGGAGTCGGATAACCAGGGGGGATTTGTAGGGAGAGCGGAGTTTATGGCTTCGATCAAGGGGATCATGGATCTACTGTAAGAGATTCACTCGGGAGAATGTGGGAGTCACTCGGGGAGCCAGACTTTAGAGGGGAGGGTGCTGAGGCAGGGGTACTTTTGCCCCACCCTCAGGAGAGATGCGGAGGAATTCGCGAAAAAGTGTCGAAAGTGCCAGGAATTCGCCCCCCTTCAGCTCCTTCCGGCCCAGAGGTTGCAGACCATCACAGCTCCCTGGCCATTCGCTATATGTGGACTAGATCTGGTGGGCCCTTTTCCCCAAGCGAGTGGCCAAAGGAAATTCATGTTAGTCATGGTGGACTACTTTTCGAAGTGGCTGGAGGTGAAGGCATTGGCTAAGGTAACCTCGCAGGTGGTCAAGAACTTCGTATGGGGGGAGATCATCTGCCGGCATGGGTTGCCCCTAGCCATTGTGACAGATAACAGACCATAATTTGCAAGCAGGGAGTTCGTGGATTTCTGCATTCGTTTGGGGATAGATCTCCGCTTTGCCTCTGTTCATCATCCACGGAGTAATGGACATGTCGAAGCGGCTAATAAGGTCATTGTCAATCTATTGAAGAAAAAAGTGGAGAATTTGAGAGGAAGCTGGGTGGAGCAACTACCTTCAGTACTGTGGGCCTTGAGGACCACACCAAACACAGCCACGGGGAAAACCCTGTTTAAGCTCTCTCATGGCTCAGAGGCCCTCATACCTGTCGAGTTTGAGGTCACATCACCAAGAGTAGCAGTTGCAAGGGAGGGAGCCGAAGGATGGAGAGCAGAGAACGAAGAAGAACAGAGACTCTCGTTGGATCTCATGGAGGAGCTCCGGGATTTAGCGATGGTCCGACAGTAGGAGGTCAAGCGCCGGATGGCGAGGTACTTCGACAAGTATATAAGGATCAAACAGTTTGAGAAAGGAGATTTGATCCTGAAAAAGGTAGACGCAGCGGGTAGAGGGGCCTCCGTAGGGAAGCTTAACCCCAATTGGGAGGGTCCTTTTGTAGTAAAAGAAGTCTTAAAGTCAGGAGGGTACCACCTCCAGGATGTGGATGGGGTATCCCTCGAGATAGCCCGAAGTGGCGATGATTTGAAGAGATTTTACCCGTAGCACTCTATCCATCGCACCTTTTTATTATTATTGTACAATGCTTATCATTCTGATGTGCTCTTTTGATGCGATGGAAGTGGGGGTGACCCTTGTAAGGCGTCGAGGGCGAGGTGTTGAGGAGAGGAGACCCCGAGAAGACCCACTGACCAGGCTCCCATCAAGCTGGCAGGGCTGTAGGCTCACTCGACGGTTGGAGGTGTTTCGGAGAGGAGACCCCGAGCAGATCCGCTGACCAGGCTCCCATCAAGCTGGCAGGGCTGTAGGCTCACTCGGCGGTTGGAGGTGTTTCGGAGAGGAGACCCCGAGCAGACCCGCTGACCAGGCTCCCATCCAGCTGGCAGGGTTGTAGGCTCACTCGGCGGTTGGAGGTGTTTCGGAAAGGAGACCCCGAGCAGACCCGCTGACCAGGCTCCCATCCAGCTGGCAGGGCTGTAGGCTCACTCGGCGGTTGGAGGTGTTTCGGAGAGGAGACCCCGAGCAGACCTGCTGACCAGGCTCCCATCCAGCTGGCAGGGCTGTAGGCTCACTCGGTGGTTGGAGGTGTTGAGGAGAGGAGACCCCGAGCAGACCCGCTGACCAGGCTCCCATCCAGCTGGCAGGGCTGTAGGCTCACTCGGTGGTTGGAGGTGTTGAGGAGAGGAGACCCCGAGCAGACCCGCTGACCAGGCTCCCATCAAGCTGACAGGGTTGTAGGCTCACTCGGCGGTTGGAGGTGTTTCGGAGAGGAGACCCCGAGCAGATCCGCTGACCAGGCTCCCATCCAGCTGGCAGGGCTGTAGACTCACTCGATGGTTGGAGGTGTTGAGGAGAGGAGACCCCGAGCAGACCCGCTGACCAGACTCCCATCCAGCTGGCAGGGCTGTAGGCTCACTCGGTGGTTGGAGGTGTTGAGGAGAGGAGACCCCGAGCAGACCCGCTGATCAGGCTCCCATCAAGCTGGTAGGGTTGTAGGCTCACTCGGCGGTTGGAGGTGTTTCGGAGAGGAGACCCCGAGCAGACCCGCTGACCAGGCTCCCATCAAGCTGGCAGGCTGTAGGCTCACTCGGCGGTTGGAGGTGTTTCGGAGAGGAGACCCCGAGCAGACCCGCTGACCAGGATCCCATCAAGCTGACAGGGTTGTAGGCTCACTCGGCGGTTGAAGGCGTTGAGGAGAGGAGACCCCGAGCAGACCCGCTGACCAGGCTCCCATCCAGCTGGCAGGGTTGTAGGCTCACTCGACGGTTGGAGGTGTTTCAGGGAGGAGACCCCGAGCAGACTTGCTGACCAGGCTCCCATCCAGCTGGCAGTGTTGTAGGTTCACTCGGTGGTTGGAGGTGTTTCGGAGGGGAGACCCCAAGCAGACCCGCTGACCAGGCTCCCACCAAGCTGGCAGGGTTGTAGGCTCACTCGGTGGTTGGAGGTGTTTCGGGGAGGAGACCCCGAGCAGACCCGCTGACCAGGCTCCCATCATGCTGGCAGGGCTGTGGGCTCACTCGGTGGTTGGAGGTGTTTCATAGAGGAGACCTCGAGCAGACCCGCTGACCAGGCTCCCATCTAGCTGGCAGGGCCGTAGGCTCACTCGGTGGTTGGAGGAGTTTTGGAGAGGAGACCCCAAGCAGATCCATTGACCAGGCTCCCATCTAGCTGGCAGGGCGGAAGACTTACGCGAGGAGACAAGCCTAAGGGTAAGAATTCACGTGGGGAAAGATCCATGTTCATCAAAAGTTTGATAGAAGGTCCCTAAAACGGAGAGAGGCCAGGAATCGGGCCAGGGAAGAAGGTCCCTGGCCGGCACTCGCAATAGGCGGCCTCGCGCCTGGCGGGAGGATGTTCTTTGTTCCAGGCGCAAGTGAGCCTTAGAAGGCGGAACCGGCCGGGCGAGACGGCCGGCCCCCAGGGATCCCGACGCGGGATGGTCCTGCGGCGAGGCGAGCGCTAACAGGGGGCGATAATTAAGATGGGGGCGAAAAGCGATAAAAATTGCCTTGCACTGGCTATTAAGCGAGATGGCAGACGATAAAAGCAGCAATTAAACAACGTCCAAAAAATAGTCTCACGCCTTTGGCTCGCAGCTAAGCGAGATGGCAGAAGATCAAGGCGGCAATTAAAATAGCATCTAAAGAGTTGCCTCTTGACTAACTATTACACAAGACGCCCCAAAGAGGGAAGCGACAATTAGTATATAAAAAAGTTTTAAACAAAATATCCATAAAGCGGGAGCACCTCGCTCTCCTTTTTTCAAGGAAGTGTGCCAGAATCACAAGTACTAGACAAAAGGTGGGGAAGGGAGGTCACTGCAATGGGTGGTGCGCTACTCGCTGTCAGAGGAAGAGCTGCCGTCCGACTCGCCATATAAGCGGGGGACCAGGTCGCGGACGGTCACCGTCTCTGCATCCTCTCGCACCACTCACAGCTCCTTCATCATCTTGAGGACAACCTCCGCCGTCTTGATATTTGAGTCCCGGCAGATGGCGTCCACCTCATCTACGGAATAGCGGAAAGGAACGGGAAATTGATCCGGTGGGGGTGATGCGCTGCTCCGGAGGCGGAGATTTTCGGTTTTCAACTTCTTGTTCTCCCCCTCCAGCTCCTCAATATGCGAGCGCATCCTGTTGGCCGTCTCGGCATCCTGCGGGAGGGGGGCAAGTGAGGGACTATAAGAAGCAAGAGTAAGGCTAGCAAGGCAAAGATAAGGAAACTTACCACGCCGCCCTGGCTCTGCGCAAGGATGTTGTCAGCAACAAGCAACCGCTTCTCCAGGTCAAGGGACTTCTCGCGCTCCGCGGCGAGACCGGCCTCCGCCTCTTTCCATTTCCTGTTGTTGAAAACGAGGCGGCGCGAGACCCGGTGCGCGAGCTCCAGGGAGCGAAATTGGGAGTGGGCACTTTTTAGAATGAGGTCTCGCGATGCCTCGTTATCTGCGGGCTCGGAGCCAAGACCGCCATACAGCCCAAACCCTAAGGAGAAGGCATGACTGGTGGGGGGGGGGGGTCCTGTTCCTTCCAGGAAGGGAGAAGGGTGGACACCGACACGCGGTTGGAGTCTTGCTCCCATATGAGAACCGACTCGCCGGCGTCATCGTCCGTCACGGGCCCCATATTATAATTAGGGTGTGAGGCGGGAGTCGGGCGGCTGGACGAGCCAATCTTGCCAGGAGGGAGCTGTGAGGGCTGGACATGGCCCCGGGCAGCTGGCTCTGAAGAGATCGTCTCGCGGGCGGGCGAGACGGGTCGTCGCGGAGGCGAGGGAGACGATAGAGTAATGGGGGACAGGGACCCCGCTGGTTCTTCTCTTTCCTTTGCAGATTTTTCTTTCTTGAAGGACACGAACTTCTTCTTCTTCTTGGGGCTGAGGCGGGAAGTACCCTCGCCCGCAGGCCTCTTCTTGGTCGCAGGTGTCAGCGTGTCTTTCGCAGCCTCCGCCGCCATGCTCGCCAAAGCGAGAGTTCGATTACTCTGGTAGGGGGGATGGACGGGGACGGTCCTCTCTCCTAGATAAAGTGGCAGTCAGCGGGGAGTAAAAATTTTTTTAAGGGGAAAGAGGGGAATAGAAGCGTACCTTCGCCGGGGAAGACGGCGGGGAGCGAGTCGAGGTCTCGCCGAAGGTATTGGACTTCAAAATTCTTCTCTGCGAAGAAATCGCAGAGCTCTTTCTCGGCACCCCCACCTTGGGGGTATCATAATAGCATTCGGCGGGGGATACGGGGGCAAGAGGGATGCCTCCCACATCCCCGTGGATGAAGACGAACCGCGTCAGCCAGTGGTGGTTCTTGTTTGGCGTCTCGCACACTTTAAGGCCTTGGCCTGTGAAGTAAGAGATGTCGTCGTCCTTGGCGTGGTAGACAAACAACTTGCGGAAGGCAGTTAGACTAAACTCAATACGCCCTCGCCGCAGGTAGCAGGCGAAAGTGATCAGCATGGAGATAGCGTTGGGGTTGAACTGGGCCGGGACGACCCCAAAATACTTCAGCACTAATTTGACCTCCGGCCAGAGGGGAAGCCGCAGCCCCGCCTCGAAGTGCGAGACGGGGAAAGCTAGCTCATTGGGGTAGAAAGTGTTGATGCACTCGCCGACCTTGGGCGGGCGAGACAGATAGCTGTCAGAGAGATACTCGCTGGCGAAGCGAGCGTGGTCTTCCTCTGGCAGTCTGCCGAGAGGGAAGTCATGGTCCACGAAGCGCTTCCTGCAACGGCTGCGCCCCTCGCCCTCTTCAATCTTCTTCTTTCCCATAACTGGCGAGAAAGCGGCAAAAAGAGAGAGAGGACGGTTCAGAGAGAGACGCGAGATGGCAAAGGGAGACGGGAACCGGGATCAAAGGAACGGGCTAGAATAATAAGAGGGGTCGGGGTTGGAGATATTTATAAGGGATAGGGAAAAGGGCGGGAAAGTCAGGCGCCGGGAAATGAGAGGACACCCCGGCGCTTCGTTTTTCCCTCTCTCTCTCTCTCTCCTATCTCACTCTCTCTCTAGAACTCAAGAGGCGGGGGCGCCGCAGAAACCTTTTTGAGGCAAGCCATCATTACAGGATTAATAAAATAATATCTAATCATGACAATAATGAAAAGACGGCGTGATATGACCAGTGCATTACCAAAAGTTTAAAATAAATCGTCCCGCAGAAGGGAACATCTCGCCCAAATAAGTTTACACAACATATCAGTAATCAAACAACGAAATTGATGAAAACGAGATCCAGAGAAGGCGAGACGGGACTGCGACAGTTTAGTTCCGCACCCACTGCCAGCGACCATCTTTACCTCCCGCGCATGGCGGGCGGCCAGGAAGATGAAAGGCGCGAGCAGCAATCACGACGCGGCGCGCGAGACGGAGATGTTCGTCCGTCTCGTTTAGGATGGCTTGGGGGTCAGTCCCGTCTAGCACCCCGTCCTCTTCCACCATGGCGGAAAGGCGGTGATGATCTGCTTCAATCCACTCCATGCGCCGGTCGGAGGCTTGCTTCTCGAGCTCCATCTCGCGGATTATGTGCGTATATTTACGAAACATCCTGGCGGTCCTCCGCTTCAATTCCAGGGGGTCCATGGGATCACCCAGGTAGTCCTCGATCTCGCCCGGGTGAGGAAGAGGCGAGAGGGGGGGGAGACGCGGGAGCTTCTTCAGTATCGAAATCAAAGTGGATGCCTGCGGAAATAGCGAGAGATCACAAGCAAGGGTGAGCCCGCGCGAGTCGGATAAAATAAGGCGAATCAACATAGAGGTGAGAAGGGAAGAGATCTTACTGGGGATGCGAGGGTTCCCCACAACTCGCGAGAGGTTTTCTCTCCGCGAGGGGGGTGGGGAGGCCGCCTTGGGCGAGTCTGTGCGCTGAGGAACGTGGATTACATTATCGGGAGGATTGGCAGACACCGACGAATCAGCGAAACTTCCCTGAAAAAGCATAGTCAGCAGGCGAAACCAGAGAAGGGAAAGGATAATGTGATTACCCGCTTCTCTCCAGAAGAAGCGAATGGGTTGTCTATCGGGGGGGGGGGGCAGAGGAGGTTGCGCCCGCCGAGAGAGGAGGGCAGGCGGCTTTCGTCCTTTTTAGGCGAGAGGGCGGAGAGGCCAAGGGGGGAGTATGCCCCAGATCCGGGAAAAGGGCGTCCGTGTTGGCTTTGTTTCGCCTTCGCACAATCGCAAGGCGCTCGCGGAATCTTTGACTATGAGACATTCCGAAGGAAGAATGACGCTGACGATTCCAAATGAAGGCTTTCTTCTCATATTTATAGGCCCCGTGGGGGGGGGGGGGCATCAAAGATTCTCAAAGAAATCCTAGCATCGCGAGCCACGGTTGGACTATCTTTCCGAGGTTAGGGTAACCTCAAAAAGAGTGGGGATTGTGTACAACCTTGGGCTCGCGAGAGGTGATCCAGCAAGCGAGAAAGGGGAACTGGCGAGATGGGAGGGGGCCCACCTGCAAGAGGCAAGAGGTGCGGACCGCCCCCAGAAGTAGGCGGGACCTCTTAGTAGGCGAGACCTCCTAGGGGGCGAGATGGCCCACCAGGCGAGTAGCTGGCGAGATGGGAGGGGGCCCACCTGCAAGAGGCGAGAGGTGCGGACCGCCCCTAGAAGTAGGCGGCACCTCTTAGTAGGCGAGACCTCCTAGGGGGCGAGATGGCCCACCAGGCGAGTAGCTGGCGAGATGGGCAGGGTGGTCGTCTCGCCCATCAGCCTCTTCCACACTCGCCACATATGAAAAGAGATGTCTTTACCTTTCTACCCACAAGGAGGATTTTACCTTTGTGCCCCAAGTAGTTTTACATTTTTACCCCTGGAGGTCTGCGTATAGCTCTCCAGAACAGCGGAGTTCGGCTGTTGGCAGACCCGGCACAGGGTGTTTTGGTCTTTCCAGGATGATTTAAAAGTGATATTTGCAGAGCAGATTCAGAGGCCTATAAATAGACCGATAGAGGTGCCTGAGAAGGTTGTTGAACCTTTCCACTATCTTCCTCACAGGCACCTAGCTCAGCACTGGCTAGGGAGGGGAAGACTCTCAGTTCTTCCGGGTAAGAGGTGGGACCTCCGAGCTGGGCCCCCTCGGTCTGTTTTCAGGTCACTGACTCTCGTCAGGAGGGTAGCGCAGGGAGAGTACGTGTGGGATGCATCCTGTTCGAACATTAGGAGGGATCAGAAAGCTGGTTCCAACAAATACCCTCTCCCCCTTTATGACTTCTCTTTCTATATGATCCCTAAGATCATCCTTCTGAAATCTGATCTGAGCATTCAGATAGTTAACACCATTTTTATAAAAAGGTTTTAACTTTTGGAGCTTTTCAGTAATAGCCTTTTGAGAATCGTCAATGACAGTTTTAACAACAGTTAGGCTTTCTTGTAATTGCTTATCAAATGCTTCTTTGGCAGTAACACTTACGGCAGTGTGTGCAGTAGCTATATTTTTCATTTCAGTGGCAATCACATTATGTGATTCAGTCAAGTTTTCATTCATTCTTATTTGATTTTCTAAGACATAGCTCTGCTTAACTGCTATGTCATCAACCTGTGTCTTTATCTTCTCTTAGTGAGTGACTAGGTAAACCACTACATTACCTACTTTATGAAAACAGTCAGTCATTTCCTTCTTATTTTGATTTACTTCAAATCTAATAGATTTTATATCTTGAGCCAGATCAAATTGAAGGGATTTATGTCCTTCATCCATATATTTTTCTAAAGCCTTCCTTTGCTCATCCATCTTGATCTGCAAAGCCACCAACAAGGAGCTGTAATCAGCTGTTGGGGCAGGCTGAGGAACAATGGTTTGCAGTGCATTCTTTTAGGTCTTGCTTCTCCTTTTGAAGACCTGTAGCTTTCTTTTCTTGGCTCTAGCAGCCTCTTCATCCTCAGAAGCAGAAGTACTGGCAATGTCTACTCTATCTTTAGAACTAGTATGCAAGTCCTGTGTAGTCTTAGCTAACTCCCCCTTCACCCTTTGCTCCCCATTCTCATTTCTTGCAGTTTTCTCATGAAACTCTACATGCTCCCCCTCAAGATGGACCTTCTCCCCCTCAAAAGCTGCTTTCTCTCCCTCAAAATCAGTCTGTAGTAAATCATGGAACAACTCTTCTAGAGTAAATTCCTATTGAGTATGGACTGGAGAATCTCTTATCTCAGGAGCATTATCAGCAAGTGATGTGTCTTCCATGATAACATCTGGTGGTTGACTATGTAACTGAGTTTGCTGATCAACATCAATTAAAGATTCAGTCAATACTTCATCCTCAATATGAAAAATTGATTGATTAACTTCATTGATTACCTCAAGAATTGTTTGTGTTGCCCTTTCACTGTCTAAGTGAGTTGGCTCATCCACATGATGAGGCTCCCCCTAGAGTGGATCCAGGTGAATGGGGCTAGCAGATTGTAGCTCCCCCTGCCTTTGGGAATCTTCAGTCCTTACTAGTGACCTTCCAGTAACATCAGCTGCTTCCTTATCAGCTTCATCCTCATTAGAACTGAAAACTACTTGCTCCCCTGAGCTACTTGAGGATTCAGGAGCCACAATGGCTTTCTTCTTCTTCTTCTGTCGAGGAACTTCCTTTTCTGGAGTAGGCATGCCCTTTGTCAACACTCTATCTCACCTTTAGATAATCTTAACATCCATTCTTCTCATGTGATTTATCTTAGAGCCTGCAGCTTGGTTCATCACTTCTGGAATAGTTCCAGCTAAGTATAAACTCATAATCCTACCCAGATTAGGCTTCTTCAGACTTTCCTTAATCTTGTCAAACATTACTGCTGACCAATCAGTTTTGAGTTGGAAAATGATCCTTGTCATTAAACTGAACATGTGAGCTGATATCCTATCATGCCCACCTGGCTTGCTCAGAATCACCTTTCCTACTATTTCAGACAAGAACTTGCCCTGCATGTTCATGCCTTTCCTATTAAAAACTGATCCAATCTTCATGCTTGAAGCTAGTCCACACCATTGCAGTGCCTCCCTTATCTTTGATGCAGGTACATCTTCCTCTTCTTTAGTTCTAGGTAGATGTAGAACTTTTCTTAGACTTTTCTGGGTGACTTTCACCGTAACTCCATGGACTTTGGATTTAATCTTAAGACCAGTTTCATTAAGGGTAGCTGCACTAAAGAATTCGAGGACCTCCTTCCAAATCTTGATTGGCTCTGAAAATAGATACTCTAACCCAGTCTCTGCAACTAGGGTTACAACACCTTGAATTTCTGGTTCCGCGTCGTCAAAGGCATGTCACACTAGCTCATAACCTTCATTGATGTTCTCTTCTAGCTTGGGCGCCATTAGGGTTTGGATAAATTTTGAATTTAGAGAAGAGAGATGTCGACACACAAGTTTGATCTCGAAAATATGGTGAGCGTGTCGACAAACAATGTGGAAGACCTATTTATACCTTTCTAAAATCGAAGGTGAAAAGGCGCGTCGAAATACTTGAAATGTGTCGACACTGTTGAAAAGTGTCGACACATACTTCTAATGTCTCGACAACTATGTGTCGACATAAATATAGTCGACAGAATATATGTGTCGACACTTATACATCTCAGCTCGACGATTAGTTGAAACTCTACTCGACGAAATTATTGTTAAATCTAAGTGTCGACACCACCATAGATGTGTTGACACCGACACTACATGTGTCGACACCATTTCACTGAAGTGTCGACATAGACTTCCTAGATGTGTCGACACCATTTCTCTGGAATGTCGACACCACTTCTATGTGTCGACACACAGACAACTTCATGTGTCGACACCATTTTACTTAGCCAATTTTATGAACCTATTATAAGTTCAACATTCCTAATTCAATTTTAAAATTATTGAATTTGGTTTCATCTAGGGGCATAGTAAACATATCAACAATCTGATTATCTGTGTTAACATATTCTAGGGAAATGTCCTCTTTTTCTACATGTTCTCTAAGAAAATGGTATCTAATTTCTATGTGCTTAGTCCTACTATGTGAGACAGGATTATTAGCTATAGAAATTGCACTTGTAGAATCATAAAATAAAGGTGTTCTACTTACTTGAATACCATAGTCTACTAGCTGATGTTGAATCCACAAAAGTTGTGCACATCAGCTTCCTGCAGCAACATATTCTGACTCAGCTGTGGAGATTGCCACACTGATCTGCTTCTTACTGCTCCAAGACACCAGTCTTCCACCTAGAAATTGACAGGTTCCTGTAGTACTATTCCTATCTTCCTTGCAGCGTGCAAAATCTGCATCTGAATAACCTGTCAGTACAAAATCTCCATTCCTAGGGTACCAAAGGCCTAGAAAAGGCGTGCCCTTAAGATATCTCAAAATCCTTTTGACTGCAGTCAGATGAGATTCTTTAGGGCATGCTTGGTACCTAGCACAGACACATGTATCATACATGATATCTGGTCTACTAGCAGTCAAATACAGTAGTGAACCAACTATCCCTCTATACAAAGTTTCATCTATATGTTTCCCTGCATCATCTTTGCTTAGAGACAAGCTTGACCCCATAGGAGTTCTCATAGTAGTGGATGATTCCATATCATACTTCTTTATCAACTCTATGGTGAACTTAGACTGGCATATGGACAGGCCATCTTCAGTCTGTCTTACTTGGAGACCCAAGAAGAACTTAAGTTCTCACATACTGCTCATTTCAAATTTTCCTTGCATAAGTTTTGCAAACTTTCTGCAAAGATTACTTTTAGTAGACCCAAATATTATGTAATCTACATATATTTGGACTAAGATAATCTTGCCTTTAGATTCCCTAAGGAATAGAGTCTTGTCTATTTTCCCCCTTGAGAATTTGTTCTCAATGAGGAAACTAGACATGGTTTCATACCAAGCCCTTGGGGCTTGTTTTAACCCATACAAAGCCTTCCTAAGTCTATATACATAATCAGGTTTGAGAGAATCAACAAAAACTGATGGTTGTTCTACATAGACTTCTTCCTTTAGATTTCCATTCAGGAAAGCTGACTTTACATCCATTTGATATACCTTGAACCCTTGATATGTTGCATAGGCAAGGAACATCCTTATTGCTTCCAGTCTTGCTACTAGAGTAAAGGTTTGATCAAAATCAATACCTTCTTCCTGCCTATATCCTTTTGCAACCAACCTAGCTTTATTCTTTATAATGATTCCATTCTCATCCAATTTATTCCTAAAGATCCACTTTGTTCCAATAATGTTGTGGTCCTTGGGTTTAGGAACTAGCTCCCAGACCTTGCATCTTTTGAACTGATTCAGCTCCTCTTGCATGACATCAATACAATGAGAGTCTAGAACTGATTCTTCAAATTTCTTTGGTACTAATTGTGATAGAAAAGTGGAGTAAAGAACTGTACTCAGATTCCTGCTTCTTGTTTGCACTCCTTGTCTGGGATCACCAATTATATGATTGGCTGGATGATCCTTTAAGTGTCTATTTACTGGAGGTAGTCTGTCTTCAGGTTGTACATCTCCAACCTCTTCATTTAGCTGCACCTCTTGGTCTTCTTCTACATCTAGAGAGTCTTGTACTCCCCCTGGACAGCAGCCACCATTTTCCACTTGCTGAGTTGTAGTAAAACCTTCTGTAATGGTAAGCTTGTCCATCCTCTCAGTTACACCTGTAGAGCTGCAAACACTACTTGGCAATTCACAGTTAATGAGTCTTGTTTTATCAAAGACTACATGTATAGACTCTTCTACAACTTGAGTAATCAAGTTGTAGACCCTATAAGCCTTACTATTGTTGCTGTACCCAACAAAGATCCCATCTTGGGATTTGGCAGCAAACTTGGTTAGATAAGACTTGTCATTGTTAAGTATATAGCACTTGCAACCAAAGATCCTAAAATAGGATAAATTTGGTTTTCTGCCCTTCACAATCTCATATGGAGTCTTTTTGTGGCACTTGGTGATAGTAGCCTTATTGATTACATGACATGCAGTGTTTACTGGCTCAGCCCAGAAATATTCTGGGAGAGAAGTGTCACTCAATAGGGTTCTACCAGCCTCTATCAATGTTCTATTCTTCCTTTCAGCAATACCATTTTGCTGAGGTGTTCTTGGTGAGGAAAATTCCTGAAAAATCCCAAATTCTTCACACAGTTTTGTCATACTTTCAGACTGAAATTCAGTGTCATGGTCACTTCTGATTTTGACCACTGTACTGTCTAACTCATTCTGAATTTGTTTAACAAAACTATATAATATATTTGGGGTTTCAGATTTTTATCTTAGGAAGAACACCCAGGAATATCTAGAATAGTCATCTACTACCACAAATGTGTAGACCTTCCTAACTAAACTGTGAACTGACATAGGACCAAATAGATCCATATACAAGAGGTATATACACCTCACTGAATCCTTGTTTTCAAGGCTATGAAAGGTGGATTTGGTCTGCTTGCCTTTTTGACAAGCTGAGCATATCCCATCCTTTATACACTTAACTTGAGGACAATTCCTCACTAATACTTTGCTAAAGAGTTGGCCAATAGTCTTATAGTTAAGATGAGCTAGCCTCTTGTGCCATTTAACACAATGTGAGACTCTCTCATCAGCTACAAGACAAATAGGAGAAACATTGTTCTCACACAGAAAGTCAAGACAATAAACATTTCTCTTCCTATATCCTGTCAGAATGATCTTTTGATCACTTGACCTTTTGATATGACAACCATTCTTGACAAATGAGATGTCATATCTCAAATCACTCAGCTGACTTATGCTAATGAGGTTGTGTTTCAAACCCTTTACATAAGCCACTTGAGTGATAGTAATCTGATTACTAGAAATGTTACTAAAGCCTTTGATGATTCCTTTTTCTGAACCACCAAAGGTAACTTTAGGGTCATCCTTGATAGGTGTATAGTCCTTCAGCAACCCCCTTGTTCCAGTCATGTGCCTGGAATATCCACTATCCAAGTACCATATAGGGGCATGACCACTTAGACTTACCTGCAAAACAGATTACTTAACCTTAGAACCCAAATAACTCTTGGGTCCTTGGTGCAAGTTAGTCTGACTTTTAACAAAACTACCTGTAGCTCTTCTAGCAGGCAGTTTGCTACTCTCCTTGACACTTGAATTGTGCCAACAATCTAAGGCAAAGTGGCCTATCTTGCCACAACACCAGCACTCAAACCTGTTGTACCTTTGTTTAGGTACTACCCTGGCTGAATTATCTACAGCAGGCTTCTTGTATTGTGTTGGGGCTTTGCCCTTAGATTTGGACCTAGCAGTCCAGGCAGGTTTTTTAAACCCTAATCTAGTCTTACCATTTTGAGGTACAAACTCATCTATCAAGGGTAAAACAGATTTAGGTTTAGAAAAACTTGTTACTATCTCTTTCTCCTTCTGAAGTCTAACCTCCAGATTTCTAATCCGATCATTCTTGAAATTGATTGTGCCCATTTGAATAACATTTATGTTTTTCAATCTGGCAATCTCATTCAGTTTTTGATCCAGTAATTTCTCTGAATCTGTTGCAGCCAACTTAAGACTAGCAATCTCCTTTGCCTGAGTTTTGACCAAGGTTTTGCTTTTCTTCAAGGCCTGCAATAATTCCCTATATTTATCAATTAACTGATGAATATCTCCTTCAGATTCAGACCCACCCACATCACTTGATGCAGATGTATCTGACTCTGACTCAGTACTAAAAATTGAACTAGAAGAATAACTTTGTACCTTACTTGGTCCAAGCTGATCCTGGATCTTGTCTCCTTCAGATATAGCCATCAGTCCCTTGCACTGATGATCTTCATGCTCATAAATTGAGTTCATTAGCTGCATGAACTCATTTTCTTCCTCTTCAGCAAATAATTCAATGTAGGCTTCAGCTTCTGATTCTGTTTCTGAAGATGACTGGTCTGTCAGACTCTTGTCTTTCTTAGCAACAAAGAACTTTTCCCTTTTGCTCTTAACCTGAGTCTTCTTTTTGTCAACTGACTCCTTCCTCTTTTCAGGACAGTCAGCCACTACATGTCTCTGTCTATTGCAGCAATAACACACAATTTTTGAAGATGTAGCTTTGCTTGGCTTGGACCTGCTTCTGTCATTGCTTGATGACTTTATTTTCTGATAGTAGTCATCTTTTGGCTGAGAAGTGGAAGGCTTAGACCTCCACTGCTTCTTCTTCAGAAATTTTTGAAAATGCCTAGTAAAAGCAACAAATTCTTCATCACTTTCACTGCTATCTGAATTCTTGCTATCTGAATTATCTGTGATAGCCTCAGCAATTTTTTGAGGTGGAGATGGAGACTTGCTTCTATACTTCTTAGTGGCTTCAGTCTTGAAGGCCACAGACTTTTTCTTGTGCTCCACTCTAGTATTCTTCTCTTCCTCCTTTCTAGTCATTAACTGCATCTCATAAGATAGCAGTTTTCCAAACAAATTTAAAGGAGATATATCAGCTAGTTTGGCCACTTCCCTAATGAAACAAATCTTGATGTCCCAGTCCTTAGTCAGGGATCTTAAGAACTTGTCATTCAGCTCATAGTTACTGAAGTCTCTTCCATATGACATCAACTCATTAACAATCATATAGAACTTCTTGTAACATTCTGTAATGCTATCAGACTTTCCTTGTCTGAAGCTTTCATATTCCTGATTTAACATTGACTTCCTATCTTGTCTTACTTCCTCTGAGCCCTCCATATAGACTATTAATGTGTCCCACATTTCTTTAGAGGTTTTACAATGAATTAAGTTCTGAAATATTGCATCATCAATGGCACTAACAATTATATTCTGGGCTCTCTTGTCCATAGTGACCAGAATGATTTCATCTTTAGTCATTTCAGAGAAGTCCTTGGGAGTTTTCTGATTTGGATCCAGAATGGATATCTTCATTGGAACATATGAGCCTTCTTTAACTGTAATATATATCCTTGGGTCAAAAGCTTCCATAAAGAGTCTAACCCTCTCTTTCCATATGCCAAATATCTCTTTTCTATATATTGACAATTTCATGGACCCCGACTCTTTGTGATTCTCACTAGAACCCATTTTCTTGATTCTTGTTTGTTCTGAATCTGCCTACAGGATCTTACTCAGACTGTTAAGTCCCTTTTTGAGTAACCTCGCTTTGATACCACTTGAAAGAAATAGTGCCTAACCACCTAGAGGGGGGGGGGTAAATAAGTGAACGTTTTCTTTTTTACTTTAAAGGCAGACAAACTGTTTTGTACTTTAAGCAGTAAATGCAAATTCTACAACTATCACAACACAACAACCACAGAAACAAACATTCACAGATTACACGCAGTGTTTATAGTGGTTCCCCAAGGTCTGGGTACATCCACTTTCCCCCTTCGCCTATCTAGTAGTGTACTAGATTTGGCCTAACTTCTGCACTTCTCCTCAGATCCTCAGATCTTACAGCTCAGAACCACAAACAGGTTCCTACAACTCAGAGTGTCCCCACTCCTACAACTCAGGCACAAAGCCCTACCACTCAGTCTTCAACAAGACCTACACTCAGGCTAAACAACCCTACCTCAGCCTTCAACAAAGCCTACACTCAGAGAATTGATTCTCCTACACTCAGGCTCAAAAGCCCTACCTCAGCCTTTATAAATTTAGGCTTACAACTCAGATCCCTTAGGATCCTACAAAAAGATAATAAAACGTTTTTAGATCACCACTCAGTTTGAGAGAATGAAGAGGGCAACCTTCTTGATCAGTTCTTGATAGCACTGATTCCTGAGATCAACTTTGTCTTTGCTTTCTTCAAGGCTTCTTGAGTCTGAACTCAGTAAAATTGATCTTCTTGAAGTAGGCCGGCTGACAACTTCCTTCTTAGGATGAAGAATTAAATCTGGATCCTACTTTGCAGTCTGGTTCAGAACCTGCTTCTTAAGAGATTTGATTAACAAGTCTCTTTCTTGATTTCAGATACTGGAGTTCTCTCTCTCCAAGTAAATCTGAAATTTCTTCAAAATACTGATTTACAGTTTTCTCTGGATCTGTCTTTTTTTTTAAAAAATTTTAATCTTCTGATTGATTAATAATTGATTGATTCTCTTCTGTTGAAGGAGAAAGGCATTTATATAGTCTTCCTCAAAGGTAACCGGCTGATCCGGTTTCTAACGAACTTCTGACAGCTCTGACAGTTGTAGTAGACCGGCTGAAATGGCAGCTGTCAAGTCATCCAGTCACTTCTTGAAATCATTGTCTCTGTCTGAAAGTGTCGAGACTGATCTTCATTATGTGTCGACACAAATAGACTAAGTGTCGACACAAGTGAACTAAGTGTCGACACATGCCTTGGTGGTGTCGACACAACTTCTTCTGTTGTTGTAATAGCTTCTCGACACTGCTTCTGTTGAATGTGTCGACACTGATTGAGTGTGTCGACACAAGTACTTCTTCTTTAGAACTTAGTTGAATTCTACTGTGTGTCGACACATCTCCTTTGTGTCGACACAACTTCTTTTGTTGTTGATACTAGCTGAGTGTCGACACATTTCCTTTGTGTCGACACAACTACTTCTTTACTTTAACTGTGTTGAAACTTGCTGTGTGTCGACACAAGTCCTGTGTGTCGACACAGTTGATGTCGACAATGCCTTCAGTGTGTTGACACAGCTTCCTGGTGTCGACACATTGAATGTTGACTAAGCTTCTCTGGGTGTCGACACTGCCTCTAAGTGTCGACATGATATATGTTGAGTATTCTTCATAGTGTGTCGACACTGCCTGTATGTGTCGACACTTTTCTTCTGGTGTCGACTCTGCCTTTCCTGGTGTCGACACAAATACTCCAAGTGTCGACACATCTTCTCTAGGTGTCGACACAAGCCTTCATAAGTGTCGACACTGCATCTCTAGGTGTCGACACATGGACTTAGAAACTTTTCTGCATTTCCTGCAATTACTTAACCTGCACATATAAACTCAAAGCACATCAAATACACCTTGATGTATATCATTGAGTAGGGTGAGACTTCTTCAAATCTGGTACACATTTTCAATGTACCCAACATGAAGTTTAACACTCATCTAAATTCTAAGATTCGTCCACTGCAAAGAATGATGACAAAGGAAAATATTCTATCAATATTACTTCCAAAAACATCCAGATATAGCATATAGTGACCGCTGGAATGGAATAGAGGCACTCGAGTGTGAAGATGGAAGATTTATTTTAATTTCTGGACACAAAATTGATTTGTCTGGACTCTGGAGCACTACCATGGAATTGAGGTTGGAGGTGGCGAGATCTAGAAAAGCAAGTGAAACAAATACACTGAGTTTCGCCCTCGACAATTCCTGTAATTTTTGTTCAATTACATCCAATTCTTGTGGGTTTTGGAATTGAATGATTTTCAATTCATAAATTTCAATCCCGTCGATCCAAACAGAATCTAAGAAAAATAGAAACACATAGGGGCTTCGGAATTAATGATAATCACATTGTTGCAGATCACATATCACTCTCACGGACTGGAAAACTCAGAACGTCTTTGCTCGAGAGTGAGCTAAGTGCGTAAACAGTCAAAAAGAGAACTAACAACAGAACAACAAGGCATATTATGTGAAAAAAGTCGGAAATGGAAAAATGTAGGGTCAGCACTATGCTGACCAAATCCATTAGCTTTTAGATGGTTATAATAATTTGATCTCTTGGGTCACCACTACTCCTTTTACAAGTATTTCGAGGAAAAAGAGAAAAGTAACTGAGTTTTTTGGGGCGCACACGATAGCGGTCTCTAGAGCAGACTTTGAAGCAGGCAGTCTCACGAGCAGAACGAGAAGCAAGAGAGCTATCAGAGTCAGAACTGAGCATGCGAGCTATCAGAGTCAGAACTGAGCAAGAGAACTGTCATAGTGTCAAGTCTTCGCTGAAAAACTTCAGAGCTCTCACTTTCCTCTTTGGCTGTGTGTCTTCAAATGAAGGCCTAATGATTTTTTTGTAACATATTTGGGGGGCGTTTGTAATTGCGCATCCTTGGAACTTTAACGGATGAATAAGGAGGTACGATTCTGGTCACCTGGATCACCAATTTTGGAAAATGATGGTCATGGCCCCGGGTGGTCTGAGCAATTCGGGCGGCCTGGGCATCTTTGTCGGCATGACAGCGGCGGTGCGCACGGTGACAAAGGTGGTAAGTGTGGAGACGAAGGCAGTGCGACGATGAGTGTACAGCGGGGCGCATGTAGTTTTGGTTCAGCGGAATTGCGCACGACGTCCCTTGAGTGGCACGATTGGCTGCTGAATTCAACATCCAGTTTGAGCGCTATGTCAATGCCCAAGGTGGGGTGCTGACTTAGTCAGTGACGCCTCAGGGCTAAGAATGTCGCGCGGGACACTCCTGAGCAGTGTCGCGCGTGGCACTTTTGCAGTGATGCGTGGTACTTGCGTGGCAATACTCGCGCGTAGCGTTGCGTGGAACTTGTTTGATGTTTACATGTAGCGAGCGTATGATATTTTTGTTGACACACGCATCATGCGCCCACCGCAGCTTACATGTGTGTGCCTTGCTTGGACATGGCACGACCACCATGCGGTAGCGCATGGTCATGCACACATGTGCATTTTGCGCACCCGCACATTCCGACGTCTCTTTGGAAGATCAAACATACTCAGAGTTTTGCGAGAACGAGCCTGATACAATTCTCTCGGTGAGCCTGTCTAGCTCGCTGCAAAAACCTCCAGTTCGACCGAACTATTTTGTAGAACCACATCATACGTAAAGAGATAACTATGAAAAGTTTTGAACTTCTAAACGATGAAGTTAAACAAAACATAAAATTGCACTATCATAATACGAACGAGAAAGATAAAAAAGGTATATCATGTTGGACTTTGACTTTGTTGACAGGGTCAATACTTGTTATTTAATATTATTTTATGTATGAGTGATTAATATGAGAGAGAGTGTGCATTAATGGAGGGAGAAGGTGGTTGGTTTTGTTTGCCTATAAATAGGCATGTTGTAGTTCATTTACAGTTGATGAGAGTAAAAATTTGTCTCCTTCCTATTGTGAAGCGCTGCAGCGCCAGAAGTATTTGGACTTGTACGTTTCTCTTATTTTGATTCTCCCAACCGCAGGAGGGGGGTGAGACGGAGTGTGTGAGCTGCCCGAGATTTGATCTTGTCGTGAGTGTGGGTGGTATCTCCAGGTCCCCTCTCGCCAGGATCGTCTCGCCCGTGCCAACTCGCCATGAGTATCTCACCGCCCGTCTCGTCGTGGTCCTCTCGTCATGCCCGTCTCGCCCGCGCCAAGGGGAGGGAGCTCGCCGTGACCGTCTCGCCGGATTCGTCCATCTCGCCCGGGGCGTCTCGCGCGTTTCCATTAAGTGGTATCAGATGGAGGTTCGACCCCTTGGAAGGGTAAGTGACAAGTGGAGATGGAGATGTGAAGTGCCATGTCGGGGCAAGTCCCCAAGCTGACAAAGACCAACTATGGGAACTGGAGTATCCAGATGAAGGTGTTACTCGCCTCGAAGGAGTTATGAGAGGTAGTCGAGGATGGCTATGAGGAGCTCACTACAGAAGCAGAGGCAGCATTGACTAACACGTAAATGACGGCGTTAAGAGAGTCAAAGAAGAGGGATAAGAAGGCACTGTTCTTACTATACCAAGGTGTTGATGAGGCGACCTTTGAGAAGATCTCAGAAGCGAGGAGTTCAAAGGAGGCATGGGAGGTGTTGCAATGCTCCATGCAAGGTGTTGATAAGTCCAAGAAGGTGAAGCTGCAGTTCCTTAGAGCCGAGTATGAAGTGTTGAGAATGTAGAGTGCTGAGAAGATTGAAGACTATATGACTCGTCTGCGGACGCTCACAAATGAGACGAAGCGCAAAAGAGAGACGATAGATGACGTAAGTCTCATGGAAAAGCTTTTGCGGTCTATGTCAAAGAAATTCCGTCATGTGGTGGTGGCAATTGAAGAGTCAAAAGATCTCACCCTGATTTTCGTGGATGAGCTTGTTGGTGTTGGGTATATTGGAAAATGTGTACTAGATTTGGAGAAGTCTCACTTAGCTCAATGATATTTATCAAGGTGTATTTGATGTTGTTTTGAGTTTATATGTGCAGGTTAAGAATATGCAGGAAAAGTTTCTAAGTCCATGAGTCGACACCAGAAGAAGCTGTGTCGACACTTGTGAAGACTTGTGTCGACACTTGAGAAAAGCTGTGTCGACACCTAGAGTCAATTGTGTCGACACTTGGCAAAGATGTGTCGACACCAGAAGAAATTGTGTCGACACACAGGACTTGTATCGACACACAAAAAGTTCAGTCGACATCAACTGTGTCGACACACAGGACTTGTGTCGACACACAGAAAGTTCAGTCGACATCAACTGTGTCGACACACAGGACTTGTGTCGACACACACACCAGAATTTCTTCTAAGTTACTTGTGTCAAGACAAGAAGTGACTGTGTCGACACACAGGACTTGTGTCGACACATTCTTACAGAAGCTATGTCGAGAAGTAGTGTCGACACCATGAGAGTTGTGTCGACACCACCAAGGATTGTGTCGACACTTAGTCTACTTGTGTCGACACATGTGAAGTTCAGACTCGACACTTTACTGACAGAGACAAAGTTTCAAGAAGTGACTAGAGACTTGACAGCTGCCATAACCAACAAGTCTACTGCAACTGTCATATCACTCAGAAGTTGGTTAGCAACCGGATCAACCGGTAACCTTGGATGAAGTCTATAAAAAGACAAATTCTATCAATCGAAGACGACGAAGTACACAAAAACACAATTACAACAGAAGATCCAACATACACAAGAAAATCCAGTCAGAGAGTTTTGGTGGATCTAAGTGAAGAATTTCAAAATATCTTTAGAAGAATTTGTAGAGAGAGAGCTCCAACAATTCAAGTGAAGAAAGAGACTATCATCAACTAGTCTCTTAAGAGCAGATCCTGAACTAATCTGCAAAGAAGAACTCAGATTAATTTCTGGATTTTAAGAAGGAAGCTGATTGAAGATCAACTTCAAGAAATTCAACCTTACTGTGTTCAGATTCAAGATGCTTTGAAGAAAGCCAAAGACAGGTTAATTTCTGTGTAATCAGATTCTTCAAGAACTGATTAAGAAAACTTTCTACACATTCTCTCTAAACTTGGGTGAAAGATAAAACTTATTTTATATCATTTTTTTGTAAGATCATTATTGATCTGAATTGTAAGCCTAATTTATAAAGGCTGAGGTAGGGCTGTGTGCCTGAGGTAGGAGATTTAATTCTCTGAGTTGTAGGCCTGGGTGAAGGCTGAGGTAGGGCTTAATTGCCTGAGTTGTAGTAGTGTGGACTCACTCTGAGTTGTAGGAACCTTAACTGGGTTCTGAGCTGTAAGATCTATGGATCTGATAAGGAAGGAAGAAGTTAGGCCGAATCTAACACACTGCTAGATAGGCGAAGGGGGAAAGTGGACGTACCCATCATTTGGGGAACCACTATAAATCTATGTGCCATCTGTGATTATGTGTGATATTGTGATTTCTGTGATGTGGTAGCTGTAGAACTGTTTGATTCAATTTGATTAACTGAATTAATATTCTGCATTAGAGTAAAAAGGAATTGAACCTATTCACCCCCCCTCTAGGTGTTTAAGTTATCTTGAAACCAATTCTTTCAAGTGTTATCAGAGGGAGATTACTCAAAGATAGACTTAACCGTCTGAGTAAGATCTGTGAGGCAGAATAAATTAGAAAAGATGGGTTCAGGAGAAAATCATAAGGAACTTGGTTCCATGAAGTTGCCAATATGCAGGAAAGAAATCTTTGGAATATGGAAAGAAAGGGTCAGATTATTTATGGAAGCATCTGATCCAAGAATATATATAACTGTTAAGGAAGGGCCTTATATTCCAATGAAAGTCTCAGTTCTTGATGCTAATCAGAGGACACCAAAAGATTTTTTAGAAATAACTAAGAATGCGATTATCTTGGCTACTATGGACAAGAGAGCTTAGAATATTATAGTGAGTGTCATAGATGACTCAACATTCCAAAATCTGATTCACTATAAAACCTCCAAGGAGATGTGGGACACATTGATAGTCTACATGGAGGGATCAGAAGAAGTTAGGCAAGATAGAAAGTCAATGCTTAATTAGGAATATGAGAGCTTCAGGCAAAATAAATCAGACAGCATCACTGAATGTTACAAGAAGTTCTTCAGAATTGTGAATGAACTAATATCATATGGAAGGGTCTTTAGTACATATGAGTTGAATGATAAATTCCTTATATCTTTGACTAAGGATTGGGACACCAAGATCTGTGCCATCAGGGAAGTGGCCAGACTGGCAGAAATCTCTCCTCCAATACTATTTGGCAAATTGCTTTCTTATGAAATGCAACTCATGGCCAGAAAGGAGGAAGAGAAGAGTAATAAAGTTGACCATAGAGAAAAGTCAGTGGCCTTCAAGGCAGAAGCCCCAAGAAAGGACAGGATGATGTCTCCATCTCCTCCTAAGAAAGCTGCAGAAGTGATCTCTGAAAGTTCGGATAGTCACACCTCAGACAACAATCATTCTAATGAGGACTTTGCTGTCTTCACAAGGCAGTTTCAGAGATTTCTGAAGAAGAAGCAGTGGAGAACTAAGTCATCCTCCTCTCAGTCCAAGGATGAATATTATCAGAAAAGAAAGTCATCTAGAAAGGACAAGAGTAGGTCAAAACCTAGCAAATCAACAACTACAAAGATTGTGTGCTATTGTTGCAACAGATCTGGACATTTAGTAGCTGATTGTCTAGACAAAAGAAAGGAATTTGCAGATAAGAAGAAGTCTTAGTTTAAGAATAAGAAGGAGAAATCCTTTGTAGCAAAGAAAGAGAAAAGCTGGACAGATCCATCATCTTCAGATTCTGAATCTGATGCTGAAGCTTATATTGGTCTGTTTGTAACAGAAGAATAGACTGAGTTCTTGCAATTGCTGGACTCAATAAATGGAACTGAAGATCATCAGTGCAAAGCGCTGATGGCCCTGACTGATGAAGATCACTGCCAGGATCAGCCTGGTCTCAGTAAGGTAAAAAACTTATCTGAAGACTCTGATTATTACACTGGCGTAGAATCAGAAGCATCTGCATCAAGAGATGTAGATGGATCTGAATCTGAAGGAGATATTCATCAACTTATAAATGAATATGGTGATTTGCTGCAGACATTTAAGAGATGCAAAAACCTGACTAAATTCAGGCTAAGGAAATTGCAGCTCTTAAGTTGGCTGTATCTGATTCAGAAAAGCTGCTGGATCAGAAGATGAATGAGATTGCCAAGCTGAAAAATATAACTGTTATTCAGATGGGAACAATCACATTCAAGAGTGATCAAATCAAAAGTCTGGAAGTCAGACTTCAGAAAGAAAAGGATCTAGTGGCTAGTTTCTCTAAGCCAAAATCTGTCTTACCCTTAATTGATGACTTTGTGTCTCAAAAGGGTAAGACAGGATTGAGTTTTAAGGGAAATGCTAGGGCAGCTAATTCCAAAAGAAAAAGGAAAGCCCCAGTTAAGCCATCTATCTTCAATCCCCCATTACTCTCAGAAAAGTGCAACAGCCTACCAATAGATATGATCATGATATCATACATGGTCATGATAAGCCTGATATTCTGAATGACAAGTGGTATTCACCACTCAAGCAAAGAAACACTGTACCTACAGTATTAAGAACAGCTGACAACAAAGCTGTTAAAACTGTACCTAAAAAGAGGTATAATAGATATGAGTGTTGGTGTTGTGGCAAGGTGGGACACTTTATCATTGATTGTTGGCACAACACTAGTGTTAGGATGAATGCCAGCTTACCTGGAAGAAGGGCTGCTACAAATTATGCTCAATTTCAGTCTAACCTGAACCAAGGACCCAATAAAAATTGGGGTTCTAAGGTTAAATAATTATTTGTTGCAGATAAGTCCAAGTAGTCATGCCCCTTTATGATACTTGGACAGTGGATGTTCCAGACATATGACTGGAATAAGAGTATTGCTGAAGGACTACTCACCCATATTGAATTGCCTAAAGTAATCTTTGGTGGTTCTGAAAAAGGAGTCATCAAAGGGTTTGGTAACATTTCTAATAGCTCAATTACTATCACTCAAGTGGCTTATGTGAAGGGTTTGAAACATAACTTGATAAGAATAAGTCAACTGAGTGATTTTGGATATGAAATTTCATTCATTAAGAATGGTTGTCATATTAAAAGGTCAAGTGATCAGAAGATCATGTTGACTGGTTATAGGAAAGTAAATGTGTATTGCCTAAACTTTGCGAGTGAGAATAAAGATTCTCCTATTTGTCTAGTAGTTGATAAGAAAGCCTCTCATTGTGTCAAATGGCACAAGAGACAAGCTCATCTAAATTACAAGACTATTGGTCAACTCTTTAATAAAGAGTTAATGAGGAATGATCCTCAAGTTAAGTGCATTAAAGATGTAATATGCTCAGCTTGTCAGAAAGGCAAGCAAACCAGATCCTCCTTTCATAGCCTAGAAACCAAAGACTCAGTGAGGTGTTTATACCTCTTGCATATGGATTTATTTGGTCTAATGACAGTTCAGAGTCTAGGTAGGAAAGTCTACACATTTGTGGTTGTAGATGACTATTCTAGATTTTCATGGGTTTTCTTTCTGAGGCAGAAATCTGAAACCCCAACTATTTTCTGCAACTTTGTTAAACAAATTCAGAATGAACTGAACAATTCAGTGGTCAAAATCAGAAGTGACCATGGAACTGAATTTCAATCTGAAAATATGACAAAGTTGTGTGAAGAATTTGGGATTCATCGGGAATTCTCCTCACCTAGAACTCCTCAGCAAAATAGAATTGCTGAAAGAAAGAATATGACTCTCATTGAGGCAGGTAGAACTCTATTGAGTGACACTTCTCTCCCAGAATATTTTTGGGCTGAGGCAGTAAACACTGCATGTCATGTGCTCAATAGGGCTTCCATCACTAAGAGCCACAAAAAGACACCCTATGAGGTTATGAAAGGCAGAAAACCAAACTTATCCTATTTAGGATCTTTGGTTGCAAGTGCTATGTGCTTAACAATTGCAAGTCTTACCTGACAAAGTTTGCTGCCAAATTCCAAGATGGGATATTTGTTGGGTACAACAACAATAGTAAGGCATATAGAGTCTATAACTTGACTACACAAGTTGTAGAAGAGTCTGTTCATGTTATATTTGATGAATCAAGACTTATTAACAGTGAGTTGTCTAGTAGTTCTTGTAGCTCTACAGGTATAAAAGAGAAGATGAACATGCTGACTATCAAAGAAGATCAAACTGCAAGGCAGGAAGAGGAAAATGATGGTTGTTGTCCAAGGGGAGTATAAGACTCATAAGATGTTGATGCAGACCATGAAGTACAATAGAATGAAGAAAATGGAGAAAGTCAAACTGTAGACAGACTTCCTCCAGCAGTTAGACATTTAAAGGATCATCCTGTACACCAGATTATTGGTGATCCTAGACAAGGGGTTCAAACTAGAAGCAGGAGCTTGAACACTGTACTATGCTCAAGCTTCTTGTCTCAACAGGAACCTAAAAGATTTGAAGAAGCTATACAAGACTCACACTGGATTGATGATATGCAGGAGGAGTTGAATCAATTCAGGAGATGCAAGGTCTAGAAGTTAGTTCCTAAACCAAAAGTCAACAATGTCATAGGGACTAAGTGGATCTACAGGAACAAGCTAGATGAGAGTGAGATCATAATTAAGAACAAGGCAAGGCTTGTTGCCAAAGGATACAGGCAGGAAGAAGGCATAAACTTTGATCAAACATTTGCCCCTGTGGCAAGGTTGTAAGTAATAAGGCTATTCCTAGCTTATGAAGCTTATCAGAGTTTCAAAGTGTTCCAAATGGATGTTAAGTCAGCATTTCTGAATGGAGACTTAAAGGAGGAAGTCTATGTAGAACAGTTATCAGGTTTTATTGATCCACTCTATCCTAATTATGTGTATAGGCTTAGGAAAGCCATATATGGTTTGAAACAAGCCCCAAGGGCTTGGTATGAAACCTTGTCTACTTTCCTCATTGAGAACAAATTCTCAAGGGGAAAAATAGACAAAACTCTATTCCTTAGGGAATCCAAAGGGAAGATAATTCTAGTCCAGATATATATTGATGACATAATATTTGGTTCTACTGAAAACAACCTTTGTAGGAAGTTTGCTAAACTTATGCAAGAGAAGTTTGAGATGAGCAACATGAGAGAACTTAAGTTCTTCTTGGGACTCCAAGTATGACAGACTGATGATGGCCTGTCCATATCCCAGTCTAAGTTCACCCAGGAGTTAATTAAGAAGTATGGTATGGACTCATCCACTAGCATAAGAACTCCAATGGGGACAAGTATGCCTATAAGCAAAGATGATGCAGGAAAACCTGTAGATGAGTCTTTGTATAGAGGGATAGTTGGTTCCCTCCTTTATCTGACTGCTAGTAGAACAAACATCATGTATGCTACATGTGTCTGTGGTAGGTACCAATCCTGCCCAAAAGAATCTCATTATACTGCTGTTAAGAGGATTTTGAGATATCTTAAGGGCACACCTAATTTAGGCCTTTGGTACCCTAAGAATAGAGATTTTCTACTGACTGGATATTCAGATGCAGATTTTACAGGATGCAAAGAAGATAGAAAAAGCACAACTGGCACCTGTCAATTTCTAGGAGGAAGATTGGTGTCATGGAGCTGTAAGAAGCAGACTAGTATGGCAATCTCCATAGCTGAGTCTGAGTATGTAGCTGTAGGGAGCTGCTGTGCACAACTGTTGTGGATACAACATCAGCTTAAAGATTATGGTATCTAGGTAAGTAGAACTCCATTATTCTGTAATTCTACAAGTGCTATTTCTATTGCTAATAATCTTGTTTCTCATAGTAGAACAAAGCATATAGAAATAAGATATCATTTTCTTAGGGATCATGTAGAAAAAGAGGATATATGTTTAGAATTTGTCAATACAAGTTTTCAAATTGCTGACATGTTCACTAAGCCATTGGATGAAACTAAATTCAATAATTTTAAAATTGAATTAGGTATGCTGAACATAGAATAGATTGACAAATTTGTCTAAGTAATTTTGTGTCGACACAAAAAGAGGTCTATGTCAACACAGAGAAGTTGTGTTGACACATCTAGAAAATTGGTGTCGACACTTCAGAGAAGTTGTGTCGACACATCCAGAAGTTGTGTCGACACTTAGAATTAGAGTCGACACATAATTTCTGTTGAACTAATAAGTATGCCTGTTTCAACACATCATCAATTGGTGTCGACACATAGAAGTCAACACTTCTGTCGAGACATTAGAAGTATGTGTCGACACCATCTCAACAGTGTCGTCACACTAAGTAAATTTTGACGCCCCATTTGACCTTCAATGTTTAGACACATATAAATAGGTCAAGAACAAACCCTGTCAACACGCTCTCCAGATTTTTGAGACTAGATTCTTGTGTTGACAAACTCTCTCTTCTCCATTTAAGATTTCTCACCATCCCAATGGCGCCGAAACTTGACGAAAACGTGAATGAGGGATATGAACTGGTACGGAATGCCTTTGACGATGCTGAACCAGCGACTAAAGCTGTGATAGCTCTAATTACAGAAAATGGCTTGGAATATTTGGCATCAGAACCTACAAAGATATGAAAGAAGGAAATCCTTGAGTTTTATGGAGCTGCAACTCAGGATTCAACTGGACTAAAGATTAGGTCTTCAGTCAAGGGTAATAAAATCAAACTCACCATGAAGAGCATACGAAAAACTCTTCATCTGCCCAAAAATCAAGAAGACAAAGAAGTTACCTCTTCCAAGACCAGGGAAGCACTCTAGTGGTGTGGATTAGATCCCACCATGAAAATTGGATCATCCATGAATATAAAAGGAATGAATGTACAAGGAAAATTCCTTTCTGAAGTAGTTGACAAAGTAATATTATGCAAACTAGGTGGACATAATAAGGTCTCAGCCTACATGTTCTGCCTCATGACCAGGATCATCTACAAAATCAACACCAATTGGTTTGCAGTCATATATGAGAAGATTAGAAAAAGCATCAAGAAACCGAATCTGGGAAGGATATTAAGTTTATACTTGGCTGGGGCAATTCCAGAAGTGATGCAACAGGCTGCTGGATCCAAGATCAACCACATGAGGAGAATGAATCTAAGGATAATCTCTAGATAGGATAGAGTGCTGATAAAAGACATGGCTGATGAAGTAAGGCCAGAGAATATTGAGAAATCAGCTGCTCAAGACATTAGACATGATGATCAAATGCAGGGGGAGCCTCATCTTGAGGAAGAGCCAACACACTTAGAAAGTGAAATGACTAATCAAACTATTCTTGAGAAAATCCAAGAAGTTAATCAAATAATTTTCAATAATGAGTACGAAACACTAAATGTGCCCTTGATTGATGTTGACCAGACCACTAACTCAACAATCAAGCACATGATGTTATCATGGAGGATACATCTACAGCTGCTGATGCTCCAGAGTTAGTGGTGCCTCCAGTCCAAACTCAACAAGAGTTTACTCTTGAAGAGTTGTTCCCTGATATAGAGATAGCCAGGACTGAGGGGGAGCAAGTCAGGACTGAGGGGGAGCAAGCTAGGACTGAGGGGGAGCAAGCTGAAATTGAGGGGGAGCAAACTAGGACTGAAAAGGAACTGCATCCTAGTCCTCAGAAAAGAGTTGATATAACAAGTACCTCAGCTTCTGAAGATGAAGCAGAATCTCAAGCAAAGAAGAGAAAGTTGATGGTTTTTAGAAGAAGAAGCCAAAGCTATAAAAGGGCATTGCAAACTACTCTACAACCAGTTCCTGCACATGATTATAGCTCCTTACTGGTATCTTTACAAGTAAAATTAGATGAACAAAGAATAGTCATGGAGAAATATATGGATGAAACTCATAAAAATTTGCAATTCTCCTTGACTCAAGATATAAAATCAATTAGATTTTAGGTAAACCAGAATAAAAAGGAGATGACAGATTGCTTCCATAACGGAGGTAATGATGTAGTTTTTCTGGCAAAACAACAAAAAAGAAGCAATGACACAAATTGATGATATAGTGGTCAAGCAAGGCTATGTCCTAGAAAATCAACTAAATATGAATGATAATCTTACTGAATCACATAATGTGATTGTTACAGAATTAAAGAATACTGCAACTGCACTGACTGAGGCAAAGGCTAAAGAGAAATCAGAGTTTGATAAGAAACTTCAAGAGAATTTAGCCACTTTCCAATCTGCCCTTCAAGCCTCTCAGAAGATTATATCTGCTCAGCTTCAAAAGTTTAAAGCTTATTATACAGAGGGAACAAATTATCTGGTTAATCAAATAAGGTTCCAAAAGAATGATCTCAGGGATCATATTGAGAGAGAAGTCATAAAGGGGGAGAGGGTGTTAGTCAAAGCCGGCTCAGATCATGCTAAATGGATATCAAATAGCATCAGAGCCACTCTTGGATATCCACCCATATGTGATGATGACAATGTTGCTGAGTCTGGTGTGCAACCTGCCTATATTGAAGGTGATCAACCTGAAGTTGCTCAGGTCATTTACCCTCCAACTGATTTTTACATGGTTCAGCTAGAAGTTTAGTCAATGTACAGCCCTCCACAGGAGGTTGACAATATTATTCTTGAAAAAGTGGAAATGTCAGTGGCTACTAAGGAAGCTCAGAAGGAAGCACAACTGTCCAAGAAAAGGTTTAGAGAACAGTCTGAGTTGAAGCCTGATTTTGAGCAGTGAAGCCCTACTTCCAGGAACATTATATTGACTGCCTAAAAAACTGTGAAGGACAAGACCCATGAAAGGGGTAAATGGTATACTAAGCAAGAATGGAACAAGTATGAAGCCAGGCAGGAAGCCATTCTTCAATACAGAAGGAAAGCAAAAGTTGGGAAGTTACCTGCTAATGCTCTGGAGCCTAGCAAGTACTTCCTAAAGCCTTTTCATTATTTTCAAAGGCAAAAGATAAGGGCTGAAGAACAGAAAAGGAAAGATCTGAAAGGAAAGAAACCTGCTGATGATGCTGAACCTACTGTGCAGGCTCAAATCAAACCAGGAAAAGGCATAGTCATCAAGGAGCCTGATCAGTCTTAGAATAGAATAACTAGATTTTACAACAATGTAATCTTTAGTTGTTAAAAAAAATCTATGTAAACTAATTGTTGGAAAACTTTTGATAGTTTAAACAAAATAATGATTCATGCTCACTTTGTTTGCATCATTCTGTAATGACATATTATACATGTTTTGTTTATATGTTACCCTGTCATGTAATGTTTATATACATCATAATGTGTGTTTATTATAAATGGTGTATATCATTGACTAAGGGTTATGACTTCTCCAAATAAGGGGAGATTGTTGGGTACATTGGAAAATGTGTACCAGATTTGGAGAAGCCTCACTTAGCTCAATGATATTCATCAATGTGTATTTGATGTTGTTTTGAGTTTATATGTGCAGGTTAAGAATATGCAGGAAAAGTTTCTAAGTCCATGAGTCGACACCAGAAGAAGCTGTGTCGACACTTGTGAAGACTTGTGTCGACACTTGAGAAAAGTTGTGTCGACACCTGGAGTCAATTATGTCGACACTTGGCAAAGCTGTGTCGACACCAGAAGAAATTGTGTCGACACATAGAAAGTTCAGTCGACATCAACTGTGTCGACACACAGGACTTTTTCAACACACAGAAAGTTCAGTCGACATCAACTGTGTCGACACACAGGAGTTGTGTCGACACACACACCAGAATTTCTTCTAAGTTAGTTCTGTCAAGACAAAAAGTGTCTGTGTCGACACACAGGACTTGTGTCGACACATTATTACAGAAGCTATGTAGAGAAGCAGTGTCGACACCATGAGAGCTGTGTCGACACCACCAAGGATTGTGTCGACAATTAGTCTACTTGTGTCGACACATGTGAAGTTCAGACTCGACACTTTGCTGACAGAGACAAAGTTTCAAGAAGTGACTGGAGACTTGATAGCTGCCATAACCAACAAGTCTTCTGTAACTGTCAGATCAGTCAGAAGTTGGTTAGCAACCGGATCAACCGGTAACCTTGGATGAAGTCTATATAAAGACAGATTCTATCAATTGAAGACGATGAAGTACACAAAAATACAATTACAACAGAAGATCCAACATACACAAGAAAATCCAGTCAGAGATTTCTAGTGGATCTAAGTGAAGAATTTCAAAATATCTTCAGAAGAATTTGTAGAGAGAGAGAGCTCCAACAATTCAAGTGAAGAAAGAGACTATCATCAACTAGTCTCTTAAGAGCAGATCCTGAACTAATCTGCAAAGAAGAATTCATATTAATTTCTGGATTTTAAGAAGGAAGCTGATTGAAGATCAACTTCAAGAAATTCAACCTTACTGTGTTCAGATTTAAGATGCTTTGAAGAAAGCCAAAGACAGGTTGATTTCTGTGTAATCAGATTTTTCAAGAACTGATCAAGAAAACTTTCTACCCATTCTCTCTCAACTTGGGTGAAAGATAAAACTTATTTTATATCATTTTTCTGTAAGATCATTATTGATATGAGTTGTAAGCCTAATTTATAAAGGCTGAGGTAGGGCAGTGTGCCTGAGGTAGGAGATTTAATTCTCTGAGTTGTAGGCCTGAGTGAAGGCTGAGGTATGACTTAATTGCCTGAGTTGTAGGTGTGTGGACTCACTCTGAGTTGTAGGAACCTTGACTGAGTTCTGAGCTGTAAGATCTGTGGATCTGAGAAGGAAGGAAGAAGTTAGGCCGAATCTAGCACACTGCTAGATAGACGAAGGAGGAAGTGGATGTACCCATTATTTGGGGAACCACTATAAATCTTTGTGTCATCTGTGATTGTGTGTGATATTGTGATTTTTGTGATGTGGTAGCTGTAGAACTGTTTGATTCTATTTGATTAACTGAATTAATATTCTGCCTTAGAGTAAAAAGGAATTGAACATATTCACCCCCCTCTAGGTGTTTAGGTTATCTTGAAACCAATTCTTTCAGTTGGATCCCTACAAGCCCATGAGTATCAAATGCTACAGGATGAAGAAGAGTCAAGTGGCTTGGGTAAAGCACTTCAGACTCAGTTGAACTTTGGAGAGAGCTCTGGGAGGTGGGGAGGCCAGCATGGCAGAGGCTACCAAGGAAGAGGTAGAGGAAGAAGAGGAGGAAGAGATCAGGGAAGAAATCACTACCGCTAGAGAGAGGCGGAGCAACCTTAAGGTTGGGGGGAGGCAAGAAGTGAGAGGAAGAGAAAGAGGCCAAGAAAGAGGTCAAGGAAGAGGCCGGGGTGATATGTCACATATACAGTGTTACAACTGTAACAAGTTTGGGCATATGAGCTATGATTGTTGGGCACCGAGGAAGAAAGAGGAGACGAACCACTATGCAGAAGCAAGCAATACTGGTGGCAATCTAATGATGTTCCTGACCTATAGAGGAGCTGAGGGAGGAAAGAATGAAGTATGATACTTGGACACATACACAAGTTACCACATGTGTGGAGAGAGAGATTTGTTCACTAGCCTCGAACCAAATGGTGGTGAGGTCAATTTTGGTGACGCTTCGAAGATCTCGGTGGAAGGAAGAGGGGTGATCGTGGTCACCTTAAATGGCAAGGAGGTGCACCTCAATGATATGTTCTATGTGTCAGGCTTGAAGAGTAACATCTTAAGCCTTGGGATGTTGGTCGAGAAGGGTTATTATGTTCAGTTAAGAGATGACACGTTGGCCATGAATGATCATGAAGGAAGAGAGATAGTGAAGGTAAAGATGACGATGAATCATCTTTTCATGTTGAGAATGGATGCAAAGGAGACGATGTGCCTTGCAAGGACTGAGGAAGAAGAAGAGGTGTGGATGTGGCATCACAGGATGGGCCATCCGGGGTTCACGTGGTTGAAGCTCTTATCTCATTCTAAGATGGTGGAAGGCCTACCCATTATCTCGCCCCCACAGAAGGTCTGTGAGGCATGTACGAGAGGAAAGAAGAAGAGGTTAAAGTTTGAAGGTGGCAAGTCGAGAAGAGCCACGATACAACTTGAACTGGTCCACTCGGACATAGCTGGTCCGTTTGAGACTACCTCAGTAGGCGGAAGCAGGTACTATATTACCTTCACCGATGATTTCAGTCAGAAGTGTTGGGTATATTTCTTAAGAGAGAAGGCTGAGGCCCTTGACAAGTTCAAGGAGTTCAAGGCGATGGCGGAGAAGGAAAGCGGACAACCACTGAAGGTGTTGAGGACAGATAGAGGTGGGGAGTACACCTCTAGGCTGTTTGATGATTTCTGCAGAGAATGGGGGATCTCACATCAGTTGACGGCGGTGTACTCACCTCAGCAGAAAGGAGTCGCGAAAAGGAAGAATTTGACCATTCTAAACATAGCAAGGAGCATGGTGAAGGGTAAGGGGTTGCCAAAGTTATTCTGGGTGGAGGCGGTGCAGTGCACAGTGTGTACAACCCCGTATTCGCAGGTCTTTGGTTTTAAGCTTTTTGAGTGGTTTGAGCTCTTGGTGGACAATTTAGGACTAACCCTCAGAATATACTAGTAGGGGGAGGAAAAACCTGCCTCCCCCAGTGTCCCTTTTTTGGGGGCGGGTGCGACACGTTGGTCGGCACCCGCCCCAGCCTGATAAGTGAGAGGTGGGAGCAGCGAGACCGGCCGGGGGCCGGGGTCTCGCCCCTGCCCCCTTCTGCTCTGCGTCCTGGCGGGGCGAGACCGGCCGGGGGCCGGGGTCTCGCCCCTGCCCCCTTCTGCTCCGCGGCCTGGCGGGGCGAGACCGGCCGGGGGTCGGGGTCTCGCCTCTGCACCCCTACTCCGCGGCCTGACAGGGCAAGACCGGCCGGGGGCCGGGGTCTCGCCCCTACCCCCTTCTACTCCGCGGCTTGGCGGGGCGAGACCGGCCGGGGGCCGAGGTCTCGCCCTTGCCCCTTCTGCTCTGCGGCCTGGCGTGGCGAGACCGGCCGGGAGGCCAGGGTCTTGCCCATGCCCCCTCCTGCTCCGCGGCCTAGCGGTGCGAGACCGGCCGGGAGGTCGGGGTCTCGCCCTTGCCCCCTCTACTCCGCGGCCTGGCAGGGTGAGACCGGCCGGGGGCCGGGGTCTCGCCCCTGCCCCCTTCTGCTCTACGGCCTGGCGGTGCGAGACCGGCCGGGAGGCCGGGGTCTCGCCCCTGCCCCCCCTGCTCCGCGGCCTGGCGGGGCGAGACCGGCCGGAGGCCGGGGTCTCGCCCCTGCCCCCTTGCTCCCCAGTTCTTCGTGGGTCACCTGCTCGTCTCAGGTGCCCGGGGAGATGGTGAGAATGGATCCTCCCGCTCTTGGACCTCTTTTGGCCATATTTTTACCGTTTTACCCTCGGGGTGAAATTACCCCTTTACCCCCCTGGTGTGGCTATTTTCTATTGGCCCAAAGTCTTTGGGCCATAGGGGCATTTCGATCATTTTGGTCCATGGGGTTGGAAAAACTATAAATAGACCCTTAGGGGTGCCTTGGAGAGCATCACTTCTTCATTCTCTCTTCATCCTTCAAGGCACCCTAGCACAAGCATTAGCTAGGGAGGGGGAGATCTCAAAGGTCTTCCGGGTATGAGGTGGGACCTCCGCGCTAGAGCCGCGGGTCTGTTTCTAGTTTCTTGGTCCTTTGGTCCATGACGTTCTCCTGAGTGTAGTAGGTGCGAGGTCACCCTTTTCTAGGGACCCCGAACTCCACATAGGTCATTTTTGGCCTCAACACTTTGGTGCGGTGAGCGTGGAGAGTGACCAGTGATGAGTCTGATTTATATAAGATTTTTCGAACTCATCTGGGCTAGTTTTCACACGTTTGCACTTCACTTTTAGTTCGTTATCGAATATATTTCATCTTATCTTTATTTCCATAAGAAGTGCACACTTACGCTTGTGGTTATGTATATTTGTACTTTTATTGTTTGTACTCCCTTTTTGTGATTGCCTGGAATGTCTGCACATATCAGTGCTGAGTTTAGGGGTTGTGTTCATGTTTCAGGGATGTTTGGAAGCAGGAATACTGCGCACGCTCATTAGATATAGTGCGCACGACCACTGGTCGTGCGCCACTGCTCGTGCGCAATGTTCCCTGATTTCCAGAATCTGCCTGGGGTATGCACACTATCACTGGACACAGTGCGCACGACCACTGGTCGTGAGCCACTGATCGTGTGCATTGATTCCATTTTCTTCCAAATTCTGGCTGGGGAAAACGCACTACCACTGGCCATAGTGCGCACGACCACTGGTCGTGCGCCACTGGTCGTGTGCATTATAATTTCTGCAATCTATAAATTCGCAGGTTCCGCCCTAGTTCGGGATCGCTCGACATTTCTCCGCCATTTTTGTCTCCGACGAAGGTTTCCGCCGTTCCCCTTCATCTTCCACCCTAGGGTGGTGCTCCGGGCAAGCTTTCACCGCCAAATCCAAGCCGGAGCTTCCTCTCATCCTCCTCCTTCATCTTTGAGCTTCAAGAAGAGCATGACCTAGCTTTCTCCACCAAGCTAGGAGTGAAAGATATGGTACCTAAACACCTAGAGGGGGGGGGGGTGAATAGGTGACCTAAACCTTTTTTTGACTTTTGTTTGGCAGCACAACAGTTTTTCACTGATTACTACAGCTAACAGCAAATACAGAAATTAAGCAGTCAATTCACAGCACAGCACAGCACAGAAGACACACTAATTTTATAGTGGTTCCCCAATCTTTGGGTACATCCACTTTCCCCCTTCGCCTATCTAGCAGTGTACTAGATTCGGCCAAACTTCTCCACTAACTCAGAACCCAACAAGGTTCCTACCTCAGGCCCAAAGCCTTACACTCAGCCAAAAGGCCTACACTCAGCCACCCAGGCCTACACTCAGCCAATTAAAGGCCTACACTCAGAGTTCTTCAACTCCTACACTCAGGCACCAAGCCCTACCCTCAGCCTTTATAAAATAGGCTTACAATCACTCAGATCCAATGGATCTTACAAGTTTAAAATAGAAATTACAAATGCTAACTCTACAACTCAGAAAGGATGAGAGGAGTTGAGAGTTTCTTGAAGAGTTCTTGGAAGAACTCAGCTTGATCCAAACTGACTTAGCTTTCTTCAAAGCTTCTTGAGTAGAACTGAATTAGTCTGAATCTTCTGCAGTTGATCCTTGATCTCTGCTTCTTGAAATCCAGATGACTCTGAATTGTTCTTCTCAGCCTTAGTTCCAAAGACTGAATCCTTGGTTGGAGCTCTCTCTCTCCAACTACTTAGATCTGCAGTTGGACTGCCTGATCTTCTTGTGTTGATCCTCTGTGTATCACTTCTTGATTTAGTCTGATCAACTACTTCAATTATTATCACACCATGTAATGATTTTGAACAACCTTAACCACTTCACTACCCATTCTGTAAACTGTGGGTGCCTATTTATAGGCTTCCTTTATGGTAACCGGCTGATCCGGTTTATAACAGACTTTTGACTTCTTTGACAGTTGCTGTAGACCGGCTGGATTGGCAGCTGTCATGTCAACCAGTCACTTCTTGAAATCTCACTAACTGTCAGTTAGTGTCGAGACTTTCTGTTCTTAAGTGTCGACACTTATAGACCAAGTGTCGACACATGTTGTGTAAGTGTCGACACAAGTCTACAAGGTGTCGACACAATTCCTTGTATGTCTCGACACAGTTTCTTCTGCATGTGTCGACACTGAAATTGAGTGTCGACACAAGTACTTGCACTTCATTCTTTATCTGTATTCTTCTAAGTGTCGACACATCTCCTTTGTGTCGACACGTCTTCATGTGTTGAAACTGTCAAGTGTCGACACTGCTTCTTGGTGTCGACACAAGTCTTCAATCTTGTTTCTTCAGCTGAGTGTCGACACATTCCTTTAGTGTCGACACTTGTACTTAGAATATTTTACAACTTTTCTGTTCTTTGCTAAGTGTCGACACAGCTCCTTGTGTCGACACTTTCTTCAAGTGTTGAGTCCTCTGGTTATGTGTCGACACATTGTGCTGAGTGTCGACACAATCTTCAAGTGTTGACTCCTTTGAGTGTGTGTCGACACATTGTGTTGAGTGTCGACACATTCTTCATATTTTGACTCTGCTGATTGAGTGTCGACACATTGTGTTGAGTGTCGACACTTGTACTTAGTCTCTGCAGAATTTTGCTGAGTGTCGACACAACTCCAAGTGTCGACACTTTCTGATGTAGACTCAGCTCTTCTAGGTGTCGACACTTCTGCCAAGTGTCGACACAGCTTTTCTGCATTCTTCTACACAGAGTGTCGACACAACTCCAAGTGTCGACACTGCTTGTCTGGGTGTCGACACAAGCTTTCTCAAGTGTCGACACTTTCCCTCTGGGTGTCGACACATGGACTTAGAAATTTTTAGCTTCAGTCCAGTGTATAACTAACCTGCACAAGTAACTCAAACAAACATCAAATACATTCTGATGTATATCATTGAGTTAGGTGAGGCTTCTTCAAATCAGGTACATTTGACCAATGTACCCAACAATCTCCCCCTATTTGGAGAAGTCATAACCCTTAGTCAATGATATACACCACTCATAATTAAAAATTACAAAATGATGTAAAACATATAAATGACAACAGGGTAAACTTGAACATGTAATAAAGCACACATGTATACTTATTAAACATTGCAGAACAATTAAGAAACACACATATTTCAGAACATTCATACTATATTTATCATATACTGTTCCAATAGTGTTCCTTATACATTTTCAATGAAGTATTACAATGTTTTTCACTCAACAGATTACAACAAGCATCAAGTTAATTCCTAATCTAGTGCTGATCAGGTTCTTTAATAACAATGCCTCTTCCAGCTTTAACTTGAGCTTTCACAGCAGCAGCAGCAGCAGGCTCAGCTTCAGCAGTCTTCTTCCCTTTAGAGTCCTTCTTCTTCTGTTCTTCAGCCTTGATCTTTTGTCTTTCAAAATAATGATAGGGCTTAGGAAAGTACTTGCTAGGCTCCACAGCTGTTGGAGGTAGCTTTCCTAACTTAGCCTTCCTTCTATATTGGACAATTGCTTCCTGCCTACTCTCATGCTTTCTCCATTCAGCCTCTGAGAACCACTTGTTTCTCTCATGGGCATTGTCCTTGGCAGCTTTCCAGGCTGTGAGAATTATGTTTCTAGAAGTAGGGCTCCATTGTTCAAAATCTGGCTTTTGCTCAGCAATTTCCCTAAACTTCTTCTTTGACAGCCTAGTTTCTTCTTCTTTGTCCAAAGCCTCTTGCATTGCAGCTGTGATAGGTTGAACAACCTTTTCCAGAATAATATTAGGCTTGCCAGCAGGTGGACTATACATTGTGCTTATATCTGCATGAATCATGTCAAAGTCTGGAGGTGGATAGATTACATCAGCCACTGCCTGTTGCTCACCTCCAAGATATGCATTTTGAATACCAGATTCAGCCACTTCATTGTCATCACACAGGGGAGGATATCCAAGTGTAGCCCTGATAGAATTTGAAATCCATTTGGCATGCTCAGAACTGGCCTTGACTAACACTCTCTCCCCCTTTATGACTTCTTGGGCCACATGATCTCTCACATCATCTTTCTGGAATCGGATTTGGCTATCCAAATACCTTATGCCCTCTTTAAAGAAAGGTCTAAGCTTTGTAAGCTGTTCTGAAATGACCTTCTGTGAGTCTTTTATTGCAGTCTGTACAGCAGCAATCTCTGCTTGAAATATCTTATCAAAATCAGCCTTGGCAGCAGCAGTGGAGGTTGATGGTTCATCAGACTTTTTCTTGAGTTCAGTGACTATGGCATTGTGAGATGCAGTCAAATTATCATTCATCCTGAGTTGATTCTCCAGTACATAGCCTTGTTTTAGTGCTATATCATCAACTTGAGTCTTTATTTTCTCTTGATGGTTTGCCAAATAGACTACTGCATGAGCACCCTTTGTAAAACAATCAGTCATCTCTGTTTTATTAAGGTTCATTTCAAACCTTATTGACTTGATTTCCTGACCTAGATCAGATTGTAGTGCCTTATGCCCTTCATCAACATATGTTTCTAAAGCTTTCCTTTGTTCATCCATCTTGATTTGCATGGCAAGCAGTAGAGCACTGTAATCAGTGGATGGAGCTTGTTGAACTAAGGAATGTTGAGCAACTGTTTGGAGAGCCTTCTTATAGCTCTGGCTTCTTCTTTTGAAAACAAAGAACTTCTTTTTCTGAGCTTGCTCAGCTTCATCATCTTCAGATTCTGATGTACTGGCTATATCCACCCTATCCTTAGGGCTGGATTGTTTTTCAGTATGCACATCTTGTGCCTTCTCAGTATCTAGCCTTTTAGGCTCTTCCACAACTTCAATGTTCTCCCCCTCAGTAGCAGCACCCTGCTCTTTATCTGCAGCAGTCTTCTCCATATCAAAATCCTCTTGATCTAGATTTAGAAAGAGGTCTTCCATTGTGTATTCTGGGGGTGACTGTGCAGGAGATGTACTTGGTTCAGCAACTTCTTTATCAGGATAACTTCTTGTACAACAGATGTGTCAGCAAGACCAACATCTGGTACTGTACTTGCTGGCTGATTTTGCTGATGATCATCAGACAAATCAGAATTTACTATTGAAAAGTTCAAAGTATTAAGATCAACAAGTACCTCTTGAATGAGGAGGGTGGCTTGTTCACTCTCCAGTGTAGATGGTTCTGCTACACCTGGAAGCTCCCCCTGGATGTTAGCTGCCTCCTGAGGAGCAGGTGTCTTCTCTGCAGCCACATCAACTGGACTTTCAGGAGTGAAGACCACATGTTCTTCACTGCCTGAGCTGCTGGAGGATTCTTGAGTCACAGCAGCAGTTTTCCTCTTCTTCCTGGGAGGAGAGTCTTTCTTAGAAGCTTGTTTCTCTGGGGTTGGAACTTCTTTGGACAGCACTCTTTCCCACCTGGAGAAGATCCTCATGTCCATCCTTCTCATGTGGTTGATCTTTGTTCCTGCAGCAGAGCTCATTACCTCTGGAATTGATCCAGCCAGGTAGAGACTTAGTATCCTGCCCAGATTGGGCTTCTTCAGACTTTCTTTTACTTTCTCAAAGACAATCATAGACCAGTCTGTCTTAAGGTTGAAGATGATTCTGGTCATGATACTGAACATAGAGGCTGACACCCTGTCATGCCCTCCTGGTTTGCTTAGAAGAACCTTGCCCACAACTTCAGACAGGAATTTGCCTTGATTATTCATACCTTTTCTGTTAAAGACTGATCCCACCTTCATCTTTGGATCCAGTCCACACCAAGTAAGAGCTTCCCTGGTCTTAGAAGCAGTTACTTCCTCTTCACCTTGAACTTTAGGTAGCTGAAGTACCTTCCTTAAAGACTTGGGTGAAAGTTTGACCTTGGTGCCATGCACCCTTGACTTAATCCTGTAGCCTGAGTCATCTACAGACGCGCCAGAAAGAAATTCAATGACTTCCTTCTTCCATATTTTCATTGGTTCTGAAACCAAGAACTCCAATCCTGAATTGGCAATTAGGGTTAGCACTGATTTGATTTCTTGGTCGCTGTCGTCAAATGCGCCTCGCACAAGCTCATAGCCTTCGTTTACGTTCTCTTCCAGCTTGGGAGCCATTAGGGTTTTGAGAATTAGTCTTGAGATGAGAGAAATGTCGACACAAGAGTTTAGGTCTCGAAACTTTGAAAGCGTGTCGACAATCAAAGACAGAACCCTATATATACCTTTCTTGTTTGAAGACGAACAGGCGGGATGAATTTCTAATGATGTGTCGACACTGACTTATAATGTCTCGACACTCATGTGTCGACACAAATTTAGTCAACAGATTTTATGTGTCGACACTTGGTTAAGTGTCGACACCACTATACTCGACATGTGTCGAGACTTTACTTAGAAAAATTCTGAGTAAAACTTAAGTGTCGACACTTTATTGGATGTGTCGACACCTACTCGACATGTGTCGACACTAACATTCTGAAGTGTCGACACTAACTTCCTAGATGTGTCGACACTATTTTCCTGAAGTGTCGACACTTACTATTCTGTGTCGACATAGACTTGTCTATGTGTCGACACCTTTTTACTTAGCCAATTTTTGTTCTGTATACTTAGTCTAAATTTATCATACCTAGTTCAATTTTGAACCTATTAAACTTAGCTTCTTCTAAGGGCTTAGTAAACATATCAGCTATCTGATTATCTGTTTTAACATATTCAAGTGCAATATCATTTCTTTCTACATGCTCCCTAAGAAAGTGATATTTTATCTCAATATGTTTAGTTCTACTATGTGATACAGGGTTATTAGCTATGGAAATAGCACTTGTAGAATCACAATAAAGTGGAGTTCTACTTACCTGACATCCATAGTCTTCTAGCTGATGTTGAATCCACAGAAGTTGAGCACAGCAACTTCCTGCAGCTACATATTCTGACTCAGCTGTGGAGATGGCCACACTGGTTTGCTTCTTACTACTCCATGAAATGAGTCTTCTACCTAGGAATTGACAGGATCCAGTTGTGCTCTTTCTATCTTCTTTGCATCCTGCAAAGTCTGCATCTGAATAGCCTGTTAGATCAAAATCTCCATTCCTAGGGTACCAGAGGCCTAGATAAGGTGTGCCCTTTAGATATCTCAAGATTCTCTTGACTGCAGTCAAGTGAGATTCTTTGGGGCAGGCTTGATACCTGACACAAACACATGTAGCATACATAATGTCAGGCCTACTTGCAGTCAAGTATAGTAGGGAGCCAACTATCCCTCTATACAAGGTTTCATCCACAGGTTTCCCTGCATCATCCTTGCTTAGAGACATACTTGACCCCATAGGAGTCTTCATGGTACTGGAGGAATCCATACCATATTTCCTTATGAGTTCTAGGGTGAACTTAGACTGACATATGGATAATCCACTTTCAGTCTGTTTAACTTGGAGACCCAAGAAAAACTTCAGCTCTCCCATACTACTCATTTCAAATTGGACTCTGCATAAGCTTTGCAAACTTTTTGCAAAGGCTACTTTCAGTAGACCCAAATATAATGTCATCTACATATATTTGGACAAGTATTACTTTGCCTCTAGATTCCCTAAGGAATAGAGTCTTATCTATTTTCCCCCTTGTGAACTTGTTCTCAATGAGGAAACTAGATAGGGTTTCATACCAAGCTCTAGGAGCTTGCTTTAACCCATACAATGCTTTCCTAAGTCTATAGACATAATGTGGAAGAGTAGGATCAACAAAACCTGAAGGCTGCTCCACATATACTTCTTCTTTTAAATTACCATTAAGGAATGCTGACTTCACATCCATTTGGTATACTTTGAATCCTTGGTAGGTTGCATAGGCCAAGAACATCCTTATGGCTTCCAGTCTGGCTACTGGAGCAAAGGTTTGATCAAAATCAATACCTTCTTCTTGCCTATATCCTTTTGCAACCAGTCTTGCCTTATTCTTAATGATGACTCCTTGTTCATCTAACTTGTTTCTGTAGATCCACTTTGTTCCTATCACATTGTGATCTTTAGGCTTAGGAACTAAGTCCCAAACCTTGCACCTCTTGAACTGGTTTAGCTTTTCCTGCATAGCTTCAGTCCACTGTGGATCTTGTATTGCTTCTTCAAATTTCTTTGGTTCTATTTGAGACAGAAAACTTGAATATACTGCAGCATTCTGATTTCTGCTCCTTGTCTGAACACCTTGTCTTGGATCTCCAATGATCAGCTCCACTGGATGATCTCTTAGATGCCTGTTGGCTGGAGGCATCCTTACTTCTGGTTGTACTTCTTCAGCATCTTCATCATGCTGAGTTCCTTGAACTTCTTCAGCTCCTGGTACATGTAGTTCTCCCCCTGGACATAAGCCATCTTCTTCTACTTGCTGTCTTGCAGCAGGTACATCTTCCATGGTTAGCTTGTCCATCTTCTTAGAAAGACCTGTGGGGCTGCACACACTACTAGACAACTCATTGTTAATAAGAAGTGTCTCATCAAAAACTACATGCACAGACTCCTCTACAACTTGTGTAGTCAAGTTGTAGACTCTATAAGCCTTACTATTACTGCTGTACCCAACAAACACTCCCTCTTGGGATTTGGCAGCAAACTTAGTTAAGTAAGACTTCCCATTGTTAAGTATGAAGCATTTACAACCAAAAATCCTGAAATAGGATAGATTTGGTTTCCTGCCTTTCACTACTTCATAGGGGGTCTTGTTTAACCTTTTAGTGATGGTAGCCCTATTTATCACATGGCATGCAGTGTTTACTGCTTCAGCCCAGAAATATTCTGGCAGTGATGAATCACTTAATAGGGTTCTACCAGCCTCTATCAAGGTTCTATTTTTCCTTTCAGCAATGCCATTTTGCTGAGGTGTTCTAGGTGAAGAGAATTCTTGAAATATCCCATAGTCTTCACATAGTTTTGTCATGCTTTCAGATTGAAACTCTGTACCATGGTCACTTCTAATTTTGACCACTGTACAGTTCAATTCATTCTGAATTTGCCTAACAAAACTGTGGAAGACACTAGGTGTTTCAGATTTCTGCTTTAAGAAGAACACCCAGGAAAACCTTGAGTAGTCATCAACAACTACAAAGGTGTAGACCTTCCTACCTAAGCTGTGAACTGGCATTGGACCAAATAGATCCATATGCAAGAGGTATAAACACCTCACAGCATCCTTGTTGTCAATGCTTCTAAAGGTGGATTTAGTCTGCTTGCCCTTTTGACAAGCTGAGCAAATGCCATCTTTGACACACTTAACTTGAGGACCATTCCTCACTAACTCTTTACTAAAGAGTTTGCCAATAGTCTTGTAATTAAGATGAGCAAGCCTCTTGTGCCACTTGACACATTGAGAGACTGTCTCATCAGCTACAAGACAAACTGGAGAACTATTGTTCTCAACCATAATGTCTAAACAATAGACATTTCTCTTTCTATATCCAGTCAAAATGATCTTTTGATCACTTGACCTCTTGATATGACAACCATTTTTAACAAATGAGATGTCATACCCTACATCACTTAATTGACTTATACTAATGAGGTTGTGTTTCAAACCTTTAACATAAGCCACTTGAGTAATGGTAACAAGGTTAGAAGAAATGTTACCAAACCCTTTGATGATTCTTTTTTCAGAACCACCAAAGGTCACTTTAGGACCATTTTTGATTGGGATGTAGTCCTTCAGTAGTCCCCTAGTTCCAGTCATGTGTCTGGAACATCCACTATCCAAGTACCATGTAGGGGTATGGCCACTTGGATTCTCCTGCAAAACAAATTAATGAACCTTAGAACCCAATGGTTTCTTGGGTCCTTGGTAACTGTTAGCTTGCAACTTAACAAGGCTACCTACAGGCTTTCCATCAGGTATCTTGTTACTACCTTTGGCACTAACATTGTGCCAACAGTCCAAAGCAAAGTGGCCAATTTTGCCACAGCACCAACATTCAAATTTGTTGTACCTTTGCTTAGGTACAGACTTGGCTGTCTTAGTGAATGTTGGGGCTTTGCCCTTGGACTTGGACTGATTCTGAACAGTCCTAGCTGGATTAACAAATCCCAGCCCAGTCTTTCCTTTATGATGAACAAAATCATCAATCAAGGGTAGCACTGATTTAGGTTTTGAAAACCTAGCTACTAGCTCTTTCTCCTTCTGAAGATTAATCTCCAGTTTCTTAATTTGATCATTCTTAAATGTAATAGTACCCATCTGAATCACAGTAATGTGTTTCAGCCTGGCCACTTCATTCAGTTTTTGATCATAATTCTTCTCATAATCTATTGCAGCTGCCTTGAGATCAGCAATTTCCTTGGCCAAATTTTTGGCTAGGGTCTTGCTTTTCTTATAGGCTTGCAATAGTACTTGATATTCATCTAGGAGTTGATGAATATCTCCCTCAGACTCAGATATATTCTCATCACTTGATGAAGAATAATCTGACTCTGAACTAGAACTGGAATCAGAACTTTGAGTTAAACCTTGTACCTGATTGGGTCCTGGCTGCTCCAGGTTTTTGGTACTTTCAGTCAAAGCCATCAGTCCTTGGCTGTGACAGTCTTCTTGCTCATAGATAGATTCCATGATCTGCATAAACTCTTCTTCTTCTTCAGCAAATAGCCCAATATAGGCTTCAGCATCTGTCTCAGTGTCTGAAGAAGACATATCTGAAAGAGTCTTCTCATTCTTTGCAACAAAGGACTTCTCCTTCTTTCCTTTGAAGTGTGTTTTCTTTTTGTCACTGGATTCTTTCCTTCTTTCAGGGCAGTCTGCAATAACATGGCCCTGTCTATTGCAGCAGTAACAAATTATCTTGGATCCAGTTGCCTTACTAGTCTTGGTCCTTTTCTTGTCCTTCTTTGAAGGCTTCTTTTCCTGATACTGAACCTCTTTCCCTTTGGAAGATGAAGGTCTAGACCTCCACTGTTTCTTCTTAAGGAACTTCTGAAAATGTCTGGTGAATGCAGCAAAGTCTTCATCACTTTCACTGCTTGTAGATTTTGTACTTTCTGACTCTTCAGATTCTGATTCAACTACCTCAGGAGGAGGAGTTGATGACTTGGTCCTGCTCTTTCTGGGTACATCTGACTTAAAGGCAACAGTCTTTTCTCTGTATTCAGTCCTTGTTGACTTTTCTTCTTCTTTTCTCACTGACAATTGCATCTCATAAGATAACAACTTGCCAAAAAGTGTGGGAGGAGGAATTTCTCCCAACTTTGCCATTTCTCTGATGGCACAGATCTTGGTGTCCCAGTCTTTGGTAAGGGACCTTAAGAATTAATCATTCAACTCATAGTTTGTGAACTCTCTTCCATATGACATGAGTTCATTTACAATTCTATAAAATTTCTTGTAGCATTCAGTGATGCTATCTCCTCTTCCTTGCCTAAAGCTCTCATATTCTTGATTAAGCAAGGACTTCCTATCTTGCCTTACTTCTTCAGAACCTTCCATATAGACAATGAGGGTGTCCCACATTTCTTTTGCAGTTTTACAGTGAATAAGGTTCTGGAAGGTGGCATCATCAATTGCACTAACTATTATATTCTGTGCTCTTTTGTCCATGGTTGCTAGGACAATCTCATCCTTGGTCATTTCAGAGAAATCCTTTGGAGTCCTCTGATTTGCATCCAATACTGAAATCTTCATGGGCACATATGGCCCTTCTTTGATTGTGATGTATATCCTAGGGTCAGAGGCTTCCATAAAAAGCCTAACCCTCTCTTTCCAGATCCCAAAGATCTCTTTTCTGCATATAGGTAGTTTCATTGAACCCAACTCCTTATGATTCTCTGAAGAACCCATGTTCTTGATTTTCTTGAAACTGTTTCCTGTTTCCTGACTTATACTGAATCTGCCAAACTGGATCTCCTCAGACAGTTAGTCCTGATTTTGAGGAACCTGGCTCTGATACCACTTGAAAGATATGGTACCTAAACACCTAGAGGGGGGGGGGGGATGAATAGGTGACCTAAATCTTTTTTTGACTTTTGTTTGGCAGCACAACAGTTTTTCACTGATTACTACAGCTAACAGCAAATACAGAAATTAAGCAGTCAATTCACAGCACATCACAGCACAGAAGACACACTAATTTTATAGTGGTTCCCCAATCTTTGGGTACATCCACTTTCCCCCTTCGCCTATCTAGCAGTGTACTAGATTCGGCCAAACTTCTCCACTAACTCAGAACCCAACAAGGTTCCTACCTCAGGCCCAAAGCCTTACACTCAGCCAAAAGGCCTACACTCAGCCACCCAGGCCTACACTCAGCCAATTAAAGGCCTACACTCAGAGTTCTTCAACTCCTACACTCAGGCACCAAGCCCTACCCTCAGCCTTTATAAAATAGGCTTACAATCACTCAGATCCAATGGATCTTACAAGTTTAAAATAGAAATTACAAATGCTAACTCTACAACTCAGAAAGGATGAGAGGAGTTGAGAGTTTCTTGAAGAGTTCTTGGAAGAACTCAGCTTGATCCAAACTGACTTAGCTTTCTTCAAAGCTTCTTGAGTAGAACTGAATTAGTCTGAATCTTCTGCAGTTGATCCTTGATCTCTGCTTCTTGAAATCCAGATGACTCTGAATTGTTCTTCTCAGCCTTAGTTCCAAAGACTGAATCCTTGGTTGGAGCTCTCTCTCTCCAACTACTTAGATCTGCAGTTGGACTGCCTGATCTTCTTGTGTTGATCCTCTGTGTATCACTTCTTGATTTAGTCTGATCAACTACTTCAATTATTATCACACCATGTAATGATTTTGAACAACCTTAACCACTTCACTACCCATTCTGTAAACTGTGGGTGCCTATTTATAGGCTTCCTTTATGGTAACCGGCTGATCCGGTTTATAACAGACTTTTGACTTCTTTGACAGTTGCTGTAGACCGGCTGGATTGGCAGCTGTCATGTCAACCAGTCACTTCTTGAAATCTCACTAACTGTCAGTTAGTGTCGAGACTTTCTGTTCTTAAGTGTCGACACTTATAGACCAAGTGTCGACACATGTTGTGTAAGTGTCGACACAAGTCTACAAGGTGTCGACACAATTCCTTGTATGTCTCGACACAGTTTCTTCTGCATGTGTCGACACTGAAATTGAGTGTCGACACAAGTACTTGCACTTCATTCTTTATCTGTATTCTTCTAAGTGTCGACACATCTCCTTTGTGTCGACACGTCTTCATGTGTTGAAACTGTCAAGTGTCGACACTGCTTCTTGGTGTCGACACAAGTCTTCAATCTTGTTTCTTCAGCTGAGTGTCGACACATTCCTTTAGTGTCGACACTTGTACTTAGAATATTTTACAACTTTTCTGTTCTTTGCTAAGTGTCGACACAGCTCCTTGTGTCGACACTTTCTTCAAGTGTTGAGTCCTCTGGTTATGTGTCGACACATTGTGCTGAGTGTCGACACAATCTTCAAGTGTTGACTCCTTTGAGTGTGTGTCGACACATTGTGTTGAGTGTCGACACATTCTTCATATTTTGACTCTGCTGATTGAGTGTCGACACATTGTGTTGAGTGTCGACACTTGTACTTAGTCTCTGCAGAATTTTGCTGAGTGTCGACACAACTCCAAGTGTCGACACTTTCTGATGTAGACTCAGCTCTTCTAGGTGTCGACACTTCTGCCAAGTGTCGACACAGCTTTTCTGCATTCTTCTACACAGAGTGTCGACACAACTCCAAGTGTCGACACTGCTTGTCTGGGTGTCGACACAAGCTTTCTCAAGTGTCGACACTTTCCCTCTGGGTGTCGACACATGGACTTAGAAATTTTCAGCTTCAGTCCAGTGTATAACTAACCTGCACAAGTAACTCAAACAAACATCAAATACATTCTGATGTATATCATTGAGTTAGGTGAGGCTTCTTCAAATCAGGTACATTTGACCAATGTACCCAACAAGGAGAAGTTGTGCCATCCTCCACCGGATCATGACACGAAGAAGACGGGCCTTTGGAAGGTGGTGACAGCCCTTCTCTACCCCGGACGCAGTTGAGGACCGAGCTTGGATGCGGATTGACAACCCGACGACTCCAACCGTGAATCCTCAGCAAGACTTCGGTTTCGGTCGATTTCGCACACTTTTCTTCTCTTGTTATTGATAGTTTAGTTGAACTCTTTGTATTTGATGAAGCTATGCTTATTGTAATATACGTTTATCTGTAATCATGTCTATGTGATTGTGTATTTTCGTTATATTTACTTGAGGTGCGCCATATTTCATCCACCATCCATCCACCCTTGCCGCACTAGCAATTGCTAGTGGTGTGCGTAGCGAAGAGGTGCTCACGACCCTCATTCCGCCGTTCTCACCACCTCATCCGCTAGCCTACTCGCCCATCCACCTAGCAATTCGGTGCATAGCGGCCCGACTAGTCTTCCATCCCGCATGGCGAAGCATCGCATAGCGGCGTTGCATAGGAGTAGTTGATAGTGTTTTATTTTATTTTTCCGTAAATATCAAAGCCCCCATCGTTACCTCCGACCTAAGGACTTCAATCTCAACTCCTCCTCGAAATTAACTCCACCTTACTGTATTCCTTGAGAGATCGATACTTGGGAAAGCCCCCATTTTATATTACTTGTGCGACCGGTTCACTGCCGTGATCTTACGCATCAAGTTTTTGGCGCCGTTGCCGGGGAACACAGTCGTGTGAGTTTTTGTAGAGGAAGATAAGAGATAGAAGCCCTTTTTCATTTGTTCATATCACTTTTTCTTTGTTTTAGTTTTTAGCATTTGTGTTTGTTTTATTTGTTCCTATTCTAGTTTTAATTTTTCTACAGCAGGTTTTCCTATTCTTTTATTTGTGGTGTGTAGTTAATTGTTGCTTAGAAACTTTCTGTTGGTAAATTATTCTTGTTGCACCATGTATTCTTATATGAATATCTGTTGCCGATGGTGCGGGGATTATAGGTATGGTAGTGATGAGTGCCCCACTGAAGAATGGGAGCATAATTCTCGTGGTTCTGTGTATGGAGCACCATCTTCTTATGGTACTTCATACACCCAACCCAGGTCTTATGGTCACTCCTCTTCTACGCCTTCATCTTTTTCTTATTCCTCTCCGGTCCCACCTGTACCGAGGAGTAATGGAAAACGATTTTTGTGTTATCGTAGCACCGACCATGTGTTGAAAGATTGCGCAGAATTTCAGCGCCAGTTAGAGGAGGATGATGAACCGGGTATCCGATTCATTCCATCCACCTCTCAATTGGCTGCCCCTTCTGATTCTGACGATATGTTCGCAGCACCACCTTGTCTATGGGGGACTGCTACGGATATACCCATCAGACTTTCTGCTGATCGGTATGACGACATTGTGGCACCGTCTCTCCCCATGCACTCTTCCCCTCTTGTTGATTTACCCCCGGAGGACCTTCACATATTTTCTATGATGCTGTTGTTCCTCTGCCTTCTTTGCAAGAATTATCTATCCCTATTTTTAGTGAGTCGGTTGATGATGTTCGGCCGGATTGTGATTCTCAGCCTGAGGATGTGCCCATGTTTGATGAGGATATTATTTTCATTAATGGACAATATTACGTCTTGGAACATGTGGACGCACCGAGGTGTGTTGATGAGGATATCCTCTTTGTTGAGGATGTTTCCACTTCCTTGATGGATGAGGAGGTCCAAACCACCACCGAGGACCTCGAGCTCGCGGATTCCCCTCGCCATGACTCATATGATGCCGTCGATGATCTATGTCGGGATCCTGCTGGGAGTGAGACCGGGACCACTCCCCCTATTTCTGATTCTTTTAGTTATTCATCTCCTTTATTTCTTGATCCCATTTCTGTATTTGAGCCTGTGCGGGTTGAGTCTTTGTAGGTTCTTCAGGAGGACTTGGAGCTTTCAGCTCGAGTCATGGATGATAGCATCCTCTTTTGCGAGGAGGTTGATTCCTCCTCTGTTGAGGAAGCTCCATTCATCGCTTTCTCCTCCTGCAGACTCTCTATAGACGATACCTTGCTAGGCAAGGATTTATTTTGTGATAAGATGAGCGAGGACCAGTGCTTCTCCTCTTCTTATTTCTTATTTCATCTACCTGCGTTAGGCATGTATTACTATTTAGGTAGAGGGGTAACTGTTCTATCGCCGTATCGGTACCCATTACTGAAACGGATATTGGAACAGTTACATGTGCATTTTTCTTTTCATAGACCCATTAACTAGAACCTTTTCATAGCCGAATAAGTCGGGCTGGGATGACAATAAGCCCAGTACTTATCTTTTATTTTCTGCAATTTTTATTTTTCATGTCTATTTTAGTTTTAGTATTTATTTGTATTTTGTATAGTTTTCTTTTGTTTTTTTGGAGCTCACCCCTGCAGGTATTCTTGGCATGCAAATTGCATTTGCAGGGTTGTGATTCTTCGTATGCCGGGCCTGCTTCAGGTTTCCATGCGTCTTCTGGTATGCTCACTAGCTGAGCATTGAGTAACCTCTTCCCTTAGCTCTTTATGATTTTTAATTTCTCCATCATATGATGTGTCGTTTAGTTTAAGTCTGGGGGAGAGCCAGTTTTGTTACCTTTTGCACGTGCACATCTCATGTGCATACTAGAAGCCTTTATAGTTTTATTTTGATTAGTTCATTGCACTACACACCACTGCACCCACATGAGCGCGTGCTTAGCTTTTTGCGTGCTGCGAGTTGAACTCATTTCTTCGTTAAATTTGGGAAAATTATGGTGCTGACATAGGATTGTGAGACGGAGTAAAATGTTGACCTTGCTGTGCTCTTAGTCAACTGCTCTCGTCTCGTGTAGAAATTTGAGTAGATTTAATTTTTCTGTATGCTTATAGTTTTATATCTTTATATTTGCGTAAACACTTTTTATTCTACTCAAAAGTTGGTGAATCCGGTATGAATCAAACGGTAGCTTAGGGATGTGTGTAGACGGCCGTTAGGTTCGTATTGATAGAGTCTGGAGGATGGATAGTCTTTCTCGTTGGCTAACAACTTGCCCCAAGCTATTCTTGAAGCATGGGTATAGGTTAGTTCACTCGCATGAGCGTGATGTAGGCCATCATTTTGGCCCAGTTGAGCTTTGTACCGTTCCTAACATCATATCCTCGCTAGCCCCATTGTGTCTACCCTTCTTTTGATTCAGCTCCACCTTCATTCACCAAAGCCCCATAGCCTATCCTAGTCGCACACCCAAGTCGAGTTTAGTGCTTTATATTTTCATGTTGGGATATGATGTGGTGTTATTACATGCGAAAATGTGGATGTGCTCCAAAGCTTATATTTGCTGAATTTGTGAAAAGAAAAGTAATTTGAAAAAGAAAAAAAAAGTTAAAAAAAATAATGTTAAAGTGAAAAAGTGAAAAGGAAAAGTAAAATTGAAAATCCTATTTGAGATGTGCTTATTTTTGGAGTAGGCGGTGCACACACCCATATGTTAAAAGTTAAGTTTGGGGGTGTGGTGTACCCGCATGTATTTTGGTTAGCTGATGGATTCCTTTTATACTAGCTCATTTGGGTTAGGTGCATAGCCTTCTTGTTTATCCTTGTTTACCTCACCGAAACCCAAGCCCCATCTCTTCACCTACAGTCCTACTGATTCGTGTGTGAACCCAAACCAGTGCCGTGGAGAGAATGCGAAAGGGCAAGCATATGGTCACCGACATTGGTGGATTCCTTTGGAGGTTATCCCGAGCCCCGATATTTGGCAATGCTCGCCTAGCGATTAGTCTACTTTCTCCCTACGCATGACCAGATGATTCATCGTGATTCTATTTTTGAGTAATAATAAAATGTTGATACGCATTGTGAAAGGTATAAACTATTTTGTATACTTAGAAATTTATTCTATTATATTTTTACGCGTGCGAGCATGCGACTTCGCATGGTACTCTGTGTCGTAATTTCTTTGTTAGCTAGTAATTTTCCGTATCTGCTTAGATTTTGTTTGCTCGGGACGCGCAAACAGTTAAGTCTGGGGGTGTGATGAGTCTGATTTATATAGGATTTTTCGAACTCATCTGGGCTAGCTATCACACGTTTGCACTTCACTTTTAGTTCGTTATCGAATATATTTCATCTTATCTTTATTTCCATAAGAAGTGCACACTTACGCCTGTGGTTATGTATATTTGTACTTTTATTGTTTGTACTCCCTTTTTGTGATTGTCTGGAATGTCTGCACATATCAGTGCTGGGTTTAGGGGTTGTGTGCATGTTTTGGGGATGTTTGGAAGCAGGAATACTGCGTACGCTCATTAGATATAGTGCGCACGACCACTGGTCGTGCGCCACTGCTCGTGCGCAATGTTCCCTGATTTCCAGAATCTGCCTGGGGTATGCGCACTATCACTGGACACAGTGCGCACGATCACTGGTCGTGCGCCACTGATCATGTGCATTGATTCCATTTTCTTCCAAATTCTGGCTGGGGAAAACGCACTACCACTGGCCATAGTGCGCACGACCACTGGTCGTGCGCCACTGGTCGTGTGCATTATAATTTCTGCAATCTATAAATTCGCAGGTTCCGCCCTAATTCGGGATCGCTCGACATTTCTCTGCCATTTTTGTCTCCGACGAAGGTTTCCGCCATTCCCCTTCATCTTCCACCGTAGGGAGGTGATCCGGTCAAGCTTTCACCGCCAAATCCAAGCCAGAGCTTCCTCTCGGCCTCCTCCTTCATCTTTGAGCTTCAAGAAGAGCTTGACCTAGCTTTCTCCACCAAGCTAGGAGAAGTTGTGTCATCCTCCACCGGATCATGACACGAAGAAGACGGGCCATTGGAAGGTGGTGACAACCCTTCTCTACCCCGGACGCAGTTGAGGACCGAGCTTGGACGCGGATTGACAACCCGACGACTCCAACCGTGAATCCTCAGCAAGACTTCGGATTCGGTCGATTTCACACACTTTTCTTCTCTTGTTGTTGATAGTTTAGTTGAACTCTTTGTATTTGATGAAGCTATGCTTATTGTAATATACATTTATCTGTAATCATGTCTATGTGATTGTGTATTTTCGTTATATTTACTTGAGGTGCGCCATATTTCATCCACCATCCATCCACCCTTGCCGCACTAGCAATTTCTAGTGGTGTGCGTAGCGAAGAGGTGCTCACGACCCTCATTCCGCAGTTCTCACCACCTCATCCGCTAGCCTACTCGCCCATCCGCCTAGCGATTCGGTGCATAGCGGCCCGACTAGTCTTCCATCCAGCCTGGCGAAGCATCGCATAGCGGCGTTGCATAGGAGTAGTTGATAGTATTTTATTTTCTTTTTCCGCAAATATCAAAGCCCCCATCGTTACCTCCGACCTAAGGACTTCAATCTCAAGTCCTCCTCGAAATTAACTCCACCTTACTGTATTCCTTGAGAGATCGATACTTGGGAAAGCCCCCATTTTATATTACTTGTGCGACCGGTTCACTGCCGTGATCTTACGCATCAAGTTTATTTGGACTCATCTAGGCTAGTTTTATCGTCTTAGCACTACACTTGAGAGCCTTTATTGCTTATTTGTGCTTATGTATCTATTTCACGATTAAGTGCACTGTAGGCCCGCTTCTGTGTGCTTTCTGTGTTTCTATTTTGTTGTTATTCTTTAGCCCTATCTCGGGGATGTGGTGTGCACGTTCTGGTGCCCTATCTGCCCCTTCTGCTTGTACAGTGGTCGTGTGCGTGCTCCAGAACTGCTCGGGAGACTCCGATGATGCAGGAATACTGCGCACGACCACTGGACTTACTGCGCACGACCACTGGTTGTGCGCCACTGTTCTGTTGGGTTTCTCTATAGGGTTGGTACAACACTTGTGCACGCAGCGGAAAAGTAAAACATCAAGAAAAACCCAAAGAGATGCGGATCGAGCCATGACGGTTGAATCAAGAAGTTAGCAAAACTAGGCAAAAATTACCTCGGTGGCGTTGAGTCACAACTCAACGGAGAAGCTCCAAACTTTGTCTGCTTGCTGGTGGCGAGTTCTACGTGGAATAGTATCCACGTTTCTGCAGAAGTCCACACGAGCGGGAGAACGCCGAGCTTTCCGTCGCACGGAAGATCGGGAAGGAGAAGACCGCACCTTTGCTTTCCCACGGACTGCTAGGTCCGCGCCAGGGATTGCAGCGCCAGCGACGATCGCCGGAGAAAAGGTGGTCAAGGGAGCAAACACGGCGGCGGAACTCTTCCGGCGGCGGGATCGGGATCGGCGGAGCGAACGCGGAACTCCTTCCGTCGGGTTCGATTCGCACAGAGGGGATAGATCGCGCATATTCCCGAAACCCTAAGTGTTATATTTATACTTAAAGTATAAAATAAACTCAGGAAAATCGCTATCCGCAGACCACCCAGAACTAGGGTTCAGAATCGGCGAGAATGAATCGGTGAGAATCGGCGACAATCGGCGAGAATCACTGAGCAGGTTCGGTGAGAATCATTCGGCGAGTATCACATTGGATCGGCGACAATCAGAGTACAATACTCGACGATTCTCGCCGATCGTCGAGCCACGCTCGACGACACATAATGATACTCGACGATCGTCGAGCCGCGGTCGACGACAATAGCCAAGGTAGTCGATCGTCGAGAATCAACAATTGATTCTCGACGATTCTCGTCGATCGGCGAGAATCAGCAAGGTGATTCTCGTCGATCGGCGGGAATCAGAAGATGATTCTCGACTATTCTCATCGACCCTCGGACGACAAACCTAACCAGCCCTTCAAGGCAACCTTTGCCCAACCCGATGATCCTATAAGGCAACACCTTGCCCATAACCCTATTCAGGTCGGTGATTGGTAACCTTTACCAACACAGTCAGTCATCCAATTTCTCCACATCTCTTATGTGCGACCCTGCAGGCTCATATCGCGTTGGCAGTGAGATTACATGTTTGATCACTTCCAGATCATCATGGTGACTCCAACAGACTCCCACTTGATCTCGAAAGTATCAAACCAAAAACCTCACAAATAATGAGCGGCATCTAGCAATGCATCATTGCTCCCCAAGCAATAAGAGTTAATAACTCATAAGCCTTTATGACCAATGTATCAGCGCTGTCTTTGTCCCTTTGTCCCTTACATCCGGAAAGAACTAGAGGCATGGACCGTGTCACCCTCGTTTTAGCTCAATCCAAGTTTTCTTGATCCAGGACGGACTTTCAGAGAATGGTGAGTCCAATATCACATATTGACTCAACCAAGCATGGCCATGCATTTCTCAGTCCAGTTCCATCAAGGGGCCCATGGATGCAACTCCTGTCATACAGGAAGACAAATCCCATATCTGCTCACACACAAACACCCAAATGATTCGTAACATGCCCAACGACCACCCTTATCATCAACCTTTCTCAAGGAAGACTTTAGATGGCATCAAAGCACGCTCTTCCTCACTTGATGAATGCTGTGACTTCAGGTCAAAGGACCACAACACCATTGTCAATTGAGACCTACTCGTGACACTATTGGATGACAATCCACAGAGTAGTCTCAGGTTGGGTCTGTCCAGTACAACTTGTTCATTAACAAGTACCCACGTGATGACTTGATATCACAATATCATGACCTGTGAGAACCAGTCATCAGTCAACACACGTGCTAGCCTCCATGTATCATCATCACCCTTAGTTTCTATGATGATACTTGACCAGGGACCTTTAAGAATGAAGCTTCAAATAAATCATGGGCTCTCACATTCAAGTCACGTACTTGATGTCCCATGGAAGCAAACATTCTAAGGGTATCTATTATGTTAACATTTAACTATCATATATAGAAAAACTCATAATAAAAGAATTTGCCATTAATTATAAAAGAAAAACTAGGTACACAGTTCATCATATGAACAAACAGCCAACAAAATACAAGATAACATGCAATCCACAAGATTCTCGCTAGAGTTGATCATTTAGGTATCGTATACCCATCGATCTAGTATGACCATCATGCTTTCTCTGCGCGAGAGGCTTTGTCAGCGGATCCGCAATATTTTCCTCAGTCGGCACTCTGCAAATGTTTACATCTCCTCGTTCGACAATCTCACGAATAAGATGAAACCGCCGGAGTATGTGCTTGGAGCGCTGATGAGATCTAGGTTCCTTAGATTGTGCAATTGCACCATTGTTATCACAGTAGAGAACTACGAGACCAACAATGCTAGGAACTACATCAAGCTCGCCGATGAATTTCCTAATCCATACAGCCTCCTTCGCTGCATTAGCTGCTGCGATATACTCGGCCTCTGTTGTAGAATCAGCAACTGTCTCTTGCTTGGAACTCTTCTAGCTCACAGCTCCTCCATTCAGGCAAAACACAAAACCTGACTGAGACTTGGAGTCGTCTCTATCAGTTTGGAAGCTAGCATCCGTGTAACCACTTACAACGAGCTCTTCCTCTCCACCATACACCAAGAACACGTCCTTAGTCCTTCTCAAGTACTTCAGGATATTCTTGACTGCAATCCAGTGACATTCACCGGGGTCTGACTGATACCTGCTAGTCATGCTCAAAGCAAAGGAAACATCGGGTCGAGTACATAACATCGCGTACATGATTGATCCAATTGCCGAAGCATATGGAATCAACTTCATGCGGTCCTTATCTTCACAAGACTTTGGACACTGGTCCTTAGAGAGATTCACACCATGAGACATGGGCAAAAATCCTTTCTTGGACTCAAGCATGTTGAACCGCTTCAACACCTTTTCGATGTACGTACTCTGGGTCAAACCCAGCAACTTCTTCGATCTATCTCTATAGATCTTAATACCAAGTATATAAGTCGCTTCGCCCAAATCCTTCATTGAAAAGCAGTTCCCTAGGTTGTTCTTAACAACTTTCAGGGTAGGAATGTCATTCCCAATCAACAGTATGTCATCTACATACAATATCAGGAAGACAACAATGCTCCCACTGATTCGCTTGTAAACACAAGGCTCATCTTCATTCTTGATGAAACCAAACTCTTTGATCTTCTCATCAAAACGAAGATTCCAACTTCGAGAGGCCTGTTTCAGTCCATAAATGGACTTATTCAGCTTGCATATTTTAGTGGCTTCATCTGGGGATACAAAACCCTCGGGTTGTGTCATATACACTTCCTCAAGGAGGTTTCCTTTAAGGAAAGCCGTTTTGACATCCATCTGCCAGATCTCGTAGTCATAATACGCAGCAATAGCAAGCAATATCCTAATGGACTTTACCATGGCAACAGGGGAAAAAGTTTCATCATAGTCAATACCATGAATTTGCTTGAAACCTTTAGCCACCAGTCGCCCTTTGAATGTCTGTACATTCCCATCCATGTTGGTCTTCTTCTTGAAGACCCACTTGCACCCTATGGGTCGTACCCCTTCAGGTGGTTCCACCAAGTTCCAAACTTGGTTTGCATACATGGAGTCCATTTCGGATTTCATAGCCTCAAGCCATTTGTCGGAGTCCGGTCCATTCATAGCCTCTTGGTAGGTTGCTGGCTCATCATCATGATCCATAAGCAACACATTACCTATTTGAGACACGAGAAATCCATATCTCTCAGGCTCAAACCTCGGTCTACCAGATCTACGTAGGACTTGTGTTCCCTGAGCAGGTTCTCCAGCTACAACATCTTGTAGTCCTATCTCAAAATCCAATTCCGGTTCGTTCACTACATGTGGCTCTTGAACTTCTTCAAGCTCTACCTTTTCAGTCTTTCTTGATAAGAACTCTTTCTCCAAGAAGACACCAGTCCTTGCGACAAACACTTTGCCCTCGGATGGTAGGTAAAAGTAATACCCTTTCGTTTCCTTAGGATATCCCACCAGATAACATTTATCTGATTTGGGTTCCAGCTTGTCAGGCATTTGACGTCTCACGTATGCCTCACAGCCCCAAATTTTAATGAACGACATACTAGGACGCTTCCCAGTCCATATCTCATATGGTGTCTTCAGAACCGTTTTCGTTGGAGCGCGATTCAATGTCATTGCAGCAGTCTCTAAAGCAAAACCCCAAAAGGAAACAGGCAAGTCTGCAAGACTCATCATCGAACGTACCATGTCTAACAGAGTACGATTTCTCCTCTCAGACACACCATTATGTTGTGGTGTTCTAGGTGGAGTGAGCTGTGATACAATACCACACTCTTTCAGATGATCACGGAACTCATGACTCAGGTATTCGCCACCTCGATCAGATCAGAGTGCTTTAACCCTTTTTCCCAACTGGTTTTCTACTTCATTCTTGAACTCTTTGAACTTTTCAAAGGTCTCGGATTTGCACTTCATAAGATACACATATCCGTATCTACTGAAATCATCAGTAAATGTAACAAAGTAGAAATACCCTCCTCTAGCCATGGAACTCATGGGTCCGCATACATCACTATGTATAACACCCAAGAGATCCTCAGCCCTCTCAGTATAACCAATGAAAGGAGCTTTAGTCATCTTGCCTAACAAACAAGATTCGCATCGCTCAAATGATTCATAATCAAATGAGTCCAAAAGTCCATCTCTATGGAGCTTGGATATGCGCTTCTCGTTGATATGGCCCAAACGACAATGCCAGAGAAACGTAGGGTTCGAGTCATTTGTTCTTAGTCTTTTATTATTTTCTACATTATAAATCAGATGGTCCAAGTTCAAAACGTAAAGACCATTAAACAATTGGGCTACAGCATAACAAACATCATTCTTAAATATAGAACAACAATTGTTCTTAATTATAAAAGAAAATCCAATCATGTCCAAACATGAAATAGATATAATGTTTCTAGTTATTGCCGGAACAAAATAACAGTTATCTAATTCTATTACAAGCCCACTGGGCAAAGAAAGACGGTAAACTCCTACGGCTACAGCAGCAACTCTTGCTCCATTGCCGACGCGGAGGTCCACCTCCCCTTTACTCAGCAATCTTCTCTTTCCCAGTTCCTGCACATTTGTACAAATGTGAGAACCACATCCGGTATCCAATACCCAAGATGAAGGAGCAGAAAGGTTTATCTCTATAACATAAACATTAGAAGCGGAAGTCATACCTCCCCTCAATTTCTGCAGACCCTCAATATACGAAGGACAGTTCCTCCGCCAATGACCAGCCTTGCCACAGTGGTGACATTTCCCATCCTTCACCGTGCTTTTCTTTTTCATCAGTGCTGAAGACTTGGGCTCAAGATATGACTTAGGTCCTACCTTCGTCTTCTTGGAGCCCTTGGCTTTGCCCTTGCCCTTATGCACCATCAGTATGGGGCTGGCAGTCTTGGCCTTCTTCATGTTGATCTCGACAGTTCTTAACATGCCTAGGAGTTCGGGCAGTGTCTTGTCTATCTCGTTCATATTGTAGTTCAAGACAAACTGCTCATAACTGTCCGGCAACGATTGCAGGATCAGATCCGTGGCCAACTCTTGACCAAGAGGAAAACCCAGCCTTTCAAGGTTCTCTATATACCCAATCATCTTGAGTACGTGAGTCCCTACTGAGTCTCGAACTCCCATCTTGCACTGAAATAACGCTTTCGTGATGTCGAACCTCTCTTGACGAGCCTGCCCTTGAAACATTTTCTTGAGATGCTCGTCAATCTCCTTGCACCCCATGTTCTCATGTTGCTTCTGAAGCTCAGAGTTCATGGTGGCAAGCATAAGGCACTCGACATCCAAAGCATCATCAGTATACTTCTTATAAGTATCCTTCTCAGCACGGGAAGAGTTCCCGGTTGGCACCTCGGGGCTTCTTCTTCCAAGACATAGAGCTTTCGCTCTTGCCTGAGAACAATTCTCAGGTTCCTATACCAGTCCATATAGTTTGTCCCGCTGAGCTTATCCTTCTCAAGGATAGCTCTCAGAGACAGCGTGGAGTGTGAAACGCTTGCCATGGAATTCTACAAGAATTTATGCAGAATAAAATCAGTACCTAAATTTCAATTACAATTTATTCTAATTAGGACTTCAATTAAAATACTCCCACTATTTTATTCGAAATGATAGCCCTCACTAACAATTCGGAGAGTTCATGCGAGCTACTCTCTTAGTGGACAAGATCCGTATTTCACCAACACAATGAGTCCGCTTTGGCGTTCCTCTCACGATGTGGTTATTTAGGTAGACAACGCTTGCCAATTGCATCCTCATGCAATTCTTGTATGGTTGGTGAATAACTCCTTATTCGCATCCATCATATGGTGCATGCCAACCCTATGCCTCTAGGCACTCAACCTTTGAGGTCACCTAGTTAAGCTGGACCCGATGTCAACAGTGGGATATCACAATTATCCGCTCGCACCCTTACCAAGATAGATTAATGCACCTTGCTTTGGCAAGCCCACATTTCATCGATCGAGGCAGGAAGAGTGTCATCCATCGGAAGGCATCCGAACACTTAATATTAAAAGAAGGGATTTCAATTTTAGGTTAACAATTAACCATGATCAACATTTGATCAATGTGCACATCCAAAGAAAAACAATTCTTCTAAAACCACATGCATCCCTTATGTGCACATCCTGACACCATCAACATTTGATAGAAGGAAGGGCTAAATCTGAACATCCGGAAATTTCCAAATCCTCAGATTTACATGCATTGGACAAAGGCAAAGACAACTCAACTTAAGCAGTAGACAAGCTCATCTCTCTTTGTTGGATTCAAAATCCAAAACAAAATCGAGGGATGGTTACTGCTAAGGAGATCACAATTTCTAACACTTAGAAACACCACCGAAATTCCAATCGTTCTTGGCGAAGTGCCAAGACTAAATCTAGATATTTAGAACGCTTCTAAATCTCTAGGTTTACACGCACTGGAATGACCAAACTTCCAAAACAACAGTCATGGCCGAAACCTCCCTCTGATACCACTGTTGGGTTTCTCTATAGGGTTGGCACAACACTTGTGCACGCAGCGGAAAAGTAAAACATCAAGAAAAACCCAAAGAGATGCGGATCGAGCCATGACGGTTGAATCAAGAAGTTAGCAAAACTAGGCAAAAATTACCTCGGTGGCGTTGAGTCACAACTCAACGGAGAAGCTCCAAACTTTGTCTGCTTGCTGGTGGCGAGTTCTACGTGGAATAGTATCCATGTTTCTGCAGAAGTCCACACGAGCGGGAGAACGCCGAGCTTTCCGTCGCACGGAAGATCGGGAAGGAGAAGACCGCACCTTTGCTTTCCCACGGACTGCTAGGTCCGCGCCAGGGATTGCAGCGCCAGCGACGATCGCCGGAGAAAAGGTGGTCAAGGGAGCAAACACGGCGGCGGAACTCTTCCGGCGGCGGGATCGGGATCGGCGGAGCGAACGCGGAACTCCTTCCGTCGGGTTCGATTCACACAGAGGGGATAGATCGCGCATATTCCCGAAACCCTAAGTGTTATATTTATACTTAAAGTATAAAATAAACTCAGGAAAATCGCTATCCGCAGACCACCCAGAACTAGGGTTCAGAATCGGCGAGAATGAATCGGTGAGAATCGGCGACAATCGGCGAGAATCACTGAGCAGGTTCGGTGAGAATCATTCGGCGAGTATCACATTGGATCGGCGACAATCAGAGTACAATACTCGACGATTCTCGCCGATCGTCGAGCCACGCTCGACGACACATAATGATACTCGACGATCGTCGAGCCGCGGTCGACGACAATAGCCAAGGTAGTCGATCGTCGAGAATCAACAATTGATTCTCGACGATTCTCGTCGATCGGCGAGAATCAGCAGTCGATCGGCGGGAATCAGAAGATGATTCTCGACTATTCTCATCGACCCTCGGACGACAAACCTAACCAGCCCTTCAAGGCAACCTTTGCCCAACCCGATGATCCTATAAGGCAACACCTTGCCCATAACCCTATTCAGGTCGGTGATTGGTAACCTTTACCAACACAGTCAGTCATCTAATTTCTCCACATCTCTTATGTGCGACCCTGCAGGCTCATATCGCGTTGGCAGTGAGATTACATGTTTGATCACTTCCAGATCATCATGGTGACTCCAACATGTTCGTGCGCATTACACCCCCCTTTTCATAACCCTGTCTCGGTAATCGCACGAGCACTGGCCGTAGTGCGCACGACCAGTACTGCTCGTGCGCATATATGCTGATGCTTCTTGTCCAGGTTGCAGGTTTATTTGGAAAAGCCGCACGATCATCGACCTACAGTGCGCACGACCACTGGTCGTGCGCCACTGATCGTGCGCACTGCTTCTGCTGCCTCCGTATATAAGGCCCTGCTCCGCGTTTTAGGTCAACGCCTGTCATTTGCTGCGATCGGAGAGTGCGCGGGAATCGCCATTTCACTTCTGCAGCTGCTCCATCACTTCCACCTTCGTCGGGAGGCCATTTCCAACTACCCCGAAGCTTTTCAACACTTCGGCGAAGCCCTCGGCCATTGATGACTTCAACTCCAAGCTTTCCTGCAGAGTTGGTGAAGTAGATAACCTAGAGAACGGACTTAAAGGCCTTCGAGGTGACAGATCGTTGGTACCGGAAGCCTCCTTGGACTGAGCCCGGAAGCGGATTGACAACTCGCTACTCCGGCCACGACCTGCGGTGGATCTTCATTCTCTTTTGGTTTACTCCTCTTCCCCTTCCTCTGTGTTATGAATGTTTTGAGCAGTGTAATGAACATTTCCATCCCTGAACATCAAGTTTATTTTATAGTTAATGGAATGTTAGTATCTTCTTATGCTTGTGAGTTTTGTCTGTGAATGCGCCTCGCTCACCCCACATCCACTTCATTCCCGTGCCTTGTCCGATTGCACTCCACACAAGAACACTGCAATCCATTAGCTTCCCTTCCACTCGCCCAACTGAAGTTCGGCATCACGGCCGACAAACCCACTTCACCTTGCGAAGCGGTGCCTTCGACCCGCATAGCTTTTACTAGTTTAGTCGATCAAACATCCACAATCTCCCTAGTCCGCTCTTTCCTTTTTGTTCTATTTTTAACTCTCATAACGATATTCTCGGTATTGTTGCCGTTCTATGCTAATTGCATTCCTCAAGAGACCGACACTCGGGGATTTATTCCCAAAACTTTATTACTTGTGCGACTGGTGCGCTTGCCGAATTACACGCATCAAGTTTTTGGCGCCGTTGCCGGGGAACACAGTCGTGTGAGTTTTTGTAGAGGAAGATAAGAGATAGAAGCCCTTTTTCATTTGTTCATATCACTTTCTTCTTTGTTTTAGTTTTTAGCATTTGTGTTTGTTTTTATTTGTTCCTATTCTAGTTTTAATTTTTCTGTAGCAGGTTTTCCTATTCTTTTATTTGTGGTGTGTAGTTAATTGTTGCTTAGAAACTTTCTGTTGGTAAATTATTCTTGTTGCACCATGTATTCTTATATGAATATCCGTTGCCGATGGTGCGGGGATTATAGGCATGGTAGTGATGAGTGCCCCACTAAAAAATGGGAGCATAATTCTCGTGGTTCTGTGTATGGAGCACTGTCTTCTTATGGTACTTCATACACCAAACCCAGGTCTTATGGTCACTCCTCTTCTACGCCTTCATCTTTTTCTTATTCCTCTCCGGTCCCACCTGTACCGAGGAGTAATGGAAAATGATGTTTGTGTTGTCGTAGCACCGACCACGTGTTGAAATATTGTGCAGAATTTCAGCGCCAGTTGGAGGAGGATGATGAACCGGGTATCCGATTCATTCCATCCACCTCTCAATCGGCTGCCCTTCTGATTCTGATGATATGTTCGCATCACCACCTTGTCTATGGGGGACTACTACGGATATACCCATCAGACTTTCTGCTGATCGGTGTGACGACATTGTGGCACCGTCTCTCCCCATGCACTCTTCCCCTCTTGTTAATTTACCCCCGGAGGAACCTGCACATATTTTCTTTGATGTTGTTGTTCCTCTGCCTTCTTTGCAAGAATTATCTATCCCTATTTTTAGTGAGTCGGTTGATGATGTTCGGCCGGATTGTGATTCTGAGCCTGAGGATGTGCCCATGTTTGACGAGGATATTATTTTCATTAATGGACAGTATTACGTCTTGGAACATGTGGACGCACCGAGGTGTGTTGATGAGGATATCCTCTTTGTTAAGGAAGTTTCCACTTCCTTGATGGATGAGGAGGTCCAAACCACCACCGAGGACCTCGAGCTCGCGGATTCCCCTCGCCATGACTCATATGATGCCGTCGATGATCTATGTCGGGATCCTGCTGGGAGTGAGACCGGGACCACTCCCCCTATTTCTGATTCTTTTAGTTATTCATCTCCTTTATTTCTTGATCCCATTTCTGTATCTGAGCCTGTGCGGGTTGAGTCTTCGCAGGTTCTTCAGGAGGACTTGGAGCTTTCAGCTCGAGTCATGGATGATAGCATCCTCTTTTGCGAGGAGGTTGATTCCTCCTCTGTTGAGGAAGCTCCATTCATCGCTTTCTCCTCCTGCAGACTCCCTGTAGACGATACCTTGCTAGGCAAGGATTTCTTTTGTGATAAGATGAGCGAGGACCAGTGCTCCTCCTCTTCTTATTTCTTATTTCCTCTACCTGTGTTGGGCAGGTATTACTATTTAGGTAGAGGGGTAACTGTTCTATCGCCGTATCGGTACCCATTACCGAAACAGATATTGGAACAGTTACCTGTGCATTTTTCTTTTCATAGACCCATTAGCTAGAACCTTTTCATAGCCGAATAAGTCGTGCTGGGATGACAATAACCCCAGTACTTATCTTTTATTTTCTGCAATTTTTATTTTTCATGTCTATTTTAGTTTTAGTATTTATTTGTATTTTGTATAGTTTTCTTTTGTTTTTGCGGAGCTCACCCCTGCAGGTATTCTTGGCAAATTGCATTTACAGGGTTGTGATTCTTCGTATGTCAGGCCTACTTCAGGTTTCCACGCGTCTTCTGGTATGGTCACTAGCTGAGCATTGGGTAACCTCTTCCCTTAGCTCTTTATGATTTTTAATTTCTCCATCATATGATGTGTCGTTTAGTTTACGTCTGGGGGAGAGCCAGTTTTGTTACCTTTTGCACGTGCACATCTCATGTGCATACTAGAAGCCTTTATAGTTTTATTTTGATTAGTTCATTGCACTACACACCACTGCACCCACATGAGCGCGTGCTTAGCTTTTTGCATGCTGCGAGTTAAACTCATTTCTTCGTTAAATTTGGGAAAATTATGGTGCTGACATAGGATTGTGAGACGGAGTAAAATGTTGACCTTGCTGTGCTCTTAGTCAACTGCTCTCGTCTCGTGTAAAAATTTGAGTAGATTTAATTTTTCTGTATGCTTATAGTTTTATATCTTTCTATTTGCGTAAAGACTTTTTATTCTACTCAAAAGTTGGTGAATCCGGTATGAATCAAACGGTAGCTTAGGGATATGTGTAGACGGCCGTTAGGTTCGTATTGATAGAGTCTGGATGATGGATAGTCTTTCTCGTTGGCTAAGAACTTGCCCCAAGCTATTCTTGAAGCATGGGTATAGGTTAGTTCACTCGCATGAGCGTGATGTAGGCCATCATTTTGGCCCGATTGAGCTTTGTACCATTCCTAACGTCATATCCTCGCTAGCCCCACTGTGCCTACCCTTCTTTTGATTCAGCTCCACCTTCATTCACCAAAGCCCCATAGCCTATCCTAGTCACACACCCAAGTCGAGTTTAGTGCTTTATATTTTCATGTTGGGATGTGATGTGGTGTTATTACATGTGAAAATGTGGATGTGCTCCAAAGCTTATATTTGCTGAATTTGTGAAAAGAAAAGTAATTTGAAAAAGAAAAAGAAAAGTTAAAAAAAATAATGTTAAAGTGAAAAAGTGAAAAGGAAAAGTAAAATTGAAAATCCTATTTGAGATGTGCTTATTTTTGGAGTAGGCGGTGCACACACCCATATGTTAAAAGTTAAGTTTGGGGTGTGGTGTACCCACATGTATTTTGGTTAGCTGATGGATTCCTTTTATACTAGCTCATTTGGGTTAGGTGCATAGCCTTCTTGTTTATCCTTGTTTACCTCACCGAAACCCAAGCCCCATCTCTTCACCTACAGTCCTACTGATTCGTGTGTGAACCCAAACCAGTGCCATGGAGAGAATGCGAAAGGGCAAGCATATGGTCACCGACATTGGTGGATTCCTTTGGAGGTTATCCCGAGCCCCGATATTTGGCAATGCTCATCTAGCGATTAGTCTACTTTCTCCCTACGCATGACCAGATGATTCACCGTGATTCTATTTTTAAGTAATAATAAAATGTTGATACGCATTGTGAAAAGTATAAACTATTTTGTATACTTAGAAATTTCATCTATTATATTTTTACGCGTGCGAGCATGCGACTTCGCATGGTACTCCGTGTCACAATTTCTTTGTTAGCTAGTAATTTTCCCTATCTGCTTAGATTTTGTTTGCTCGGGACGCGCAAACAGTTAAGTCTGGGGGTGTGATGAGTCTGATTTATATAGGATTTTTCGAACTCATCTGGGCTAGTTTTCACACGTTTGCACTTCACTTTTAGTTCGTTATCGAATATATTTCAACTTATCTTTATTTCCATAAGAAGTGCACACTTACGCCTGTGGTTATGTATATTTGTACTTTTATTGTTTGTACTCCCTTTTTGTGATTGCCTGGAATGTCTACACATATCAGTGTTGGGTTTAGGGTTGTGTGCATGTTTCGGGGACGTTTGGAAGCAGGAATACTGCGCACGCTCATTAGATATAGTGCGCACGACCACTGGTCGTGCGCCACTGCTCGTGCGCAGTGTTCCCTGATTTCCAGAATCTGCCTGGGGTATGCGCACTATCACTGGACACAGTGCGCACGACCACTGGTCGTGCGCCACTGATCATGTGCATTGATTCCATTTTCTTCCAAATTCTGGCTGGGGAAAACGCACTACCACTGGCCATAGTGCGCACGACCACTGGTCGTGCGCCACTGGTCGTGTGCATTATAATTTCTGCAATCTATAAATTCGCAGGTTCCGCCGTAATTCGGGATCGCTCGACATTTCTCCGCCATTTTTGTCTCCGACGAAGGTTTCCGCCGTTCCCCTTCATCTTCCACCCTAGGGAGGTGCTCCGGGCAAGCTTTCACCGCCAAATCCAAGCCGGAGCTTCCTCTCATCCTCCTCCTTCATCTTTGGCTTCAAGAAGAGCTTGACCTAGCTTTCTCCACCAAGCTAGGAGAAGTTGTGCCATCCTCCACCGGATCATGACACGAAGAAGACGGGCCATTGGAAGGTGGTGACAGCCCTTCTCTACCCCGGACGCAGTTGAGGACCGAGCTTGGACACGGATTGACAAACCGACGACTCCAACCGTGAATCCTCAGCAAGACTTCGGATTCGGTCGATTTCGCACACTTTTCTTCTCTTGTTGTTGATAGTTTAGTTGAACTCTTTGTATTTGATGAAGCTATGCTTATTGTAATATACGTTTATCTGTAATTATGTCTATGTGATTGTGTATTTTTGTTATATTTACTTGAGGTGCGCCATATTTCATCCACCATCCATCCACCCTTGCCGCACTAGCAATTGCTAGTGGTGTGCATAGCGAAGAGGTGCTCACGACCCTCATTCCGCCGTTCTCACCACCTCATCCGCTAGCCTAGTACAAAAGATCTCAGGAGAGTGTCATGACTGGAGGTCAAGGAGGTAGTGATGATCTCGGCAAGCTCCCCAGCCCAGGACCCTTTGTTGGGAGGCAAGAGTTCATAGCCTCCATCCAAGGCATCATGGAGATGCTGCGAAGCATTGCTTCTCAGGGTGGCAGCTCCACCCCAACCCCCCAGGAGCTAGCTCCCCACTCTCGACGAGTCGACTCCCAGGGGTCTAGGAGAGATGACCCCAGCAGGGGGAGAAGGAAGTGCACCAGGAAGAAGGCCAGGGAAGGAGAGGATAGGAGATGGGGTCGAGCGAGACCTCACCGGCCGGGAGTTATTATCCAGCCCGTCGAGTGCCAACCTCCCAGGAGAGCAGGTCGCACGAGTAGAGGTGGAGAGACCACCCCTTAGGGGGTCACCCTTCAGCGAGCTGATCATCTCAGTTCCCATTCCCGAGGGGTTCCGAGAACCCGACATGGCTTACTATAACGGGAAGGATGACCCCGTCCAGCATCTGCAGTGGTTCGAGGATGCCGTCTCCATCAGGCCGATGACGGATTCCTTCAAGTGTCGCCTCTTTGCAATCACGTTGAAGGAGAAGGCAAGAGACTGGTTTCATCAACTCCCTCTGAGGTCGATCTATGGGTTCGAGGACTTGAGCCGGAGCTTGCAACTTCGCTTCTCCACCTCCAAGAAGAGGAAGAGGAGTCCTGAGTCCATCTTCCTGATAAGGCAAGGGGCCGAGGAGTCGCTGACCCGTTACGTAGACAGGTTCCAAGAGGAGATCCTGGAGGTCCAAGAGATGCCAGGGTATGCCCTCTAGATGACATTCACGATGGGGTTGCACGAGGGGTTCTTCAAGATGAGCCTGACTTGAAAGGCCCCCTTTCTTTTGAGGAGCTGATGGAAAGGGCGACTGAGGAGATAGCCATGGAGGCAGCCAACCCGGCATTTGTCAAGAAGTTGGCGAAGCTAACAGAGATGGAGTCAAAGGAGCATGGTGGCTCGAGACATCAGGAAGGAAGGAGAGAGGAGCGGAGAGCTCAGGAGGGTCCAGAACCAGGTTGGAGGCAGCAGGGAGGACCCGTTCAGGATCCAAGAAGAGGTTACGTCCAAGATGGGGGGAACTTCCATGGGGGCCAAGGGAGGTTCAACTTCCAAAGGCAAGCCCCTAGGCAGCTCCTACCCCCACGACAACAAGCGATGGAGATTGGTCGAAGAGAGAAGAGGAACCGCCAGAGAAGGAGAAGGGTCAGGGTAGGGTTACCGTACTGTGACTTCCACCAGGTGGAGGGGCACGCCACAGCTACCTGCCCCGAGTTCCTGGACGTGAGGGGGGCGAGAGGCCCTGCCCAGCCACATCCACCAGTGCGGGTTGAAGAGGTTCTGCCTAGAGAAGAGGGGGATGACGTGTGTGAGGACCAGGTCGATGTCGGACCCTGAGGCGGTATAGCGGTGATCCATGGTGGAGTGGGGATCGAGGCCACTCGGAAGGCAAGCCTCCATCTCATGTACCGACGGAGCGTCACCTCGATGTCCCAGACCCCACCCCAGGAGGAGAAGATCACCTTCTCGGTGAAGGACCTGCCGGATCATGAGGATCCATTCTATGATGCGCTGGTCATCCAGACGGCCATCGAGGGCTACACCGTCTCCCGAATCTTGGTTGACAACGAAAGCTCCGTCAACATCATTTTCAAGAAGGTATTTGACGAGATGAAGGTAGAGCCAAGGAGGGTGTTGGCCTCGGACGGACCCCTGTTCGGATTTTCAGGAGAGAGGAAGGAGGTAGAGGGCGGAGTAGGACTCCAAGTAAAGTTGGGAGGGGCTTCAAGGAACTGCCGGTTCATGATTGTTGACGCTCAAAGCAGCTACAATGCCATCTTCGGAAGGCCCCTCATCAGCGCCTTCCGTTGCGTGCCATCTTACTTCCACCAATGCCTCAAGTTCAGCTCAGGAGGGATCCAGGTCAGAGTCAAGGGAGACTCCAGGATGACAAGGCAGTGCTACGTTATGATCGTCAACACCATCACTTGGTTGGCCAGGGCGGAGGAGATGGAAAGGATCATGGAAAGCCTGAGCAGGATGGAAGTGTCCGACGAGAAGGAGGCGGATGACGACCATCGGGCCCAGACCCCTTGAGGAAGCCTCGCTCCAGCAGAGCCCTGTATGTATCTTATATTGTAATGAGTCCATCCCCCGACCAACTGAGTCGGGGGGGGGGGGGGTCATGTAACCCATCTATTTTCTCCATTTGAGGATTTAGGATTTGGTGAGGTTTGATTGAGATGCCTAGTCCTTTTGCTCCGAGACGGTCCCGCTGCCCAGGCTCTCACTTGCTGGGTAGGGCAGGTGGTACCTCTCGTGGATGCCTAGTTGTCTCACCTCGAGATGGATTCCGCTGTCAGGCTCTCACCTAGCTAGCATGGCAGGTTGATCTCTCGTAGGGTGGGTAGGTCTCACCTCGAGATGGATTCTGCTGCCAGGCTCTCATCTAGCTGGCAGGGCAGGTTGACCTCTCAGAGGGTAGGGTAGGTATCACCTCGAGATGGATTTCGCTGCCAGGTTCTCATCTAGCTGGCAGGGCAGGTTGATCTCTTGAAGGGTGGGTAGGTTTCACCTCGAGATGGATTCCGCTTCCAGGCTCTCATCTAGCTGACAGGGCAGGTTGATCTCTCGGAGGGTGGGTAGGTCTCACCTTGAGATAGATTCCGATGCCAGACTCTCATCTAGCTGGCAGGGCAGGTTGATATCTCAGAGGGTGGGTTAGGTCTCGCCTCGAGATGGATTCCGCTGCCAGACTCTCATCTAGCTGGCAGGGCAGGTTGATCTCTCAGAGGGTGGGTAGGTCTCATCTCGAGATGGATTCTGCTGACATGCTCTCATCTAGCTGGCAGGGCAGTTTGATCTCTCGGAGGGTGGGGTAGGTCTCACCTTGAGATGGATTTCGCTGTCAGGCTCTCATCTAGCTGGCATGGCAGGTTGATCTCTCGGAGGGTGGGGTAGGTCTCACCTCGAGATGGATTCCGCTGCCAGGCTCTCATCTAGCTGGCAGGGCAGTTTGATCTCTCGGAGGGTGGGTAGGTCTCACCTCGAGATGGATTCCGCTGCTAGACTCTCATCTAGCTGGCAGGGCAGGTTGATCTCTCGGAGGGTGGGTAGGTCTCACCTCGAGTTGGATTCCGCTGCCAGGCTCTCATCAAGCTGGCAGGGCAGGTTGATCTCTCAGAGGGTGGGGTAGGTCTCACCTCGAGATGGATTCCGCTGTCAGGCTCTCATCTAGCTGGCAGGACAGGTTGATCTCTCGGAGGGTGGGTAGGTCTCACCTCAAAATGGTTTCCACTGCAAGGCTCTCATCTAGCTGGCAGGGCAGGTTGATCTCTCGGATGGTGGGGTAGGTCTCACCTTAAGATGGATTCCGCTGCCAGGCTCTCATCTAGCTGGCAGGGCAGGTTGATCTCTCGGAGGGTGGGTAGGTCTCACCTCGAGATGTATTCCGCTGTCAGACTCTCATCTAGCTGGCAGGGCAGGTTGATCTCTCGGATGGTGGGTAGGTCTCACCTCGAGGTAGTTTCCGCTGTCAGGCTCTCACTGGCTGGCAGGGCCGGCGTACCTCTCGTGGATGCCCAATATTTTTTTCCCGTAGGGGGTCTCGCCACCCAGGCTCCCATAGCTGGCATGGCAGGTTGACCCCTCCGGGGGGTGAAGTATTTTTTACCCGGAGGGGGTCTCGCCACCCAGGATCCCATAGCTGGCATGACAGGTTGACCCCTCTGGGGGGTGAAGTATTTTTTACCCGAAGGGGGTCTCGCCACCCAGGCTCACATAGTTGGCATGACAGGTTGACCCCTCCGGGGAGTGAAGTATTTTTTACCCGGAGGGGGTCTCGCCACCCAGGCTCCCATAGCTGGCATGACAGGTTGACCCCTCTGGGGGGTGAAGTATTTTTACCCGGAGGGGGTCTCGCCACCCAGGCTCCCATAGTTGGCATGGCAGGTTGACCCCTCCTGGGGGTGAAGTATTATTTACGTAGAGGGGGTCTCGCCATCCAGGCTCCCATAGCTGGCATGATAGGTTGACCCCTCTGGGGGGTGAAGTATTTTTTATCCGGAGGGGGTCTCATCACCCAGGCTCCCATCAGCTGGCATGACAGGTTGACTCCCCAGAGAGGCGCGCAAGAAAATTACACTCAGCAAATACGTTGGGTTGGACATCTCTTTCCGAGCTTGTGCCAACCTCGAAAAGAGCAGGGATTGTGTACAACCCCATATTCGCAGGTCTTTGGTTTGAAGTTTTTTGAGTGGTTTGAGCTCTTGGTGGCCAATTTAGGCCTAACCCTCAGAATACACTAGTAGGGGGAGGAAAAACCTGCCTCCCCCCAGTGACCCTTTTTTGGGGGCGGGTGCGACACGTTGGTCGGCACCCTCCACAGCCTGATAAGTGAGAGGTGGGAGCAGCGGGACCGGCCGGGGGCCGGGGTCTCGCCCCTGCCCCCCTTCTACTCCGCGGCCTGGCGGGGCGAGACCGGCCGGGGGCCGGGGTCTTGCCCCTGCCCCCTTCTGCTCCGCGGCCTGGCGGGGCGAGACCGGCCGGAGGCTGGGGTCTCGACTCTGCCCCCCTGCTTCGCGGCCTGGAGGGGCGAGACCGGCGGGGGCGGGGTCTCGTCCCTGCCCCCTTCTGCTCCGCGGCCTGGCGGGGCGAGACCGGCCGGGGCCGGGGTCTCGCCCTTGCCCCCTTCTGCTCTGCAGCCTGGCGTGGCGAGACCGGCCGGGAGGCCGGGGTCTCGCCCCTGCCCCCTCCTGCTCCGCGGCCTGGCGGTGCGAGACCAGCCGGGAGGCGGGTCCGCCCCTGCCCCTATGCTCCGCGGCCTGGCGGGGCTAGACCGCCGCCGGGGGCCGGGGTCTCGCCCCCGCCCCCTTCTGCTCCGCGGCCTGGCGGGGCGAGACGACGGCCGGGGGCGGGTCTCGCCCCTACCGCCTTCTGCTTCGCGGCCTGGCGGGGCGAGACCGGCAGGGGGCCGGGGTCTTGCCCCTGCCCCCTTCTGCTCCGCAGCCTGGCGGGGCGAGCGGCCGGGGGTCGGGGTCTCGCCTCTTCCCCCCTGCTCTGCGGCCTGGCGGGGCTAGACGGCCGGGGGCCGAGGTCTCGCCCCTGCCCCTTTCTGCCCCTTCTCCGCGGCCTGGCGGCGAGACCCGGCCGGGGGCCGGGGTCTCGCCCCTGCCCCTTCTGCTCTGCGGCCTGGAGGGGCGATACCGGCCGGGAGGCCGGGGTCTCGCCCCTGCCCCCTCCTGCTCCGCGGCCTGGCGGTGCGAGACCGGTCGGGAGGCCGGGGTCTCGCGCCCTGCCCCCTCTGCTCCGCGGCCTGGCGGGGAGAGACCTGTCGGGGGCCGGGGTCTCGCCCCTGCCCCCTCTGCTCCACGGCCTAGCGGTGCGAGACCGGCCGGGAGGCCGGGGTCTCGCCCCTACCCCCCTGCTCCGCGGCCTGGTAGCCTGGCGGGGCGAGACCAGCCGGAGGCCGGGGTTCGCCCCTGCCCCCTTGCTCCCCAGTTCTTCGGGGTCACCTGCTCGTCTCGGGTGCCCGGGGAGATGGTGGGAATGGCTCCTCCCGCTCCTGAACCTCTTTTGGCAATGTTTTTACCGTTTTACCCTCTGGGTGAAATTACCCCTTTACCCCCGGCGTGGCTGTTTTCTATTGGCCCAAAGTCTTTTGGCCCTAGGGGCATTTCGGTCCATAGGGTTGGAAAACTATATATAGACCCTTAGGGTGCCTTGGAGAGCATCACTTCTTCATTCTCTATTCATCCTTCAAGGCACCCTAGCTCAAGCATTGGCTAGGGAGGGGGAGATCTCAAAGATCTTCCGGGTGTGAGGGGGACCTGGGGAACTCCGCGTAGAGCCAGGGTCTGTTTCTAGTTTCTTGGTCCTGTGGTCCGTGACGTTTCCTGAGTGTGGGTGCGAGGTCCCTTCTTCTAGGGACCCCGAACTCCACAGAGTTCATTTTTGGCCTCAACACAGTGTACTTGCTTAAACGGTGCCAAACAAAGTTGTGGATGGTTTGGATGATTCCATTTGAAGCTTGGAGTGGATGGAAGCCGAGTGTGAAGCTCTTGAGGGTCTTCGGGTGTGTAGCTTACGCTCATGTCCCGGACCAGAGGAGGAAGAAGCTTGACGATAAGAGTGAGAAATGCATCTTTGTGGGCTACACTCCGATGAGCAAGACTTATAAGATGTACAACCCAGTGACAGAGAAGGCTATAATCTCAAGGGACGTTGTGTTTGAGGAGGATAGTAGCTAGAGCTGGGATGATGAGGTGAGAAGCACCAAGGGGATGTTCTTTGATGATGATGAAGATGGTGGAAAGGAAGCCGAAGCTGAGATTGGTGGAGTTGAGCCAGCATCACCCCTAGTGGAGAGTCAGTGGGAGCTCTTACTCCCTACTCTAGCGGAGCAAGTACCAGTGGAGGAAGTTTTGGTGAGGCTAGCAGTAGCCGGGGAAAGCTGATCGTCCTCAACCTAGGATGAGGAGGTTGGAGGAAATCTATGAGGAGACGACACCAACACTTAACAATTTTTCTTTATATTGTCTCTTAGCAGATTGCGAGCCACACTCGTGCGAGGAAGATGCCCAAGAAAAGACCTAGAGGAAAGCTATGGATACGAAGATGGAATCCATAAAGAAGAATGATACATGGAAATTTGTTGACCCACCAGCTGGCCACAAACCCCTCGGGTGAAGTGGGTCTACAAGGTGAAGAGGAACAAGGATGGAGGTGTAGAGAAGCACAAAGCAAGGCTGGTTGTGAAGGGATGCGGGCAAGTCCAAGGAGTGGACTATGACGAAGTCTTCGCTCCAGTGGCGCGGATTGACACCATTCGGTTGATCATCGCACTGGCAACCCACTATGGGTGGAAGATCCTGCAGATGGATGTTGTGTCTGCCTATCTGAATGGTTATTTGGAGGAAGATGTGTACATCGAGCAGCCTCCCGGATATGTTGTGAAGGGCCAGGAGAGGAAGGTGTACACACTAGACAAAGCACTGTATGGACTGAAGCCAGGTGCTCGTGCTTGGAATGGGATGATAGATGCATACCTCCAAAAGCATGGCTACATGAAGTGTCCTCGCGAATATGCCCTCTACACGAAGGTTGAGAAGAACGTTGACATGATGATCATATGTCTATACGTAAACGATATGATATTTACTGGCAACAACCCTACTATGTTTGAAGACTTCAAGAGAACGATGATGAAGGATTTTGAGATAACGGATCTGGGAGAGCTCACATACTTCTTAGGTGTGGAGGTGCAGCAAAGAGGAAATAGTATCTTCATTTCACAGAGGAAATATATAGAAGAAATTTTGAAGAAGTTCAGAATAGAGAATAGCAAGCCTATCTCCACTCCTGCTGATCCTAGACTAAAGTTGAGGAAGGAGTCAAAGGACGGAGCAGTCGACTCCACTTTATTCAAGAGCTTGGTGGGAAGTCTACATTACTTGACTTTCACCAGACCTGACATCATGTACGCTGTTGGGGTGGTAAGCAGGTACATGGAGGAACCAAAGCAGGACCACTTCACGGCTGCGAAGAGGATCCTGAGATACGTGAATGAAACGAGAGGCCATGGACTGAAGTATACTACATGAGAGGAGCTAAAGTTGGCTGGGTACTCGGACAGTGACTACGGAGGTGACGTGAATGATCGAAAGAGTACTTCCGGGTATGTTTTCCATGTGGGAACATGAGTGTTCTCATGGAGCTCGAAGAAGCAGGCAACGATTGCCTTGTCATCATGTGAAGCAGAGTATATAGCAGCAACAGCTTGTACCTGCCAAGCGATTTGGTTAAGGAACCTTTTGGAGGAGCTACATCATCCGCAGGATGGCCCTATGACGATGTATGTTGATAACATGTCGGCCATCCAGCTCGCGAAGAATCCTGTGCTACATGGGCGTAGCAAGCATATCGAGACGAGGTATCACTTCTTCCGTGAGCAGGTGGAGCTGAAGACGGTTGAAGTGGTGTATTGCCCCACCGGAGAACAGATTGCAGATATCTTCACAAAAGCTTTGAAGGTGGAGACGTTTCTAAGGCTCAAAGACAAACTCGACATGTGCTGCAAAGTTTTAGGGGGAGTGTGTTGGACTTTGACTTTGTTGACCGGGTCAATATTTGTTTTTTAATATTATTTTATGTATGAGTTATTAATATGAGAGAGAATGTGCATTAATGGAGGGAGAAGGTGGTTGGTTTTGTTTGCCTATAAATAGACATGTTGTAGTTCATTTACAAGTTGATGAGAGTAAAAATTTGTCTCCTTCCTATTGTGAAGCGCTGCAGCGCCAAAAGTATTAGGACTTGTACGTTTCTCTGATTTTGATTCTCCCAACCGCAGGAGGGGAGTGAGACGGAGTGTGTGAGCTGCCCGAGATTTGATCTTGCCGTGAGTGTGTAGTCTCGCCAGGTCCCCTCTCACATGGATCGTCTCTCCCGTGCCAACTCGCCGGGAGGCTCTCGCCGTCCGTCTCGCCGTGGTCCTCTCGCCGTGCCCGTCTCGCCCGCGCCAAGGGGAGGGAGCTCGTCGTGACCGTCTCGAGCCCGTCTCGCCCGGGGCGTCTCGCGCGTTTCGAACATATCAGAAGGTCGCAGGACGATGCCAAAATTGCTTTAGGTTCAAGTTTAGGAGCCTAAGTATTGACATTTTGAATTAACAATATTGTTTCTCAAGCATGGATTGCTGTAAAACTGGATCCAAGAGATGTGGGTTGAAATCAACTAACTAGCAATGGAGATTAGTAAACTGTCTGAGTGGGTAAGGAAAGGGGTTGACGGCTAGAGGAAGCTGGGGAAGCTGGAGTTGAAGCTATAGGCTAGAATGGCGAAAAGTGGGTTTCAGTTCCTGTGACTAGTTTCGGATCCAACAGAATGTGGAGGTGGAACGACCGCGGGAGGAAGAAGTCGTCGAAGGAAAACTGCTAGACTCAAAGTATCCCCTGGCAGCGGTGTCGAGGCTAGCGTAACTCAGGGGACGACTGGAAGTGAGAAATGGCAAGGACCGCTCTAGAGAATCAAAAGCAATCTTTGTTCAACTTTGATTTTATTTTTGGATTCCTTAAAAATCAGTTAACCTAGTTTGATAGACCTTTTTATTCAGGTTCTTATTAGTTAGTGTGCCAATAAATCTTACAGTGTTCATGAGTGATATATGTGACACAACACACTGGTGTTAATAACATGAGTGAACACAAATAAAATAAATATACATGAAGACATGAGCTACACACATTAAAATGTAGAAATAATAATATAATAAAGATGTTACATCATTTTTCTTTTCATTGATAATTTCAAGAATGAATATAATCGAAGCATCAAAGGTTTTTCTTAATAGCAGTATCTTTTTTAAGAAAGTGAAAAACAAAATCATGATAACATAGAAACTTAAAATGGATTCGAAGCATTCAAGATAGTTCTTTTGTCTAAGAAATTGAAAACAAACAAAAAGTACTTAAAAAAATTTCAGGAAACACGATTGCTGTTTTTCCCCTAACAAATTATTGAAAATCAAAAGTATAAAAAATAATATAGAAACTGTATTGGCTTGATTTGAAATGTGCAGTACAATTTGTTAAGAGCGGTATAGAAAATGAAACAAAAATGCAAATGAATTGAAGGAAAAAATACTGAAACGAATTGAGAAACAATAAAACTGCATTTATTTGATAAAAGAAAATTGAAAAGCAATTGCAAAATAGATACAATACTTTCCTTTTGTTATAGTTCGACCGAGAAAACCCATCATTTGCTAAGTGAGGGGATTAAGGGATTTTGATTAACAAAGAGAGAGAGTAAGAGGATGATATGGAGACACAAAGTGGGCGGCATTTTTTGTCATCCTAGGTTTTTCGACCAACATAACAAATAGCTTGTCGGGGAGAGGAGATGGACGACTTCAAACTAAGAAGACAGGTTTTGATCAACCATTTTCACCACCGATCATGGTCGAAAGCACGGTGGCGACAAACACGATAAACACAACAAGCATGGTAGCGGCAACAAAGCGCCAACATAAACAAGCACCACCCACAAATTTTGAATATGAACCTAAAATAAACTCAAAATATAAAAATAGCTTCTTTTCAAAACTATTCCCAAACTACCTCCTTTTTGCCAACTCAGCAGATAGTTTGGGCCCGCGTGCGGATTTTGTTGGCTGGTTCAAGGAATTTAGGTTAATTTTTTTAGTCCCACATCTCAAAAACAAGATTCAATTATCTGATTAAATAGAGAAGGAAAGAATGAGCTTTAAATAGAGAAGGAAAGAAAGATGGTAGAATCATTAAAATTCTTCATTCTTTAAAATAAATTCAAAAAAAATTTCAAAAAAAAACGATTCAAATCAAAAGTATGAAAAGTAAAAAAGAAACTGTATTGATTTGATTCAAAATAAGCAGTACAGTTTTTTAAGGGCAATATAGAAAATGAAAAACGAATTTAAAGGAAGAATATTGAAACAGATTGAGGAATAATAAAGGTGATTGTTAACCGCAACCCGTTATTTTGTTAGTCGCACCCCAAAATCTCACAAGTTTTCGCGCCTTTTCGAAATTCGCCCTTGTACATGCAATATCAGGAAAATTGTTCAACACGAAAGTTGTAGATATTTGATAATTGGAAATTTTTGGGGTGCGACTAGCCAATTACGGATTGCGGTTAACAATCACCATAATAAAACTGTATTTATTTGAAAATGAAAATTTAAGAGCGAATTGCAAAATAGATACGATACCTTCCTTTTGTTATAGTTCGACCGGGAAAGCCCATCATTCAATAGGAGACGGGATCGAGGAATTTTGATTGGCACAGAGAGGGTAGGAAGTGAGTATGGAGACGACGAAGGGAGCGGCGTTTTCTATCCTCCTAGCGTTTTCGACTAACATATCAAATGGCTTGTCGGGGAGAGGAGATGTGCGTTTTTCGAACAAAGAAGACAAGTTTCCATCAACCATTTTCACCACCAATCGCCGTCGGACGCACCGTGATGACAACGATCAACACAACAAACACGATAGCGGCCACATTTCGCCGACATAAACAATCACCGCCCACAAATTTGAATATGAACCTAAAATAAACTGAAAGTATAAAAATATCTTTTTTTCAAAAACCATTCTCAAACTAGCTCCTTTTTACCAACTCAGCAGATAGCTTGGGACCGTGCACAGATTTTGTTGGCTGGTTTTAAGAATTTAGGTTAAATTTCTTTAGACCCACATCTCAAAACAAGATTCAATCTTCCACTTTAAATAGAGAAGGAAATAAAGAGCTTTAAATAGAGAAGAAAATAAAGAGCTTCTTTTCAAGCTGGGTAGCGAGCCCCGTGAGCCTAACCGATGTGTCTGTCGGTGATAGTGGTCAGTCCTGTCACTTTTAGAGGTGCTCGTACCGCACAGCCCAGGCCCTAACGAACAACCCCGTGTACTCTGGATGTGAGCGACATCCGACGATTCAACATTTTTGCTAACCAGCGGAGGAACCAACGGGAAAAATATAAAGACGGTCACCAGTGGTACTCATCTCCCCGTCGCATTGAGTCGTCAAAATTCCCGCACCGGTACGGACGGTCTGTGGAAGTGACTGACCCGTCACTATTTACTGCTAGCAATTTACAAGCAAACAATTAAAAATAGTTTTGTTATCATGCACCAAGTCTACAGCGGTTTGCCCTACTATGCTCTAAATAATTCGGACAAACGACACTTGACTCGAATTTCGACAAGAAGCATGTGTGAGCACTTTATTGGGGGGGCAAGGAGGAAATATCTCAACTCCTGTTATCCCCAACTAAGGTTCAACCTATCAAATCATTGCCCGTCAGGGCAGGACCCGTGCTTAAAATATTAAATTACAGAAACAAAAGTGCAGTAATAAAAACTGTTGTTAGTATAAGCAACAGAATTGAAATGCTATAAAGAAATAGGACCAGTAGGACACCAGAGTGGTACTGAAATGAAAGTAAGTACTGAAAGGAACTGTACCAGTACGAGACTGGAATAATACTTAAAAGAAATGAACTGAAAATAAATAGTCAGGACCAGTACGAAACTAGAGTGCAGAAAAGAAAGTACTGAAATAAAATTAATAAATAAACTGGACCAGTACGAGACTGGAATAAAACATAAAGAAAATGGTTCGTAATCAAATCACTCCATTCAGGAGGCTTCAGATCTATCTCCGTTTTCAGGAGACATGTTCAATTCCATCTCCGTTATCAGGAGGTTTAGTTCGGTTCATCTTCGTTCTCATGAGATTTAGTTCAGTTCCATCTCCGTTCTCAGGAGGTTTAGTTCAGTTTCATCTCTATTCTTAGGAGTTTTAGTTCAGTTCCATCCACGTTCTCAAGAGTTTTAGTTCAGTTACATCTTCATTCTCATGAGATTTTGTTGAGTTTTTCACCCATTATTAAGATCTATAACATTCAGTTGCTCTCTTTTTAATCACGACTTAATCAGATCAGGGAAAGATTATTATGAGTTGCATTTCTATTATTCATCCGAAAAAATAAATCAATTCGATTGCTTGCGTCGGATCGAATCCGAAAATCTCGTTAGAGGGCACATTTTCCTCGAATTTCAACCTCAAAAATCATTTTTAACACATGAGGGAAATTTTTCACCCGGAACGAGGTTGTGGATTATTTTTCTCGAACCTCATACTTTCATCATCCGAGTCTACCCAAAATGCTCGAGAGTATTGAAAATGAGGCACTCAGTGGTTTTGCAAAAACCCCAAAATATTCAGAGCTACAAATCTTGCCTCGATAACTCTCATCGATTACTCAATTGAACTTAATATTCAATATATAAAGTGGTTGCACGCATCGATTTCCATTTTCAAAGAATTTGAGCGCGTAAATTTCCGAGCGCGACCCTAGGATCCAAGAAATTGGAAAAGCTTCAATTTTTATCCCAAGGTTCTCAAATTTTAATACAATCTTTAAGAGCGCCTAAAAAGAGCCTAGTAATTTGTTCAAAATTTTCCGATCAATTTTGGGCCTCTAAATTGGCCAAATAATTCTTATTTAGGCTTTGAAAATACCAAATTAACTCCAAAAATTCCCAAAAATTTTGTGTAGTCTACTATTATTAATGGGAATAATTTTCATGTTCAAACCTTTTTTCTTAGGAGCCTATATTACTCTCCCGAAAATAAAATACCAATTTTAATTATAATATTATAATATTTATAAAATATTATAATAAATTTTGTATATATATCATCCCCCCGTACCAAAATCCAGCCCTCACAGGCCTTTTCCTCCACCGGCCGACCGACCATGGATCCGCCCCCGATCGACTCCCGGGGATGGGCGCTCCCTCCGGCGGTGGTCTGGCGGCCTGCCGCCACCAGCCATCGCCGGAGCACTTTTTTATTTTGAACGGAGAGGAGGGGATGATGGTGGCGGTGCTCCGGCCGTCAGAGCTCGCATACAACTCATCCAAAAAAATGGAGGATGGAGAGGAGAAGCTTTCCACCTGATTTCGGGGCCTTTAGGGCTTCCGACGAGATCCACCAATAATGGTGGTGGAGGTTGGTGGAGCTCGACTGAGCTTTTTCCGGCGAAGCAGAGCTCCGACAGGGGTGGTGGTGGCTCGTTTTGAGCTTGGAAGAGGGTGAGACTAATCAGAGGGGGGGGGGGTCCTTATATAGGATTTTGATATGCCCCTCTCCTCTTCTCCCCAATATGGGATTATTCTCCCATGGAGGAGAAGAGGATGAACTCCTCTGAGTTGTATAGGACAGGTGGCTGCCATCAGATATGTATGGTACAACCACTTGTCACTATCTTGGAGGTATGGCTCGATGGGCTTTTAACTTGGGCTTAAGAAAGAGAAAAGAGAGGGAGAGGGTGGCCTCATCTTTGACCTAAGGGACATCCTCCTTGCTGGAATTCAAGACCCATTTGGGGTTGATATTGGGCCCAAAGGTGGCCTACATGAGTGGCCTCCAAAGGATGTGTGGTGGAGAGGTTTTAAAACATAAAATTTGTGTTTTAAGTGGTTTGACCAAAGTCAACCATGGGATGAGTCCCCCTGTAGTCAAAGTCAAAAGAGGTCCATGACATCGGGGTCGGCTCAAAGTTAGGGTGTCGTGTCATAATTGTGTGTGCGCATACTTTTCGGTGCACACATATGCTTGATTTGACCATGATTTGACCACCCATCACTGAAATTGACTGGGACAAACTCGGTTGACTTCATATTAACCACACTGGTCCAATGCCATTGACCGGGGTCAAATCAGAGTTCGTTTGATAAATATCCAAAATATGTGTGTCGCAGCGCGCAAAAATGGTCAAAATGCTTATATTCGTTATTCGACTTTGAATCACGACGCAACGAGTTCCGATGCGTTCGTATCAACTATATGAAGTCATTGGAAGTGACAGAACTCAAATCGGAGTTCTCTAGGTCAATATCCAAAAGTCTCATTTTTGCGACGCTCTACTAGGAACGGTCATATCCACAATATGATCTCGAAGTTCAACGAAACGATTTCCGACGCGTCGTATTTACTATACGAGGCCACAGGAACTGCCAGAACTCAAATCAGAGTTCTCTAGCTCAATATTCAAAAATCTCATTTTCGCAACGTTCTACGAGGAACGGTCATATCCACCATATGACCTCGAAGTTCAATGGAATGAGTTCCGACGCACTCGTATTTACTATACGAGGTTACAGGAATTGACAGAACTCAAATCGGAGTTCTCTAGCTCGATATTCAAAAATCTCATTTTTGTGACGTTCTATGAGGAGCAGTCATATCCATAATATAACCTGGAAGTTCAACGGAACAAGTTTCGACGTGCTCGTATTTACTCACGAGACCACATGAACTGACATAACTCAAATCCGAGTTTTCTAGCTCGATATCCCCATATAGGGTTACCTCCTACCTTGGTATGGGACATGGGTAGAGGTTCGAGTCACTTTTATTGGGCTCATTAGGGTTCTGGTGGCCCAATAAAAGTCGGGATGTTATAGTATCACCTACAGCATGACGAAGATATGGATGCTTAACCCAGCAACGGTCAATAAGGTGACCGATCTTTCCATAGTGAGAGCAGAGATTTTTAGAGGGCCACGACCATCGAAGCGGCCTCCACGGCTACTGGGAATATCACGACAAGCCTGATGAGAAACAGTGTCAGAAGGGGGTGGAGAGGCAAGCAAAGTATGTGAAAGAAGAGTAGTAACAGCTGAAATGCGCGCCATAATAGCATTCAGAGTAGGAGTATTAGCCACTCTTAGAATTTGTTGCTTAATCATATCATAAGATTCAGGTAAGTGAATCAAATAACACACAACCAGAAGCTTCTGAAAGTGCTTATGTTGCTTAGCGAGATCAGTAGAAAAGGGGCGATGCTGAAAAAGTTTAGTACCAAGAGCCGACACTTGCTGATAAGTAGCATCAGGAGTCATGACCAGTCGGGCAAAAAGATTCATGTATAGCATATATATACATGAAGTTTGAGCTCCCTTAGAGTACAGAGGAGCAAGATGATTCCAAACAGCCTTAACCCCCGCATCATGTCAAATGACAGAAAGACACTCATCAGATAGACTATTAGCAAGCCATGTTCTCAACAGAGCATCACTAGAATCCCAATCATCAAAAGTTATAGACACAAACGCAGGAAGGTCATCAGTGAGATGATGACGCTTACTCTGAAGGCGTAGTAAAAAGACAAATGAAACACTCCAACCGGAATAATTCGGTTCAGTGAGCTTGGAAGAAGTACCCAAATTGCCAGGAGTAGAGATATGAGCTGGTAGAACGAGGGGCGAGGATAGAGTTGGGGAAGAGAAATCTGATGTTTCTATAGAACGAAGAGAAAGCAGGAAGAAATGTCTATCCGCGCTGATAAAGAGAGACCGTGCACAAAATAAGAAGGCTGACAAAGAGACTCTAACCACAGATTAGAGGGAGAGGCCGAAAAAAACCCGTCGTAGAAAGCGAACAAAGCAAGAGGCCGCACGAACAGAGGGCCAACCTTAGGAAGGCGACAAGCAGGGCAAATGGAGGGAGGGAAGGCGGCAAGAAAAAAAGAGATCGCGGGTAGAAGAGGCCGCAGAAAGAAGGAGAAATCACAGAAAGAAGAAACTGCAGATAGAGAAGAGCAAGCAGTTAAAAAACAAGAGACCGCTTGTTCTGCCGCATGCCCAAAAAACCAAAAACCGGAGCAAAGGGACTGAGAGCTCAGATACCATGTGAGAAAAAAGTTAAATGACAGAACTTTGTTGTTCCAAAAAATTACATAATACAAGGGTATAACCCATATTTATAGAAAAAAGGGAAAAATAGAGAATATACAACGTCTATCACATGCGACTAGCTAGTTACATAAAATTTAACCGGTGCAGACTGTGCGGTTAGACATATCTAACTGCATGACTACAAAGCTTCCAAACACTACACATTAGCTCTGGCCTTTATCCACCTCTATTACAGTAGTCCGCTCCAGGGCAACCATGACGGTTAGTCACACCCTAACCACTAGACTGCGATAACTAACAACAACACCAATCCGCAACTGACTGGTCTTTGATGGTTTCCAAGACTTGGCATAAACCACTACCAGCGGTTACCCACAGAATACCACCAGACCTCTAGTACAAGTCGCTAGTTCGGCAAGACCACCTATGCATCAACAGAACTTGATCTGTCGGATAAGCAGACTGTCATAACTTAGTCACCAGACTGCAAGGATTAAACCCCTAGACCTCTAAAGCTGACATCTACTCCTCTTCGCCAGACCGTTAGGACTTAGGATGCTGCATTCTAACAGAGGCAGTCCGCGAGGGCTAAGCCGCCAGTTCGTCAACCCTGTCCGCCACTACTATCCACTGGAATGCCTAACCTATCTGCCAGTCTTGTTCGCTAGACCGCCAGAACTGCACAGGTTCTGATAAAGGAAAAATACTGAAACAGATTGAGGAACAATAGAATTGGATTTATTTGATAATAAAAAATTGAAAATTGAATAACAAAATAGATACTATAACGGCCCTTACGACTAGCGCTACAATTTAGCATAAGTATTCTATATTGAGCATAGTAAGAACATCCAGAGTATATCAATATATGATAGAGTATGAGAAGGAAAATATCATAACAAAATAAAACTATTCCATTTCATTAAAGTTTTATAACAATGAAACAGGTAGCCCTGTACATACAACATAAGGGCTTACCAACACTGTACATATCACTGGTAGTCCTATATATACATCAAAAGGGGCTTACCAAAACTATATATATCAGCATGACTGAGTGAAAAATATGATTAACATGTACAATCATGTACGTCAAAAGTAGTACTACAGATATTATATAAAATAAAACTGAAACTCCTCATGAGGACACTTTGGGTCACTGCATCTCGACCTGTGATCATCTAGGATGTCGAACACTGTTGTGAAAACTTCAACCCATAGACGATACCACTTCTCCTAGCTAGGAGTACATGGACGATACTCACTACTAGTGGCTAGAACAACCTCTTCCTTGACATTTTTTTATTTTCTTATTAGTAAAAGGACTATATGAACTCTTACTTTTCCCTCTATAATCAATTCTTTTAATTGTAGAAATTCTTATTGCCTTGCATAGCTCTTTGTGGTATCCATTCTTTTATATATAGTCCTTGTACAACCCCGTATCCGACGAGTGGGCTCGGTGGGGGCCAAACCGGCCGTACCCAGCAAGTAGCCCCGGTACTCGCCTTGGGGGCCTCGGCAAGAAGTGGGCGAGTGGGGCCAGCCGGTCCTGCAATCGCCAAGAGGCAGGAAGAGGCGGCGAGTGCCAGCCCTATCGAGCACTCGCCGCCCGGGGTGAGTGGAATTTCTCAAGGAGCACTTGCCAATCCAGACACTCAAATCCGTTTTGCCTTAGCGTTGAGTGAGGCCCAATAAGCCTGCGCCCGCTTAGAGTTCATCGAACTAATCCTGGTCATTTGTCGAACATAGATCAGTGTTCGTCGAGCTGGAAAATTGGGCTTGTCGAACCAAGCTCATCGTTCGTTGAACGGATCTCGGCGTTCGTCGAACTGAATTTCTCTGGAGTCAGACCCGCAAGATCGTGCAGTCTAAGTCCCGGGCGAGCTCTCAAGGGGCCAGAGCTCGGCAGCCCCCGGCCCGCCTAGACGAGAGAATTGTTAGGTGAGAATAGAGCCAAAAGGCTCGTACTCGCCCAGTGGAGCTGGCGAGTAGGGTCAGCCAGGCCCGTACTCAATGATGCCCATAAGGAGACAGTGAGTGCCAGCTCCATCGAGCACTCGCTGCCCCAGGCGAGCAGAGGCTTCAGGGGGCCACTCGCCCAGCGACCTATGGGGTGTTTTTTACCATTTTACCCCCGCTGGTCTGCCTATACCATGTTAAAATAGATCCGATAGATGTCAGATGGCTTCAAGTGCAGGCTCTTCACCATCACTCTTAAGGAGAAGACGAGAGAGTGGTTTCACCAACTACCAGCAGCTCTATTACTACTTCGAGGACCTACGTCGGGGATCATGTTGAGTTCATCACCTCCAAGAGGAGGAAGAAGGAGTCGAGTCCCTGTTCCACATCAAGCAGGGGGTGAACGAGACCTTAGGGAGTTATGTTGACCGGTTTCAGGAGGAGGTCACCCAGGTCCAGGAGATGCCCGTGCATAGCCTGATGATGGGCTTTACCTTTGGGCTGCAATAAAGTTTCTTCAGGATGGAACTAAAGAGGGTGCCCCTCTCATACGAAGAGCGATGGAGAGGCGATAAGAGAAGTCGACGGGGAGGCGTCGAACCCGGAGTTTGCCCGGAAGATGGCCAGGTGGGCCACGGAGGAGAAAAAGGAGCAAGGGGTTGTAGAGGTCAGGAGAAAAGGAGAGCTGAACACCATCAGAGGGAATAGCGACAGCAATATCAACAGCAACATCCCGGGTGGGGGCGTCAGGAGCCAGACCGTCGCCTGGGTTGGAAGCCAGAGTGGCAAGACCAGGGGCCGCAGAGAGGTTTCCATGGAGGAGACAATCGCCAAGGGACCAGGGTCAGTTCCATCCTCCAGGTTGGAGGCAGGCCCGGAGGCCTCCCCTCCCTGATCAAAATCAGGCTATGGTTATAGCCATGGGGGAGAGGAGGAGAGCAGCACAGAGAAGGAGAAGAGAAGTCGGGGTGGAGTTCCCTACTGTGACTTCTACCAAGAGGAAGGGCACGTTACGGCCACGCGCCCGGAGTTACTCGAGATGAGAGAAAACAAGGAGCAGTATCAGCAGCAAGGTTGCCAAGAGGTGAGGATTAAGGAGGTCCTGCCTCGGGCGGAGGAGGATATGTGTGAAGACTGGATGGATGTCCGAACCTGAGGAGGGATTAGAGTGATCCATGGGGGGGATAGAGGCTTCCCGAAAGGCGAGCTTCCACACCATGTATCGACGGAGCGTCGGCTCCCCATCTCAGACCGCACCCCTAGAGGAGAAGATTACTTTCTCCAGAAGTGATATGTCGGATCATGAGGATCCCTTCTGCGATGCGCTGGTCATCTAGACAGCCATCGAGAATTTCAGTCTCTCGCATCCTTATTGACAACGGGAGCTCCGTCAACGTCATCTTCAAGAAGGCGTTCGACGTGATGAATGTGGAGGCGAAGAGGTGTTGGCTTCTGAGGGCCCCTGTTTGGGTTTTCGGGGGAGAGGAAGGAGGTATAATGATGGAGACGTTGCTGACACGGCCACCATTGATCCCGTCTGAGAGAGTTCGTCGATTGGGACGATCGTTGCCGCAAGCTCGAGGATGGGATCGACGTCTGTCGTCATTATAAAAAAATATATAATATATAAATTAAATAATTATAAAATATATTTTTAATAATTTTATTATTTTAGCAATTTTATTTAAGTATTTATTTCATGTTTTAATTTTCATTTCATGTGTAATGATGAGTGCTTATAATCATCATGTGTTGTTTTAATATTTCATTTCATGTGCTATGATGGGTGCATATAACCACCATATTTGAATTTTAAATTTTGAATGAAAGGAGATGGAGTGATGTAAGCCTAATATAGGCCATGATATTTGTCATATTGATTAGTGAATGATTGAAAAGAAAACCCTAACTTGTCTTGAGAATCTCCTTACTCTCCTCCTTGGCCGCCCCCTCTCTTCCCCCTCTTCTTTGGCAATTTCGGCCACCCTCCTCCCCTTTTCATCCTCTTTCCCCTTAACAAACCCTCTCCTACTCCCTTTCCCTAGACAAAATAGCCTCCCATCCCCTCCCAAACCTACCACCAATAAGAAAATTTGCCACCCTCATACTTGAAGAAATTCGGCCAAGGCAAGAAGAACTCCCCTTGTGGATCAACTCCGACGCGACGCGACGAAGGCGACGAGTTTCTCTTCAATCGGCATGACTCTGACGGAGCCGTTGAAGAACGATCCAAGTAGAGAAATCAGAATCCTCCATTCCGATAGGGTAACGAATTCTTTCTACCTATTGTGTGTTTCACTTCATAGATTAATTCCTGTGGTGGTAGATTCTTGGCGTTGAATTTGAATCGTTAATTAATGTGGTTTCTTCGATTGGTTTGTGTTTGTCTTGATTGAATTATTTTTCGAAAAAAAGGTTTGGCGAACTTCATTTTTTTGTTGGGAGAGATTCTACCTTTCCATCATATTTATTTGAAATCTCTTTGGTCCCCCCCAACACCCGGTCTTTTCCTCCTTCCCCTTCTCTTAGCCTCCCTCGACCTTTCCTTTGTTCCGATTTCTAAGCGGTTTCTACCCGTACGCTTTTTTCTTTTTTTCTTCTCTGTTCCCTAGATTCTTCAGCCTCTTCCGTTCTTTTCTTCTTTTCTAAAGCTTCCATCCTTCTCCTGCCCTACTTTCCTCCCGTCCTTCACTTCCCTA